>CAWWDK010000169.1:0-1289000 GCA_963942575.1 Priocnemis perturbator
TATTGATTGTCCTTACGATTTTCCGAAGATGTCATCATGCTAAGTGGGTTCATACAAAATTGATTTAATAATGTCAAGAACTGATGAAAATTATATTGACAGTCAATAGCTAAAAATATAAATGTACACGTACCTCAGATCAATTGTCTCATAATGTACATGACTTTTGCAGTCCATGTTACTTCCAGTCACCAATATGGGGCCAGAACAATTTAGTGCTCAGGTCATTCTTGATAATATAATATAGGCAATGGACCTGTAAAATGAAGACATTTATTACATTGAAACTTCATACCACATCCAATGCCCTGAACAGGGACCAACCCACCATAGCAGCAACAACATTTTACATTTGTTTCCAACACCAAGTTGAACAGCGGAATCAGGAAAAGAATTGTATACATAATGTATAATGTAGGATTGCCCTCTTCTGGGTTGAGAATGGAATGAATCAATATATTTCAACCCTTACATGTTTCAAAACAATTTGTTTCCTCGTCAGGAGTCTATAACATACAAAAGTGAACTAATGTAAATGTCCATTACATTTTAGTTGTAGATCTAGCGGATGTATCCTATTGTGGTGGTACTCACGTAAATTGATGTAGGATGCAGTATTGAGATGGTATGTTTGAAAATTTAACCAATTTTTCCTATGTGATTCATTCAATTTTTTCACATTGCACAGTGTCTGAAAGCAAATCAGTGCGTTGAAGAAACCATGGCCAGAAATATGCAAAGCTTACATAATTTTCAACATTTCTCACATTGTAAAATTTTAACTCTCCAAGATTTGACACATTTCTGCATTTTAATTTTGTAATATTAACCAATCTCACCGGTCTTCGCCAATCGCTGATTGGATTAGGATCGTTTCGTTTCACGTTTGAACAATATTTTGGATGCTTTCTAATACAACACATACTTACGGATGAATATATTTATGTTAAAGTATATGACTCGATGTCTCCCAAGAAGTGTTTGTGGTGTCGGTATGTTTACCTTTAGCAGAGTGAAGGGCCGGCATTAAACGTTTCAACCCCACAGACAGCAATTTTTCTTAAGGAAACGGGGGCGCACCGAAGAAAAAAAAATGTTGCAGAACAATTTTCAGAGCGCGGCACCCTATAAGGTACCCACTTTGCCGAATAATAGGCCCTTCACTATACGTAATACCCTGCAAGACCGCTTGCGACTCCACCGTTCATATTGGCTTCATTCCCCAGATCCTGATCTCGCATCCATTGTATAGAGATCAGTGCTCCGTCCCCTTATTCATATGTCCATGTCCGCAACACGTGGCGGCAATTGGTCGGCGCGACAAAGTTGCGTCGCCAGCCTCCTGTGAACCGGGTTAATCTCTATCCAACGTTATCGTATACAACGTCAGTTTGTCTCGACCATTCTCAACCGTTCTGAGTTCTGACACAGACGAGGTATAGAATAGACACCGCATCTTATGGACCTTCGTATCACACGTCTAGAAATACCGACGGAGCATAAAACGAGGCAAGTTGGAGGGCCCTCTGCATATGCGAACGGCAGAAGTCATAGGCCCGTATTCAAATACTGCGCTTAGGCCTCGGCTTGAGTCGGGATTATGTAAACCTGGCTCAGACGCGTAATCCGGGTTCAGAAACCTGGCTTGGATCAGATTCTCAAACCAGGATTACATTTGCGTGCCCCCACTCCGATTAAGCCCCGCCCACCGTGTTGTTACACGGGTACACAGGCTTCTCGCATAAAAGTGTAGAGGTCGGTCGGAGTGGGGGTCGAGAAATGTAAGCCTGGCCTGAGACGCCTTGGAAAGGCCTCTTGAGCCGGGATTACGGCCGTTTTTCACGCCAAATCTGTAAAAATATAACCAAACGTTTACACGACTGTTTAGCAGTTCAGCAGTGTTAAGGTTGGTTAAGGTAATGTTCACCCATGGACAATCAGCAAGAAGTAAATTGAGGAGAAGAATAGAGAACTGCAGTTTCGAAATAGACAGATTGTTCGCGATGATGAGCTCATTCAGGGTGTTCCAGTAGTACAAAGTGTAGAGGATTTGCAAATTTATGAAAGAAAACTTAAAACTTCTGCATTTTTACAAAAATCGGTAATTATTTTTTAATAACATCATTCGTGTAAAACATACTACAAAAATGACCTTTCGATCAATAGTTACGTCGCAGTCTCAAAAATATAATAGTAATTACAATACAGACTTATAAGTTAAGGTTATTTATTATTTATTATTACATTTATAGTAGAACTTGATAATTGAGGATTAATCAAAATAATATATTCTATAACATAAATTGGCTTGAATTATTTACAATGTTAAACAGAATCATATGGAGAGTGTAATATTGAATAAATATTCTTGGAACTTTGAGGCAATATTCCGTGTCATATTCATGCAATATTCCCACAAGTTACGAAGAGGCGGACATAGTAATATCCCTGCAACATTCTTGCAATAATCCGGCGAAGTCACCTGCAAGGTTTCGCATTGTAAAGTAATATTTATACAACCTTCCAACAATATTCCTTGCTGTCTGGGTAGCCGAGATTCAGACAAGAAGAACGGTACATTAGCGAGTGAATAAATGCTGCTTTTCATTAGTTGTAATGCAAAATCTGTAAAAACAACCAAAAGCGTCCACACGACTGTTCAGTAGTGTTCAGGTAATGTTCAGCCATGGACAACCAGCAAGAAGTAAATATTGAGGAGGAGAATTTGAAACTTGCAGTTCCGAGACGGATTGTTCGCGATAATTGGTATAATTAATCAATCGGCAAGGCATCGATTTCAACGCACATCTTGTTAAAATTGGAATTGGGTGGCCGTGAAAACTATCTCGAATGTTCCGCCTTTTTGGTGGCATTACACCTCAGCGCTCCGTGCGGCCCATGGGTGATTTGGCCGATGGTGTTGATACAAGACTGTTACGCAGCATGCGGAATATTATATAAGTAAGTTCCTGTGGCTCATGTCTGACGATAATACAACACTCTTCTCTCATTCGTGGTCCTAAATCGGATAATTCCGAAGTTTCCCGCAAGCGAAGCAAGCCGCATGCAGTGTCAGCATATCGATTCTGCGTGTCGGTGTGCGATGCGCGCAGCTTAGGCCCAATGAGGGCCTTAGCATCGCACACAGGCGAGCACGTACACTGCAACACGCATGGTGTTTAGAGCTCGATATGCTGGCACTGGCCGCATGGCACGCCTTGGCCACGCCCATTATCCAATGACTGCCAGGATCTCCCTTCCACGGGACGTCTAAACCGCGTTTGTGAATACACGAAAAATCTGAACCCGGATTACGCATCTGAGCCAGGTTTACGTAATCCCGACTCAAGCCAAGGTCGAAGCGCAGTATTTGAATACGGGCCTCAGAATCGGCTATCATGCAGCTTCTCCCTTTGGCCAATGGCGGCGTTTGCGAGCTGCACTATAGCCGAAACCGAAATTGTTAATTACGGCCAAACTACGATTTCGTAAACTGCGAAATCGATACAGTAGCTTGCGAAAACTATTCGTAAACGATTGGGACCGTTATACACGAGATACGTCAAAGTTATTTCGCCACTTTCTGCATCTCCTTTCGCCAACGGCGGCGTTTGCGAGCAAATCAACGCTGCACGATAGCCGATTATGAAATTGTTAATTACAGGCAAACTACGACTTCGTAAACTCTGAAATCGTTACAGTGGCTTGCGTAAACTATTCGTAAACGATTGAGACCGTTAGAGATGAGATACGTCAAAATTATTTCGTTACTCTATGTCCAAAGAGCGATTCTCGCCTCGGCCAACGGCGGCGCTTGCGAGCTGCACGTTAGCCGTTCCTGAAATTGTTAATAACGAGCAAAATACGATTTCGTAAACTCCGAAATCGATGCAGCAGCTTGCGAAAACTATTCGTAAACGATTGAGACCGTTACACACGAGATACGTCAAAATTATTTCGCCAGAGTTTGCATCTGGTCAGCTTCTGCTTTCGGCCACTGGAGGCGCTTGCAAGACCAACATTACCCGATTCTCGAAATTGTTAATTACGGCCAAAATACGATTTCGTAAACTCCGAAATCGATACAGCAGCCTGCGAAAACTATTCGCAAACGATTGAGACCGTTACACACGAGATACGTCAAAATTATTTCGCCAGGTTCTGCATCTGGTCAGCTTCTGCTTTCGGCCACTGGAGGCGCTTGCAAGACCTACATTACCCGATTCTCGAAATAGTTAATTACGGCCAAACTACGTTTTCGTAAACTCTCAAATCGATACAGCATCTTGCGAAAACTATTCGTAAACGATTGAGACCATTACACACGACATACGTCGAAATTATTTCGCCACGTTCTACATCTGGACAGCTTCGCTCCTCGGCCACTGTGGCGCTGCGCGGTAGCAGACGATAATTACTAGATATTAAAATTGTTAATTACGGGCAAACTACGATTTCGTAAACTCTGAAATCGATTGCGCAAACTTGCGTAAACTATTCATAAACGATTGAGACCAAAATAAGCGAAATCGGTGATA
Organism: Priocnemis perturbator; assembly: GCA_963942575.1. NCBI lineage: Eukaryota > Metazoa > Arthropoda > Insecta > Hymenoptera > Pompilidae > Priocnemis > Priocnemis perturbator. Next base: position 4,539 of record CAWWDK010000169.1, read on the forward strand.
GTCGTCTGCTAACTATACACCCACCTAAAAATTGTTAATTACGGGCAAACTACGATTTCGTAAACTCTGAAATCGATTGCGTAAACTTGCGTAAACTATTCGTAAACGATTGAGACCAAAATAAGCGAAATCGGTGATAGTTGTCTGCTAACTATACGGCGGTGAACATATCAATCTAAATCAAGATAGGGCGATAGCGTTTGAACGGCTTTGTAAAAATGCTGAAAAGCAGAAGCAACGTTTCGATAAAACGCGCAGAACAAATATTGTATATAATGACGGCGACTCTGTTTTTGTAAAACCCGCCGATACAAGAAGGGCGAAAACAGACCGTAAGTTTGAGGGTCCATTTGCAATTTTGAAAACCCTGGCAAATGATCGTTATGAGATATTGGGCAAAAGTGGTAGGCCACAAATTGTGCCTAAGGACCGATTGCGTCCTTGGAAGGGCGAATGGATGGCTGATAACGATGCCACTGATAGTTGATATGTTTGAAACTAAACTTTTATTGGGTTGGGCGGTGTGCGTACACTCCGGCACACACGCCCTAAGAAACACAGAAGAAACCAGGGAACTACCAACGGCCGAGGCGCACCATGGCCCTCGCCGTTGGGACAACCAAAAAAGATAAAGGAATACAATGCTCCATTTCGCCATGCGCACGCTGGAGCCAAAACGTACGCACCTGTACCACACGGCGGTCGGGACGAGAGAGAGCGACGTACCTCTGGGTCGGGCGCTCTCGCGAACGCTCGGGCACACTCGCGAACACGCGCGAACCGCGCCGTGCCATCTACACTCGCTGCTGCGCCGCTACGCCTGGCGCGCGCTTCAACTCGCTACATGACAATAGTGAGCGAGAGAACACGCATGAGCCATGTTAGCGTTGTATGTTTATGTTTGCTTATGTTTGTTTATGTTTGTCTATGTTTGTTATGTTTGCTTATATTTCATTAATACTATGTGAGATCTTTTGTAGCTGAGTTGTTTTGTTCCTCTTGCATGGAAAATAGAAAATAAATAAATAAAAAAAAAAAAAAAATTAAATCACTATAAAAAGTACGTTTTTGTCATTGCCTTTTTCTTTGTTCTCACATATAAAAACTTTACTAACCATGAATGAGGCTGCATGATTGAAAACGTATGTTGGAAGATGGAAGTTGGTTGCGTTTGAGAGTAACGATAGCACGATGCAGGTTGCTGCGCGTGGCTGTAGACGTTACGATCTCTGGAAGACGCTGTGTGATGGAAGTGCGCGTGCACGGTCCATCTGCCGACACACTTGTGAGTGTTGTCTGGGTTTTTGGGTAAGGTGCTAGAAGGCACTGTCGCATATTGTTGTGTGACGTGGTTTAGCCTTGTGTTTGAGACCACGGGGCCGAAGTGACGCTTTGTGTCTTTTGACAAGTTTGCAATGAGTGATTGCTGCAATGTAACACTATGTGGTGGCTGCTAGCTGTATTACATTGGAAAATACTGTTGTATTGAAAGCTGTTATGCATGAGAGAATAAGAGTTTTGCTCAAAGGGTAATGATGCTTCTCGAGAACGCGAAGCAGGTCAGTTTGGCCGTGTTAGCGATGCATTTGATTTCGCCCATAACACGCGGTAATTCGACAGTGGCACACGACAGTGCGTTGCTGTGTCACCTGTTTTTGGAGGCGCCGAGAGTCGCGGATCATATGTTTACCTCGGCGGCCGGTGCATTGACCTGCTTCTCAGTAAGAGTAAGCATTGTAAACAAATGCGAGAGTGAATCTCGCCGAAGATCGGAGCAGGCTTTGCCTGTTGGAAAGAGGACGGAGCTTGACCCCTCTGCACTTCCCCCAGAATCGCTAAAACGAACACATCTCGTCGAGCTATTTTGCGGGTTTCTAACATGCCTGTGCTTGCTGTGCTGCCTGTGCTTGCTGTGCTGCCTGTGCTTGCTGCCTGTGCTTGCTATGCTGCCTGTGCTTGCTGTGCTGCCTGTTAGCGATGCATTTGATTTCGCCCATAACACGTAGTAATTCGACAGTGGAACACGACAGTGCGTTGCCGTGTCACCTGTTTTTGGAGGCGTCGAGAGTCGCGGATCATATGTTTACCTCGGCGGCCGGTGCATTGACCTGCGTCTCAGTAAGAGTAAGCATTGTAAACAAATGCGAGAGTGAATCTCGCCGAAGATCGGAGCAGGCTTTGCCTGTTGGAAAGAGGACGGAGCTTGACCCCTCTGCACTTCCCCCAGAATCGCTAAAACGAACACATCTCGTCGAGCTATTTTGCGGGTTTCTAACATGCCTGTGCTAGCTGCCTCTGCTTGCTGTGATGCCTGTGCTTGCTGTGCTGCCTGTGCTTGCTGTGCTGCCTGTGCTGTGCTGCCTGTGCTTGCTGTGCTGCCTGTGCTTGCTGTGCTCCCTGTGCTTGCTGCCTGTGCTTGCTGTGCTGCCTGTGCTTGCTGCCTGTGCTTGCTGTACTGCCTGTGCTTGCTGCCTGTGCTTGCTGTGCTGCCTGTGCTTGCTGCCTGTGCTTGCTGTGCTGCCTGTGCTTGCTGCCTGTGCTTGCTGCCTGTGCTTGCTGTGCTGCCTGTGCTTGCTGCCTGTGCTTGCTGCGCTGCCTGTGCTTGCTGCCTGTGCTTGCTGTGCTGCCTGTGCTTGCTGCCTGTGCTTGCTGTGCTGCCTGTGCTTGTTGCCTCTGCTTGCTGTGCTGCCTGTGCTTGCTGTGCTGCCTGTGCTTGCTGCCTGTGCTTGCTGTACTTGCTGTGCTGCCTGTGCTTGCTGTGCTGCCTGTGCTTGCTGCCTGTGCTTGCTGTGCTGCCTGTGCTGCCTGTGCTTGCTGTGCTGCCTGTGCTTGCTGTGCTGCCTGTTAGCGATGCATTTGATTTCGCCCATAACACGCGGTAATTCGACAGTGGCACACGACAGTGCGTTGCTGTGTCACCTGTTTTTGGAGGCGCCGAGAGTCGCGGATCATATGTTTACCTCGGCGGCCGGTGCATTGACCTGCGTCTCAGTAAGAGTAAGCATTGTAAACAAATGCAAGAGTGAATCTCGCCGAAGATCGGAGCAGACTTTGCCTGTTGGAAAGAGGACGGAGCTTGACCCCTTTGCACTTCCCCCAGATTCGCTAAAACGAACACATCTCGTCGAGATATTTTGCGGGTTTCTAGCATACCTGTGCTTGCTGCCTGTGCTTGCTGTGCTGCCTGTGCATGCTGTGCTGCCTGTGCTTGCTGCCTGTGCGTGCTGTGCTGCCTGTGCTTGCTGTGCTGCCGTGCTTGCTGCCTGTGCTTGCTGTGCTGCCTGTGCTTGCTGCCTGTGCTTGCTGTGCTGCCTGTGCTTGCTGCCTGTGCCTGCTGTGCTGCCTGTTCTTGCTGCCTGTGCTTGCTGCGCTGCCTGTGCTTGCTGCCTGTGCTTGCTGTGCTGCCTGTGCTTGCTGCCTGTGCTTGCTGTGCCGCCTGTGCTTGCTGTGCTGCCCGTGCTTGCTGTGCTGCCTGTTCTTGCTGCCTGTGCTTGCTGCGCTGCCTGTGCTTGCTGCCTGTGCTTGCTGTGCTGCCTGTGCTTGCTGCCTGTGCTTGCTGTGCTGCCTGTGCCTGCTGTGCTGCCTGCGCTTGCTGCCTGTGCTTGCTGTGCTGCCTGTGCTTGCTGTGCAGCCTGTGCTTGCTGCCTGTGCTTGCTGCCTGTGCTTGCTGTGCTTGCTATGCTGCCTGTACAAGCTGCCTGTGCTTTCTGTGCTGCCTGTGCTTGCTGTGCTGCCTGTGCTTGTTGCCTGTGCTTGCTGCGTGTGCTTGCTGTGCTGCCTGTGCTTGCTGCCTGTACCTGCTGTGCTGCCTGTGCTGTGCTGCCTGTGCTGGCTGTGCTGCCTGTGCTTGCTGCCTGTGCTTGCTGTGCTTGCTGCGCTGCCTGTGCTTGTTGTGCTGCCTGTGCTTGCTGTGTTGCCTGTGCTTGCTGTGCTGCCTGTGCTTTCTGTGCTGCCTCTGCTTGCTATGCTGCCTGTGCTTGCTGTGCTGCCTGTGCTTGCTGCCTGTGCTTTCTGTGCTGCCTGTGCTTGCTGTGCTTGCTATGCTGCCTGTGCTTACTGTGCTGTCTGTGCTTGCTGTGCTGCCTGTGCTTGTTGCCTGTGCTTGCTGCGTGTGCTTGCTGTGCTTGCTGTGCTGCCTGTGCTTGCTGCCTGTACTTGCTGTGCTGCCTGTGCTTGCTGTGCTGCCTGTGCTGGCTGTGATGGCTGTGCTGCCTGTGCTTGCTGTGCTGCCTGTGTTTGCTGCCTGTGCTTGCTGTGCTGCCTGTGCTTGCTGCCTGTGCTTGCTGTGCTTGCTGCGCTGCCTGTGCTTGTTGTGCTGCCTGTGCTTGCTGTGTTGCCTGTGCATGCTGTGCTGCCTGTGCTTGCTGTGCTGCCTGTGCTTGCTGCCTGTGCTTGCTATGCTGCCTGTGCTTGATGTGCTGCCTGTTAGCGATGTATTTGATTTCGCCCATAACACGTAGTAATTCGACAGTGGAACACGACAGTGCGTTGCCGTGTCACCTGTTTTTGGAGGCGTCGAGTGTCGCGGATCATACGTTTACCTCGGCGGCCGGTGCATTGACCTGCGTCTCAGTAAGAGTAAGCATTGTAAACAAATGCGAGAGTGAATCTCGCCGAAGATCGGAGCAGGCTTTGCCTGTTGGAAAGAGGACGGAGCTTGACCCCTCTGCACTTCCCCCAGAATCGCTAAAACGAACACATCTCGTCGAGCTATTTTGCGGGTTTCTAACATGCCTGTGCTTGCTGCCTCTGCTTGCTGTGCTGCCTGTGCTTGCTGTGCTGCCTGTGCTGGCTGTGATGGCTGTGCTGCCTGTGCTTGCTGTGCTGCCTGTGTTTGCTGCCTGTGCTTGCTGTGCTGCCTGTGCTTGCTGCCTGTGCTTGCTGTGCTTGCTGCGCTGCCTGTGCTTGTTGTGCTGCCTGTGCTTGCTGTGTTGCCTGTGCTTGCTGTGCTGCCTGTGCTTGCTGTGCTGCCTGTGCTTGCAGCCTGTGCTTGCTGTGCTGCCTGTGCTGCCTGTGCTTGCTGCCTGTGCTTGCTGTGCTGCCTGTGCTTGCTGCCTGTACTTGCTGTGCTGCCTGTGCTTGCTGTGCTGCCTGTGCTGCCTGCGCTGGCTGTGCTGCCTGTGCTTGCTGTGCTGCCTGTGTTTGCTGCCTGTGCTTGCTGTGCTGCCTGTGCTTGCTGCCTGTGCTTGCTGTGCTTGCTGCGCTGCCTGTGCTTGTTGTGCTGCCTGTGCTTGCTGTGTTGCCTGTGCTTGCTGTGCTGCCTGTGCTTTCTGTGCTGCCTCTGCTTGCTATGCTGCCTGTGCTTGCTGCCTGTGCTTGCTCTGCTGCCTGTGCTTGCTGCCTGTGCTGCCTGTGCTTGCTGTGCTACCTGTGCTTGCTGCCTGTGCTTGCTGCCTGTGCTTGCTGTGCTGCCTGTTAGCGATGCATTTGATTTCGCCCATAACACGCGGTAATTCGACAGTGGCACACGACAGTGCGTTGCTGTGTCACCTGTTTTTGGAGGCGCCGAGAGTCGCGGATCATATGTTTACATCGGCGGCCGGTGCATTGACCTGCGCTCTCAGTAAGAGTAAGCATTGTAAACAAATGCAAGAGTGAATCTCGCCGAAGATCGGAGCAGACTTTGCCTGTTGGAAAGAGGACGGAGCTTGACCCCTCTGCACTTCCCCCAGAATCGCTAAAACGAACACATCTCGTCGAGATATTTTGCGGGTTTCTAGCATACCTGTGCTTGCTGCCTGTGCATGCTGTGCTGCCTGTGCTTGCTGCCTGTGCTTGCTGTGCTGCCTGTGCTTGCTGCCTGTGCTTGCTGTGCTGCCTGTGCTTGCTGCCTGTGCTTACTGTGCTGCCTGTGCTTGTTGCCTGTGCTTGCTGCGTGTGCTTGCTGTGCTGCCTGTGCTTGCTGCGTGTGCTTGCTGTGCTGCCTGTGCTTGCTGCCTGTACCTGCTGTGCTGCCTGTGCTGTGCTGCCTGTGCTGGCTGTGCTACCTGTGCTTGCTGCCTGTGCTTGCTGTGCTTGCTGCGCTGCCTGTGCTTGTTGTGCTGCCTGTGCTTGCTGTGTTGCCTGTGCTTGCTGTGCTGCCTGTGCTTTCTGTGCTGCCTCTGCTTGCTATGCTGCCTGTGCTTGCTGTGCTGCCTGTGCTTGCTGCCTGTGCTTTCTGTGCTGCCTGTGCTTGCTGTGCTTGCTATGCTGCCTGTGCTTACTGTGCTGTCTGTGCTTGCTGTGCTGCCTGTGCTTGTTGCCTGTGCTTGCTGCGTGTGCTTGCTGTGCTTGCTGTGCTGCCTGTGCTTGCTGCCTGTACTTGCTGTGCTGCCTGTGCTTGCTGTGCTGCCTGTGCTGGCTGTGATGGCTGTGCTGCCTGTGCTTGCTGTGCTGCCTGTGTTTGCTGCCTGTGCTTGCTGTGCTGCCTGTGCTTGCTGCCTGTGCTTGCTGTGCTTGCTGCGCTGCCTGTGCTTGTTGTGCTGCCTGTGCTTGCTGTGTTGCCTGTGCATGCTGTGCTGCCTGTGCTTGCTGTGCTGCCTGTGCTTGCTGCCTGTGCTTGCTATGCTGCCTGTGCTTGATGTGCTGCCTGTTAGCGATGCATTTGATTTCGCCCATAACACGTAGTAATTCGACAGTGGAACACGACAGTGCGTTGCCGTGTCACCTGTTTTTGGAGGCGTCGAGAGTCGCGGATCATACGTTTACCTCGGCGGCCGGTGCATTGACCTGCGTCTCAGTAAGAGTAAGCATTGTAAACAAATGCGAGAGTGAATCTCGCCGAAGATCGGAGCAGGCTTTGCCTGTTGGAAAGAGGACGGAGCTTGACCCCTCTGCACTTCCCCCAGAATCGCTAAAACGAACACATCTCGTCGAGCTATTTTGCGGGTTTCTAACATGCCTGTGCTAGCTGCCTCTGCTTGCTGTGATGCCTGTGCTTGCTGCCTGTGCTTGCTGTGCTGCCTGTGCTGTGCTGCCTGTGCTTGCTGTGCTCCCTGTGCTTGCTGCCTGTGCTTGCTGTGCTGCCTGTGCTTGCAGCCTGTGCTTGCTGTGCTGCCTGTGCTGCCTGTGCTTGCTGCCTGTGCTTGCTGTGCTGCCTGTGCTTGCTGCCTGTGCTTGCTGTGCTGCCTGTGCTTGCTGCCTGTGCTTGCTGCCTGTGCTTTCTGTGCTGCCTGTGCTTGCTGTGCTTGCTATGCTGCCTGTGCTTACTGTGCTGTCTGTGCTTGCTGTGCTGCCTGTGCTTGTTGCCTGTGCTTGCTGCGTGTGCTTGCTGTGCTTGCTGTGCTGCCTGTGCTTGCTGCCTGTACTTGCTGTGCTGCCTGTGCTTGCTGTGCTGCCTGTGCTGGCTGTGATGGCTGTGCTGCCTGTGCTTGCTGTGCTGCCTGTGTTTGCTGCCTGTGCTTGCTGTGCTGCCTGTGCTTGCTGCCTGTGCTTGCTGTGCTTGCTGCGCTGCCTGTGCTTGTTGTGCTGCCTGTGCTTGCTGTGTTGCCTGTGCTTGCTGTGCTGCCTGTGCTTGCTGTGCTGCCTGTGCTTGCTGCCTGTGCTTGCTATGCTGCCTGTGCTTGATGTGCTGCCTGTTAGCGATGCATTTGATTTCGCCCATAACACGTAGTAATTCGACAGTGGAACACGACAGTGCGTTGCCGTGTCACCTGTTTTTGGAGGCGTCGAGAGTCGCGGATCATACGTTTACCTCGGCGGCCGGTGCATTGACCTGCGTCTCAGTAAGAGTAAGCATTGTAAACAAATGCGAGAGTGAATCTCGCCGAAGATCGGAGCAGGCTTTGCCTGTTGGAAAGAGGACGGAGCTTGACCCCTCTGCACTTCCCCCAGAATCGCTAAAACGAACACATCTCGTCGAGCTATTTTGCGGGTTTCTAACATGCCTGTGCTAGCTGCCTCTGCTTGCTGTGATGCCTGTGCTTGCTGCCTGTGCTTGCTGTGCTGCCTGTGCTGTGCTGCCTGTGCTTGCTGTGCTGCCTGTGCTTGCTGTGCTCCCTGTGCTTGCTGCCTGTGCTTGCTGTGCTGCCTGTGCTTGCAGCCTGTGCTTGCTGTGCTGCCTGTGCTTGCTGCCTGTGCTTGCTGCCTGTGCTTGCTGTGCTGCCTGTGCTTGCTGCCTGTGCTTGCTGCCTGTGCTTGCTGCCTGTGCTTGCTGCCTGTGCTTGCTGCCTGTGCTTGCTGTGCTGCCTGTGCTTGCTGTGCTGCCTGTGCTTGCTGCCTGTGCTTGCTGTACTTGCTGTGCTGCCTGTGCTTGCTGCCTGTGCTTGCTGTACTTGCTGTGCTGCCTGTGCTTGCTGTGCTGCCTGTGCTTGCTGTGCTGCCTGTTAGCGATGCATTTGATTTCGCCCATAACACGCGGTAATTCGACAGTGGCACACGACAGTGCGTTGCTGTGTCACCTGTTTTTGGAGGCGCCGAGAGTCGCGGATCATATGTTTACCTCGGCGGCCGGTGCATTGACCTGCGTCTCAGTAAGAGTAAGCATTGTAAACAAATGCAAGAGTGAATCTCGCCGAAGATCGGAGCAGACTTTGCCTGTTGGAAAGAGGACGGAGCTTGACCCCTCTGCACTTCCCCCAGATTCGCTAAAACGAACACATCTCGTCGAGATATTTTGCGGGTTTCTAGCATACCTGTGCTTGCTGCCTGTGCTTGCTGTGCTGCCTGTGCATGCTGTGCTGCCTGTGCTTGCTGTGCTGCCGTGCTTGCTGCCTGTGCTTGCTGTGCTGCCTGTGCTTGCTGCCTGTGCTTGCTGTGCTGCCTGTGCTTGCTGCCTGTGCTTGCTGTGCTGCCTGTGCTTGCTGCCTGTGCCTGCTGTGCTGCCTGTTCTTGCTGCCTGTGCTTGCTGCCTGTGCTTGCTGTGCTGCCTGTGCTTGCTGCCTGTGCTTGCTGTGCCGCCTGTGCTTGCTGTGCTGCCCGTGCTTGCTGCCTGTGCTTGCTGTGCTGCCTGTGCTTGCTGCCTGTGCTTGCTGTGCTGCCTGTGCTTGCTGTGCTGCCTGTTCTTGCTGCCTGTGCTTGCTGCGCTGCCTGTGCTTGCTGCCTGTGCTTGCTGTGCTTGCTATGCTGCCTGTACAAGCTGCCTGTGCTTACTGTGCTGCCTGTGCTTGCTGTGCTGCCTGTGCTTGTTGCCTGTGCTTGCTGCGTGTGCTTGCTGTGCTTGCTGTGCTGCCTGTGCTTGCAGCCTGTACCTGCTGTGCTGCCTGTGCTGTGCTGCCTGTGCTGGCTGTGCTGCCTGTGCTTGCTGCCTGTGCTTGCTGTGCTTGCTGCGCTGCCTGTGCTTGTTGTGCTGCCTGTGCTTGCTGTGTTGCCTGTGCTTGCTGTGCTGCCTGTGCTTTCTGTGCTGCCCCTGCTTGCTATGCTGCCTGTGCTTGCTGTGCTGCCTGTGCTTGCTGCCTGTGCTTTCTGTGCTGCCTGTGCTTGCTGCCTGTGCTTGCTGTGCTTGCTATGCTGCCTGTGCTTACTGTGCTGTCTGTGCTTGCTGTGCTGCCTGTGCTTGTTGCCTGTGCTTGTTGCCTGTGCTTGCTGCGTGTGCTTGCTGTGCTGCCTGTGCTTGCTGCCTGTACTTGCTGTGCTGCCTGTGCTTGCTGTGCTGCCTGTGCTGGCTGTGATGGCTGTGCTGCCTGTGCTTGCTGTGCTGCCTGTGTTTGCTGCCTGTGCTTGCTGTGCTGCCTGTGCTTGCTGCCTGTGCTTGCTGTACTTGCTGTGCTGCCTGTGCTTGCTGTGCTGCCTGTGCTTGCTGCCTGTGCTTGCTGTGCTGTCTGTGCTGCCTGTGCTTGCTGGGCTGCCTGTGCTTGCTGTGCTGCCTGTTAGCGATGCATTTGATTTCGCCCATAACACGCGGTAATTCGACAGTGGCACACGACAGTGCGTTGCTGTGTCACCTGTTTTTGGAGGCGCCGAGAGTCGCGGATCATATGTTTACCTCGGCGGCCGGTGCATTGACCTGCGTCTCAGTAAGAGTAAGCATTGTAAACAAATGCAAGAGTGAATCTCGCCGAAGATCGGAGCAGACTTTGCCTGTTGGAAAGAGGACGGAGCTTGACCCCTCTGCACTTCCCCCAGATTCGCTAAAACGAACACATCTCGTCGAGATATTTTGCGGGTTTCTAGCATACCTGTGCTTGCTGCCTGTGCTCGCTGTGCTGCCTGTGCATGCTGTGCTGCCTGTGCTTGCTGCCTGTGCTTGCTGCGCTGCCTGTGCTTGCTGCCTGTGCTTGCTGTGCTGCCTGTGCTTGCTGCCTGTGCTTGCTGTGCCGCCTGTGCTTGCTGTGCTGCCCGTGCTTGCTGCCTGTGCTTGCTGTGCTGCCTGTGCTTGCTGCCTGTGCTTGCTGTGCTGCCTGTGCTTGCTGCCTGTGCTTGCTGTGCTGCCTGTGCTTGCTGCCTGTGCTTGCTGTGCTGCCTGTGCTTGCTGCCTGTGCTTGCTGTGCTGCCTGTGCTTGCTGCCTGTGCTTGCTGTGCTGCCTGTGCTTGCTGCCTGTGCTTGCTGTCCTGCCTGTGCATGCTGTGCTGCCTGTGCTTGCTGTGCTGCCTGTGCTTGCTGCCTGTGCTTGCTGTGCTGCCTGTGCTTGCTGTGCTGCCTCTGCTTGCTGCCTGTGCTTGCTCTGCTGCCTGTGCTTGCTGCCTGTGCTTGCCGTGCTGCCTGTGCTTGGTGTGGTGCCTGTGCTTGCTGTGCTGCCTGTGCTTGCTGCCTGTGCTTGCTGTGCTGCCTGTGCTTGGTGTGCTGCCTGTGCATGCTGTGCTGCCTGTGCTTGCTGCCTGTGCTTTCTGTGCTGCCTGTGCTTGCTGCCTGTGCTTGCTGTGTTGCCTGTGCTTGCTGTGCTGCCTGTGCTTTCTTTGCTGCCTCTGCTTGCTATGCTGTCTGTGCTTGCTCTGCTGCCTGTGCTTGCTGCCTGTGCTGCCTGTGCTTGCTGTGCTGCCTGTGCTTGCTGCCTGTGCTTGCTGCCTGTGCTTGCTGTGCTGCCTGTGCTTGCTGCCTGTGCTTGCTGTGCTTCCTGTGCTTGCTGCCTGTGCTTGCTGTACTTGCTGTGCTGCCTGTGCTGTGCTGCCTGTGCTTGCTGTGCTGCCTGTGCTTGCTGTGCTGCCTGTGCTTGCTGCCTGTGCTTGCTGGCTGTACTTGCTGTGCTGCCTGTGCTTGCTGCCTGTGCTTGCTGTGCTGCCTGTGCTGCCTGTGCTTGCTGCCTGTGCTTGCTGTGCTGCCTGTGCTTGCTGCCTGTGCTTGCTGTGCTGCCTGTGCTTGCTGTGCTGCCTGTGCTGCCTGTGCATGCTGTGCTAACTGTGCTTGCTGCCTGTGCTTGCTGCCTGTGCTTTCTGTGCTGCCTGTGCTTGCTGTGCTGCCTGTGCTTGCTGCCTTTGCTTACTGTGCTGCTTGTGCTTGCTGTGCTGCCTTTGCTTGTTGCCTGTGCTTGCTGCGTGTGCTTGCTGTGCTGCCTGTGCTTGCTGCCTGTGCTTGCTGTGCTGCCTGTGCTTGCTGCCTGTGCTTGCTATGCTGCCTGTGCTTGCTGTGCTGCCTGTTAGCGATGCATTTGATTTCGCCCATAACACGCGGTAATTCGACAGTGGCACACGACAGTGCGTTGCTGTGTCACCTCTTTTTGGAGGCGCCGAGAGTCGCGGATCATATGTTTACCTCGGCGGCCGGTGCATTGACCTGCGTCTCAGTAAGAGTAAGCATTGTAAACAAATGCGATAGTGAATCTCGCCGAAGATCGGAGCAGGCTTTGCCTGTTGGAAAGAGGACGGAGCTTGACCCCTCTGCACTTCCCCCAGAATCGCTAAAACGAACACACCTCGTCGAGCTATTTTGCGGGTTTCTAACATGCCTGTGCTTGCTGTGCTGCCTGTGCTTGCTGCCTGTGCTTGCTGTGCTGCCTGTGCTCGCTGCCTGTGCTTGCTGTGCCGCCTGTGCTTGCTGTGTTGCCTGTGCTTGCTGTGCTGCCTGTGCTTTCTGTGCTGCCTCTGCTTGCTATGCTGCCTGTGCTTGCTGCCTGTGCTTGCTCTGCTGCCCGTGCTTGCTCTGCTGCCTGTGCTTGCTGCCTGTGCTTGCTGTGCTGCCTGTGCTTGCTGTGCTGCCTGTGCTTTCTGTGCTTGCTGTGCTGCCTGTGCCTGCTGTGCTGCCTGCGCTTGCTGCCTGTGCTTGCTGTGCTGCCCCTGCTTGCTATGCTGCCTGTGCTTGCTGCCTGTGCTTGCTCTGCTGCTTGTGCTTGCTCTGCTGCCTGTGTTTGCTGCCTGTGCTTGCTGTGCTGCCTGTGCTTTCTGTGCTTGCTGTGCTGCCTGTGCCTGCTGTGCTGCCTGTGCCTGCTGTGCTGACTGCGCTTGCTGCCTGTGCTTGCTGTGCTGCCTGTCCTTGCTGTGCAGCCTGTGCTTGCTGCCTGTGCTTTCTGTGCTGCCTGTGCTTGCTGCCTGTGCTTGCTGTACTTGCTATGCTGCCTGTGCAAGCTGCCTGTGCTTACTGTGCTGCCTGTGCTTGCTGTGCTGCCTGTGCTTGTTGCCTGTGCTTGCTGCGTGTGCTTGCTGTGCTGTCTGTGCTTGCTGCCTGTACTTGCTGTGCTGCCTGTGCTTGCTGTGCTGCCTGTGCTTGCTGCCTATGCTTGCTGTGCTGCCTGTGCTTGCTGCCTGTGCTTGCTGTGCTGCCTGTGCTTGCTGTGCTGCCTGTTCTTGTTGCCTGTGCTTGCTGCGTGTGCTTGCTGTGCTGCCTGTGCTTGCTGCCTGTGCTTGCTGTGCTGCCTGTGCTTGCCGTGCTGCCTGTGCTTGCTGCCTGTGCTGCCTGTGCTTGCTGTGCTGCCTGTGCTTGCTGCCTGTGTTTGCTGTGCTTCCTGTGCTGCCTGTGCTTGCTGCCTGTGTTTGCTGTGCTTCCTGTGCTTGCTGTGCTGCCTGTGCTTGCTGCCTGTGCTTGCTGTGCAGCCTGTGCTTGCTGTGCTGCCTGTGCTTGTTGCCTGTGCTTGCTGCGTGTGCTTGCTGTGCTTGCTGTGCTGCCTGTGCTTGCTGCCTGTACTTGCTGTGCTGCCTGTGCTTGCTGTGCTGCCTGTGCTTGCTGCCTGTGCTTGCTATGCTGCCTGTGCTTGCTGTGCTGCCTGTTAGCGATGCATTTGATTTCGCCCATAACACGCGGTAATTCGACAGTGGCACACGACAGTGCGTTGCTGTGTCACCTGTTTTTGGAGGCGCCGAGAGTCGCGGATCATATGTTTACCTCGGCGGCCGGTGCATTGACCTGCGTCTCAGTAAGAGTAAGCATTGTAAACAAATGCGAGAGTGAATCTCGCCGAAGATCGGAGCAGGCTTTGCCTGTTGGAAAGAGGACGGAGCTTGACCCCTCTGCACTTCCCCCAGAATCGCTAAAACGAACACACCTCGCCGAGCTATTTTGCGGGTTTCTAACATGCCTGTGCTTGCTGCCTGTGCTTGCTGTGCTCTCTGTGCTTGCTGCCTGTGCTTGCTGCCTGTGCTGCCTGTGCTTGTTGTGCTGCCTGTGCTTGCTGTGCTGCCTGTGCTTGCTGCCTGTGCTTTCTGTGCTGCCTGTGCTTGCTGTGCTGCCTGTGCTTGCTGCCTGTGCTTGCTGTGCTTGTTGTGCTGCCTGTGCTTGCTGTGCTGCCTGTGCTTGCTGCCTGTGCTTTCTGTGCTGCCTGTGCTTTCTGTGCTGCCTGTGCTTGCTGTGCCGCCTGTGCTTGCTGCCTGTGCTTGCTGTGCTGCCTGTGCTTGCTGCCTGTGCTTGCTGCCTGTGCTTGCTGTGCTGGCTGTGCTTGCTGCCTGTGCCGCCTGTGCTTGCTGTGCTGCCTGTGCTTGCTGCCTGTGCTTTCTGTGCTGCCTGTGCTTGCTGTGCTGCCTGTGCTTGCTGCCTGTACTTGCTGTGCTGCCTGTGCTTGCTGCCTGTGCTTGCTGCCTGTGCTGCCTGTGCTTGCTGTGCTGCCTGTGCTTGCTGCCTGTGCTTGCTGTGCTCTCTGTGCTTGCTGCCTGTGCTTGCCGTGCTGCCTGTGCTTGCTGCCTGTGCTGCCTGTGCTTGCTGTGCTGCCTGTGCTTGCTGCCTGTGTTTGCTGTGCTGCCTGTGCTTGCTGTGCTGCCTGTGCTTGCTGCCTGTGCCGCCTGTGCTTGTTGTGCTGCCTGTGCTTGCTGTGCTGCCTGTGCTTGCTGCCTGTGCTTTCTGTGCTGCCTGTGCTTGCTGTGCTGCCTGTGCTTGCTGCCTGTGCTTGCTGTGCTGCCTGTGCTCGCTGTGCTGCCTGTGCTGTGCTGCCTGTGCTTGCTGTGCTGCCTGTGCTTGCTGCCTGTGCTTGCTGTGCTGCCTGTGCTTGCTGCCTGTGCTTGCTGTGCTGCCTGTGCTTGCTGCCTGTGCTTGCTGCCTGTGCTTGCTGTGCTTGCTATGCTGCCTGTGCAAGATGCCTGTGCTTGCTGTGCTGCCTGTTAGCGATGCATTTGATTTCGCCCATAACACGCGGTAATTCGACAGTGGCACACGACAGTGCGTTGCTGTGTCACCTGTTTTTGGAGGCGCCGAGAGTCGCGGATCATATGTTTACATCGGCGGCCGGTGCATTGACCTGCGCTCTCAGTAAGAGTAAGCATTGTAAACAAATGCAAGAGTGAATCTCGCCGAAGATCGGAGCAGACTATGCCTGTTGGAAAGAGGACGGAGCTTGACCCCTCTGCACTTCCCCCAGAATCGCTAAAACGAACACATCTCGTCGAGATATTTTGCGGGTTTCTAGCATACATGTGCTTGCTGTGCTGCCTGTGGTTGCTGTGCTGCCTGTGCTTGCTGCCTGTGCTTACTGTGCTGCCTGTGCTTGCTGTGCTTGTTGCCTGTGCTTGCTGCGTGTGCTTGCTGTGCTGCCTGTGCTTGCTGCCTGTACTTGCTGTGCTGCCTGTGCTTGCTGTGCTGCCTGTGCTTGCTGTGCTGCCTGTGCTTGCTGCCTGTGCTTACTGTGCTGCCTGTGCTTGCTGTGCTGCCTGTGCTTGTTGCCTGTGCTTGCTGCGTGTGCTTGCTGTGCTGCCTGTGCTTGCTGCCTGTACTTGCTGTGCTGCCTGTGCTTGCTGTGCTGCCTGTGCTTGCTGCCTGTGCTTGCTGTGCTGCCTGTGCTTGCTGCCTGTGCTTGCTGTGCTGCCTGTGCTTGCTGCCTGTGCTTGCTGTGCTGCCTGTGCTTGCTGCCTGTGCTTGCTGTCCTGCCTGTGCATGCTGTGCTGCCTGTGCTTGCTGTGCTGCCTGTGCTTGCTGCCTGTGCTTGCTGTGCTGCCTGTGCTTGCTGTGCTGCCTCTGCTTGCTGCCTGTGCTTGCTCTGCTGCCTGTGCTTGCTGCCTGTGCTTGCCGTGCTGCCTGTGCTTGGTGTGGTGCCTGTGCTTGCTGTGCTGCCTGTGCTTGCTGCCTGTGCTTGCTGTGCTGCCTGTGCTTGGTGTGCTGCCTGTGCATGCTGTGCTGCCTGTGCTTGCTGCCTGTGCTTTCTGTGCTGCCTGTGCTTGCTGCCTGTGCTTGCTGTGTTGCCTGTGCTTGCTGTGCTGCCTGTGCTTTCTTTGCTGCCTCTGCTTGCTATGCTGCCTGTGCTTGCTCTGCTGCCTGTGCTTGCTGCCTGTGCTGCCTGTGCTTGCTGCCTGTGCTTGCTGCCTGTGCTTGCTGCCTGTGCTTGCTGTGCTGCCTGTGCTTGCTGCCTGTGATTGCTGTGCTGCCTGTGCTTGCTGCCTGTGCTTGCTGTACTTGCTGTGCTGCCTGTGCTGTGCTGCCTGTGCTTGCTGTGCTGCCTGTGCTTGCTGTGCTGCCTGTGCTTGCTGCCTGTGCTTGCTGGCTGTACTTGCTGTGCTGCCTGTGCTTGCTGCCTGTGCTTGCTGTGCTGCCTGTGCTGCCTGTGCTTGCTGCCTGTGCTTGCTGTGCTGCCTGTGCTTGCTGCCTGTGCTTGCTGTGCTGCCTGTGCTTGCTGTGCTGCCTGTGCTGCCTGTGCATGCTGTGCTAACTGTGCTTGCTGCCTGTGCTTGCTGCCTGTGCTTTCTGTGCTGCCTGTGCTTGCTGTGCTGCCTGTGCTTGCTGCCTTTGCTTACTGTGCTGCTTGTGCTTGCTGTGCTGCCTTTGCTTGTTGCCTGTGCTTGCTGCGTGTGCTTGCTGTGCTGCCTGTGCTTGCTGCCTGTGCTTGCTGTGCTGCCTGTGCTTGCTGCCTGTGCTTGCTATGCTGCCTGTGCTTGCTGTGCTGCCTGTTAGCGATGCATTTGATTTCGCCCATAACACGCGGTAATTCGACAGTGGCACACGACAGTGCGTTGCTGTGTCACCTCTTTTTGGAGGCGCCGAGAGTCGCGGATCATATGTTTACCTCGGCGGCCGGTGCATTGACCTGCGTCTCAGTAAGAGTAAGCATTGTAAACAAATGCGATAGTGAATCTCGCCGAAGATCGGAGCAGGCTTTGCCTGTTGGAAAGAGGACGGAGCTTGACCCCTCTGCACTTCTTCCAGAATCGCTAAAACGAACACACCTCGTCGAGCTATTTTGCGGGTTTCTAACATGCCTGTGCTTGCTGTGCTGCCTGTGCTTGCTGCCTGTGCTTGCTGTGCTGCCTGTGCTCGCTGCCTGTGCTTGCTGTGCTTGCTGTGCCGCCTGTGCTTGCTGTGTTGCCTGTGCTTGCTGTGCTGCCTGTGCTTTCTGTGCTGCCTCTGCTTGCTATGCTGCCTGTGCTTGCTGCCTGTGCTTGCTCTGCTGCCCGTGCTTGCTCTGCTGCCTGTGCTTGCTGCCTGTGCTTGCTGTGCTGCCTGTGCTTGCTGTGCTGCCTGTGCTTTCTGTGCTTGCTGTGCTGCCTGTGCCTGCTGTGCTGCCTGCGCTTGCTGCCTGTGCTTGCTGTGCTGCCCCTGCTTGCTATGCTGCCTGTGCTTGCTGCCTGTGCTTGCTCTGCTGCTTGTGCTTGCTCTGCTGCCTGTGTTTGCTGCCTGTGCTTGCTGTGCTGCCTGTGCTTTCTGTGCTTGCTGTGCTGCCTGTGCCTGCTGTGCTGACTGCGCTTGCTGCCTGTGCTTGCTGTGCTGCCTGTCCTTGCTGTGCAGCCTGTGCTTGCTGCCTGTGCTTGCTGTGCTGCCTGTGCTTGCCGTGCTGCCTGTGCTTGCTGCCTGTGCTGCCTGTGCTTGCTGTGCTGCCTGTGCTTGCTGCCTGTGTTTGCTGTGCTTCCTGTGCTGCCTGTGCTTGCTGCCTGTGTTTGCTGTGCTTCCTGTGCTTGCTGTGCAGCCTGTGCTTGCTGCCTGTGCTTTCTGTGCTGCCTGTGCTTGCTGCCTGTGCTTGCTGTGCTTGCTATGCTGCCTGTGCAAGCTGCCTGTGCTTACTGTGCTGCCTGTGCTTGCTGTGCTGCCTGTGCTTGTTGCCTGTGCTTGCTGCGTGTGCTTGCTGTGCTTGCTGTGCTGCCTGTGCTTGCTGCCTGTACTTGCTGTGCTGCCTGTGCTTGCTGTGCTGCCTGTGCTTGCTGCCTGTGCTTGCTATGCTGCCTGTGCTTGCTGTGCTGCCTGTTAGCGATGCATTTGATTTCGCCCATAACACGCGGTAATTCGACAGTGGCACACGACAGTGCGTTGCTGTGTCACCTGTTTTTGGAGGCGCCGAGAGTCGCGGATCATATGTTTACCTCGGCGGCCGGTGCATTGACCTGCGTCTCAGTAAGAGTAAGCATTGTAAACAAATGCGAGAGTGAATCTCGCCGAAGATCGGAGCAGGCTTTGCCTGTTGGAAAGAGGACGGAGCTTGACCCCTCTGCACTTCCCCCAGAATCGCTAAAACGAACACACCTCGTCGAGCTATTTTGCGGGTTTCTAACATGCCTGTGCTTGCTGCCTGTGCTTGCTGTGCTCTCTGTGCTTGCTGCCTGTGCTTGCTGCCTGTGCTGCCTGTGCTTGTTGTGCTGCCTGTGCTTGCTGTGCTGCCTGTGCTTGCTGCCTGTGCTTTCTGTGCTGCCTGTGCTTGCTGTGCTGCCTGTGCTTGCTGCCTGTGCTTGCTGTGGTTGTTGTGCTGCCTGTGCTTGCTGTGCTGCCTGTGCTTGCTGCCTGTGCTTTCTGTGCTGCCTGTGCTTGCTGTGCCGCCTGTGCTTGCTGCCTGTGCTTGCTGTGCTGCCTGTGCTTGCTGCCTGTGCTTGCTGCCTGTGCTTGCTGTGCTGGCTGTGCTTGCTGCCTGTGCCGCCTGTGCTTGCTGTGCTGCCTGTGCTTGCTGCCTGTGCTTTCTGTGCTGCCTGTGCTTGCTGTGCTGCCTGTGCTTGCTGCCTGTGCTTGCTGTGCTGCCTGTGCTTGCTGTTTGTGCTTGCTGTGCTGCCTGTGCTTGCTGTGCTGCCTGTGCTTGCTGCCTGTGCTTGCTGTGCTTGCTATGCTGCCTGTGAAAGCTGCCTGTGCTTACTGTGCTGCCTGTGCTTGCTGTGCTGCCTGTGCTTATTGCCTGTGCTTGCTGCGTGTGCTTGCTGTGCTTGCTGTGCTGCCTGTGCTTGCTGCCTGTGATGCCTGTACTTGCTGTGCTGCCTGTGCTTGCTGCCTGTGCTTGCTGCCTGTGCTGCCTGTGCTTGCTGTGCTGCCTGTGCTTGCTGTGCTCTCTGTGCTTGCTGCCTGTGCTTGCCGTGCTGCCTGTGCTTGCTGCCTGTGCTGCCTGTGCTTGCTGTGCTGCCTGTGCTTGCTGCCTGTGTTTGCTGTGTGGTGCCTGTGCTTGCTGTGCTGCCTGTGCTTGCTGCCTGTGCCGCCTGTGCTTGTTGTGCTGCCTGTGCTTGCTGTGCTGCCTGTGCTTGCTGCCTGTGCTTTCTGTGCTGCCTGTGCTTGCTGTGCTGCCTGTGCTTGCTGCCTGTGCTTGCTGTGCTGCCTGTGCTCGCTGTGCTGCCTGTGCTGTGCTGCCTGTGCTTGCTGTGCTGCCTTTGCTTTCTGCCTGTGCTTGCTGCGCTGCCTGTGCTTGCTGCCTGTGCTTGCTGCCTGTGCTGCCTGTGCTTGCTGTGCTTGCTGCGCTGCCTGTGCTTGCTGCCTGTGCTTGCTGTGCTGCCTGTGCTTGCTGCCTGTGCTTTCTCTCCTGCCTGTGCATGCTGTGCTGCCTGTGCTTGCTGCCTGTGATTGCTGTGCTGCCTGTGCTTGCTGCCTGTGCTTGCTGTGCTGCCTGTGCTTGCTGCCTGTGCTTGCTGTGCTGCCTGTGCTTGCTGCCTGTGCTTGCTGCCTGTGCTTGCTGTGCTTGCTATGCTGCCTGTGCAAGATGCCTGTGCTTGCTGTGCTGCCTGTGCTTGCTGTGCTGCCTGTGCTTGCTGAGCGGCCTGTGCTTGCTGCCTGTGCTTGCTGTACTTGCTGTGCTGCCTGTGCTTGCTGCCTGTGCTTGCTGTGCTGCCTGTGCTTGCTGCCTGTGCTTGCTATGCTGCCTGTGCTTGCTGCCTGTGCTTGCTATGCTGCCTGTGCTTGCTGTGCTGCCTGTTAGCGATGCATTTGATTTCGCCCATAACACGCGGTAATTCGACAGTGGCACACGACAGTGTGTTGCTGCGTCACCTGTTTTTGGAGGCGCCGAGAGTCGCGGATCATATGTTTACCTCGGCGGCCGGTGCATTGACCTGCGTCTCAGTAAGAGTAAGCATTGTAAACAAATGCGAGAGTGAATCTCGCCGAAGATCGGAGCAGGCTTTGCCTGTTGGAAAGAGGACGGATCTTGACCCCTCTGCACTTCCCCCAGAATCGCTAAAACGAACACACCTCGTCGAGCTATTTTGCGGGTTTCTAACATGCCTGTGCTTGCTGTGCTGCCTGTGCTTGCTGCCTGTGCTTGCTGTGCTGCCTGTGCTCGCTGCCTGTGCTTGCTGTGCTTGCTGTGCCGCCTGTGCTTGCTGTGTTGCCTGTGCTTGCTGTGCTGCCTGTGCTTTCTGTGCTGCCTCTGCTTGCTATGCTGCCTGTGCTTGCTGCCTGTGCTTGCTGCCTGTGCTTGCTGCCTGTGCTTGCTGTGCTGCCTGTGCTTGCTGTGCTGCGTGTGCTTTCTGTGCTTGCTGTGCTGCCTGTGCCTGCTGTGCTGCCTGCGCTTGCTGCCTGTGCTTGCTGTGCTGCCTCTGCTTGCTATGCTGCCTGTGCTTGCTGCCTGTGCTTGCTCTGCTGCCTGTGCTTGCTCTGCTGCCTGTGCTTGCTGCCTGTGCTTGCTGTGCTGCCTGTGCTTGCTGTGCTGCCTGTGCTTGCTGTGCTGCCTGTGCCTGCTGTGCTGCCTGCGCTTGCTGCCTGTGCTTGCTGTGCTGCCTCTGCTTGCTCTGCTGCCTGTGCTTGCTGCCTGTGCTTGCTCTGCTGCCTGTGCTTGCTGCCTGTGCTTGCTGTGCTGCCTATGCTTGCTGTGCTGCCTGTTCTTGTTGCCTGTGCTTGCTGCTTGTGCTTGCTGTGCTGCCTGTGCTTGCTGCCTGTGCTTGCTGTGTTGCCTGTGCTTGCTGCCTATGCTTGCCGTGCTGCCTGTGCTTGCTGTGCTGCCTGTGCTTGCTGCCTGTGTTTGCTGTGCTTCCTGTGCTTGCTGTGCTGCCTGTGCTTGCTGCCTGTGCTTGCTCTGCTGCCTGTGCTTGCTCTGCTGCCTGTGCTTGCTGCCTGTGCTTGCTGTGCTGCCTGTGCTTGCTGTGCTGGCTGTTCTTGTTGCCTGTGCTTGCTGCGTGTGCTTGCTGTGCTGCCTGTGCTTGCTGCCTGTGCTTGCTGTGCTGCCTGTGCTTGCTGCCTGTGCTTGCCGTGCTGCCTGTGCTTGCTGCCTGTGCCGCCTGTGCTTGCTGTGCTGCCTTTGCTTGTTGCCTGTGCTTGCTGCGTGTGCTTGCTGTGCTGCCTGTGCTTGCTGCCTGTGCTTGCTGTGCTGCCTGTGCTTGCTGCCTGTGCTTGCTATGCTGCCTGTGCTTGCTGTGCTGCCTGTTAGCGATGCATTTGATTTCGCCCATAACACGCGGTAATTCGACAGTGGCACACGACAGTGCGTTGCTGTGTCACCTGTTTTTGGAGGCGCCGAGAGTCGCGGATCATATGTTTACCTCGGCGGCCGGTGCATTGACCTGCGTCTCAGTAAGAGTAAGCATTGTAAACAAATGCGAGAGTGAATCTCGCCGAAGATCGGAGCAGGATTTGCCTGTTGGAAAGAGGACGGAGCTTGACCCATCTGCACTTCCCCCAGAATCGCTAAAACGTACACACCTCGTCGAGCTATTTTGCGGGTTTCTAACATGCCTGTGCTTGCTGCCTGTGCTTGCTGTGCTCTCTGTGCTTGCTGCCTGTGCTTGCCGTGCTGCCTGTGCTTGCTGCCTGTGCTGCCTGTGCTTGCTGTGCTGCCTGTGCTTGCTGCCTGTGCTGCCTGTGCTTGCTGTGCTGCCTGTTCTTGTTGCCTGTGCTTGCTGCGTGTGCTTGCTGTGCTGCCTGTGCTTGCTGCCTGTGCTTGCTGCCTGTGCTTGCCGTGCTGCCTGTGCTTGCTGCCTGTGCTGCCTGTGCTTGCTGTGCTGCCTGTGCTTGCTGCCTGTGTTTGCTGTGCTTCCTGTGCTTGCTGTGCTGCCTGTGCTTGCTGCCTGTGCTTGCTCTGCTGCCTGTGCTTGCTCTGCTGCCTGTGCTTGCTGTGCTGCCTGTGCTTGCTGTGCTGCCTGTTCTTGTTGCCTGTGCTTGCTGCGTGTGCTTGCTGTGCTGCCTGTGCTTGCTGCCTGTGCTTGCTGTGCTGCCTGTGCTTGCCGTGCTGCCTGTGCTTGCTGCCTGTGCCGCCTGTGCTTGCTGTGCTGCCTTTGCTTGTTGCCTGTGCTTGCTGCCTGTGCTTGCTGTGCTGCCTGTGCTTGCTGCCTGTGCTTGCTATGCTGCCTGTGCTTGCTGTGCTGCCTGTGCTTGCTGCATGTCCTTGCTGTGCAGCCTGTGCTTGCTGCCTGTGCTTTCTGTGCTGCCTGTGCTTGCTGCCTGTGCTTGCTGTACTTGCTATGCTGCCTGTGCAAGCTTCCTGTGCTTACTGTGCTGCCTGTGCTTGCCGTGCTGCCTGTGCTTGCTGCCTGTGCTGCCTGTGCTTGCTGTGCTGCCTGTGCTTGCTGCCTGTGCTGCCTGTGCTTGCTGTGCTGCCTGTTCTTGTTGCCTGTGCTTGCTGCGTGTGCTTGCTGTGCTGCCTGTGCTTGCTGCCTGTGCTTGCTGCCTGTGCTTGCCGTGCTGCCTGTGCTTGCTGCCTGTGCTGCCTGTGCTTGCTGTGCTGCCTGTGCTTGCTGCCTGTGTTTGCTGTGCTTCCTGTGCTTGCTGTGCTGCCTGTGCTTGCTGCCTGTGCTTGCTGTGCTTGTTGTGCTGCCTGTGCTTGCTGTGCTGCCTGTGCTTGCTGCCTGTGCTTGCTGTGCCGCCTGTGCTTGCTGCCTGTGCTTGCTGTGCTGCCTGTGCTTGCTGCCTGTGCTTGCTGCCTGTGCTTGCTGTGCTGCCTGTGCTTGCTGCCTGTGCCGCCTGTGCTTGCTGTGCTGCCTGTGCTTGCTGCCTGTGCTTTCTGTGCTGCCTGTGCTTGCTGTGCTGCCTGTGCTTGCTGCCTGTGCTTGCTGTTTGTGCTTGCTGTGCTGCCTGTGCTTGCTGTGCTGCCTGTGCTTGCTGCCTGTGCTTGCTGTGCTTGCTATGCTGCCTGTGCAAGCTGCCTGTGCTTACTGTGCTGCCTGTGCTTGCTGTGCTGCCTGTGCTTATTGCCTGTGCTTGCTGCGTGTGCTTGCTGTGCTTGCTGTGCTGCCTGTGCTTGCTGCCTGTGCTGCCTGTACTTGCTGTGCTGCCTGTGCTTGCTGCCTGTGCTTGCCGTGCTGCCTGTGCTTGCTGCCTGTGCTGCCTGTGCTTGCTGTGTTGCCTGTGCTTGCTGTGCTGCCTGTGCTTTCTGTGCTGCCTCTGCTTGCTATGCTGCCTGTGCTTGCTGCCTGTGCTTGGTCTGCTGCCTGTGCTTGCTGCCTGTGCTTGCTGTGCTGCCTGTGCTTGCTGTGCTGCGTGTGCTTTCTGTGCTTGCTGTGCTGCCTGTGCCTGCTGTGCTGCCTGCGCTTGCTGCCTGTGCTTGCTGTGCTGCCTCTGCTTGCTATGCTGCCTGTGCTTGCTGCCTGTGCTTGCTGTGCTGCCTGTGCTTGCTGCCTGTGCTTGCTGTGCTGCCTGTGCTTGCTGTGCTGCCTGTGCTGCCTGTGCATGCTGTGCTAACTGTGCTTGCTGCCTGTGCTTGCTGCCTGTGCTTTCTGTGCTGCCTGTGCTTGCTGTGCTGCCTGTGCTTGCTGCCTTTGCTTACTGTGCTGCTTGTGCTTGCTGTGCTGCCTTTGCTTGTTGCCTGTGCTTGCTGCGTGTGCTTGCTGTGCTGCCTGTGCTTGCTGCCTGTGCTTGCTGTGCTGCCTGTGCTTGCTGCCTGTGCTTGCTATGCTGCCTGTGCTTGCTGTGCTGCCTGTTAGCGATGCATTTGATTTCGCCCATAACACACGGTAATTCGACAGTGGCACACGACAGTGCGTTGCTGTGTCACCTCTTTTTGGAGGCGCCGAGAGTCGCGGATCATATGTTTACCTCGGCTGCCGGTGCATTGACCTGCGTCTCAGTAAGAGTAAGCATTGTAAACAAATGCGATAGTGAATCTCGCCGAAGATCGGAGCAGGCTTTGCCTGTTGGAAAGAGGACGGAGCTTGACCCCTCTGCACTTCCCCCAGAATCGCTAAAACGAACACACCTCGTCGAGCTATTTTGCGGGTTTCTAACATGCCTGTGCTTGCTGTGCTGCCTGTGCTTGCTGCCTGTGCTTGCTGTGCTGCCTGTGCTCGCTGCCTGTGCTTGCTGTGCTTGCTGTGCCGCCTGTGCTTGCTGTGTTGCCTGTGCTTTCTGTGCTGCCTCTGCTTGCTATGCTGCCTGTGCTTGCTGCCTGTGCTTGCTCTGCTGCCCGTGCTTGCTCTGCTGCCTGTGCTTGCTGCCTGTGCTTGCTGTGCTGCCTGTGCTTGCTGTGCTGCCTGTGCTTTCTGTGCTTGCTGTGCTGCCTGTGCCTGCTGTGCTGCCTGCGCTTGCTGCCTGTGCTTGCTGTGCTGCCCCTGCTTGCTATGCTGCCTGTGCTTGCTGCCTGTGCTTGCTCTGCTGCTTGTGCTTGCTCTGCTGCCTGTGTTTGCTGCCTGTGCTTGCTGTGCTGCCTGTGCTTTCTGTGCTTGCTGTGCTGCCTGTGCCTGCTGTGCTGACTGCGCTTGCTGCCTGTGCTTGCTGTGCTGCCTGTCCTTGCTGTGCAGCCTGTGCTTGCTGCCTGTGCTTTCTGTGCTGCCTGTGCTTGCTGCCTGTGCTTGCTGTACTTGCTATGCTGCCTGTGCAAGCTGCCTGTGCTTACTGTGCTGCCTGTGCTTGCTGTGCTGCCTGTGCTTGTTGCCTGTGCTTGCTGCGTGTGCTTGCTGTGCTGTCTGTGCTTGCTGCCTGTACTTGCTGTGCTGCCTGTGCTTGCTGTGCTGCCTGTGCTTGCTGCCTGTGCTTGCTGTGCTGCCTGTGCTTGCTGCCTGTGCTTGCTGTGCTGCCTGTGCTTGCTGTGCTGCCTGTTCTTGTTGCCTGTGCTTGCTGCGTGTGCTTGCTGTGCTGCCTGTGCTTGCTGCCTGTGCTTGCTGTGCTGCCTGTGCTTGCCGTGCTGCCTGTGCTTGCTGCCTGTGCTGCCTGTGCTTGCTGTGCTGCCTGTGCTTGCTGCCTGTGTTTGCTGTGCTTCCTGTGCTGCCTGTGCTTGCTGCCTGTGTTTGCTGTGCTTCCTGTGCTTGCTGTGCTGCCTGTGCTTGCTGCCTGTGCTTGCTGTGCAGCCTGTGCTTGCTGCCTGTGCTTTCTGTGCTGCCTGTGCTTGCTGCCTGTGCTTGCTGTGCTTGCTATGCTGCCTGTGCAAGCTGCCTGTGCTTACTGTGCTGCCTGTGCTTGCTGTGCTGCCTGTGCTTGTTGCCTGTGCTTGCTGCGTGTGCTTGCTGTGCTTGCTGTGCTGCCTGTGCTTGCTGTCTGTACTTGCTGTGCTGCCTGTGCTTGCTGGGCTGCCTGTGCTTGCTGCCTGTGCTTGCTATGCTGCCTGTGCTTGCTGTGCTGCCTGTTAGCGATGCATTTGATTTCGCCCATAACACGCGGTAATTCGACAGTGGCACACGACAGTGTGTTGCTGCGTCACCTGTTTTTGGAGGCGCCGAGAGTCGCGGATCATATGTTTACCTCGGCGGCCGGTGCATTGACCTGCGTCTCAGTAAGAGTAAGCATTGTAAACAAATGCGAGAGTGAATCTCGCCGAAGATCGGAGCAGGCTTTGCCTGTTGGAAAGAGGACGGAGCTTGACCCCTCTGCACTTCCCCCAGAATCGCTAAAACGAACACACCTCGTCGAGCTATTTTGCGGGTTTCTAACATGCCTGTGCTTGCTGTGCTGCCTGTGCTTGCTGCCTGTGCTTGCTGTGCTGCCTGTGCTCGCTGCCTGTGCTTGCTGTGCTTGCTGTGCCGCCTGTGCTTGCTGTGTTGCCTGTGCTTGCTGTGCTGCCTGTGCTTTCTGTGCTGCCTCTGCTTGCTATGCTGCCTGTGCTTGCTGCCTGTGCTTGGTCTGCTGCCTGTGCTTGCTGCCTGTGCTTGCTGTGCTGCCTGTGCTTGCTGTGCTGCGTGTGCTTTCTGTGCTTGCTGTGCTGCCTGTGCCTGCTGTGCTGCCTGCGCTTGCTGCCTGTGCTTGCTGTGCTGCCTCTGCTTGCTATGCTGCCTGTGCTTGCTGCCTGTGCTTGCTCTGCTGCCTGTGCTTGCTGCCTGTGCTTGCTGTGCTGCCTGTGCTTGCTGTGCTGCCTGTGCTTTCTGTGCTTGCTGTGCTGCCTGTGCCTGCTGTGCTGCCTGCGCTTGCTGCCTGTGCTTGCTGTGCTGCCTCTGCTTGCTCTGCTGCCTGTGCTTGCTGCCTGTGCTTGCTCTGCTGCCTGTGCTTGCTGCCTGTGCTTGCTGTGCTGCCTATGCTTGCTGTGCTGCCTGTTCTTGTTGCCTGTGCTTGCTGCTTGTGCTTGCTGTGCTGCCTGTGCTTGCTGCCTGTGCTTGCTGTGTTGCCTGTGCTTGCTGCCTATGCTTGCCGTGCTGCCTGTGCTTGCTGTGCTGCCTGTGCTTGCTGCCTGTGTTTGCTGTGCTTCCTGTGCTTGCTGTGCTGCCTGTGCTTGCTGCCTGTGCTTGCTCTGCTGCCTGTGCTTGCTCTGCTGCCTGTGCTTGCTGCCTGTGCTTGCTGTGCTGCCTGTGCTTGCTGTGCTGGCTGTTCTTGTTGCCTGTGCTTGCTGCGTGTGCTTGCTGTGCTGCCTGTGCTTGCTGCCTGTGCTTGCTGTGCTGCCTGTGCTTGCTGCCTGTGCTTGCCGTGCTGCCTGTGCTTGCTGCCTGTGCCGCCTGTGCTTGCTGTGCTGCCTTTGCTTGTTGCCTGTGCTTGCTGCGTGTGCTTGCTGTGCTGCCTGTGCTTGCTGCCTGTGCTTGCTGTGCTGCCTGTGCTTGCTGCCTGTGCTTGCTATGCTGCCTGTGCTTGCTGTGCTGCCTGTTAGCGATGCATTTGATTTCGCCCATAACACGCGGTAATTCGACAGTGGCACACGACAGTGCGTTGCTGTGTCACCTGTTTTTGGAGGCGCCGAGAGTCGCGGATCATATGTTTACCTCGGCGGCCGGTGCATTGACCTGCGTCTCAGTAAGAGTAAGCATTGTAAACAAATGCGAGAGTGAATCTCGCCGAAGATCGGAGCAGGATTTGCCTGTTGGAAAGAGGACGGAGCTTGACCCATCTGCACTTCCCCCAGAATCGCTAAAACGTACACACCTCGTCGAGCTATTTTGCGGGTTTCTAACATGCCTGTGCTTGCTGCCTGTGCTTGCTGTGCTCTCTGTGCTTGCTGCCTGTGCTTGCTGTGCTGCCTGTGCTTGCTGCCTGTGCTTGCCGTGCTGCCTGTGCTTGCTGCCTGTGCTTGCTGTGCTGCCTGTGCTTGCTGCCTGTGCTTGCTGCCTGTGCTTGCTGTGCTGCCTGTGCTTGCTGTGCTGCCTGTGCTTGCTGCCTGTGCCGCCTGTGCTTGCTGTGCTGCCTGTGCTTGCTGCCTGTGCTTTCTGTGCTGCCTGTGCTTGCTGTGCTGCCTGTGCTTGCTGCCTGTGCTTGCTGTGCTGCCTGTGCTTGCTGTTTGTGCTTGCTGTGCTGCCTGTGCTTGCTGTGCTGCCTGTGCTTGCTGCCTGTGCTTGCTGTGCTTGCTATGCTGCCTGTGCAAGCTGCCTGTGCTTACTGTGCTGCCTGTGCTTGCTGTGCTGCCTGTGCTTATTGCCTGTTCTTGCTGCGTGTGCTTGCTGTGCTTGCTGTGCTGCCTGTGCTTGCTGCCTGTGCTGCCTGTACTTGCTGTGCTGCCTGTGCTTGCTGCCTGTGCTTGCCGTGCTGCCTGTGCTTGCTGCCTGTGCTGCCTGTGCTTGCTGTGTTGCCTGTGCTTGCTGTGCTGCCTGTGCTTTCTGTGCTGCCTCTGCTTGCTATGCTGCCTGTGCTTGCTGCCTGTGCTTGGTCTGCTGACTGTGCTTGCTGCCTGTGCTTGCTGTGCTGCCTGTGCTTGCTGTGCTGCGTGTGCTTTCTGTGCTGCCTGTGCCTGCTGTGCTGCCTGCGCTTGCTGCCTGTGCTTGCTGTGCTGCCTCTGCTTGCTATGCTGCCTGTGCTTGCTGCCTGTGCTTGCTCTGCTGCCTGTGCTTGCTCTGCTGCCTGTGCTTGCTGCCTGTGCTTGCTGTGCTGCCTGTGCTTGCTGTGCTGCCTGTGCTTTCTGTGCTTGCTGTGCTGCCTGTGCCTGCTGTGCTGCCTGCGCTTGCTGCCTGTGCTTGCTGTGCTGCCTCTGCTTGCTCTGCTGCCTGTGCTTGCTGCCTGTGCTTGCTCTGCTGCCTGTGCTTGCTGCCTGTGCTTGCTGTGCTGCCTATGCTTGCTGTGCTGCCTGTTCTTGTTGCCTGTGCTTGCTGCTTGTGCTTGCTGTGCTGCCTGTGCTTGCTGCCTGTGCTTGCTGTGTTGCCTGTGATTGCTGCCTGTGCTTGCCGTGCTGCCTGTGCTTGCTGTGCTGCCTGTGCTTGCTGCCTGTGTTTGCTGTGCTTCCTGTGCTTGCTGTGCTGCCTGTGCTTGCTGCCTGTGCTTGCTCTGCTGCCTGTGCTTGCTGCCTGTGCTTGCTGTGCTGCCTGTGCTTGCTGTGCTGCCTGTTCTTGTTGCCTGTGCTTGCTGCGTGTGCTTGCTGTGCTGCCT
This sequence comes from Priocnemis perturbator, assembly GCA_963942575.1. NCBI lineage: Eukaryota > Metazoa > Arthropoda > Insecta > Hymenoptera > Pompilidae > Priocnemis > Priocnemis perturbator. The sequence continues at coordinate 32,611 of CAWWDK010000169.1, forward strand.
GTGCTTGCTGCCTGTGCTTGCTGTGCTGCCTGTGCTTGCTGCCTGTGCTTGCCGTGCTGCCTGTGCTTGCTGCCTGTGCCGCCTGTGCTTGCTGTGCTGCCTTTGCTTGTTGCCTGTGCTTGCTGCGTGTGCTTGCTGTGCTGCCTGTGCTTGCTGCCTGTGCTTGCTGTGCTGCCTGTGCTTGCTGCCTGTGCTTGCTATGCTGCCTGTGCTTGCTGTGCTGCCTGTTAGCGATGCATTTGATTTCGCCCATAACACGCGGTAATTCGACAGTGGCACACGACAGTGCGTTGCTGTGTCACCTGTTTTTGGAGGCGCCGAGAGTCGCGGATCATATGTTTACCTCGGCGGCCGGTGCATTGACCTGCGTCTCAGTAAGAGTAAGCATTGTAAACAAATGCGAGAGTGAATCTCGCCGAAGATCGGAGCAGGATTTGCCTGTTGGAAAGAGGACGGAGCTTGACCCATCTGCACTTCCCCCAGAATCGCTAAAACGTACACACCTCGTCGAGCTATTTTGCGGGTTTCTAACATGCCTGTGCTTGCTGCCTGTGCTTGCTGTGCTCTCTGTGCTTGCTGCCTGTGCTTGCCGTGCTGCCTGTGCTTGCTGCCTGTGCTGCCTGTGCTTGCTGTGCTGCCTGTGCTTGCTGCCTGTGCTGCCTGTGCTTGCTGTGCTGCCTGTTCTTGTTGCCTGTGCTTGCTGCGTGTGCTTGCTGTGCTGCCTGTGCTTGCTGCCTGTGCTTGCTGCCTGTGCTTGCCGTGCTGCCTGTGCTTGCTGCCTGTGCTGCCTGTGCTTGCTGTGCTGCCTGTGCTTGCTGCCTGTGTTTGCTGTGCTTCCTGTGCTTGCTGTGCTGCCTGTGCTTGCTGCCTGTGCTTGCTCTGCTGCCTGTGCTTGCTCTGCTGCCTGTGCTTGCTGCCTGTGCTTGCTGTGCTGCCTATGCTTGCTGTGCTGCCTGTTCTTGTTGCCTGTGCTTGCTGCGTGTGCTTGCTGTGCTGCCTGTGCTTGCTGCCTGTGCTTGCTGTGCTGCCTGTGCTTGCCGTGCTGCCTGTGCTTGCTGCCTGTGCCGCCTGTGCTTGCTGTGCTGCCTTTGCTTGTTGCCTGTGCTTGCTGCGTGTGCTTGCTGTGCTGCCTGTGCTTGCTGCCTGTGCTTGCTGTGCTGCCTGTGCTTGCTGCCTGTGCTTGCTATGCTGCCTGTGCTTGCTGTGCTGCCTGTGCTTGCTGCCTGTCCTTGCTGTGCAGCCTGTGCTTGCTGCCTGTGCTTTCTGTGCTGCCTGTGCTTGCTGCCTGTGCTTGCTGTACTTGCTATGCTGCCTGTGCAAGCTGCCTGTGCTTACTGTGCTGCCTGTGCTTGCCGTGCTGCCTGTGCTTGCTGCCTGTGCTGCCTGTGCTTGCTGTGCTGCCTGTGCTTGCTGCCTGTGCTGCCTGTGCTTGCTGTGCTGCCTGTTCTTGTTGCCTGTGCTTGCTGCGTGTGCTTGCTGTGCTGCCTGTGCTTGCTGCCTGTGCTTGCTGCCTGTGCTTGCCGTGCTGCCTGTGCTTGCTGCCTGTGCTGCCTGTGCTTGCTGTGCTGCCTGTGCTTGCTGCCTGTGTTTGCTGTGCTTCCTGTGCTTGCTGTGCTGCCTGTGCTTGCTGCCTGTGCTTGCTCTGCTGCCTGTGCTTGCTCTGCTGCCTGTGCTTGCTGCCTGTGCTTGCTGTGCTGCCTGTGCTTGCTGTGCTGCCTGTTCTTGTTGCCTGTGCTTGCTGCGTGTGCTTGCTGTGCTGCCTGTGCTTGCTGCCTGTGCTTGCTGTGCTGCCTGTGCTTGCCGTGCTGCCTGTGCTTGCTGCCTGTGCCGCCTGTGCTTGCTGTGCTGCCTTTGCTTGTTGCCTGTGCTTGCTGCGTGTGCTTGCTGTGCTGCCTGTGCTTGCTGCCTGTGCTTGCTGTGCTGCCTGTGCTTGCTGCCTGTGCTTGCTATGCTGCCTGTGCTTGCTGTGCTGCCTGTGCTTGCTGCCTGTCCTTGCTGTGCAGCCTGTGCTTGCTGCCTGTGCTTTCTGTGCTGCCTGTGCTTGCTGCCTGTGCTTGCTGTACTTGCTATGCTGCCTGTGCAAGCTGCCTGTGCTTACTGTGCTGCCTGTGCTTGCTGTGCTGCCTGTGCTTGTTGCCTGTGCTTGCTGCGTGTGCTTGCTGTGCTGTCTGTGCTTGCTGCCTGTACTTGCTGTGCTGCCTGTGCTTGCTGTGCTGCCTGTGCTTGCTGCCTGTGCTTGCTGTGCTGCCTGTGCTTGCTGCCTGTGCTTGCTGTGCTGCCTGTTCTTGTTGCCTGTGCTTGCTGCGTGTGCTTGCTGTGCTGCCTGTGCTTGCTGCCTGTGCTTTCTGTGCTGCCTGTGCTTGCTGTGCTGCCTGTGCTTGCTGCCTGTGCTTGCTGTGCTTGTTGTGCTGCCTGTGCTTGCTGTGCTGCCTGTGCTTGCTGCCTGTGCTTTCTGTGCTGCCTGTGCTTGCTGTGCCGCCTGTGCTTGCTGCCTGTGCTTGCTGTGCTGCCTGTGCTTGCTGCCTGTGCTTGCTGCCTGTGCTTGCTGTGCTGCCTGTGCTTGCTGTGCTGCCTGTGCTTGCTGCCTGTGCCGCCTGTGCTTGCTGTGCTGCCTGTGCTTGCTGCCTGTGCTTTCTGTGCTGCCTGTGCTTGCTGTGCTGCCTGTGCTTGCTGCCTGTGCTTGCTGTGCTGCCTGTGCTTGCTGTGCTGCCTGTGCTTGCTGCCTGTGCTTGCTGTGCTTGCTATGCTGCCTGTGCAAGCTGCCTGTGCTTACTGTGCTGCCTGTGCTTGCTGTGCTGCCTGTGCTTATTGCCTGTGCTTGCTGCGTGTGCTTGCTGTGCTTGCTGTGCTGCCTGTGCTTGCTGCCTGTGCTGCCTGTACTTGCTGTGCTGCCTGTGCTTGCTGCCTGTGCTTGCCGTGCTGCCTGTGCTTGCTGCCTGTGCTGCCTGTGCTTGCTTTGCTGCCTGTGCTTGCTGCCTGTGCTTGCTGTGCTCTCTGTGCTTGCTGCCTGTGCTTGCCGTGCTGCCTGTGCTTGCTGCCTGTGCTGCCTGTGCTTGCTGTGCTGCCTGTGCTTGCTGCCTGTGTTTGCTGTGCTGCCTGTGCTTGCTGTGCTGCCTGTGCTTGCTGCCTGTGCCGCCTGTGCTTGTTGTGCTGCCTGTGCTTGCTGTGCTGCCTGTGCTTGCTGCCTGTGCTTGCTGTGCTGCCTGTGCTTGCTGCCTGTGCTTGCTGCCTGTGCTTGCTGTGCTGCCTGTGCTTGCTGTGCTGCCTGTGCTTGCTGCGCTGCCTGTGCTTGCTGCCTGTGCTTGCTGTGCTGCCTGTGCTTGCTGCCTGTGCTTTCTCTCCTGCCTGTGCATGCTGTGCTGCCTGTGCTTGCTGCCTGTGATTGCTGTGCTGCCTGTGCTTGCTGCCTGTGCTTGCTGCCTGTGCTTGCTGTGCTGCCTGTGCTTGCTGCCTGTGCTTGCTGTGCTGCCTGTGCTTGCTGCCTGTGCTTGCTGCCTGTGCTTGCTGTGCTTGCTATGCTGCCTGTGCAAGATGCCTGTGCTTGCTGTGCTGCCTGTGCTTGCTGCCTGTGCTTGCTGTGCTGCCTGTGCTTGCTGTTTGTGCTTGCTGTGCTGCCTGTGCTTGCTGTGCTGCCTGTGCTTGCTGTGCTGCCTGTGCTTGCTGAGCTGCCTGTGCTTGCTGCCTGTGCTTGCTGTACTTGCTGTGTTGCCTGTGCTTGCTGCCTGTGCTTGCTGTACTGCCTGTGCTTGCTGCCTGTGCTTGCTATGCTGCCTGTGCTTGCTGCCTGTGCTTGCTATGCTGCCTGTGCTTGCTGTGCTGCCTGTTAGCGATGCATTTGATTTCGCCCATAACACGCGGTAATTCGACAGTGGCACACGACAGTGTGTTGCTGCGTCACCTGTTTTTGGAGGCGCCGAGAGTCGCGGATCATATGTTTACCTCGGCGGCCGGTGCATTGACCTGCGTCTCAGTAAGAGTAAGCATTGTAAACAAATGCGAGAGTGAATCTCGCCGAAGATCGGAGCAGGCTTTGCCTGTTGGAAAGAGGACGGAGCTTGACCCCTCTGCACTTCCCCCAGAATCGCTAAAACGAACACACCTCGTCGAGCTATTTTGCGGGTTTCTAACATGCCTGTGCTTGCTGTGCTGCCTGTGCTTGCTGCCTGTGCTTGCTGTGCTGCCTGTGCTCGCTGCCTGTGCTTGCTGTGCTTGCTGTGCCGCCTGTGCTTGCTGTGTTGCCTGTGCTTGCTGTGCTGCCTGTGCTTGCTGCCTGTGCTTGCTGTGCTGCCTGTGCTCGCTGCCTGTGCTTGCTGTGCTTGCTGTGCCGCCTGTGCTTGCTGTGTTGCCTGTGCTTGCTGTGCTGCCTGTGCTTTCTGTGCTGCCTCTGCTTGCTATGCTGCCTGTGCTTGCTGCCTGTGCTTGCTCTGCTGCCCGTGCTTGCTCTGCTGCCTGTGCTTGCTGCCTGTGCTTGCTGTGCTGCCTGTGCTTGCTGTGCTGCCTGTGCTTTCTGTGCTTGCTGTGCTGCCTGTGCCTGCTGTGCTGCCTGCGCTTGCTGCCTGTGCTTGCTGTGCTGCCCCTGCTTGCTATGCTGCCTGTGCTTGCTGCCTGTGCTTGCTCTGCTGCTTGTGCTTGCTCTGCTGCCTGTGTTTGCTGCCTGTGCTTGCTGTGCTGCCTGTGCTTTCTGTGCTGCCTGTGCCTGCTGTGCTGACTGCGCTTGCTGCCTGTGCTTGCTGTGCTGCCTGTCCTTGCTGTGCAGCCTGTGCTTGCTGCCTGTGCTTTCTGTGCTGCCTGTGCTTGCTGCCTGTGCTTGCTGTACTTGCTATGCTGCCTGTGCAAGCTGCCTGTGCTTACTGTGCTGCCTGTGCTTGCTGTGCTGCCTGTGCTTGTTGCCTGTGCTTGCTGCGTGTGCTTGCTGTGCTGTCTGTGCTTGCTGCCTGTACTTGCTGTGCTGCCTGTGCTTGCTGTGCTGCCTGTGCTTGCTGCCTGTGCTTGCTGTGCTGCCTGTGCTTGCTGCCTGTGCTTGCTGTGCTGCCTGTGCTGCCTGTTCTTGTTGCCTGTGCTTGCTGCGTGTGCTTGCTGTGCTGCCTGTGCTTGCTGCCTGTGCTTGCTGTGCTGCCTGTGCTTGCCGTGCTGCCTGTGCTTGCTGCCTGTGCTGCCTGTGCTTGCTGTGCTGCCTGTGCTTGCTGCCTGTGTTTGCTGTGCTTCCTGTGCTGCCTGTGCTTGCTGCCTGTGTTTGCTGTGCTTCCTGTGCTTGCTGTGCTGCCTGTGCTTGCTGCCTGTGCTTGCTGTGCAGCCTGTGCTTGCTGCCTGTGCTTTCTGTGCTGCCTGTGCTTGCTGCCTGTGCTTGCTGTGCTTGCTATGCTGCCTGTGCAAGCTGCCTGTGCTTACTGTGCTGCCTGTGCTTGCTGTGCTGCCTGTGCTTGTTGCCTGTGCTTGCTGCGTGTGCTTGCTGTGCTTGCTGTGCTGCCTGTGCTTGCTGCCTGTACTTGCTGTGCTGCCTGTGCTTGCTGGGCTGCCTGTGCTTGCTGCCTGTGCTTGCTATGCTCCCTGTGCTTGCTGTGCTGCCTGTTAGCGATGCATTTGATTTCGCCCATAACACGCGGTAATTCGACAGTGGCACACGACAGTGCGTTGCTGTGTCACCTGTTTTTGGAGGCGCCGAGAGTCGCGGATCATATGTTTACCTCGGCGGCCGGTGCATTGACCTGCGTCTCAGTAAGAGTAAGCATTGTAAACAAATGCGAGAGTGAATCTCGCCGAAGATCGGAGCAGGCTTTGCCTGTTGGAAAGAGGACGGAGCTTGACCCCTCTGCACTTCCCCCAGAATCGCTAAAACGAACACACCTCGTCGAGCTATTTTGCGGGTTTCTAACATGCCTGTGCTTGCTGCCTGTGCTTGCTGTGCTCTCTGTGCTTGCTGCCTGTGCTTGCTGCCTGTGCTGCCTGTGCTTGTTGTGCTGCCTGTGCTTGCTGTGCTGCCTGTGCTTGCTGCCTGTGCTTTCTGTGCTGCCTGTGCTTGCTGTGCTGCCTGTGCTTGCTGCCTGTGCTTGCTGTGCTTGTTGTGCTGCCTGTGCTTGCTGTGCTGCCTGTGCTTGCTGCCTGTGCTTGCTGTGCTGCCTGTGCTCGCTGCCTGTGCTTGCTGTGCTTGCTGTGCCGCCTGTGCTTGCTGTGTTGCCTGTGCTTGCTGTGCTGCCTGTGCTTTCTGTGCTGCCTCTGCTTGCTATGCTGCCTGTGCTTGCTATGCTGCCTGTGCTTGCTGCCTGTGCTTGGTCTGCTGCCTGTGCTTGCTGCCTGTGCTTGCTGTGCTGCCTGTGCTTGCTGTGCTGCGTGTGCTTTCTGTGCTTGCTGTGCTGCCTGTGCCTGCTGTGCTGCCTGCGCTTGCTGCCTGTGCTTGCTGTGCTGCCTCTGCTTGCTATGCTGCCTGTGCTTGCTGCCTGTGCTTGCTCTGCTGCCTGTGCTTGCTCTGCTGCCTGTGCTTGCTGCCTGTGCTTGCTGTGCTGCCTGTGCTTGCTGTGCTGCCTGTGCTTTCTGTGCTTGCTGTGCTGCCTGTGCCTGCTATGCTGCCTGTGCTTGCTGTGCTGCCTCTGCTTGCTCTGCTGCCTGTGCTTGCTGCCTGTGCTTGCTCTGCTGCCTGTGCTTGCTGCCTGTGCTTGCTGTGCTGCCTATGCTTGCTGTGCTGCCTGTTCTTGTTGCCTGTGCTTGCTGCTTGTGCTTGCTGTGCTGCCTGTGCTTGCTGCCTGTGCTTGCTGTGTTGCCTGTGCTTGCTGCCTATGCTTGCCGTGCTGCCTGTGCTTGCTGTGCTGCCTGTGCTTGCTGCCTGTGTTTGCTGTGCTTCCTGTGCTTGCTGTGCTGCCTGTGCTTGCTGCCTGTGCTTGCTCTGCTGCCTGTGCTTGCTCTGCTGCCTGTGCTTGCTGCCTGTGCTTGCTGTGCTGCCTGTGCTTGCTGTGCTGGCTGTTCTTGTTGCCTGTGCTTGCTGCGTGTGCTTGCTGTGCTGCCTGTGCTTGCTGCCTGTGCTTGCTGTGCTGCCTGTGCTTGCTGCCTGTGCTTGCCGTGCTGCCTGTGCTTGCTGCCTGTGCCGCCTGTGCTTGCTGTGCTGCCTTTGCTTGTTGCCTGTGCTTGCTGCGTGTGCTTGCTGTGCTGCCTGTGCTTGCTGCCTGTGCTTGCTGTGCTGCCTGTGCTTGCTGCCTGTGCTTGCTATGCTGCCTGTGCTTGCTGTGCTGCCTGTTAGCGATGCATTTGATTTCGCCCATAACACGCGGTAATTCGACAGTGGCACACGACAGTGCGTTGCTGTGTCACCTGTTTTTGGAGGCGCCGAGAGTCGCGGATCATATGTTTACCTCGGCGGCCGGTGCATTGACCTGCGTCTCAGTAAGAGTAAGCATTGTAAACAAATGCGAGAGTGAATCTCGCCGAAGATCGGAGCAGGATTTGCCTGTTGGAAAGAGGACGGAGCTTGACCCATCTGCACTTCCCCCAGAATCGCTAAAACGTACACACCTCGTCGAGCTATTTTGCGGGTTTCTAACATGCCTGTGCTTGCTGCCTGTGCTTGCTGTGCTCTCTGTGCTTGCTGCCTGTGCTTGCTGCCTGTGCTTGCCGTGCTGCCTGTGCTTGCTGCCTGTGCTGCCTGTGCTTGCTGTGCTGCCTGTGCTTGCTGCCTGTGCTTGCTGTGCTGCCTGTGCTTGCTGTGCTGCCTGTTCTTGTTGCCTGTGCTTGCTGCGTGTGCTTGCTGTGCTGCCTGTGCTTGCTGCCTGTGCTTGCTGTGCTGCCTGTGCTTGCCGTGCTGCCTGTGCTTGCTGCCTGTGCCGCCTGTGCTTGCTGTGCTGCCTTTGCTTGTTGCCTGTGCTTGCTGCGTGTGCTTGCTGTGCTGCCTGTGCTTGCTGCCTGTGCTTGCTGCCTGTGCTGCCTGTGCTTGCTGTGCTGCCTGTGCTTGCTGCCTGTGTTTGCTGTGCTTCCTGTGCTTGCTGTGCTGCCTGTGCTTGCTGCCTGTGCTTGCTGTGCTTGTTGTGCTGCCTGTGCTTGCTGTGCTGCCTGTGCTTGCTGCCTGTGCTTGCTGTGCCGCCTGTGCTTGCTGCCTGTGCTTGCTGTGCTGCCTGTGCTTGCTGCCTGTGCTTGCTGTGCTGCCTGTGCTTGCTGTGCTGCCTGTGCTTGCTGCCTGTGCCGCCTGTGCTTGCTGTGCTGCCTGTGCTTGCTGCCTGTGCTTTCTGTGCTGCCTGTGCTTGCTGTGCTGCCTGTGCTTGCTGCCTGTGCTTGCTGTGCTGCCTGTGCTTGCTGTTTGTGCTTGCTGTGCTGCCTGTGCTTGCTGTGCTGCCTGTGCTTGCTGCCTGTGCTTGCTGTGCTTGCTATGCTGCCTGTGCAAGCTGCCTGTGCTTACTGTGCTGCCTGTGCTTGCTGTGCTGCCTGTGCTTATTGCCTGTGCTTGCTGCGTGTGCTTGCTGTGCTTGCTGTGCTGCCTGTGCTTGCTGCCTGTGCTGCCTGTACTTGCTGTGCTGCCTGTGCTTGCTGCCTGTGCTTGCCGTGCTGCCTGTGCTTGCTGCCTGTGCTGCCTGTGCTTGCTGTGCTGCCTGTGCTTTCTGTGCTGCCTCTGCTTGCTATGCTGCCTGTGCTTGCTGCCTGTGCTTGGTCTGCTGCCTGTGCTTGCTGCCTGTGCTTGCTGTGCTGCCTGTGCTTGCTGTGCTGCGTGTGCTTTCTGTGCTTGCTGTGCTGCCTGTGCCTGCTGTGCTGCCTGCGCTTGCTGCCTGTGCTTGCTGTGCTGCCTCTGCTTGCTATGCTGCCTGTGCTTGCTGCCTGTGCTTGCTCTGCTGCCTGTGCTTGCTGCCTGTGCTTGCTGTGCTGCCTGTGCTTGCTGTGCTGCCTGTGCTTTCTGTGCTTGCTGTGCTGCCTGTGCCTGCTGTGCTGCCTGCGCTTGCTGCCTGTGCTTGCTGTGCTGCCTCTGCTTGCTCTGCTGCCTGTGCTTGCTGCCTGTGCTTGCTCTGCTGCCTGTGCTTGCTGCCTGTGCTTGCTGTGCTGCCTATGCTTGCTGTGCTGCCTGTTCTTGTTGCCTGTGCTTGCTGCTTGTGCTTGCTGTGCTGCCTGTGCTTGCTGCCTGTGCTTGCTGTGTTGCCTGTGCTTGCTGCCTGTGCTTGCCGTGCTGCCTGTGCTTGCTGTGCTGCCTGTGCTTGCTGCCTGTGTTTGCTGTGCTTCCTGTGCTTGCTGTGCTGCCTGTGCTTGCTGCCTGTGCTTGCTCTGCTGCCTGTGCTTGCTGCCAGTGCTTGCTGTGCTGCCTGTGCTTGCTGTGCTGCCTGTTCTTGTTGCCTGTGCTTGCTGCGTGTGCTTGCTGTGCTGCCTGTGCTTGCTGCCTGTGCTTGCTGTGCTGCCTGTGCTTGCTGCCTGTGCTTGCCGTGCTGCCTGTGCTTGCTGCCTGTGCCGCCTGTGCTTGCTGTGCTGCCTTTGCTTGTTGCCTGTGCTTGTTGCGTGTGCTTGCTGTGCTGCCTGTGCTTGCTGCCTGTGCTTGCTGTGCTGCCTGTGCTTGCTGCCTGTGCTTGCTATGCTGCCTGTGCTTGCTGTGCTGCCTGTTAGCGATGCATTTGATTTCGCCCATAACACGCGGTAATTCGACAGTGGCACACGACAGTGCGTTGCTGTGTCACCTGTTTTTGGACGCGCCGAGAGTCGCGGATCATATGTTTACCTCGGCGGCCGGTGCATTGACCTGCGTCTCAGTAAGAGTAAGCATTGTAAACAAATGCGAGAGTGAATCTCGCCGAAGATCGGAGCAGGATTTGCCTGTTGGAAAGAGGACGGAGCTTGACCCATCTGCACTTCCCCCAGAATCGCTAAAACGTACACACCTCGTCGAGCTATTTTGCGGGTTTCTAACATGCCTGTGCTTGCTGCCTGTGCTTGCTGTGCTCTCTGTGCTTGCTGCCTGTGCTTGCCGTGCTGCCTGTGCTTGCTGCCTGTGCTGCCTGTGCTTGCTGTGCTGCCTGTGCTTGCTGCCTGTGCTGCCTGTGCTTGCTGTGCTGCCTGTTCTTGTTGCCTGTGCTTGCTGCGTGTGCTTGCTGTGCTGCCTGTGCTTGCTGCCTGTGCTTGCTGCCTGTGCTTGCCGTGCTGCCTGTGCTTGCTGCCTGTGCTGCCTGTGCTTGCTGTGCTGCCTGTGCTTGCTGCCTGTGTTTGCTGTGCTTCCTGTGCTTGCTGTGCTGCCTGTGCTTGCTGCCTGTGCTTGCTCTGCTGCCTGTGCTTGCTCTGCTGCCTGTGCTTGCTGCCTGTGCTTGCTGTGCTGCCTATGCTTGCTGTGCTGCCTGTTCTTGTTGCCTGTGCTTGCTGCGTGTGCTTGCTGTGCTGCCTGTGCTTGCTGCCTGTGCTTGCTGTGCTGCCTGTGCTTGCCGTGCTGCCTGTGCTTGCTGCCTGTGCCGCCTGTGCTTGCTGTGCTGCCTTTGCTTGTTGCCTGTGCTTGCTGCGTGTGCTTGCTGTGCTGCCTGTGCTTGCTGCCTGTGCTTGCTGTGCTGCCTGTGCTTGCTGCCTGTGCTTGCTATGCTGCCTGTGCTTGCTGTGCTGCCTGTGCTTGCTGCCTGTCCTTGCTGTGCAGCCTGTGCTTGCTGCCTGTGCTTTCTGTGCTGCCTGTGCTTGCTGCCTGTGCTTGCTGTACTTGCTATGCTGCCTGTGCAAGCTGCCTGTGCTTACTGTGCTGCCTGTGCTTGCCGTGCTGCCTGTGCTTGCTGCCTGTGCTGCCTGTGCTTGCTGTGCTGCCTGTGCTTGCTGCCTGTGCTGCCTGTGCTTGCTGTGCTGCCTGTTCTTGTTGCCTGTGCTTGCTGCGTGTGCTTGCTGTGCTGCCTGTGCTTGCTGCCTGTGCTTGCTGCCTGTGTTTGCCGTGCTGCCTGTGCTTGCTGCCTGTGCTGCCTGTGCTTGCTGTGCTGCCTGTGCTTGCTGCCTGTGTTTGCTGTGCTTCCTGTGCTTGCTGTGCTGCCTGTGCTTGCTGCCTGTGCTTGCTCTGCTGCCTGTGCTTGCTCTGCTGCCTGTGCTTGCTGCCTGTGCTTGCTGTGCTGCCTGTGCTTGCTGTGCTGCCTGTTCTTGTTGCCTGTGCTTGCTGCGTGTGCTTGCTGTGCTGCCTGTGCTTGCTGCCTGTGCTTGCTGTGCTGCCTGTGCTTGCCGTGCTGCCTGTGCTTGCTGCCTGTGCCGCCTGTGCTTGCTGTGCTGCCTTTGCTTGTTGCCTGTGCTTGCTGCGTGTGCTTGCTGTGCTGCCTGTGCTTGCTGCCTGTGCTTGCTGTGCTGCCTGTGCTTGCTGCCTGTGCTTGCTATGCTGCCTGTGCTTGCTGTGCTGCCTGTGCTTGCTGCCTGTCCTTGCTGTGCAGCCTGTGCTTGCTGCCTGTGCTTTCTGTGCTGCCTGTGCTTGCTGCCTGTGCTTGCTGTACTTGCTATGCTGCCTGTGCAAGCTGCCTGTGCTTACTGTGCTGCCTGTGCTTGCTGTGCTGCCTGTGCTTGTTGCCTGTGCTTGCTGCGTGTGCTTGCTGTGCTGTCTGTGCTTGCTGCCTGTACTTGCTGTGCTGCCTGTGCTTGCTGTGCTGCCTGTGCTTGCTGCCTGTGCTTGCTGTGCTGCCTGTGCTTGCTGCCTGTGCTTGCTGTGCTGCCTGTTCTTGTTGCCTGTGCTTGCTGCGTGTGCTTGCTGTGCTGCCTGTGCTTGCTGCCTGTGCTTTCTGTGCTGCCTGTGCTTGCTGTGCTGCCTGTGCTTGCTGCCTGTGCTTGCTGTGCTTGTTGTGCTGCCTGTGCTTGCTGTGCTGCCTGTGCTTGCTGCCTGTGCTTTCTGTGCTGCCTGTGCTTGCTGTGCCGCCTGTGCTTGCTGCCTGTGCTTGCTGTGCTGCCTGTGCTTGCTGCCTGTGCTTGCTGCCTGTGCTTGCTGTGCTGCCTGTGCTTGCTGTGCTGCCTGTGCTTGCTGCCTGTGCCGCCTGTGCTTGCTGTGCTGCCTGTGCTTGCTGCCTGTGCTTTCTGTGCTGCCTGTGTTTGCTGTGCTGCCTGTGCTTGCTGCCTGTGCTTGCTGTGCTGCCTGTGCTTGCTGTTTGTGCTTGCTGTGCTGCCTGTGCTTGCTGTGCTGCCTGTGCTTGCTGTGCTGCCTGTGCTTGCTGCCTGTGCTTGCTGTGCTTGCTATGCTGCCTGTGCAAGCTGCCTGTGCTTACTGTGCTGCCTGTGCTTGCTGTGCTGCCTGTGCTTATTGCCTGTGCTTGCTGCGTGTGCTTGCTGTGCTTGCTGTGCTGCCTGTGCTTGCTGCCTGTGCTGCCTGTACTTGCTGTGCTGCCTGTGCTTGCTGCCTGTGCTTGCCGTGCTGCCTGTGCTTGCTGCCTGTGCTGCCTGTGCTTGCTTTGCTGCCTGTGCTTGCTGCCTGTGCTTGCTGTGCTCTCTGTGCTTGCTGCCTGTGCTTGCCGTGCTGCCTGGGCTTGCTGCCTGTGCTGCCTGTGCTTGCCGTGCTGCCTGTGCTTGCTGCCTGTGTTTGCTGTGCTGCCTGTGCTTGCTGTGCTGCCTGTGCTTGCTGCCTGTGCCGCCTGTGCTTGTTGTGCTGCCTGTGCTTGCTGTGCTGCCTGTGCTTGCTGCCTGTGCTTGCTGTGCTGCCTGTGCTTGCTGCCTGTGCTTGCTGCCTGTGCTTGCTGTGCTGCCTGTGCTTGCTGTTTGTGCTTGCTGTGCTGCCTGTGCTTGCTGTGCTGCCTGTGCTTGCTGCGCTGCCTGTGCTTGCTGCCTGTGCTTGCTGTGCTGCCTGTGCTTGCTGCCTGTGCTTTCTCTCCTGCCTGTGCATGCTGTGCTGCCTGTGCTTGCTGCCTGTGATTGCTGTGCTGCCTGTGCTTGCTGCCTGTGCTTGCTGCCTGTGCTTGCTGTGCTGCCTGTGCTTGCTGCCTGTGCTTGCTGCCTGTGCTTGCTGTGCTTGCTATGCTGCCTGTGCAAGATGCCTGTGCTTGCTGTGCTGCCTGTGCTTGCTGCCTGTGCTTGCTGTGCTGCCTGTGCTTGCTGTTTGTGCTTGCTGTGCTGCCTGTGCTTGCTGTGCTGCCTGTGCTTGCTGTGCTGCCTGTGCTTGCTGAGCTGCCTGTGCTTGCTGCCTGTGCTTGCTGTACTTGCTGTGTTGCCTGTGCTTGCTGCCTGTGCTTGCTGTACTGCCTGTGCTTGCTGCCTGTGCTTGCTATGCTGCCTGTGCTTGCTGCCTGTGCTTGCTATGCTGCCTGTGCTTGCTGTGCTGCCTGTTAGCGATGCATTTGATTTCGCCCATAACACGCGGTAATTCGACAGTGGCACACGACAGTGTGTTGCTGCGTCACCTGTTTTTGGAGGCGCCGAGAGTCGCGGATCATATGTTTACCTCGGCGGCCGGTGCATTGACCTGCGTCTCAGTAAGAGTAAGCATTGTAAACAAATGCGAGAGTGAATCTCGCCGAAGATCGGAGCAGGCTTTGCCTGTTGGAAAGAGGACGGAGCTTGACCCCTCTGCACTTCCCCCAGAATCGCTAAAACGAACACACCTCGTCGAGCTATTTTGCGGGTTTCTAACATGCCTGTGCTTGCTGTGCTGCCTGTGCTTGCTGCCTGTGCTTGCTGTGCTGCCTGTGCTCGCTGCCTGTGCTTGCTGTGCTTGCTGTGCCGCCTGTGCTTGCTGTGTTGCCTGTGCTTGCTGTGCTGCCTGTGCTTTCTGTGCTGCCTCTGCTTGCTATGCTGCCTGTGCTTGCTGCCTGTGCTTGGTCTGCTGCCTGTGCTTGCTGCCTGTGCTTGCTGTGCTGCCTGTGCTTGCTGTGCTGCGTGTGCTTTCTGTGCTTGCTGTGCTGCCTGTGCCTGCTGTGCTGCCTGCGCTTGCAGCCTGTGCTTGCTGTGCTGCCTCTGCTTGCTATGCTGCCTGTGCTTGCTGCCTGTGCTTGCTCTGCTGCCTGTGCTTGCTGCCTGTGCTTGCTGTGCTGCCTGTGCTTGCTGTGCTGCCTGTGCTTTCTGTGCTTGCTGTGCTGCCTGTGCCTGCTGTGCTGCCTGCGCTTGCTGCCTGTGCTTGCTGTGCTGCCTCTGCTTGCTATGCTGCCTGTGCTTGCTGCCTGTGCTTGCTCTGCTGCCTGTGCTTGCTGCCTGTGCTTGCTGTGCTGCCTGTGCTTGCTGTGCTGCCTGTTCTTGTTGCCTGTGCTTGCTGCGTGTGCTTGCTGTGCTGCCTGTGCTTGCTGCCTGTGCTTGCTGTGCTGCCTGTGCTTGCTGCCTGTGCTTGCCGTGCTGCCTGTGCTTGCTGTGCTGCCTGTGCTTGCTGCCTGTGTTTGCTGTGCTTCCTGTGCTTGCTGTGCTGCCTGTGCTTGCTGCCTGTGCTTGCTCTGCTGCCTGTGCTTGCTGCCTGTGCTTGCTGTGCTGCCTGTGCTTGCTGTGCTGCCTGTTCTTGTTGCCTGTGCTTGCTGCGTGTGCTGCCTGTGCTTGCTGCCTGTGCTTGCTGTGCTGCCTGTGCTTGCTGCCTGTGCTTGCCGTGCTGCCTGTGCTTGCTGCCTGTGCCGCCTGTGCTTGCTGTGCTGCCTGTGCTTGCTGCCTGTGTTTGCTGTGCTTCCTGTGCTTGCTGTGCTGCCTGTGCTTGCTGCCTGTGCTTGCTCTGCTGCCTGTGCTTGCTGCCTGTGCTTGCTGTGCTGCCTGTGCTTGCTGTGCTGCCTGTTCTTGTTGCCTGTGCTTGCTGCGTGTGCTGCCTGTGCTTGCTGCCTGTGCTTGCTGTGCTGCCTGTGCTTGCTGCCTGTGCTTGCTGTGCTTGCTGTGCTTGCTGCCTGTGCTTGCCGTGCTGCCTGTGCTGCCTGTGCTTGCTGTGCTGCCTGTGCTTGCTGCCTGTGCTTGCTGCCTGTGCTTGCTGTGCTTGCTATGCTGCCTGTGCAAGCTGCCTGTGCTTACTGTGCTGCCTGTGCTTGCTGTGCTGCCTGTGCTTATTGCCTGTGCTTGCTGCGTGTGCTTGCTGTGCTTGCTGTGCTGCCTGTGCTTGCTGCCTGTGCCGCCTGTGCTTGTTGTGCTGCCTGTGCTTGCTGTGCTGCCTGTGCTAGCTGCCTGTGCTTTCTCCCCGCAGGGGGGTCCCTGTGGTGGGGACCTTTGGGGCTTAGCGTACCCACGTACCCGACAGACGCTCTGACTGCTCAATCGGTTTGCTCGGGCCGTGCAGTCACTCCACCGGAGGATAATCGGTAGACGGGGTTGAGGTGGGCCCGCCGGCGGTGGATGGTGTAACGTGTGGGAACGTCCCACCTGCGTTGCACTTTGCCACCGTCGGTCCCCCCAACATTGGGACGGCACCCTTAGGGGTTGCAATCGTCGTGGCAGTGGTGATAGCCAAATTTACGCTGGCGAGGGTGTGAAAACCCGGTGTGGGAGTTGCACTCAATCAGCTCGCCCTACCAAGAATTGGCAGAGTCTTGGGAGAGGTTTAGAAAGGCCTCGCTTCCACCAGTAAGATTCGATGCCGGCAACCCGATAGACTGGGAGCAGTTTTATTGCGCGCTGATTGGACGTATTCCAAATCCGTGCTTCGTTTACGTTTGCGTTGCGCACTCGTAGCAGGGGGCCGTGTGGTTAGAGGCGTCATGCCAGTTGCTGCACGTTAAACAACACGACTTATGCCTGTGCTTTCTGTGCTGCCTGTGCTTGCTGTGCTGCCTGTGCTTGCTGCCTGTGCTTGCTGTGCTGCCTGTGCTTGCTGCCTGTGCTTGCTGTGCTGCCTGTGCTCGCTGTGCTGCCTGTGCTGTGCTGCCTGTGCTTGCTGTGCTGCCTTTGCTTTCTGCCTGTGCTTGCTGCGCTGCCTGTGCTTGCTGCCTGTGCTTGCTGCCTGTGCTGCCTGTGCTTGCTGTGCTGCCTGTGCTTGCTGCCTGTGCTTTCTCTCCTGCCTGTGCATGCTGTGCTGCCTGTGCTTTCTCTCCTGCCTGTGCATGCTGTGCTGCCTGTGCTTGCTGCCTGTGCTTGCTGCCTGTGCTTGCTGTGCTGCCTGTGCTTGCTGCCTGTGCTTGCTGTGCTGCCTGTGCTTGCTGCCTGTGCTTGCTGCCTGTGCTTGCTGTGCTTGCTATGCTGCCTGTGCAAGATGCCTGTGCTTGCTGTGCTGCCTGTGCTTGCTGTGCTGCCTGTGCTTGCTGCCTGTGCTTGCTGTGCTGCCTGTGTTTGCTGTGCTGCCTGTTCTTGTTGCCTGTGCTTGCTGCGTGTGCTTGCTGTGCTGCCTGTGCTTGCTGCCTGTGCTTGCCGTGCTGCCTGTGCTTGCTGTGCTGCCTGTGCTTGCTGCCTGTGTTTGCTGTGCTTCCTGTGCTTGCTGTGCTGCCTGTGCTTGCTACCTGTGCTTGCTCTGCTGCCTGTGCTTGCTGCCTGTGCTTGCTGTGCTGCCTGTGCTTGCTGTGCTGCCTGTTCTTGTTGCCTGTGCTTGCTGCGTGTGCTTGCTGTGCTGCCTGTGCTTGCTGCCTGTGCTTGCTGTGCTGGCTGTGCTTGCTGCCTGTGCTTGCCGTGCTGCCTGTGCTTGCTGCCTGTGCCGCCTGTGCTTGCTGTGCTGCCTTTGATTGTTGCCTGTGCTTGCTGCGTGTGCTTGCTGTGCTGCCTGTGCTTGCTGCCTGTGCTTGCTGTGCTGCCTGTGCTTGCTGCCTGTGCTTGCTATGCTGCCTGTGCTTGCTGTGCTGCCTGTTAGCGATGCATTTGATTTCGCCCATAACACGCGGTAATTCGACAGTGGCACACGACAGTGCGTTGCTGTGTCACCTGTTTTTGGAGGCGCCGAGAGTCGCGGATCATATGTTTACCTCGGCGGCCGGTGCATTGACCTGCGTCTCAGTAAGAGTAAGCATTGTAAACAAATGCGAGAGTGAATCTCGCCGAAGATCGGAGCAGGATTTGCCTGTTGGAAAGAGGACGGAGCTTGACCCATCTGCACTTCCCCCAGAATCGCTAAAACGAACACACCTCGTCGAGCTATTTTGCGGGTTTCTAACATGCCTGTGCTTGCTGCCTGTGCTTGCTGTGCTCTCTGTGCTTGCTGCCTGTGCTTGCCGTGCTGCCTGTGCTTGCTGCCTGTGCTGCCTGTGCTTGCTGTGCTGCCTGTGCTTGCTGCCTGTGCTTGCTGTGCTTGCTGTGCTGCCTGCGCTTGCTGCCTGTGCTTGCTCTGCTGCCCGTGCTTGCTCCGCTGCCTGTGCTTGCTGCCTGTGCTTGCTGTGCTGCCTGTGCTTTCTGTGCTGCCTGTGCCTGCTGTGCTGCCTGCGCTTGCTGCCTGTGCTTGCTGTGCTGCCTCTGCTTGCTATGCTGCCTGTGCTTGCTGCCTGTGCTTGCTCTGCTGCCTGTGCTTGCTGCCTGTGCTTGCTGTGCTGCCTGTGCTTTCTGTGCTTGCTGTGCTGCCTGTGCCTGCTGTGCTGCCTGCGCTTGCTGCCTGTGCTTGCTGTGCTGCCTGTCCTTGCTGTGCAGCCTGTGCTTGCTGCCTGTGCTTTCTGTGCTGCCTGTCCTTGCTGCCTGTGCTTGCTGTGCTTGCTATGCTGCCTGTGCAAGCTGCCTGTGCTTGCTGTGCTGCCTGTGCTTGTTGCCTGTGCTTGCTGCGTGTGCTTGCTGTGCTTGCTGTGCTGCCTGTGCTTGCTGCCTGTGCTGCCTGTGCTTGCTGTGCTGCCTGTGCTTGCTGCCTGTGTTTGCTGTGCTGCCTGTGCTTGCTGTGCTGCCTATGCTTGCTGCCTGTGCCGCCTGTGCTTGTTGTGCTGCCTGTGCTTGCTGTGCTGCCTGTGCTTGCTTCCTGTGCTTTCTGTGCTGCCTGTGCTTGCTGTGCTGCCTGTGCTTGCTGCCTGTGCTTGCTGTGCTGCCTGTGCTCGCTGTGCTGCCTGTGCTGTGCTGCCTGTGCTTGCTGTGCTGCCTTTGCTTTCTGCCTGTGCTTGCTGCGCTGCCTGTGCTTGCTGCCTGTGCTTGCTGCCTGTGCTGCCTGTGCTTGCTGTGCTGCCTGTGCTTGCTGCCTGTGCTTGCTCTCCTGCCTGTGCATGCTGTGCTGCCTGTGCTTGCTGCCTGTGATTGCTGTGCTGCCTGTGCTTGCTGCCTGTGATTGCTGTGCTGCCTGTGCTTGCTGCCTGTGCTTGCTGCCTGTGCTTGCTGTGCTGCCTGTGCTTGCTGCCTGTGCTTGCTGTGCTGCCTGTGCTTGCTGCCTGTGCTTGCTATGCTGCCTGTGCTTGCTGTGCTGCCTGTTAGCGATGCATTTGATTTCGCCCATAACACGCGGTAATTCGACAGTGGCACACCCCAGTGCGTTGCTGTGTCACCTGTTTTTGGAGGCGCCGAGAGTCGCGGATCATATGTTTACCTCGGCGGCCGGTGCATTGACCTGCGTCTCAGTAAGAGTAAGCATTGTAAACAAATGCGAGAGTGAATCTCGCCGAAGATCGGAGCAGGATTTGCCTGTTGGAAAGAGGACGGAGCTTGACCCATCTGCACTTCCCCCAGAATCGCTAAAACGAACACACCTCGTCGAGCTATTTTGCGGGTTTCTAACATGCCTGTGCTTGCTGCCTGTGCTTGCTGTGCTCTCTGTGCTTGCTGCCTGTGCTTGCCGTGCTGCCTGTGCTTGCTGCCTGTGCTGCCTGTGCTTGCTGTGCTGCCTGTGCTTGCTGCCTGTGTTTGCTGTGCTGCCTGTGCTTGCTGCCTGTGCTGCCTGTGCTTGCTGTGCTGCCTGTGCTTGCTGCCTGTGCTTGCTGTGCTTGCTGTGCCGCCTGTGCTTGTTGTGCTTGTTGTGCTGCCTGTGCTTGCTGTGCTGCCTGTGCTTTCTGTGCTTGCTGTGCTGCCTGTGCCTGCTGTGCTGCCTGCGCTTGCTGCCTGTGCTTGCTGTGCTGCCTGTCCTTGCTGTGCAGCCTGTGCTTGCTGCCTGTGCTTTCTGTGCTGCCTGTGCTTGCTGCCTGTGCTTGCTGTGCTTGCTATGCTGCCTGTGCAAGCTGCCTGTGCTTACTGTGCTGCCTGTGCTTGCTGTGCTGCCTGTGCTTGTTGCCTGTGCTTGCTGCGTGTGCTTGCTGTGCTTGCTGTGCTGCCTGCGCTTGCTGCCTGTGCTTGCTCTGCTGCCCGTGCTTGCTCCGCTGCCTGTGCTTGCTGCCTGTGCTTGCTGTGCTGCCTGTGCTTGCTGTGCTGCCTGTGCTTTCTGTGCTTGCTGTGCTGCCTGTGCTTGCTGTGCTGCCTGTGCTTGCTGCCTGTGCTTGTTGCCTGTGCTTGCTGCGTGTGCTTGCTGTGCTGCCTGTGCTTGCTGCCTGTACTTGCTGTGCTGCCTGTGCTTGCTGTGCTGCCTGTGCTTGCTGTGCTGCCTGTGCTTGCTGCCTGTGCTTGCTGTGCTGCCTGAGCTGCCTGTGCTTGCTGCCTGTGCTTGCTGTGCTGCCTGTGCTTGCTGCCTGTACTTGCTGTGCTGCCTGTGCTTGCAGCCTGTGCTTGCTGTGCTTGCTGCGCTGCCTGTGCTTGCTGTGCTGCCTGTGCTTGCTGTGCTGCCTGTGCTTGCTGCCTGTGTGTGCTGTGCTTGCTGTGCCGCCTGTACTTGCTGTGCTGCCTGTGCTTGCTGTGCTGCCTGTGCTTGCTGCCTGTGCTTGCTGCCTGTGCTTGCTGTGCTGCCTGTGCTTGCTGCCTGTGCTTGCTGTGCTGCCTGTGCTAGCTGCCTGTGCTTGTTGCCTGTGCTTGCTGCGTGTGCTTGCTGTGCTGCCTGTGCTTGCTGCCTGTACTTGCTGTGCTGCCTGTGCTTGCTGTGCTGCCTGGGCTTGCTGCCTGTGCTGCCTGTGCTTGTTGTGCTGCCTGTGCTTGCTGTGCTGCCTGTGCTTGCTTCTTGTGCTTACTGTGCTGCCTGAGCTGCCTGAGCTGCCTGTGCTTGCTGCCTGTGCTTGCTGCCTGTGCTTGCTGCCTGTGCTTGCTGTGCTGCCTGTGCTTGCTGCCTGTGCTTGCTGCCTGTGCTTGCTGTGCTGCCTGTGCTTGCTGTGCTGCCTGTGCTTGCTGCCTGTGCTTGCTGCCTGTGCTTGTTGTGCTGCCTGTGCTTGCTGCCTGTGCTTGCTGCCTGTGCTTGCTGTGCTGCCTGTGCTTGCTGCCTGTGCTTGCTGTGCTGCCTGAGCTGCCTGTGCTTGCTGCCTGTGCTTGCTGTGCTGCCTGTGCTTGCTGCCTGTACTTGCTGTGCTGCCTGTGCTTGCTGTGCTGCCTATGCTTGCTGCCTGTGCTTGCTGCCTGTGCTTGCTGTGCTGCCTGTGCTTGCTGTGCTGCCTGTGCTTGCTGCCTGTGCTTGTTGCCTGTGCTTGCTGCGTGTGCTTGCTGTGCTGCCTGTGCTTGCTGCCTGTACTTGCTGTGCTGCCTGTGCTTGCTGTGCTGCCTGTGCTTGCTGCCTGTGCTTGCTGCCTGTGCTTGCTGTGCTGCCTGAGCTGCCTGTGCTTGCTGCCTGTGCTTGCTGTGCTGCCTGTGCTTGCTGCCTGTACTTGCTGTGCTGCCTGTGCTTGCTGTGCTTGCTGCGCTGCCTGTGCTTGCTGTGCTGCCTGTGCTTGCTGTGCTGCCTGTGCTTGCTGCCTGTGTGTGCTGTGCTTGCTGTGCCGCCTGTACTTGCTGTGCTGCCTGTGCTTGCTGTGCTGCCTGTGCTTGCTGCCTGTGCTTGCTGCCTGTGCTTGCTGTGCTGCCTGTGCTTGCTGCCTGTGCTTGCTGTGCTGCCTGTGCTTGCTGCCTGTGCTTGTTGCCTGTGCTTGCTGCGTGTGCTTGCTGTGCTTGCTGTGCTGCCTGTGCTTGCTGCCTGTACTTGCTGTGCTGCATGTGCTTGATGTGCTGCCTGTGCTGCCTGTGCTGCCTGTGCTTTCTGTGCTGCCTGTGCTTGCTGTGCTGCCTGTGCTTGCTGCCTGTGCTTGTAGCCTGTGCTTGCTGCGTGTGCTTGCTGTGCTGCCTGTGCTTGCTGCCTGTACTTGCTGTGCTGCCTGTGCTTGCTGTGCTGCCTGTGCTTGCTGCCTGTGCTTGCTGCCTGTGCTTGCTGTGCTGCCTGAGCTGCCTGTGCTTGCTGCCTGTGCTTGCTGTGCTGCCTGTGCTTGCTGCCTGTGCTTGCTGTGCTGCCTGTGCTTGCTGCCTGTGCTTGTTGCCTGTGCTTGCTGCGTGTGCTTGCTGTGCTGCCTGTGCTTGCTGCCTGTACTTGCTGTGCTGCCTGTGCTTGCTGTGCTGCCTGTGCTTGCTGCCTGTGCTTGCTGCCTGTGCTTGCTGTGCTGCCTGAGCTGCCTGTGCTTGCTGCCTGTGCTTGCTGTGCTGCCTGTGCTTGCTGCCTGTACTTGCTGTGCTGCCTGTGCTTGCAGCCTGTGCTTGCTGTGCTTGCTGCGCTGCCTGTGCTTGCTGTGCTGCCTGTGCTTGCTGTGCTGCCTGTGCTTGCTGCCTGTGTGTGCTGTGCTTGCTGTGCCGCCTGTACTTGTTGTGCTGCCTGTGCTTGCTGTGCTGCCTGTGCTTGCAGCCTGTGCTTGCTGTGCTTGCTGCGCTGCCTGTGCTTGCTGTGCTGCCTGTGCTTGCTGCCTGTGTGTGCTGTGCTTGCTGTGCCGCCTGTGCTTGCTGTGCTGCCTGTTCTTGCTGCCTGTGCTTGCTGTGCTGCCTGTGCTTGTTGCCTGTGCTTGCTGCGTGTGCTTGCTGTGCTTGCTGTGCTGCCTGTGCTTGCTGCCTGTACTTGCTGTGCTGCATGTGCTTGATGTGCTGCCTGTGCTGCCTGTGCTGCCTGTGCTTTCTGTGCTGCCTGTGCTTGCTGTGCTGCCTGTGCTTGCTGCCTGTGCTTGTTGCCTGTGCTTGCTGCGTGTGCTTGCTGTGCTGCCTGTGCTTGCTGCGTGTGCTTGCTGTGCTGCCTGTGCTTGCTGCCTGTACTTGCTGTGCTGCCTGTGCTTGCTGTGCTGCCTGTGCTTGCTGCCTGTGCTTGCTGCCTGTGCTTGCTGTGCTGCCTGAGCTGCCTGTGCTTGCTGCCTGTGCTTGCTGTGCTGCCTGTGCTTGCTGCCTGTACTTGCTGTGCTGCCTGTGCTTGCAGCCTGTGCTTGCTGTGCTTGCTGCGCTGCCTGTGCTTGCTGTGCTGCCTGTGCTTGCTGTGCTGCCTGTGCTTGCTGCCTGTGTGTGCTGTGCTTGCTGTGCCGCCTGTGCTTGCTGTGCTGCCTGTGCTTGCTGCCTGTACTTGCTGTGCTGCATGTGCTTGATGTGCTGCCTGTGCTGCCTGTGCTGCCTGTGCTTTCTGTGCTGCCTGTGCTTGCTGTGCTGCCTGTGCTTGCTGCCTGTGCTTGTTGCCTGTGCTTGCTGCGTGTGCTTGCTGTGCTGCCTGTGCTTGCTGCCTGTACTTGCTGTGCTGCCTGTGCTTGCTGTGCTGCCTGTGCTTGCTGCCTGTGCTTGCTGCCTGTGCTTGCTGTGCTGCCTGAGCTGCCTGTGCTTGCTGCCTGTGCTTGCTGTGCTGCCTGTGCTTGCTGCCTGTGCTTGCTGTGCTGCCTGTGCTTGCTGCCTGTGCTTGTTGCCTGTGCTTGCTGCGTGTGCTTGCTGTGCTGCCTGTGCTTGCTGCCTGTACTTGCTGTGCTGCCTGTGCTTGCTGTGCTGCCTGTGCTTGCTGCCTGTGCTTGCTGCCTGTGCTTGCTGTGCTGCCTGAGCTGCCTGTGCTTGCTGCCTGTGCTTGCTGTGCTGCCTGTGCTTGCTGCCTGTACTTGCTGTGCTGCCTGTGCTTGCAGCCTGTGCTTGCTGTGCTTGCTGCGCTGCCTGTGCTTGCTGTGCTGCCTGTGCTTGCTGTGCTGCCTGTGCTTGCTGCCTGTGTGTGCTGTGCTTGCTGTGCCGCCTGTACTTGCTGTGCTGCCTGTGCTTGCTGTGCTGCCTGTGCTTGCAGCCTGTGCTTGCTGTGCTTGCTGCGCTGCCTGTGCTTGCTGTGCTGCCTGTGCTTGCTGCCTGTGTGTGCTGTGCTTGCTGTGCCGCCTGTGCTTGCTGTGCTGCCTGTTCTTGCTGCCTGTGCTTGCTGTGCTGCCTGTGCTTGTTGCCTGTGCTTGCTGCGTGTGCTTGCTGTGCTTGCTGTGCTGCCTGTGCTTGCTGCCTGTACTTGCTGTGCTGCATGTGCTTGATGTGCTGCCTGTGCTGCCTGTGCTGCCTGTGCTTTCTGTGCTGCCTGTGCTTGCTGTGCTGCCTGTGCTTGCTGCCTGTGCTTGTTGCCTGTGCTTGCTGCGTGTGCTTGCTGTGCTGCCTGTGCTTGCTGCGTGTGCTTGCTGTGCTGCCTGTGCTTGCTGCCTGTACTTGCTGTGCTGCCTGTGCTTGCTGTGCTGCCTGTGCTTGCTGCCTGTGCTTGCTGCCTGTGCTTGCTGTGCTGCCTGAGCTGCCTGTGCTTGCTGCCTGTGCTTGCTGTGCTGCCTGTGCTTGCTGCCTGTACTTGCTGTGCTGCCTGTGCTTGCAGCCTGTGCTTGCTGTGCTTGCTGCGCTGCCTGTGCTTGCTGTGCTGCCTGTGCTTGCTGTGCTGCCTGTGCTTGCTGCCTGTGTGTGCTGTGCTTGCTGTGCCGCCTGTGCTTGCTGTTCTGCCTGTTCTTGCTGCCTGTGCTTGCTGTGCTGCCTGTGCTTGTTGCCTGTGCTTGCTGCGTGTGCTTGCTGTGCTGCCTGTGCTTGCTGCCTGTACTTGCTGTGCTGCATGTGCTTGATGTGCTGCCTGTGCTTGCTGTGCTGCCTGTGCTGCCTGTGCTTTCTGTGCTTGCTGTGCTGCCTGTGCCTGCTGTGCTGCCTGCGCTTGCTGCCTGTGTTTGTTGTGCTGCCTGTGCTTGCTGCCTGTGCTTTCTGTGCTGCCTGTGCTTGCTGCCTGTGCTTGCTGTGCTTGCTATGCTGCCTGTGCAAGCTGCCTGTGCTTACTGTGCTGCCTGTGCTTGCTGTGCTGCCTATGCTTGTTGCCTGTGCTTGCTGTGCTGTCTGTGCTTGCTGCCTGTGCTGTCTGTGCTTGCTGCCTGTGCTTGCTGTGCTGCCTGTGCTTGTTGCCTGTGCTTGCTGCGTGTGCTTGCTGTGCTTGCTGTGCTGCCTGTGCTTGCTGCCTGTGCTGCCTGTGCTTGCTGTGCTGCCTGTGCTTGCTGCCTGTGTTTGCTGTGCAGCCTGTGCTTGCTGTGCTGCCTGTGCTTGCTGCCTGTGCCGCCTGTGCTTGTTGTGCTGCCTGTGCTTGCTGTGCTGCCTGTGCTTGCTGCCTGTGCTTTCTGTGCTGCCTGTGCTTGCTGTGCTGCCTGTGCTTGCTGCCTGTGCTTGCTGTGCTGCCTGTGCTTGCTGCCTGTGCTTGCTGCCTGTGCTTGCTGTGCTGCCTGTGCTTGCTGCCTGTGCTTGTTGCCTGTGCTTGCTGCGTGTGCTTGCTGTGCTGCCTGTGCTTGCTGCGTGTGCTTGCTGTGCTGCCTGTGCTTGCTGCCTGTACTTGCTGTGCTGCCTGTGCTTGCTGTGCTGCCTGTGCTTGCTGCCTGTGCTTGCTGCCTGTGCTTGCTGTGCTGCCTGAGCTGCCTGTGCTTGCTGCCTGTGCTTGCTGTGCTGCCTGTGCTTGCTGCCTGTACTTGCTGTGCTGCCTGTGCTTGCAGCCTGTGCTTGCTGTGCTTGCTGCGCTGCCTGTGCTTGCTGTGCTGCCTGTGCTTGCTGTGCTGCCTGTGCTTGCTGCCTGTGTGTGCTGTGCTTGCTGAGCCGCCTGTGCTTGCTGTGCTGCCTGTTCTTGCTGCCTGTGCTTGCTGTGCTGCCTGTGCTTGTTGCCTGTGCTTGCTGCGTGTGCTTGCTGTGCTGCCTGTGCTTGCTGCCTGTACTTGCTGTGCTGCATGTGCTTGATGTGCTGCCTGTGCTTGCTGTGCTGCCTGTGCTGCCTGTGCTTTCTGTGCTTGCTGTGCTGCCTGTGCCTGCTGTGCTGCCTGCGCTTGCTGCCTGTGTTTGTTGTGCTGCCTGTGCTTGCTGCCTGTGCTTTCTGTGCTGCCTGTGCTTGCTGCCTGTGCTTGCTGTGCTTGCTATGCTGCCTGTGCAAGCTGCCTGTGCTTACTGTGCTGCCTGTGCTTGCTGTGCTGCCTATGCTTGTTGCCTGTGCTTGCTGTGCTGTCTGTGCTTGCTGCCTGTGCTGTCTGTGCTTGCTGCCTGTGCTTGCTGTGCTGCCTGTGCTTGTTGCCTGTGCTTGCTGCGTGTGCTTGCTGTGCTTGCTGTGCTGCCTGTGCTTGCTGCCTGTGCTGCCTGTGCTTGCTGTGCTGCCTGTGCTTGCTGCCTGTGTTTGCTGTGCTTGCTGTGCCGCCTGTGCTTGCTGTGCTGCCTGTTCTTGCTGCCTGTGCTTGCTGTGCTGCCTGTGCTTGTTGCCTGTGCTTGCTGCGTGTGCTTGCTGTGCTTGCTGTGCTGCCTGTGCTTGCTGCCTGTACTTGCTGTGCTGCATGTGCTTGATGTGCTGCCTGTGCTTGCTGTGCTGCCTGTGCTGCCTGTGCTTTCTGTGCTGCCTGTGCCTGCTGTGCTGCCTGCGCTTGCTGCCTGTGTTTGTTGTGCTGCCTGTGCTTGCTGTGCAGCCTGTGCTTGCTGCCTGTGCTTTCTGTGCTGCCTGTGCTTGCTGCCTGTGCTTGCTGTGCTTGCTATGCTGCCTGTGCAAGCTGCCTGTGCTTACTGTGCTGCCTGTGCTTGCTGTGCTGCCTGTGCTTGTTGCCTGTGCTTGCTGTGCTGTCTGTGCTTGCTGCCTGTGCTGTCTGTGCTTGCTGCCTGTGCTTGCTGTGCTGCCTGTGCTTGTTGCCTGTGCTTGCTGCGTGTGCTTGCTGTGCTTGCTGTGCTGCCTGTGCTTGCTGCCTGTGCTGCCTGTGCTTGCTGTGCTGCCTGTGCTTGCTGCCTGTGTTTGCTGTGCTGCCTGTGCTTGCTGTGCTGCCTGTGCTTGCTGCCTGTGCCGCCTGTGCTTGTTGTGCTGCCTGTGCTTGCTGTGCTGCCTGTGCTTGCTGCCTGTGCTTTCTGTGCTGCCTGTGCTTGCTGTGCTGCCTGTGCTTGCTGCCTGTGCTTGCTGTGCTGCCTGTGCTTGCTGCCTGTGCTTGCTGCCTGTGCTTGCTGTGCTGCCTGTGCTCGCTGTGCTGCCTGTGCTTGCTGTGCTGCCTTTGCTTTCTGCCTGTGCTTGCTGCGCTGCCTGTGCTTGCTGCCTGTGCTTGCTGCCTGTGTTGCCTGTGCTTGCTGTGCTGCCTGTGCTTGCTGCCTGTGCTTGCTCTCCTGCCTGTGCATGCTGTGCTGCCTGTGCTTGCTGCCTGTGATTGCTGTGCTGCCTGTGCTTGCTGCCTGTGCTTGCTGTGCTGCCTGTGCTTGCTGCCTGTGCTTGCTCTCCTGCCTGTGCATGCTGTGCTGCCTGTGCTTGCTGCCTGTGATTGCTGTGCTGCCTGTGCTTGCTGCCTGTGCTTGCTGCCTGTGCTTGCTGTGCTGCCTGTGCTTGCTGCCTGTGCTGCCTGTGCTTGCTGTGCTGCCTGTGCTGTGCTGCCTGTGCTTGCTGTGCTGCCTGTGCTTGCTGCCTGTGCCGCCTGTGCTTGTTGTGCTGCCTGTGCTTGCTGTGCTGCCTGTGCTTGCTGCCTGTGCTTGCTGTGCTGCCTGTGCTTGCTGCCTGTGCTTGCTGCCTGTGCTTGCTGTGCTGCCTGTGCTTGCTGTTTGTGCTTGCTGTGCTGCCTGTGCTTGCTGTGCTGCCTGTGTTTGCTGTGCTGCCTGTGCTTGCTGCGCTGCCTGTGCTTGCTGTGCTGCCTGTGCTTGCTGCCTGTGCTTGCTGCCTGTGCTTGCTGTGCTTGCTATGCTGCCTGTGCAAGATGCCTGTGCTTGCTGTGCTGCCTGTGCTTGCTGCCTGTGCTTGCTGTGCTGCCTGTGCTTGCTGTGCTCCCTGTGCTTGCTGCCTGTGATTGCTGCCTGTGCTTACTATGCTGCCTGTGCTTGCTGTGCTGCCTGTGCTTGCTGCCTGTGCTTGCTGTGCTGCCTGTGCTTGCTGTGCTGCCTGTTAGCGATGCATTTGGTTTCGCCCATAACACGCGGTAATTCGACAGTGGCACATGACAGTGCGTTGCTGTGTCACCTATTTTTGGAGGCGCCGAGGGTCGCGGATCATATGTTTACCTCGGCAGCCGGTGCATTGACCTGCGTCTCAGTAAGAGTAAGCATAGTAAACAAATGCGAGAGTGAATCTCGCCGAAGATCGGAGCAGGCTTTGCCTGTTGGAAAGAGGACGGAGCCTGACACCTCTGCACTTCCCCCAGAATCGCTAAAACGAACACATCTCGTTGAGCTATTTTGCGGGTTTCTAACATGCCTGTGCTTGCTGTGCTGCCTGTGCTTGGTGCCTGTGCTTGCTGCCTGTGCTTGCTGTGCTGCCTGTGCTTGCTGCCTGTGCTTGCTGTGCTGCCTGTGCTTGCTGCCTGTGCTTACTGTGCTGCCGGTGCTTGTTGCCTGTGCTTGCTGCGTGTGCTTGCTGTGCTGCCTGTGCTTGCTGCCTGGACTTGCTGTGCTGCCTGTGCTTGCTGTGCTGCCTGGGCTTGCTGCCTGTGCTTACTGTGCTGCCTGTGCTTGTTGTGCTGCCAGTGCTTGCTGTGCTGCCTGTGCTTGCTGCTTGTGCTTACTGTGCTGCCTGAGCTGCCTGAGCTGCCTGTGCTTGCTGCCTGTGCTTGCTGCCTGTGCTTGCTGTGCTGCCTGTGCTTGCTGCCTGTGCTTGCTGCCTGTGCTTGCTGTGCTGCCTGTGCTTGCTGCCTGTGCTTGCTGTGCTGCCTGTGCTTGCTGCCTGTGCTTGCTGTGCTGCCTGTGCTTGTTGCCTGTGCTTGCTGCGTGTGCTTGCTGTGCTGCCTGTGCTTGCTGCCTGTACTTGCTGTGCTGCCTGTGCTTGCTGTGCTGCCTGTGCTTGCTGCCTGTGCTTGCTGCCTGTGCTTGCTGTGCTGCCTGTGCTTGCTGCCTGTGCTTGCTGTGCTGCCTGTGCTTGCTGCCTGTGCTTGTTGCCTGTGCTTGCTGCGTGTGCTTGCTGTGCTGTCTGTGCTTGCTGCCTGTACTTGCTGTGCTGCCTGTGCTTGCTGTGCTGCCTGTGCTTGCTGCCTGTGCTTGCTGTGCTGCCTGTGCTTGCTGCCTCTGCTTGCTGTGCTGCCTGTTCTTGTTGCCTGTGCTTGCTGCGTGTCCTTGCTGTGCTGCCTGTGCTTGCTGCCTGTGCTTTCTGTGCTGCCTGTGCTTGCTGTGCTGCCTGTGCTTGCTGCCTGTGCTTGCTGTGCTTGTTGTGCTGCCTGTGCTTGCTGTGCTGCCTGTGCTTGCTGCCTGTGCTTTCTGTGCTGCCTGTGCTTGCTGTGCCGCCTGTGCTTTCTCTCCTGCCTGTGCATGCTGTGCTGCCTGTGCTTGCTGCCTGTGATTGCTGTGCTGCCTGTGCTTGCTGCCTGTGCTTGCTGCCTGTGCTTGCTGTGCTGCCTGTGCTTGCTGCCTGTGCTTGCTGTGCTGCCTGTGCTTGCTGCCTGTGCTTGCTGCCTGTGCTTGCTGTGCTTGCTATGCTGCCTGTGCAAGATGCCTGTGCTTGCTGTGCTGCCTGTGCTTGCTGTGCTGCCTGTGCTTGCTGCCTGTGCTTGCTGTGCTGCCTGTGCTTGCTGTTTGTGCTTGCTGTGCTGCCTGTGCTTGCTGTGCTGCCTGTGCTTGCTGTGCTGCCTGTGCTTGCTGAGCTGCCTGTGCTTGCTGCCTGTGCTTGCTGTACTTGCTGTGCTGCCTGTGCTTGCTCCCTGTGCTTGCTGTACTGCCTGTGCTTGCTGCCTGTGCTTGCTATGCTGCCTGTGCTTGCTGCCTGTGCTTGCTGTGCTGCCTGTGCTCGCTGCCTGTGCTTGCTGTGCTTGCTGTGCCGCCTGTGCTTGCTGTGTTGCCTGTGCTTGCTGTGCTGCCTGTGCTTTCTGTGCTGCCTCTGCTTGCTATGCTGCCTGTGCTTGCTGCCTGTGCTTGGTCTGCTGCCTGTGCTTGCTGCCTGTGCTTGCTGTGCTGCCTGTGCTTGCTGTGCTGCCTGTGCTTGCTGCCTGTGCTGCCTGTGCTTGCTGCCTGTGTTTGCTGTGCTGCCTGTGCTTGCTGTGCTGCCTGTGCTTGCTGCCTGTGCCGCCTGTGCATGTTGTGCTGCCTGTGCTTGCTGTGCTGCCTGTGCTTGCTGCCTGTGCTTGCTGTGCTGCCTGTGCTTGCTGTGCTGCCTGTGCTTGCTGAGCTGCCTGTGCTTGCTGCCTGTGCTTGCTGTACTTGCTGAGCTGCCTGCGCTTGCTGCCTGTGCTTGCTGTGCTGCCTCTGCTTGCTATGCTGCCTGTGCTTGCTGCCTGTGCTTGCTCTGCTGCCTGTGCTTGCTGCCTGTGCTTGCTGTGCTGCCTGTGCTTGCTGTGCTGCCTGTGCTTTCTGTGCTTGCTGTGCTGCCTGTGCCTGCTGTGCTGCCTGCGCTTGCTGCCTGTGCTTGCTGTGCTGCCTCTGCTTGCTGTTTGTGCTTGCTGTGCTGCCTGTGCTTGCTCTGCTGCCTGTGCTTGCTGCCTGTGCTTGCTGTGCTGCCTGTGCTTGCTGTGCTGCCTGTTCTTGTTGCCTGTGCTTGCTGCGTGTGCTTGCTGTGCTGCCTGTGCTTGCTGCCTGTGCTTGCTGTGCTGCCTGTGCTTGCTGCCTGTGCTTGCCGTGCTGCCTGTGGTTGCTGTGCTGCCTGTGCTTGCTGCCTGTGTTTGCTGTGCTTCCTGTGCTTGCTGTGCTGCCTGTGCTTGCTGCCTGTGCTTGCTCTGCTGCCTGTGCTTGCTGCCTGTGCTTGCTGTGCTGCCTGTGCTTGCTGTGCTGCCTGTTCTTGTTGCCTGTGCTTGCTGCGTGTGCTTGCTGTGCTGCCTGTGCTTGCTGCCTGTGCTTGCTGTGCTGCCTGTGCTTGCTGCCTGTGCTTGCCGTGCTGCCTGTGCTTGCTGCCTGTGCCGCCTGTGCTTGCTGTGCTGCCTTTGCTTGTTGCCTGTGCTTGCTGCGTGTGCTTGCTGTGCTGCCTGTGCTTGCTGCCTGTGCTTGCTGTGCTGCCTGTGCTTGCTGCCTGTGCTTGCTATGCTGCCTGTGCTTGCTGTGCTGCCTGTTAGCGATGCATTTGATTTCGCCCACAACACGCGGTAATTCGACAGTGGCACACGACAGTGCGTTGCTGTGTCACCTGTTTTTGGAGGCGCCGAGAGTCGCGGATCATATGTTTACCTCGGCGGCCGGTGCATTGACCTGCGTCTCAGTAAGAGTAAGCATTGTAAACAAATGCGAGAGTGAATCTCGCCGAAGATCGGAGCAGGATTTGCCTGTTGGAAAGAGGACGGAGCTTGACCCATCTGCACTTCCCCCAGAATCGCTAAAACGAACACACCTCGTCGAGCTATTTTGCGGGTTTCTAACATGCCTGTGCTTGCTGCCTGTGCTTGCTGTGCTTGCTGTGCTTGCTGCCTGTACTTGCCGTGCTGCCTGTGCTGCCTGTGCTTGCTGTGCTGCCTGTGCTTGCTGCCTGTGCTTTCTGTGCTGCCTGTGCTTGCTGTGCTGCCTGTGCTTGCTGCCTGTGCTTGCTGTGCTGCCTGTGCTTGCTGCCTGTGCTTGCTGCCTGTGCTTGCTGTGCTGCCTGTGCTCGCTGTGCTGCCAGTGCTGTGCTGCCTGTGCTTGCTGTGCTGCCTTTGCTTTCTGCCTGTGCTTGCTGCGCTGCCTGTGCTTGCTGCCTGTGCTGCCTGTGCTTGCTGTGCTTGCTGCGCTGCCTGTGCTTGCTGCCTGTGCTTGCTGTGCTGCCTGTGCTTGCTGCCTGTGCTTTCTCTCCTGCCTGTGCATGCTGTGCTGCCTGTGCTTGCTGCCTGTGCTTGCTGCCTGTGCTTGCTGTGCTGCCTGTGCTTGCTGCCTGTGCTTGCTGTGCTGCCTGTGCTTGCTGCCTGTGCTTGCTGCCTGTGCTTGCTATGCTGCCTGTGCAAGATGCCTGTGCTTGCTGTGCTGCCTGTGCTTGCTGTGCTGCCTGTGCTTGCTGCCTGTGCTTGCTGTGCTGCCTGTGCTTGCTGTTTGTGCTTGCTGTGCTGCCTGTGCTTGCTGTGCTGCCTGTGCTTTCTGTGCTTGCTGTGCTGCCTGTGCCTGCTGTGCTGCCTGCGCTTGCTGCCTGTGCTTGCTGTGCTGCCTGTCCTTGCTGTGCAGCCTGTGCTTGCTGCCTGTGCTTTCTGTGCTGCCTGTGCTTGCTGCCTATGCTTGCTGTGCTTGCTATGCTGCCTGTGCAAGCTGCCTGTGCTTACTGTGCTGCCTGTGCTTGCTGTGCTGCCTGTGCTTGTTGCCTGTGCTTGCTGCGTGTGCTTGCTGTGCTGCCTGCGCTTGCTGCCTCTGCTTGCTCTGCTGCCCGTGCTTGCTCCGCTGCCTGTGCTTGCTGCCTGTGCTTGCTGTGCTGCCTGTGCTTTCTGTGCTTGCTGTGCTGCCTGTGCCTGCTGTGCTGCCTGCGCTTGCTGCCTGTGCTTGCTGTGCTGCCTCTGCTTGCTATGCTGCCTGTGCTTGCTGCCTGTGCTTGCTCTGCTGCCTGTGCTTGCTGCCTGTGCTTGCTGTGCTGCCTGTGCTTTCTGTGCTTGCTGTGCTGCCTGTGCCTGCTGTGCTGCCTGCGCTTGCTGCCTGTGCTTGCTGTGCTGCCTGTCCTTGCTGTGCAGCCTGTGCTTGCTGCCTGTGCTTTCTGTGCTGCCTGTCCTTGCTGCCTGTGCTTGCTGTGCTTGCTATGCTGCCTGTGCAAGCTGCCTGTGCTTGCTGTGCTGCCTGTGCTTGTTGCCTGTGCTTGCTGCGTGTGCTTGCTGTGCTTGCTGTGCTGCCTGTGCTTGCTGCCTGTGCTGCCTGTGCTTGCTGTGCTGCCTGTGCTTGCTGCCTGTGTTTGCTGTGCTGCCTGTGCTTGCTGTGCTGCCTATGCTTGCTGCCTGTGCCGCCTGTGCTTGTTGTGCTGCCTGTGCTTGCTGTGCTGCCTGTGCTTGCTGCCTGTGCTTTCTGTGCTGCCTGTGCTTGCTGTGCTGCCTGTGCTTGCTGCCTGTGCTTGCTGTGCTGCCTGTGCTTGCTGCCTGTGCTTGCTGCCTGTGCTTGCTGTGCTGCCTGTGCTCGCTGTGCTGCCTGTGCTGTGCTGCCTGTGCTTGCTGTGCTGCCTTTGCTTTCTGCCTGTGCTTGCTGCGCTGCCTGTGCTTGCTGCCTGTGCTTGCTGCCTGTGCTGCCTGTGCTTGCTGTGCTGCCTGTGCTTGCTGCCTGTGCTTGCTCTCCTGCCTGTGCATGCTGTGCTGCCTGTGCTTGCTGCCTGTGATTGCTGTGCTGCCTGTGCTTGCTGCCTGTGCTTGCTGCCTGTGCTTGCTGTGCTGCCTGTGCTTGCTGCCTGTGCTTGCTGTGCTGCCTGTGCTTGCTGCCTGTGCTTGCTGTGCTGCCTGTGCTTGCTGCCTGTGCTTGCTGTGCTTGCTATGCTGCCTGTGCAAGATGCCTGTGCTTGCTGTGCTGCCTGTGCTTGCTGTACTGCCTGTGCTTGCTGCCTGTGCTTGCTGTGCTTGCTATGCTGCCTGTGCAAGATGCCTGTGCTTGCTGTGCTGCCTGTGCTTGCTGCCTGTGCTTGCTGTGCTGCCTGTGCTTGCTGTTTGTGCTTGCTGTGCTGCCTGTGCTTGCTGTGCTGCCTGTGCTTGCTGAGCTGCCTGTGCTTGCTGCCTGTGCTTGCTGTACTTGCTGTGCTGCCTGTGCTTGCTGCCTGTGCTTGCTGTGCTGCCTGTGCTTGCTGCCTGTGCTTGCTGTGCTGCCTGTGCTTGCTGCCTGTGCTTGCTATGCTGCCTGTGCTTGCTGTGCTGCCTGTTAGCGATGCATTTGATTTCGCCCATAACACGCGGTAATTCGACAGTGGCACACGACAGTGTGTTGCTGCGTCACCTGTTTTTGGAGGCGCCGAGAGTCGCGGATCATATGTTTACCTCGGCGGCCGGTGCATTGACCTGCGTCTCAGTAAGAGTAAGCATTGTAAACAAATGCGAGAGTGAATCTCGCCGAAGATCGGAGCAGGCTTTGCCTGTTGGAAAGAGGACGGAGCTTGACCCCTCTGCACTTCCCCCAGAATCGCTAAAACGAACACACCTCGTCGAGCTATTTTGCGGGTTTCTAACATGCCTGTGCTTGCTGTGCTGCCTGTGCTTGCTGCCTGTTCTTGCTGTGCTGCCTGTGCTCGCTGCCTGTGCTTGTTGTGCTTGCTGTGCCGCCTGTGCTTGCTGTGCTGCCTGTGCTTTCTGTGCTGCCTCTGCTTGCTATGCTGCCTGTGCTTGCTGCCTGTGCTTGCTCTGCTGCCTGTGCTTGCTGCCTGTGCTTGCTGTGCTGCCTGTGCTTGCTGTGCTGCCTGTGCTTTCTGTGCTGCCTGTGCCTGCTGTGCTGCCTGCGCTTGCTGCCTGTGCTTGCTGTGCTGCCTCTGCTTGCTATGCTGCCTGTGCTTGCTGCCTGTGCTTGCTCTGCTGCCTGTGCTTGCTCTGCTGCCTGTGCTTGCTGCCTGTGCTTGCTGTGCTGCCTGTGCTTTCTGTGCTTGCTGTGCTGCCTGTGCCTGCTGTGCTGCCTGCGCTTGCTGCCTGTGCTTGCTGTGCTGCCTCTGCTTGCTATGCTGCCTGTGCTTGCTGCCTGTGCTTGCTCTGCTGCCTGTGCTTGCTGCCTGTGCTTGCTGTGCTGCCTGTGCTTGCTGTGCTGCCTGTTCTTGTTGCCTGTGCTTGCTGCGTGTGCTTGCTGTGCTGCCTGTGCTTGCTGCCTGTGCTTGCTGTGCTGCCTGTGCTTGCTGCCTGTGCTTGCCGTGCTGCCTGTGCTTGCTGTGCTGCCTGTGCTTGCTGCCTGTGTTTGCTGTGCTTCCTGTGCTTGCTGTGCTGCCTGTGCTTGCTGCCTGTGCTTACTCTGCTGCCTGTGCTTGCTCTGCTGCCTGTGCTTGCCGCCTGTGCTTGCTGTGCTGCCTGTGCTTGCTGTGCTGCCTGTTCTTGTTGCCTGTGCTTGCTGCGTGTGCTTGCTGTGCTGCCTGTGCTTGCTGCCTGTGCTTGCTGTGCTGCCTGTGCTTGCTGCCTGTGCTTGCCGTGCTGCCTGTGCTTGCTACCTGTGCCGCCTGTGCTTGCTGTGCTGCCTTTGCTTGTTGCCTGTGCTTGCTGCGTGTGCTTGCTGTGCTGCCTGTGCTTGCTGCCTGTGCTTGCTGCCTGTGCTTGCTATGCTGCCTGTGCTTGCTGTGCTGCCTGTTAGCGATGCATTTGATTTCGCCCATAACACGCGGTAATTCGACAGTGGCACACGACAGTGCGTTGCTGTGTCACCTGTTTTTGGAGGCGCCGAGAGTCGCGGATCATATGTTTACCTCGGCGGCCGGTGCATTGACCTGCGTCTCAGTAAGAGTAAGCATTGTAATCTATTGCGAGAGTGAATCTCGCCGAAGATCGGAGCAGGATTTGCCTGTTGGAAAGAGGACGGAGCTTGACCCCTCTGCACTTCCCCCAGAATCGCTAAAACGAACACACCTCGTCGAGCTATTTTGCGGGTTTCTAACATGCCTGTGCTTGCTGCCTGTGCTTGCTGTGCTCTCTGTGCTTGCTGCCTGTGCTTGCCGTGCTGCCTGTGCTTGCTGCCTGTGCTGCCTGTGCTTGCTGTGCTGCCTGTGCTTGCTGCCTGTGTTTGCTGTGCTGCCTGTGCTTGCTGCCCGTGCTGCCTGTGCTTGCTGTGCTGCCTGTGCTTGCTGCCTGTGCTTGCTGTGCCGCCTGTGCTTGTTGTGCTGCCTGTGCTTGCTGTGCTGCCTGTGATTGCTGCCTGTGCTTTCTGTGCTGCCTGTGCTTGCTGTGCTGCCTGTGCTTTCTGTGCTTGCTGTGCTGCCAGTGCCTGCTGTGCTGCCTGCGCTTGCTGCCTGTGCTTGCTGTGCTGCCTGTCCTTGCTGTGCAGCCTGTGCTTGCTGCCTGTGCTTTCTGTGCTGCCTGTGCTTGCTGCCTGTGCTTGCTGTGCTTGCTATGCTGTCTGTGCAAGCTGCCTGTGCTTACTGTGCTGCCTGTGCTTGCTGTGCTGCCTGTGCTTGTTGCCTGTGCTTGCTGCGTGTGCTTGCTGTGCTTGCTGTGCTGCCTGTGCTTGCTGCCTGTACTTGCTGTGCTGCCAGTGCTTGCTGTGCTGCCTGTGCTTGCTGCCTGTGTTTGCTGTGCTGCCTGTGCTGCCTGTGCTTGCTGCCTGTGCCGCCTGTGCTTGTTGTGCTGCCTGTGCTTGCTGTGCTGCCTGTGCTTGCTGCCTGTGCTTTCTGTGCTGCCTGTGCTTGCTGTGCTGCCTGTGCTTGCTGCCTGTGCTTGCTGTGCTGCCTGTACTTGCTGCCTGTGCTTGCTGCCTGTGCTTGCTGTGCTGCCTGTGCTTGCTGCCTGTGCCGCCTGTGCTTGTTGTGCTGCCTGTGCTTGCTGTGCTGCCTGTGCTTGCTGCCTGTGCTTTCTGTGCTGCCTGTGCATGCTGTGCTGCCTGTGCTTGCTGCCTGTGCTTGCTGTGCTGCCTGTGCTTGCTGTTTGTGCTTGCTGTGCTGCCTGTTCTTGCTGTGCTGCCTGTGCTTGCTGTGCTTGCTATGCTGCCTGTGCAAGCTGCCTGTGCTTACTGTGCTGCCTGTGCTTGCTGTGCTGCCTGTGCTTGTTGCCTGTGCTTGCTGCGTGTGCTTGCTGTGCTGCCTGTGCTTGCTGCCTGTACTTGCTGTGCTGCCAGTGCTTGCTGTGCTGCCTGTGCTTGCTGCCTGTGTTTGCTGTGCTGCCTGTGCTGCCTGTGCTTGCTGCCTGTGCCGCCTGTGCTTGTTGTGCTGCCTGTGCTTGCTGTGCTGCCTGTGCTTGCTGCCTGTGCTTTCTGTGCTGCCTGTGCTTGCTGTGCTGCCTGTGCTTGCTGCCTGTGCTTGCTGTGCTGCCTGTGCTTGCTGCCTGTGCTTTCTGTGCTGCCTGTGCTTGCTGTGCTGCCTGTGCTTGCTGCCTGTGCTTGCTGTGCTGCCTGTACTTGCTGCCTGTGCTTGCTGCCTGTGCTTGCTGTGCTGCCTGTGCTTGCTGCCTGTGCTTGCTGTGCTGCCTGTGCTTGCTGCCTGTGCTTTCTGTGCTGCCTGTGCTTGCTGTGCTGCCTGTGCTTGCTGCCTGTGCTTGCTGTGCTGCCTGTACTTGCTGCCTGTGCTTGCTGCCTGTGCTTGCTGTGCTGCCTGTGCTTGCTGTTTGTGCTTGCTGTGCTGCCTGTTCTTGCTGTGCTGCCTGTGCTTGCTGTGCTTGCTATGCTGCCTGTGCAA
This sequence comes from Priocnemis perturbator, assembly GCA_963942575.1. Lineage (NCBI taxonomy): Eukaryota > Metazoa > Arthropoda > Insecta > Hymenoptera > Pompilidae > Priocnemis > Priocnemis perturbator. Next base: position 68,687 of record CAWWDK010000169.1, read on the forward strand.
GCTGCCTGTGCTTGCTGTGCTGCCTGTGCTTGCTGCCTGTGCTTGCTGTGCTGCCTGTGCTTGCTGTGCTCCCTGTGCTTGCTGCCTGTGATTGCTGCCTGTGCTTACTATGCTGCCTGTGCTTGCTGTGCTGCCTGTGCTTGCTGCCTGTGCTTGCTGTGCTGCCTGTTGGCGATGCATTTGGTTTCGCCCATAACACGCGGTAATTCGACAGTGGCACATGACAGTGCGTTGCTGTGTCACCTATTTTTGGAGGCGCCGAGGGTCGCGGATCATATGTTTACCTCGGCAGCCGGTGCATTGACCTGCGTCTCAGTAAGAGTAAGCATAGTAAACAAATGCGAGAGTGAATATCGCCGAAAATCGGAGCAGGCTTTGCCTGTTGGAAAGAGGAGGGAGCCTGACACCTCTGCACTTCCCCCAGAATCTCTAAAACGAACACATCTCGTCGAGCTATTTTGCGGGTTTCTAACATACCTGTGCTTGCTGCCTGTGCTTGCTGCCTGTGCTTGCTGCCTGTGCTTGCTATGCTGCCTGTGCTTGGTGCCTGTGCTTGCTGCCTGTGCTTGCTGTGCTGCCTGTGCTTGCTGCCTGTGCTTGCTGTGCTGCCTGTGCTTGCTGCCTGTGCCGCCTGTGCTTGTTGTGCTGCCTGTGCTTGCTGTGCTGCCTGTGCTTGCTGCCTGTGCTTTCTGTGCTGCCTGTGCATGCTGTGCTGCCTGTGCTTGCTGCCTGTGCTTGCTGTGCTGCCTGTGCTTGCTGCCTGTGCTTTCTGTGCTGCCTGTGCTTGCTGTGCTGCCTGTGCTTGCTGCCTGTGCTTGCTGTGCTGCCTGTGCTTGCTGCCTGTGCTTGCTGTGCTGCCTGTGCTTGCTGTGCTGCCTGTTGGCGATGCATTTGGTTTCGCCCATAACACGCGGTAATTCGACAGTGGCACATGACAGTGCGTTGCTGTGTCACCTATTTTTGGAGGCGCCGAGGGTCGCGGATCATATGTTTACCTCGGCAGCCGGTGCATTGACCTGCGTCTCAGTAAGAGTAAGCATAGTAAACAAATGCGAGAGTGAATCTCGCCGAAAATCGGAGCAGGCTTTGCCTGTTGGAAAGAGGAGGGAGCCTGACACCTCTGCACTTCCCCCAGAATCTCTAAAACGAACACATCTCGTCGAGCTATTTTGCGGGTTTCTAACATACCTGTGCTTGCTGCCTGTGCTTGCTGCCTGTGCTTGCTGCCTGTGCTTGCTATGCTGCCTGTGCTTGGTGCCTGTGCTTGCTGCCTGTGCTTGCTGTGCTGCCTGTGCTTGCTGCCTGTGCTTGCTGTGCTGCCTGTGCTTGCTGCCTGTGCTTACTGTGCTGCCGGTGCTTGTTGCCTGTGCTTGCTGCGTGTGCTTGCTGTGCTGCCTGTGCTTGCTGCCTGGACTTGCTGTGCTGCCTGTGCTTGCTGTGCTGCCTGTGCTTGCTGCCTGTGCTTGCTGTGCTGCCTGTGCTTGCTGCCTGTGCTTACTGTGCTGCCGGTGCTTGTTGCCTGTGCTTGCTGCGTGTGCTTGCTGTGCTGCCTGTGCTTGCTGCCTGGACTTGCTGTGCTGCCTGTGCTTGCTGTGCTGCCTGGGCTTGCTGCCTGTGCTTACTGTGCTGCCTGTGCTTTTTGTGCTGCCTGTGCTTGCTGTGCTGCCTGTGCTTGCTGCTTGTGCTTACTGTGCTGCCTGAGCTGCCTGAGCTGCCTGTGCTTGCTGCCTGTGCTTGCTGCCTGTGCTTGCTGTGCTGCCTGCGCTTGCTGCCTGTGCTTGCTGTGCTGCCTGTGCTTGCTGCCTGTGCTTGCTGTGCTGCCTGTGCTTGCTGCCTGTGCTTGCTGTGCTGCCTGTGCTTGTTGCCTGTGCTTGCTGCGTGTGCTTGCTGTGCTGCCTGTGCTTGCTGCCTGTACTTGCTGTGCTGCCTGTGCTTGCTGTGCTGCCTGTGCTTGCTGCCTGTGCTTGCTGCCTGTGCTTGCTGTGCTGCCTGTGCTTGCTGCCTGTGCTTGCTGTGCTGCCTGTGCTTGCTGCCTGTGCTTGTTGCCTGTGCTTGCTGCGTGTGCTTGCTGTGCTGCCTGTGCTTGCTGCCTGTACTTGCTGTGCTGCCTGTGCTTGCTGTGCTGCCTGGGCTTGCTGCCTGTGCTGCCTGTGCTTGTTGTGCTGCCTGTGCTTGCTGTGCTGCCTGTGCTTGCTTCTTGTGCTTACTGTGCTGCCTGAGCTGCCTGAGCTGCCTGTGCTTGCTGCCTGTGCTTGCTGCCTGTGCTTGCTGTGCTGCCTGTGCTTGCTGCCTGTGCTTGCTGTGCTGCCTGTGCTTGCTGTGCTGCCTGTGCTTGCTGCCTGTGCTTGCTGCCTGTGCTTGTTGTGCTGCCTGTGCTTGCTGCCTGTGCTTGCTGCCTGTGCTTGCTGTGCTGCCTGAGCTGCCTGTGCTTGCTGCCTGTGCTTGCTGTGCTGCCTGTGCTTGCTGCCTGTACTTGCTGTGCTGCCTGTGCTTGCTGTGCTGCCTATGCTTGCTGCCTGTGCTTGCTGTGCTGCCTGTGCTTGCTGTGCTGCCTGTGCTTGCTGCCTGTGCTTGTTGCTTGTGCTTGCTGCGTGTGCTTGCTGTGCTGCCTGTGCTTGCTGCCTGTACTTGCTGTGCTGCCTGTGCTTGCTGTGCTGCCTGTGCTTGCTGCCTGTGCTTGCTGCCTGTGCTTGCTGTGCTGCCTGAGCTGCCTGTGCTTGCTGCCTGTGCTTGCTGTGCTGCCTGTGCTTGCTGCCTGTACTTGCTGTGCTGCCTGTGCTTGCAGCCTGTGCTTGCTGTGCTTGCTGCGCTGCCTGTGCTTGCTGTGCTGCCTGTGCTTGCTGCCTGTGTGTGCTGTGCTTGCTGTGCCGCCTGTGCTTGCTGTGCTGCCTGTTCTTGCTGCCTGTGCTTGCTGTGCTGCCTGTGCTTGTTGCCTGTGCTTGCTGCGTGTGCTTGCTGTGCTTGCTGTGCTGCCTGTGCTTGCTGCCTGTACTTGCTGTGCTGCATGTGCTTGATGTGCTGCCTGTGCTGCCTGTGCTGCCTGTGCTTTCTGTGCTTGCTGTGCTGCCTGTGCTTGCTGTGCTGCCTGTGCTTGCTGCCTGTGCTTGTTGCCTGTGCTTGCTGCGTGTGCTTGCTGTGCTGCCTGTGCTTGCTGCCTGTACTTGCTGTGCTGCCTGTGCTTGCTGTGCTGCCTGTGCTTGCTGCCTGTGCTTGCTGCCTGTGCTTGCTGTGCTGCCTGAGCTGCCTGTGCTTGCTGCCTGTGCTTGCTGTGCTGCCTGTGCTTGCTGCCTGTACTTGCTGTGCTGCCTGTGCTTGCAGCCTGTGCTTGCTGTGCTTGCTGCGCTGCCTGTGCTTGCTGTGCTGCCTGTGCTTGCTGTGCTGCCTGTGCTTGCTGCCTGTGTGTGCTGTGCTTGCTGTGCCGCCTGTGCTTGCTGTGCTGCCTGTTCTTGCTGCCTGTGCTTGCTGTGCTGCCTGTGCTTGTTGCCTGTGCTTGCTGCGTGTGCTTGCTGTGCTTGCTGTGCTGCCTGTGCTTGCTGCCTGTACTTGCTGTGCTGCATGTGCTTGATGTGCTGCCTGTGCTTGCTGTGCTGCCTGTGCTGCCTGTGCTTTCTGTGCTTGCTGTGCTGCCTGTGCCTGCTGTGCTGCCTGCGCTTGCTGCCTGTGTTTGTTGTGCTGCCTGTGCTTGCTGTGCAGCCTGTGCTTGCTGCCTGTGCTTTCTGTGCTGCCTGTGCTTGCTGCCTGTGCTTGCTGTGCTTGCTATGCTGCCTGTGCAAGCTGCCTGTGCTTACTGTGCTGCCTGTGCTTGCTGTGCTGCCTGTGCTTGTTGCCTGTGCTTGCAGTGCTGCCTGTGCTTGCTGTGCTGCCTGTGCTTGCTGCCTGTGCTTGCTGCCTGTGTTTGCTGTGCTTGCTATGCTGCCTGTGCAAGATGCCTGTGCTTGCTGTGCTGCCTGTGCTTGCTGCCTGTGCTTGCTGTGCTGCCTGTGCTTGCTGTGCTCCCTGTGCTTGCTGCCTGTGATTGCTGCCTGTGCTTACTATGCTGCCTGTGCTTGCTGTGCTGCCTGTGCTTGCTGCCTGTGCTTGCTGTGCTGCCTGTGCTTGCTGTGCTGCCTGTTAGCGATGCATTTGGTTTCGCCCATAACACGCGGTAATTCGACAGTGGCACATGACAGTGCGTTGCTGTGTCACCTATTTTTGGAGGCGCCGAGGGTCGCGGATCATATGTTTACCTCGGCAGCCGGTGCATTGACCTGCGTCTCAGTAAGAGTAAGCATAGTAAACAAATGCGAGAGTGAATCTCGCCGAAGATCGGAGCAGGCTTTGCCTGTTGGAAAGAGGACGGAGCCTGACACCTCTGCACTTCCCCCAGAATCGCTAAAACGAACACATCTCGTTGAGCTATTTTGCGGGTTTCTAACATGCCTGTGCTTGCTGTGCTGCCTGTGCTTGGTGCCTGTGCTTGCTGCCTGTGCTTGCTGTGCTGCCTGTGCTTGCTGCCTGTGCTTGCTGTGCTGCCTGTGCTTGCTGCCTGTGCTTACTGTGCTGCCGGTGCTTGTTGCCTGTGCTTGCTGCGTGTGCTTGCTGTGCTGCCTGTGCTTGCTGCCTGGACTTGCTGTGCTGCCTGTGCTTGCTGTGCTGCCTGGGCTTGCTGCCTGTGCTTACTGTGCTGCCTGTGCTTGTTGTGCTGCCAGTGCTTGCTGTGCTGCCTGTGCTTGCTGCTTGTGCTTACTGTGCTGCCTGAGCTGCCTGAGCTGCCTGTGCTTGCTGCCTGTGCTTGCTGCCTGTGCTTGCTGCCTGTGCTTGCTGCCTGTGCTTGCTGTGCTGCCTGTGCTTGCTGCCTGTGCTTGCTGTGCTGCCTGTGCTTGCTGCCTGTGCTTGCTGTGCTGCCTGTGCTTGCTGCCTGTGCTTGCTGTGCTGCCTGTGCTTGTTGCCTGTGCTTGCTGCGTGTGCTTGCTGTGCTGCCTGTGCTTGCTGCCTGTACTTGCTGTGCTGCCTGTGCTTGCTGTGCTGCCTGTGCTTGCTGCCTGTGCTTGCTGCCTGTGCTTGCTGTGCTGCCTGTGCTTGCTGCCTGTGCTTGCTGTGCTGCCTGTGCTTGCTGCCTGTGCTTGTTGCCTGTGCTTGCTGCGTGTGCTTGCTGTGCTGTCTGTGCTTGCTGCCTGTACTTGCTGTGCTGCCTGTGCTTGCTGTGCTGCCTGTGCTTGCTGCCTGTGCTTGCTGTGCTGCCTGTGCTTGCTGCCTCTGCTTGCTGTGCTGCCTGTTCTTGTTGCCTGTGCTTGCTGCGTGTCCTTGCTGTGCTGCCTGTGCTTGCTGCCTGTGCTTTCTGTGCTGCCTGTGCTTGCTGTGCTGCCTGTGCTTGCTGCCTGTGCTTGCTGTGCTTGTTGTGCTGCCTGTGCTTGCTGTGCTGCCTGTGCTTGCTGCCTGTACTTGCTGTGCTGCCTGTGCTTGCTGTGCTGCCTGTGCTTGCTGCCTGTGCTTGCTGCCTGTGCTTGCTGTGCTGCCTGAGCTGCCTGTGCTTGCTGCCTGTGCTTGCTGTGCTGCCTGTGCTTGCTGCCTGTACTTGCTGTGCTGCCTGTGCTTGCAGCCTGTGCTTGCTGTGCTTGCTGCGCTGCCTGTGCTTGCTGTGCTGCCTGTGCTTGCTGTGCTGCCTGTGCTTGCTGCCTGTGTGTGCTGTGCTTGCTGTGCCGCCTGTGCTTGCTGTGCTGCCTGTTCTTGCTGCCTGTGCTTGCTGTGCTGCCTGTGCTTGTTGCCTGTGCTTGCTGCGTGTGCTTGCTGTGCTTGCTGTGCTGCCTGTGCTTGCTGCCTGTACTTGCTGTGCTGCATGTGCTTGATGTGCTGCCTGTGCTTGCTGTGCTGCCTGTGCTGCCTGTGCTTTCTGTGCTTGCTGTGCTGCCTGTGCCTGCGGTGCTGCCTGCGCTTGCTGCCTGTGTTTGTTGTGCTGCCTGTGCTTGCTGTGCAGCCTGTGCTTGCTGCCTGTGCTTTCTGTGCTGCCTGTGCTTGCTGCCTGTGCTTGCTGTGCTTGCTATGCTGCCTGTACAAGCTGCCTGTGCTTACTGTGCTGCCTGTGCTTGCTGTGCTGCCTGTGCTTGTTGCCTGTGCTTGCTGTGCTGTCTGTGCTTGCTGCCTGTGCTGTCTGTGCTTGCTGCCTGTGCTTGCTGTGCTGCCTGTGCTTGTTGCCTGTGCTTGCTGCGTGTGCTTGCTGTGCTTGCTGTGCTGCCTGTGCTTGCTGCCTGTGCTGCCTGTGCTTGCTGTGCTGCCTGTGCTTGCTGCCTGTGTTTGCTGTGCTGCCTGTGCTTGCTGTGCTGCCTGTGCTTGCTGCCTGTGCCGCCTGTGCTTGTTGTGCTGCCTGTGCTTGCTGTGCTGCCTGTGCTTGCTGCCTGTGCTTTCTGTGCTGCCTGTGCTTGCTGTGCTGCCTGTGCTTGCTGCCTGTGCTTGCTGTGCTGCCTGTGCTTGCTGCCTGTGCTTGCTGCCTGTGCTTGCTGTGCTGCCTGTGCTCGCTGTGCTGCCTGTGCTGTGCTGCCTGTGCTTGCTGTGCTGCCTTTGCTTTCTGCCTGTGCTTGCTGCCCTGCCTGTGCTTGCTGCCTGTGCTTGCTGCCTGTGTTGCCTGTGCTTGCTGTGCTGCCTGTGCTTGCTGCCTGTGCTTGCTCTCCTGCCTGTGCATGCTGTGCTGCCTGTGCTTGCTGCCTGTGATTGCTGTGCTGCCTGTGCTTGCTGCCTGTGCTTGCTGCCTGTGCTTGCTGTGCTGCCTGTGCTTGCTGCCTGTGCTTGCTGTGCTGCCTGTGCTTGCTGCCTGTGCTTGCTGTGCTGCCTGTGCTTGCTGCCTGTGCTTGCTGTGCTGCCTGTGCTTGCTGTGCTGCCTGTGCTTGCTGCCTGTGCTTGCTGTGCTTGCTATGCTGCCTGTGCAAGATGCCTGTGCTTGCTGTGCTGCCTGTGCTTGCTGCCTGTGCTTGCTGTGCTTGCTATGCTGCCTGTGCAAGATGCCTGTGCTTGCTGTGCTGCCTGTGCTTGCTGCCTGTGCTTGCTGTGCTGCCTGTGCTTGCTGTTTGTGCTTGCTGTGCTGCCTGTGCTTGCTGCCTGTGCTTGCTGTGCTGCCTGTGCTTGCTGCCTGTGCTTGCTGTGCTGCCTGTGCTTGCTGCCTGTGCTTGCTATGCTGCCTGTGCTTGCAGTGCTGCCTGTTAGCGATGCATTTGATTTCGCCCATAACACGCGGTAATTCGACAGTGGCACACGACAGTGTGTTGCTGCGTCACCTGTTTTTGGAGGCGCCGAGAGTCGCGGATCATATGTTTACCTCGGCGGCCGGTGCATTGACCTGCGTCTCAGTAAGAGTAAGCATTGTAAACAAATGCGAGAGTGAATCTCGCCGAAGATCGGAGCAGGCTTTGCCTGTTGGAAAGAGGACGGAGCTTGACCCCTCTGCACTTCCCCCAGAATCGCTAAAACGAACACACCTCGTCGAGCTATTTTGCGGGTTTCTAACATGCCTGTGCTTGCTGCCTGTGCTTGCTGTGCTCTCTGTGCTTGCTGCCTGTGCTTGCCGTGCTGCCTGTGCTTGCTGCCTGTGCTGCCTGTGCTTGCTGTGCTGCCTGTGCTTGCTGCCTGTGTTTGCTGTGCTGCCTGTGCTTGCTGCCCGTGCTGCCTGTGCTTGCTGTGCTGCCTGTGCTTGCTGCCTGTGCTTGCTGTGCTTGCTGTGCCGCCTGTGCTTGTTGTGCTGCCTGTGCTTGCTGTGCTGCCTGTGATTGCTGCCTGTGCTTTCTGTGCTGCCTGTGCTGCCTGTGCTTTCTGTGCTTGCTGTGCTGCCTGTGCCTGCTGTGCTGCCTGCGCTTGCTGCCTGTGCTTGCTGTGCTGCCTGTCCTTGCTGTGCAGCCTGTGCTTGCTGCCTGTGCTTTCTGTGCTGCCTGTGCTTGCTGCCTGTGCTTGCTGTGCTTGCTATGCTGTCTGTGCAAGCTGCCTGTGCTTACTGTGCTGCCTGTGCTTGCTGTGCTGCCTGTGCTTGCTGCCTGTGCTTGCAGTGCTGCCTGTGCTTGCTGTGCTGCCTGTGCTTGCTGCCTGTGCTTGCTGCCTGTGCTTGCTGTGCTTGCTATGCTGCCTGTGCAAGATGCCTGTGCTTGCTGTGCTGCCTGTGCTTGCTGCCTGTGCTTGCTGTGCTGCCTGTGCTTGCTGTGCTCCCTGTGCTTGCTGCCTGTGATTGCTGCCTGTGCTTACTATGCTGCCTGTGCTTGCTGTGCTGCCTGTGCTTGCTGCCTGTGCTTGCTGTGCTGCCTGTGCTTGCTGTGCTGCCTGTTAGCGATGCATTTGGTTTCGCCCATAACACGCGGTAATTCGACAGTGGCACATGACAGTGCGTTGCTGTGTCACCTATTTTTGGAGGCGCCGAGGGTCGCGGATCATATGTTTACCTCGGCAGCCGGTGCATTGACCTGCGTCTCAGTAAGAGTAAGCATAGTAAACAAATGCGAGAGTGAATCTCGCCGAAGATCGGAGCAGGCTTTGCCTGTTGGAAAGAGGACGGAGCCTGACACCTCTGCACTTCCCCCAGAATCGCTAAAACGAACACATCTCGTTGAGCTATTTTGCGGGTTTCTAACATGCCTGTGCTTGCTGTGCTGCCTGTGCTTGGTGCCTGTGCTTGCTGCCTGTGCTTGCTGTGCTGCCTGTGCTTGCTGCCTGTGCTTGCTGTGCTGCCTGTGCTTGCTGCCTGTGCTTACTGTGCTGCCGGTGCTTGTTGCCTGTGCTTGCTGCGTGTGCTTGCTGTGCTGCCTGTGCTTGCTGCCTGGACTTGCTGTGCTGCCTGTGCTTGCTGTGCTGCCTGGGCTTGCTGCCTGTGCTTACTGTGCTGCCTGTACTTGCTGTGCTGCCTGTGCTTGCTGTGCTGCCTGTGCTTGCTGCCTGTGCTTGCTGTGCTGCCTGTGCTTGCTGCCTCTGCTTGCTGTGCTGCCTGTTCTTGTTGCCTGTGCTTGCTGCGTGTCCTTGCTGTGCTGCCTGTGCTTGCTGCCTGTGCTTTCTGTGCTGCCTGTGCTTGCTGTGCTGCCTGTGCTTGCTGCCTGTGCTTGCTGTGCTTGTTGTGCTGCCTGTGCTTGCTGTGCTGCCTGTGCTTGCTGCCTGTACTTGCTGTGCTGCCTGTGCTTGCTGTGCTGCCTGTGCTTGCTGCCTGTGCTTGCTGCCTGTGCTTGCTGTGCTGCCTGAGCTGCCTGTGCTTGCTGCCTGTGCTTGCTGTGCTGCCTGTGCTTGCTGCCTGTACTTGCTGTGCTGCCTGTGCTTGCAGCCTGTGCTTGCTGTGCTTGCTGTGCTGCCTGTGCTTGCTGTGCTGCCTGTGCTTGCTGCCTGTGTGTGCTGTGCTTGCTGTGCCGCCTGTGCTTGCTGTGCTGCCTGTTCTTGCTGCCTGTGCTTGCTGTGCTGCCTGTGCTTGTTGCCTGTGCTTGCTGCGTGTGCTTGCTGTGCTTGCTGTGCTGCCTGTGCTTGCTGCCTGTACTTGCTGTGCTGCATGTGCTTGATGTGCTGCCTGTGCTTGCTGTGCTGCCTGTGCTGCCTGTGCTTTCTGTGCTTGCTGTGCTGCCTGTGCCTGCGGTGCTGCCTGCGCTTGCTGCCTGTGTTTGTTGTGCTGCCTGTGCTTGCTGTGCAGCCTGTGCTTGCTGCCTGTGCTTTCTGTGCTGCCTGTGCTTGCTGCCTGTGCTTGCTGTGCTTGCTATGCTGCCTGTGCAAGCTGCCTGTGCTTACTGTGCTGCCTGTGCTTGCTGTGCTGCCTGTGCTTGTTGCCTGTGCTTGCTGTGCTGTCTGTGCTTGCTGCCTGTGCTGTCTGTGCTTGCTGCCTGTGCTTGCTGTGCTGCCTGTGCTTGTTGCCTGTGCTTGCTGCGTGTGCTTGCTGTGCTTGCTGTGCTGCCTGTGCTTGCTGCCTGTGCTGCCTGTGCTTGCTGTGCTGCCTGTGCTTGCTGCCTGTGTTTGCTGTGCTGCCTGTGCTTGCTGTGCTGCCTGTGCTTGCTGCCTGTGCCGCCTGTGCTTGTTGTGCTGCCTGTGCTTGCTGTGCTGCCTGTGCTTGCTGCCTGTGCTTTCTGTGCTGCCTGTGCTTGCTGTGCTGCCTGTGCTTGCTGCCTGTGCTTGCTGTGCTGCCTGTGCTTGCTGCCTGTGCTTGCTGCCTGTGCTTGCTGTGCTGCCTGTGCTCGCTGTGCTGCCTGTGCTGTGCTGCCTGTGCTTGCTGTGCTGCCTTTGCTTTCTGCCTGTGCTTGCTGCCCTGCCTGTGCTTGCTGCCTGTGCTTGCTGCCTGTGTTGCCTGTGCTTGCTGTGCTGCCTGTGCTTGCTGCCTGTGCTTGCTCTCCTGCCTGTGCATGCTGTGCTGCCTGTGCTTGCTGCCTGTGATTGCTGTGCTGCCTGTGCTTGCTGCCTGTGCTTGCTGCCTGTGCTTGCTGTGCTGCCTGTGCTTGCTGCCTGTGCTTGCTGTGCTGCCTGTGCTTGCTGCCTGTGCTTGCTGTGCTGCCTGTGCTTGCTGCCTGTGCTTGCTGTGCTGCCTGTGCTTGCTGTGCTGCCTGTGCTTGCTGCCTGTGCTTGCTGTGCTTGCTATGCTGCCTGTGCAAGATGCCTGTGCTTGCTGTGCTGCCTGTGCTTGCTGCCTGTGCTTGCTGTGCTTGCTATGCTGCCTGTGCAAGATGCCTGTGCTTGCTGTGCTGCCTGTGCTTGCTGCCTGTGCTTGCTGTGCTGCCTGTGCTTGCTGTTTGTGCTTGCTGTGCTGCCTGTGCTTGCTGCCTGTGCTTGCTGTGCTGCCTGTGCTTGCTGCCTGTGCTTGCTGTGCTGCCTGTGCTTGCTGCCTGTGCTTGCTATGCTGCCTGTGCTTGCTGTGCTGCCTGTTAGCGATGCATTTGATTTCGCCCATAACACGCGGTAATTCGACAGTGGCACACGACAGTGTGTTGCTGCGTCACCTGTTTTTGGAGGCGCCGAGAGTCGCGGATCATATGTTTACCTCGGCGGCCGGTGCATTGACCTGCGTCTCAGTAAGAGTAAGCATTGTAAACAAATGCGAGAGTGAATCTCGCCGAAGATCGGAGCAGGCTTTGCCTGTTGGAAAGAGGACGGAGCTTGACCCCTCTGCACTTCCCCCAGAATCGCTAAAACGAACACACCTCGTCGAGCTATTTTGCGGGTTTCTAACATGCCTGTGCTTGCTGCCTGTGCTTGCTGTGCTCTCTGTGCTTGCTGCCTGTGCTTGCCGTGCTGCCTGTGCTTGCTGCCTGTGCTGCCTGTGCTTGCTGTGCTGCCTGTGCTTGCTGCCTGTGTTTGCTGTGCTGCCTGTGCTTGCTGCCCGTGCTGCCTGTGCTTGCTGTGCTGCCTGTGCTTGCTGCCTGTGCTTGCTGTGCTTGCTGTGCCGCCTGTGCTTGTTGTGCTGCCTGTGCTTGCTGTGCTGCCTGTGATTGCTGCCTGTGCTTTCTGTGCTGCCTGTGCTTGCTGTGCTGCCTGTGCTTTCTGTGCTTGCTGTGCTGCCTGTGCCTGCTGTGCTGCCTGCGCTTGCTGCCTGTGCTTGCTGTGCTGCCTGTCCTTGCTGTGCAGCCTGTGCTTGCTGCCTGTGCTTTCTGTGCTGCCTGTGCTTGCTGCCTGTGCTTGCTGTGCTTGCTATGCTGTCTGTGCAAGCTGCCTGTGCTTACTGTGCTGCCTGTGCTTGCTGTGCTGCCTGTGCTTGCTGCCTGTGCTTGCAGTGCTGCCTGTGCTTGCTGTGCTGCCTGTGCTTGCTGCCTGTGCTTGCTGCCTGTGCTTGCTGTGCTTGCTATGCTGCCTGTGCAAGATGCCTGTGCTTGCTGTGCTGCCTGTGCTTGCTGCCTGTGCTTGCTGTGCTGCCTGTGCTTGCTGTGCTCCCTGTGCTTGCTGCCTGTGATTGCTGCCTGTGCTTACTATGCTGCCTGTGCTTGCTGTGCTGCCTGTGCTTGCTGCCTGTGCTTGCTGTGCTGCCTGTGCTTGCTGTGCTGCCTGTTAGCGATGCATTTGGTTTCGCCCATAACACGCGGTAATTCGACAGTGGCACATGACAGTGCGTTGCTGTGTCACCTATTTTTGGAGGCGCCGAGGGTCGCGGATCATATGTTTACCTCGGCAGCCGGTGCATTGACCTGCGTCTCAGTAAGAGTAAGCATAGTAAACAAATGCGAGAGTGAATCTCGCCGAAGATCGGAGCAGGCTTTGCCTGTTGGAAAGAGGACGGAGCCTGACACCTCTGCACTTCCCCCAGAATCGCTAAAACGAACACATCTCGTTGAGCTATTTTGCGGGTTTCTAACATGCCTGTGCTTGCTGTGCTGCCTGTGCTTGGTGCCTGTGCTTGCTGCCTGTGCTTGCTGTGCTGCCTGTGCTTGCTGCCTGTGCTTGCTGTGCTGCCTGTGCTTGCTGCCTGTGCTTACTGTGCTGCCGGTGCTTGTTGCCTGTGCTTGCTGCGTGTGCTTGCTGTGCTGCCTGTGCTTGCTGCCTGGACTTGCTGTGCTGCCTGTGCTTGCTGTGCTGCCTGGGCTTGCTGCCTGTGCTTACTGTGCTGCCTGTGCTTGTTGTGCTGCCAGTGCTTGCTGTGCTGCCTGTGCTTGCTGCTTGTGCTTACTGTGCTGCCTGAGCTGCCTGAGCTGCCTGTGCTTGCTGCCTGTGCTTGCTGCCTGTGCTTGCTGTGCTGCCTGTGCTTGCTGCCTGTGCTTGCTGCCTGTGCTTGCTGTGCTGCCTGTGCTTGCTGCCTGTGCTTGCTGTGCTGCCTGTGCTTGCTGCCTGTGCTTGCTGTGCTGCCTGTGCTTGTTGCCTGTGCTTGCTGCGTGTGCTTGCTGTGCTGCCTGTGCTTGCTGCCTGTACTTGCTGTGCTGCCTGTGCTTGCTGTGCTGCCTGTGCTTGCTGCCTGTGCTTGCTGCCTGTGCTTGCTGTGCTGCCTGTGCTTGCTGCCTGTGCTTGCTGTGCTGCCTGTGCTTGCTGCCTGTGCTTGTTGCCTGTGCTTGCTGCGTGTGCTTGCTGTGCTGTCTGTGCTTGCTGCCTGTACTTGCTGTGCTGCCTGTGCTTGCTGTGCTGCCTGTGCTTGCTGCCTGTGCTTGCTGTGCTGCCTGTGCTTGCTGCCTCTGCTTGCTGTGCTGCCTGTTCTTGTTGCCTGTGCTTGCTGCGTGTCCTTGCTGTGCTGCCTGTGCTTGCTGCCTGTGCTTTCTGTGCTGCCTGTGCTTGCTGTGCTGCCTGTGCTTGCTGCCTGTGCTTGTTGTGCTGCCTGTGCTTGCTGTGCTGCCTGTGCTTGCTGCCTGTGCTTTCTGTGCTGCCTGTGCTTGCTGTGCCGCCTGTGCTTGCTGCCTCCCCGCAGGGGGGTCCCTGTGGTGGGGACCTTTGGGGCTTAGCGTACCCACGTACCCGATAGACGCTCTGACTGCTCAATCGGTTTGCTCGGGCCGTGCAGTCACTCCACCGGAGGATAATCGGTAGACGGGGTTGAGGTGGGCCCGCCGGCGGTGGATGGTGTAACGTGTGGGAACGTCCCACCTGCGTTGCACTTTGCCACCGTCGGTCCCCCCAACATTGGGACGGCACCCTTAGGGGTTGCAATCGTCGTGGCAGTGGTGATAGCCAAATTTACGCTGGCGAGGGTGTGAAAACCCGGTGTGGGAGTTGCACTCAATCAGCTCGCCCTACCAAGAATTGGCAGAGTCTTGGGAGAGGTTTAGAAAGGCCTCGCTTCCACCAGTAAGATTCGGTGCCGGCAACCCGATAGACTGGAAGCAGTTTTATTGCGCGCTGATTGGACGTATTCCAAATCCGTGCCTCGTTTACGTTTGCGTTGCGCACTCGTAGCAGGGGGCCGTGTGGTTAGAGGCGTCATGCCAGTTGCTGCACGTTAAACAACACGACTTATGTGCTTGCTGCCTGTGCTTGCTGTGCTGCCTGTGCTTGCTGCCTGTGCTTGCTGCCTGTGCTTGCTGTGCTGCCTGTGCTTGCTGTGCTGCCTGTGCTTGCTGCCTGTGCCGCCTGTGCTTGCTGTGCTGCCTGTGCTTGCTGCCTGTGCTTTCTGTGCTGCCTGTGCTTGCTGTGCTGCCTGTGCTTGCTGCCTGTGCTTGCTGTGCTGCCTGTGCTTGCTGTTTGTGCTTGCTGTGCTGCCTGTGCTTGCTGTGCTGCCTGTGCTTGCTGCCTGTGCTTGCTGTGCTTGCTATGCTGCCTGTGCAAGCTGCCTGTGCTTACTGTGCTGCCTGTGCTTGCTGTGCTGCCTGTGCTTATTGCCTGTGCTTGCTGCGTGTGCTTGCTGTGCTTGCTGTGCTGCCTGTGCTTGCTGCCTGTGCTGCCTGTACTTGCTGTGCTGCCTGTGCTTGCTGCCTGTGCTTGCCGTGCTGCCTGTGCTTGCTGCCTGTGCTGCCTGTGCTTGCTTTGCTGCCTGTGCTTGCTGCCTGTGCTTGCTGTGCTCTCTGTGCTTGCTGCTTGTGCTTGCCGTGCTGCCTGTGCTTGCTGCCTGTGCTGCCTGTGCTTGCTGTGCTGCCTGTGCTTGCTGCCTGTGCTTGCTGTGCTGCCTGTGCTTGCTGCCTGTGCTTGCTGCCTGTGCTTGCTGTGCTGCCTGTGCTTGCTGTTTGTGCTTGCTGTGCTGCCTGTGCTTGCCGTGCTGCCTGTGCTTGCTGTGCTGCCTGTGCTTGCTGCGCTGCCTGTGCTTGCTGTGCTGCCTGTGCTTGCTGCCTGTGCTTGCTGCCTGTGCTTGCTGTGCTTGCTATGCTGCCTGTGCAAGATGCCTGTGCTTGCTGTGCTGCCTGTGCTTGCTGCCTGTGCTTGCTGTGCTGCCTGTGCTTGCTGCCTGTGCTTGCTGTGCTGCCTGTGCTTGCTGTGCTGCCTGTTAGCGATGCATTTGGTTTCGCCCATAACACGCGGTAATTCGACAGTGGCACATGACAGTGCGTTGCTGTGTCACCTATTTTTGGAGGCGCCGAGGGTCGCGGATCATATGTTTACCTCGGCAGCCGGTGCATTGACCTGCGTCTCAGTAAGAGTAAGCATAGTAAACAAATGCGAGAGTGAATCTCGCCGAAGATCGGAGCAGGCTTTGCCTGTTGGAAAGAGGACGGAGCCTGACACCTCTGCACTTCCCCCAGAATCGCTAAAACGAACACATCTCGTTGAGCTATTTTGCGGGTTTCTAACATGCCTGTGCTTGCTGTGCTGCCTGTGCTTGGTGCCTGTGCTTGCTGCCTGTGCTTGCTGTGCTGCCTGTGCTTGCTGCCTGTGCTTGCTGTGCTGCCTGTGCTTGCTGCCTGTGCTTACTGTGCTGCCGGTGCTTGTTGCCTGTGCTTGCTGCGTGTGCTTGCTGTGCTGCCTGTGCTTGCTGCCTGGACTTGCTGTGCTGCCTGTGCTTGCTGTGCTGCCTGGGCTTGCTGCCTGTGCTTACTGTGCTGCCTGTGCTTGTTGTGCTGCCAGTGCTTGCTGTGCTGCCTGTGCTTGCTGCTTGTGCTTACTGTGCTGCCTGAGCTGCCTGAGCTGCCTGTGCTTGCTGCCTGTGCTTGCTGCCTGTGCTTGCTGTGCTGCCTGTGCTTGCTGCCTGTGCTTGCTGCCTGTGCTTGCTGTGCTGCCTGTGCTTGCTGCCTGTGCTTGCTGTGCTGCCTGTGCTTGCTGCCTGTGCTTGCTGTGCTGCCTGTGCTTGTTGCCTGTGCTTGCTGCGTGTGCTTGCTGTGCTGCCTGTGCTTGCTGCCTGTACTTGCTGTGCTGCCTGTGCTTGCTGTGCTGCCTGTGCTTGCTGCCTGTGCTTGCTGCCTGTGCTTGCTGTGCTGCCTGTGCTTGCTGCCTGTGCTTGCTGTGCTGCCTGTGCTTGCTGCCTGTGCTTGTTGCCTGTGCTTGCTGCGTGTGCTTGCTGTGCTGTCTGTGCTTGCTGCCTGTACTTGCTGTGCTGCCTGTGCTTGCTGTGCTGCCTGTGCTTGCTGCCTGTGCTTGCTGTGCTGCCTGTGCTTGCTGCCTCTGCTTGCTGTGCTGCCTGTTCTTGTTGCCTGTGCTTGCTGCGTGTCCTTGCTGTGCTGCCTGTGCTTGCTGCCTGTGCTTTCTGTGCTGCCTGTGCTTGCTGTGCTGCCTGTGCTTGCTGCCTGTGCTTGCTGTGCTTGTTGTGCTGCCTGTGCTTGCTGTGCTGCCTGTGCTTGCTGCCTGTGCTTTCTGTGCTGCCTGTGCTTGCTGTGCCGCCTGTGCTTTCTCTCCTGCCTGTGCATGCTGTGCTGCCTGTGCTTGCTGCCTGTGATTGCTGTGCTGCCTGTGCTTGCTGCCTGTGCTTGCTGCCTGTGCTTGCTGTGCTGCCTGTGCTTGCTGCCTGTGCTTGCTGTGCTGCCTGTGCTTGCTGCCTGTGCTTGCTGCCTGTGCTTGCTGTGCTTGCTATGCTGCCTGTGCAAGATGCCTGTGCTTGCTGTGCTGCCTGTGCTTGCTGTGCTGCCTGTGCTTGCTGCCTGTGCTTGCTGTGCTGCCTGTGCTTGCTGTTTGTGCTTGCTGTGCTGCCTGTGCTTGCTGTGCTGCCTGTGCTTGCTGAGCTGCCTGTGCTTGCTGCCTGTGCTTGCTGTACTTGCTGTGCTGCCTGTGCTTGCTGCCTGTGCTTGCTGTACTGCCTGTGCTTGCTGCCTGTGCTTGCTATGCTGCCTGTGCTTGCTGCCTGTGCTTGCTGTGCTGCCTGTGCTCGCTGCCTGTGCTTGCTGTGCTTGCTGTGCCGCCTGTGCTTGCTGTGTTGCCTGTGCTTGCTGTGCTGCCTGTGCTTTCTGTGCTGCCTCTGCTTGCTATGCTGTCTGTGCTTGCTGCCTGTGCTTGGTCTGCTGCCTGTGCTTGCTGCCTGTGCTTGCTGTGCTGCCTGTGCTTGCTGCATGTGCTGCCTGTGCTTGCTGTGCTGCCTGTGCTTGCTGCCTGTGTTTGCTGTGCTGCCTGTGCTTGCTGTGCTGCCTGTGCTTGCTGCCTGTGCCGCCTGTGCTTGTTGTGCTGCCTGTGCTTGCTGTGCTGCCTGTGCTTGCTGCCTGTGCTTGCTGTGCTGCCTGTGCTTGCTGTGCTGCCTGTGCTTGCTGAGCTGCCTGTGCTTGCTGCCTGTGCTTGCTGTACTTGCTGAGCTGCCTGCGCTTGCTGCCTGTGCTTGCTGTGCTGCCTCTGCTTGCTATGCTGCCTGTGCTTGCTGCCTGTGCTTGCTCTGCTGCCTGTGCTTGCTGCCTGTGCTTGCTGTGCTGCCTGTGCTTGCTGTGCTGCCTGTGCTTTCTGTGCTTGCTGTGCTGCCTGTGCCTGCTGTGCTGCCTGCGCTTGCTGCCTGTGCTTGCTGTGCTGCCTCTGCTTGCTGTTTGTGCTTGCTGTGCTGCCTGTGCTTGCTCTGCTGCCTGTGCTTGCTGCCTGTGCTTGCTGTGCTGCCTGTGCTTGCTGTGCTGCCTGTTCTTGTTGCCTGTGCTTGCTGCGTGTGCTTGCTGTGCTGCCTGTGCTTGCTGCCTGTGCTTGCTGTGCTGCCTGTGCTTGCTGCCTGTGCTTGCCGTGCTGCCTGTGGTTGCTGTGCTGCCTGTGCTTGCTGCCTGTGTTTGCTGTGCTTCCTGTGCTTGCTGTGCTGCCTGTGCTTGCTGCCTGTGCTTGCTCTGCTGCCTGTGCTTGCTGCCTGTGCTTGCTGTGCTGCCTGTGCTTGCTGTGCTGCCTGTTCTTGTTGCCTGTGCTTGCTGCGTGTGCTTGCTGTGCTGCCTGTGCTTGCTGCCTGTGCTTGCTGTGCTGCCTGTGCTTGCTGCCTGTGCTTGCCGTGCTGCCTGTGCTTGCTGCCTGTGCCGCCTGTGCTTGCTGTGCTGCCTTTGCTTGTTGCCTGTGCTTGCTGCGTGTGCTTGCTGTGCTGCCTGTGCTTGCTGCCTGTGCTTGCTGTGCTGCCTGTGCTTGCTGCCTGTGCTTGCTATGCTGCCTGTGCTTGCTGTGCTGCCTGTTAGCGATGCATTTGATTTCGCCCATAACACGCGGTAATTCGACAGTGGCACACGACAGTGCGTTGCTGTGTCACCTGTTTTTGGAGGCGCCGAGAGTCGCGGATCATATGTTTACCTCGGCGGCCGGTGCATTGACCTGCGTCTCAGTAAGAGTAAGCATTGTAAACAAATGCGAGAGTGAATCTCGCCGAAGATCGGAGCAGGATTTGCCTGTTGGAAAGAGGACGGAGCTTGACCCATCTGCACTTCCCCCAGAATCGCTAAAACGAACACACCTCGTCGAGCTATTTTGCGGGTTTCTAACATGCCTGTGCTTGCTGCCTGTGCTTGCTGTGCTTGCTGTGCTTGCTGCCTGTGCTTGCCGTGCTGCCTGTGCTGCCTGTGCTTGCTGTGCTGCCTGTGCTTGCTGCCTGTGCTTGCTGCCTGTGCTTGCTGTGCTTGCTATGCTGCCTGTGCAAGCTGCCTGTGCTTACTGTGCTGCCTGTGCTTGCTGTGCTGCCTGTGCTTATTGCCTGTGCTTGCTGCGTGTGCTTGCTGTGCTTGCTGTGCTGCCTGTGCTTGCTGCCTGTGCCGCCTGTGCTTGTTGTGCTGCCTGTGCTTGCTGTGCTGCCTGTGCTTGCTGCCTGTGCTTGCTGTGCTGCCTGTGCTTGCTGCCTGTGCTTGCTGTGCTGCCTGTGCTTGCTGCCTGTGCTTGCTGCCTGTGCTTGCTGTGCTGCCTGTGCTCGCTGTGCTGCCTGTGCTGTGCTGCCTGTGCTTGCTGTGCTGCCTTTGCTTTCTGCCTGTGCTTGCTGCGCTGCCTGTGCTTATTGCCTGTGCTTGCTGCGTGTGCTTGCTGTGCTTGCTGTGCTGCCTGTGCTTGCTGCCTGTGCCGCCTGTGCTTGTTGTGCTGCCTGTGCTTGCTGTGCTGCCTGTGCTTGCTGCCTGTGCTTTCTGTGCTGCCTGTGCTCGCTGTGCTGCCTGTGCTGTGCTGCCTGTGCTTGCTGTGCTGCCTTTGCTTTCTGCCTGTGCTTGCTGCGCTGCCTGTGCTTGCTGCCTGTGCTTGCTGCCTGTGCTGCCTGTGCTTGCTGTGCTTGCTGCGCTGCCTGTGCAAGATGCCTGTGCTTGCTGTGCTGCCTGTGCTTGCTGTGCTGCCTGTGCTTTCTCTCCTGCCTGTGCATGCTGTGCTGCCTGTGCTTGCTGCCTGTGCTTGCTGCCTGTGCTTGCTGTGCTGCCTGTGCTTGCTGCCTGTGCTTGTTGTGCTGCCTGTGCTTGCTGTGCTGCCTGTGCTTGCTGCCTGTGCTTTCTGTGCTGCCTGTGCTTGCTGTGCTGCCTGTGCTTGCTGCCTGTGCTTGCTGTGCTGCCTGTGCTTGCTGCCTGTGCTTGCTGCCTGTGCTTGCTGTGCTGCCTGTGCTCGCTGTGCTGCCTGTGCCGTGCTGCCTGTGGTTGCTGTGCTGCCTGTGCTTGCTGCCTGTGTTTGCTGTGCTTCCTGTGCTTGCTGTGCTGCCTGTGCTTGCTGCCTGTGCTTGCTCTGCTGCCTGTGCTTGCTGCCTGTGCTTGCTGTGCTGCCTGTGCTTGCTGTGCTGCCTGTTCTTGTTGCCTGTGCTTGCTGCGTGTGCTTGCTGTGCTGCCTGTGCTTGCTGCCTGTGCTTGTTGTGCTGCCTGTGCTTGCTGTGCTGCCTGTGCTTGCTGCCTGTGCTTTCTGTGCTGCCTGTGCATGCTGTGCTGCCTGTGCTTTCTCTCCTGCCTGTGCATGCTGTGCTGCCTGTGCTTGCTGCCTGTGCTTGCTGCCTGTGCTTGCTGTGCTGCCTGTGCTTGCTGCCTGTGCTTGCTGTGCTGCCTGTGCTTGCTGCCTGTGCTTGCTGCCTGTGCTTGCTGTGCTTGCTATGCTGCCTGTGCAAGATGCCTGTGCTTGCTGTGCTGCCTGTGCTTGCTGTGCTGCCTGTGCTTGCTGCCTGTGCTTGCTGTGCTGCCTGTGCTTGCTGTTTGTGCTTGCTGTGCTGCCTGTGCTTGCTGTGCTGCCTGTGCTTTCTGTGCTTGCTGTGCTGCCTGTGCCTGCTGTGCTGCCTGCGCTTGCTGCCTGTGCTTGCTGTGCTGCCTGTCCTTGCTGTGCAGCCTGTGCTTGCTGCCTGTGCTTTCTGTGCTGCCTGTGCTTGCTGCCTATGCTTGCTGTGCTTGCTATGCTGCCTGTGCAAGCTGCCTGTGCTTACTGTGCTGCCTGTGCTTGCTGTGCTGCCTGTGCTTGTTGCCTGTGCTTGCTGCGTGTGCTTGCTGTGCTGCCTGTGCTTGCTGTGCTGCCTGTTAGCGATGCATTTGGTTTCGCCCATAACACGCGGTAATTCGACAGTGGCACATGACAGTGCGTTGCTGTGTCACCTATTTTTGGAGGCGCCGAGGGTCGCGGATCATATGTTTACCTCGGCAGCCGGTGCATTGACCTGCGTCTCAGTAAGAGTAAGCATAGTAAACAAATGCGAGAGTGAATCTCGCCGAAGATCGGAGCAGGCTTTGCCTGTTGGAAAGAGGACGGAGCCTGACACCTCTGCACTTCCCCCAGAATCGCTAAAACGAACACATCTCGTTGAGCTATTTTGCGGGTTTCTAACATGCCTGTGCTTGCTGTGCTGCCTGTGCTTGGTGCCTGTGCTTGCTGCCTGTGCTTGCTGTGCTGCCTGTGCTTGCTGCCTGTGCTTGCTGTGCTGCCTGTGCTTGCTGCCTGTGCTTACTGTGCTGCCGGTGCTTGTTGCCTGTGCTTGCTGCGTGTGCTTGCTGTGCTGCCTGTGCTTGCTGCCTGGACTTGCTGTGCTGCCTGTGCTTGCTGTGCTGCCTGGGCTTGCTGCCTGTGCTTACTGTGCTGCCTGTGCTTGTTGTGCTGCCAGTGCTTGCTGTGCTGCCTGTGCTTGCTGCTTGTGCTTACTGTGCTGCCTGAGCTGCCTGAGCTGCCTGTGCTTGCTGCCTGTGCTTGCTGCCTGTGCTTGCTGTGCTGCCTGTGCTTGCTGCCTGTGCTTGCTGCCTGTGCTTGCTGTGCTGCCTGTGCTTGCTGCCTGTGCTTGCTGTGCTGCCTGTGCTTGCTGCCTGTGCTTGCTGTGCTGCCTGTGCTTGTTGCCTGTGCTTGCTGCGTGTGCTTGCTGTGCTGCCTGTGCTTGCTGCCTGTACTTGCTGTGCTGCCTGTGCTTGCTGTGCTGCCTGTGCTTGCTGCCTGTGCTTGCTGCCTGTGCTTGCTGTGCTGCCTGTGCTTGCTGCCTGTGCTTGCTGTGCTGCCTGTGCTTGCTGCCTGTGCTTGTTGCCTGTGCTTGCTGCGTGTGCTTGCTGTGCTGTCTGTGCTTGCTGCCTGTACTTGCTGTGCTGCCTGTGCTTGCTGTGCTGCCTGTGCTTGCTGCCTGTGCTTGCTGTGCTGCCTGTGCTTGCTGCCTCTGCTTGCTGTGCTGCCTGTTCTTGTTGCCTGTGCTTGCTGCGTGTCCTTGCTGTGCTGCCTGTGCTTGCTGCCTGTGCTTTCTGTGCTGCCTGTGCTTGCTGTGCTGCCTGTGCTTGCTGCCTGTGCTTGCTGTGCTTGTTGTGCTGCCTGTGCTTGCTGTGCTGCCTGTGCTTGCTGCCTGTGCTTTCTGTGCTGCCTGTGCTTGCTGTGCCGCCTGTGCTTTCTCTCCTGCCTGTGCATGCTGTGCTGCCTGTGCTTGCTGCCTGTGATTGCTGTGCTGCCTGTGCTTGCTGCCTGTGCTTGCTGCCTGTGCTTGCTGTGCTGCCTGTGCTTGCTGCCTGTGCTTGCTGTGCTGCCTGTGCTTGCTGCCTGTGCTTGCTGCCTGTGCTTGCTGTGCTTGCTATGCTGCCTGTGCAAGATGCCTGTGCTTGCTGTGCTGCCTGTGCTTGCTGTGCTGCCTGTGCTTGCTGCCTGTGCTTGCTGTGCTGCCTGTGCTTGCTGTTTGTGCTTGCTGTGCTGCCTGTGCTTGCTGTGCTGCCTGTGCTTGCTGTGCTGCCTGTGCTTGCTGAGCTGCCTGTGCTTGCTGCCTGTGCTTGCTGTACTTGCTGTGCTGCCTGTGCTTGCTGCCTGTGCTTGCTGTACTGCCTGTGCTTGCTGCCTGTGCTTGCTATGCTGCCTGTGCTTGCTGCCTGTGCTTGCTGTGCTGCCTGTGCTCGCTGCCTGTGCTTGCTGTGCTTGCTGTGCCGCCTGTGCTTGCTGTGTTGCCTGTGCTTGCTGTGCTGCCTGTGCTTTCTGTGCTGCCTCTGCTTGCTATGCTGCCTGTGCTTGCTGCCTGTGCTTGGTCTGCTGCCTGTGCTTGCTGCCTGTGCTTGCTGTGCTGCCTGTGCTTGCTGCATGTGCTGCCTGTGCTTGCTGTGCTGCCTGTGCTTGCTGCCTGTGTTTGCTGTGCTGCCTGTGCTTGCTGTGCTGCCTGTGCTTGCTGCCTGTGCCGCCTGTGCTTGTTGTGCTGCCTGTGCTTGCTGTGCTGCCTGTGCTTGCTGCCTGTGCTTGCTGTGCTGCCTGTGCTTGCTGTGCTGCCTGTGCTTGCTGAGCTGCCTGTGCTTGCTGCCTGTGCTTGCTGTACTTGCTGAGCTGCCTGCGCTTGCTGCCTGTGCTTGCTGTGCTGCCTCTGCTTGCTATGCTGCCTGTGCTTGCTGCCTGTGCTTGCTCTGCTGCCTGTGCTTGCTGCCTGTGCTTGCTGTGCTGCCTGTGCTTGCTGTGCTGCCTGTGCTTTCTGTGCTTGCTGTGCTGCCTGTGCCTGCTGTGCTGCCTGCGCTTGCTGCCTGTGCTTGCTGTGCTGCCTCTGCTTGCTGTTTGTGCTTGCTGTGCTGCCTGTGCTTGCTCTGCTGCCTGTGCTTGCTGCCTGTGCTTGCTGTGCTGCCTGTGCTTGCTGTGCTGCCTGTTCTTGTTGCCTGTGCTTGCTGCGTGTGCTTGCTGTGCTGCCTGTGCTTGCTGCCTGTGCTTGCTGTGCTGCCTGTGCTTGCTGCCTGTGCTTGCCGTGCTGCCTGTGGTTGCTGTGCTGCCTGTGCTTGCTGCCTGTGTTTGCTGTGCTTCCTGTGCTTGCTGTGCTGCCTGTGCTTGCTGCCTGTGCTTGCTGTGCTGCCTGTGCTTGCTGCCTGTGCTTGCTGTGCTGCCTGTGCTTGCTGCCTGTGCTTGCTGCCTGTGCTTGCTGTGCTGCCTGTGCTCGCTGTGCTGCCTGTGCTGTGCTGCCTGTGCTTGCTGTGCTGCCTTTGCTTTCTGCCTGTGCTTGCTGCGCTGCCTGTGCTTGCTGCCTGTGCTTGCTGCCTGTGCTGCCTGTGCTTGCTGTGCTTGCTGCGCTGCCTGTGCTTGCTGCCTGTGCTTGCTGTGCTGCCTGTGCTTGCTGCCTGTGCTTTCTCTCCTGCCTGTGCATGCTGTGCTGCCTGTGCTTTCTCTCCTGCCTGTGCATGCTGTGCTGCCTGTGCTTGCTGCCTGTGCTTGCTGTGCTGCCTGTGCTTGCTGCCTGTGCTTGCTGCCTGTGCTTGCTGTGCTTGCTATGCTGCCTGTGCAAGATGCCTGTGCTTGCTGTGCTGCCTGTGCTTGCTGTGCTGCCTGTGCTTGCTGCCTGTGCTTGCTGTGCTGCCTGTGCTTGCTGTTTGTGCTTGCTGTGCTGCCTGTGCTTGCTGTGCTGCCTGTGCTTTCTGTGCTTGCTGTGCTGCCTGTGCCTGCTGTGCTGCCTGCGCTTGCTGCCTGTGCTTGCTGTGCTGCCTGTCCTTGCTGTGCAGCCTGTGCTTGCTGCCTGTGCTTTCTGTGCTGC
The DNA here is from genome assembly GCA_963942575.1 of Priocnemis perturbator. NCBI lineage: Eukaryota > Metazoa > Arthropoda > Insecta > Hymenoptera > Pompilidae > Priocnemis > Priocnemis perturbator. The sequence continues at coordinate 92,250 of CAWWDK010000169.1, forward strand.
CTGTGCTTGCTGCCTATGCTTGCTGTGCTTGCTATGCTGCCTGTGCAAGCTGCCTGTGCTTACTGTGCTGCCTGTGCTTGCTGTGCTGCCTGTGCTTGTTGCCTGTGCTTGCTGCGTGTGCTTGCTGTGCTGCCTGCGCTTGCTGCCTCTGCTTGCTCTGCTGCCCGTGCTTGCTCCGCTGCCTGTGCTTGCTGCCTGTGCTTGCTGTGCTGCCTGTGCTTTCTGTGCTTGCTGTGCTGCCTGTGCCTGCTGTGCTGCCTGCGCTTGCTGCCTGTGCTTGCTGTGCTGCCTCTGCTTGCTATGCTGCCTGTGCTTGCTGCCTGTGCTTGCTCTGCTGCCTGTGCTTGCTGCCTGTGCTTGCTGTGCTGCCTGTGCTTTCTGTGCTTGCTGTGCTGCCTGTGCCTGCTGTGCTGCCTGCGCTTGCTGCCTGTGCTTGCTGTGCTGCCTGTCCTTGCTGTGCAGCCTGTGCTTGCTGCCTGTGCTTTCTGTGCTGCCTGTCCTTGCTGCCTGTGCTTGCTGTGCTTGCTATGCTGCCTGTGCAAGCTGCCTGTGCTTGCTGTGCTGCCTGTGCTTGTTGCCTGTGCTTGCTGCGTGTGCTTGCTGTGCTTGCTGTGCTGCCTGTGCTTGCTGCCTGTGCTGCCTGTGCTTGCTGTGCTGCCTGTGCTTGCTGCCTGTGTTTGCTGTGCTGCCTGTGCTTGCTGTGCTGCCTATGCTTGCTGCCTGTGCCGCCTGTGCTTGTTGTGCTGCCTGTGCTTGCTGTGCTGCCTGTGCTTGCTGCCTGTGCTTTCTGTGCTGCCTGTGCTTGCTGTGCTGCCTGTGCTTGCTGCCTGTGCTTGCTGTGCTGCCTGTGCTTGCTGCCTGTGCTTGCTGCCTGTGCTTGCTGTGCTGCCTGTGCTCGCTGTGCTGCCTGTGCTGTGCTGCCTGTGCTTGCTGTGCTGCCTTTGCTTTCTGCCTGTGCTTGCTGCGCTGCCTGTGCTTGCTGCCTGTGCTTGCTGCCTGTGCTGCCTGTGCTTGCTGTGCTGCCTGTGCTTGCTGCCTGTGCTTGCTCTCCTGCCTGTGCATGCTGTGCTGCCTGTGCTTGCTGCCTGTGATTGCTGTGCTGCCTGTGCTTGCTGCCTGTGCTTGCTGCCTGTGCTTGCTGTGCTGCCTGTGCTTGCTGCCTGTGCTTGCTGTGCTGCCTGTGCTTGCTGCCTGTGCTTGCTGTGCTGCCTGTGCTTGCTGCCTGTGCTTACTCTGCTGCCTGTGCTTGCTCTGCTGCCTGTGCTTGCTGCCTGTGCTTGCTGTGCTGCCTGTGCTTGCTGTGCTGCCTGTGCTTGCTGCCTGTGTTTGCTGTGCTTCCTGTGCTTGCTGTGCTGCCTGTGCTTGCTGCCTGTGCTTACTCTGCTGCCTGTGCTTGCTCTGCTGCCTGTGCTTGCTGCCTGTGCTTGCTGTGCTGCCTGTGCTTGCTGTGCTGCCTGTTCTTGTTGCCTGTGCTTGCTGCGTGTGCTTGCTGTGCTGCCTGTGCTTGCTGCCTGTGCTTGCTGTGCTGCCTGTGCTTGCTGCCTGTGCTTGCCGTGCTGCCTGTGCTTGCTACCTGTGCCGCCTGTGCTTGCTGTGCTGCCTTTGCTTGTTGCCTGTGCTTGCTGCGTGTGCTTGCTGTGCTGCCTGTGCTTGCTGCCTGTGCTTGCTGCCTGTGCTTGCTATGCTGCCTGTGCTTGCTGTGCTGCCTGTTAGCGATGCATTTGATTTCGCCCATAACACGCGGTAATTCGACAGTGGCACACGACAGTGCGTTGCTGTGTCACCTGTTTTTGGAGGCGCCGAGAGTCGCGGATCATATGTTTACCTCGGCGGCCGGTGCATTGACCTGCGTCTCAGTAAGAGTAAGCATTGTAATCTAATGCGAGAGTGAATCTCGCCGAAGATCGGAGCAGGATTTGCCTGTTGGAAAGAGGACGGAGCTTGACCCCTCTGCACTTCCCCCAGAATCGCTAAAACGAACACACCTCGTCGAGCTATTTTGCGGGTTTCTAACATGCCTGTGCTTGCTGTGCTCTCTGTACTTGCTGCCTGTGCTTGCCGTGCTGCCTGTGCTTGCTGCCTGTGCTGCCTGTGCTTGCTGTGCTGCCTGTGCTTGCTGCCTGTGTTTGCTGTGCTGCCTGTGCTTGCTGCCCGTGCTGCCTGTGCTTGCTGTGCTGTCTGTGCTTGCTGCCTGTGCTTGCTGTGCCGCCTGTGCTTGTTGTGCTGCCTGTGCTTGCTGTGCTGCCTGTGATTGCTGCCTGTGCTTTCTGTGCTGCCTGTGCTTGCTGTGCTGCCTGTGCTTTCTGTGCTTGCTGTGCTGCCAGTGCCTGCTGTGCTGCCTGCGCTTGCTGCCTGTGCTTGCTGTGCTGCCTGTCCTTGCTGTGCAGCCTGTGCTTGCTGCCTGTGCTTTCTGTGCTGCCTGTGCTTGCTGCCTGTGCTTGCTGTGCTTGCTATGCTGTCTGTGCAAGCTGCCTGTGCTTACTGTGCTGCCTGTGCTTGCTGTGCTGCCTGTGCTTGTTGCCTGTGCTTGCTGCGTGTGCTTGCTGTGCTTGCTGTGCTGCCTGTGCTTGCTGCCTGTACTTGCTGTGCTGCCAGTGCTTGCTGTGCTTGCTGCCTGTGTTTGCTGTGCTGCCTGTGCTGCCTGTGCTTGCTGCCTGTGCCGCCTGTGCTTGTTGTGCTGCCTGTGCTTGCTGTGCTGCCTGTGCTTGCTGCCTGTGCTTTCTGTGCTGCCTGTGCTTGCTGTGCTGCCTGTGCTTGCTGCCTGTGCTTGCTGTGCTGCCTGTACTTGCTGCCTGTGCTTGCTGCCTGTGCTTGCTGTGCTGCCTGTGCTTGCTGCCTGTGCCGCCTGTGCTTGTTGTGCTGCCTGTGCTTGCTGTGCTGCCTGTGCTTGCTGCCTGTGCTTTCTGTGCTGCCTGTGCATGCTGTGCTGCCTGTGCTTGCTGCCTGTGCTTGCTGTGCTGCCTGTGCTTGCTGTTTGTGCTTGCTGTGCTGCCTGTTCTTGCTGTGCTGCCTGTGCTTGCTGTGCTTGCTATGCTGCCTGTGCAAGCTGCCTGTGCTTACTGTGCTGCCTGTGCTTGCTGTGCTGCCTGTGCTTGTTGCCTGTGCTTGCTGCGTGTGCTTGCTGTGCTGCCTGTGCTTGCTGCCTGTACTTGCTGTGCTGCCAGTGCTTGCTGTGCTGCCTGTGCTTGCTGCCTGTGTTTGCTGTGCTGCCTGTACTGCCTGTGCTTGCTGCCTGTGCCGCCTGTGCTTGTTGTGCTGCCTGTGCTTGCTGTGCTGCCTGTGCTTGCTGCCTGTGCTTTCTGTGCTGCCTGTGCTTGCTGTGCTGCCTGTGCTTGCTGCCTGTGCTTGCTGTGCTGCCTGTGCTTGCTGCCTGTGCTTTCTGTGCTGCCTGTGCTTGCTGTGCTGCCTGTGCTTGCTGCCTGTGCTTGCTGTGCTGCCTGTACTTGCTGCCTGTGCTTGCTGCCTGTGCTTGCTGTGCTGCCTGTGCTTGCTGTTTGTGCTTGCTGTGCTGCCTGTTCTTGCTGTGCTGCCTGTGCTTGCTGTGCTTGCTATGCTGCCTGTGCAAGCTGCCTGTGCTTGCTGTGCTGCCTGTGCTTGCTGCCTGTGCTTGCTGTGCTGCCTGTGCTTGCTGTGCTCCCTGTGCTTGCTGCCTGTGATTGCTGCCTGTGCTTACTATGCTGCCTGTGCTTGCTGTGCTGCCTGTGCTTGCTGCCTGTGCTTGCTGCCTGTGCTTGCTGTGCTGCCTGTGCTTGCTGTGCTGCCTGTTGGCGATGCATTTGGTTTCGCCCATAACACGCGGTAATTCGACAGTGGCACATGACAGTGCGTTGCTGTGTCACCTATTTTTGGAGGCGCCGAGGGTCGCGGATCATATGTTTACCTCGGCAGCCGGTGCATTGACCTGCGTCTCAGTAAGAGTAAGCATAGTAAACAAATGCGAGAGTGAATCTCGCCGAAAATCGGAGCAGGCTTTGCCTGTTGGAAAGAGGAGGGAGCCTGACACCTCTGCACTTCCCCCAGAATCTCTAAAACGAACACATCTCGTCGAGCTATTTTGCGGGTTTCTAACATACCTGTGCTTGCTGCCTGTGCTTGCTGCCTGTGCTTGCTGCCTGTGCTTGCTGCCTGTGCTTGCTATGCTGCCTGTGCTTGGTGCCTGTGCTTGCTGCCTGTGCTTGCTGTGCTGCCTGTGCTTGCTGCCTGTGCTTGCTGTGCTGCCTGTGCTTGCTGCCTGTGCCGCCTGTGCTTGTTGTGCTGCCTGTGCTTGCTGTGCTGCCTGTGCTTGCTGCCTGTGCTTTCTGTGCTGCCTGTGCATGCTGTGCTGCCTGTGCTTGCTGCCTGTGCTTGCTGTGCTGCCTGTGCTTGCTGCCTGTGCTTTCTGTGCTGCCTGTGCTTGCTGTGCTGCCTGTGCTTGCTGCCTGTGCTTGCTGTGCTGCCTGTGCTTGCTGCCTGTGCTTGCTGTGCTGCCTGTGCTTGCTGTGCTGCCTGTTGGCGATGCATTTGGTTTCGCCCATAACACGCGGTAATTCGACAGTGGCACATGACAGTGCGTTGCTGTGTCACCTATTTTTGGAGGCGCCGAGGGTCGCGGATCATATGTTTACCTCGGCAGCCGGTGCATTGACCTGCGTCTCAGTAAGAGTAAGCATAGTAAACAAATGCGAGAGTGAATCTCGCCGAAAATCGGAGCAGGCTTTGCCTGCTGGAAAGAGGAGGGAGCCTGACACCTCTGCACTTCCCCCAGAATCTCTAAAACGAACACATCTCGTCGAGCTATTTTGCGGGTTTCTAACATACCTGTGCTTGCTGCCTGTGCTTGCTGCCTGTGCTTGCTGCCTGTGCTTGCTATGCTGCCTGTGCTTGGTGCCTGTGCTTGCTGCCTGTGCTTGCTGTGCTGCCTGTGCTTGCTGCCTGTGCTTGCTGTGCTGCCTGTGCTTGCTGCCTGTGCTTACTGTGCTGCCGGTGCTTGTTGCCTGTGCTTGCTGCGTGTGCTTGCTGTGCTGCCTGTGCTTGCTGCCTGGACTTGCTGTGCTGCCTGTGCTTGCTGTGCTGCCTGTGCTTGCTGCCTGTGCTTGCTGTGCTGCCTGTGCTTGCTGCCTGTGCTTACTGTGCTGCCGGTGCTTGTTGCCTGTGCTTGCTGCGTGTGCTTGCTGTGCTGCCTGTGCTTGCTGCCTGGACTTGCTGTGCTGCCTGTGCTTGCTGTGCTGCCTGGGCTTGCTGCCTGTGCTTACTGTGCTGCCTGTGCTTTTTGTGCTGCCTGTGCTTGCTGTGCTGCCTGTGCTTGCTGCTTGTGCTTACTGTGCTGCCTGAGCTGCCTGAGCTGCCTGTGCTTGCTGCCTGTGCTTGCTGCCTGTGCTTGCTGTGCTGCCTGCGCTTGCTGCCTGTGCTTGCTGCCTGTGCTTGCTGTGCTGCCTGTGCTTGCTGCCTGTGCTTGCTGTGCTGCCTGTGCTTGCTGCCTGTGCTTGCTGTGCTGCCTGTGCTTGTTGCCTGTGCTTGCTGCGTGTGCTTGCTGTGCTGCCTGTGCTTGCTGCCTGTACTTGCTGTGCTGCCTGTGCTTGCTGTGCTGCCTGTGCTTGCTGCCTGTGCTTGCTGCCTGTGCTTGCTGTGCTGCCTGTGCTTGCTGCCTGTGCTTGCTGTGCTGCCTGTGCTTGCTGCCTGTGCTTGTTGCCTGTGCTTGCTGCGTGTGCTTGCTGTGCTGCCTGTGCTTGCTGCCTGTACTTGCTGTGCTGCCTGTGCTTGCTGTGCTGCCTGGGCTTGCTGCCTGTGCTGCCTGTGCTTGTTGTGCTGCCTGTGCTTGCTGTGCTGCCTGTGCTTGCTTCTTGTGCTTACTGTGCTGCCTGAGCTGCCTGAGCTGCCTGTGCTTGCTGCCTGTGCTTGCTGCCTGTGCTTGCTGTGCTGCCTGTGCTTGCTGCCTGTGCTTGCTGTGCTGCCTGTGCTTGCTGTGCTGCCTGTGCTTGCTGCCTGTGCTTGCTGCCTGTGCTTGTTGTGCTGCCTGTGCTTGCTGCCTGTGCTTGCTGCCTGTGCTTGCTGTGCTGCCTGAGCTGCCTGTGCTTGCTGCCTGTGCTTGCTGTGCTGCCTGTGCTTGCTGCCTGTACTTGCTGTGCTGCCTGTGCTTGCTGTGCTGCCTATGCTTGCTGCCTGTGCTTGCTGTGCTGCCTGTGCTTGCTGTGCTGCCTGTGCTTGCTGTGCTGCCTGTGCTTGCTGCCTGTGCTTGTTGCCTGTGCTTGCTGCGTGTGCTTGCTGTGCTGCCTGTGCTTGCTGCCTGTACTTGCTGTGCTGCCTGTGCTTGCTGTGCTGCCTGTGCTTGCTGCCTGTGCTTGCTGCCTGTGCTTGCTGTGCTGCCTGAGCTGCCTGTGCTTGCTGCCTGTGCTTGCTGTGCTGCCTGTGCTTGCTGCCTGTACTTGCTGTGCTGCCTGTGCTTGCAGCCTGTGCTTGCTGTGCTTGCTGCGCTGCCTGTGCTTGCTGTGCTGCCTGTGCTTGCTGCCTGTGTGTGCTGTGCTTGCTGTGCCGCCTGTGCTTGCTGTGCTGCCTGTTCTTGCTGCCTGTGCTTGCTGTGCTGCCTGTGCTTGTTGCCTGTGCTTGCTGCGTGTGCTTGCTGTGCTTGCTGTGCTGCCTGTGCTTGCTGCCTGTACTTGCTGTGCTGCATGTGCTTGATGTGCTGCCTGTGCTGCCTGTGCTGCCTGTGCTTTCTGTGCTTGCTGTGCTGCCTGTGCTTGCTGTGCTGCCTGTGCTTGCTGCCTGTGCTTGTTGCCTGTGCTTGCTGCGTGTGCTTGCTGTGCTGCCTGTGCTTGCTGCCTGTACTTGCTGTGCTGCCTGTGCTTGCTGTGCTGCCTGTGCTTGCTGCCTGTGCTTGCTGCCTGTGCTTGCTGTGCTGCCTGAGCTGCCTGTGCTTGCTGCCTGTGCTTGCTGTGCTGCCTGTGCTTGCTGCCTGTACTTGCTGTGCTGCCTGTGCTTGCAGCCTGTGCTTGCTGTGCTTGCTGCGCTGCCTGTGCTTGCTGTGCTGCCTGTGCTTGCTGTGCTGCCTGTGCTTGCTGCCTGTGTGTGCTGTGCTTGCTGTGCCGCCTGTGCTTGCTGTGCTGCCTGTTCTTGCTGCCTGTGCTTGCTGTGCTGCCTGTGCTTGTTGCCTGTGCTTGCTGCGTGTGCTTGCTGTGCTTGCTGTGCTGCCTGTGCTTGCTGCCTGTACTTGCTGTGCTGCATGTGCTTGATGTGCTGCCTGTGCTTGCTGTGCTGCCTGTGCTGCCTGTGCTTTCTGTGCTTGCTGTGCTGCCTGTGCCTGCTGTGCTACCTGCGCTTGCTGCCTGTGTTTGTTGTGCTGCCTGTGCTTGCTGTGCAGCCTGTGCTTGCTGCCTGTGCTTTCTGTGCTGCCTGTGCTTGCTGCCTGTGCTTGCTGTGCTTGCTATGCTGCCTGTGCAAGCTGCCTGTGCTTACTGTGCTGCCTGTGCTTGCTGTGCTGCCTGTGCTTGTTGCCTGTGCTTGCTGTGCTGTCTGTGCTTGCTGCCTGTGCTGTCTGTGCTTGCTGCCTGTGCTTGCTGTGCTGCCTGTGCTTGTTGCCTGTGCTTGCTGCGTGTGCTTGCTGTGCTTGCTGTGCTGCCTGTGCTTGCTGCCTGTGCTGCCTGTGCTTGCTGTGCTGCCTGTGCTTGCTGCCTGTGTTTGCTGTGCTGCCTGTGCTTGCTGTGCTGCCTGTGCTTGCTGCCTGTGCCGCCTGTGCTTGTTGTGCTGCCTGTGCTTGCTGTGCTGCCTGTGCTTGCTGCCTGTGCTTTCTGTGCTGCCTGTGCTTGCTGTGCTGCCTGTGCTTGCTGCCTGTGCTTGCTGTGCTGCCTGTGCTTGCTGCCTGTGCTTGCTGCCTGTGCTTGCTGTGCTGCCTGTGCTCGCTGTGCTGCCTGTGCTGTGCTGCCTGTGCTTGCTGTGCTGCCTTTGCTTTCTGCCTGTGCTTGCTGCCCTGCCTGTGCTTGCTGCCTGTGCTTGCTGCCTGTGTTGCCTGTGCTTGCTGTGCTGCCTGTGCTTGCTGCCTGTGCTTGCTCTCCTGCCTGTGCATGCTGTGCTGCCTGTGCTTGCTGCCTGTGATTGCTGTGCTGCCTGTGCTTGCTGCCTGTGCTTGCTGCCTGTGCTTGCTGTGCTGCCTGTGCTTGCTGCCTGTGCTTGCTGTGCTGCCTGTGCTTGCTGCCTGTGCTTGCTGTGCTGCCTGTGCTTGCTGTGCTGCCTGTGCTTGCTGCCTGTGCTTGCTGTGCTTGCTATGCTGCCTGTGCAAGATGCCTGTGCTTGCTGTGCTGCCTGTGCTTGCTGCCTGTGCTTGCTGTGCTTGCTATGCTGCCTGTGCAAGATGCCTGTGCTTGCTGTGCTGCCTGTGCTTGCTGCCTGTGCTTGCTGTGCTGCCTGTGCTTGCTGCCTGTGCTTGCTGTGCTGCCTGTGCTTGCTGCCTGTGCTTGCTGTGCTGCCTGTGCTTGCTGTGCTGCCTGTTAGCGATGCATTTGATTTCGCCCATAACACGCGGTAATTCGACAGTGGCACACGACAGTGTGTTGCTGCGTCACCTGTTTTTGGAGGCGCCGAGAGTCGCGGATCATATGTTTACCTCGGCGGCCGGTGCATTGACCTGCGTCTCAGTAAGAGTAAGCATTGTAAACAAATGCGAGAGTGAATCTCGCCGAAGATCGGAGCAGGCTTTGCCTGTTGGAAAGAGGACGGAGCTTGACCCCTCTGCACTTCCCCCAGAATCGCTAAAACGAACACACCTCGTCGAGCTATTTTGCGGGTTTCTAACATGCCTGTGCTTGCTGTGCTGCCTGTGCTTGCTGCCTGTTCTTGCTGTGCTGCCTGTGCTCGCTGCCTGTGCTTGCTGTGCCGCCTGTGCTTGCTGTGTTGCCTGTGCTTGCTGTGCTGCCTGTGCTTTCTGTGCTGCCTCTGCTTGCTATGCTGCCTGTGCTTGCTGCCTGTGCTTGCTCTGCTGCCTGTGCTTGCTGCCTGTGCTTGCTGTGCTGCCTGTGCTTGCTGTGCTGCCTGTGCTTTCTGTGCTGCCTGTGCCTGCTGTGCTGCCTGCGCTTGCTGCCTGTGCTTGCTGTGCTGCCTCTGCTTGCTATGCTGCCTGTGCTTGCTGCCTGTGCTTGCTCTGCTGCCTGTGCTTGCTCTGCTGCCTGTGCTTGCTGCCTGTGCTTGCTGTGCTGCCTGTGCTTTCTGTGCTTGCTGTGCTGCCTGTGCCTGCTGTGCTGCCTGCGCTTGCTGCCTGTGCTTGCTGTGCTGCCTCTGCTTGCTATGCTGCCTGTGCTTGCTGCCTGTGCTTGCTCTGCTGCCTGTGCTTGCTCTGCTGCCTGTGCTTGCTGCCTGTGCTTGCTGTGCTGCCTGTGCTTGCTGTGCTGCCTGTTCTTGTTGCCTGTGCTTGCTGCGTGTGCTTGCTGTGCTGTCTGTGCTTGCTGCCTGTGCTTGCTGTGCTGCCTGTGCTTGCTGCCTGTGCTTGCCGTGCTGCCTGTGCTTGCTGCCTGTGCTGCCTGTGCTTGCTGTGCTGCCTGTGCTTGCTGCCTGTGTTTGCTGTGCTTCCTGTGCTGCCTGTGCTTGCTGCCTGTGCTTACTCTGCTGCCTGTGCTTGCTCTGCTGCCTGTGCTTGCTGCCTGTGCTTGCTGTGCTGCCTGTGCTTGCTGTGCTGCCTGTGCTTGCTGCCTGTGCTTGCTGCCTGTTCTTGCTGTGCTGCCTGTGCTCGCTGTGCTGCCTGTGCTGTGCTGCCTGTGCTTGCTGTGCTGCCTTTGCTTTCTGCCTGTGCTTGCTGCGCTGCCTGGGCTTGCTGCCTGTGCTTGCTGCCTGTGTTGCCTGTGCTTGCTGTGCTGCCTGTGCTTGCTGCCTGTGCTTGCTCTCCTGCCTGTGCATGCTGTGCTGCCTGAGCTTGCTGCCTGTGATTGCTGTGCTGCCTGTGCTTGCTGCCTGTGCTTGCTGCCTGTGCTTGCTGTGCTGCCTGTGCTTGCTGCCTGTGCTTGCTGTGCTGCCTGTGCTTGCTGCCTGTGCTTGCTGTGCTGCCTGTGCTTGCTGTGCTGCCTGTGCTTGCTGCCTGTGCTTGCTGTGCTTGCTATGCTGCCTGTGCAAGATGCCTGTGCTTGCTGTGCTGCCTGTGCTTGCTGCCTGTGCTTGCTGTGCTTGCTATGCTGCCTGTGCAAGATGCCTGTGCTTGCTGTGCTGCCTGTGCTTGCTGTGCTGCCTGTGCTTGCTGCCTGTGCTTGCTGTGCTGCCTGTGCTTGCTGTTTGTGCTTGCTGTGCTGCCTGTGCTTGCTGCCTGTGCTTGCTGTGCTGCCTGTGCTTGCTGCCTGTGCTTGCTGTGCTGCCTGTGCTTGCTGTGCTGCCTGTGCTTTCTGTGCTGCCTGTGCCTGCTGTGCTGCCTGCGCTTGCTGCCTGTGGTTGCTGTGCTGCCTCTGCTTGCTATGCTGCCTGTGCTTGCTGTTTGTGCTTGCTGTGCTGCCTGTTCTTGCTGTGCTGCCTGTGCTTGCTGTGCTTGCTATGCTGCCTGTGCAAGCTGCCTGTGCTTGCTGTGCTGCCTGTGCTTGCTGCCTGTGCTTGCTGTGCTGCCTGTGCTTGCTGTGCTCCCTGTGCTTGCTGCCTGTGATTGCTGCCTGTGCTTACTATGCTGCCTGTGCTTGCTGTGCTGCCTGTGCTTGCTGCCTGTGCTTGCTGTGCTGCCTGTGCTTGCTGTGCTGCCTGTTGGCGATGCATTTGGTTTCGCCCATAACACGCGGTAATTCGACAGTGGCACATGACAGTGCGTTGCTGTGTCACCTATTTTTGGAGGCGCCGAGGGTCGCGGATCATATGTTTACCTCGGCAGCCGGTGCATTGACCTGCGTCTCAGTAAGAGTAAGCATAGTAAACAAATGCGAGAGTGAATCTCGCCGAAAATCGGAGCAGGCTTTGCCTGTTGGAAAGAGGAGGGAGCCTGACACCTCTGCACTTCCCCCAGAATCTCTAAAACGAACACATCTCGTCGAGCTATTTTGCGGGTTTCTAACATACCTGTGCTTGCTGCCTGTGCTTGCTGCCTGTGCTTGCTGCCTGTGCTTGCTATGCTGCCTGTGCTTGGTGCCTGTGCTTGCTGCCTGTGCTTGCTGTGCTGCCTGTGCTTGCTGCCTGTGCTTGCTGTGCTGCCTGTGCTTGCTGCCTGTGCTTACTGTGCTGCCGGTGCTTGTTGCCTGTGCTTGCTGCGTGTGCTTGCTGTGCTGCCTGTGCTTGCTGCCTGGACTTGCTGTGCTGCCTGTGCTTGCTGTGCTGCCTGGGCTTGCTGCCTGTGCTTACTGTGCTGCCTGTGCTTTTTGTGCTGCCTGTGCTTGCTGTGCTGCCTGTGCTTGCTGCTTGTGCTTACTGTGCTGCCTGAGCTGCCTGAGCTGCCTGTGCTTGCTGCCTGTGCTTGCTGCCTGTGCTTGCTGTGCTGCCTGTGCTTGCTGCCTGTGCTTGCTGCCTGTGCTTGCTGTGCTGCCTGTGCTTGCTGCCTGTGCTTGCTGTGCTGCCTGTGCTTGCTGCCTGTGCTTGCTGTGCTGCCTGTGCTTGTTGCCTGTGCTTGCTGCGTGTGCTTGCTGTGCTGCCTGTGCTTGCTGCCTGTACTTGCTGTGCTGCCTGTGCTTGCTGTGCTGCCTGTGCTTGCTGCCTGTGCTTGCTGCCTGTGCTTGCTGTGCTGCCTGTGCTTGCTGCCTGTGCTTGCTGTGCTGCCTGTGCTTGCTGCCTGTGCTTGTTGCCTGTGCTTGCTGCGTGTGCTTGCTGTGCTGCCTGTGCTTGCTGCCTGTACTTGCTGTGCTGCCTGTGCTTGCTGTGCTGCCTGGGCTTGCTGCCTGTGCTGCCTGTGCTTGTTGTGCTGCCTGTGCTTGCTGTGCTGCCTGTGCTTGCTTCTTGTGCTTACTGTGCTGCCTGAGCTGCCTGAGCTGCCTGTGCTTGCTGCCTGTGCTTGCTGCCTGTGCTTGCTGTGCTGCCTGTGCTTGCTGCCTGTGCTTGCTGTGCTGCCTGTGCTTGCTGTGCTGCCTGTGCTTGCTGCCTGTGCTTGCTGCCTGTGCTTGTTGTGCTGCCTGTGCTTGCTGCCTGTGCTTGCTGCCTGTGCTTGCTGTGCTGCCTGGGCTTGCTGCCTGTGCTTACTGTGCTGCCTGTGCTTTTTGTGCTGCCTGTGCTTGCTGTGCTGCCTGTGCTTGCTGCCTGTGCTTACTGTGCTGCCGGTGCTTGTTGCCTGTGCTTGCTGCGTGTGCTTGCTGTGCTGCCTGTGCTTGCTGCCTGGACTTGCTGTGCTGCCTGTGCTTGCTGTGCTGCCTGGGCTTGCTGCCTGTGCTTACTGTGCTGCCTGTGCTTTTTGTGCTGCCTGTGCTTGCTGTGCTGCCTGTGCTTGCTGCTTGTGCTTACTGTGCTGCCTGAGCTGCCTGAGCTGCCTGTGCTTGCTGCCTGTGCTTGCTGCCTGTGCTTGCTGTGCTGCCTGTGCTTGCTGCCTGTGCTTGCTGCCTGTGCTTGCTGTGCTGCCTGTGCTTGCTGCCTGTGCTTGCTGTGCTGCCTGTGCTTGCTGCCTGTGCTTGCTGTGCTGCCTATGCTTGCTGCCTGTGCTTGCTGTGCTGCCTGTGCTTGCTGTGCTGCCTGTGCTTGCTGCCTGTGCTTGTTGCCTGTGCTTGCTGCGTGTGCTTGCTGTGCTGCCTGTGCTTGCTGCCTGTACTTGCTGTGCTGCCTGTGCTTGCTGTGCTGCCTGTGCTTGCTGCCTGTGCTTGCTGCCTGTGCTTGCTGTGCTGCCTGAGCTGCCTGTGCTTGCTGCCTGTGCTTGCTGTGCTGCCTGTGCTTGCTGCCTGTACTTGCTGTGCTGCCTGTGCTTGCAGCCTGTGCTTGCTGTGCTTGCTGCGCTGCCTGTGCTTGCTGTGCTGCCTGTGCTTGCTGCCTGTGTGTGCTGTGCTTGCTGTGCCGCCTGTGCTTGCTGTGCTGCCTGTTCTTGCTGCCTGTGCTTGCTGTGCTGCCTGTGCTTGTTGCCTGTGCTTGCTGCGTGTGCTTGCTGTGCTTGCTGTGCTGCCTGTGCTTGCTGCCTGTACTTGCTGTGCTGCATGTGCTTGATGTGCTGCCTGTGCTGCCTGTGCTGCCTGTGCTTTCTGTGCTTGCTGTGCTGCCTGTGCTTGCTGTGCTGCCTGTGCTTGCTGCCTGTGCTTGTTGCCTGTGCTTGCTGCGTGTGCTTGCTGTGCTGCCTGTGCTTGCTGCCTGTACTTGCTGTGCTGCCTGTGCTTGCTGTGCTGCCTGTGCTTGCTGCCTGTGCTTGCTGCCTGTGCTTGCTGTGCTGCCTGAGCTGCCTGTGCTTGCTGCCTGTGCTTGCTGTGCTGCCTGTGCTTGCTGCCTGTACTTGCTGTGCTGCCTGTGCTTGCAGCCTGTGCTTGCTGTGCTTGCTGCGCTGCCTGTGCTTGCTGTGCTGCCTGTGCTTGCTGTGCTGCCTGTGCTTGCTGCCTGTGTGTGCTGTGCTTGCTGTGCCGCCTGTGCTTGCTGTGCTGCCTGTTCTTGCTGCCTGTGCTTGCTGTGCTGCCTGTGCTTGTTGCCTGTGCTTGCTGCGTGTGCTTGCTGTGCTTGCTGTGCTGCCTGTGCTTGCTGCCTGTACTTGCTGTGCTGCATGTGCTTGATGTGCTGCCTGTGCTTGCTGTGCTGCCTGTGCTGCCTGTGCTTTCTGTGCTTGCTGTGCTGCCTGTGCCTGCTGTGCTGCCTGCGCTTGCTGCCTGTGTTTGTTGTGCTGCCTGTGCTTGCTGTGCAGCCTGTGCTTGCTGCCTGTGCTTTCTGTGCTGCCTGTGCTTGCTGCCTGTGCTTGCTGTGCTTGCTATGCTGCCTGTGCAAGCTGCCTGTGCTTACTGTGCTGCCTGTGCTTGCTGTGCTGCCTGTGCTTGTTGCCTGTGCTTGCTGTGCTGTCTGTGCTTGCTGCCTGTGCTGTCTGTGCTTGCTGCCTGTGCTTGCTGTGCTGCCTGTGCTTGTTGCCTGTGCTTGCTGCGTGTGCTTGCTGTGCTTGCTGTGCTGCCTGTGCTTGCTGCCTGTGCTGCCTGTGCTTGCTGTGCTGCCTGTGCTTGCTGCCTGTGTTTGCTGTGCTGCCTGTGCTTGCTGTGCTGCCTGTGCTTGCTGCCTGTGCCGCCTGTGCTTGTTGTGCTGCCTGTGCTTGCTGTGCTGCCTGTGCTTGCTGCCTGTGCTTTCTGTGCTGCCTGTGCTTGCTGTGCTGCCTGTGCTTGCTGCCTGTGCTTGCTGTGCTGCCTGTGCTTGCTGCCTGTGCTTGCTGCCTGTGCTTGCTGTGCTTGCTATGCTGCCTGTGCAAGATGCCTGTGCTTGCTGTGCTGCCTGTGCTTGCTGTGCTGCCTGTGCTTGCTGCCTGTGCTTGCTGTGCTGCCTGTGCTTGCTGTTTGTGCTTGCTGTGCTGCCTGTGCTTGCTGTGCTGCCTGTGCTTGCTGTGCTGCCTGTGCTTGCTGAGCTGCCTGTGCTTGCTGCCTGTGCTTGCTGTACTTGCTGTGCTGCCTGTGCTTGCTGCCTGTGCTTGCTGTACTGCCTGTGCTTGCTGCCTGTGCTTGCTATGCTGCCTGTGCTTGCTGCCTGTGCTTGCTGTGCTGCCTGTGCTCGCTGCCTGTGCTTGCTGTGCTTGCTGTGCCGCTTGTGCTTGCTGTGTTGCCTGTGCTTGCTGTGCTGCCTGTGCTTTCTGTGCTGCCTCTGCTTGCTATGCTGCCTGTGCTTGCTGCCTGTGCTTGGTCTGCTGCCTGTGCTTGCTGCCTGTGCTTGCTGTGCTGCCTGTGCTTGCTGCATGTGCTGCCTGTGCTTGCTGTGCTGCCTGTGCTTGCTGCCTGTGTTTGCTGTGCTGCCTGTGCTTGCTGTGCTGCCTGTGCTTGCTGCCTGTGCCGCCTGTGCTTGTTGTGCTGCCTGTGCTTGCTGTGCTGCCTGTGCTTGCTGCCTGTGCTTGCTGTGCTGCCTGTGCTTGCTGAGCTGCCTGTGCTTGCTGCCTGTGCTTGCTGTACTTGCTGAGCTGCCTGCGCTTGCTGCCTGTGCTTGCTGTGCTGCCTCTGCTTGCTATGCTGCCTGTGCTTGCTGCCTGTGCTTGCTCTGCTGCCTGTGCTTGCTGCCTGTGCTTGCTGTGCTGCCTGTGCTTGCTGTGCTGCCTGTGCTTTCTGTGCTTGCTGTGCTGCCTGTGCCTGCTGTGCTGCCTGCGCTTGCTGCCTGTGCTTGCTGTGCTGCCTCTGCTTGCTGTTTGTGCTTGCTGTGCTGCCTGTGCTTGCTCTGCTGCCTGTGCTTGCTGCCTGTGCTTGCTGTGCTGCCTGTGCTTGCTGTGCTGCCTGTTCTTGTTGCCTGTGCTTGCTGCGTGTGCTTGCTGTGCTGCCTGTGCTTGCTGCCTGTGCTTGCTGTGCTGCCTGTGCTTGCTGCCTGTGCTTGCCGTGCTGCCTGTGGTTGCTGTGCTGCCTGTGCTTGCTGCCTGTGTTTGCTGTGCTTCCTGTGCTTGCTGTGCTGCCTGTGCTTGCTGCCTGTGCTTGCTCTGCTGCCTGTGCTTGCTGCCTGTGCTTGCTGTGCTGCCTGTGCTTGCTGTGCTGCCTGTTCTTGTTGCCTGTGCTTGCTGCGTGTGCTTGCTGTGCTGCCTGTGCTTGCTGCCTGTGCTTGCTGTGCTGCCTGTGCTTGCTGCCTGTGCTTGCCGTGCTGCCTGTGCTTGCTGCCTGTGCCGCCTGTGCTTGCTGTGCTGCCTTTGCTTGTTGCCTGTGCTTGCTGCGTGTGCTTGCTGTGCTGCCTGTGCTTGCTGCCTGTGCTTGCTGTGCTGCCTGTGCTTGCTGCCTGTGCTTGCTATGCTGCCTGTGCTTGCTGTGCTGCCTGTTAGCGATGCATTTGATTTCGCCCATAACACGCGGTAATTCGACAGTGGCACACGACAGTGCGTTGCTGTGTCACCTGTTTTTGGAGGCGCCGAGAGTCGCGGATCATATGTTTACCTCGGCGGCCGGTGCATTGACCTGCGTCTCAGTAAGAGTAAGCATTGTAAACAAATGCGAGAGTGAATCTCGCCGAAGATCGGAGCAGGATTTGCCTGTTGGAAAGAGGACGGAGCTTGACCCATCTGCACTTCCCCCAGAATCGCTAAAACGAACACACCTCGTCGAGCTATTTTGCGGGTTTCTAACATGCCTGTGCTTGCTGCCTGTGCTTGCTGTGCTTGCTGTGCTTGCTGCCTGTGCTTGCCGTGCTGCCTGTGCTGCCTGTGCTTGCTGTGCTGCCTGTGCTTGCTGCCTGTGCTTGCTGCCTGTGCTTGCTGTGCTTGCTATGCTGCCTGTGCAAGCTGCCTGTGCTTACTGTGCTGCCTGTGCTTGCTGTGCTGCCTGTGCTTATTGCCTGTGCTTGCTGCGTGTGCTTGCTGTGCTTGCTGTGCTGCCTGTGCTTGCTGCCTGTGCCGCCTGTGCTTGTTGTGCTGCCTGTGCTTGCTGTGCTGCCTGTGCTTGCTGCCTGTGCTTTCTGTGCTGCCTGTGCTTGCTGTGCTGCCTGCGCTTGCTGCCTGTGCTTGCTGTGCTGCCTGTGCTTGCTGCCTGTGCTTGCTGCCTGTGCTTGCTGTGCTGCCTGTGCTCGCTGTGCTGCCTGTGCTGTGCTGCCTGTGCTTGCTGTGCTGCCTTTGCTTTCTGCCTGTGCTTGCTGCGCTGCCTGTGCTTGCTGCCTGTGCTTGCTGCCTGTGCTGCCTGTGCTTGCTGTGCTTGCTGCGCTGCCTGTGCTTGCTGCCTGTGCTTGCTGTGCTGCCTGTGCTTGCTGCCTGTGCTTTCTCTCCTGCCTGTGCATGCTGTGCTGCCTGTGCTTTCTCTCCTGCCTGTGCATGCTGTGCTGCCTGTGCTTGCTGCCTGTGCTTGCTGCCTGTGCTTGCTGTGCTGCCTGTGCTTGCTGCCTGTGCTTGCTGTGCTGCCTGTGCTTGCTGCCTGTGCTTGCTGCCTGTGCTTGCTGTGCTTGCTATGCTGCCTGTGCAAGATGCCTGTGCTTGCTGTGCTGCCTGTGCTTGCTGTGCTGCCTGTGCTTGCTGCCTGTGCTTGCTGTGCTGCCTGTGCTTGCTGTTTGTGCTTGCTGTGCTGCCTGTGCTTGCTGTGCTGCCTGTGCTTTCTGTGCTTGCTGTGCTGCCTGTGCCTGCTGTGCTGCCTGCGCTTGCTGCCTGTGCTTGCTGTGCTGCCTGTCCTTGCTGTGCAGCCTGTGCTTGCTGCCTGTGCTTTCTGTGCTGCCTGTGCTTGCTGCCTATGCTTGCTGTGCTTGCTATGCTGCCTGTGCAAGCTGCCTGTGCTTACTGTGCTGCCTGTGCTTGCTGTGCTGCCTGTGCTTGTTGCCTGTGCTTGCTGCGTGTGCTTGCTGTGCTGCCTGCGCTTGCTGCCTCTGCTTGCTCTGCTGCCCGTGCTTGCTCCGCTGCCTGTGCTTGCTGCCTGTGCTTGCTGTGCTGCCTGTGCTTTCTGTGCTTGCTGTGCTGCCTGTGCCTGCTGTGCTGCCTGCGCTTGCTGCCTGTGCTTGCTGTGCTGCCTCTGCTTGCTATGCTGCCTGTGCTTGCTGCCTGTGCTTGCTCTGCTGCCTGTGCTTGCTGCCTGTGCTTGCTGTGCTGCCTGTGCTTTCTGTGCTTGCTGTGCTGCCTGTGCCTGCTGTGCTGCCTGCGCTTGCTGCCTGTGCTTGCTGTGCTGCCTGTCCTTGCTGTGCAGCCTGTGCTTGCTGCCTGTGCTTTCTGTGCTGCCTGTC
The DNA here is from genome assembly GCA_963942575.1 of Priocnemis perturbator. Lineage (NCBI taxonomy): Eukaryota > Metazoa > Arthropoda > Insecta > Hymenoptera > Pompilidae > Priocnemis > Priocnemis perturbator. The sequence continues at coordinate 109,917 of CAWWDK010000169.1, forward strand.
CTTGCTGCCTGTGCTTGCTGTGCTTGCTATGCTGCCTGTGCAAGCTGCCTGTGCTTGCTGTGCTGCCTGTGCTTGTTGCCTGTGCTTGCTGCGTGTGCTTGCTGTGCTTGCTGTGCTGCCTGTGCTTGCTGCCTGTGCTGCCTGTGCTTGCTGTGCTGCCTGTGCTTGCTGCCTGTGTTTGCTGTGCTGCCTGTGCTTGCTGTGCTGCCTATGCTTGCTGCCTGTGCCGCCTGTGCTTGTTGTGCTGCCTGTGCTTGCTGTGCTGCCTGTGCTTGCTGCCTGTGCTTTCTGTGCTGCCTGTGCTTGCTGTGCTGCCTGTGCTTGCTGCCTGTGCTTGCTGTGCTGCCTGTGCTTGCTGCCTGTGCTTGCTGCCTGTGCTTGCTGTGCTGCCTGTGCTCGCTGTGCTGCCTGTGCTGTGCTGCCTGTGCTTGCTGTGCTGCCTTTGCTTTCTGCCTGTGCTTGCTGCGCTGCCTGTGCTTGCTGCCTGTGCTTGCTGCCTGTGCTGCCTGTGCTTGCTGTGCTGCCTGTGCTTGCTGCCTGTGCTTGCTCTCCTGCCTGTGCATGCTGTGCTGCCTGTGCTTGCTGCCTGTGATTGCTGTGCTGCCTGTGCTTGCTGCCTGTGCTTGCTGCCTGTGCTTGCTGTGCTGCCTGTGCTTGCTGCCTGTGCTTGCTGTGCTGCCTGTGCTTGCTGCCTGTGCTTGCTGTGCTGCCTGTGCTTGCTGCCTGTGCTTACTCTGCTGCCTGTGCTTGCTCTGCTGCCTGTGCTTGCTGCCTGTGCTTGCTGTGCTGCCTGTGCTTGCTGTGCTGCCTGTGCTTGCTGCCTGTGTTTGCTGTGCTTCCTGTGCTTGCTGTGCTGCCTGTGCTTGCTGCCTGTGCTTACTCTGCTGCCTGTGCTTGCTCTGCTGCCTGTGCTTGCTGCCTGTGCTTGCTGTGCTGCCTGTGCTTGCTGTGCTGCCTGTTCTTGTTGCCTGTGCTTGCTGCGTGTGCTTGCTGTGCTGCCTGTGCTTGCTGCCTGTGTTTGCTGTGCTGCCTGTGCTTGCTGCCCGTGCTGCCTGTGCTTGCTGTGCTGTCTGTGCTTGCTGCCTGTGCTTGCTGTGCCGCCTGTGCTTGTTGTGCTGCCTGTGCTTGCTGTGCTGCCTGTGATTGCTGCCTGTGCTTTCTGTGCTGCCTGTGCTTGCTGTGCTGCCTGTGCTTTCTGTGCTTGCTGTGCTGCCAGTGCCTGCTGTGCTGCCTGCGCTTGCTGCCTGTGCTTGCTGTGCTGCCTGTCCTTGCTGTGCAGCCTGTGCTTGCTGCCTGTGCTTTCTGTGCTGCCTGTGCTTGCTGCCTGTGCTTGCTGTGCTTGCTATGCTGTCTGTGCAAGCTGCCTGTGCTGCCTGTGCTTGCTGTGCTGCCTGTGCTTGTTGCCTGTGCTTGCTGCGTGTGCTTGCTGTGCTTGCTGTGCTGCCTGTGCTTGCTGCCTGTACTTGCTGTGCTGCCAGTGCTTGCTGTGCTTGCTGCCTGTGTTTGCTGTGCTGCCTGTGCTGCCTGTGCTTGCTGCCTGTGCCGCCTGTGCTTGTTGTGCTGCCTGTGCTTGCTGTGCTGCCTGTGCTTGCTGCCTGTGCTTTCTGTGCTGCCTGTGCTTGCTGTGCTGCCTGTGCTTGCTGCCTGTGCTTGCTGTGCTGCCTGTACTTGCTGCCTGTGCTTGCTGCCTGTGCTTGCTGTGCTGCCTGTGCTTGCTGCCTGTGCCGCCTGTGCTTGTTGTGCTGCCTGTGCTTGCTGTGCTGCCTGTGCTTGCTGCCTGTGCTTTCTGTGCTGCCTGTGCATGCTGTGCTGCCTGTGCTTGCTGCCTGTGCTTGCTGTGCTGCCTGTGCTTGCTGTTTGTGCTTGCTGTGCTGCCTGTTCTTGCTGTGCTGCCTGTGCTTGCTGTGCTTGCTATGCTGCCTGTGCAAGCTGCCTGTGCTTACTGTGCTGCCTGTGCTTGCTGTGCTGCCTGTGCTTGTTGCCTGTGCTTGCTGCGTGTGCTTGCTGTGCTGCCTGTGCTTGCTGCCTGTACTTGCTGTGCTGCCAGTGCTTGCTGTGCTGCCTGTGCTTGCTGCCTGTGTTTGCTGTGCTGCCTGTACTGCCTGTGCTTGCTGCCTGTGCCGCCTGTGCTTGTTGTGCTGCCTGTGCTTGCTGTGCTGCCTGTGCTTGCTGCCTGTGCTTTCTGTGCTGCCTGTGCTTGCTGTGCTGCCTGTGCTTGCTGCCTGTGCTTGCTGTGCTGCCTGTGCTTGCTGCCTGTGCTTTCTGTGCTGCCTGTGCTTGCTGTGCTGCCTGTGCTTGCTGCCTGTGCTTGCTGTGCTGCCTGTACTTGCTGCCTGTGCTTGCTGCCTGTGCTTGCTGTGCTGCCTGTGCTTGCTGTTTGTGCTTGCTGTGCTGCCTGTTCTTGCTGTGCTGCCTGTGCTTGCTGTGCTTGCTATGCTGCCTGTGCAAGCTGCCTGTGCTTGCTGTGCTGCCTGTGCTTGCTGCCTGTGCTTGCTGTGCTGCCTGTGCTTGCTGTGCTCCCTGTGCTTGCTGCCTGTGATTGCTGCCTGTGCTTACTATGCTGCCTGTGCTTGCTGTGCTGCCTGTGCTTGCTGCCTGTGCTTGCTGCCTGTGCTTGCTGTGCTGCCTGTGCTTGCTGTGCTGCCTGTTGGCGATGCATTTGGTTTCGCCCATAACACGCGGTAATTCGACAGTGGCACATGACAGTGCGTTGCTGTGTCACCTATTTTTGGAGGCGCCGAGGGTCGCGGATCATATGTTTACCTCGGCAGCCGGTGCATTGACCTGCGTCTCAGTAAGAGTAAGCATAGTAAACAAATGCGAGAGTGAATCTCGCCGAAAATCGGAGCAGGCTTTGCCTGTTGGAAAGAGGAGGGAGCCTGACACCTCTGCACTTCCCCCAGAATCTCTAAAACGAACACATCTCGTCGAGCTATTTTGCGGGTTTCTAACATACCTGTGCTTGCTGCCTGTGCTTGCTGCCTGTGCTTGCTGCCTGTGCTTGCTATGCTGCCTGTGCTTGGTGCCTGTGCTTGCTGCCTGTGCTTGCTGTGCTGCCTGTGCTTGCTGCCTGTGCTTGCTGTGCTGCCTGTGCTTGCTGCCTGTGCCGCCTGTGCTTGTTGTGCTGCCTGTGCTTGCTGTGCTGCCTGTGCTTGCTGCCTGTGCTTTCTGTGCTGCCTGTGCATGCTGTGCTGCCTGTGCTTGCTGCCTGTGCTTGCTGTGCTGCCTGTGCTTGCTGCCTGTGCTTTCTGTGCTGCCTGTGCTTGCTGTGCTGCCTGTGCTTGCTGCCTGTGCTTGCTGTGCTGCCTGTGCTTGCTGCCTGTGCTTGCTGTGCTGCCTGTGCTTGCTGTGCTGCCTGTTGGCGATGCATTTGGTTTCGCCCATAACACGCGGTAATTCGACAGTGGCACATGACAGTGCGTTGCTGTGTCACCTATTTTTGGAGGCGCCGAGGGTCGCGGATCATATGTTTACCTCGGCAGCCGGTGCATTGACCTGCGTCTCAGTAAGAGTAAGCATAGTAAACAAATGCGAGAGTGAATCTCGCCGAAAATCGGAGCAGGCTTTGCCTGCTGGAAAGAGGAGGGAGCCTGACACCTCTGCACTTCCCCCAGAATCTCTAAAACGAACACATCTCGTCGAGCTATTTTGCGGGTTTCTAACATACCTGTGCTTGCTGCCTGTGCTTGCTGCCTGTGCTTGCTGCCTGTGCTTGCTATGCTGCCTGTGCTTGGTGCCTGTGCTTGCTGCCTGTGCTTGCTGTGCTGCCTGTGCTTGCTGCCTGTGCTTGCTGTGCTGCCTGTGCTTGCTGCCTGTGCTTACTGTGCTGCCGGTGCTTGTTGCCTGTGCTTGCTGCGTGTGCTTGCTGTGCTGCCTGTGCTTGCTGCCTGGACTTGCTGTGCTGCCTGTGCTTGCTGTGCTGCCTGTGCTTGCTGCCTGTGCTTGCTGTGCTGCCTGTGCTTGCTGCCTGTGCTTACTGTGCTGCCGGTGCTTGTTGCCTGTGCTTGCTGCGTGTGCTTGCTGTGCTGCCTGTGCTTGCTGCCTGGACTTGCTGTGCTGCCTGTGCTTGCTGTGCTGCCTGGGCTTGCTGCCTGTGCTTACTGTGCTGCCTGTGCTTTTTGTGCTGCCTGTGCTTGCTGTGCTGCCTGTGCTTGCTGCTTGTGCTTACTGTGCTGCCTGAGCTGCCTGAGCTGCCTGTGCTTGCTGCCTGTGCTTGCTGCCTGTGCTTGCTGTGCTGCCTGCGCTTGCTGCCTGTGCTTGCTGCCTGTGCTTGCTGTGCTGCCTGTGCTTGCTGCCTGTGCTTGCTGTGCTGCCTGTGCTTGCTGCCTGTGCTTGCTGTGCTGCCTGTGCTTGTTGCCTGTGCTTGCTGCGTGTGCTTGCTGTGCTGCCTGTGCTTGCTGCCTGTACTTGCTGTGCTGCCTGTGCTTGCTGTGCTGCCTGTGCTTGCTGCCTGTGCTTGCTGCCTGTGCTTGCTGTGCTGCCTGTGCTTGCTGCCTGTGCTTGCTGTGCTGCCTGTGCTTGCTGCCTGTGCTTGTTGCCTGTGCTTGCTGCGTGTGCTTGCTGTGCTGCCTGTGCTTGCTGCCTGTACTTGCTGTGCTGCCTGTGCTTGCTGTGCTGCCTGGGCTTGCTGCCTGTGCTGCCTGTGCTTGTTGTGCTGCCTGTGCTTGCTGTGCTGCCTGTGCTTGCTTCTTGTGCTTACTGTGCTGCCTGAGCTGCCTGAGCTGCCTGTGCTTGCTGCCTGTGCTTGCTGCCTGTGCTTGCTGTGCTGCCTGTGCTTGCTGCCTGTGCTTGCTGTGCTGCCTGTGCTTGCTGTGCTGCCTGTGCTTGCTGCCTGTGCTTGCTGCCTGTGCTTGTTGTGCTGCCTGTGCTTGCTGCCTGTGCTTGCTGCCTGTGCTTGCTGTGCTGCCTGAGCTGCCTGTGCTTGCTGCCTGTGCTTGCTGTGCTGCCTGTGCTTGCTGCCTGTACTTGCTGTGCTGCCTGTGCTTGCTGTGCTGCCTATGCTTGCTGCCTGTGCTTGCTGTGCTGCCTGTGCTTGCTGTGCTGCCTGTGCTTGCTGTGCTGCCTGTGCTTGCTGCCTGTGCTTGTTGCCTGTGCTTGCTGCGTGTGCTTGCTGTGCTGCCTGTGCTTGCTGCCTGTACTTGCTGTGCTGCCTGTGCTTGCTGTGCTGCCTGTGCTTGCTGCCTGTGCTTGCTGCCTGTGCTTGCTGTGCTGCCTGAGCTGCCTGTGCTTGCTGCCTGTGCTTGCTGTGCTGCCTGTGCTTGCTGCCTGTACTTGCTGTGCTGCCTGTGCTTGCAGCCTGTGCTTGCTGTGCTTGCTGCGCTGCCTGTGCTTGCTGTGCTGCCTGTGCTTGCTGCCTGTGTGTGCTGTGCTTGCTGTGCCGCCTGTGCTTGCTGTGCTGCCTGTTCTTGCTGCCTGTGCTTGCTGTGCTGCCTGTGCTTGTTGCCTGTGCTTGCTGCGTGTGCTTGCTGTGCTTGCTGTGCTGCCTGTGCTTGCTGCCTGTACTTGCTGTGCTGCATGTGCTTGATGTGCTGCCTGTGCTGCCTGTGCTGCCTGTGCTTTCTGTGCTTGCTGTGCTGCCTGTGCTTGCTGTGCTGCCTGTGCTTGCTGCCTGTGCTTGTTGCCTGTGCTTGCTGCGTGTGCTTGCTGTGCTGCCTGTGCTTGCTGCCTGTACTTGCTGTGCTGCCTGTGCTTGCTGTGCTGCCTGTGCTTGCTGCCTGTGCTTGCTGCCTGTGCTTGCTGTGCTGCCTGAGCTGCCTGTGCTTGCTGCCTGTGCTTGCTGTGCTGCCTGTGCTTGCTGCCTGTACTTGCTGTGCTGCCTGTGCTTGCAGCCTGTGCTTGCTGTGCTTGCTGCGCTGCCTGTGCTTGCTGTGCTGCCTGTGCTTGCTGTGCTGCCTGTGCTTGCTGCCTGTGTGTGCTGTGCTTGCTGTGCCGCCTGTGCTTGCTGTGCTGCCTGTTCTTGCTGCCTGTGCTTGCTGTGCTGCCTGTGCTTGTTGCCTGTGCTTGCTGCGTGTGCTTGCTGTGCTTGCTGTGCTGCCTGTGCTTGCTGCCTGTACTTGCTGTGCTGCATGTGCTTGATGTGCTGCCTGTGCTTGCTGTGCTGCCTGTGCTGCCTGTGCTTTCTGTGCTTGCTGTGCTGCCTGTGCCTGCTGTGCTACCTGCGCTTGCTGCCTGTGTTTGTTGTGCTGCCTGTGCTTGCTGTGCAGCCTGTGCTTGCTGCCTGTGCTTTCTGTGCTGCCTGTGCTTGCTGCCTGTGCTTGCTGTGCTTGCTATGCTGCCTGTGCAAGCTGCCTGTGCTTACTGTGCTGCCTGTGCTTGCTGTGCTGCCTGTGCTTGTTGCCTGTGCTTGCTGTGCTGTCTGTGCTTGCTGCCTGTGCTGTCTGTGCTTGCTGCCTGTGCTTGCTGTGCTGCCTGTGCTTGTTGCCTGTGCTTGCTGCGTGTGCTTGCTGTGCTTGCTGTGCTGCCTGTGCTTGCTGCCTGTGCCGCCTGTGCTTGTTGTGCTGCCTGTGCTTGCTGTGCTGCCTGTGCTTGCTGCCTGTGCTTTCTGTGCTGCCTGTGCTTGCTGTGCTGCCTGTGCTTGCTGCCTGTGCTTGCTGTGCTGCCTGTGCTTGCTGCCTGTGCTTGCTGCCTGTGCTTGCTGTGCTGCCTGTGCTCGCTGTGCTGCCTGTGCTGTGCTGCCTGTGCTTGCTGTGCTGCCTTTGCTTTCTGCCTGTGCTTGCTGCCCTGCCTGTGCTTGCTGCCTGTGCTTGCTGCCTGTGTTGCCTGTGCTTGCTGTGCTGCCTGTGCTTGCTGCCTGTGCTTGCTCTCCTGCCTGTGCATGCTGTGCTGCCTGTGCTTGCTGCCTGTGATTGCTGTGCTGCCTGTGCTTGCTGCCTGTGCTTGCTGCCTGTGCTTGCTGTGCTGCCTGTGCTTGCTGCCTGTGCTTGCTGTGCTGCCTGTGCTTGCTGCCTGTGCTTGCTGTGCTGCCTGTGCTTGCTGTGCTGCCTGTGCTTGCTGCCTGTGCTTGCTGTGCTTGCTATGCTGCCTGTGCAAGATGCCTGTGCTTGCTGTGCTGCCTGTGCTTGCTGCCTGTGCTTGCTGTGCTTGCTATGCTGCCTGTGCAAGATGCCTGTGCTTGCTGTGCTGCCTGTGCTTGCTGCGTGTGCTTGCTGTGCTGCCTGTGCTTGCTGTTTGTGCTTGCTGTGCTGCCTGTGCTTGCTGCCTGTGCTTGCTGTGCTGCCTGTGCTTGCTGCCTGTGCTTGCTGTGCTGCCTGTGCTTGCTGCCTGTGCTTGCTATGCTGCCTGTGCTTGCTGTGCTGCCTGTTAGCGATGCATTTGATTTCGCCCATAACACGCGGTAATTCGACAGTGGCACACGACAGTGTGTTGCTGCGTCACCTGTTTTTGGAGGCGCCGAGAGTCGCGGATCATATGTTTACCTCGGCGGCCGGTGCATTGACCTGCGTCTCAGTAAGAGTAAGCATTGTAAACAAATGCGAGAGTGAATCTCGCCGAAGATCGGAGCAGGCTTTGCCTGTTGGAAAGAGGACGGAGCTTGACCCCTCTGCACTTCCCCCAGAATCGCTAAAACGAACACACCTCGTCGAGCTATTTTGCGGGTTTCTAACATGCCTGTGCTTGCTGTGCTGCCTGTGCTTGCTGCCTGTTCTTGCTGTGCTGCCTGTGCTCGCTGCCTGTGCTTGCTGTGCCGCCTGTGCTTGCTGTGTTGCCTGTGCTTGCTGTGCTGCCTGTGCTTTCTGTGCTGCCTCTGCTTGCTATGCTGCCTGTGCTTGCTGCCTGTGCTTGCTCTGCTGCCTGTGCTTGCTGCCTGTGCTTGCTGTGCTGCCTGTGCTTGCTGTGCTGCCTGTGCTTTCTGTGCTGCCTGTGCCTGCTGTGCTGCCTGCGCTTGCTGCCTGTGCTTGCTGTGCTGCCTCTGCTTGCTATGCTGCCTGTGCTTGCTGCCTGTGCTTGCTCTGCTGCCTGTGCTTGCTCTGCTGCCTGTGCTTGCTGCCTGTGCTTGCTGTGCTGCCTGTGCTTTCTGTGCTTGCTGTGCTGCCTGTGCCTGCTGTGCTGCCTGCGCTTGCTGCCTGTGCTTGCTGTGCTGCCTCTGCTTGCTATGCTGCCTGTGCTTGCTGCCTGTGCTTGCTCTGCTGCCTGTGCTTGCTCTGCTGCCTGTGCTTGCTGCCTGTGCTTGCTGTGCTGCCTGTGCTTGCTGTGCTGCCTGTTCTTGTTGCCTGTGCTTGCTGCGTGTGCTTGCTGTGCTGTCTGTGCTTGCTGCCTGTGCTTGCTGTGCTGCCTGTGCTTGCTGCCTGTGCTTGCCGTGCTGCCTGTGCTTGCTGCCTGTGCTGCCTGTGCTTGCTGTGCTGCCTGTGCTTGCTGCCTGTGTTTGCTGTGCTTCCTGTGCTGCCTGTGCTTGCTGCCTGTGCTTACTCTGCTGCCTGTGCTTGCTCTGCTGCCTGTGCTTGCTGCCTGTGCTTGCTGTGCTGCCTGTGCTTGCTGTGCTGCCTGTTCTTGTTGCCTGTGCTTGCTGCGTGTGCTTGCTGTGCTGCCTGTGCTTGCTGCCTGTGCTTGCTGTGCTGCCTGTGCTTGCTGCCTGTGCTTGCCGTGCTGCCTGTGCTTGCTACCTGTGCCGCCTGTGCTTGCTGTGCTGCCTTTGCTTGTTGCCTGTGCTTGCTGCGTGTGCTTGCTGTGCTTCCTGTGCTTGCTGCCTGTGCTTGCTGCCTGTGCTTGCTATGCTGCCTGTGCTTGCTGTGCTGCCTGTTAGCGATGCATTTGATTTCGCCCATAACACGCGGTAATTCGACAGTGGCACACGACAGTGCGTTGCTGTGTCACCTGTTTTTGGAGGCGCCGAGAGTCGCGGATCATATGTTTAGCTCGGCGGCCGGTGCATTGACCTGCGTCTCAGTAAGAGTAAGCATTGTAAACAAATGCGAGAGTGAATCTCGCCGAAGATCGGAGCAGGATTTGCCTGTTGGAAAGAGGACGGAGCTTGACCCCTCTGCACTTCCCCCAGAATCGCTAAAACGAACACACCTCGTCGAGCTATTTTGCGGGTTTCTAACATGCCTGTGCTTGCTGCCTGTGCTTGCTGTGCTCTCTGTGCTTGCTGCCTGTGCTTGCTGTGCTGCCTGTGCCTGCTGTGCTGCCTGCGCTTGCTGCCTGTGCTTGCTGTGCTGCCTGTCCTTGCTGTGCAGCCTGTGCTTGCTGCCTGTGCTTTCTGTGCTGCCTGTGCTTGCTGCCTGTGCTTGCTGTGCTTGCTATGCTGTCTGTGCAAGCTGCCTGTGCTTACTGTGCTGCCTGTGCTTGCTGTGCTGCCTGTGCTTGTTGCCTGTGCTTGCTGCGTGTGCTTGCTGTGCTTGCTGTGCTGCCTGTGCTTGCTGCCTGTGCCGCCTGTGCTTGTTGTGCTGCCTGTGCTTGCTGTGCTGCCTGTGCTTGCTGCCTGTGCTTTCTGTGCTGCCTGTGCATGCTGTGCTGCCTGTGCTTGCTGCCTGTGCTTGCTGTGCTGCCTGTGCTTGCTGTTTGTGCTTGCTGTGCTGCCTGTGCTTGCTGTGCTGCCTGTGCTTGCTGTGCTTGCTATGCTGCCTGTGCAAGCTGCCTGTGCTTACTGTGCTGCCTGTGCTTGCTGTGCTGCCTGTGCTTGTTGCCTGTGCTTGCTGCGTGTGCTTGCTGTGCTTGCTGTGCTGCCTGTGCTTGCTGCCTGTGCTGCCTGTGCTTGCTGCCTGTGCTTGCCGTGCTGCCTGTGCTTGCTGCCTGTGCTGCCTGTGCTTGCTGCCTGTGCTTGCTGTGCTCCCTGTGCTTGCTGCCTGTGCTTGCCGTGCTGCCTGTGCTTGCTGCCTGTGCTGCCTGTGCTTGCTGTGCTGCCTGTGCTTGCTGCCTGTGTTTGCTGTGCTGCCTGTGCTTGCTGTGCTGCCTGTGCTTGCTGCCTGTGCTTGCTGCCTGTGCTTGCTGTGCTTGCTATGCTGCCTGTGCAAGATGCCTGTGCTTGCTGTGCTGCCTGTGCTTGCTGCCTGTGCTTGCTGCCTGTGCTTGCTGTGCTTGCTATGCTGCCTGTGCAAGATGCCTGTGCTTGCTGTGCTGCCTGTGCTTGCTGCCTGTGCTTGCTGTGCTGCCTGTGCTTGCTGCCTGTGCTTGCTGCCTGTGCTTGCTATGCTGCCTGTGCAAGATGCCTGTGCTTGCTGTGCTGCCTGTGCTTGCTGCCTGTGCTTGCTGTGCTGCCTGTGCTTGCTGTGCTCCCTGTGCTTGCTGCCTGTGATTGCTGCCTGTGCTTACTATGCTGCCTGTGCTTGCTGTGCTGCCTGTGCTTGCTGCCTGTGCTTGCTGTGCTGCCTGTGCTTGCTGTGCTGCCTGTTAGCGATGCATTTGGTTTCGCCCATAACACGCGGTAATTCGACAGTGGCACATGACAGTGCGTTGCTGTGTCACCTATTTTTGGAGGCGCCGAGGGTCGCGGATCATATGTTTACCTCGGCAGCCGGTGCATTGACCTGCGTCTCAGTAAGAGTAAGCATAGTAAACAAATGCGAGAGTGAATCTCGCCGAAGATCGGAGCAGGCTTTGCCTGTTGGAAAGAGGACGGAGCCTGACACCTCTGCACTTCCCCCAGAATCGCTAAAACGAACACATTGTTACGTCCGGGCGAGGCTTATCACGACTTTGATGTTTGTCAAGACGGTCGATGAGAAATCCGCGAGCGGCCTGCCGTGCGACCGGTCGTAACGCTTGAATATTTTTGTTAATTTAATTACAATAAATCAACGGCGATCTAACTGAAGATCATCATTGCGGTATTCTAATCCCTTCCTGGAAGAGGAGGGATTTTCTAGTTTATTTGGTACAAGCTAAACGGAGAAGTTAAGTTAAAATCTAATATCGCGTTTAGTTGCTTGCAGGACTAATAGGATTCGTGTGTCTTCTCAAGACCCGTACAGGTCCCCAATTGTTCTCGCGAGGTTATGTTTCGGCCGGTGTACAATGCTATGGTATATGAGGTGTGACGTCACAACACAGATTAAATTAAAGAGAGTAATATAAGGGGAAAACAAAAGTAGTTATATTCAATTGAAAATAATCGTATAAAGAAAAGATGGAATATATATATATATAGAGAGAGAAAAGTAGAACAGATGTGTTACGAATTCGCTAAACTATGAAAGAATTACTGCAAGAGATGTTATCGCAGTATTGAGAAAAGTTCATGTGTAGTGCGCGACAATGATGCGCCTTAACACGAGCGCTTTCGGATATCAGTAATTATGCCTTTACAATCGACAAGTTAACAAGGAATCTTGCACGGTCAAATGACCGTGCCCGTGGGATCCCGCCGTGGCCTAAGCTCGGGTATGATCATACAATAAGATGGTAATTGTCGTCGTGTTTCGCGACTGGAGGTTCCTACCGTGTCGCTGGTCTTCGGTTACTGTCGTATAATTTCGGTTTGCGCACGCGCTCTTTCTCCTCCTCTCTGCTCTAGCACTCTCTCTCTCTCTCCTTCGCTCTCTCTCTATCTCTCTTTCTCTTTGGCGGTAGGTCGGTTGGAATTTCGGTGTTTAAACGATGATAGTACCTTCGAATCGTAATAGAATTTTAGTACTTTGAACCTCCTTGATTTGCCTATGCTCTGTGATAATTGAGCCGGGAACTAGTCCGTTACAAGGTTCGGCAAGTCAGGAAGATAGTGCTTCTATTCAAATATCTCGATAATTAATTCCGACTTTAATCGCCATACGAGCGAGGAACAACCTTTCCGCGTTCCGTTCAAGTTAAAGAATAAAGAAAAAGTAATGTAAATGAAATCAAAAGGAAACTTAAGCTAACGTGTCCGACGCAATTTGTCGGCCACGTGCAGAACGTAACGCGCACACCTTCGCACTTTCACTAAATTAAAGAAAACTGAGTCTATGTCTCACTTAATAATTAGATTTTACAAGCTATTGTTTAACGAGGATTAATGAGTCCGTATTACTACACACTGCTAGAAGAATATGCACTTTAGGCTCAGAAATTAATGAAAACTAAGACACCCTCGGACAATCGACTACGTACCTCACGACTTTACAGCCAACTGCCCAGAGAAATCCGTCGCGAGACGGCTCCTGGGCTCGCTCTAGGCCAGTTTTTCATACCCTAACCATGGAAACGGTCGATCAGCGGTCGATTTAGTGTACAAATATTGTGTTACTATGCTCGCTCGATGTTCAGCGAGAGACTTTCGTTTGCTCATTTATCCTCTTTTAATTATTCAGTTTTATTGCGAATAAAATATGATTGCCTTGACTCAGCTATTCAAAACTTTAGTAGTGCACGCTCCTGACTTATATGCTTGAACAGAATCAGGTTGATATCTGGGCAATGCCTTATTGCCACGAAAATAATAATTTACTTTTGAGAGAGAGAGAAACCAAAAATTAACACGCGGAACCTCATCGCTTTTTCCTTAGCCTATACACGCACACACTCATACCGCACGCACACACTCATACTCTGCTCACACGCATTCATATCCACTCACACGCTTACATTTACTTACATCTACTTATATCTACTTATATATATATACGATGGGACGAATATGATTCCACGGTGAGGGAATTCCACTACATATTAACAACTCAACAGCACCACATATACGATGGGGCTAAACCGTGATACAAGTAATTCATATACGCGGCCTGGAGGAAAAATAGAATAACATGATTTTACAACTAATACTCTAACAGCGCACCGGAAGCGATGAGCCTAAGCCGTTATGAGTAATTCGTCATCCGGCGGCCGGAGTGAAGGAAAGGAAAGAGAGTTTAATTTGAAAGATAATAAAGAGAAGGAAAAATCAAAAAGTTACGCTGGGACGTAACAACATCTCGTCGAGCTATTTTGCGGGTTTCTAACATGCCTGTGCTTGCTGCCTGTGCTTGCTGCCTGTGCTTGCTGCCTGTGCTTGCTATGCTGCCTGTGCTTGCTGTGCTGCCTGTGCTTGGTGCCTGTGCTTGCTGCCTGTGCTTGCTGTGCTGCCTGTGCTTGCTGCCTGTGCTTGCTGTGCTGCCTGTGCTTGCTGCCTGTGCTTGCTGCCTGTGCTTGCTGTGCTGCCTGTGCTTGCTGCCTGTGCTTGCTGTGCTGCCTGTGCTTGCTTCTTGTGCTTACTGTGCTGCCTGAGCTGCCTGAGCTGCCTGTGCTTGCTGCCTGTGCTTGCTGTGCTGCCTGTGCTTGCTGCCTGTGCTTGCTGCCTGTGCTTGCTGTGCTGCCTGTGCTTGCTGCCTGTGCTTGCTGCCTGTGCTTGTTGTGCTGCCTGTGCTTGCTGCCTGTGCTTGCTGCCTGTGCTTGCTGTGCTGCCTGTGCTTGCTGCCTGTGCTTGCTGTGCTGCCTGAGCTGCCTGTGCTTGCTGCCTGTGCTTGCTGTGCTGCCTGTGCTTGCTGCCTGTACTTGCTGTGCTGCCTGTGCTTGCTGTGCTGCCTATGTTTGCTGCCTGTGCTTGCTGCCTGTGCTTGCTGTGCTGCCTGTGCTTGCTGTGCTGCCTGTGCTTGCTGCCTGTGCTTGTTGCCTGTGCTTGCTGCGTGTGCTTGCTGTGCTGCCTGTGCTTGCTGCCTGTACTTGCTGTGCTGCCTGTGCTTGCTGTGCTGCCTGTGCTTGCTGCCTGTGCTTGCTGCCTGTGCTTGCTGTGCTGCCTGAGCTGCCTGTGCTTGCTGCCTGTGCTTGCTTTGCTGCCTGTGCTTGCTGCCTGTACTTGCTGTGCTGCCTGTGCTTGCAGCCTGTGCTTGCTGTGCTTGCTGCGCTGCCTGTGCTTGCTGTGCTGCCTGTGCTTGCTGCCTGTGTGTGCTGTGCTTGCTGTGCCGCCTGTGCTTGCTGTGCTGCCTGTTCTTGCTGCCTGTGCTTGCTGTGCTGCCTGTGCTTGTTGCCTGTGCTTGCTGCGTGTGCTTGCTGTGCTTGCTGTGCTGCCTGTGCTTGCTGCCTGTACTTGCTGTGCTGCATGTGCTTGATGTGCTGCCTGTGCTTGCTGTGCTGCCTGTGCTGCCTGTGCTTTCTGTGCTGCCTGTGCCTGCTGTGCTGCCTGCGCTTGCTGCCTGTGTTTGTTGTGCTGCCTGTGCTTTCTGTGCTGCCTGTGCTTGCTGCCTGTGCTTGCTGCCTGTGCTTGCTATGCTGCCTGTGCAAGCTGCCTGTGCTTACTGTGCTGCCTGTGCTTGCTGTGCTGCCTATGCTTGTTGCCTGTGCTTGCTGTGCTGTCTGTGCTTGCTGCCTGTGCTGTCTGTGCTCGCTGTGCTGCCTGTGCTGTGCTGCCTGTGCTTGCTGTGCTGCCTTTGCTTTCTGCCTGTGCTTGCTGCGCTGCCTGTGCTTGCTGCCTGTGCTTGCTGCCTGTGCTGCCTGTGCTTGCTGTGCTGCCTGTGCTTGCTGCCTGTGCTTGCTCTCCTGCCTGTGCATGCTGTGCTGCCTGTGCTTGCTGCCTGTGATTGCTGTGCTGCCTGTGCTTGCTGCCTGTGCTTGCTGCCTGTGCTTGCTGTGCTGCCTGTGCTTGCTGCCTGTGCTTGCTGTGCTGCCTGTGCTTGCTGTGCTGCCTGTGCTTGCTGCCTGTACTTGCTGTGCTGCATGTGCTTGATGTGCTGCTTGTGCTTGCTGTGCTGCCTGTGCTGCCTGTGCTTTCTGTGCTTGATGTGCTGCCTGTGCTTGCTGTGCTGCCTGTGCTTGCTGCCTGTGCTTGTTGCCTGTGCTTGCTGCGTGTGCTTGCTGTGCTGCCTGTACTTGCTGTGCTGCCTGTGCTTGCTGTGCTGCCTGTGCTTGCTGCCTGTGCTTGCTGCCTGTGCTTGCTGTGCTGCCTGAGCTGCCTGTGCTTGCTGCCTGTGCTTGCTGTGCTGCCTGTGCTTGCTGCCTGTACTTGCTGTGCTGCCTGTGCTTGCAGCCTGTGCTTGCTGTGCTTGCTGCGCTGCCTGTGCTTGCTGTGCTGCCTGTGCTTGCTGTGCTGCCTGTGCTTGCTGCCTGTGTGTGCTGTGCTTGCTGTGCCGCCTGTGCTTGCTGTGCTGCCTGTTCTTGCTGCCTGTGCTTGCTGTGCTGCCTGTGCTTGTTGCCTGTGCTTTCTGTGCTGCCTGTGCTTGCTGCCTGTGCTTGCTGTGCTTGCTATGCTGCCTGTGCAAGCTGCCTGTGCTTACTGTGCTGCCTGTGCTTGCTGTGCTGCCTGTGCTTGTTGCCTGTGCTTGCTGTGCTGTCTGTGCTTGCTGCCTGTGCTGTCTGTGCTTGCTGCCTGTGCTTGCTGTGCTGCCTGTGCTTGTTGCCTGTGCTTGCTGCGTGTGCTTGCTGTGCTTGCTGTGCTGCCTGTGCTTGCTGCCTGTGCTGCCTGTGCTTGCTGTGCTGCCTGTGCTTGCTGCCTGTGTTTGCTGTGCTGCCTGTGCTTGCTGTGCTGCCTGTGCTTGCTGCCTGTGCCGCCTGTGCTTGTTGTGCTGCCTGTGCTTGCTGTGCTGCCTGTGCTTGCTGCCTGTGCTTTCTGTGCTGCCTGTGCTTGCTGTGCTGCCTGTGCTTGCTGCCTGTGCTTGCTGTGCTGCCTGTGCTTGCTGCCTGTGCTTGCTGCCTGTTCTTGCTGTGCTGCCTGTGCTCGCTGTGCTGCCTGTGCTGTGCTGCCTGTGCTTGCTGTGCTGCCTTTGCTTTCTGCCTGTGCTTGCTGCGCTGCCTGGGCTTGCTGCCTGTGCTTGCTGCCTGTGTTGCCTGTGCTTGCTGTGCTGCCTGTGCTTGCTGCCTGTGCTTGCTCTCCTGCCTGTGCATGCTGTGCTGCCTGAGCTTGCTGCCTGTGATTGCTGTGCTGCCTGTGCTTGCTGCCTGTGCTTGCTGCCTGTGCTTGCTGTGCTGCCTGTGCTTGCTGCCTGTGCTTGCTGTGCTGCCTGTGCTTGCTGCCTGTGCTTGCTGTGCTGCCTGTGCTTGCTGTGCTGCCTGTGCTTGCTGCCTGTGCTTGCTGTGCTTGCTATGCTGCCTGTGCAAGATGCCTGTGCTTGCTGTGCTGCCTGTGCTTGCTGCCTGTGCTTGCTGTGCTTGCTATGCTGCCTGTGCAAGATGCCTGTGCTTGCTGTGCTGCCTGTGCTTGCTGTGCTGCCTGTGCTTGCTGCCTGTGCTTGCTGTGCTGCCTGTGCTTGCTGTTTGTGCTTGCTGTGCTGCCTGTGCTTGCTGCCTGTGCTTGCTGTGCTGCCTGTGCTTGCTGCCTGTGCTTGCTGTGCTGCCTGTGCTTGCTGTGCTGCCTGTGCTTTCTGTGCTGCCTGTGCCTGCTGTGCTGCCTGCGCTTGCTGCCTGTGGTTGCTGTGCTGCCTCTGCTTGCTATGCTGCCTGTGCTTGCTGTTTGTGCTTGCTGTGCTGCCTGTTCTTGCTGTGCTGCCTGTGCTTGCTATGCTGCCTGTGCAAGCTGCCTGTGCTTGCTGTGCTGCCTGTGCTTGCTGCCTGTGCTTGCTGTGCTGCCTGTGCTTGCTGTGCTCCCTGTGCTTGCTGCCTGTGATTGCTGCCTGTGCTTACTATGCTGCCTGTGCTTGCTGTGCTGCCTGTGCTTGCTGCCTGTGCTTGCTGTGCTGCCTGTGCTTGCTGTGCTGCCTGTTGGCGATGCATTTGGTTTCGCCCATAACACGCGGTAATTCGACAGTGGCACATGACAGTGCGTTGCTGTGTCACCTATTTTTGGAGGCGCCGAGGGTCGCGGATCATATGTTTACCTCGGCAGCCGGTGCATTGACCTGCGTCTCAGTAAGAGTAAGCATAGTAAACAAATGCGAGAGTGAATCTCGCCGAAAATCGGAGCAGGCTTTGCCTGTTGGAAAGAGGAGGGAGCCTGACACCTCTGCACTTCCCCCAGAATCTCTAAAACGAACACATCTCGTCGAGCTATTTTGCGGGTTTCTAACATACCTGTGCTTGCTGCCTGTGCTTGCTGCCTGTGCTTGCTGCCTGTGCTTGCTATGCTGCCTGTGCTTGGTGCCTGTGCTTGCTGCCTGTGCTTGCTGTGCTGCCTGTGCTTGCTGCCTGTGCTTGCTGTGCTGCCTGTGCTTGCTGCCTGTGCTTACTGTGCTGCCGGTGCTTGTTGCCTGTGCTTGCTGCGTGTGCTTGCTGTGCTGCCTGTGCTTGCTGCCTGGACTTGCTGTGCTGCCTGTGCTTGCTGTGCTGCCTGGGCTTGCTGCCTGTGCTTACTGTGCTGCCTGTGCTTTTTGTGCTGCCTGTGCTTGCTGTGCTGCCTGTGCTTGCTGCTTGTGCTTACTGTGCTGCCTGAGCTGCCTGAGCTGCCTGTGCTTGCTGCCTGTGCTTGCTGCCTGTGCTTGCTGTGCTGCCTGTGCTTGCTGCCTGTGCTTGCTGCCTGTGCTTGCTGTGCTGCCTGTGCTTGCTGCCTGTGCTTGCTGTGCTGCCTGTGCTTGCTGCCTGTGCTTGCTGTGCTGCCTGTGCTTGTTGCCTGTGCTTGCTGCGTGTGCTTGCTGTGCTGCCTGTGCTTGCTGCCTGTACTTGCTGTGCTGCCTGTGCTTGCTGTGCTGCCTGTGCTTGCTGCCTGTGCTTGCTGCCTGTGCTTGCTGTGCTGCCTGTGCTTGCTGCCTGTGCTTGCTGTGCTGCCTGTGCTTGCTGCCTGTGCTTGTTGCCTGTGCTTGCTGCGTGTGCTTGCTGTGCTGCCTGGGCTTGCTGCCTGTGCTTACTGTGCTGCCTGTGCTTTTTGTGCTGCCTGTGCTTGCTGTGCTGCCTGTGCTTGCTGCTTGTGCTTACTGTGCTGCCTGAGCTGCCTGAGCTGCCTGTGCTTGCTGCCTGTGCTTGCTGCCTGTGCTTGCTGTGCTGCCTGTGCTTGCTGCCTGTGCTTGCTGCCTGTGCTTGCTGTGCTGCCTGTGCTTGCTGCCTGTGCTTGCTGTGCTGCCTGTGCTTGCTGCCTGTGCTTGCTGTGCTGCCTGTGCTTGTTGCCTGTGCTTGCTGCGTGTGCTTGCTGTGCTGCCTGGGCTTGCTGCCTGTGCTTACTGTGCTGCCTGTGCTTTTTGTGCTGCCTGTGCTTGCTGTGCTGCCTGTGCTTGCTGCCTGTGCTTACTGTGCTGCCGGTGCTTGTTGCCTGTGCTTGCTGCGTGTGCTTGCTGTGCTGCCTGTGCTTGCTGCCTGGACTTGCTGTGCTGCCTGTGCTTGCTGTGCTGCCTGGGCTTGCTGCCTGTGCTTACTGTGCTGCCTGTGCTTTTTGTGCTGCCTGTGCTTGCTGTGCTGCCTGTGCTTGCTGCTTGTGCTTACTGTGCTGCCTGAGCTGCCTGAGCTGCCTGTGCTTGCTGCCTGTGCTTGCTGCCTGTGCTTGCTGTGCTGCCTGTGCTTGCTGCCTGTGCTTGCTGCCTGTGCTTGCTGTGCTGCCTGTGCTTGCTGCCTGTGCTTGCTGTGCTGCCTGTGCTTGCTGCCTGTGCTTGCTGTGCTGCCTATGCTTGCTGCCTGTGCTTGCTGTGCTGCCTGTGCTTGCTGTGCTGCCTGTGCTTGCTGCCTGTGCTTGTTGCCTGTGCTTGCTGCGTGTGCTTGCTGTGCTGCCTGTGCTTGCTGCCTGTACTTGCTGTGCTGCCTGTGCTTGCTGTGCTGCCTGTGCTTGCTGCCTGTGCTTGCTGCCTGTGCTTGCTGTGCTGCCTGAGCTGCCTGTGCTTGCTGCCTGTGCTTGCTGTGCTGCCTGTGCTTGCTGCCTGTACTTGCTGTGCTGCCTGTGCTTGCAGCCTGTGCTTGCTGTGCTTGCTGCGCTGCCTGTGCTTGCTGTGCTGCCTGTGCTTGCTGCCTGTGTGTGCTGTGCTTGCTGTGCCGCCTGTGCTTGCTGTGCTGCCTGTTCTTGCTGCCTGTGCTTGCTGTGCTGCCTGTGCTTGTTGCCTGTGCTTGCTGCGTGTGCTTGCTGTGCTTGCTGTGCTGCCTGTGCTTGCTGCCTGTACTTGCTGTGCTGCATGTGCTTGATGTGCTGCCTGTGCTGCCTGTGCTGCCTGTGCTTTCTGTGCTTGCTGTGCTGCCTGTGCTTGCTGTGCTGCCTGTGCTTGCTGCCTGTGCTTGTTGCCTGTGCTTGCTGCGTGTGCTTGCTGTGCTGCCTGTGCTTGCTGCCTGTACTTGCTGTGCTGCCTGTGCTTGCTGTGCTGCCTGTGCTTGCTGCCTGTGCTTGCTGCCTGTGCTTGCTGTGCTGCCTGAGCTGCCTGTGCTTGCTGCCTGTGCTTGCTGTGCTGCCTGTGCTTGCTGCCTGTACTTGCTGTGCTGCCTGTGCTTGCAGCCTGTGCTTGCTGTGCTTGCTGCGCTGCCTGTGCTTGCTGTGCTGCCTGTGCTTGCTGTGCTGCCTGTGCTTGCTGCCTGTGTGTGCTGTGCTTGCTGTGCCGCCTGTGCTTGCTGTGCTGCCTGTTCTTGCTGCCTGTGCTTGCTGTGCTGCCTGTGCTTGTTGCCTGTGCTTGCTGCGTGTGCTTGCTGTGCTTGCTGTGCTGCCTGTGCTTGCTGCCTGTACTTGCTGTGCTGCATGTGCTTGATGTGCTGCCTGTGCTTGCTGTGCTGCCTGTGCTGCCTGTGCTTTCTGTGCTTGCTGTGCTGCCTGTGCCTGCTGTGCTGCCTGCGCTTGCTGCCTGTGTTTGTTGTGCTGCCTGTGCTTGCTGTGCAGCCTGTGCTTGCTGCCTGTGCTTTCTGTGCTGCCTGTGCTTGCTGCCTGTGCTTGCTGTGCTTGCTATGCTGCCTGTGCAAGCTGCCTGTGCTTACTGTGCTGCCTGTGCTTGCTGTGCTGCCTGTGCTTGTTGCCTGTGCTTGCTGTGCTGTCTGTGCTTGCTGCCTGTGCTGTCTGTGCTTGCTGCCTGTGCTTGCTGTGCTGCCTGTGCTTGTTGCCTGTGCTTGCTGCGTGTGCTTGCTGTGCTTGCTGTGCTGCCTGTGCTTGCTGCCTGTGCTGCCTGTGCTTGCTGTGCTGCCTGTGCTTGCTGCCTGTGTTTGCTGTGCTGCCTGTGCTTGCTGTGCTGCCTGTGCTTGCTGCCTGTGCCGCCTGTGCTTGTTGTGCTGCCTGTGCTTGCTGTGCTGCCTGTGCTTGCTGCCTGTGCTTTCTGTGCTGCCTGTGCTTGCTGTGCTGCCTGTGCTTGCTGCCTGTGCTTGCTGTGCTGCCTGTGCTTGCTGCCTGTGCTTGCTGCCTGTGCTTGCTGTGCTGCCTGTGCTCGCTGTGCTGCCTGTGCTGTGCTGCCTGTGCTTGCTGTGCTGCCTTTGCTTTCTGCCTGTGCTTGCTGCCCTGCCTGTGCTTGCTGCCTGTGCTTGCTGCCTGTGTTGCCTGTGCTTGCTGTGCTGCCTGTGCTTGCTGCCTGTGCTTGCTCTCCTGCCTGTGCATGCTGTGCTGCCTGTGCTTCCTGCCTGTGATTGCTGTGCTGCCTGTGCTTGCTGCCTGTGCTTGCTGCCTGTGCTTGCTGTGCTGCCTGTGCTTGCTGCCTGTGCTTGCTGTGCTGCCTGTGCTTGCTGCCTGTGCTTGCTGTGCTGCCTGTGCTTGCTGTGCTGCCTGTGCTTGCTGCCTGTGCTTGCTGTGCTTGCTATGCTGCCTGTGCAAGATGCCTGTGCTTGCTGTGCTGCCTGTGCTTGCTGCCTGTGCTTGCTGTGCTTGCTATGCTGCCTGTGCAAGATGCCTGTGCTTGCTGTGCTGCCTGTGCTTGCTGCCTGTGCTTGCTGTGCTGCCTGTGCTTGCTGTTTGTGCTTGCTGTGCTGCCTGTGCTTGCTGCCTGTGCTTGCTGTGCTGCCTGTGCTTGCTGCCTGTGCTTGCTGCCTGTGCTTGCTATGCTGCCTGTGCTTGCTGTGCTGCCTGTTAGCGATGCATTTGATTTCGCCCATAACACGCGGTAATTCGACAGTGGCACACGACAGTGTGTTGCTGCGTCACCTGTTTTTGGAGGCGCCGAGAGTCGCGGATCATATGTTTACCTCGGCGGCCGGTGCATTGACCTGCGTCTCAGTAAGAGTAAGCATTGTAAACAAATGCGAGAGTGAATCTCGCCGAAGATCGGAGCAGGCTTTGCCTGTTGGAAAGAGGACGGAGCTTGACCCCTCTGCACTTCCCCCAGAATCGCTAAAACGAACACACCTCGTCGAGCTATTTTGCGGGTTTCTAACATGCCTGTGCTTGCTGTGCTGCCTGTGCTTGCTGCCTGTTCTTGCTGTGCTGCCTGTGCTCGCTGCCTGTGCTTGCTGTGCCGCCTGTGCTTGCTGTGTTGCCTGTGCTTGCTGTGCTGCCTGTGCTTTCTGTGCTGCCTCTGCTTGCTATGCTGCCTGTGCTTGCTGCCTGTGCTTGCTCTGCTGCCTGTGCTTGCAGCCTGTGCTTGCTGTGCTTGCTGCGCTGCCTGTGCTTGCTGTGCTGCCTGTGCTTGCTGTGCTGCCTGTGCTTGCTGCCTGTGTGTGCTGTGCTTGCTGTGCCGCCTGTGCTTGCTGTGCTGCCTGTTCTTGCTGCCTGTGCTTGCTGTGCTGCCTGTGCTTGCTCTGCTGCCTGTGCTTGCTGCCTGTGCTTGCTGTGCTGCCTGTGCTTTCTGTGCTTGCTGTGCTGCCTGTGCCTGCTGTGCTGCCTGCGCTTGCTGCCTGTGCTTGCTGTGCTGCCTCTGCTTGCTATGCTGCCTGTGCTTGCTGCCAGTGCTTGCTCTGCTGCCTGTGCTTGCTCTGCTGCCTGTGCTTGCTGCCTGTGCTTGCTGTGCTGCCTGTGCTTGCTGTGCTGCCTGTTCTTGTTGCCTGTGCTTGCTGCGTGAGCTTGCTGTGCTGTCTGTGCTTGCTGCCTGTGCTTGCTGTGCTGCCTGTGCTTGCTGCCTGTGCTTGCCGTGCTGCCTGTGCTTGCTGCCTGTGCTGCCTGTGCTTGCTGTGCTGCCTGTGCTTGCTGCCTGTGTTTGCTGTGCTTCCTGTGCTGCCTGTGCTTGCTGCCTGTGCTTACTCTGCTGCCTGTGCTTGCTCTGCTGCCTGTGCTTGCTGCCTGTGCTTGCTGTGCTGCCTGTGCTTGCTGTGCTGCCTGTTCTTGCTGCCTGTGCTTGCTGCCTGTGCTTGCTCTGCTGCCTGTGCTTGCTCTGCTGCCTGTGCTTGCTGCCTGTGCTTGCTGTGCTTGCTATGCTGTCTGTGCAAGCTGCCTGTGCTTACTGTGCTGCCTGTGCTTGCTGTGCTGCCTGTGCTTGTTGCCTGTGCTTGCTGCGTGTGCTTGCTGTGCTTGCTGTGCTGCCTGTGCTTGCTGCCTGTGCCGCCTGTGCTTGTTGTGCTGCCTGTGCTTGCTGTGCTGCCTGTGCTTGCTGCCTGTGCTTTCTGTGCTGCCTGTGCATGCTGTGCTGCCTGTGCTTGCTGCCTGTGCTTGCTGTGCTGCCTGTGCTTGCTGTTTGTGCTTGCTGTGCTGCCTGTGCTTGCTGTGCTGCATGTGCTTGATGTGCTGCCTGTGCTGCCTGTGCTGCCTGTGCTTTCTGTGCTTGCTGTGCTGCCTGTGCTTGCTGTGCTGCCTGTGCTTGCTGCCTGTGCTTGTTGCCTGTGCTTGCTGCGTGTGCTTGCTGTGCTGCCTGTGCTTGCTGCCTGTACTTGCTGTGCTGCCTGTGCTTGCTGTGCTGCCTGTGCTTGCTGCCTGTGCTTGCTGCCTGTGCTTGCTGTGCTGCCTGAGCTGCCTGTGCTTGCTGCCTGTGCTTGCTGTGCTGCCTGTGCTTGCTGCCTGTACTTGCTGTGCTGCCTGTGCTTGCAGCCTGTGCTTGCTGTGCTTGCTGCGCTGCCTGTGCTTGCTGTGCTGCCTGTGCTTGCTGTGCTGCCTGTGCTTGCTGCCTGTGTGTGCTGTGCTTGCTGTGCCGCCTGTGCTTGCTGTGCTGCCTGTTCTTGCTGCCTGTGCTTGCTGTGCTGCCTGTGCTTGTTGCCTGTGCTTGCTGCGTGTGCTTGCTGTGCTTGCTGTGCTGCCTGTGCTTGCTGCCTGTACTTGCTGTGCTGCATGTGCTTGATGTGCTGCCTGTGCTTGCTGTGCTGCCTGTGCTGCCTGTGCTTTCTGTGCTTGCTGTGCTGCCTGTGCCTGCTGTGCTACCTGCGCTTGCTGCCTGTGTTTGTTGTGCTGCCTGTGCTTGCTGTGCAGCCTGTGCTTGCTGCCTGTGCTTTCTGTGCTGCCTGTGCTTGCTGCCTGTGCTTGCTGTGCTTGCTATGCTGCCTGTGCAAGCTGCCTGTGCTTACTGTGCTGCCTGTGCTTGCTGTGCTGCCTGTGCTTGTTGCCTGTGCTTGCTGTGCTGTCTGTGCTTGCTGCCTGTGCTGTCTGTGCTTGCTGCCTGTGCTTGCTGTGCTGCCTGTGCTTGTTGCCTGTGCTTGCTGCGTGTGCTTGCTGTGCTTGCTGTGCTGCCTGTGCTTGCTGCCTGTGCTGCCTGTGCTTGCTGTGCTGCCTGTGCTTGCTGCCTGTGTTTGCTGTGCTGCCTGTGCTTGCTGTGCTGCCTGTGCTTGCTGCCTGTGCCGCCTGTGCTTGTTGTGCTGCCTGTGCTTGCTGTGCTGCCTGTGCTTGCTGCCTGTGCTTTCTGTGCTGCCTGTGCTTGCTGTGCTGCCTGTGCTTGCTGCCTGTGCTTGCTGTGCTGCCTGTGCTTGCTGCCTGTGCTTGCTGCCTGTGCTTGCTGTGCTGCCTGTGCTCGCTGTGCTGCCTGTGCTGTGCTGCCTGTGCTTGCTGTGCTGCCTTTGCTTTCTGCCTGTGCTTGCTGCCCTGCCTGTGCTTGCTGCCTGTGCTTGCTGCCTGTGTTGCCTGTGCTTGCTGTGCTGCCTGTGCTTGCTGCCTGTGCTTGCTCTCCTGCCTGTGCATGCTGTGCTGCCTGTGCTTGCTGCCTGTGATTGCTGTGCTGCCTGTGCTTGCTGCCTGTGCTTGCTGCCTGTGCTTGCTGTGCTGCCTGTGCTTGCTGCCTGTGCTTGCTGTGCTGCCTGTGCTTGCTGCCTGTGCTTGCTGTGCTGCCTGTGCTTGCTGTGCTGCCTGTGCTTGCTGCCTGTGCTTGCTGTGCTTGCTATGCTGCCTGTGCAAGATGCCTGTGCTTGCTGTGCTGCCTGTGCTTGCTGCCTGTGCTTGCTGTGCTTGCTATGCTGCCTGTGCAAGATGCCTGTGCTTGCTGTGCTGCCTGTGCTTGCTGCCTGTGCTTGCTGTGCTGCCTGTGCTTGCTGTTTGTGCTTGCTGTGCTGCCTGTGCTTGCTGCCTGTGCTTGCTGTGCTGCCTGTGCTTGCTGCCTGTGCTTGCTGTGCTGCCTGTGCTTGCTGCCTGTGCTTGCTATGCTGCCTGTGCTTGCTGTGCTGCCTGTTAGCGATGCATTTGATTTCGCCCATAACACGCGGTAATTCGACAGTGGCACACGACAGTGTGTTGCTGCGTCACCTGTTTTTGGAGGCGCCGAGAGTCGCGGATCATATGTTTACCTCGGCGGCCGGTGCATTGACCTGCGTCTCAGTAAGAGTAAGCATTGTAAACAAATGCGAGAGTGAATCTCGCCGAAGATCGGAGCAGGCTTTGCCTGTTGGAAAGAGGACGGAGCTTGACCCCTCTGCACTTCCCCCAGAATCGCTAAAACGAACACACCTCGTCGAGCTATTTTGCGGGTTTCTAACATGCCTGTGCTTGCTGTGCTGCCTGTGCTTGCTGCCTGTTCTTGCTGTGCTGCCTGTGCTCGCTGCCTGTGCTTGCTGTGCCGCCTGTGCTTGCTGTGTTGCCTGTGCTTGCTGTGCTGCCTGTGCTTTCTGTGCTGCCTCTGCTTGCTATGCTGCCTGTGCTTGCTGCCTGTGCTTGCTCTGCTGCCTGTGCTTGCTGCCTGTGCTTGCTGTGCTGCCTGTGCTTGCTGTGCTGCCTGTGCTTTCTGTGCTGCCTGTGCCTGCTGTGCTGCCTGCGCTTGCTGCCTGTGCTTGCTGTGCTGCCTCTGCTTGCTATGCTGCCTGTGCTTGCTGCCTGTGCTTGCTCTGCTGCCTGTGCTTGCTCTGCTGCCTGTGCTTGCTGCCTGTGCTTGCTGTGCTGCCTGTGCTTTCTGTGCTTGCTGTGCTGCCTGTGCCTGCTGTGCTGCCTGCGCTTGCTGCCTGTGCTTGCTGTGCTGCCTCTGCTTGCTATGCTGCCTGTGCTTGCTGCCTGTGCTTGCTCTGCTGCCTGTGCTTGCTCTGCTGCCTGTGCTTGCTGCCTGTGCTTGCTGTGCTGCCTGTGCTTGCTGTGCTGCCTGTTCTTGTTGCCTGTGCTTGCTGCGTGTGCTTGCTGTGCTGTCTGTGCTTGCTGCCTGTGCTTGCTGTGCTGCCTGTGCTTGCTGCCTGTGCTTGCCGTGCTGCCTGTGCTTGCTGCCTGTGCTGCCTGTGCTTGCTGTGCTGCCTGTGCTTGCTGCCTGTGTTTGCTGTGCTTCCTGTGCTGCCTGTGCTTGCTGCCTGTGCTTACTCTGCTGCCTGTGCTTGCTCTGCTGCCTGTGCTTGCTGCCTGTGCTTGCTGTGCTGCCTGTGCTTGCTGTGCTGCCTGTTCTTGTTGCCTGTGCTTGCTGCGTGTGCTTGCTGTGCTGCCTGTGCTTGCTGCCTGTGCTTGCTGTGCTGCCTGTGCTTGCTGCCTGTGCTTGCCGTGCTGCCTGTGCTTGCTACCTGTGCCGCCTGTGCTTGCTGTGCTGCCTTTGCTTGTTGCCTGTGCTTGCTGCGTGTGCTTGCTGTGCTTCCTGTGCTTGCTGCCTGTGCTTGCTGCCTGTGCTTGCTATGCTGCCTGTGCTTGCTGTGCTGCCTGTTAGCGATGCATTTGATTTCGCCCATAACACGCGGTAATTCGACAGTGGCACACGACAGTGCGTTGCTGTGTCACCTGTTTTTGGAGGCGCCGAGAGTCGCGGATCATATGTTTAGCTCGGCGGCCGGTGCATTGACCTGCGTCTCAGTAAGAGTAAGCATTGTAAACAAATGCGAGAGTGAATCTCGCCGAAGATCGGAGCAGGATTTGCCTGTTGGAAAGAGGACGGAGCTTGACCCCTCTGCACTTCCCCCAGAATCGCTAAAACGAACACACCTCGTCGAGCTATTTTGCGGGTTTCTAACATGCCTGTGCTTGCTGCCTGTGCTTGCTGTGCTCTCTGTGCTTGCTGCCTGTGCTTGCTGTGCTGCCTGTGCCTGCTGTGCTGCCTGCGCTTGCTGCCTGTGCTTGCTGTGCTGCCTGTCCTTGCTGTGCAGCCTGTGCTTGCTGCCTGTGCTTTCTGTGCTGCCTGTGCTTGCTGCCTGTGCTTGCTATGCTGTCTGTGCAAGCTGCCTGTGCTTACTGTGCTGCCTGTGCTTGCTGTGCTGCCTGTGCTTGTTGCCTGTGCTTGCTGCGTGTGCTTGCTGTGCTTGCTGTGCTGCCTGTGCTTGCTGCCTGTGCCGCCTGTGCTTGTTGTGCTGCCTGTGCTTGCTGTGCTGCCTGTGCTTGCTGCCTGTGCTTTCTGTGCTGCCTGTGCATGCTGTGCTGCCTGTGCTTGCTGCCTGTGCTTGCTGTGCTGCCTGTGCTTGCTGTTTGTGCTTGCTGTGCTGCCTGTGCTTGCTGTGCTGCCTGTGCTTGCTGTGCTTGCTATGCTGCCTGTGCAAGCTGCCTGTGCTTACTGTGCTGCCTGTGCTTGCTGTGCTGCCTGTGCTTGTTGCCTGTGCTTGCTGCGTGTGCTTGCTGTGCTTGCTGTGCTGCCTGTGCTTGCTGCCTGTGCTGCCTGTGCTTGCTGCCTGTGCTTGCCGTGCTGCCTGTGCTTGCTGCCTGTGCTGCCTGTGCTTGCTGCCTGTGCTTGCTGTGCTCTCTGTGCTTGCTGCCTGTGCTTGCCGTGCTGCCTGTGCTTGCTGCCTGTGCTGCCTGTGCTTGCTGTGCTGCCTGTGCTTGCTGCCTGTGCTTGCTGTGCTGCCTGTGCTTGCTGTGCTGCCTGTGCTTGCTGCCTGTGCTTGCTGCCTGTGCTTGCTGTGCTTGCTATGCTGCCTGTGCAAGATGCCTGTGCTTGCTGTGCTGCCTGTGCTTGCTGCCTGTGCTTGCTGCCTGTGCTTGCTGTGCTTGCTATGCTGCCTGTGCAAGATGCCTGTGCTTGCTGTGCTGCCTGTGCTTGCTGCCTGTGCTTGCTGTGCTGCCTGTGCTTGCTGCCTGTGCTTGCTGCCTGTGCTTGCTATGCTGCCTGTGCAAGATGCCTGTGCTTGCTGTGCTGCCTGTGCTTGCTGCCTGTGCTTGCTGTGCTGCCTGTGCTTGCTGTGCTCCCTGTGCTTGCTGCCTGTGATTGCTGCCTGTGCTTACTATGCTGCCTGTGCTTGCTGTGCTGCCTGTGCTTGCTGCCTGTGCTTGCTGTGCTGCCTGTGCTTGCTGTGCTGCCTGTTAGCGATGCATTTGGTTTCGCCCATAACACGCGGTAATTCGACAGTGGCACATGACAGTGCGTTGCTGTGTCACCTATTTTTGGAGGCGCCGAGGGTCGCGGATCATATGTTTACCTCGGCAGCCGGTGCATTGACCTGCGTCTCAGTAAGAGTAAGCATAGTAAACAAATGCGAGAGTGAATCTCGCCGAAGATCGGAGCAGGCTTTGCCTGTTGGAAAGAGGACGGAGCCTGACACCTCTGCACTTCCCCCAGAATCGCTAAAACGAACACATTGTTACGTCCGGGCGAGGCTTATCACGACTTTGATGTTTGTCAAGACGGTCGATGAGAAATCCGCGAGCGGCCTGCCGTGCGACCGGTCGTAACGCTTGAATATTTTTGTTAATTTAATTACAATAAATCAACGGCGATCTAACTGAAGATCATCATTGCGGTATTCTAATCCCTTCCTGGAAGAGGAGGGATTTTCTAGTTTATTTGGTACAAGCTAAACGGAGAAGTTAAGTTAAAATCTAATATCGCGTTTAGTTGCTTGCAGGACTAATAGGATTCGTGTGTCTTCTCAAGACCCGTACAGGTCCCCAATTGTTCTCGCGAGGTTATGTTTCGGCCGGTGTACAATGCTATGGTATATGAGGTGTGACGTCACAACACAGATTAAATTAAAGAGAGTAATATAAGGGGAAAACAAAAGTAGTTATATTCAATTGAAAATAATCGTATAAAGAAAAGATGGAATATATATATATATATAGAGAGAAAAGTAGAACAGATGTGTTACGAATTCGCTAAACTATGAAAGAATTACTGCAAGAGATGTTATCGCAGTATTGAGAAAAGTTCATGTGTAGTGCGCGACAATGATGCGCCTTAACACGAGCGCTTTCGGATATCAGTAATTATGCCTTTACAATCGACAAGTTAACAAGGAATCTTGCACGGTCAAATGACCGTGCCCGTGGGATCCCGCCGTGGCCTAAGCTCGGGTATGATCATACAATAAGATGGTAATTGTCGTCGTGTTTCGCGACTGGAGGTTCCTACCGTGTCGCTGGTCTTCGGTTACTGTCGTATAATTTCGGTTTGCGCACGCGCTCTTTCTCCTCCTCTCTGCTCTAGCACTCTCTCTCTCTCTCCTTCGCTCTCTCTCTATCTCTCTTTCTCTTTGGCGGTAGGTCGGTTGGAATTTCGGTGTTTAAACGATGATAGTACCTTCGAATCGTAATAGAATTTTAGTACTTTGAACCTCCTTGATTTGCCTATGCTCTGTGATAATTGAGCCGGGAACTAGTCCGTTACAAGGTTCGGCAAGTCAGGAAGATAGTGCTTCTATTCAAATATCTCGATAATTAATTCCGACTTTAATCGCCATACGAGCGAGGAACAACCTTTCCGCGTTCCGTTCAAGTTAAAGAATAAAGAAAAAGTAATGTAAATGAAATCAAAAGGAAACTTAAGCTAACGTGTCCGACGCAATTTGTCGGCCACGTGCAGAACGTAACGCGCACACCTTCGCACTTTCACTAAATTAAAGAAAACTGAGTCTATGTCTCACTTAATAATTAGATTTTACAAGCTATTGTTTAACGAGGATTAATGAGTCCGTATTACTACACACTGCTAGAAGAATATGCACTTTAGGCTCAGAAATTAATGAAAACTAAGACACCCTCGGACAATCGACTACGTACCTCACGACTTTACAGCCAACTGCCCAGAGAAATCCGTCGCGAGACGGCTCCTGGGCTCGCTCTAGGCCAGTTTTTCATACCCTAACCATGGAAACGGTCGATCAGCGGTCGATTTAGTGTACAAATATTGTGTTACTATGGTCGCTCGATGTTCAGCGAGAGACTTTCGTTTGCTCATTTATCCTCTTTTAATTATTCAGTTTTATTGCGAATAAAATATGATTGCCTTGACTCAGCTATTCAAAACTTTAGTAGTGCACGCTCCTGACTTATATGCTTGAACAGAATCAGGTTGATATCTGGGCAATGCCTTATTGCCACGAAAATAATAATTTACTTTTGAGAGAGAGAGAAACCAAAAATTAACACGCGGAACCTCATCGCTTTTTCCTTAGCCTATACACGCACACACTCATACCGCACGCACACACTCATACTCTGCTCACACGCATTCATATCCACTCACACGCTTACATTTACTTACATCTACTTATATCTACTTATATATATATATACGATGGGACGAATATGATTCCACGGTGAGGGAATTCCACTACATATTAACAACTCAACAGCACCACATATACGATGGGGCTAAACCGTGATACAAGTAATTCATATACGCGGCCTGGAGGAAAAATAGAATAACATGATTTTACAACTAATACTCTAACAGCGCACCGGAAGCGATGAGCCTAAGCCGTTATGAGTAATTCGTCATCCGGCGGCCGGAGTGAAGGAAAGGAAAGAGAGTTTAATTTGAAAGATAATAAAGAGAAGGAAAAATCAAAAAGTTACGCTGGGACGTAACAACATCTCGTCGAGCTATTTTGCGGGTTTCTAACATGCCTGTGCTTGCTGCCTGTGCTTGCTGCCTGTGCTTGCTGCCTGTGCTTGCTATGCTGCCTGTGCTTGCTGTGCTGCCTGTGCTTGGTGCCTGTGCTTGCTGCCTGTGCTTGCTGTGCTGCCTGTGCTTGCTGCCTGTGCTTGCTGTGCTGCCTGTGCTTGCTGCCTGTGCTTACTGTGCTGCCGGTGCTTCTTGCCTGTGCTTGCTGCCTGGACTTGCTGTGCTGCCTGTGCTTGCTGTGCTGCCTGGGCTTGCTGCCTGTGCTTACTGTGCTGCCTGTGCTTGTTGTGCTGCCTGTGCTTGCTGTGCTGCCTGTGCTTGCTGCTTGTGCTTACTGTGCTGCCTGAGCTGCCTGAGCTGCCTGTGCTTGCTGCCTGTGCTTGCTGTGCTGCCTGTGCTTGCTGCCTGTGCTTGTTGCCTGTGCTTGCTGCGTGTGCTTGCTGTGCTGCCTGTGCTTGCTGCCTGTACTTGCTGTGCTGCCTGTGCTTGCTGTGCTGCCTGGGCTTGCTGCCTGTGCTGCCTGTGCTTGTTGTGCTGCCTGTGCTTGCTGTGCTGCCTGTGCTTGCTTCTTGTGCTTACTGTGCTGCCTGAGCTGCCTGAGCTGCCTGTGCTTGCTGCCTGTGCTTGCTGTGCTGCCTGTGCTTGCTGCCTGTGCTTGCTGCCTGTGCTTGCTGTGCTGCCTGTGCTTGCTGCCTGTGCTTGCTGCCTGTGCTTGTTGTGCTGCCTGTGCTTGCTGCCTGTGCTTGCTGCCTGTGCTTGCTGTGCTGCCTGTGCTTGCTGCCTGTGCTTGCTGTGCTGCCTGAGCTGCCTGTGCTTGCTGCCTGTGCTTGCTGTGCTGCCTGTGCTTGCTGCCTGTACTTGCTGTGCTGCCTGTGCTTGCTGTGCTGCCTATGTTTGCTGCCTGTGCTTGCTGCCTGTGCTTGCTGTGCTGCCTGTGCTTGCTGTGCTGCCTGTGCTTGCTGCCTGTGCTTGTTGCCTGTGCTTGCTGCGTGTGCTTGCTGTGCTGCCTGTGCTTGCTGACTGTACTTGCTGTGCTGCCTGTGCTTGCTGTGCTGCCTGTGCTTGCTGCCTGTGATTGCTGCCTGTGCTTGCTGTGCTGCCTGAGCTGCCTGTGCTTGCTGCCTGTGCTTGCTTTGCTGCCTGTGCTTGCTGCCTGTACTTGCTGTGCTGCCTGTGCTTGCTGTGCTTGCTGCGCTGCCTGTGCTTGCTGTGCTGCCTGTGCTTGCTGCCTGTGTGTGCTGTGCTTGCTGTGCCGCCTGTGCTTGCTGTGCTGCCTGTTCTTGCTGCCTGTGCTTGCTGTGCTGCCTGTGCTTGTTGCCTGTGCTTGCTGCGTGTGCTTGCTGTGCTTGCTGTGCTGCCTGTGCTTGCTGCCTGTACTTGCTGTGCTGCATGTGCTTGATGTGCTGCCTGTGCTTGCTGTGCTGCCTGTGCTGCCTGTGCTTTCTGTGCTGCCTGTGCCTGCTGTGCTGCCTGCGCTTGCTGCCTGTGTTTGTTGTGCTGCCTGTGCTTTCTGTGCTGCCTGTGCTTGCTGCCTGTGCTTGCTGTGCTTGCTATGCTGCCTGTGCAAGCTGCCTGTGCTTACTGTGCTGCCTGTGCTTGCTGTGCTGCCTATGCTTGTTGCCTGTGCTTGCTGTGCTGTCTGTGCTTGCTGCCTGTGCTGTCTGTGCTCGCTGTGCTGCCTGTGCTGTGCTGCCTGTGCTTGCTGTGCTGCCTTTGCTTTCTGCCTGTGCTTGCTGCCTGTGCTTGCTGCCTGTGCTGCCTGTGCTTGCTGTGCTGCCTGTGCTTGCTGCCTGTGCTTGCTCTCCTGCCTGTGCATGCTGTGCTGCCTGTGCTTGCTGCCTGTGATTGCTGTGCTGCCTGTGCTTGCTGCCTGTGCTTGCTGCCTGTGCTTGCTGTGCTGCCTGTGCTTGCTGCCTGTGCTTGCTGTGCTGCCTGTGCTTGCTGCATGTGCTTGCTGTGCTGCCTGTGCTTGCTGTGCTGCCTGTGCTTGCTGCCTGTACTTGCTGTGCTGCATGTGCTTGATGTGCTGCCTGTGCTTGCTGTGCTGCCTGTGCTGCCTGTGCTTTCTGTGCTTGATGTGCTGCCTGTGCTTGCTGTGCTGCCTGTGCTTGCTGCCTGTGCTTGTTGCCTGTGCTTGCTGCGTGTGCTT
This sequence comes from Priocnemis perturbator, assembly GCA_963942575.1. NCBI lineage: Eukaryota > Metazoa > Arthropoda > Insecta > Hymenoptera > Pompilidae > Priocnemis > Priocnemis perturbator. Next base: position 141,783 of record CAWWDK010000169.1, read on the forward strand.
GCTGTGCTGCCTGTACTTGCTGTGCTGCCTGTGCTTGCTGTGCTGCCTGTGCTTGCTGCCTGTGCTTGCTGCCTGTGCTTGCTGTGCTGCCTGAGCTGCCTGTGCTTGCTGCCTGTGCTTGCTGTGCTGCCTGTGCTTGCTGCCTGTACTTGCTGTGCTGCCTGTGCTTGCAGCCTGTGCTTGCTGTGCTTGCTGCGCTGCCTGTGCTTGCTGTGCTGCCTGTGCTTGCTGTGCTGCCTGTGCTTGCTGCCTGTGTGTGCTGTGCTTGCTGTGCCGCCTGTGCTTGCTGTGCTGCCTGTTCTTGCTGCCTGTGCTTGCTGTGCTGCCTGTGCTTGTTGCCTGTGCTTGCTGCGTGTGCTTGCTGTGCTTGCTGTGCTGCCTGTGCTTGCTGCCTGTACTTGCTGTGCTGCATGTGCTTGATGTGCTGCCTGTGCTTGCTGTGCTGCCTGTGCTTGTTGCCTGTGCTTGCTGCGTGTGCTTGCTGTGCTTGCTGTGCTGCCTGTGCTTGCTGCCTGTACTTGCTGTGCTGCATGTGCTTGATGTGCTGCCTGTGCTTGCTGTGCTGCCTGTGCTTTCTGTGCTTGCTGTGCTGCCTGTGCCTGCTGTGCTGCCTGCGCTTGCTGCCTGTGTTTGTTGTGCTGCCTGTGCTTGCTGTGCAGCCTGTGCTTGCTGCCTGTGCTTTCTGTGCTGCCTGTGCTTGCTGCCTGTGCTTGCTGTGCTTGCTATGCTGCCTGTGCAAGCTGCCTGTGCTTACTGTGCTGCCTGTGCTTGCTGTGCTGCCTGTGCTTGTTGCCTGTGCTTGCTGTGCTGTCTGTGCTTGCTGCCTGTGCTGTCTGTGCTTGCTGCCTGTGCTTGCTGTGCTGCCTGTGCTTGTTGCCTGTGCTTGCTGCGTGTGCTTGCTGTGCTTGCTGTGCTGCCTGTGCTTGCTGCCTGTGCTGCCTGTGCTTGCTGTGCTGCCTGTGCTTGCTGCCTGTGTTTGCTGTGCTGCCTGTGCTTGCTGTGCTGCCTGTGCTTGCTGCCTGTGCCGCCTGTGCTTGTTGTGCTGCCTGTGCTTGCTGTGCTGCCTGTGCTTGCTGCCTGTGCTTTCTGTGCTGCCTGTGCTTGCTGTGCTGCCTGTGCTTGCTGCCTGTGCTTGCTGTGCTGCCTGTGCTTGCTGCCTGTGCTTGCTGCCTGTTCTTGCTGTGCTGCCTGTGCTCGCTGTGCTGCCTGTGCTGTGCTGCCTGTGCTTGCTGTGCTGCCTTTGCTTTCTGCCTGTGCTTGCTGCGCTGCCTGTGCTTGCTGCCTGTGCTTGCTGCCTGTGTTGCCTGTGCTTGCTGTGCTGCCTGTGCTTGCTGCCTGTGCTTGCTCTCCTGCCTGTGCATGCTGTGCTGCCTGAGCTTGCTGCCTGTGATTGCTGTGCTGCCTGTGCTTGCTGCCTGTGCTTGCTGCCTGTGCTTGCTGTGCTGCCTGTGCTTGCTGCCTGTGCTTGCTGTGCTGCCTGTGCTTGCTGCCTGTGCTTGCTGTGCTGCCTGTGCTTGCTGTGCTGCCTGTGCTTGCTGCCTGTGCTTGCTGTGCTTGCTATGCTGCCTGTGCAAGATGCCTGTGCTTGCTGTGCTGCCTGTGCTTGCTGCCTGTGCTTGCTGTGCTTGCTATGCTGCCTGTGCAAGATGCCTGTGCTTGCTGTGCTGCCTGTGCTTGCTGTGCTGCCTGTGCTTGCTGCCTGTGCTTGCTGTGCTGCCTGTGCTTGCTGTTTGTGCTTGCTGTGCTGCCTGTGCTTGCTGCCTGTGCTTGCTGTGCTGCCTGTGCTTGCTGCCTGTGCTTGCTGTGCTGCCTGTGCTTGCTGTGCTGCCTGTGCTTTCTGTGCTGCCTGTGCCTGCTGTGCTGCCTGCGCTTGCTGCCTGTGGTTGCTGTGCTGCCTCTGCTTGCTATGCTGCCTGTGCTTGCTGTTTGTGCTTGCTGTGCTGCCTGTTCTTGCTGTGCTGCCTGTGCTTGCTGTGCTTGCTATGCTGCCTGTGCAAGCTGCCTGTGCTTGCTGTGCTGCCTGTGCTTGCTGCCTGTGCTTGCTGTGCTGCCTGTGCTTGCTGTGCTCCCTGTGCTTGCTGCCTGTGATTGCTGCCTGTGCTTACTATGCTGCCTGTGCTTGCTGTGCTGCCTGTGCTTGCTGCCTGTGCTTGCTGTGCTGCCTGTGCTTGCTGTGCTGCCTGTTGGCGATGCATTTGGTTTCGCCCATAACACGCGGTAATTCGACAGTGGCACATGACAGTGCGTTGCTGTGTCACCTATTTTTGGAGGCGCCGAGAGTCGCGGATCATATGTTTACCTCGGCGGCCGGTGCATTGACCTGCGTCTCAGTAAGAGTAAGCATTGTAAACAAATGCGAGAGTGAATCTCGCCGAAGATCGGAGCAGGCTTTGCCTGTTGGAAAGAGGACGGAGCTTGACCCCTCTGCACTTCCCCCAGAATCGCTAAAACGAACACACCTCGTCGAGCTATTTTGCGGGTTTCTAACATGCCTGTGCTTGCTGTGCTGCCTGTGCTTGCTGCCTGTTCTTGCTGTGCTGCCTGTGCTCGCTGCCTGTGCTTGCTGTGCCGCCTGTGCTTGCTGTGTTGCCTGTGCTTGCTGTGCTGCCTGTGCTTTCTGTGCTGCCTCTGCTTGCTATGCTGCCTGTGCTTGCTGCCTGTGCTTGCTCTGCTGCCTGTGCTTGCTGCCTGTGCTTGCTGTGCTGCCTGTGCTTGCTGTGCTGCCTGTGCTTTCTGTGCTGCCTGTGCCTGCTGTGCTGCCTGCGCTTGCTGCCTGTGCTTGCTGTGCTGCCTCTGCTTGCTATGCTGCCTGTGCTTGCTGCCTGTGCTTGCTCTGCTGCCTGTGCTTGCTCTGCTGCCTGTGCTTGCTGCCTGTGCTTGCTGTGCTGCCTGTGCTTTCTGTGCTTGCTGTGCTGCCTGTGCCTGCTGTGCTGCCTGCGCTTGCTGCCTGTGCTTGCTGTGCTGCCTCTGCTTGCTATGCTGCCTGTGCTTGCTGCCTGTGCTTGCTCTGCTGCCTGTGCTTGCTCTGCTGCCTGTGCTTGCTGCCTGTGCTTGCTGTGCTGCCTGTGCTTGCTGTGCTGCCTGTTCTTGTTGCCTGTGCTTGCTGCGTGTGCTTGCTGTGCTGTCTGTGCTTGCTGCCTGTGCTTGCTGTGCTGCCTGTGCTTGCTGCCTGTGCTTGCCGTGCTGCCTGTGCTTGCTGCCTGTGCTGCCTGTGCTTGCTGTGCTGCCTGTGCTTGCTGCCTGTGTTTGCTGTGCTTCCTGTGCTGCCTGTGCTTGCTGCCTGTGCTTACTCTGCTGCCTGTGCTTGCTCTGCTGCCTGTGCTTGCTGCCTGTGCTTGCTGTGCTGCCTGTGCTTGCTGTGCTGCCTGTTCTTGTTGCCTGTGCTTGCTGCGTGTGCTTGCTGTGCTGCCTGTGCTTGCTGCCTGTGCTTGCTGTGCTGCCTGTGCTTGCTGCCTGTGCTTGCCGTGCTGCCTGTGCTTGCTACCTGTGCCGCCTGTGCTTGCTGTGCTGCCTTTGCTTGTTGCCTGTGCTTGCTGCGTGTGCTTGCTGTGCTTCCTGTGCTTGCTGCCTGTGCTTGCTGCCTGTGCTTGCTATGCTGCCTGTGCTTGCTGTGCTGCCTGTTAGCGATGCATTTGATTTCGCCCATAACACGCGGTAATTCGACAGTGGCACACGACAGTGCGTTGCTGTGTCACCTGTTTTTGGAGGCGCCGAGAGTCGCGGATCATATGTTTAGCTCGGCGGCCGGTGCATTGACCTGCGTCTCAGTAAGAGTAAGCATTGTAAACAAATGCGAGAGTGAATCTCGCCGAAGATCGGAGCAGGATTTGCCTGTTGGAAAGAGGACGGAGCTTGACCCCTCTGCACTTCCCCCAGAATCGCTAAAACGAACACACCTCGTCGAGCTATTTTGCGGGTTTCTAACATGCCTGTGCTTGCTGCCTGTGCTTGCTGTGCTCTCTGTGCTTGCTGCCTGTGCTTGCCGTGCTGCCTGTGCTTGCTGCCTGTGCTGCCTGTGCTTGCTGTGCTGCCTGTGCTTGCTGCCTGTGTTTGCTGTGCTGCCTGTGCTTGCTGCCCGTGCTGCCTGTGCTTGCTGTGCTGCCTGTGCTTGCTGCCTGTGCTTGCTGTGCTTGCTGTGCCGCCTGTGCTTGTTGTGCTGCCTGTGCTTGCTGTGCTGCCTGTGATTGCTGCCTGTGCTTTCTGTGCTGCCTGTGCTTGCTGTGCTGCCTGTGCTTTCTGTGCTTGCTGTGCTGCCTGTGCCTGCTGTGCTGCCTGCGCTTGCTGCCTGTGCTTGCTGTGCTGCCTGTCCTTGCTGTGCAGCCTGTGCTTGCTGCCTGTGCTTTCTGTGCTGCCTGTGCTTGCTGCCTGTGCTTGCTGTGCTTGCTATGCTGTCTGTGCAAGCTGCCTGTGCTTACTGTGCTGCCTGTGCTTGCTGTGCTGCCTGTGCTTGTTGCCTGTGCTTGCTGCGTGTGCTTGCTGTGCTTGCTGTGCTGCCTGTGCTTGCTGCCTGTGCCGCCTGTGCTTGTTGTGCTGCCTGTGCTTGCTGCCTGTGCTTTCTGTGCTGCCTGTGCATGCTGTGCTGCCTGTGCTTGCTGCCTGTGCTTGCTGTGCTGCCTGTGCTTGCTGTTTGTGCTTGCTGTGCTGCCTGTGCTTGCTGTGCTGCCTGTGCTTGCTGTGCTTGCTATGCTGCCTGTGCAAGCTGCCTGTGCTTGCTGTGCTGCCTGTGCTTGTTGCCTGTGCTTGCTGCGTGTGCTTGCTGTGCTTGCTGTGCTGCCTGTGCTTGCTGCCTGTGCTGCCTGTGCTTGCTGCCTGTGCTTGCCGTGCTGCCTGTGCTTGCTGCCTGTGCTGCCTGTGCTTGCTGCCTGTGCTTGCTGTGCTCTCTGTGCTTGCTGCCTGTGCTTGCCGTGCTGCCTGTGCTTGCTGCCTGTGCTGCCTGTGCTTGCTGTGCTGCCTGTGCTTGCTGCCTGTGTTTGCTGTGCTGCCTGTGCTTGCTGTGCTGCCTGTGCTTGCTGCCTGTGCTTGCTGCCTGTGCTTGCTGTGCTTGCTATGCTGCCTGTGCAAGATGCCTGTGCTTGCTGTGCTGCCTGTGCTTGCTGCCTGTGCTTGCTGCCTGTGCTTGCTGTGCTTGCTATGCTGCCTGTGCAAGATGCCTGTGCTTGCTGTGCTGCCTGTGCTTGCTGCCTGTGCTTGCTGTGCTGCCTGTGCTTGCTGCCTGTGCTTGCTGCCTGTGCTTGCTATGCTGCCTGTGCAAGATGCCTGTGCTTGCTGTGCTGCCTGTGCTTGCTGCCTGTGCTTGCTGTGCTGCCTGTGCTTGCTGTGCTCCCTGTGCTTGCTGCCTGTGATTGCTGCCTGTGCTTACTATGCTGCCTGTGCTTGCTGTGCTGCCTGTGCTTGCTGCCTGTGCTTGCTGTGCTGCCTGTGCTTGCTGCGCTGCCTGTTAGCGATGCATTTGGTTTCGCCCATAACACGCGGTAATTCGACAGTGGCACATGACAGTGCGTTGCTGTGTCACCTATTTTTGGAGGCGCCGAGGGTCGCGGATCATATGTTTACCTCGGCAGCCGGTGCATTGACCTGCGTCTCAGTAAGAGTAAGCATAGTAAACAAATGCGAGAGTGAATCTCGCCGAAGATCGGAGCAGGCTTTGCCTGTTGGAAAGAGGACGGAGCCTGACACCTCTGCACTTCCCCCAGAATCGCTAAAACGAACACATTGTTACGTCCGGGCGAGGCTTATCACGACTTTGATGTTTGTCAAGACGGTCGATGAGAAATCCGCGAGCGGCCTGCCGTGCGACCGGTCGTAACGCTTGAATATTTTTGTTAATTTAATTACAATAAATCAACGGCGATCTAACTGAAGATCATCATTGCGGTATTCTAATCCCTTCCTGGAAGAGGAGGGATTTTCTAGTTTATTTGGTACAAGCTAAACGGAGAAGTTAAGTTAAAATCTAATATCGCGTTTAGTTGCTTGCAGGACTAATAGGATTCGTGTGTCTTCTCAAGACCCGTACAGGTCCCCAATTGTTCTCGCGAGGTTATGTTTCGGCCGGTGTACAATGCTATGGTATATGAGGTGTGACGTCACAACACAGATTAAATTAAAGAGAGTAATATAAGGGGAAAACAAAAGTAGTTATATTCAATTGAAAATAATCGTATAAAGAAAAGATGGAATATATATATATATATAGAGAGAAAAGTAGAACAGATGTGTTACGAATTCGCTAAACTATGAAAGAATTACTGCAAGAGATGTTATCGCAGTATTGAGAAAAGTTCATGTGTAGTGCGCGACAATGATGCGCCTTAACACGAGCGCTTTCGGATATCAGTAATTATGCCTTTACAATCGACAAGTTAACAAGGAATCTTGCACGGTCAAATGACCGTGCCCGTGGGATCCCGCCGTGGCCTAAGCTCGGGTATGATCATACAATAAGATGGTAATTGTCGTCGTGTTTCGCGACTGGAGGTTCCTACCGTGTCGCTGGTCTTCGGTTACTGTCGTATAATTTCGGTTTGCGCACGCGCTCTTTCTCCTCCTCTCTGCTCTAGCACTCTCTCTCTCTCTCCTTCGCTCTCTCTCTATCTCTCTTTCTCTTTGGCGGTAGGTCGGTTGGAATTTCGGTGTTTAAACGATGATAGTACCTTCGAATCGTAATAGAATTTTAGTACTTTGAACCTCCTTGATTTGCCTATGCTCTGTGATAATTGAGCCGGGAACTAGTCCGTTACAAGGTTCGGCAAGTCAGGAAGATAGTGCTTCTATTCAAATATCTCGATAATTAATTCCGACTTTAATCGCCATACGAGCGAGGAACAACCTTTCCGCGTTCCGTTCAAGTTAAAGAATAAAGAAAAAGTAATGTAAATGAAATCAAAAGGAAACTTAAGCTAACGTGTCCGACGCAATTTGTCGGCCACGTGCAGAACGTAACGCGCACACCTTCGCACTTTCACTAAATTAAAGAAAACTGAGTCTATGTCTCACTTAATAATTAGATTTTACAAGCTATTGTTTAACGAGGATTAATGAGTCCGTATTACTACACACTGCTAGAAGAATATGCACTTTAGGCTCAGAAATTAATGAAAACTAAGACACCCTCGGACAATCGACTACGTACCTGACGACTTTACAGCCAACTGCCCAGAGAAATCCGTCGCGAGACGGCTCCTGGGCTCGCTCTAGGCCAGTTTTTCATACCCTAACCATGGAAACGGTCGATCAGCGGTCGATTTAGTGTACAAATATTGTGTTACTATGCTCGCTCGATGTTCAGCGAGAGACTTTCGTTTGCTCATTTATCCTCTTTTAATTATTCAGTTTTATTGCGAATAAAATATGATTGCCTTGACTCAGCTATTCAAAACTTTAGTAGTGCACGCTCCTGACTTATATGCTTGAACAGAATCAGGTTGATATCTGGGCAATGCCTTATTGCCACGAAAATAATAATTTACTTTTGAGAGAGAGAGAAACCAAAAATTAACACGCGGAACCTCATCGCTTTTTCCTTAGCCTATACACGCACACACTCATACCGCACGCACACACTCATACTCTGCTCACACGCATTCATATCCACTCACACGCTTACATTTACTTACATCTACTTATATCTACTTATATATATATACGATGGGACGAATATGATTCCACGGTGAGGGAATTCCACTACATATTAACAACTCAACAGCACCACATATACGATGGGGCTAAACCGTGATACAAGTAATTCATATACGCGGCCTGGAGGAAAAATAGAATAACATGATTTTACAACTAATACTCTAACAGCGCACCGGAAGCGATGAGCCTAAGCCGTTATGAGTAATTCGTCATCCGGCGGCCGGAGTGAAGGAAAGGAAAGAGAGTTTAATTTGAAAGATAATAAAGAGAAGGAAAAATCAAAAAGTTACGCTGGGACGTAACAACATCTCGTCGAGCTATTTTGCGGGTTTCTAACATGCCTGTGCTTGCTGCCTGTGCTTGCTGCCTGTGCTTGCTGCCTGTGCTTGCTATGCTGCCTGTGCTTGCTGTGCTGCCTGTGCTTGGTGCCTGTGCTTGCTGCCTGTGCTTGCTGTGCTGCCTGTGCTTGCTGCCTGTGCTTGCTGTGCTGCCTGTGCTTACTGTGCTGCCGGTGCTTCTTGCCTGTGCTTGCTGCCTGGACTTGCTGTGCTGCCTGTGCTTGCTGTGCTGCCTGGGCTTGCTGCCTGTGCTTACTGTGCTGCCTGTGCTTGTTGTGCTGCCTGTGCTTGCTGTGCTGCCTGTGCTTGCTGCTTGTGCTTACTGTGCTGCCTGAGCTGCCTGAGCTGCCTGTGCTTGCTGCCTGTGCTTGCTGTGCTGCCTGTGCTTGCTGCCTGTGCTTGTTGCCTGTGCTTGCTGCGTGTGCTTGCTGTGCTGCCTGTGCTTGCTGCCTGTACTTGCTGTGCTGCCTGTGCTTGCTGTGCTGCCTGGGCTTGCTGCCTGTGCTGCCTGTGCTTGTTGTGCTGCCTGTGCTTGCTGTGCTGCCTGTGCTTGCTTCTTGTGCTTACTGTGCTGCCTGAGCTGCCTGAGCTGCCTGTGCTTGCTGCCTGTGCTTGCTGTGCTGCCTGTGCTTGCTGCCTGTGCTTGCTGCCTGTGCTTGCTGTGCTGCCTGTGCTTGCTGCCTGTGCTTGCTGCCTGTGCTTGTTGTGCTGCCTGTGCTTGCTGCCTGTGCTTGCTGCCTGTGCTTGCTGTGCTGCCTGTGCTTGCTGCCTGTGCTTGCTGTGCTGCCTGAGCTGCCTGTGCTTGCTGCCTGTGCTTGCTGTGCTGCCTGTGCTTGCTGCCTGTACTTGCTGTGCTGCCTGTGCTTGCTGTGCTGCCTATGCTTGCTGCCTGTGCTTGCTGCCTGTGCTTGCTGTGCTGCCTGTGCTTGCTGTGCTGCCTGTGCTTGCTGCCTGTGCTTGTTGCCTGTGCTTGCTGCGTGTGCTTGCTGTGCTGCCTGTGCTTGCTGCCTGTACTTGCTGTGCTGCCTGTGCTTGCTGTGCTGCCTGTGCTTGCTGCCTGTGCTTGCTGCCTGTGCTTGCTGTGCTGCCTGAGCTGCCTGTGCTTGCTGCCTGTGCTTGCTGTGCTGCCTGTGCTTGCTGCCTGTACTTGCTGTGCTGCCTGTGCTTGCAGCCTGTGCTTGCTGTGCTTGCTGCGCTGCCTGTGCTTGCTGTGCTGCCTGTGCTTGCTGCCTGTGTGTGCTGTGCTTGCTGTGCCGCCTGTGCTTGCTGTGCTGCCTGTTCTTGCTGCCTGTGCTTGCTGTGCTGCCTGTGCTTGTTGCCTGTGCTTGCTGCGTGTGCTTGCTGTGCTTGCTGTGCTGCCTGTGCTTGCTGCCTGTACTTGCTGTGCTGCATGTGCTTGATGTGCTGCCTGTGCTTGCTGTGCTGCCTGTGCTGCCTGTGCTTTCTGTGCTGCCTGTGCCTGCTGTGCTGCCTGCGCTTGCTGCCTGTGTTTGTTGTGCTGCCTGTGCTTTCTGTGCTGCCTGTGCTTGCTGCCTGTGCTTGCTGTGCTTGCTATGCTGCCTGTGCAAGCTGCCTGTGCTTACTGTGCTGCCTGTGCATGCTGTGCTGCCTATGCTTGTTGCCTGTGCTTGCTGTGCTGTCTGTGCTTGCTGCCTGTGCTGTCTGTGCTCGCTGTGCTGCCTGTGCTGTGCTGCCTGTGCTTGCTGTGCTGCCTTTGCTTTCTGCCTGTGCTTGCTGCGCTGCCTGTGCTTGCTGCCTGTGCTTGCTGCCTGTGCTGCCTGTGCTTGCTGTGCTGCCTGTGCTTGCTGCCTGTGCTTGCTCTCCTGCCTGTGCATGCTGTGCTGCCTGTGCTTGCTGCCTGTGATTGCTGTGCTGCCTGTGCTTGCTGCCTGTTCTTGCTGCCTGTGCTTGCTGTGCTGCCTGTGCTTGCTGCCTGTGCTTGCTGTGCTGCCTGTGCTTGCTGCCTGTGCTTGCTGTGCTGCCTGTGCTTGCTGTGCTGCCTGTGCTTGCTGCCTGTACTTGCTGTGCTGCATGTGCTTGATGTGCTGCCTGTGCTTGCTGTGCTGCCTGTGCTGCCTGTGCTTTCTGTGCTTGCTGTGCTGCCTGTGCTTGCTGTGCTGCCTGTGCTTGCTGCCTGTGCTTGTTGCCTGTGCTTGCTGCGTGTGCTTGCTGTGCTGCCTGTACTTGCTGTGCTGCCTGTGCTTGCTGTGCTGCCTGTGCTTGCTGCCTGTGCTTGCTGCCTCTGCTTGCTGTGCTGCCTGAGCTGCCTGTGCTTGCTGCCTGTGCTTGCTGTGCTGCCTGTGCTTGCTGCCTGTACTTGCTGTGCTGCCTGTGCTTGCAGCCTGTGCTTGCTGTGCTTGCTGCGCTGCCTGTGCTTGCTGTGCTGCCTGTGCTTGCTGTGCTGCCTGTGCTTGCTGCCTGTGTGTGCTGTGCTTGCTGTGCCGCCTGTGCTTGCTGTGCTGCCTGTTCTTGCTGCCTGTGCTTGCTGTGCTGCCTGTGCTTGTTGCCTGTGCTTGCTGCGTGTGCTTGCTGTGCTTGCTGTGCTGCCTGTGCTTGCTGCCTGTACTTGCTGTGCTGCATGTGCTTGATGTGCTGCCTGTGCTTGCTGTGCTGCCTGTGCTGCCTGTGCTTTCTGTGCTTGCTGTGCTGCCTGTGCCTGCTGTGCTGCCTGCGCTTGCTGCCTGTGTTTGTTGTGCTGCCTGTGCTTGCTGTGCAGCCTGTGCTTGCTGCCTGTGCTTTCTGTGCTGTCTGTGCTTGCTGCCTGTGCTTGCTGTGCTTGCTATGCTGCCTGTGCAAGCTGCCTGTGCTTACTGTGCTGCCTGTGCTTGCTGTGCTGCCTGTGCTTGTTGCCTGTGCTTGCTGTGCTGTCTGTGCTTGCTGCCTGTGCTGTCTGTGCTTGCTGCCTGTGCTTGCTGTGCTGCCTGTGCTTGTTGCCTGTGCTTGCTGCGTGTGCTTGCTGTGCTTGCTGTGCTGCCTGTGCTTGCTGCCTGTGCTGCCTGTGCTTGCTGTGCTGCCTGTGCTTGCTGCCTGTGTTTGCTGTGCTGCCTGTGCTTGCTGTGCTGCCTGTGCTTGCTGCCTGTGCCGCCTGTGCTTGTTGTGCTGCCTGTGCTTGCTGTGCTGCCTGTGCTTGCTGCCTGTGCTTTCTGTGCTGCCTGTGCTTGCTGTGCTGCCTGTGCTTGCTGCCTGTGCTTGCTGTGCTGCCTGTGCTTGCTGCCTGTGCTTGCTGCCTGTGCTTGCTGTGCTGCCTGTGCTCGCTGTGCTGCCTGTGCTGTGCTGCCTGTGCTTGCTGTGCTGCCTTTGCTTTCTGCCTGTGCTTGCTGCGCTGCCTGTGCTTGCTGCCTGTGCTTGCTGCCTGTGTTGCCTGTGCTTGCTGTGCTGCCTGTGCTTGCTGCCTGTGCTTGCTCTCCTGCCTGTGCATGCTGTGCTGCCTGTGCTTGCTGCCTGTGATTGCTGTGCTGCCTGTGCTTGCTGCCTGTGCTTGCTGCCTGTGCTTGCTGTGCTGCCTGTGCTTGCTGCCTGTGCTTGCTGTGCTGCCTGTGCTTGCTGCCTGTGCTTGCTGTGCTGCCTGTGCTTGCTGTGCTGCCTGTGCTTGCTGCCTGTGCTTGCTGTGCTTGCTATGCTGCCTGTGCAAGATGCCTGTGCTTGCTGTGCTGCCTGTGCTTGCTGCCTGTGCTTGCTGTGCTTGCTATGCTGCCTGTGCAAGATGCCTGTGCTTGCTGTGCTGCCTGTGCTTGCTGTGCTGCCTGTGCTTGCTGCCTGTGCTTGCTGTGCTGCCTGTGCTTGCTGTTTGTGCTTGCTGTGCTGCCTGTGCTTGCTGCCTGTGCTTGCTGTGCTGCCTGTGCTTGCTGCCTGTGCTTGCTGTGCTGCCTGTGCTTTCTGTGCTGCCTGTGCCTGCTGTGCTGCCTGCGCTTGCTGCCTGTGCTTGCTGTGCTGCCTCTGCTTGCTATGCTGCCTGTGCTTGCTGCCTGTGCTTGCTCTGCTGCCTGTGCTTGCTCTGCTGCCTGTGCTTGCTGCCTGTGCTTGCTGTGCTGCCTGTGCTTGCTGTGCTGCCTGTGCTTTCTGTGCTTGCTGTGCTGCCTGTGCCTGCTGTGCTGCCTGCGCTTGCTGCCTGTGCTTGCTGTGCTGCCTCTGCTTGCTATGCTGCCTGTGCTTGCTGCCTGTGCTTGCTCTGCTGCCTGTGCTTGCTCTGCTGCCTGTGCTTGTTGCCTGTGCTTGCTGTGCTGCCTGTGCTTGCTGCCTGTGCTTGCCGTGCTGCCTGTGCTTGCTGCCTGTGCTGCCTGTGCTTGCTGTGCTGCCTGTGCTTGCTGCCTGTGTTTGCTGTGCTTCCTGTGCTTGCTGTGCTGCCTGTGCTTGCTGCCTGTGCTTACTCTGCTGCCTGTGCTTGCTCTGCTGCCTGTGCTTGCTGCCTGTGCTTGCTGTGCTGCCTGTGCTTGCTGTGCTGCCTGTTCTTGTTGCCTGTGCTTGCTGCGTGTGCTTGCTGTGCTGCCTGTGCTTGCTGCCTGTGCTTGCTGTGCTGCCTGTGCTTGCTGCCTGTGCTTGCCGTGCTGCCTGTGCTTGCTACCTGTGCCGCCTGTGCTTGCTGTGCTGCCTTTGCTTGTTGCCTGTGCTTGCTGCGTGTGCTTGCTGTGCTGCCTGTGCTTGCTGCCTGTGCTTGCTGCCTGTGCTTGCTATGCTGCCTGTGCTTGCTGTGCTGCCTGTTAGCGATGCATTTGATTTCGCCCATAACACGCGGTAATTCGACAGTGGCACACGACAGTGCGTTGCTGTGTCACCTGTTTTTGGAGGCGCCGAGAGTCGCGGATCATATGTTTAGCTCGGCGGCCGGTGCATTGACCTGCGTCTCAGTAAGAGTAAGCATTGTAAACAAATGCGAGAGTGAATCTCGCCGAAGATCGGAGCAGGATTTGCCTGTTGGAAAGAGGACGGAGCTTGACCCCTCTGCACTTCCCCCAGAATCGCTAAAACGAACACACCTCGTCGAGCTATTTTGCGGGTTTCTAACATGCCTGTGCTTGCTGCCTGTGCTTGCTGTGCTCTCTGTGCTTGCTGCCTGTGCTTGCCGTGCTGCCTGTGCTTGCTGCCTGTGCTGCCTGTGCTTGCTGTGCTGCCTGTGCTTGCTGCCTGTGTTTGCTGTGCTGCCTGTGCTTGCTGCCCGTGCTGCCTGTGCTTGCTGTGCTGCCTGTGCTTGCTGCCTGTGCTTGCTGTGCTTGCTGTGCCGCCTGTGCTTGTTGTGCTGCCTGTGCTTGCTGTGCTGCCTGTGATTGCTGCCTGTGCTTTCTGTGCTGCCTGTGCTTGCTGTGCTGCCTGTGCTTTCTGTGCTTGCTGTGCTGCCTGTGCCTGCTGTGCTGCCTGCGCTTGCTGCCTGTGCTTGCTGTGCTGCCTGTCCTTGCTGTGCAGCCTGTGCTTGCTGCCTGTGCTTTCTGTGCTGCCTGTGCTTGCTGCCTGTGCTTGCTGTGCTTGCTATGCTGTCTGTGCAAGCTGCCTGTGCTTACTGTGCTGCCTGTGCTTGCTGTGCTGCCTGTGCTTGCTGCCTGTGCTTGCAGTGCTGCCTGTGCTTGCTGTGCTGCCTGTGCTTGCTGCCTGTGCTTGCTGCCTGTGCTTGCTGTGCTTGCTATGCTGCCTGTGCAAGATGCCTGTGCTTGCTGTGCTGCCTGTGCTTGCTGCCTGTGCTTGCTGTGCTGCCTGTGCTTGCTGTGCTCCCTGTGCTTGCTGCCTGTGATTGCTGCCTGTGCTTACTATGCTGCCTGTGCCTGCTGTGCTGCCTGCGCTTGCTGCCTGTGCTTGCTGTGCTGCCTGTCCTTGCTGTGCAGCCTGTGCTTGCTGCCTGTGCTTGCTGCCTGTGCTTGCTGTGCTTGCTATGCTGTCTGTGCAAGCTGCCTGTGCTTACTGTGCTGCCTGTGCTTGCTGTGCTGCCTGTGCTTGCTGCCTGTGCTTGCAGTGCTGCCTGTGCTTGCTGTGCTGCCTGTTCTTGCTGCCTGTGCTTGCTGTGCTGCCTGTGCTTGTTGCCTGTGATTGCTGCGTGTGCTTGCTGTGCTTGCTGTGCTGCCTGTGCTTGCTGCCTGTACTTGCTGTGCTGCATGTGCTTGATGTGCTGCCTGTGCTTGCTGTGCTGCCTGTGCTGCCTGTGCTTTCTGTGCTTGCTGTGCTGCCTGTGCCTGCTGTGCTGCCTGCGCTTGCTGCCTGTGTTTGTTGTGCTGCCTGTGCTTGCTGTGCAGCCTGTGCTTGCTGCCTGTGCTTTCTGTGCTGCCTGTGCTTGCTGCCTGTGCTGCCTGTGCTTGCTGTGCTGCCTGTGCTTGCTGCCTGTGTTTGCTGTGCTGCCTGTGCTTGCTGTGCTGCCTGTGCTTGCTGCCTATGCCGCCTGTGCTTGTTGTGCTGCCTGTGCTTGCTGTGCTGCCTGTGCTTGCTGCCTGTGCTTTCTGTGCTGCCTGTGCTTGCTGTGCTGCCTGTGCTTGCTGCCTGTGCTTGCTGTGCTGCCTGTGCTTGCTGCCTGTGCTTGCTGCCTGTGCTTGCTGTGCTGCCTGTGCTCGCTGTGCTGCCTGTGCTGTGCTGCCTGTGCTTGCTGTGCTGCCTTTGCTTTCTGCCTGTGCTTGCTGCGCTGCCTGTGCTTGCTGCCTGTGCTTGCTGCCTGTGTTGCCTGTGCTTGCTGTGCTGCCTGTGCTTGCTGCCTGTGCTTGCTCTCCTGCCTGTGCATGCTGTGCTGCCTGTGCTTGCTGCCTGTGATTGCTGTGCTGCCTGTGCTTGCTGCCTGTGCTTGCTGCCTGTGCTTGCTGTGCTGCCTGTGCTTGCTGCCTGTGCTTGCTGTGCTGCCTGTGCTTGCTGCCTGTGCTTGCTGTGCTGCCTGTGCTTGCTGTGCTGCCTGTGCTTGCTGCCTGTGCTTGCTGTGCTTGCTATGCTGCCTGTGCAAGATGCCTGTGCTTGCTGTGCTGCCTGTGCTTGCTGCCTGTGCTTGCTGTGCTTGCTATGCTGCCTGTGCAAGATGCCTGTGCTTGCTGTGCTGCCTGTGCTTGCTGTGCTGCCTGTGCTTGCTGCCTGTGCTTGCTGTGCTGCCTGTGCTTGCTGCCCGTGCTGCCTGTGCTTGCTGTGCTGCCTGTGCTTTCTGTGCTGCCTGTGCCTGCTGTGCTGCCTGCGCTTGCTGCCTGTGCTTGCTGTGCTGCCTCTGCTTGCTATGCTGCCTGTGCTTGCTGCCTGTGCTTGCTCTGCTGCCTGTGCTTGCTCTGCTGCCTGTGCTTGCTGACTGTGCTTGCTGTGCTGCCTGTGCTTGCTGTGCTGCCTGTGCTTTCTGTGCTTGCTGTGCTGCCTGTGCCTGCTGTGCTGCCTGCGCTTGCTGCCTGTGCTTGCTGTGCTGCCTCTGCTTGCTATGCTGCCTGTGCTTGCTGCCTGTGCTTGCTCTGCTGCCTGTGCTTGCTCTGCTGCCTGTGCTTGCTGCCTGTGCTTGCTGTGCTGCCTGTGCTTGCTGCCTGTGCTGCCTGTGCTTGCTGTGCTGCCTGTGCTTGCTGCCTGTGTTTGCTGTGCTGCCTGTGCTTGCTGCCCGTGCTGCCTGTGCTGCCTGTGCTTGGTGCCTGTGCTTGCTGCCTGTGCTTGCTGTGCTGCCTGTGCTTGCTGCCTGTGCTTGCTGTGCTGCCTGTGCTTGCTGCCTGTGCTTACTGTGCTGCCGGTGCTTGTTGCCTGTGCTTGCTGCGTGTGCTTGCTGTGCTGCCTGTGCTTGCTGCCTGGACTTGCTGTGCTGCCTGTGCTTGCTGTGCTGCCTGGGCTTGCTGCCTGTGCTTACTGTGCTGCCTGTGCTTGTTGTGCTGCCTGTGCTTGCTGTGCTGCCTGTGCTTGCTGCTTGTGCTTACTGTGCTGCCTGAGCTGCCTGAGCTGCCTGTGCTTGCTGCCTGTGCTTGCTGCCTGTGCTTGCTGTGCTGCCTGTGCTTGCTGCCTGTGTTTGCTGCCTGTGCTTGCTGCCTGTGCTTGCTGTGCTGCCTGTGCTTGCTGCCTGTGCTTGCTGTGCTGCCTGTGCTTGTTGCCTGTGCTTGCTGCGTGTGCTTGCTGTGCTGCCTGTGCTTGCTGCCTGTACTTGCTGTGCTGCCTGTGCTTGCTGTGCTGCCTGTGCTTGCTGCCTGTGCTTGCTGCCTGTGCTTGCTGTGCTGCCTGTGCTTGCTGCCTGTGCTTGCTGTGCTGCCTGTGCTTGCTGCCTGTGCTTGTTGCCTGTGCTTGCTGCGTGTGCTTGCTGTGCTGCCTGTGCTTGCTGCCTGTACTTGCTGTGCTGCCTGTGCTTGCTGTGCTGCCTGGGCTTGCTGCCTGTGCTGCCTGTGCTTGTTGTGCTGCCTGTGCTTGCTGTGCTGCCTGTGCTTGCTTCTTGTGCTTACTGTGCTGCCTGAGCTGCCTGAGCTGCCTGTGCTTGCTGCCTGTGCTTGCTGCCTGTGCTTGCTGTGCTGCCTGTGCTTGCTGTGCTGCCTGTGCTTGCTGCCTGTGCTTGCTGCCTGTGCTTGTTGTGCTGCCTGTGCTTGCTGCCTGTGCTTGCTGCCTGTGCTTGCTGTGCTGCCTGTGCTTGCTGCCTGTGCTTGCTGTGCTGCCTGAGCTGCCTGTGCTTGCTGCCTGTGCTTGCTGTGCTGCCTGTGCTTGCTGCCTGTACTTGCTGTGCTGCCTGTGCTTGCTGTGCTGCCTATGCTTGCTGCCTGTGCTTGCTGCCTGTGCTTGCTGTGCTGCCTGTGCTTGCTGCCTGTGCTTGTTGCCTGTGCTTGCTGCGTGTGCTTGCTGTGCTGCCTGTGCTTGCTGCCTGTACTTGCTGTGCTGCCTGTGCTTGCTGTGCTGCCTGTGCTTGCTGCCTGTGCTTGCTGCCTGTGCTTGCTGTGCTGCCTGAGCTGCCTGTGCTTGCTGCCTGTGCTTGCTGTGCTGCCTGTACTTGCTGCCTGTACTTGCTGTGCTGCCTGTGCTTGCAGCCTGTGCTTGCTGCGCTGCCTGTGCTTGCTGTCCTGCCTGTTAGCGATGCATTTGATTTCGCCCATAACACGCGGTAATTCGACAGTGGCACACGACAGTGCGTTGCTGTGTCACCTGTTTTTGGAGGCGCCGAGAGTCGCGGATCATATGTTTTCCTCGGCGGCCGGTGCATTGACCTGCATCTCAGTAAGAGTAAGCATTGTAAACAAATGCGAGAGTGAATCTCGCCGAAGATCGGAGCAGGCTTTGCCTGTTGGAAAGAGGACGGAGCTTGACCCCTCTGCACTTCCCCCAGAATCGCTAAAACGAACACACCTCGTCGAGCTATTTTGCGGGTTTCTAACATGCCTGTGCTTGCTGTGCTGCCTGTGCTGTCTGTGCTTGCTGCCTGTGCTTGCTGTGCTGCCTGTGCTTGCTACCTGTGCTTGCTGTGCTGCCTGTGCTTCCTGTGCTGCATGTGCTTGCTGCCTGTGCTTGCTGTGCTGCCTGTGCTGCCTGTGCTTGCTACCTGTGCTTGCTGTGCTGTCTGTGCTTGCTGCCTGTGCTTGCTGTCCTGCCTGAGCTGCCTGTGCTTGCTGCCTGTGCTTGCTGTGCTGCCTGTGCTTGCTGCCTGTGCTTGCTGTGCTGCCTGTGCTTGCTGCCTGTGCTTGCTGTGCTGCCTGTACTTGCTGCCTGTACTTGCTGTGCTGCCTGTGCTTGCTGTGCTGCCTGGGCTTGCGGCCTGTGCTTGTTGTGCTGCCTGTGCTTGCTGTGCTGCCTGTGCTTGCTGCTTGTGCTTACTGTGCTGCCTGTGCTTGTTGCCTGTGCTTGCTGCCCGTACTTGCTGTGCTGCCTGTGCTTGCTGTGCTGTCTGTGCTTGCTTCCTGTGCTGCCTGTGCTTGCTGTGCTGCCTGTGCTTGCTGCCTGTGCTTGCTGTACTTGCTGTGCTGCCTGTGCTTGCTGCCTGTGCTTGCTATGCTGCCTGTGCTTGCTGTGCTGCCTGTGCTTGCTGCCTGTGCTTGCTGTGCTGCCTGTCCTTGCTGTGCTGCCTGTGCTTGCTGCCTGTGCTTGCTGTGCTGCCTGTCCTTGCTGTGCTGCCTGTGCTTGCTGCGCTGCCTGTGCTTGCTGCCTGTGCTTGCTGTGCTGCATGTGCTTGCTGCCTGTGCTTGCTGTGCTGCCTGTGCTTGCTGCCTGTGCTTACTGTGGTGCCTGTGCTGCCTGTGCTTGCTGCCTGTGCTTGCTGTGCTGTCTGTGCTTGCTGCCTGTGCTTGCTGTGCTGCCTGTGCTTGCTGCCTGTGCTTGCTGCGCTGCCTGTGTTTGCTTTGCTGCCTGTGCTTGCTGTGCTGCCTGTGCTTGCTGCCTGTGCTTACTGTGCTGCCTGTGCTTGTTGCCTGTGCTTGCTGCGTGTGCTTGCTGTGCTGCCTGTGCTTGCTGCCTGTACTTGCTGCCTGTACTTGCTGTGCTGCCTGTGCTTGCTGTGCTGCCTGGGCTTGCGGCCTGTGCTTGTTGTGCTGCCTGTGCTTGCTGTGCTGCCTGTGCTTGCTGCTTGTGCTTACTGTGCTGCCTGTGCTTGTTGCCTGTGCTTGCTGCCTGTACTTGCTGTGCTGCCTGTGCTTGCTGTGCTGCCTGGGCTTGCTGCCTGTGCTTGTTGTGCTGCCTGTGCTTGCTGTGCTGTCTGTGCTTGCTTCCTGTGCTGCCTGTGCTTGCTGTGCTGCCTGTGCTTGCTGCCTGTGCTTGCTGTACTTGCTGTGCTGCCTGTGCTTGCTGCCTGTGCTTGCTATGCTGCCTGTGCTTGCTGTGCTGCCTGTGCTTGCTGCCTGTGCTTGCTGTGCTGCCTGTCCTTGCTGTGCTGCCTGTGCTTGCTGTGCTTGCTGCGCTGCCTGTGCTTGCTGCCTGTGCTTGCTGTGCTGCCTGTGCTTGCTGTGCTGCCTGTGCTTGCTGCCTGTGCTTGCTGCCTGTGCTTGCTGTGCTGCCTGTGCTTGCTGCCTGTGCTTGCTGTGCTGCCTGTGCTTGCTGCGCTGCTTGTGCTGTGCTGCCTGTGCTTGCTGTGCTTGCTGCGCGGCCTGTGCTTGCTGCCTGTGCTTGCTGTGCTGCATGTGCTTGCTGCCTGTGCTTGCTGTGCTGCCTGTGCTTGCTGCCTGTGCTTGCTGTGCTGCCTGTGCTTGCTGTGCTGCCTGTGCTTGCTGCCTGTGCTTGCTGTGCTGCCTGTGCTTGCTGCGCTGCTTGTGCTGTGCTGCCTGTGCTGCCTGTGCTTGCTGCCTGTGCTTGCTGTACCGCCTGTGCTTGTTGTGCTGCCTGTGCTTGCTGTGCTGCCTGTGCTTGCTGCCTGTGCTTGCTGTGCTGCCTGTGCTTGCTGCCTGTGCTTGCTGCGCTGCCTGTGTTTGCTTTGCTGCCTGTGCTTGCTGTGCTGCCTGTGCTTGCTGCCTGTGCTTACTGTGCTGCCTGTGCTTGTTGCCTGTGCTTGCTGCGTGTGCTTGCTGTGCTGCCTGTGCTTGCTGCCTGTACTTGCTGCCTGTACTTGCTGTGCTGCCTGTGCTTGCTGTGCTGCCTGGGCTTGCGGCCTGTGCTTGTTGTGCTGCCTGTGCTTGCTGTGCTGCCTGTGCTTGCTGCTTGTGCTTACTGTGCTGCCTGTGCTTGTTGCCTGTGCTTGCTGCCTGTACTTGCTGTGCTGCCTGTGCTTGCTGTGCTGCCTGGGCTTGCTGCCTGTGCTTGTTGTGCTGCCTGTGCTTGCTGTGCTGTCTGTGCTTGCTTCCTGTGCTGCCTGTGCTTGCTGTGCTGCCTGTGCTTGCTGTACTTGCTGTGCTGCCTGTGCTTGCTGCCTGTGCTGGCTATGCTGCCTGTGCTTGCTGTGCTGCCTTTGCTTGCTCTGCTGCCTGTGCTTGCTGCCTGTGCTTGCTGTGCTGCCTGAGCTGCCTGTGCTTGCTGCCTGTGCTTGCTGTGCTGCCTGTGCTTGCTGCCTGTGCTGCCTGTACTTGCTGTGCTGCCTGTGCTTGCTGTGCAGCCTGTGCTTGCTGCCTGTACTTGCTGTGCTGCCTGTGCTTGCTGTGCTGCCTGTGCTTCCTGCCTGTGCTTGCTGCCTGTGCTTGCTGTGCTGCTTGTGCTGTGCTGCCTGTGCTTGCTGTGCTGCCTGTGCTTGCTGCCTGTGCTTGCTGTACTTGCTGTGCTGCCTGTGCTTGCTGCCTGTGCTTGCTATGCTGCCTGTGCTTGCTGTGCTGCCTGTGCTTGCTGCCTGTGCTTGCTGTGCTGCCTGTCCTTGCTGTGCTGCCTGTGCTTGCTGTGCTTGCTGCGCTGCCTGTGCTTGCTGCCTGTGCTTGCTGTGCTGCATGTGCTTGCTGCCTGTGCTTGCTGTGCTGCCTGTGCTTGCTGCCTGTGCTTGCTGCCTGTGCTTGCTGTGCTGCCTGTGCTTGCTGCCTGTGCTTGCTGTGCTGCCTGTGCTTGCTGCGCTGCTTGTGCTGTGCTGCCTGTGCTTGCTGTGCTTGCTGCGCGGCCTGTGCTTGCTGCCTGTGCTTGCTGTGCTGCATGTGCTTGCTGCCTGTGCTTGCTGTGCTGCCTGTGCTTGCTGCCTGTGCTTGCTGTGCTGCCTGTGCTTGCTGTGCTGCCTGTGCTTGCTGCCTGTGCTTGCTGTGCTGCCTGTGCTTGCTGCGCTGCTTGTGCTGTGCTGCCTGTGCTGCCTGTGCTTGCTGCCTGTGCTTGCTGTACCGCCTGTGCTTGTTGTGCTGCCTGTGCTTGCTGTGCTGCCTGTGCTTGCTGCCTGTGCTTGCTGTGCTGCCTGTGCTTGCTGCCTGTGCTTGCTGCGCTGCCTGTGTTTGCTTTGCTGCCTGTGCTTGCTGTGCTGCCTGTGCTTGCTGCCTGTGCTTACTGTGCTGCCTGTGCTTGTTGCCTGTGCTTGCTGCGTGTGCTTGCTGTGCTGCCTGTGCTTGCTGCCTGTACTTGCTGCCTGTACTTGCTGTGCTGCCTGTGCTTGCTGTGCTGCCTGGGCTTGCGGCCTGTGCTTGTTGTGCTGCCTGTGCTTGCTGTGCTGCCTGTGCTTGCTGCTTGTGCTTACTGTGCTGCCTGTGCTTGTTGCCTGTGCTTGCTGCCTGTACTTGCTGTGCTGCCTGTGCTTGCTGTGCTGCCTGGGCTTGCTGCCTGTGCTTGTTGTGCTGCCTGTGCTTGCTGTGCTGTCTGTGCTTGCTTCCTGTGCTGCCTGTGCTTGCTGTGCTGCCTGTGCTTGCTGCCTGTGCTTGCTGTACTTGCTGTGCTGCCTGTGCTTGCTGCCTGTGCTGGCTATGCTGCCTGTGCTTGCTGTGCTGCCTGTGCTTGCTGTGCTGCCTTTGCTTGCTCTGCTGCCTGTGCTTGCTGCCTGTGCTTGCTGTGCTGCCTGAGCTGCCTGTGCTTGCTGCCTGTGCTTGCTGTGCTGCCTGTGCTTGCTGCCTGTGCTGCCTGTACTTGCTGTGCTGCCTGTGCTTGCTGTGCAGCCTGTGCTTGCTGCCTGTACTTGCTGTGCTGCCTGTGCTTGCTGTGCTGCCTGTGCTTCCTGCCTGTGCTTGCTGCCTGTGCTTGCTGTGCTGCTTGTGCTTGCTGCCTGTGCTTGCTGTGCTGCCTGTGCTTCCTGCCTGTGCTGGCTGTGCTGCCTGTGCTTGCTGCCTGTGCTTGCTGTGCTGCATGTGCTTGCTGTGCTGCCTGTGCTTGCTGCCTGTGCTGCCTGTGCTGCCTGTGCTTGCTGTGCTGCCTGTGCTTGCTGCCTGTGCTTGCTGTGCTGCCTGTGCTTGCTGCCTGTGCTGGCTGTGCTGCCTGTGCTTGCTGCCTGTGCTTGCTGCCTGTGCTTGCTCTGCTGCCTGTGCTTGCTGCCTGTGCTTGCTGTGCTGCTTGTGCTGTGCTGCCTGTGCTTGCTGTGCTGCCTGTGCTTGCTGTGCTTGCTGCGCTGCCTGTGCTTGCTGCCTGTGCTTGCTGTGCTGCATGTGCTTGCTGCCTGTGCTTGCTGTGCTGCCTGTGCTTGATGCCTGTGCTTTCTGTGCTGCCTGTGCTTGCTGCCTGTGCTTGCTGCCTGTGCTTGATGCCTGTGCTTTCTGTGCTGCCTGTGCTTGCTGCCTGTGCTTGCTGCCTGTGCTTGCTGTGCTGCCTGTGCTTGCTGCTTGTGCTTACTGTGCTGCCTGTGCTTGTTGCCTCTGCTTGCTGCCTGTACTTGCTGTGCTGCCTGTGCTTGCTGTGCTGCCTGGGCTTGCTGCCTGTGCTTGTTGTGCTGCCTGTGCTTGCTGTGCTGCCTGTGCTTGCTGCCTGTGCTGCCTGTGCTGCCTGTGCTTGCTCTGCTGCCTGTGCTTGCTGCCTGTGCTTGCTGTGCTGCTTGTGCTGTGCTGCCTGTGCTTGCTGTGCTTGCTGCGCTGCCTGTGCTTGCTGCCTGTGCTTGCTGTGCTGCATGTGCTTGCTGCCTGTGCTTGCTGTGCTGCCTGTGCTTGATGCCTGTGCTTTCTGTGCTGCCTGTGCTTGCTGCCTGTGCTTGCTGCCTGTGCTTGCTGCCTGTGCTTGCTGCCTGTGCTTGCTGCCTGTGCTTGCTGCCTGTGCTTGCTGTGCTGCCTGTGCTTGCTGCCTGTGCTTGCTGTGCTGCCTGTGCTTGCTGCGCTGCTTGTGCTGTGCTGCCTGTGCTTGCTGTGCTTGCTGCGCGGCCTGTGCTTGCTGCCTGTGCTTGCTGTGCTGCATGTGCTTGCTGCCTGTGCTTGCTGTGCTGCCTGTGCTTGCTGCCTGTGCTTGCTGTGCTGCCTGTGCTTGCTGTGCTGCCTGTGCTTGCTGCCTGTGCTTGCTGTGCTGCCTGTGCTTGCTGCGCTGCTTGTGCTGTGCTGCCTGTGCTGCCTGTGCTTGCTGCCTGTGCTTGCTGTGCCGCCTGTGCTTGTTGTGCTGCCTGTGCTTGCTGTGCTGCCTGTGCTTGCTGCCTGTGCTTGCTATGCTGCCTGTGCTTGCTGCCTGTGCTTGCTGCGCTGCCTGTGTTTGCTTTGCTGCCTGTGCTTGCTGTGCTGCCTGTGCTTGCTGCCTGTGCTTACTTTGCTTGCTGCCTGTGCTTACTGTGCTGCCTGTGCTTGTTGCCTGTGCTTGCTGCGTGTGCTTGCTGTGCTGCCTGTGCTTGCTGCCTGTACTTGCTGCCTGTACTTGCTGTGCTGCCTGTGCTTGCTGTGCTGCCTGGGCTTGCGGCCTGTGCTTGTTGTGCTGCCTGTGCTTGCTGTGCTGCCTGTGCTTGCTGCTTGTGCTTACTGTGCTGCCTGTGCTTGTTGCCTGTGCTTGCTGCCTGTACTTGCTGTGCTGCCTGTGCTGCCTGGGCTTGCTGCCTGTGCTTGTTGTGCTGCCTGTGCTTGCTGTGCTGTCTGTGCTTGCTTCCTGTGCTGCCTGTGCTTGCTGTGCTGCCTGTGCTTGCTGCCTGTGCTTGCTGTACTTGCTGTGCTGCCTGTGCTTGCTGCCTGTGCTGGCTATGCTGCCTGTGCTTGCTGTGCTGCCTTTGCTTGCTCTGCTGCCTGTGCTTGCTGCCTGTGCTTGCTGTGCTGCCTGAGCTGCCTGTGCTTGCTGCCTGTGCTTGCTGTGCTGCCTGTGCTTGCTGCCTGTGCTGCCTGTACTTGCTGTGCTGCCTGTGCTTGCTGTGCAGCCTGTGCTTGCTGCCTGTACTTGCTGTGCTGCCTGTGCTTGCTGTGCTGCCTGTGCTTCCTGCCTGTGCTTGCTGCCTGTGCTTGCTGTGCTGCTTGTGCTTGCTGCCTGTGCTTGCTGTGCTGCCTGTGCTTCCTGCCTGTGCTGGCTGTGCTGCCTGTGCTTGCTGCCTGTGCTTGCTGTGCTGCATGTGCTTGCTGTGCTGCCTGTGCTTGCTGCCTGTGCTGCCTGTGCTGCCTGTGCTTGCTGTGCTGCCTGTGCTTGCTGCCTGTGCTTGCTGTGCTGCCTGTGCTTGCTGCCTGTGCTGGCTGTGCTGCCTGTGCTTGCTGCCTGTGCTTGCTGCCTGTGCTTGCTCTGCTGCCTGTGCTTGCTGCCTGTGCTTGCTGTGCTGCTTGTGCTGTGCTGCCTGTGCTTGCTGTGCTGCCTGTGCTTGCTGTGCTTGCTGCGCTGCCTGTGCTTGCTGCCTGTGCTTGCTGTGCTGCATGTGCTTGCTGCCTGTGCTTGCTGTGCTGCCTGTGCTTGCTGCCTGTGCTTGATGCCTGTGCTTTCTGTGCTGCCTGTGCTTGCTGCCTGTGCTTGCTGCCTGTGCTTGCTGTGCTGCCTGTGCTTGCTGTGCTGCCTGTGCTTCCTGCCTGTGCTTGCTGCCTGTGCTTGCTGTGCTGCTTGTGCTTGCTGCCTGTGCTTGCTGTGCTGCCTGTGCTTCCTGCCTGTGCTGGCTGTGCTGCCTGTGCTTGCTGCCTGTGCTTGCTGTGCTGCATGTGCTTGCTGTGCTGCCTGTGCTTGCTGCCTGTGCTGCCTGTGCTGCCTGTGCTTGCTGTGCTGCCTGTGCTTGCTGCCTGTGCTTGCTGTGCTGCCTGTGCTTGCTGCCTGTGCTGGCTGTGCTGCCTGTGCTTGCTGCCTGTGCTTGCTGCCTGTGCTTGCTCTGCTGCCTGTGCTTGCTGCCTGTGCTTGCTGTGCTGCTTGTGCTGTGCTGCCTGTGCTTGCTGTGCTGCCTGTGCTTGCTGTGCTTGCTGCGCTGCCTGTGCTTGCTGCCTGTGCTTGCTGTGCTGCATGTGCTTGCTGCCTGTGCTGCCTGTGCTTGATGCCTGTGCTTTCTGTGCTGCCTGTGCTTGCTGCCTGTGCTTGCTGCCTGTGCTTGATGCCTGTGCTTTCTGTGCTGCCTGTGCTTGCTGCCTGTGCTTGCTGCCTGTGCTTGCTGTGCTGCTTGTGCTGTGCTGCCTGTGCTTGCTGTGCTGCCTGTGCTTGCTGTGCTTGCTGCGCTGCCTGTGCTTGCTGCCTGTGCTTGCTGTGCTGCATGTGCTTGCTGCCTGTGCTTGCTGTGCTGCCTGTGCTTGATGCCTGTGCTTTCTGTGCTGCCTGTGCTTGCTGCCTGTGCTTGCTGCCTGTGCTTGATGCCTGTGCTTTCTGTGCTGCCTGTGCTTGCTGCCTGTGCTTGCTGTGCTGCCTGTGCTTGCTGTGCTGCCTGTGCTTCCTGCCTGTGCTTGCTGCCTGTGCTTGCTGCGCTGCCTGTGCTTGCTGCCTGTGCTTGCTGTGCTGCCTGTGCTTGCTGCTTGTGCTTACTGTGCTGCCTGTGCTTGTTGCCTGTGCTTGCTGCCTGTACTTGCTGTGCTGCCTGTGCTTGCTGTGCTGTCTGTGCTTGCTTCCTGTGCTGCCTGTGCTTGCTGTGCTGCCTGTGCTTGCTGCCTGTGCTTGCTGTGCTGCCTGTGCTTGCTGCCTGTGCTTGCTGTACTTGCTGTGCTGCCTGTGCTTGCTGCCTGTGCTTGCTATGCTGCCTGTGCTTGCTGTGCTGCCTGTGCTTGCTGCCTGTGCTTGCTGTGCTGCCTGTCCTTGCTGTGCTGCCTGTGCTTGCTGCCTGTCCTTGCTGTGCTGCCTGTGCTTGCTGCGCTGCCTGTGCTTGCTGCCTGTGCTTGCTGTGCTGCCTGTGCTTGCTGTGCTGCCTGTCCTTGCTGTGCTGCCTGTGCTTGCTGCGCTGCCTGTGCTTGCTGCCTGTGCTTGCTGTGCTGCATGTGCTTGCTGCCTGTGCTTGCTGTGCTGCCTGTGCTTGCTGCCTGTGCTTACTGTGGTGCCTGTGCTGCCTGTGCTTGCTGCCTGTGCTTGCTGTGCTGCCTGTGCTTGCTGCCTGTGCTCGCTGTACTTGCTGTGCTGCCTGTGCTTGCTGCCTGTGCTTGCTGTGCTGCCTGTGCTTGCTGCCTGTGCTTGCTGTACTTGCTGTGCTGCCTGTGCTTGCTGCCTGTGCTTGCTATGCTGCCTGTGCTTGCTGTGCTGCCTGTGCTTGCTGCCTGTGCTTGCTGTGCTGCCTGTCCTTGCTGTGCTGCCTGTGCTTGCTGCCTGTGCTTGCTGTGCTGCCTGTCCTTGCTATGCTGCCTGTGCTTGCTGTGCTGCCTGTGCTTGCTGCCTGTGCTTGCTGTGCTGCCTGTCCTTGCTGTGCTGCCTGTGCTTGCTGCCTGTGCTTGCTGTGCTGCCTGTCCTTGCTGTGCTGCCTGTGCTTGCTGTGCTTGCTGCGCTGCCTGTGCTTGCTGCCTGTGCTTGCTGTGCTGCATGTGCTTGCTGCCTGTGCTTGCTGTGCTGCCTGTGCTTGCTGCCTGTGCTTGCTGCCTGTGCTTGCTGTGCTGCCTGTGCTTGCTGCCTGTGCTTGCTGTGCCGCCTGTGCTTGCTGTGCTGCCTGTTCTTGCTGCCTGTGCTTGCTGTGCTGCCTGTGCTTGTTGCCTGTGCTTGCTGCGTGTGCTTGCTGTGCTTGCTGTGCTGCCTGTGCTTGCTGCCTGTACTTGCTGTGCTGCATGTGCTTGATGTGCTGCCTGTGCTTGCTGTGCTGCCTGTGCTGCCTGTGCTTTCTGTGCTTGCTGTGCTGCCTGTGCCTGCTGTGCTGCCTGCGCTTGCTGCCTGTGTTTGTTGTGCTGCCTGTGCTTGCTGTGCAGCCTGTGCATGCTGCCTGTGCTTTCTGTGCTGCCTGTGCTTGCTGCCTGTGCTTGCTGCCTGTGCTTGCTGTGCTGCTTGTGCTGTGCTGCCTGTGCTTGCTGTGCTGCCTGTGCTTGCTGTGCTTGCTGCGCTGCCTGTGCTTGCTGCCTGTGCTTGCTGTGCTGCATGTGCTTGCTGCCTGTGCTTGCTGTGCTGCCTGTGCTTGATGCCTGTGCTTTCTGTGCTGCCTGTGCTTGCTGCCTGTGCTTGCTGCCTGTGCTTGATGCCTGTGCTTTCTGTGCTGCCTGTGCTTGCTGCCTGTGCTTGCTGCCTGTGCTTGCTGTGCTGCCTGTGCTTGCTGTGCTGCCTGTGCTTCCTGCCTGTGCTTGCTGCCTGTGCTTGCTGCGCTGCCTGTGCTTGCTGCCTGTGCTTGCTGTGCTGCCTGTGCTTGCTGCTTGTGCTTACTGTGCTGCCTGTGCTTGTTGCCTGTGCTTGCTGCCTGTACTTGCTGTGCTGCCTGTGCTTGCTGTGCTGTCTGTGCTTGCTTCCTGTGCTGCCTGTGCTTGCTGTGCTGCCTGTGCTTGCTGCCTGTGCTTGCTGTGCTGCCTGTACTTGCTGCCTGTGCTTGCTGTACTTGCTGTGCTGCCTGTGCTTGCTGCCTGTGCTTGCTATGCTGCCTGTGCTTGCTGTGCTGCCTGTGCTTGCTGCCTGTGCTTGCTGTGCTGCCTGTCCTTGCTGTGCTGCCTGTGCTTGCTGCCTGTGCTTGCTGTGCTGCCTGTCCTTGCTGTGCTGCCTGTGCTTGCTGCGCTGCCTGTGCTTGCTGCCTGTGCTTGCTGTGCTGCCTGTCCTTGCTGTGCTGCCTGTGCTTGCTGCGCTGCCTGTGCTTGCTGCCTGTGCTTGCTGTGCTGTCTGTGCTTGCTGCCTGTGCTTGCTGTGCTGCCTGTGCTTGTTGCCTGTGCTTGCTGCGTGTGCTTGCTGTGCTGCCTGTGCTTGCTGCCTGTGCTGCCTGTGCTTGCTGTGCTGCCTGTGCTTGCTGCCTGTGTTTGCTGTGCTGCCTGTGCTTGCTGTGCTGCCTGTGCTTGCTGCCTGTGCCGCCTGTGCTTGTTGTGCTGCCTGTGCTTGCTGTGCTGCCTGTGCTTGCTGCCTGTGCTTTCTGTGCTGCCTGTGCTTGCTGCCTGTGCTTTCTGTGCTGCCTGTGCTTGCTGTGCTGCCTGTGCTTGCTGCCTGTGCTTGCTGCCTGTGCTTGCTGTGCTGCCTGTGCTCGCTGTGCTGCCTGTGCTGTGCTGCCTGTGCTTGCTGTGCTGCCTTTGCTTTCTGCCTGTGCTTGCTGCCTGTGCTTGCTGCCTGTGTTGCCTGTGCTTGCTGTGCTGCCTGTGCTTGCTGCCTGTGCTTGCTCTCCTGCCTGTGCATGCTGTGCTGCCTGTGCTTGCTGCCTGTGATTGCTGTGCTGCCTGTGCTTGCTGCCTGTGCTTGCTGTGCTGCCTGTGCTTGCTGCCTGTGCTTGCTGTGCTGCCTGTGCTTGCTGCCTGTGCTTGCTGTGCTGCCTGTGCTTGCTGTGCTGCCTGTGCTTGCTGCCTGTGCTTGCTGTGCTTGCTATGCTGCCTGTGCAAGATGCCTGTGCTTGCTGTGCTGCCTGTGCTTGCTGCCTGTGCTTGCTGTGCTTGCTATGCTGCCTGTGCAAGATGCCTGTGCTTGCTGTGCTGCCTGTGCTTGCTGTGCTGCCTGTGCTTGCTGCCTGTGCTTGCTGTGCTGCCTGTGCTTGCTGTTTGTGCTTGCTGTGCTGCCTGTGCTTGCTGCCTGTGCTTGCTGTGCTGCCTGTGCTTGCTGCCTGTGCTTGCTGTGCTGCCTGTGCTTGCTGTGCTGCCTGTGCTTTCTGTGCTGCCTGTGCCTGCTGTGCTGCCTGCGCTTGCTGCCTGTGCTTGCTGTGCTGCCTCTGCTTGCTATGCTGCCTGTGCTTGCTGCCTGTGCTTGCTCTGCTGCCTGTGCTTGCTCTGCTGCCTGTGCTTGCTGCCTGTGCTTGCTGTGCTGCCTGTGCTTGCTGTGCTGCCTGTGCTTTCTGTGCTTGCTGTGCTGCCTGTGCCTGCTGTGCTGCCTGCGCTTGCTGCCTGTGCTTGCTGTGCTGCCTGTGCTTGCTGTGCTGCCTGTGCTTTCTGTGCTTGCTGTGCTGCCTGTGCCTGCTGTGCTGCCTGCGCTTGCTGCCTGTGCTTGCTGTGCTGCCTCTGCTTGCTATGCTGCCTGTGCTTGCTGCCTGTGCTTGCTCTGCTGCCTGTGCTTGCTGCCTGTGCTTGCTGTGCTGCCTGTGCTTGCTGCCTGTGCTGCCTGTGCTTGCTGTGCTGCCTGTGCTTGCTGCCTGTGTTTGCTGTGCTGCCTGTGCTTGCTGCCCGTGCTGCCTGTGCTTGCTGTGCTGCCTGTGCTTGGTGCCTGTGCTTGCTGCCTGTGCTTGCTGTGCTGCCTGTGCTTGCTGCCTGTGCTTGCTGCGTGTGCTTGCTGTGCTGCCTGTGCTTGCTGCCTGTACTTGCTGCCTGTACTTGCTGTGCTGCCTGTGCTTGCTGTGCTGCCTGGGCTTGCGGCCTGTGCTTGTTGTGCTGCCTGTGCTTGCTGTGCTGCCTGTGCTTGCTGCTTGTGCTTACTGTGCTGCCTGTGCTTGTTGCCTGTGCTTGCTGCCTGTACTTGCTGTGCTGCCTGTGCTTGCTGTGCTGCCTGGGCTTGCTGCCTGTGCTTGTTGTGCTGCCTGTGCTTGCTGTGCTGTCTGTGCTTGCTTCCTGTGCTGCCTGTGCTTGCTGTGCTGCCTGTGCTTGCAGCCTGTGCTTGCTGTACTTGCTGTGCTGCCTGTGCTTGCTGCCTGTGCTTGCTATGCTGCCTGTGCTTGCTGTGCTGCCTGTGCTTGCTGCCTGTGCTTGCTGTGCTGCCTGTCCTTGCTGTGCTGCCTGTGCTGTGCTGCCTGTGCTGCCTGTGCTTGCTGCCTGTGCTTGCTGTGCCGCCTGTGCTTGTTGTGCTGCCTGTGCTTGCTGTGCTGCCTGTGCTTGCTGCCTGTGCTTGCTGTGCTGCCTGTGCTTGCTGCCTGTGCTTGCTGCGCTGCCTGTGTTTGCTTTGCTGCCTGTGCTTGCTGTGCTGCCTGTGCTTGCTGCCTGTGCTTACTGTGCTGCCTGTGCTTGTTGCCTGTGCTTGCTGTGCTGCCTGTCCTTGCTGTGCTGCCTGTGCTGTGCTGCCTGTGCTGCCTGTGCTTGCTGCCTGTGCTTGCTGTGCCGCCTGTGCTTGTTGTGCTGCCTGTGCTTGCTGTGCTGCCTGTGCTTGCTGCCTGTGCTTGCTGTGCTGCCTGTGCTTGCTGCCTGTGCTTGCTGCGCTGCCTGTGTTTGCTTTGCTGCCTGTGCTTGCTGTGCTGCCTGTGCTTGCTGCCTGTGCTTACTGTGCTGCCTGTGCTTGTTGCCTGTGCTTGCTGCGTGTGCTTGCTGTGCTGCCTGTGCTTGCTGCCTGTACTTGCTGCCTGTACTTGCTGTGCTGCCTGTGCTTGCTGTGCTGCCTGGGCTTGCGGCCTGTGCTTGTTGTGCTGCCTGTGCTTGCTGTGCTGCCTGTGCTTGCTGCTTGTGCTTACTGTGCTGCCTGTGCTTGTTGCCTGTGCTTGCTGCCTGTACTTGCTGTGCTGCCTGTGCTTGCTGTGCTGCCTGGGCTTGCTGCCTGTGCTTGTTGTGCTGCCTGTGCTTGCTGTGCTGTCTGTGCTTGCTTCCTGTGCTGCCTGTGCTTGCTGTGCTGCCTGTGCTTGCTGCCTGTGCTTGCTGTACTTGCTGTGCTGCCTGTGCTTGCTGCCTGTGCTGACTATGCTGCCTGTGCTTGCTGTGCTGCCTGTGCTTGCTGTGCTGCCTTTGCTTGCTCTGCTGCCTGTGCTTGCTGCCTGTGCTTGCTGTGCTGCCTGAGCTGCCTGTGCTTGCTGCCTGTGCTTGCTGTGCTGCCTGTGCTTGCTGCCTGTGCTGCCTGTACTTGCTGTGCTGCCTGTGCTTGCTGTGCAGCCTGTGCTTGCTGCCTGTACTTGCTGTGCTGCCTGTGCTTGCTGTGCTGCCTGTGCTTCCTGCCTGTGCTTGCTGCCTGTGCTTGCTGCCTGTGCTTGCTGTGCTGCTTGTGCTTGCTGCCTGTGCTTGCTGTGCTGCCTGTGCTTCCTGCCTGTGCTGGCTGTGCTGCCTGTGCTTGCTGCCTGTGCTTGCTGTGCTGCATGTGCTTGCTGTGCTGCCTGTGCTTGCTGCCTGTGCTGCCTGTGCTGCCTGTGCTTGCTGTGCTGCCTGTGCTTGCTGCCTGTGCTTGCTGTGCTGCCTGTGCTTGCTGCCTGTGCTGGCTGTGCTGCCTGTGCTTGCTGCCTGTGCTTGCTGCCTGTGCTTGCTCTGCTGCCTGTGCTTGCTGCCTGTGCTTGCTGTGCTGCTTGTGCTGTGCTGCCTGTGCTTGCTGTGCTGCCTGTGCTTGCTGTGCTGCTTGTGCTGTGCTGCCTGTGCTTGCTGTGCTGCCTGTGCTTGCTGTGCTTGCTGCGCTGCCTGTGCTTGCTGCCTGTGCTTGCTGTGCTGCATGTGCTTGCTGCCTGTGCTGCATGTGCTTGATGCCTGTGCTTTCTGTGCTGCCTGTGCTTGCTGCCTGTGCTTGCTGCCTGTGCTTGATGCCTGTGCTTTCTGTGCTGCCTGTGCTTGCTGCCTGTGCTTGCTGCCTGTGCTTGCTGTGCTGCTTGTGCTGTGCTGCCTGTGTTTGCTGTGCTGCCTGTGCTTGCTGTGCTTGCTGCGCTGCCTGTGCTTGCTGCCTGTGCTTGCTGTGCTGCATGTGCTTGCTGCCTGTGCTTGCTGTGCTGCCTGTGCTTGATGCCTGTGCTTTCTGTGCTGCCTGTGCTTGCTGCCTGTGCTTGCTGCCTGTGCTTGATGCCTGTGCTTTCTGTGCTGCCTGTGCTTGCTGCCTGTGCTTGCTGCCTGTGCTTGCTGTGCTGCCTGTGCTTGCTGTGCTGCCTGTGCTTCCTGCCTGTGCTTGCTGCCTGTGCTTGCTGCGCTGCCTGTGCTTGCTGCCTGTGCTTGCTGTGCTGCCTGTGCTTGCTGCTTGTGCTTACTGTGCTGCCTGTGCTTGTTGCCTGTGCTTGCTGCCTGTACTTGCTGTGCTGCCTGTGCTTGCTGTGCTGTCTGTGCTTGCTTCCTGTGCTGCCTGTGCTTGCTGTGCTGCCTGTGCTTGCTGCCTGTGCTTGCTGTGCTGCCTGTGCTTGCTGCCTGTGCTTGCTGTACTTGCTGTGCTGCCTGTGCTTGCTGCCTGTGCTTGCTATGCTGCCTGTGCTTGCTGTGCTGCCTGTGCTTGCTGCCTGTGCTTGCTGTGCTGCCTGTCCTTGCTGTGCTGCCTGTGCTTGCTGCCTGTGCTTGCTGTGCTGCCTGTCCTTGCTGTGCTGCCTGTGCTTGCTGCGCTGCCTGTGCTTGCTGCCTGTGCTTGCTGTGCTGCCTGTGCTTGCTGTGCTGCCTGTCCTTGCTGTGCTGCCTGTGCTTGCTGCGCTGCCTGTGCTTGCTGCCTGTGCTTGCTGTGCTGCATGTGCTTGCTGCCTGTGCTTGCTGTGCTGCCTGTGCTTGCTGCCTGTGCTTACTGTGGTGCCTGTGCTGCCTGTGCTTGCTGCCTGTGCTTGCTGTGCTGCCTGTGCTTGCTGCCTGTGCTTGCTGTACTTGCTGTGCTGCCTGTGCTTGCTGCCTGTGCTTGCTGTGCTGCCTGTGCTTGCTGCCTGTGCTTGCTGTGCTTGCTGTGCTGCCTGTGCTTGCTGCCTCTGCTTGCTGTACTTGCTGTGCTGCCTGTGCTTGCTGCCTGTGCTTGCTATGCTGCCTGTGCTTGCTGTGCTGCCTGTGCTTGCTGCCTGTGCTTGCTGTGCTGCCTGTCCTTGCTGTGCTGCCTGTGCTGCCTGTGCTTTCTGTGCTTGCTGTGCTGCCTGTGCCTGCTGTGCTGCCTGCGCTTGCTGCCTGTGTTTGTTGTGCTGCCTGTGCTTGCTGTGCAGCCTGTGCATGCTGCCTGTGCTTTCTGTGCTGCCTGTGCTTGCTGCCTGTGCTTGCTGCCTGTGCTTGCTGTGCTGCTTGTGCTGTGCTGCCTGTGCTTGCTGCGCTGCCTGTGCTTGCTGTGCTTGCTGCGCTGCCTGTGCTTGCTGTGCTGCCTGTGCTTCCTGCCTGTGCTTGCTGCCTGTGCTTGCTGCGCTGCCTGTGCTTGCTGCCTGTGCTTGCTGTGCTGCCTGTGCTTGCTGCTTGTGCTTACTGTGCTGCCTGTGCTTGTTGCCTGTGCTTGCTGCCTGTACTTGCTGTGCTGCCTGTGCTTGCTGTGCTGTCTGTGCTTGCTTCCTGTGCTGCCTGTGCTTGCTGTGCTGCCTGTGCTTGCTGCCTGTGCTTGCTGTGCTGCCTGTGCTTGCTGCCTGTGCTTGCTGTACTTGCTGTGCTGCCTGTGCTTGCTGCCTGTGCTTGCTATGCTGCCTGTGCTTGCTGTGCTGCCTGTGCTTGCTGCCTGTGCTTGCTGTGCTGCCTGTCCTTGCTGTGCTGCCTGTGCTGCCTGTCCTTGCTGTGCTGCCTGTGCTTGCTGCGCTGCCTGTGCTTGCTGCCTGTGCTTGCTGTGCTGCCTGTCCTTGCTGTGCTGCCTGTGCTTGCTGCGCTGCCTGTGCTTGCTGCCTGTGCTTGCTGTGCTGCATGTGCTTGCTGCCTGTGCTTGCTGTGCTGCCTGTGCTTGCTGCCTGTGCTTACTGTGGTGCCTGTGCTGCCTGTGCTTGCTGCCTGTGCTTGCTGTGCTGCCTGTGCTTGCTATGCTGCCTGTGCTTGCTGTGCTGCCTGTGCTTGCTGCCTGTGCTTGCTGTGCTGCCTGTCCTTGCTGTGCTGCCTGTGCTTGCTGCCTGTGCTTGCTGTGCTGCCTGTCCTTGCTATGCTGCCTGTGCTTGCTGTGCTGCCTGTGCTTGCTGCCTGTGCTTGCTGTGCTGCCTGTCCTTGCTGTGCTGCCTGTGCTTGCTGCCTGTGCTTGCTGTGCTGCCTGTCCTTGCTGTGCTGCCTGTGCTTGCTGCGCTGCCTGTGCTTGCTGCCTGTGCTTGCTGTGCTGCATGTGCTTGCTGCCTGTGCTTGCTGTGCTGCCTGTGCTTGCTGCCTGTGCTTGCTGCCTGTGCTTGCTGTGCTGCCTGTGCTTGCTGCCTGTGCTTGCTGTGCCGCCTGTGCTTGCTGTGCTGCCTGTTCTTGCTGCCTGTGCTTGCTGTGCTGCCTGTGCTTGTTGCCTGTGCTTGCTGCGTGTGCTTGCTGTGCTTGCTGTGCTGCCTGTGCTTGCTGCCTGTTCTTGCTGTGCTGCATGTGCTTGATGTGCTGCCTGTGCTTGCTGTGCTGCCTGTGCTGCCTGTGCTTTCTGTGCTTGCTGTGCTGCCTGTGCCTGCTGTGCTGCCTGCGCTTGCTGCCTGTGTTTGTTGTGCTGCCTGTGCTTACTGTGCTGCCTGTGCTTGCTGTGCTGCCTGTGCTTGTTGCCTGTGCTTGCTGTGCTGTCTGTGCTTGCTGCCTGTGCTTGCTGTGCTGCCTGTGCTTGTTGCCTGTGCTTGCTGCGTGTGCTTGCTGTGCTTGCTGTGCTGCCTGTGCTTGCTGCCTGTGCTGCCTGTGCTTGCTGTGCTGCCTGTGCTTGCTGCCTGTGTTTGCTGTGCTGCCTGTGCTTGCTGTGCTGCCTGTGCTTGCTGCCTGTGCCGCCTGTGCTTGTTGTGCTGCCTGTGCTTGCTGTGCTGCCTGTGCTTGCTGCCTGTGCTTTCTGTGCTGCCTGTGCTTGCTGCCTGTGCTTTCTGTGCTGCCTGTGCTTGCTGTGCTGCCTGTGCTTGCTGCCTGTGCTTGCTGCCTGTGCTTGCTGTGCTGCCTGTGCTCGCTGTGCTGCCTGTGCTGTGCTGCCTGTGCTTGCTGTGCTGCCTTTGCTTTCTGCCTGTGCTTGCTGCCTGTGCTTGCTGCCTGTGTTGCCTGTGCTTGCTGTGCTGCCTGTGCTTGCTGCCTGTGCTTGCTCTCCTGCCTGTGCATGCTGTGCTGCCTGTGCTTGCTGCCTGTGATTGCTGTGCTGCCTGTGCTTGCTGCCTGTGCTTGCTGCCTGTGCTTGCTGTGCTGCCTGTGCTTGCTGCCTGTGCTTGCTGTGCTGCCTGTGCTTGCTGCCTGTGCTTGCTGTGCTGCCTGTGCTTGCTGTGCTGCCTGTGCTTGCTGCCTGTGCTTGCTGTGCTTGCTATGCTGCCTGTGCAAGATGCCTGTGCTTGCTGTGCTGCCTGTGCTTGCTGCCTGTGCTTGCTGTGCTTGCTATGCTGCCTGTGCAAGATGCCTGTGCTTGCTGTGCTGCCTGTGCTTGCTGTGCTGCCTGTGCTTGCTGCCTGTGCTTGCTGTGCTGCCTGTGCTTGCTGTTTGTGCTTGCTGTGCTGCCTGTGCTTGCTGCCTGTGCTTGCTGTGCTGCCTGTGCTTGCTGCCTGTGCTTGCTGTGCTGCCTGTGCTTGCTGTGCTGCCTGTGCTTTCTGTGCTGCCTGTGCCTGCTGTGCTGCCTGCGCTTGCTGCCTGTGCTTGCTGTGCTGCCTCTGCTTGCTATGCTGCCTGTGCTTGCTGCCTGTGCTTGCTCTGCTGCCTGTGCTTGCTCTGCTGCCTGTGCTTGCTGCCTGTGCTTGCTGTGCTGCCTGTGCTTGCTGTGCTGCCTGTGCTTTCTGTGCTTGCTGTGCTGCCTGTGCCTGCTGTGCTGCCTGCGCTTGCTGCCTGTGCTTGCTGTGCTGCCTCTGCTTGCTATGCTGCCTGTGCTTGCTGCCTGTGCTTGCTGCCTGTGCTTGCTGTGCTGCCTGTGCTTGCTGCCTGTGCTTGCCGTGCTGCCTGTGCTTGCTGCCTGTGCTGCCTGTGCTTGCTGTGCTGCCTGTGCTTGCTGCCTGTGTTTGCTGTGCTTCCTGTGCTTGCTGTGCTGCCTGTGCTTGCTGCCTGTGCTTACTCTGCTGCCTGTGCTTGCTCTGCTGCCTGTGCTTGCTGCCTGTGCTTGCTGTGCTGCCTGTGCTTGCTGTGCTGCCTGTTCTTGTTGCCTGTGCTTGCTGCGTGTGCTTGCTGTGCTGCCTGTGCTTGCTGCCTGTGCTTGCTGTGCTGCCTGTGCTTGCTGCCTGTGCTTGCCGTGCTGCCTGTGCTTGCTACCTGTGCCCCTGTGCTTGCTGTGCTGCCTTTGCTTGTTGCCTGTGCTTGCTGCGTGTGCTTGCTGTGCTGCCTGTGCTTGCTGCCTGTGCTTGCTGTGCTGCCTGTGCTTGCTGCCTGTGCTTGCTGTGCTGCCTGTTAGCGATGCATTTGATTTCGCCCATAACACGCGGTAATTCGACAGTGGCACACGACAGTGCGTTGCTGTGTCACCTGTTTTTGGAGGCGCCGAGAGTCGCGGATCATATGTTTAGCTCGGCGGCCGGTGCATTGACCTGCGTCTCAGTAAGAGTAAGCATTGTAAACAAATGCGAGAGTGAATCTCGCCGAAGATCGGAGCAGGATTTGCCTGTTGGAAAGAGGACGGAGCTTGACCCCTCTGCACTTCCCCCAGAATCGCTAAAACGAACACACCTCGTCGAGCTATTTTGCGGGTTTCTAACATGCCTGTGCTTGCTGCCTGTGCTTGCTGTGCTCTCTGTGCTTGCTGCCTGTGCTTGCCGTGCTGCCTGTGCTTGCTGCCTGTGCTGCCTGTGCTTGCTGTGCTGCCTGTGCTTGCTGCCTGTGTTTGCTGTGCTGCCTGTGCTTGCTGCCCGTGCTGCCTGTGCTTGCTGTGCTGCCTGTGCTTGCTGCCTGTGCTTGCTGTGCCGCCTGTGCTTGTTGTGCTGCCTGTGCTTGCTGTGCTGCCTGTGATTGCTGCCTGTGCTTTCTGTGCTGCCTGTGCTTGCTGTGCTGCCTGTGCTTTCTGTGCTTGCTGTGCTGCCTGTGCCTGCTGTGCTGCCTGCGCTTGCTGCCTGTGCTTGCTGTGCTGCCTGTCCTTGCTGTGCAGCCTGTGCTTGCTGCCTGTGCTTTCTGTGCTGCCTGTGCTTGCTGCCTGTGCTGCCTGTACATGCTGTGCTGCCTGTGCTTGCTGTGCAGCCTGTGCTTGCTGCCTGTACTTGCTGTGCTGCCTGTGCTTGCTGTGCTGCCTGTGCTTCCTGCCTGTGCTTGCTGCCTGTGCTTGCTGTGCTGCTTGTGCTTGCTGCCTGTGCTTGCTGTGCTGCCTGTGCTTCCTGCCTGTGCTGGCTGTGCTGCCTGTGCTTGCTGCCTGTGCTTGCTGTGCTGCATGTGCTTGCTGTGCTGCCTGTGCTTGCTGCCTGTGCTGCCTGTGCTGCCTGTGCTTGCTGTGCTGCCTGTGCTTGCTGCCTGTGCTTGCTGTGCTGCCTGTGCTTGCTGCCTGTGCTGGCTGTGCTGCCTGTGCTTGCTGCCTGTGCTTGCTGCCTGTGCTTGCTCTGCTGCCTGTGCTTGCTGCCTGTGCTTGCTGTGCTTGCTGTGCCGCCTGTGCTTGTTGTGCTGCCTGTGCTTGCTGTGTTGCCTGTGCTTGCTGTGCTACCTGTGCTTGCTGTGCTGCATGTGCTTGCTGCCTGTGCTTGCTGTGCTGCCTGTGCTTGCTGCCTGTGCTTGCTGCCTGTGCTTGCTGCCTGTGCTTGCTCTGCTGCCTGTGCTTGCTGCCTGTGCTTGCTGTGCTGCCTGGGCTTGCTGCCTGTGCTTGCTGTGCTGCCTGTGCTTGTTGCCTGTGCTTGCTGCCTGTGCTTGCTGCCTGTGCTTGCTGCCTGTACTTGCTGTGCTGCCTGTGCTTGTTGCCTGTGCTTGCTGCCTGTGCTTGCTGTGCTGCCTGTGCTTGCTGCCTGTGCTTGCTGTGCTGCCTGTGCTTGCTGCCTGTGCTGCCTGTGCTGCCTGTGCTTGCTGTGCTGCCTGTGCTTGCTGCCTGTGCTTGCTGTGCTGCCTGTGCTTGCTGCCTGTGCTGGCTGTGCTGCCTGTGCTTGCTGCCTGTGCTTGCTGCCTGTGCTTGCTCTGCTGCCTGTGCTTGCTGCCAGTGCTTGCTGTGCTGCCTGTGCTTGCTGTGCTGCTTGTGCTGTGCTGCCTGTGCTTGCTGTGCTGCTTGTGCTGTGCTGCCTGTGCTTGCTGTGCTGCCTGTGCTTGCTGTGCTTGCTGCGCTGCCTGTGCTTGCTGCCTGTGCTTGCTGTGCTGCATGTGCTTGCTGCCTGTGCTTGCTGTGCTGCCTGTGCTTGCTGCCTGTGCTTGCTGCCTGTGCTTGCTGTGCTGCCTGTGCTTGCTGCCTGTGCTTGCTGTGCTGCCTGTGCTTGCTGCGCTGCTTGTGCTGTGCTGCCTGTGCTGCCTGTGCTTGCTGTGCTTGCTGCGCTGCCTGTGCTTGCTGCCTGTGCTTGCTGTGCTGCCTGGGCTTGCTGCCTATGCTTACTGTGCTGCCTGTGCTTGCTGTGCTGCCTGTGCTTGTTGCCTGTGCTTACTGTGCTGCCTGTGCTTGCTGTGCTGCCTGTGCTTGTTGCCTGTGCTTGCTGCGTGTGCTTGCTGTGCTGCCTGTGCTTGCTGCCTGTACTTGCTGTGCTGCCTGTGCTTGCTGTGCTACCTGTGCTTGCTGCCTGTGCTTGCTGTGCCGCCTGTGCTTGTTGTGCTGCCTGTGCTTGCTGTGCTGCCTGTGCTTGCTGTGCTGCCTGTGCTTGCTGCCTGTGCTCACTGTGCTGCCTGTGCTTGCTGCGTGTGCTTGCTGTGCTGCCTGTGCTTGCTGCCTGTACTTGCTGTGCTGCCTGTGCTTGCTGTGCTGCCTGGGCTTGCTGCCTGTGCTTACTGTGCTGCCTGTGCTTGCTGTGCTGCATGTGCTTGTTGCCTGTGCTTGCTGCGTGTGCTTACTGTGCTGCCTGTGCTTGCTGCCCGTACTTGCTGTGCTGCCTGTGCTTGCTGTGCTGCCTGTGCTTGCTGCCTGTACTTGCTGTGCTGCCTGTGCTTGCTGTGCTGGCTGTGCTTGCTGCCTGTGCTTGCTGCCTGTGCTTGCTGTGCTGCCTGTCCTTGCTGTGCTGCCTGTGCTTGCTGTGCTTGCTGCGCTGCCTGTGCTTGCTGCCTGTGCTTGCTGTGCTGCATGTGCTTGCTGCCTGTGCTTGCTGTGCTGCCTGTGCTTGCTGCCTGTGCTTACTGTGGTGCCTGTGCTGCCTGTGCTTGCTGCCTGTGCTTGCTGTGCTGTCTGTGCTTGCTGCCTGTGCTTGCTGTGCTGCCTGTGCTTGCTGCCTGTGCTTGCTGCGCTGCCTGTGTTTGCTTTGCTGCCTGTGCTTGCTGTGCTGCCTGTGCTTGCTGCCTGTGCTTACTGTGCTGCCTGTGCTTGTTGCCTGTGCTTGCTGCCTGTGCTTGCTGTGCTGTCTGTGCTTGCTGCCTGTGCTTGCTGTCCTGCCTGTTAGCGATGCATTTGATTTCGCCCATAACACGCGGTAATTCGACAGTGGCACACGACAGTGCGTTGCTGTGTCACCTGTTTTTGGAGGCGCCGAGAGTCGCGGATCATATGTTTACCTCGGCGGCCGGTGCATTGACCTGCATCTCAGTAAGAGTAAGCATTGTAAACAAATGCGAGAGTGAATCTCGCCGAAGATCGGAGCAGGCTTTGCCTGTTGGAAAGAGGACGGAGCTTGACCCCTCTGCACTTCCCCCAGAATCGCTAAAACGAACACACCTCGTCGAGCTATTTTGCGGGTTTCTAACATGCCTGTGCTTGCTGTGCTGCCTGTGCTGTCTGTGCTTGCTGCCTGTGCTTGCTGTGCTGCCTGTGCTTGCTGCCTGTGCTTGCTGTGCTGCCTGTGCTTGCTGCCTGTGCTTGCTGCGCTGCCTGTGTTTGCTTTGCTGCCTGTGCTTGCTGTGCTGCCTGTGCTTGCTGCCTGTGCTTACTGTGCTGCCTGTGCTTGTTGCCTGTGCTTGCTGCGTGTGCTTGCTGTGCTGCCTGTGCTTGCTGCCTGTACTTGCTGCCTGTACTTGCTGTGCTGCCTGTGCTTGCTGTGCTGCCTGGGCTTGCGGCCTGTGCTTGTTGTGCTGCCTGTGCTTGCTGTGCTGCCTGTGCTTGCTGCTTGTGCTTACTGTGCTGCCTGTGCTTGTTGCCTGTGCTTGCTGCCTGTACTTGCTGTGCTGCCTGTGCTTGCTGTGCTGTCTGTGCTTGCTTCCTGTGCTGCCTGTGCTTGCTGTGCTGCCTGTGCTTGCTGCCTGTGCTTGCTGTACTTGCTGTGCTGCCTGTGCTTGCTGCCTGTGCTTGCTATGCTGCCTGTGCTTGCTGTGCTGCCTGTGCTTGCTGCCTGTGCTTGCTGTGCTGCCTGTCCTTGCTGTGCTGCCTGTGCTTGCTGCCTGTGCTTGCTGTGCTGCCTGTCCTTGCTGTGCTGCCTGTGCTTGCTGCGCTGCCTGTGCTTGCTGCCTGTGCTTGCTGTGCTGCATGTGCTTGCTGCCTGTGCTTGCTGTGCTGCCTGTGCTTGCTGCCTGTGCTTACTGTGGTGCCTGTGCTGCCTGTGCTTGCTGCCTGTGCTTGCTGTGCTGTCTGTGCTTGCTGCCTGTGCTTGCTGTGCTGCCTGTGCTTGCTGCCTGTGCTTGCTGCGCTGCCTGTGTTTGCTTTGCTGCCTGTGCTTGCTGTGCTGCCTGTGCTTGCTGCCTGTGCTTACTGTGCTGCCTGTGCTTGTTGCCTGTGCTTGCTGCGTGTGCTTGCTGTGCTGCCTGTGCTTGCTGCCTGTACTTGCTGCCTGTACTTGCTGTGCTGCCTGTGCTTGCTGTGCTGCCTGGGCTTGCGGCCTGTGCTTGTTGTGCTGCCTGTGCTTGCTGTGCTGCCTGTGCTTGCTGCTTGTGCTTACTGTGCTGCCTGTGCTTGTTGCCTGTGCTTGCTGCCTGTACTTGCTGTGCTGCCTGTGCTTGCTGTGCTGCCTGGGCTTGCTGCCTGTGCTTGCTGTGCTGTCTGTGCTTGCTTCCTGTGCTGCCTGTGCTTGCTGTGCTGCCTGTGCTTGCTGCCTGTGCTTGCTGTACTTGCTGTGCTGCCTGTGCTTGCTGCCTGTGCTTGCTATGCTGCCTGTGCTTGCTGTGCTGCCTGTGCTTGCTGCCTGTGCTTGCTGTGCTGCCTGTCCTTGCTGTGCTGCCTGTGCTTGCTGTGCTTGCTGCGCTGCCTGTGCTTGCTGCCTGTGCTTGCTGTGCTGCATGTGCTTGCTGCCTGTGCTTGCTGTGCTGCCTGTGCTTGCTGCCTGTGCTTGCTGCCTGTGCTTGCTGTGCTGCCTGTGCTTGCTGCCTGTGCTTGCTGTGCTGCCTGTGCTTGCTGCCTGTGCTTGCTGTACTTGCTGTGCTGCCTGTGCTTGCTGCCTGTGCTGGCTATGCTGCCTGTGCTTGCTGTGCTGCCTGTGCTTGCTGCCTGTGCTTGCTGTGCTGCCTGTCCTTGCTGTGCTGCCTGTGCTTGCTGCCTGTGCTTGCTGTGCTGCCTGTGCTTGCTGCCTGTGCTTGCTGTGCTGCCTGTGCTTGCTGCCTGTGCTTGCTGCCTGTGCCTGCTGTGGTGCCTGCGCTTGCTGCCTGTGCTTGCTGTGCTGCTTGTGCTTGCTGTGCTGCCTTTGCTTGCTCTGCTGCCTGTGCTTGCTGCCTGTGCTTGCTGTGCTGCCTGAGCTCCCTGTGCTTGCTTCCTGTGCTTGCTGTGCTGCCTGTGCTTGCTGCCTGTGCTGCCTGTACTTGCTGTGCTGCCTGTGCTTGCTGTGCAGCCTGTGCTTGCTGCCTGTACTTGCTGTGCTGCCTGTGCTTGCTGTGCTGCCAGTGCTTCCTGCCTGTGCTTGCTGCCTGTGCTTGCTGTGCTGCTTGTGCTTGCTGCCTGTGCTTGCTGTGCTGCCTGTGCTTCCTGCCTGTGCTGGCTGTGCTGCCTGTGCTTGCTGCCTGTGCTTGCTGTGCTGCATGTGCTTGCTGTGCTGCCTGTGCTTGCTGCCTGTGCTGCCTGTGCTTGCTGCCTGTGCTTGCTGCCTGTGCTTGCTGTGCTGCCTGTGCTTGCTGTGCTGCCTGTGCTTCCTGCCTGTGCTTGCTGCCTGTGCTTGCTGTGCTGCTTGTGCTTGCTGCCTGTGCTGCCTGTGCTTCCTGCCTGTGCTGGCTGTGCTGCCTGTGCTTGCTGCCTGTGCTTGCTGTGCTGCATGTGCTTGCTGTGCTGCCTGTGCTTGCTGCCTGTGCTGCCTGTGCTGCCTGTGCTTGCTGTGCTGCCTGTGCTTGCTGCCTGTGCTTGCTGTGCTGCCTGTGCTTGCTGCCTGTGCTGGCTGTGCTGCCTGTGCTTGCTGCCTGTGCTTGCTGCCTGTGCTTGCTCTGCTGCCTGTGCTTGCTGCCTGTGCTTGCTGTGCTGCTTGTGCTGTGCTGCCTGTGCTTGCTGTGCTGCCTGTGCTTGATGTGCTTGCTGCGCTGCCTGTGCTTGCTGCCTGTGCTTGCTGTGCTGCATGTGCTTGCTGCCTGTGCTTGCTGTGCTGCCTGTGCTTGATGCCTGTGCTTTCTGTGCTGCCTGTGCTTGCTGCCTGTGCTTGCTGCCTGTGCTTGATGCCTGTGCTTTCTGTGCTGCCTGTGCTTGCTGCCTGTGCTTGCTGCCTGTGCTTGCTGTGCTGCCTGTGCTTGCTGCCTGTGCTTGCTGTGCTGCCTGGGCTTGCTGCCTATGCTTACTGTGCTGCCTGTGCTTGCTGTGCTGCCTGTGCTTGTTGCCTGTGCTTACTGTGCTGCCTGTGCTTGCTGTGCTGCCTGTGCTTGTTGCCTGTGCTTGCTGCGTGTGCTTGCTGTGCTGCCTGTGCTTGCTGCCTGTACTTGCTGTGCTGCCTGTGCTTGCTGTGCTACCTGTGCTTGCTGCCTGTGCTTGCTGTGCCGCCTGTGCTTGTTGTGCTGCCTGTGCTTGCTGTGCTGCCTGTGCTTGCTGCCTGTGCTCACTGTGCTGCCTGTGCTTGCTGCGTGTGCTTGCTGTGCTGCCTGTGCTTGCTGCCTGTACTTGCTGTGCTGCCTGTGCTTGCTGTGCTGCCTGGGCTTGCTGCCTGTGCTTACTGTGCTGCCTGTGCTTGCTGTGCTGCATGTGCTTGTTGCCTGTGCTTGCTGCGTGTGCTTACTGTGCTGCCTGTGCTTGCTGCCCGTACTTGCTGTGCTGCCTGTGCTTGCTGTGCTGCCTGTGCTTGCTGCCTGTACTTGCTGTGCTGCCTGTGCTTGCTGCCCGTACTTGCTGTGCTGCCTGTGCTTGCTGTGCTGCCTGTGCTTGCTGCCTGTACTTGCTGTGCTGCCTGTGCTTGCTGTGCTGGCTGTGCTTGCTGCCTGTGCTTGCTGCCTGTGCTTGCTGTGCTGCCTGTCCTTGCTGCCTGTGCTTGCTGTGCTGCCTGTGCTTGCTGCCTGTGCTTACTGTGGTGCCTGTGCTGCCTGTGCTTGCTGCCTGTGCTTGC
The DNA here is from genome assembly GCA_963942575.1 of Priocnemis perturbator. Classification (NCBI taxonomy): domain Eukaryota; kingdom Metazoa; phylum Arthropoda; class Insecta; order Hymenoptera; family Pompilidae; genus Priocnemis; species Priocnemis perturbator. The sequence continues at coordinate 184,497 of CAWWDK010000169.1, forward strand.
TGTGCTGTCTGTGCTTGCTGCCTGTGCTTGCTGTGCTGCCTGTGCTTGCTGCCTGTGCTTGCTGCGCTGCCTGTGTTTGCTTTGCTGCCTGTGCTTGCTGTGCTGCCTGTGCTTGCTGCCTGTGCTTACTGTGCTGCCTGTGCTTGTTGCCTGTGCTTGCTGCCTGTGCTTGCTGTGCTGTCTGTGCTTGCTGCCTGTGCTTGCTGTCCTGCCTGTTAGCGATGCATTTGATTTCGCCCATAACACGCGGTAATTCGACAGTGGCACACGACAGTGCGTTGCTGTGTCACCTGTTTTTGGAGGCGCCGAGAGTCGCGGATCATATGTTTACCTCGGCGGCCGGTGCATTGACCTGCATCTCAGTAAGAGTAAGCATTGTAAACAAATGCGAGAGTGAATCTCGCCGAAGATCGGAGCAGGCTTTGCCTGTTGGAAAGAGGACGGAGCTTGACCCCTCTGCACTTCCCCCAGAATCGCTAAAACGAACACACCTCGTCGAGCTATTTTGCGGGTTTCTAACATGCCTGTGCTTGCTGTGCTGCCTGTGCTGTCTGTGCTTGCTGCCTGTGCTTGCTGTGCTGCCTGTGCTTGCTACCTGTGCTTGCTGTGCTGCCTGTGCTTCCTGTGCTGCATGTGCTTGCTGCCTGTGCTTGCTGTGCTGCCTGTGCTGCCTGTGCTTGCTACCTGTGCTTGCTGTGCTGTCTGTGCTGTGCTGCCTGTGCTTGCTGCCTGTGCTTGCTGTGCTGCCTGTGCTTGCTGCCTGTGCTTGCTGCGCTGCCTGTGTTTGCTTTGCTGCCTGTGCTTGCTGTGCTGCCTGTGCTTGCTGCCTGTGCTTACTGTGCTGCCTGTGCTTGTTGCCTGTGCTTGCTGCGTGTGCTTGCTGTGCTGCCTGTGCTTGCTGCCTGTACTTGCTGCCTGTACTTGCTGTGCTGCCTGTGCTTGCTGTGCTGCCTGGGCTTGCGGCCTGTGCTTGTTGTGCTGCCTGTGCTTGCTGTGCTGCCTGTGCTTGCTGCTTGTGCTTACTGTGCTGCCTGTGCTTGTTGCCTGTGCTTGCTGCCTGTACTTGCTGTGCTGCCTGTGCTTGCTGTGCTGTCTGTGCTTGCTTCCTGTGCTGCCTGTGCTTGCTGTGCTGCCTGTGCTTGCTGCCTGTGCTTGCTGTACTTGCTGTGCTGCCTGTGCTTGCTGCCTGTGCTTGCTATGCTGCCTGTGCTTGCTGTGCTGCCTGTGCTTGCTGCCTGTGCTTGCTGTGCTGCCTGTCCTTGCTGTGCTGCCTGTGCTTGCTGCCTGTGCTTGCTGTGCTGCCTGTCCTTGCTGTGCTGCCTGTGCTTGCTGCGCTGCCTGTGCTTGCTGCCTGTGCTTGCTGTGCTGCCTGTGCTTGCTGCTTGTGCTTACTGTGCTGCCTGTGCTTGTTGCCTGTGCTTGCTGCCTGTACTTGCTGTGCTGCCTGTGCTTGCTGTGCTGCCTGGGCTTGCTGCCTGTGCTTGCTGTGCTGTCTGTGCTTGCTTCCTGTGCTGCCTGTGCTTGCTGTGCTGCCTGTGCTTGCTGCCTGTGCTTGCTGTACTTGCTGTGCTGCCTGTGCTTGCTGCCTGTGCTTGCTATGCTGCCTGTGCTTGCTGTGCTGCCTGTGCTTGCTGCCTGTGCTTGCTGTGCTGCCTGTCCTTGCTGTGCTGCCTGTGCTTGCTGTGCTTGCTGCGCTGCCTGTGCTTGCTGCCTGTGCTTGCTGTGCTGCATGTGCTTGCTGCCTGTGCTTGCTGTGCTGCCTGTGCTTGCTGCCTGTGCTTGCTGCCTGTGCTTGCTGTGCTGCCTGTGCTTGCTGCCTGTGCTTGCTGTGCTGCCTGTGCTTGCTGCGCTGCTTCTGCTGTGCTGCCTGTGCTTGCTGTGCTTGCTGCGCGGCCTGTGCTTGCTGCCTGTGCTTGCTGTGCTGCATGTGCTTGCTGCCTGTGCTTGCTGCCTGTGCTTGCTGTGCTGCCTGTGCTTGCTGTGCTGCCTGTGCTTGCTGCCTGTGCTTGCTGTGCTGCCTGTGCTTGCTGCGCTGCTTGTGCTGTGCTGACTGTGCTGCCTGTGCTTGCTGCCTGTGCTTGCTGTGCCGCCTGTGCTTGTTGTGCTGCCTGTGCTTGCTGTGCTGCCTGTGCTTGCTGCCTGTGCTTGCTGCCTGTGCTTGCTGCGCTGCCTGTGTTTGCTTTGCTGCCTGTGCTTGCTGTGCTGCCTGTGCTTGCTGTGCTGCCTGTGCTTGCTGCCTGTGCTTACTGTGCTGCCTGTGCTTGTTGCCTGTGCTTGCTGCGTGTGCTTGCTGTGCTGCCTGTGCTTGCTGCCTGTACTTGCTGCCTGTACTTGCTGTGCTGCCTGTGCTTGCTGTGCTGCCTGGGCTTGCGGCCTGTGCTTGTTGTGCTGCCTGTGCTTGCTGTGCTGCCTGTGCTTGCTGCTTGTGCTTACTGTGCTGCCTGTGCTTGTTGCCTGTGCTTGCTGCCTGTACTTGCTGTGCTGCCTGTGCTTGCTGTGCTGCCTGGGCTTGCTGCCTGTGCTTGTTGTGCTGCCTGTGCTTGCTGTGCTGTCTGTGCTTGCTTCCTGTGCTGCCTGTGCTTGCTGTGCTGCCTGTGCTTGCTGCCTGTGCTTGCTGTACTTGCTGTGCTGCCTGTGCTTGCTGCCTGTGCTGGCTATGCTGCCTGTGCTTGCTGTGCTGCCTGTGCTTGCTGCCTGTGCTTGCTGTGCTGCCTGTCCTTGCTGTGCTGCCTGTGCTTGCTGCCTGTGCTTGCTGTGCTGCCTGTGCTTGCTGCCTGTGCTTGCTGTGCTGCCTGTGCTTGCTGCCTGTGCCTGCTGTGGTGCCTGCGCTTGCTGCCTGCGCTTGCTGCCTGTGCTTGCTGTGCTGCTTGTGCTTGCTGTGCTGCCTTTGCTTGCTCTGCTGCCTGTGCTTGCTGCCTGTGCTTGCTGTGCTGCCTGAGCTGCCTGTGCTTGCTGCCTGTGCTTGCTGTGCTGCCTGTGCTTGCTGCCTGTGCTGCCTGTACTTGCTGTGCTGCCTGTGCTTGCTGTGCAGCCTGTGCTTGCTGCCTGTACTTGCTGTGCTGCCTGTGCTTGCTGTGCTGCCAGTGCTTCCTGCCTGTGCTTGCTGCCTGTGCTTGCTGTGCTGCTTGTGCTTGCTGCCTGTGCTTGCTGTGCTGCCTGTGCTTCCTGCCTGTGCTGGCTGTGCTGCCTGTGCTTGCTGCCTGTGCTTGCTGTGCTGCATGTGCTTGCTGTGCTGCCTGTGCTTGCTGCCTGTGCTGCCTGTGCTTGCTGCCTGTGCTTGCTGCCTGTGCTTGCTGTGCTGCCTGTGCTTGCTGTGCTGCCTGTGCTTCCTGCCTGTGCTTGCTGCCTGTGCTTGCTGTGCTGCTTGTGCTTGCTGCCTGTGCTGCCTGTGCTTCCTGCCTGTGCTGGCTGTGCTGCCTGTGCTTGCTGCCTGTGCTTGCTGTGCTGCATGTGCTTGCTGTGCTGCCTGTGCTTGCTGCCTGTGCTGCCTGTGCTGCCTGTGCTTGCTGTGCTGCCTGTGCTTGCTGCCTGTGCTTGCTGTGCTGCCTGTGCTTGCTGCCTGTGCTGGCTGTGCTGCCTGTGCTTGCTGCCTGTGCTTGCTGCCTGTGCTTGCTCTGCTGCCTGTGCTTGCTGCCTGTGCTTGCTGTGCTGCTTGTGCTGTGCTGCCTGTGCTTGCTGTGCTGCCTGTGCTTGATGTGCTTGCTGCGCTGCCTGTGCTTGCTGCCTGTGCTTGCTGTGCTGCATGTGCTTGCTGCCTGTGCTTGCTGTGCTGCCTGTGCTTGATGCCTGTGCTTTCTGTGCTGCCTGTGCTTGCTGCCTGTGCTTGCTGCCTGTGCTTGATGCCTGTGCTTTCTGTGCTGCCTGTGCTTGCTGCCTGTGCTTGCTGCCTGTGCTTGCTGTGCTGCCTGTGCTTGATGCCTGTGCTTTCTGTGCTGCCTGTGCTTGCTGTGCTGCCTGTGCTTGCTGTGCTGCCTGTGCTTCTTGCCTGTACTTGCTGTGCTGCCTGTGCTTGCTGTGCTGCCTGGGCTTGCGGCCTGTGCTTGTTGTGCTGCCTGTGCTTGCTGTGCTGCCTGTGCTTGCTGCTTGTGCTTACTGTGCTGCCTGTGCTTGTTGCCTGTGCTTGCTGCCTGTACTTGCTGTGCTGCCTGTGCTTGCTGTGCTGTCTGTGCTTGCTTCCTGTGCTGCCTGTGCTTGCTGTGCTGCCTGTGCTTGCTGCCTGTGCTTGCTGTACTTGCTGTGCTGCCTGTGCTTGCTGCCTGTGCTTGCTGTGCTGCCTGTGCTTGCTGCCTGTGCTTGCTGTGCTGCCTGTCCTTGCTGTGCTGCCTGTGCTTGCTGCCTGTGCTTGCTGTGCTGCCTGTCCTTGCTGTGCTGCCTGTGCTTGCTGCGCTGCCTGTGCTTGCTGCCTGTGCTTGCTGTGCTGCATGTGCTTGCTGCCTGTGCTTGCTGTGCTGCCTGTGCTTGCTGCCTGTGCTTACTGTGGTGCCTGTGCTGCCTGTGCTTGCTGCCTGTGCTTGCTGTGCTGTCTGTGCTTGCTGCCTGTGCTTGCTGTGCTGCCTGTGCTTGCTGTGCTGCCTGTGCTTGCTGCCTGTGCTTGCTGCGCTGCCTGTGTTTGCTTTGCTGCCTGTGCTTGCTGTGCTGCCTGTGCTTGCTGCCTGTGCTTACTGTGCTGCCTGTGCTTGTTGCCTGTGCTTGCTGCGTGTGCTTGCTGTGCTGCCTGTGCTTGCTGCCTGTACTTGCTGCCTGTACTTGCTGTGCTGCCTGTGCTTGCTGTGCTGCCTGGGCTTGCGGCCTGTGCTTGTTGTGCTGCCTGTGCTTGCTGTGCTGCCTGTGCTTGCTGCTTGTGCTTACTGTGCTGCCTGTGCTTGTTGCCTGTGCTTGCTGCCTGTACTTGCTGTGCTGCCTGTGCTTGCTGTGCTGCCTGGGCTTGCTGCCTGTGCTTGTTGTGCTGCCTGTGCTTGCTGTGCTGTCTGTGCTTGCTTCCTGTGCTGCCTGTGCTTGCTGCCTGTGCTTGCTGTACTTGCTGTGCTGCCTGTGCTTGCTGCCTGTGCTTGCTATGCTGCCTGTGCTTGCTGTGCTGCCTGTGCTTGCTGCCTGTGCTTGCTGTGCTGCCTGTCCTTGCTGTGCTGCCTGTGCTTGCTGCCTGTGCTTGCTGTGCTGCCTGTGCTTGCTGCGCTGCTTGTGCTGTGCTGCCTGTGCTGCCTGTGCTTGCTGCCTGTGCTTGCTGTGCCGCCTGTGCTTGTTGTGCTGCCTGTACTTGCTGTGCTGCCTGTGCTTGCTGTGCTGCCTGGGCTTGCGGCCTGTGCTTGTTGTGCTGCCTGTGCTTGCTGTGCTGCCTGTGCTTGCTGCTTGTGCTTACTGTGCTGCCTGTGCTTGTTGCCTGTGCTTGCTGCCTGTACTTGCTGCCTGTGCTTGCTGTACTTGCTGTGCTGCCTGTGCTTGCTGCCTGTGCTTGCTGTGCTGCCTGTGCTTGCTGCCTGTGCTTGCTGTGCTGCCTGTCCTTGCTGTGCTGCCTGTGCTTGCTGCCTGTGCTTGCTGTACTTGCTGTGCTGCCTGTGCTTGCTGCCTGTGCTGGCTATGCTGCCTGTGCTTGCTGTGCTGCCTGTGCTTGCTGCCTGTGCTTGCTGTGCTGCCTGTGCTTGTTGCCTGTGCTTGCTGCCTGTGCTTGCTGTGCTGCCTGTGCTTGCTGCCTGTGCTTGCTGTGCTGCCTGTGCTTGCTGCCTGTGCTTGCTGCCTGTGCCTGCTGTGGTGCCTGCGCTTGCTGCCTGTGCTTGCTGTGCTGCCTGTGCTTGCTGTGCTGCCTTTGCTTGCTCTGCTGCCTGTGCTTGCTGCCTGTGCTTGCTGTGCTGCCTGAGCTGCCTGTGCTTGCTGCCTGTGCTTGCTGTGCTGCCTGTGCTTGCTGCCTGTGCTGCCTGTACTTGCTGTGCTGCCTGTGCTTGCTGTGCAGCCTGTGCTTGCTGCCTGTACTTGCTATGCTGCCTGTGCTTGCTGTGCTGCCTGTGCTTGCTGCCTGTGCTTGCTGTGCTGCCTGTCCTTGCTGTGCTGCCTGTGCTTGCTGTGCTGCCTGTCCTTGCTGTGCTGCCTGTGCTTGCTGCCTGTGCTTGCTGTGCTGCCTGTGCTTGCTGCGCTGCTTGTGCTGTGCTGCCTGTGCTGCCTGTGCTTGCTGCCTGTGCTTGCTGTGCCGCCTGTGCTTGTTGTGCTGCCTGTGCTTGCTGTGCTGCCTGTGCTTGCTGCCTGTGCTTGCTGCCTGTGCTTGCTGCGCTGCCTGTGTTTGCTTTGCTGCCTGTGCTTGCTGTGCTGCCTGTGCTTGCTGCCTGTGCTTACTGTGCTGCCTGTGCTTGTTGCCTGTGCTTGCTGCGTGTGCTTGCTGTGCTGCCTGTGCTTGCTGCCTGTACTTGCTGCCTGTACTTGCTGTGCTGCCTGTGCTTGCTGTGCTGCCTGGGCTTGCGGCCTGTGCTTGTTGTGCTGCCTGTGCTTGCTGTGCTGCCTGTGCTTGCTGCTTGTGCTTACTGTGCTGCCTGTGCTTGTTGCCTGTGCTTGCTGCCTGTACTTGCTGCCTGTGCTTGCTGTACTTGCTGTGCTGCCTGTGCTTGCTGCCTGTGCTTGCTGTGCTGCCTGTCCTTGCTGTGCTGCCTGTGCTTGCTGCCTGTGCTTGCTGTACTTGCTGTGCTGCCCGTGCTTGCTGCCTGTGCTGGCTATGCTGCCTGTGCTTGCTGTGCTGCCTGTGCTTGCTGCCTGTGCTTGCTGTGCTGCCTGTGCTTGTTGCCTGTGCTTGCTGCCTGTGCTTGCTGTGCTGCCTGTGCTTGCTGCCTGTGCTTGCTGTGCTGCCTGTGCTTGCTGCCTGTGCTTGCTGCCTGTGCCTGCTGTGGTGCCTGCGCTTGCTGCCTGTGCTTGCTGTGCTGCCTGTGCTTGCTGTGCTGCCTTTGCTTGCTCTGCTGCCTGTGCTTGCTGCCTGTGCTTGCTGTGCTGCCTGCGCTGCCTGTGCTTGCTGCCTGTGCTTGCTGTGCTGCCTGTGCTTGCTGCCTGTGCTGCCTGTACTTGCTGTGCTGCCTGTGCTTGCTGTGCAGCCTGTGCTTGCTGCCTGTACTTGCTGTGCTGCCTGTGCTTGCTGTGCTGCCTGTGCTTCCTGCCTGTGCTTGCTGCCTGTGCTTGCTGTGCTGCTTGTGCTTGCTGCCTGTGCTTGCTGTGCTGCCTGTGCTTCCTGCCTGTGCTGGCTGTGCTGCCTGTGCTTGCTGCCTGTGCTTGCTGTGCTGCATGTGCTTGCTGTGCTGCCTGTGCTTGCTGCCTGTGCTGCCTGTGCTGCCTGTGCTTGCTGTGCTGCCTGTGCTTGCTGCCTGTGCTTGCTGTGCTGCCTGTGCTTGCTGCCTGTGCTGGCTGTGCTGCCTGTGCTTGCTGCCTGTGCTTGCTGCCTGTGCTTGCTCTGCTGCCTGTGCTTGCTGCCTGTGCTTGCTGTGCTGCTTGTGCTGTGCTGCCTGTGCTTGCTGTGCTGCCTGTGCTTGCTGTGCTTGCTGCGCTGCCTGTGCTTGCTGCCTGTGCTTGCTGTGCTGCATGTGCTTGCTGCCTGTGCTTGCTGTGCTGCCTGTGCTTGTTGCCTGTGCTTTCTGTGCTGCCTGTGCTTGCTGCCTGTGCTTGCTGCCTGTGCTTGATGCCTGTGCTTTCTGTGCTGCCTGTGCTTGCTGCCTGTGCTTGCTGCCTGTGCTTGCTGTGCTGCCTGTGCTTGATGCCTGTGCTTTCTGTGCTGCCTGTGCTTGCTGTGCTGCCTGTGCTTGCTGCCGGTGCTTGCTGTGCTGCCTCTGCATGCTGTGCTGCCTGTGCTTGCTGTGCTGCCTGTGCTTGCTGTGCTGCCTGTGCTTGCTGCCTGTGCTTGCTGCCTGTGCTTGCTGTGCTGCCTGTGCTTGCTGCCTGTGCTTGCTGTGCTGCCTGTGCTTGCTGCCTGTGCTATCTGTGCTTGCTGTGCTGCCTGTGCTTGCTGTGCAGCCTGTGCTTGATGCCTGTGCTTGCTGCCTGTGCTTGCTGTGCTGCCTGTGCTTGATGCCTGTGCTTTCTGTGCTGCCTGTGCTTGCTGCCTGTGCTTGCTGCCTGTGCTTGATGCCTGTGCTTTCTGTGCTGCCTGTGCTTGCTGCCTGTGCTTGCTGCCTGTGCTTGCTGTGCTGCCTGTGCTTGATGCCTGTGCTTTCTGTGCTGCCTGTGCTTGCTGTGCTGCCTGTGCTTGCTGCCTGTGCTTGCTGTGCTGCCTGTGCTTGCTGCCTGTGCTTGCTGCCTGTGCCTGCTGTGCTGCCTGCGCTTGCTGCCTGTGCTTGCTGTGCTGCCTGTGCTTGCTGTGCTGCCATTGCTTGCTCTGCTGCCCGTGCTTGCTGCCTGTGCTTGCTGTGCTGCCTGAGCTGCCTGTGCTTGCTGCCTGTGCTTGCTGTGCTGCCTGTGCTTGCTGGCTGTGCTTGCTGTGCCGCCTGTGCTTGTTGTGCTGCTTGTGCTTGCTGTGTTGCCTGTGCTTGCTGTGCTACCTGTGCTTGCTGTGCTGCATGTGCTTGCTGCCTGTGCTTGCTGCCTGTGCTTGCTCTGCTGCCTGTGCTTGCTGCCTGTGCTTGTTGTGCTGCTTGTGCTTGCTGTGTTGCCTGTGCTTGCTGTGCTACCTGTGCTTGCTGTGCTGCATGTGCTTGCTGCCTGTGCTTGCTGCCTGTGCTTGCTCTGCTGCCTGTGCTTGCTGCCTGTGCTTGCTGTGCTGCCTGTCCTTGCTGTGCTGCCTGTGCTTGCTGTGCTTGCTGCGCTGCCTGTGCTTGCTGCCTGTGCTTGCTGTGCTGCATGTGCTTGCTGCCTGTGCTTGCTGCGCTGCCTGTGTTTGCTTTGCTGCCTGTGCTTGCTGTGCTGCCTGTGCTTGCTGCCTGTGCTTGTTGCCTGTGCTTGCTGCGTGTGCTTGCTGTGCTGCCTGTGCTTGCTGCCTGTGCTTGCTGCCTGTGCTTGCTGTGCTGCCTGTGCTTGCTGCCTGTGCTTGCTGCCTGTGCCTGCTGTGGTGCCTGCGCTTGCTGCCTGTGCTTGCTGTGCTGCCTGTGCTTGCTGTGCTGCCTTTGCTTGCTCTGCTGCCTGTGCTTGCTGCCTGTGCTTGCTGTGCTGCCTGAGCTGCCTGTGCTTGCTGCCTGTGCTTGCTGTGCTGCCTGTGCTTGCTGCCTGTGCTGCCTGTACTTGCTGTGCTGCCTGTGCTTGCTGTGCAGCCTGTGCTTGCTGCCTGTACTTGCTGTGCTGCCTGTGCTTGCTGTGCTGCATGTGCTTGCTGCCTGTGCTTACTGTGCTGCCTGTGCTGCCTGTGCTTGCTGCCTGTGCTTACTATGCTGCCTGCGCTGCCTGTGCTTGCTGCGTGTGCTTGCTGTGCTGTCTGTGCTTGCTGCCTGTGCTTACTGTGCTGCCTGTGCTGCCTGTGCTTGTTGCCTGTGCTTGCTGCGCTGCCTGTGCTTGCTGCGTGTGCTTGCTGTGCTGCCTGTGCTTGCTGCCTGTACATGCTGTGCTGCCTGTGCTTGCTGTGCTGCCTGTGCTGGCTGTGCTGGCTGTGCTGGCTGTGCTGCCTGTGCTTGCTGAGCTGCCTGTGCTTGCTGTGCTGCCTGTGCTTGCTGCCTGTGCTTGCTGCGCTGCTTGTGCTGTGCTGCCTGTGCTTGCTGTGCTGCCTGTGCTTGCTGCCTGTGCTTGCTGTGCTGCCTGTGCTTGCTGCCTGTGCTTGCTGCCTGTGCCTGCTGTGCTGCCTGCGCTTGCTGCCTGTGCTTGCTGTGCTGCCTGTGCTTGCTGTGCTGCCTTTGCTTGCTCTGCTGCCTGTGCTTGCTGCCTGTGCTTGCTGTGCTGCCTGAGCTGCCTGTGCTTGCTGCCTGTGCTTGCTGTGCTGCCTGTGCTTGCTGCCTGTGCTGCCTGTACTTGCTGTGCTGCCTGTGCTTGCTGTGCAGCCTGTGCTTGCTGCCTGTACTTGCTGTGCTGCCTGTGCTTGCTGTGCTGCCTGTGCTTCCTGCCTGTGCTTGCTGCCTGTGCTTGCTGTGCTGCTTGTGCTTGCTGCCTGTGCTGCCTGTGCTTCCTGCCTGTGCTGGCTGTGCTGCCTGTGCTTGCTGCCTGTGCTTGCTGTGCTGCATGTGCTTGCTGTGCTGCCTGTGCTTGCTGCCTGTGCTTGCTGTGCTGCCTGTGCTTGCTGCCTGTGCTGCCTGTGCTGCCTGTGCTTGCTGTGCTGCCTGTGCTTGCTGCCTGTGCTTGCTGTGCTGCCTGTGCTTGCTGCCTGTGCTGGCTGTGCTGCCTGTGCTTGCTGCCTGTGCTTGCTGCCTGTGCTTGCTCTGCTGCCTGTGCTTGCTGCCAGTGCTTGCTGTGCTGCCTGTGCTTGCTGTGCTGCTTGTGCTGTGCTGCCTGTGCTTGCTGTGCTGCTTGTGCTGTGCTGCCTGTGCTTGCTGTGCTGCCTGTGCTTGCTGTGCTTGCTGCGCTGCCTGTGCTTGCTGCCTGTGCTTGCTGTGCTGCATGTGCTTGCTGCCTGTGCTTGCTGTGCTGCCTGTGCTTGCTGCCTGTGCTTGCTGCCTGTGCTTGCTGTGCTGCCTGTGCTTGCTGCCTGTGCTTGCTGTGCTGCCTGTGCTTGCTGCGCTGCTTGTGCTGTGCTGCCTGTGCTTGCTGTGGTGCCTGTGCTTGCTGTGCTTGCTGCGCTGCCTGTGCTTGCTGCCTGTGCTTGATGTGCTGCCTGGGCTTGCTGCCTGTGCTTACTGTGCTGCCTGTGCTTGCTGTGCTGCCTGTGCTTGCTGCCTGTGCTTGCTGCCTGTGCTTGCTGTGCTGCCTGTGCTTGCTGCCTGTGCTTGCTGTGCAGCCTGTGCTTGCTGCCTGTGCTTGCTGCCTGTGCTTGCTGTGCTGCCTGTGCTTGATGCCTGTGCTTTCTGTGCTGCCTGTGCTTGCTGCCTGTGCTTGCTGCCTGTGCTTGCTGCCTGTGCTTGCTGTGCTGCCTGTGCTTGCTGCCTGTGCTGGCTGTGCTGCCTGTGCTTGCTGCCTGTGCTTGCTGCCTGTGCTTGCTCTGCTGCCTGTGCTTGCTGCCAGTGCTTGCTGTGCTGCCTGTGCTTGCTGTGCTGCTTGTGCTGTGCTGCCTGTGCTTGCTGTGCTGCTTATGCTGTGCTGCCTGTGCTTGCTGTGCTGCCTGTGCTTGCTGTGCTTGCTGCGCTGCCTGTGCTTGCTGCCTGTGCTTGCTGTGCTGCATGTGCTTGCTGCCTGTGCTTGCTGCCTGTGCCTGCTGTGCTGCCTGCGCTTGCTGCCTGTGCTTGCTGTGCTGCCTGTGCTTGCTGTGCTGCCATTGCTTGCTCTGCTGCCTGTGCTTGCTGCCTGTGCTTGCTGTGCTGCCTGAGCTGCCTGTGCTTGCTGCCTGTGCTTGCTGTGCTGCCTGTGCTTGCTGCCTGTGCTTGCTGTGCTTGCTGTGCCGCCTGTGCTTGTTGTGCTGCTTGTGCTTGCTGTGTTGCCTGTGCTTGCTGTGCTACCTGTGCTTGCTGTGCTGCATGTGCTTGCTGCCTGTGCTTGCTGTGCTGCCTGTGCTTGCTGCCTGTGCTTGCTGCCTGTGCTTGCTGCCTGTGCTTGCTCTGCTGCCTGTGCTTGCTGCCTGTGCTTGCTGTGCTGCCTGGGCTTGCTGCCTGTGCTTGCTGTGCTGCCTGTGCTTGTTGCCTGTGCTTGCTGCCTGTGCTTGCTGCCTGTGCTTGCTGCCTGTACTTGCTGTGCTGCCTGTGCTTGTTGCCTGTGCTTGCTGCCTGTGCTTGCTGTGCTGCCTGTGCTTGCTGCCTGTGCTTGCTGTGCTGCCTGTGCTTGCTGCCTGTGCTGCCTGTGCTGCCTGTGCTTGCTGTGCTGCCTGTGCTTGCTGCCTGTGCTTGCTGTGCTGCCTGTGCTTGCTGCCTGTGCTGGCTGTGCTGCCTGTGCTTGCTGCCTGTGCTTGCTGCCTGTGCTTGCTCTGCTGCCTGTGCTTGCTGCCAGTGCTTGCTGTGCTGCCTGTGCTTGCTGTGCTGCTTGTGCTGTGCTGCCTGTGCTTGCTGTGCTGCTTGTGCTGTGCTGCCTGTGCTTGTGTGCTGCCTGTGCTTGCTGTGCTTGCTGCGCTGCCTGTGCTTGCTGCCTGTGCTTGCTGTGCTGCATGTGCTTGCTGCCTGTGCTTGCTGTGCTTGCTGTGCCGCCTGTGCTTGTTGTGCTGCTTGTGCTTGCTGTGTTGCCTGTGCTTGCTGTGCTACCTGTGCTTGCTGTGCTGCATGTGCTTGCTGCCTGTGCTTGCTGTGCTGCCTGTGCTTGCTGCCTGTGCTTGCTGCCTGTGCTTGCTGCCTGTGCTTGCTCTGCTGCCTGTGCTTGCTGTGTTGCCTGTGCTTGCTGTGCTACCTGTGCTTGCTGTGCTGCATGTGCTTGCTGCCTGTGCTTGCTGTGCTGCCTGTGCTTGCTGCCTGTGCTTGCTGCCTGTGCTTGCTGCCTGTGCTTGCTCTGCTGCCTGTGCTTGTTGCCTGTGCTTGCTGCCTGTGCTTGCTGCCTGTGCTTGCTGCCTGTACTTGCTGTGCTGCCTGTGCTTGTTGCCTGTGCTTGCTGCCTGTGCTTGCTGTGCTGCCTGTGCTTGCTGCCTGTGCTTGCTGTGCTGCATGTGCTTGCTGCCTGTGCTTGCTGTGCTTGCTGTGCCGCCTGTGCTTGTTGTGCTGCTTGTGCTTGCTGTGTTGCCTGTGCTTGCTGTGCTACCTGTGCTTGCTGTGCTGCATGTGCTTGCTGCCTGTGCTTGCTGTGCTGCCTGTGCTTGCTGCCTGTGCTTGCTGCCTGTGCTTGCTGCCTGTGCTTGCTGCCTGTGCTTGCTCTGCTGCCTGTGCTTGCTGCCTGTGCTTGCTGTGCTGCCTGTGCTTGCTGTGCTGCCTGTGCTTGCTGTGCTTGCTGCGCTGCCTGTGCTTGCTGTGCTTGCTGCGCTGCCTGTGCTTGCTGCCTGTGCTTGCTGTGCTGCATGTGCTTGCTGCCTGTGCTTGCTGTGCTTGCTGTGCCGCCTGTGCTTGTTGTGCTGCTTGTGCTTGCTGTGTTGCCTGTGCTTGCTGTGCTACCTGTGCTTGCTGTGCTGCATGTGCTTGCTGCCTGTGCTTGCTGTGCTGCCTGTGCTTGCTGCCTGTGCTTGCTGCCTGTGCTTGCTGCCTGTGCTTGCTCTGCTGCCTGTGCTTGCTGCCTGTGCTTGCTGTGCTGCCTGTGCTTGCTGTGCTGCCTGGGCTTGCTGCCTGTGCTTGCTGTGCTGCCTGTGCTTGTTGCCTGTGCTTGCTGCCTGTGCTTGGTGCCTGTGCTTGCTGCCTGTGCTTGCTGCCTGTACTTGCTGTGCTGCCTGTGCTTGTTGCCTGTGCTTGCTGCCTGTGCTTGCTGTGCTGCCTGTGCTTGCTGCCTGTGCTTGCTGTGCTGCCTGTGCTTGCTGCCTGTGCTGCCTGTGCTGCCTGTGCTTGCTGCCTGTGCTTGCTGTGCTGCCTGTGCTTGCTGCCTGTGCTGGCTGTGCTGCCTGTGCTTGCTGCCTGTGCTTGCTGCCTGTGCTTGCTGTGCTGCCTGTGCTTGCTGCCTGTGCTTGCTGTGCTGCCTGTGCTTGCTGCCTGTGCTTGCTGTGCTGCCTGTGCTTGTTGCCTGTGCTTTCTGTGCTGCCTGTGCTTGCTGCCTGTGCTTGCTGCCTGTGCTTGATGCCTGTGCTTTCTGTGCTGCCTGTGCTTGCTGCCTGTGCTTGCTGCCTGTGCTTGCTGTGCTGCCTGTGCTTGATGCCTGTGCTTTCTGTGCTGCCTGTGCTTGCTGTGCTGCCTGTGCTTGCTGCCGGTGCTTGCTGTGCTGCCTCTGCATGCTGTGCTGCCTGTGCTTGCTGTGCTGCCTGTGCTTGCTGCCTGTGCTTGCTGCCTGTGCTTGCTGTGCTGCCTGTGCTTGCTGCCTGTGCTTGCTGTGCTGCCTGTGCTTGCTGCCTGTGCTATCTGTGCTTGCTGTGCTGCCTGTGCTTGCTGTGCAGCCTGTGCTTGATGCCTGTGCTTGCTGCCTGTGCTTGCTGTGCTGCCTGTGCTTGATGCCTGTGCTTTCTGTGCTGCCTGTGCTTGCTGCCTGTGCTTGCTGCCTGTGCTTGATGCCTGTGCTTTCTGTGCTGCCTGTGCTTGCTGCCTGTGCTTGCTGCCTGTGCTTGCTGTGCTGCCTGTGCTTGATGCCTGTGCTTTCTGTGCTGCCTGTGCTTGCTGTGCTGCCTGTGCTTGCTGCCTGTGCTTGCTGTGCTGCCTGTGCTTGCTGCCTGTGCTTGCTGCCTGTGCCTGCTGTGCTGCCTGCGCTTGCTGCCTGTGCTTGCTGTGCTGCCTGTGCTTGCTGTGCTGCCATTGCTTGCTCTGCTGCCTGTGCTTGCTGCCTGTGCTTGCTGTGCTGCCTGAGCTGCCTGTGCTTGCTGCCTGTGCTTGCTGTGCTGCCTGTGCTTGCTGCCTGTGCTTGCTGTGCTTGCTGTGCCGCCTGTGCTTGTTGTGCTGCTTGTGCTTGCTGTGTTGCCTGTGCTTGCTGTGCTACCTGTGCTTGCTGTGCTGCATGTGCTTGCTGCCTGTGCTTGCTGTGCTGCCTGTGCTTGCTGCCTGTGCTTGCTGCCTGTGCTTGCTGCCTGTGCTTGCTCTGCTGCCTGTGCTTGCTGCCTGTGCTTGCTGTGCTGCCTGGGCTTGCTGCCTGTGCTTGCTGTGCTGCCTGTGCTTGTTGCCTGTGCTTGCTGCCTGTGCTTGCTGCCTGTGCTTGCTGCCTGTACTTGCTGTGCTGCCTGTGCTTGTTGCCTGTGCTTGCTGCCTGTGCTTGCTGTGCTGCCTGTGCTTGCTGCCTGTGCTTGCTGTGCTGCCTGTGCTTGCTGCCTGTGCTGCCTGTGCTGCCTGTGCTTGCTGTGCTGCCTGTGCTTGCTGCCTGTGCTTGCTGTGCTGCCTGTGCTTGCTGCCTGTGCTGGCTGTGCTGCCTGTGCTTGCTGCCTGTGCTTGCTCTGCTGCCTGTGCTTGCTGCCAGTGCTTGCTGTGCTGCCTGTGCTTGCTGTGCTGCTTGTGCTGTGCTGCCTGTGCTGCTTGTGCTGTGCTGCCTGTGCTTGCTGTGCTGCCTGTGCTTGCTGTGCTTGCTGCGCTGCCTGTGCTTGCTGCCTGTGCTTGCTGTGCTGCATGTGCTTGCTGCCTGTGCTTGCTGTGCTGCCTGTGCTTGCTGCCTGTGCTTGCTGCCTGTGCTTGCTGTGCTGCCTGTGCTTGCTGCCTGTGCTTGCTGTGCTGCCTGTGCTTGCTGCGCTGCTTGTGCTGTGCTGCCTGTGCTTGCTGTGCTGCCTGTGCTTGCTGTGCTTGCTGCGCTGCCTGTGCTTGCTGCCTGTGCTTGCTGTGCTGCCTGGGCTTGCTGTGCTGCCTGTGCTTGTTGCCTGTGCTTGCTGCGTGTGCTTGCTGTGCTGCCTGTGCTTGCTGCCTGTACTTGCTGTGCTGCCTGTGCTTGCTGTGCTACCTGTGCTTGCTGCCTGTGCTTGCTGTGCCGCCTGTGCTTGTTGTGCTGCCTGTGCTTGCTGTGCCGCCTGTGCTTGCTGTGCTGCCTGTGCTTGCTGTGCTGCCTGTGCTTGCTGTGCTGCCTGTGCTTGCTGCCTGTGCTCACTGTGCTGCCTGTGCTTGCTGCGTGTGCTTGCTGTGCTGCCTGTGCTTGCTGCCTGTACTTGCTGTGCTGCCTGTGCTTGCTGTGCTGCCTGGGCTTGCTGCCTGTGCTTACTGTGCTGCCTGTGCTTGCTGTGCTGCCTGTGCTTGCTGCCTGTACTTGCTGTGCTGCCTGTGCTTGCTGTGCTGCCTGTGCTTGCTGCCTGTACTTGCTGTGCTGCCTGTGCTTGCTGTGCTGGCTGTGCTTGCTGCCTGTGCTTGCTGCCTGTGCTTGCTGTGCTGCCTGTCCTTGCTGTGCTGCCTGTGCTTGCTGTGCTTGCTGCGCTGCCTGTGCTTGCTGCCTGTGCTTGCTGTGCTGCATGTGCTTGCTGCCTGTGCTTGCTGTGCTGCCTGTGCTTGCT
Organism: Priocnemis perturbator; assembly: GCA_963942575.1. Taxonomy (NCBI): domain Eukaryota; kingdom Metazoa; phylum Arthropoda; class Insecta; order Hymenoptera; family Pompilidae; genus Priocnemis; species Priocnemis perturbator. The sequence goes on from CAWWDK010000169.1 coordinate 200,467, forward strand.
GCCTGTGCTTACTGTGGTGCCTGTGCTGCCTGTGCTTGCTGCCTGTGCTTGCTGTGCTGTCTGTGCTTGCTGCCTGTGCTTGCTGTGCTGCCTGTGCTTGCTGCCTGTGCTTGCTGCGCTGCCTGTGTTTGCTTTGCTGCCTGTGCTTGCTGTGCTGCCTGTGCTTGCTGCCTGTGCTTACTGTGCTGCCTGTGCTTGTTGCCTGTGCTTGCTGCGTGTGCTTGCTGTGCTGCCTGTGCTTGCTGCCTGTGCTTGCTGCCTGTGCTTGCTGTGCTGCCTGTGCTTGCTGCCTGTGCTTGCTGCCTGTGCCTGCTGTGGTGCCTGCGCTTGCTGCCTGTGCTTGCTGTGCTGCCTGTGCTTGCTGTGCTGCCTTTGCTTGCTCTGCTGCCTGTGCTTGCTGCCTGTGCTTGCTGTGCTGCCTGAGCTGCCTGTGCTTGCTGCCTGTGCTTGCTGTGCTGCCTGTGCTTGCTGCCTGTGCTGCCTGTACTTGCTGTGCTGCCTGTGCTTGCTGTGCAGCCTGTGCTTGCTGCCTGTACTTGCTGTGCTGCCTGTGCTTGCTGTGCTGCCTGTGCTTCCTGCCTGTGCTTGCTGCCTGTGCTTGCTGTGCTGCTTGTGCTTGCTGCCTGTGCTTCCTGCCTGTGCTGGCTGTGCTGCCTGTGCTTGCTGCCTGTGCTTGCTGTGCTGCATGTGCTTGCTGTGCTGCCTGTGCTTGCTGCCTGTGCTGCCTGTGCTGCCTGTGCTTGCTGTGCTGCCTGTGCTTGCTGCCTGTGCTTGCTGTGCTGCCTGTGCTTGCTGCCTGTGCTGCCTGTGCTGCCTGTGCTTGCTGCCTGTGCTTGCTGCCTGTGCTTGCTCTGCTGCCTGTGCTTGCTGCCTGTGCTTGCTGTGCTGCTTGTGCTGTGCTGCCTGTGCTTGCTGTGCTGCCTGTGCTTGCTGTGCTTGCTGCGCTGCCTGTGCTTGCTGCCTGTGCTTGCTGTGCTGCATGTGCTTGCTGCCTGTGCTTGCTGTGCTGCCTGTGCTTGATGCCTGTGCTTTCTGTGCTGCCTGTGCTTGCTGCCTGTGCTTGCTGCCTGTGCTTGCTGTGCTGCCTGTGCTTGATGCCTGTGCTTTCTGTGCTGCCTGTGCTTGCTGTGCTGCCTGTGCTTGCTGCCGGTGCTTGCTGTGCTGCCTCTGCATGCTGTGCTGCCTGTGCTTGCTGTGCTGCCTGTGCTTGCTGTGCTGCCTGTGCTTGCTGCCTGTGCTTGCTGCCTGTGCTTGCTGTGCTGCCTGTGCTTGCTGCCTGTGCTTGCTGTGCTGCCTGTGCTTGCTGCCTGTGCTATCTGTGCTTGCTGTGCTGCCTGTGCTTGCTGTGCAGCCTGTGCTTGATGCCTGTGCTTGCTGCCTGTGCTTGCTGTGCTGCCTGTGCTTGATGCCTGTGCTTTCTGTGCTGCCTGTGCTTGCTGCCTGTGCTTGCTGCCTGTGCTTGATGCCTGTGCTTTCTGTGCTGCCTGTGCTTGCTGCCTGTGCTTGCTGCCTGTGCTTGCTGTGCTGCCTGTGCTTGATGCCTGTGCTTTCTGTGCTGCCTGTGCTTGCTGTGCTGCCTGTGCTTGCTGCCTGTGCTTGCTGTGCTGCCTGTGCTTGCTGCCTGTGCTTGCTGCCTGTGCCTGCTGTGCTGCCTGCGCTTGCTGCCTGTGCTTGCTGTGCTGCCTGTGCTTGCTGTGCTGCCATTGCTTGCTCTGCTGCCTGTGCTTGCTGCCTGTGCTTGCTGTGCTGCCTGAGCTGCCTGTGCTTGCTGCCTGTGCTTGCTGTGCTGCCTGTGCTTGCTGTGCTTGCTGTGCCGCCTGTGCTTGTTGTGCTGCCTGTGCTTGCTGTGTTGCCTGTGCTTGCTGTGCTGCCTGTGCTTGCTGCCTGTGCTTGCTGTGCTGCCTGAGCTGTCTGTGCTTGCTGCCTGTGCTTGCTGTGCTGCCTGTGCTGCCTGTACTTGCTGTGCTGCCTGTGCTTGCTGTGCAGCCTGTGCTTGCTGCCTGTACTTGCTGTGCTGCCTGTGCTTGCTGTGCTGCCTGTGCTTCCTGCCTGTGCTTGCTGCCTGTGCTTGCTGTGCTGCTTGTGCTTGCTGCCTGTGCTTGCTGTGCTGCCTGTGCTTCCTGCCTGTGCTGGCTGTGCTGCCTGTGCTTGCTGCCTGTGCTTGCTGTGCTGCCTGTGCTTGCTGTGCTGCCTGTGCTTGCTGCCTGTGCTTGCTGCCTGTGCCTGCTGTGGTGCCTGCGCTTGCTGCCTGTGCTTGCTGTGCTGCCTGTGCTTGCTGTGCTGCCTTTGCTTGCTCTGCTGCCTGTGCTTGCTGCCTGTGCTTGCTGTGCTGCCTGAGCTGCCTGTGCTTGCTGCCTGTGCTTGCTGTGCTGCCTGTGCTTGCTGCCTGTGCTGCCTGTACTTGCTGTGCTGCCTGTGCTTGCTGTGCAGCCTGTGCTTGCTGCCTGTACTTGCTGTGCTGCCTGTGCTTGCTGTGCTGCCTGTGCTTCCTGCCTGTGCTTGCTGCCTGTGCTTGCTGTGCTGCTTGTGCTTGCTGCCTGTGCTTATTGTGCTGCCTGTGCTTCCTGCCTGTGCTGGCTGTGCTGCCTGTGCTTGCTGCCTGTGCTTGCTGTGCTGCATGTGCTTGCTGTGCTGCCTGTGCTTGCTGCCTGTGCTGCCTGTGCTGCCTGTGCTTGCTGTGCTGCCTGTGCTTGCTGCCTGTGCTTGCTGTGCTGCCTGTGCTTGCTGCCTGTGCTGGCTGTGCTGCCTGTGCTTGCTGCCTGTGCTTGCTGCCTGTGCTTGCTCTGCTGCCTGTGCTTGCTGCCTGTGCTTGCTGTGCTGCTTGTGCTGTGCTGCCTGTGCTTGCTGTGCTGCCTGTGCTTGCTGTGCTTGCTGCGCTGCCTGTGCTTGCTGCCTGTGCTTGCTGTGCTGCATGTGCTTGCTGCCTGTGCTTGCTGTGCTGCCTGTGCTTGATGCCTGTGCTTTCTGTGCTGCCTGTGCTTGCTGCCTGTGCTTGCTGCCTGTGCTTGCTGTGCTGCCTGTGCTTGATGCCTGTGCTTTCTGTGCTGCCTGTGCTTGCTGTGCTGCCTGTGCTTGCTGCCGGTGCTTGCTGTGCTGCCTCTGCATGCTGTGCTGCCTGTGCTTGCTGTGCTGCCTGTGCTTGCTGTGCTGCCTGTGCTTGCTGCCTGTGCTTGCTGCCTGTGCTTGCTGTGCTGCCTGTGCTTGCTGCCTGTGCTTGCTGTGCTGCCTGTGCTTGCTGCCTGTGCTTGCTGCCTGTGCTATCTGTGCTTGCTGTGCTGCCTGTGCTTGCTGTGCAGCCTGTGCTTGATGCCTGTGCTTGCTGCCTGTGCTTGCTGTGCTGCCTGTGCTTGATGCCTGTGCTTTCTGTGCTGCCTGCGCTTGCTGCCTGTGCTTGCTGCCTGTGCTTGATGCCTGTGCTTTCTGTGCTGCCTGTGCTTGCTGCCTGTGCTTGCTGCCTGTGCTTGCTGTGCTGCCTGTGCTTGATGCCTGTGCTTTCTGTGCTGCCTGTGCTTGCTGTGCTGCCTGTGCTTGCTGCCTGTGCTTGCTGTGCTGCCTGTGCTTGCTGCCTGTGCTTGCTGCCTGTGCCTGCTGTGCTGCCTGCGCTTGCTGCCTGTGCTTGCTGTGCTGCCTGTGCTTGCTGTGCTGCCATTGCTTGCTCTGCTGCCTGTGCTTGCTGCCTGTGCTTGCTGTGCTGCCTGAGCTGCCTGTGCTTGCTGCCTGTGCTTGCTGTGCTGCCTGTGCTTGCTGTGCTGCCTGTGCTTGCTGTGCTTGCTGTGCCGCCTGTGCTTGTTGTGCTGCCTGTGCTTGCTGTGTTGCCTGTGCTTGCTGTGCTACCTGTGCTTGCTGTGCTGCATGTGCTTGCTGCCTGTGCTTGCTGTGCTGCCTGTGCTTGCTGCCTGTGCTTGCTGCCTGTGCTTGCTGCTGTTACGTCCCAGCGTAACTTTTAACTTATTAGCCTAGTATTTTTCTTGTTCTTGCTACTCCGATCTCCGGTTGCGCCTATACTTGTATATTACGGCCTGTGCCTATCGCAGCCGGCGTACCGTTAGAGTATTAGAGTTAAAATCATGTCATTTTCCTTCTACTCCGGGCTTCGTATGCGCCTATACTTGTATATTACGGCCTATGCCTAGCGCATGCGTGGTACCGTCGAGCGGTAACTTCAAGTAGAATATTCCTCGCCTTGGAATCACCGTCGTCCCCACCCAATACACCGACTCATGACAATATATATATAGTATAAGGAACGAATGCGTGTACGCGGTATGCAAGTGTGAGTGTATAGACTTAAGGTTAGCGACGAGTTTCCGCTTAAGAATATTGTTTATCCTTTTCTCTTTCTTTTCATTTATTAATTGCGCCACTGTTAGGCATCGCTGCAGGACAAGACTATTTTTCGTTATCATCAATCCCACCGAAGCGTGCGCTTAAGAGTTACTAAGTTCCTACGTGCCGAGATCGACTTGCACTCATAATAAAATCTGTTAATCAGAGAGAGAAACTAACGAACAAAACCAGCGTCTCGTTTTACATAGCCAGCCGAATGTTTGTATATACCGTCGACCGCTATGTACCCGATTCTGTGAGAGGGGCCTAAAAACTATCTCTGAGCCGGCCTAGGAACCATCTCGAGACGCGACCCTCGTCGCAGTTGGCTGTATAGTCGCGAGGTGCGTAGTCCTCTGTCCGAGGAATATCTTAGTTTATTCTTTGTGAGCTAATCTGTGCAAATTCTTGCAGTTTAATCAGAGACTCATTACTCCTCGTTAAATCGTAGTGTTAAAATCTAGCTATTAAAAAAAAAGAGCAAGGACTCATATTTCTTTTGGTTTTCTTTTTGGTTTCGAATTTTAATCTAGAGTGCGAATAGTGCGATCCGCGTTATTTCCAGCACGTGGTCGGCGAATCGCGCCGAGCCCGTTAGCATATAAGTTTCATTTATAAAGATCATTATATTATTATTATTATAAGTAACACTTCAACATAAGTCTTCTCTCGGTGAGGAATTGGTATTGTATTTAGACTGATTTAAACATCTAGAGCGGTCTGAGGAGTCTCTTCGCGAGTAACATCTGCAGCTCCGATAACACGAGAGATTAGGCCATCTCAAGCCTGATCGTACATTAATACCATTTTACGATTCGAAGGTACTCGTCGTAATAAACCATACGAATTTCTACCGACATACAACCGAACTGAGAGCGAGCGTAAGAGCGAGAGAAGTACAGCGAGCGACATATCATCGAGCGAGCGTGAGCGTGAGAGAGAGAGGGAGAGAATATCAAAGATTGTCTGAGCGTTTCCAGCAGCACGGTAAGAATATTCCAATTACCAGCTAGGTCATGATTTCTGGCCCGACTCTTGCCCCCAGTACATGTATTACGGGAAACCTAGGGCAATAGTTGTAGAGGCGATCCCGTAACCGTGTGCTCTGAGCGCTGGGCGATCGGAACTGTTTAATTCTATAAGGAATCTCTGTATCATTCATATAACGAATATCACGCGCAATACGAGCTGCTTCGTTCAACCCACGATTATACCGCGCCTTGCATACCAGCGAATTGTACTACCGAACATTGCGTAATAGTTAGTCGTTCCGTTCCTTATTATATCAATACTCCGATAGAAACAAAACCTCGTAACCATTGTTAAAACGTGGAATTGGGGTTAGAAGCGGGATACACTTTCTTTCTGTATATATATATCTCTTACAGTTATATTACTTCTTTATACCCACTTCTAACCGTGGAACTGGTGTCAGAAATCTGCTTTTTCAACTCAAGTCGTCTTTGTATCTGCACCTGAATAATCATCACAGAATATACACTATTGTTCTTTTCCACACTATATCTGCTTTATCCTTCTTTTATTTTCTTTGCATGCGCTATAATTAACATTATCTGTACTGGAATGTAACACGCAATAACTCAGCAACCTGTACGGGTTGATAAGAGAGAGAATCCTATAAGTCCTGCAGATCGAGTATATTGATTTCGTTCTTTCGCGTCATCATTTTATTCGGTCATTGATAGAATCATCTTTTTGATTTATATCCTTTAGGTTAAGTATTCACGCGTTACTCCCGGGCGACAACGGTCGACCGCTCGAACACACACACGGTTCCATCCTAGACAAATCCTTTAAACCGACCTATCGCGACGCCCGGACGTAACAGCGGAATTGGTGTCAGAAGTGGGATTCGATTTCTGAACTTTGCGAGTTGTATTCCATATTCCTTTCTATAATTTACATTTTATATTTCCTCTTATACCACTTCTAACAGCGGAATTGGTGTCAGAAGTGGGATTCTCTTCCTGAGCTTCCACCAGTTGGGTTATCTTATATTACATTCCTTATTATATTCTATATTCTTTCCTATACTTTACATTTTTATTTCTTCTTATACCCACTTCTAACAACGGAATCGGATTGAGAATGTTTTAAATTGTTAATTAGGATTGTAGCTTCCACCAATTCTATACTTGTTCGTATAACCGTTTATCGCAGCAATATATAATCTTGCCGATGATCTGCGAGTCTTCGCGGAAACGTGTATAGCTAATCACATATATATAAAATCGCAGTAGGTAGTACATATATACATACATATATAAGTCTGCGGTTGAACGACGGGGCTCGTCGCTTGGCGCCGGAGCTCACGGCAATATTTGGGGTCGTCCACAGGACGCAAAGGAAACACGGTACTAACCGTGCGAATAGCGTGTGGGGCCCTCGATATCGATAGTAATATAATCGAACATGAGTCAACCTAATGAGTTTGGCACGGGTAGTAGCGCAGACGCGAGTAATAGCGCTACAATTGAACTAAGCGCGTCGATGACATCCGTGGCGGAGCGTCTCGCGCTCCAACAGGCTATGTCGGAAGTACCATATTACGACGGATCTAATGTGCCCTTGCGAGATTTCGTGCAGAGGGTGCGTGACGGAGCTGTGTATATGCCCCCACGTACGGAGGCTACGTATACTCGGGCCGTGATAGGGAGGTTGCAGGGCCGTGCGCGCGATAGCGTGTACGGGCAATCGGATTTGAAAACTATCGATGCGGTCATTAAACATCTCAAAACGCGTTTCGGAACTTGCAGTGCGTACCCACAGATTCAACGCGAGATAGAAAGCACGCGGATGCGTCGCGACGATACGGTGCACACGTTTTATGACCGCCTGAACATCCTTCTGATGGAAGCTAGGGGCGCGTTAGAAGAGGCACACGAAGGGGACATAGAGAGAATGTTAGCACCGGTTAAGGAGAGTGCATTGGGAGCGTTCCTTCGCGGGCTGCCGGATGACATAGCGAGGACAGTAGAGTCGCGCGACCCGGAAGATTTGGAAACAGCCGTCGCATTTGCAGCACGTGTGGTTTCGCGTAGGCGCATGCGGACACCATCGTTTGTTGACCCTTCTCGTTTACTCCCGTCACGGGCGGACGAGGAGAGAGTTGTCGCAGTTCGTGCACCACCGAGATCGCTGAGTCCGAGTGGATATTCTCGCGCCGGGCCTTCGTTTGAAACGAATAGGAACTTTGAGGTCGGCGCGCAATCGCATCCGACGGGATCAGGGCACTGCTACGCTCCGCCGCCTCAGGCAATTTATCCGCCTGCTCCTTACTATTACGCGCCGCCAATGCCATATCCAACGCCGTTCCCGTATCCGTACCCGAGTTACCCTCCGCGAGCCGAACAACAGTACGCGCCGAGCACTCGACCCATGTCGCCTGAGCATCGCATGCTCCCGACAACCGAACATGACAATAGACACGTTAGAGATAGGCGAGATTCGTCGCCGTCACCGAGACAGGGATCACCGACGAGACGCGACGACGATTTAAACTCGCGCGGAGCCCGCCGATCGGACGCGTCGTCGAGCCCGAACAACACAGAGCGTCACAGGACAGTCAGATTTCTAGAGAGAAACTAGTAGTTCGCCGCCTAGAAACTAATCGAGATTCGCCGCAGGTGCGAATGTGTGCTAAAGAACTGCGCCATGATTCGGCTTCATTTTTGATTGACACGGGCGCTGATATCAACGTAATCAAACTAAAAATATTGCGAGAAGATATATCTGTCGCGTTACACGAATCTATAGTCGTCACGGGTATTACCACGGAAGAAATAGAAACGTTGGGCACCACGATCGTGCACTTACTCGGACAACCGGTTAAATTCCACGTGGTACAATCCTCGTTTCCCATCAGGAGCGACGGAATTTTGGGGAAACAATACCTGAGGCAGGAACAGGCAGAGATATCATTCGCGCACAATACTTTAGTCACACAAAGTGATCCTATACGCCCGATGCGTTTCATAGGAGAGGGCGAACGACATAACGAAAAATTACCTTTGCCCATTACGCGCGTTCACCGCCTACGAGCTAGAACGCGTCAAGCAATAAGAATAGATGTAAAGGAAGGGAGAGAACTGGCCGAGGGTTACTTGCCGAAATTAAACACGACGGACGGAGTATTCATCGGGGAAGCCGCTGTCTCAGTTTGTCGAGGCGCGTGCCACGTACTTGCGATTAATACCTTGGAAAATGACGTAGAAATATCAATACCACCGCAAAATATAGTACCGTTTGAATATCACAATTTCCCTGAAGAACAGGAATACTTCGATTCCGAGTCAGAAACGGCACACGCGCCGATAGTTAGTGACCGAGTAGGTGAAATAGTCTCTCGTTTGCGTTTAGACCACCTTAACGACGAGGAGAGGAATCACGTAATAAATTTAGTAGAAGAATATCCAGAAAGGTTCCATCTACCGGGCGATAAGCTGCAGTCGACACCCTGTATTAGGCATACAATCCCTACCACAGACGATTTACCTATTAACACGCGGCAGTATAGATTTCCACCTGTTCATCAAGCCGAAATCGCGAGACAAGTGTCTAATAAATTAGAGTGCAACATTATCGCACCCTCAAATTCGCCATATAATTCACCGCTATGGATAGTTCCGAAAAAGCCGGATTCTCAAGGAAACAAGCGTTGGCGAATGGTCATTGATTTCCGTAAATTAAATGAAAAAACGATTGGAGACGCGTACCCCTTGCCCAATATTACAGATATTATGGATCACCTGGGCGAGGCGCGGTATTTTTCGATCTTTGACCTCGCGAGCGGCTTTCAGCAAATAGAAATGGATCCTAAAGACCGAGCTAAAACTGCCTTCACTACACCAAATGGCCACTACGAGTATATTCGCATGCCCGAAGGGCTTAAAAACGCTCCAGCTACGTTCCAGCGTTTAATGGATCAAGTATTACGCGGGTTGCAAGGCGTAGAAGTTTTTGTATATCTAGACGACATCGTAGTTTACGCTAAGTCCTTGAAGGAGCATGGAAGGAAGGTGCAGAGACTATTCAATAGAATACGCGATGCAAAGCTAACTCTGCAACCTGACAAGTGCGACTTCTTAAGAACCGAGGTAGCGTATCTAGGACATATAATCGGTCGAGATGGAGTCCGTCCAGACCCGGGGAAAATTAGCGCGGTAAAGAAATTCCCGTACCCGCAGAATCAACGAAATGTACGAGAATTCCTTGGGCTGGTGGGCTATTACCGACGTTTTATAGAAAACTTCGCCGCGATCGCGAAACCATTAACAGAATTATTGAAAAAGAACGAAAAATTCGATTGGAAACAGGAACATACAACTAGCTTTAAAACTTTACGGAGAGCGTTGTGCCGAAGCCCTATTCTACAGTACCCTAATTTTAACGAACATTTCACTTTGACAACGGACGCCTCGGACGTCGCGATAGGCGCGGTATTAAGCCAGAATGCGAACGGGCACGATTTGCCAGTAGCATACCTATCGCGCAATCTAACCAAGCCGGAGCGAAATTATTCCACCACGGAAAAGGAATGCCTAGCCGTGTTATATGCAGTCCTGCATTTTAGACCCTACCTATACGGGAGGAAGTTTACGTTAGTTAGCGATCACGAGCCGTTGAGATGGATAGACTCAGTTAAAGATCCGGGACAACGCTTGGTGCGTTGGCGACTTAAATTACGGGACTACGAATATGAATTTGTACATAAACCGGGCCGACTCAACACTAACGCGGATGCATTATCGCGGAATCCGGTAAAGACTGACACCGTCACGTCGGAATCCGACAACGAGGAACGCAACTGGGTCTCGTCAAAGGTATTGCCAGTAAACCGGAAAAACCCACGAGTACCGGAGCCATTAGATACAAGCGCAGTAGCGACGAGAACGCGCAGGCGAATACCGTACCTGCCAGAACCCGACGTACCGACAGTAGGCGATAATAGCGAGTCGTCATCCGACTCCTCAGACACGCCAATATTCGTAGAGAGCAGATGCGTGATGCCCAGTGTAAAGCCACGACCACCGCGCAAGTCGAAATCGCCGCCTAAAACACGATCCCATGACGCGGAGACGCGTGATAGTGAGCGCGAGACTGCAGGGCCGTCGGACAGCGAATTTGTCGCTACAGAACTTCCTACCCGACCGCACTGCACTAGCGATGACGAACAATCTGAAAACTTACTCACTTGGGACGTATTATCGAGATCTTTCGAAGAACTTGGCGACTCAATTACTAGAGGTGAACAACGAACGAGCACGGAAAATACGCGAGAACCGACGGAAAACGTAATTACCGAAACTGACCCGAACACATCCGACGACATACGAGACAGAGAACAGACGGGAATAACAGTTGATCCGAAGACAGACGGGGCGGTCAGCGAAAATGTCGCTACGGAAGGCCCTACCCGTCCCGCCTGTACCGAAGGTGACGCGGCGCGCCCACCAGGAGGCCCTTTAACGTTGGTCTCTGAAACAGAAGCGTCTGGGGAGGGCGGTAGCGCATTACTCGCCGGACCTGCGGATTGCTCGCATTTACCTACACCTTCGCCAACGTCGAGACCGATCGCGCTATCAACACCGATGCCACTAACTGTACCCGCGAGATCATGTGTAACATTACCGGAACATCTACATAATGATAGACCTCCTTCGATACCGACAGTCGGAATCCCTGTCACTGAAGACGTGCCGATGGGCACCCATATCCCTTTTCCACCGGAACTTCAGCCTCATGTGCAAGAATTTCAGCCGAAACCTGTACGTTATTCCCGCGACAATCTGACAGCACGACGCGGAAACATAGCGCACTTCTTATCAGCTGATTGCGAATTGAGCGACCCGATATCGCGGCTACTCGTAGAATTGCGTATGATTTCGGTAGAAGACATGAAACTTGCAAGGCCAAAGAAAGGAAACGTACTGGTAACACAATACGGACAGCACCGAATTTTTAGTATTGTACTGACCGACCGTTTTTTTAATACACCTAATACTACGGACGTTGTGACTGGACTGCAGAGCCTTCGTAAAACATTATCAAATTACGGGGCAAGCGCTTGCGGTATATCGCTGGAAGGAAATATGACAGACAGTTTGACTCGCGAAACGTTCATACAGGAAATTAGTGAAGTATTTGAACATACTGGTATCACCATAACCCTTTTCACGGGAAAGGTATCAATTCCCCCGGAATCGATGCGGGCGGAGATTATTAAAGAACTGCATGCAGGTGTTGTGGGAGGGCATAAAGGCGTTACCAAAACCTACCGAAGAATAAGAGAGAGATTTTATTGGCCGGGAATGAAAAACGAGATCCAGAACTTCATTAGAACTTGTGCGGGATGCCAGGAAAAGAAATTAATACGAGCAAGAACGCGTGAACCAATGGTAATTACCGACACACCGATAGAGCCTTTCGCGAAAGTATCTCTCGACACAGTAGGACCGCTCCCCACGACTCCCGACGGGAATAGACACATATTCACGATGCAGGACAATCTAACAAAGTTCTGCCTCGCGGTGCCCGTGCCCGATATTAAGGCCGAGACTATTGCTCACGTCCTCGTGACTAGCCTTATATTGCAGTACGGGGCTCCGCGAGTAATATTAACAGATAAAGGTACTAGTTTCATAAATAAAGTTATCCGCGAGATTGGGCGTTTATTCGATATCGACCACGTAACGACCTCCGGTTACCACCCGCAGACTAATGGAGCCTTAGAGCGTAGCCATATAGTACTAACCGAATACATAAAACATTACTTAGGCGAATACGACGATTGGGATCGGTTGGTACCGTTCGCGATGTTCTCATATAATACGTCGGTGCACGAAGCGACTAACTTTACGCCTTACGAACTAGTATTCGGTAGACTAGCAAGATACCCGAATTCTTTCTGCATCGACGACAGGACAGATACATATGGATCTTATCTACGGGAATTAATACCTCGCCTGTCTGAGATGCAAGTGACAGCGGGAATAAATTTAATTGCTGCAAAACATAAATCTAAAGAACGCTACGATAGACACGCGCGGCCGCTAGATGCGAGGGAGGGCGACATGGTGCGGGTGCTTATCGAACCGAAGAAGGGAAAGTTTAGTAGTAGATATCGAGGGCCCTACAGAGTTGTCAAAATCCTAGAAGGAAATACCGTGCTGCTGCAGAACGAGAATGGCGAGCGTATTCTTAAACACGCTGACAAAGTGCAACCTCTGTATCAGTAATATACGTGCGTAGAAGGTAAGACCAAAGGCACGTCGCACTCTAGACACGTCGCGCACACTTACAGCTAGCTGCGCAGCCATCCTCCTGTTGCGACAATAAGAAAAACGGCATACATCGGGCCAGACACTGAATTGATAATAATTGTATTTTTAATAACACCATAGTTTAGTTGAAATGACGAGCAGACCGAGGAACCTTGAAAGTAGGCGTCTGTTCGTGACGCGGCTGGCGCGAGGGACCAAGAAGAAGGACTTGTTGCGGATCTTCGCACCATCCGGGGCAGAACACGCAGTCGTGAGGCAATCCCCAAATGGTAATTGCGGTTTCGTGACCTTCGCCAACGTAAACCAGGTGAAGGCGGTGGTGGAAGACGCGGCGCAACACCCGATCGTCCTGCACAAGCGGCGGATTGCCGTACAAATGGCAGACGCGTGGCACGATAGAGCTCAACCTCCGGTTCCATCAACATCAGCGATGCACCCGTTCGACGGTCTGGGATGGTGGCCAACACCGTTGCTTCCGGCGGACGTGGTGGCGGAAATCGCCAAATACGTCACTTATATTGACCTGGCAAGGATGGAGCAGGTCAATAAAGCGTGGAGAGCTGGGGTGCACCTACATCTCCAAACCACCACCACCCTGACGTTAACCAGCTGGCGCTGGCCGGAATACAGAGACTTAAAGGTTGTTACTCACGACGCGTACTATTGGTTGTTACGGAGGTGCGCCCCCGCACTTCGTGTCGTCAACCTTAGCGACTCGGAAGTGGCAGCGAACTTGCGTCCGTCTCTTCTGACACTAACCGCGACGTATGCCCCGCTTTTGGAAGATTTAGATCTGTCCGGGTTTAGTGTCCTGCCGTCTGGACTGCGTGCGATCGCGAACGGAGCCCCTAGGTTAAGGTACTTAAGCGTAGGGGAGTGTGGGCGTCCGGTGGACCCCGAGCTAAAGTGGGTATTTGCCGCCCACAAATTAGCGAGATTTTCCGCGTCCGACACACCCATGACAGGCGCTGCATTCGCCACACTGAGCTGTTGCCTGGAGAAGCTCGTTTTGACCAGAACCCGAACGAAGCCCAACTACCTCGCGACGTTTCTTTCAAAGCCGGTGAAACTGACGGAGCTTACCATCGACCAACCAGTCTTCTTCGGGGACGAAGTTCTCACGGCACTGGGGCACAACCGCGCGATGGGAGAGACAATGGTCAAAATGTGCCTGCGGTACTGCGATCAGAGGGACGAGGCACTTGATGAGGAGCTGGCGGAGGCGGAAGAGCACGGAGAGGTGGCGAACTTCATGGAGCTGGGTTATGGCTCGGTAACGGGAGCAATGTGGCTTCCACCGCGTTTTACAGGAGTGAAGCATCTCACCCTTCATTGCAACAGCTGGGTGGAGGTGTCCTTCATCGATGCGGTCGGTGCCCACATGAAGTCGCTAGAGTTCCTTGACATCACGGGGTGTACGAACATCCGGGGACAATTCTCATTAGAGGCCCTTGGGGACTTGCCGATGTTGCGACATCTAAACATGAGCCTTATGTATCCCTCCGTCGGTGCTCAATTTCTCTCGCGCATGCGTGCACTCGAAGAGTTGGAGTGCAGGGACAACGCCGGTGTGACTGACGAGGACATATGCGGCCTGGTGAGAAACTCCAGTACCATCAGGGAGGTAGACGTAGAGGGGTGCATAGGCGTGCGTCGACCACTGATCGATTGTGTTTTGCAAGTATTACGGGGAGATCCGCATGGACACAGTTTCGACTTGAAAGTGGGGGGGACCAGTGCGATACGTCATCGGCGCGATAGACAGATGCTACACGTTAGAATCCGCTACCACCGGACGTCAGGAAACCCCTACGCTTAAATTAGCTCCTAACACATCATCGGGGACGATGATGATTCTAAGGGGGGGAGGGTGTTACGTCCCAGCGTAACTTTTAACTTATTAGCCTAGTATTTTTCTTGTTCTTGCTACTCCGATCTCCGGTTGCGCCTATACTTGTATATTACGGCCTGTGCCTATCGCAGCCGGCGTACCGTTAGAGTATTAGAGTTAAAATCATGTCATTTTCCTTCTACTCCGGGCTTCGTATGCGCCTATACTTGTATATTACGGCCTATGCCTAGCGCATGCGTGGTACCGTCGAGCGGTAACTTCAAGTAGAATATTCCTCGCCTTGGAATCACCGTCGTCCCCACCCAATACACCGACTCATGACAATATATATATAGTATAAGGAACGAATGCGTGTACGCGGTATGCAAGTGTGAGTGTATAGACTTAAGGTTAGCGACGAGTTTCCGCTTAAGAATATTGTTTATCCTTTTCTCTTTCTTTTCATTTATTAATTGCGCCACTGTTAGGCATCGCTGCAGGACAAGACTATTTTTCGTTATCATCAATCCCACCGAAGCGTGCGCTTAAGAGTTACTAAGTTCCTACGTGCCGAGATCGACTTGCACTCATAATAAAATCTGTTAATCAGAGAGAGAAACTAACGAACAAAACCAGCGTCTCGTTTTACATAGCCAGCCGAATGTTTGTATATACCGTCGACCGCTATGTACCCGATTCTGTGAGAGGGGCCTAAAAACTATCTCTGAGCCGGCCTAGGAACCATCTCGAGACGCGACCGTCGTCGCAGTTGGCTGTATAGTCGCGAGGTGCGTAGTCCTCTGTCCGAGGAATATCTTAGTTTATTCTTTGTGAGCTAATCTGTGCAAATTCTTGCAGTTTAATCAGAGACTCATTACTCCTCGTTAAATCGTAGTGTTAAAATCTAGCTATTAAAAAAAAAGAGCAAGGACTCATATTTCTTTTGGTTTTCTTTTTGGTTTCGAATTTTAATCTAGAGTGCGAATAGTGCGATCCGCGTTATTTCCAGCACGTGGTCGGCGAATCGCGCCGAGCCCGTTAGCATATAAGTTTCATTTATAAAGATCATTATATTATTATTATTATAAGTAACACTTCCACATAAGTCTTCTCTCGGTGAGGAATTGGTATTGTATTTAGACTGATTTAAACATCTATAGCGGTCTGAGGAGTCTCTTCGCGAGTAACATCTAACATCTCCGATAACACGAGAGCTTAGGCCATCTCAAGCCTGATCGTACATTAATACCATTTTACGATTCGAAGGTACTCATCGTAATAAACCATACGAATTTCCACCGACATACCACCGAACTAAGAGCGAGAGTAACACAGCGAGCGACATACCATCGAGCGAGCGTGAGCGTGAGAGAGAGAGGGAGAGAGAGAATATCAAAGATTGTCTGAGCGTTTCCAGCAGCACGGTAAGAATATTCCAATTACCAGCTAGATCATGATTTCTGGCCCGACTCTTGCCCCCAGTACATGTATTACGGGAAACCTAGGGCAATAGTTGTAGAGGCGATCTCGTAACCGTGTGCTCTGAGCGCTGGGCGATCGGAACTGTTTAATTCTATAAGGAATCTCTGTATCATTCATATAACGAATATCACGCGCAATACGAGCTGCTTCGTTCAACCCACGATTATACCGCGCCTTGCATACCAGCGAATTGTACTACCGAACATTGCGTAATAGTTAGTCTTTCCGTTCCTTATATTATAACAATACTCCGATACAAACAAAACCTCGTAACCATTGTTAAAACGTGGAATTGGCGTTAGAAGCGGGATACACTTTCTTTCTGCATATATATATCTCTTACAGTTATATTACTTCTTTATACCCACTTCTAACCGTGGAACTGGTGTCAGAAATCTGCTTTTTCAACTCAAGTCGTCTTTGTATCAACACCTGAATAATCATCACAGAATATACACTATTGTTTTTTCACACTATATCTGCTTTATCCTTCTTTTATTTTCTTTGCATGCGCTATAATTAACATTATCTGTACTGGAATGTAACACGCAATAACTCAGCAACCTGTACGGGTTGATAAGAGAGAGAATCCTATAAGTCCTGCAGATCGAGTAGATTGATTTCGTTCTTTCGCGTCATCATTTTATTCGGTCATTGATAGAATCATCTTTTTGATTTATATCCTTTAGGTTAAGTATTCACGCGTTACTCCCGGGCGACAACGGTCGACCGCTCGAACACACACACGGTTCCATCCTAGACAAATCCTTTAAACCGACCTATCGCGACGCCCGGACGTAACACTACAAGATTTTTGCGGTAGCACTTGTCCAAAGCGACTATCTTTGGCCTCCGATCGAATCATATGTCGCAGCATCCAGATTTGGCCAATGTCGTCCAATGATAAAGATGCAAATATATTCACTCGTATAAATTTGACAGGATTCTGCACCGTCATATCTTATCCAGGAGGTCCACATGTACAATATAAGTGGGTTAGCACTTGACAAAAGCGAATCTGTTTGGACTCAGGTCGATCCATATGCTGCTTGCTGTGCTGCCTGTGCTTGCTGCCTGTGCTTGCTGTGCTGCCTCTGCTTGCTGTGCTGCCTTTGCTTGCTGCCTGTGCTTGCTGCCGGTGCTTGCTGTGCCGCCTTTGCTTGTTGGGCTGCCTGTGCTTGCTGTGCTTGCTATGCTGCCTGTGCTTGCTGCCTGTGCTTGCTGTGCTGCCTATGCTTGCTGCCTGTGCTTGCTGTGCTTCCTGTGCTTGTTGCCTGTGCTTGCTATGCTGCCTGTGCTTGCTGCCTGTGCTTGCTGCCTGTGCTTGCTGTGCTGCCTGTGCTTGCTGCCTGTGCTGCCAGTGCTGCCTGTGCTTGCTGCCTGTGCTTGCTGTGCTGCCTGTGCTTGCTGTGCTGCCTGAGCTGCCTGTGCTTGCTGTGCTGCCTGTGCTTGCTGCCTGTGCTTGCTGTGCTGCTTGTGCTTGCTGCCTGTGCTGCCTGTGCTTGCTGCGCTGCGTGTGCTTGCTGTGATGCCTGTGCTTGCTGCCTGTGCTTGCTGTGCTGCCTGTGCTTGCTGTGCTGCCTTTGCTTGCTGCCTGTGCTTGCTGCCTGTGCTTGCTGTGCCGCCTGTGCTTGTTGGGCTGCCTGTGCTTGCTGCCTGTGCTTGCTATGCTGCCTATGCTTGCTGTTTGTGCTTGCTGTGCTGCCTGTGCTTGCTGCCTGTGCTTGCTGTGCTGCTTGTGCTTGCTGCCTGTGCTTGCTGTGCTGCCTGTGCTTGCTGTGCTGCCTGTGCTTGCTGCCTGTGCTGCCAGTGCTGCCTGTGCTTGCTGTGCTGCCTGTGCTTGCTGTGCTGCCTGAGCTGCCTGAGCTGCCTGTGCTTGCTGTCTGTGCTTGCTGCGCTGCGTGTGCTTGCTGTGCTGCCTGTGCTTGCTACCTGTGCTTGCTGTGCTGCCTCTGCTTGCTGCCTGTGCTTGCTGTGCTGCCTGTGCTCGCTGCCTGTGCTGCCAGTGCTGCCTGTGCTTGCTGCCTGTGCTTGCTGTGCTGCCTGTGCTTGCTGTGCTGCCTGAGCTGCCTGTGCTTGCTGCCTGTGCTTGCTGTGCTGCCAGTGCTTGCTGCCTGTGCCTGCTGTGCTGTCTGTGCTTGCTGCCTGTGCTTGCTGCCTGTGCTTGCTGCCTGTGCTTGCTGTGCTGCCTGTGCTTGCTGCCTGTGCTTGCTGTGCTGCCTGTGCTTGCTGTGCTGCCTGTGCATGCTGCTTGTGCTGCCTGTGTTTGCTGTGTTGCCTGTGCTTGCTGCCTGTGCTTGCTGTGCTGCCTGCGCTTGCTGCCTGTGCTTGCTGCCTGTGCTTGCTGTACTTGCTTTGCTGCCTGTGCTTGCTGTGCTGCCTGTGCTTGCTGTCTGTGCTTGCTGTGCTGCCTGTGCTTGCTGCCTGTGCTTGCTGTGCTGCCTGTGTTTGCTGTGCTGCCTGTGCTGCCTGTGCTTGCTGTGCTGCCTGTGTTTGCTGTGCTGCCTGTGCTGCCTGTGCTTGCTGCCTGTGCCTGCTGTGCTGTCTGTGCTTGCTGTGCTGCCTGTGCTTGCTGCCTGTGCTTGCTGTGCTGCCTGTGCTTGTGTGCCCGTGCTTGCTGTGCTGCCTGTGCTTGCTGCTTGTGCTTGCTGTGCTGCCAGTGCTTGCTGCCTGTGCCTGCTGTGCTGTCTGTGCTTGCTGCCTGTGCTTGCTGCCTGTGCTTGCTGTGCTGCCTGTGCTGCCTGTGCTTGCTGCCTGTGCTGCCTGTGCTGCCTGTGCTTGCTGCCCGTGTTTGCTGTGCTGCCTGTGCTTGCTGTGCTGCCTGTGCTTGCTGTGCTGCCTGTGCTTGCTGCCTGTGCTTGCTGTGCTGCCTATGCTTGCTGCCTGTGCTTGCTGTGCTGCCTGTGCATGCTCCCTGTGCTTGCTGCCTGTGCTGCCCGTGCTGCCTGTGCTGCCTGTGCTTGCTGCCTGTGCTTGCTGTGCTGCCTGTGCTTGCTGTGCTGCCTGAGCTGCCTGTGCTTGCTGCCTGTGCTTGCTGCGCTGCCTGTGCTTGCTGTGCTGCCTGTGCTGCCTGTGCTTGCTGTCTGTGCGTGCTGTGCTGCCTGTGCTTGCTGTGCTGCCTGTGCTTGCTGCCTGTGCTTGCTGCCTGTGCTTGCTGTGCTGCCTGTGCTTGCTGTGCTGCCTTTGCTTGCTGCCTGTGCTTGCTGCCTGTGCTTGCTGTGCCGCCTTTGCTTGTTGGGCTGCCTGTGCTTGCTGTGCTTGCTATGCTGCCTGTGCTTGCTGCCTGTGCTGCCTATGCTTGCTGTTTGTGCTTGCTGTGCTGCCTGTGCTTGCTGCCTGTGCTTGCTGTGCCGCCTGTGCTTGTTGGGCTGCCTGTGCTTGCTGTGCTTGCTATGCTGCCTGTGCTTGCTGTGCTGCCTGTGCTTGCTGCCTGTGCTGCCAGTGCTGCCTGTGCTTGCTGTGCTGCCTGTGCTTGCTGTGCTGCCTGAGCTGCCTGAGCTGCCTGTGCTTGCTGTCTGTGCTTGCTGCGCTGCGTGTGCTTGCTGTGCTGCCTGTGCTTGCTACCTGTGCTTGCTGTGCTGCCTCTGCTTGCTGCCTGTGCTTGCTGTGCTGCCTGTGCTCGCTGCCTGTGCTGCCAGTGCTGCCTGTGCTTGCTGCCTGTGCTTGCTGTGCTGCCTGTGCTTGCTGTGCTGCCTGAGCTGCCTGTGCTTGCTGCCTGTGCTTGCTGTGCTGATAGTGCTTGCTGCCTGTGCCTGCTGTGCTGTCTGTGCTTGCTGCCTGTGCTTGCTGCCTGTGCTTGCTGCCTGTGCTTGCTGTGCTGCCTGTGCTTGCTGCCTGTGCTTGCTGTGCTGCCTGTGCTTGCTGTGCTGCCTGTGCATGCTGCTTGTGCTGCCTGTGTTTGCTGTGTTGCCTGTGCTTGCTGCCTGTGCTTGCTGTGCTGCCTGCGCTTGCTGCCTGTGCTTGCTGCCTGTGCTTGCTGTACTTGCTTTGCTGCCTGTGCTTGCTGTGCTGCCTGTGCTTGCTGTCTGTGCTTGCTGTGCTGCCTGTGCTTGCTGCCTGTGCTTGCTGTGCTGCCTGTGTTTGCTGTGCTGCCTGTGCTGCCTGTGCTTGCTGTGCTGCCTGTGTTTACTGTGCTGCCTGTGCTGCCTGTGCTTGCTGCCTGTGCCTGCTGTGCTGTCTGTGCTTGCTGTGCTGCTTGTGCTTGCTGCCTGTGCTTGCTGTGCTGCCTGTGCTTGTGTGCCCGTGCTTGCTGTGCTGCCTCTGCTTGCTGCCTGTGCTTGCTGTGCTGCCTGTGCTCGCTGCCTGTGCTGCCAGTGCTGCCTGTGCTTGCTGCCTGTGCTTGCTGTGCTGCCTGTGCTTGCTGTGCTGCCTGAGCTGCCTGTGCTTGCTGCCTGTGCTTGCTGTGCTGCCAGTGCTTGCTGCCTGTGCCTGCTGTGCTGTCTGTGCTTGCTGCCTGTGCTTGCTGCCTGTGCTTGCTGCCTGTGCTTGCTGTGCTGCCTGTGCTTGCTGCCTGTGCTTGCTGTGCTGCCTGTGCTTGCTGTGCTGCCTGTGCATGCTGCTTGTGCTGCCTGTGTTTGCTGTGTTGCCTGTGCTTGCTGCCTGTGCTTGCTGTGCTGCCTGCGCTTGCTGCCTGTGCTTGCTGCCTGTGCTTGCTGTACTTGCTTTGCTGCCTGTGCTTGCTGTGCTGCCTGTGCTTGCTGTCTGTGCTTGCTGTGCTGCCTGTGCTTGCTGCCTGTGCTTGCTGTGCTGCCTGTGTTTGCTGTGCTGCCTGTGCTGCCTGTGCTTGCTGTGCTGCCTGTGTTTACTGTGCTGCCTGTGCTGCCTGTGCTTGCTGCCTGTGCCTGCTGTGCTGTCTGTGCTTGCTGTGCTGCTTGTGCTTGCTGCCTGTGCTTGCTGTGCTGCCTGTGCTTGTGTGCCCGTGCTTGCTGTGCTGCCTGTGCTTGCTGCTTGTGCTTGCTGTGCTGCCAGTGCTTGCTGCCTGTGCCTGCTGTGCTGTCTGTGCTTGCTGCCTGTGCTTGCTGCCTGTGCTTGCTGTGCTGCCTGTGCTTGCTGCCTGTGCTGCCTGTGCTGCCTGTGCTTGCTGCCCGTGTTTGCTGTGCTGCCTGTGCTTGCTGTGCTGCCTGTGCTTGCTGTGCTGCCTGTGCTTGCTGCCTGTGCTTGCTGTGCTGCCTATGCTTGCTGCCTGTGCTTGCTGTGCTGCCTGTGCATGCTCCCTGTGCTTGCTGCCTGTGCTGCCCGTGCTGCCTGTGCTGCCTGTGCTTGCTGCCTGTGCTTGCTGTGCTGCCTGTGCTTGCTGTGCTGCCTGAGCTGCCTGTGCTTGCTGCCTGTGCTTGCTGCGCTGCCTGTGCTTGCTGTGCTGCCTGTGCTGCCTGTGCTTGCTGTCTGTGCGTGCTGTGCTGCCTGTGCTTGCTGTGCTGCCTGTGCTTGCTGCCTGTGCTTGCTGCCTGTGCTTGCTGTGCTGCCTGTGCTTGCTGTGCTGCCTTTGCTTGCTGCCTGTGCTTGCTGCCTGTGCTTGCTGTGCCGCCTTTGCTTGTTGGGCTGCCTGTGCTTGCTGTGCTTGCTATGCTGCCTGTGCTTGCTGCCTGTGCTGCCTATGCTTGCTGTTTGTGCTTGCTGTGCTGCCTGTGCTTGCTGCCTGTGCTTGCTGTGCCGCCTGTGCTTGTTGGGCTGCCTGTGCTTGCTGTGCTTGCTATGCTGCCTGTGCTTGCTGTGCTGCCTGTGCTTGCTGCCTGTGCTTGCTGTGCTGCCTGTGCTTGCTGTTTGTGCTTGCTGTGCTGCCTGTGCTTGCTGCCTGTGCTTGCTGTGCTGCCTGTGCTTGCTGTGCTGCCTGTGCTTGCTGTGCTGCCTGTGCTTGCTGCCTGTGCTTGCTGTGCCGCCTGTGCTTGTTGGGCTGCCTGTGCTTGCTGTGCTTGCTATGCTGCCTGTGCTTGCTGTGCTGCCTGTGCTTGCTGCCTGTGCCTGCTGTGCTGCCTGTGCTTGCTGCCTGTGCTTGCTGTGCTGCCTGTGCTTGCTGCCTGTGCTTGCTGTGCTGCCTGTGCTTGCTGTACTGCCTTTGCTTGCTGCCTATGCTTGCTGCCTGTGCTTGCTGTGCCGCCTGTGCTTGTTGGGCTGCCTGTGCTTGCTGTGCTTGCTATGCTGCCTGTGCTTGCTGTGCTGCCTGTGCTTGCTGCCTGTGCTTGCTGTGCTGCCTGTGCTTGCTGTGCTGCCTTTGCTTGCTGCCTGTGCTTGCTGCCTGTGCTTGCTGTGCCGCCTTTGCTTGTTGGGCTGCCTGTGCTTGCTGTGCTTGCTATGCTGCCTGTGCTTGCTGCCTGTGCTGCTGTGCTGCCTATGCTTGCTGTTTGTGCTTGCTGTGCTGCCTGTGCTTGCTGCCTGTGCTTGCTGTGCCGCCTGTGCTTGCTGTGCTGCCTGAGCTGCCTGTGCTTGCTGCCTGTGCTTGCTGTGCTGCCTGTGCTTGCTGCCTCTGCTTGCTGTGCTGCCTGTGCTTGCTGCACTTGCTGTGCTGCCTGTGCTTGCTGTGCTGCCTGTGCTTGTGTGCCCGTGCTTGCTGTGCTGCCTGTGCTTGCTGCCTGTGCTTGCTGTGCTGCCTGTGCTTGCTGTGCTGTCTGAGCTGCCTGTGCTTGCTGCCTGTGCTTGCTGTGCTGCCTGTGCTTGCTGTGCTGCCTGAGCTGCCTGTGCTTGCTGCCTGTGCTTGCTGTGCTACCTGTGCTTGCTGTGCTGCTTGTGCTTGCTGCCTGTGCTTGCTGTGCGGCCTGTGCTTGCTGTTTGTGCTTGCTGTGCTGCCTGTGCTTGCTGTTTGTGCTTGCTGTGCTGCCTGTGCTTGCTGTTTGTGCTTGCTGTGCTGCCTGTGTGCTGTGCTGTCTGTGCTTGCTGCCTGTGCTTGCTGGGCTGCCTGTGCTGCCTGTGCTTGCTGCCCGTGCTTTCTGTGCTGCCTGTGCTTGCTGCCTGTGCTTGCTGTGCTGCCGGTGTTTGCTGTGCTGCCTGTGCTGCCTGTGCTTGCTGCCTGTGCTTGCTGTGCTGCCTGTGCTTGCTGCCTGTGCTTGCTGTGCTGCCTGTGCTTGCTGCCTATGCTTGCTGTGCTGCCTGTGTTTATTGTGCTGCCTGTGCTTGCTGCCTGTGCTTGCTGTGCTGCCTGTGCTTGCTGCCTGTGGTTGCTGTGCTGCCTGTGCTTGCTGCCTGTGCTTGCTGTGCTGCCTGTGCTTGCTGTTTGTGCTTTTTGTGCTGCCTGTGCTTACTGTGTTGCCTGTTCTTGCTGTGCTGCCTGTGCTTGCTGCCTGTGCTTGCTGCCTGTGCTTGCTGTGCTGCCTGTGCTTGCTGCCTGTGCTTGCTGTGCTGCCTGTGCTTGCTGTGCTGCCTTTGCTTGCTGCCTGTGCTTGCTGCCTGTGCTTGCTGTGCCGCCTGTGCTTGTTGTGCTGCCTGTGCTTGCTGTGCTTGCTATGCTGACTGTGCTTGCTGTGCTGCCTGTGCATGCTGCCTGTGCTTGCTATGCTGCCTTTGCTTGCTGCCTGTGCTTGCTGCCTGTGCTTGCTGTGCCGCCTTTGCTTGTTGGGCTGCCTTTGCTTGCTGCCTGTGCTTGCTGCCTGTGCTTGCTGTGCCGCCTTTGCTTGTTGGGCTGCCTGTGCTTGCTATGCTGCCTGTGCTTGCTGCCTGTGCTTGCTGTGCTGCCTATGCTTGCTGTTTGTGCTTGCTGTGCTGCCTGTGCTTGCTGTTTGTGCTTGCTGTGCTGCCTGTGCTTGCTGCCTGTGCTTGGTGTGCTGCCTGTGCCTGCTGTGCTGCCTGTGCTTGCTGCCTGTGCTTGCTGTGCTGCCTGTGGTTGCTGTGCTGCCTGTGCTTGCTGCCTGTGCTTGCTGTGCTGCCTGTGCTTGCTGTTTGTGCTTTTTGTGCTGCCTGTGCTTACTGTGTTGCCTGTTCTTGCTGTGCTGCCTGTGCTTGCTGCCTGTGCTTGCTGTGCTGCCTGTGCTGTGCTGCCCGTGCTTGCTGTGCTGCCTGTGCTTGCTGCCTGTGCTTGCTGTGCTGCCTGTGCTTGCTGCCTGTGCTTGCTGTGCTGCTTGTGCTTGCTGCCTGTGTCTGCTGTGCTGCCTGTGCTTGCTCCCTGTGCTTGCTGTGCTGCCTGTGCTTGCTGTGCTGCCTGTGCTTGCTGCCTGTGCTTGCTGTGCTGCCTTTGCTTGCTGCCTATGCTTGCTGCCTGTGCATGCTGTGCCGCCTGTGCTTGTTGGGCTGCCTGTGCTTGCTGTGCTTGCTATGCTGCCTGTGCTTGCTGTGCTGCCTGTGCTTGCTGTGCTGCCTGTGCTTGCTGCCTGTGCTTGCTGTGCTGCCTGTGCTTGCTGTGCTGCCTTTGCTTGCTGCCTGTGCTTGCTGTGCCGCCTTTGCTTGTTGGGCTGCCTGTGCTTGCTGTGCTTGCTATGCTGCCTGTGCTTGCTGCCTGTGCTTGCTGTGCTGCCTATGCTTGCTGTTTGTGCTTGCTGTGCTGCCTGTGCTTGCTGCCTGTGCTTGCTGTGCTGCCTGTGCTTGCTGCCTGTGCTTGCTGTGCTGCTTGTGCTTGCTGCCTGTGTCTGCTGTGCTGCCTGTGCTTGCTCCCTGTGCTTGCTGTGCTGCCTGTGCTTGCTGTGCTGCCTGTGCTTGCTGCCTGTGCTTGCTGTGCTGCCTTTGCTTGCTGCCTATGCTTGCTGCCTGTGCATGCTGTGCCGCCTGTGCTTGTTGGGCTGCCTGTGCTTGCTGTGCTTGCTATGCTGCCTGTGCTTGCTGTGCTGCCTGTGCTTGCTGTGCTGCCTGTGCTTGCTGCCTGTGCTTGCTGTGCTGCCTGTGCTTGCTGTGCTGCCTTTGCTTGCTGCCTGTGCTTGCTGTGCCGCCTTTGCTTGTTGGGCTGCCTGTGCTTGCTGTGCTTGCTATGCTGCCTGTGCTTGCTGCCTGTGCTTGCTGTGCTGCCTATGCTTGCTGTTTGTGCTTGCTGTGCTGCCTGTGCTTGCTGCCTGTGCTTGCTGTGCGGCCTGTGCTTGCTGTTTGTGCTTGCTGTGCTGCCTGTGCTTGCTGTTTGTGCTTGCTCTGCTGCCTGTGCTTGCTGTTTGTGCTTGCTGTGCTGCCTGTGCTTGCTGTGCTGCCTGTGCTTGCTGCCTGTGCTTGCTGTGCTGCCTCTGCTTGCTGTGCTGCCTTTGCTTGCTGCCTGTGCTTGCTGCCTGTGCTTGCTGTGCCGCCTTTGCTTGTTGGGCTGCCTGTGCTTGCTGTGCTTGCTATGCTGCCTGTGCTTGCTGCCTGTGCTTGCTGTGCTGCCTATGCTTGCTGCCTGTGCTTGCTGTGCTTCCTGTGCTTGTTGCCTGTGCTTGCTATGCTGCCTGTGCTTGCTGCCTGTGCTTGCTGCCTGTGCTTGCTGTGCTGCCTGTGCTTGCTGCCTGTGCTTGCTGCCTGTGCTTGCTGTGCTGCCTGTGCTTGCTGTGCTGCCTGAGCTGCCTGTGCTTGCTGCCTGTGCTTGCTGTGCTGCCTGTGCTTGCTGCCTGTGCTTGCTGTGCTGCTTGTGCTTGCTGCCTGTGCTGCCTGTGCTTGCTGCGCTGCGTGTGCTTGCTGTGATGCCTGTGCTTGCTGCCTGTGCTTGCTGTGCTGCCTGTGCTTGCTGTGCTGCCTTTGCTTGCTGCCTGTGCTTGCTGCCTGTGCTTGCTGTGCCGCCTGTGCTTGTTGGGCTGCCTGTGCTTGCTGTGCTTGCTGCCTGTGCTTGCTGTGCTGCCTATGCTTGCTGTTTGTGCTTGCTGTGCTGCCTGTGCTTGCTGTGCTGCCTGTGCTTGCTGCCTGTGCTTGCTGTGCTGCCTGTGCTTGCTGCCTGTGCTTGCTGCCTGTGCTTGCTGTGCTGCCTGTGCTTGCTGTGCTGCCTGAGCTGCCTGTGCTTGCTGCCTGTGCTTGCTGTGCTGCCTGTGCTTGCTGCCTGTGCTTGCTGTGCTGCTTGTGCTTGCTGCCTGTGCTGCCTGTGCTTGCTGCGCTGCGTGTGCTTGCTGTGATGCCTGTGCTTGCTGCCTGTGCTTGCTGTGCTGCCTGTGCTTGCTGTGCTGCCTTTGCTTGCTGCCTGTGCTTGCTGCCTGTGCTTGCTGTGCCGCCTGTGCTTGTTGGGCTGCCTGTGCTTGCTGTGCTTGCTGCCTGTGCTTGCTGTGCTGCCTATGCTTGCTGTTTGTGCTTGCTGTGCTGCCTGTGCTTGCTGTGCTGCCTGTGCTTGCTGCCTGTGCTTGCTGTGCTGCTTGTGCTTGCTGCCTGTGCTTGCTGTGCTGCCTGTGCTTGCTGTGCTGCCTGTGCTTGCTGCCTGTGCTGCCAGTGCTGCCTGTGCTTGCTGTGCTGCCTGTGCTTGCTGTGCTGCCTGAGCTGCCTGAGCTGCCTGTGCTTGCTGTCTGTGCTTGCTGCGCTGCGTGTGCTTGCTGTGCTGCCTGTGCTTGCTACCTGTGCTTGCTGTGCTGCCTCTGCTTGCTGCCTGTGCTTGCTGTGCTGCCTGTGCTCGCTGCCTGTGCTGCCAGTGCTGCCTGTGCTTGCTGCCTGTGCTTGCTGTGCTGCCTGTGCTTGCTGTGCTGCCTGAGCTGCCTGTGCTTGCTGCCTGTGCTTGCTGTGCTGCCAGTGCTTGCTGCCTGTGCCTGCTGTGCTGTCTGTGCTTGCTGCCTGTGCTTGCTGCCTGTGCTTGCTGCCTGTGCTTGCTGTGCTGTCTGTGCTTGCTGCCTGTGCTTGCTGTGCTGCCTGTGCTTGCTGTGCTGCCTGTGCATGCTGCTTGTGCTGCCTGTGTTTGCTGTGTTGCCTGTGCTTGCTGCCTGTGCTTGCTGTGCTGCCTGCGCTTGCTGCCTGTGCTTGCTGCCTGTGCTTGCTGTACTTCCTTTGCTGCCTGTGCTTGCTGTGCTGCCTGTGCTTGCTGTCTGTGCTTGCTGTGCTGCCTGTGCTTGCTGCCTGTGCTTGCTGTGCTGCCTGTGTTTGCTGTGCTGCCTGTGCTGTGCTGCCTGTGTTTGCTGTGCTGCCTGTGCTGCCTGTGCTTGCTGCCTGTGCCTGCTGTGCTGCCTTTGCTTGCTGCCTGTGCTTGCTGCCTGTGCTTGCTGTGCTGCCTGTGCTTGCTGTGCTGCCTGTGCTTGCTGCCTGTGCTGCCTGTGCTGCCTGTGCTTGCTGCCCGTGTTTGCTGTGCTGCCTGTGCTTGCTGTGCTGCCTGTGCTTGCTGCCTGTGCTTGCTGTGCTGCCTATGCTTGCTGCCTGTGCTTGCTGTGCTGCCTGAGCTGCCTGTGCTTGCTGCCTGTGCTTGCTGCGCTGCCTGTGCTTGCTGTGCTGCCTGTGCTGCCTGTGCTTGCTGTCTGTGCGTGCTGTGCTGCCTGTGCTTGCTGTGCTGCCTGTGCTTGCTGCCTGTGCTTGCTGTGCTGCCTGTGCTTGCTGTGCTGCCTTTGCTTGCTGCCTGTGCTTGCTGCCTGTGCTTGCTGTGCCGCCTTTGCTTGTTGGGCTGCCTGTGCTTGCTGTGCTTGCTATGCTGCCTGTGCTTGCTGCCTGTGCTGCCTATGCTTGCTGTTTGTGCTTGCTGTGCTGCCTGTGCTAGCTGCCTGTGCTTGCTGTGCCGCCTGTGCTTGTTGGACTGCCTGTGCTTGCTGTGCTTGCTATGCTGCCTGTGCTGCCTGTGCTTGCTGTGCTGCCTGTGCTTGCTGCCTGTGCTTGCTGTGCTGCCTGTGCTTGCTGCCTGTGCTTGCTGTGCTGCCTGTGCTTGCTGTTTGTGCTTGCTGTGCTGCCTGTGCTTGCTGTGCTGCCTGTGCTTGCTGTGCTGCCTGTGCTTGCTGCCTGTGCTTGCTGTGCCGCCTGTGCTTGTTGGGCTGCCTGTGCTTGCTGTGCTTGCTATGCTGCCTGTGCTTGCTGTGCTGCCTGTGCTTGCTGTGCTGCCTGTGCTTGCTGCCTGTGCTTGCTGTGCTGCCTGTGCTTGCTGCCTGTGCTTGCTGTGCTGCCTGTGCTTGCTGCCTGTGCTTGCTGTGCTGCCTGTGCTTGCTGCCTGTGCTTGCTGTGCTGCCTGTGCTTGCTGTGCTGCCTGTGCTTGCTGCCTGTGCTGCCTGTGCTTGATGCCTGTGCTTGCTATGCTGCCTGTGCAAGCTGCCTGTGCTTGCTGTGCTGCCTGTGCTTGCTGCCTGTGCTTGCTGTGCTGCCTATGCTTGCTGCCTGTGCTTGCTGTGCTGCCTGTGCATGCTCCCTGTGCTTGCTGCCTGTGCTGCCTGTGCTGCCTGTGCTTGCTGCCTGTGCTTGCTGTGCTGCCTGTGCTTGCTGTGCTGCCTGAGCTGCCTGTGCTTGCTGCCTGTGCTTGCTGCGCTGCCTGTGCTTGCTGTGCTGCCTGTGCTGCCTGTGCTTGCTGTCTGTGCGTGCTGTTTTGCCTGTGCTTGCTGTGCTGCCTGTGCTGCCTGTGCTTGATGCCTGTGCTTTCTGTGCTGCTTGTGCTTGCTGCCTGTGCTTGCTGTGCTGCCTGTGCTTGCTGCCTGTGCTTGCTGTGCTGCCTGTGCTTGCTGTACTGCCTTTGCTTGCTGCCTATGCTTGCTGCCTGTGCTTGCTGTGCCGCCTGTGCTTGTTGGGCTGCCTGTGCTTGCTGTGCTTGCTATGCTGCCTGTGCTTGCTGTGCTGCCTGTGCTTGCTGCCTGTGCTTGCTGTGCTGCCTGTGCTTGCTGTGCTGCCTGTGCTGCCTGTGCTTGCTGTGCTGCCTGTGCTGCCTGTGCTTGCTGTCTGTGCGTGCTGTGCTGCCTGTGCTTGCTGTGCTGCCTGAGCTGCCTGTGCTTGCTGCCTGTGCTTGCTGCGCTGCCTGTGCTTGCTGTGCTGCCTGTGCTGCCTGTGCTTGCTGTCTGTGCGTGCTGTGCTGCCTGTGCTTGCTGTGCTGCCTGTGCTGCGTGTGCTTGATGCCTGTGCTTTCTGTGCTGCTTGTGCTTGCTGCCTGTGCTTGCTGTGCTGCCTGTGCTTGCTGTGCTTGCTGTGCTGCCTGTGCTTGCTGTTTGTGCTTGCTGTGCTGCCTGTGCTTGCTGTGCTGCCTGTGCTTGCTGCCTGTGCCTGCTGTGCTGCCTGTGCTTGCTGTGCTGCCTGTGCTTGCTGCCTGTGCTTGCTGTGCTGCCTGTGCTTGCTGTGCTGCCTGTGCTTGCTGCCTGTGCTTGCTGTGCTGCCTATGCTTGCTGCCTGTGCTTGCTGTGCTGCCTGTGCATGCTCCCTGTGCTTGCTGCCTGTGCTGCCTGTGCTGCCTGTGCTTGCTGCCTGTGCTTGCTGTGCTGCCTGTGCTTGCTGTGCTGCCTGAGCTGCCTGTGCTTGCTGCCTGTGCTTGCTGCGCTGCCTGTGCTTGCTGTGCTGCCTGTGCTGCCTGTGCTTGCTGTCTGTGCGTGCTGTTTTGCCTGTGCTTGCTGTGCTGCCTGTGCTGCCTGTGCTTGATGCCTGTGCTTTCTGTGCTGCTTGTGCTTGCTGCCTGTGCTTGCTGTGCTGCCTGTGCTTGCTGCCTGTGCTTGCTGTGCTGCCTGTGCTTGCTGTACTGCCTTTGCTTGCTGCCTATGCTTGCTGCCTGTGCTTGCTGTGCCGCCTGTGCTTGTTGGGCTGCCTGTGCTTGCTGTGCTTGCTATGCTGCCTGTGCTTGCTGTGCTGCCTGTGCTTGCTGCCTGTGCTTGCTGTGCTGCCTGTGCTTGCTGTGCTGCCTGTGCTGCCTGTGCTTGCTGTGCTGCCTGTGCTGCCTGTGCTTGCTGTCTGTGCGTGCTGTGCTGCCTGTGCTTGCTGTGCTGCCTGAGCTGCCTGTGCTTGCTGCCTGTGCTTGCTGCGCTGCCTGTGCTTGCTGTGCTGCCTGTGCTGCCTGTGCTTGCTGTCTGTGCGTGCTGTGCTGCCTGTGCTTGCTGTGCTGCCTGTGCTGCGTGTGCTTGATGCCTGTGCTTTCTGTGCTGCTTGTGCTTGCTGCCTGTGCTTGCTGTGCTGCCTGTGCTTGCTGTGCTTGCTGTGCTGCCTGTGCTTGCTGTTTGTGCTTGCTGTGCTGCCTGTGCTTGCTGTGCTGCCTGTGCTTGCTGCCTGTGCCTGCTGTGCTGCCTGTGCTTGCTGTGCTGCCTGTGCTTGCTGCCTGTGCTTGCTGTGCTGCCTGTGCTTGCTGTGCTGCCTGTGCTTGCTGCCTGTGCTTGCTGTGCTGCCTGTGCTGCCTTTGCTTGCTGCCTGTGCTTGCTGCCTGTGCTTGCTGTGCCGCCTTTGCTTGTTGGGCTGCCTGTGCTTGCTGTGCTTGCTATGCTGCCTGTGCTTGCTGCCTGTGCTTGCTGTGCTCCCTATGCTTGCTGTTTGTGCTAGCTGTGCTGCTTGTGCTTGCTGCCTGTGCTTGCTGTGCTGCCTGTGCTTGCTGTTTGTGCTTGCTGTGCTGCCTGTGCTTGCTGTGCTGCCTGTGCTTGCTGCCTGTGCTTGCTGTGCTGCCTGTGCTTGCTGTGCTGCCTTTGCTTGCTGCCTATGCTTGCTGCCTGTGCTTGCTGTTCCGCCTGTGCTTGTTGGGCTGCCTGTGCTTGCTGTGCTTGCTATGCTGCCTGTGCTTGCTGCCTGTGCTTGCTGTGCTGCCTATGCTTGCTGTTTGTGCTTGCTGTGCTGCCTGTGCTTACTGCCTGTGCTTGCTGTTCTGCCTGTGCTTGCTATGCCGCCTGTGCTTGTTGGGCTGCCTGTGCTTGCTGTGCTTGCTGCCTGTGCTTGCTGTGCTGCCTATGCTTGCTGTTTGTGCTTGCTGTGCTGCTTGTGCTTGCTGTGCTGCCTGTGCTTGCTGCCTGTGCTTGCTGTGCTGCTTGTGCTTGCTGCCTGTGCTTGCTGTGCTGCCTGTGCTTGCTGCCTGTGCTTGCTGTTCTGCCTGTGCTTGCTGTGCTGCCTTTGCTTGCTGCCTGTGCTTGCTGTGCTGCCTGTGCTTGCTGCCTGTGCTTGCTGTGCTGCCTGTGCTTGCTGTTTGTGCTGCCTGTGCTTGCTGCCTGTGCTTGTTGTGCTGCCTGTGCTTGCTGTGCTGCCTGTGCTTGCTGCCTGTGCTTGCTGTGCTGCCTGTGCTTGCTGCCTGTGCTTGCTGTGCTGCCTGTTGCTGCTGCCTGTGCTTGCTGTGCTGCTTGTGCTTGCTGCCTGTGCTTGCTGTGCTGCCTGTGCTGCCTGTGCTTGCTGCCTGTGCTGCCAGTGCTGCCTTTGCTTGCTGCCTGTGCTTGCTGTGCTGCCTGTGCTTGCTGTGCTGCCTGAGCTGCCTGAGCTGCCTGTGCTTGCTGCCTGTGCTTGCTGTGCTGCTTGTGCTTGCTGCCTGTGCTTGCTGTGCTGTCTGTGCTTGCTGTGCTGCCTGTGTTTGCTGCGCTGCGTGTGCTTGCTGTGCTGCCTGTGCTTGCTGCCTGTGCTTGCTGTGCTGCCTGTGCTTGCTGTGCTGCCTTTGCTTGCTGCCTGTGCTTGCTGCCTGTGCTTGCTGTGCCGCCTGTGCTTGTTGGGCTGCCTGTGCTTGCTGTGCTTGCTATGCTGCCTGAGCTTGCTGCCTGTGCTTGCTGTGCTGCCTATGCTTGCTGTTTGTGCTTGCTGCCTGTGCTTGCTGTGCTGCCTGTGCTTGCTGCGCTGCGTGTGCTTGCTGTGCTGCCTGTGCTTGCTGTGCTGCCTGTGCTTGCTGTGCTGCCTATGCTTGCTGTTTGTGTTTGCTGTGCTGCCTGTGCTTGCTGCCTGTGCTTGTTGTGCTGCCTGTGCTTGCTGCCTGTGCTTGCTGTGCTGCCTGTGCTTGCTGTGCTGCCTGTGCTTGCTGCCTGTGCTTGGTGTGCTGCCTGTGCTTGCTGTGCTGTCTGTGCTTGCTGTGCTGCCTGTGCTTGCTGCCTGTGCTTGCTGCCTGTGCTTGCTGTGCTGCCTGTGCTTGCTGTGCTGCCTGTGCTTGCTGCCTGAGCTTGCTGTGCTGCCTGTGCTTGCTGTGCTGCCTGTGTTTGCTGCCTGTGCTTGCTGCCTGTGCTTGCTGGGCTGCCTGTGCTGCCTGTGCTTGCTGCCCGTGCTTTCTGTGCTGCCTGTGCTTGCTGCCTGTGCTTGCTGTGCTGCCGGTGTTTGCTGTGCTGCCTGTGCTGCCTGTGCTTGCTGCCTGTGCTTGCTGTGCTGCCTGTGCTTGCTGCCTGTGCTTGCTGTGCTGCCTGTGCTTGCTGCCTATGCTTGCTGTGCTGCCTGTGTTTATTGTGCTGCCTGTGCTTGCTGCCTGTGCTGCCTGTGCTTGCTGCCTGTGGTTGCTGTGCTGCCTGTGCTTGCTGCCTGTGCTTGCTGTGCTGCCTGTGCTTGCTGTTTGTGCTTTTTGTGCTGCCTGTGCTTACTGTGTTGCCTGTTCTTGCTGTGCTGCCTGTGCTTGCTGCCTGTGCTTGCTGTGCTGCCTGTGCTTGCTGCCTGTGCTTGCTGCGCTGCGTGTGCTTGCTGTGCTGCCTGTGCTTGCTGCCTGTGCTTGCTGTGCTGCCTGTGCTTGCTGTGCTGCCTTTGCTTGCTGCCTGTGCTTGCTGTGCCGCCTGTGCTTGTTGTGCTGCCTGTGCTTGCTGTGCTTGCTATGCTGACTGTGCTTGCTGTGCTGCCTGTGCATGCTGCCTGTGCTTGCTATGCTGCCTTTGCTTGCTGCCTGTGCTTGCTGCCTGTGCTTGCTGTGCCGCCTTTGCTTGTTGGGCTGCCTTTGCTTGCTGCCTGTGCTTGCTGTGCCGCCTTTGCTTGTTGGGCTGCCTGTGCTTGCTATGCTGCCTGTGCTTGCTGCCTGTGCTTGCTGTGCTGCCTATGCTTGCTGTTTGTGCTTGCTGTGCTGCCTGTGCTTGCTGTTTGTGCTTGCTGTGCTGCCTGTGCTTGCTGCCTGTGCTTGGTGTGCTGCCTGTGCCTGCTGTGCTGCCTGTGCTTGCTGCCTGTGCTTGCTGTGCTGCCTGTGGTTGCTGTGCTGCCTGTGCTTGCTGCCTGTGCTTGCTGTGCTGCCTGTGCTTGCTGTTTGTGCTTTTTGTGCTGCCTGTGCTTACTGTGTTGCCTGTTCTTGCTGTGCTGCCTGTGCTTGCTGCCTGTGCTTGCTGTGCTGCCTGTGCTTGCTGCCTGTGCTTGCTGCGCTGCGTGTGCTTGCTGTGCTGCCTGTGCTTGCTGCCTGTACTTGCTGTGCTGCCTGTGCTTGCTGTGCTGCCTTTGCTTGCTGCCTGTGCTTGCTGTGCTGCCTGTGCTTGCTGCCTGTGCTTGCTGTGCTGCTTGTGCTTGCTGCCTGTGCTGCCTGTGCTTGCTGCGCTGCGTGTGCTTGCTGTGATGCCTGTGCTTGCTGCCTGTGCTTGCTGTGCTGCCTGTTCTTGCTGTGCTGCCTTTGCTTGCTGCCTGTGCTTGCTGCCTGTGCTTGCTGTGCCGCCTGTGCTTGTTGGGCTGCCTGTGCTTGCTGTGCTTGCTGCCTGTGCTTGCTGTGCTGCCTATGCTTGCTGTTTGTGCTTGCTGTGCTGCCTGTGCTTGCTGTGCTGCCTGTGCTTGCTGCCTGTGCTTGCTGTGCTGCCTGTGCTTGCTGCCTGTGGTTGCTGTGCTGCCTGTGCTTGCTGCCTGTGCTTGCTGTGCTGCCTGTGCTTGCTGTGCTGCCTGTGCTTGCTGTTTGTGCTTTTTGTGCTGCCTGTGCTTACTGTGTTGCCTGTTCTTGCTGTGCTGCCTGTGCTTGCTGCCTGTGCTTGCTGTGCTGCCTGTGCTTGCTGCCTGTGCTTGCTGCGCTGCGTGTGCTTGCTGTGCTGCCTGTGCTTGCTGCCTGTGCTTGCTGTGCTGCCTGTGCTTGCTGCCTGTGCTTGCTGTGCTGCCTTTGCTTGCTGCCTGTGCTTGCTGCCTGTGCTTGCTGTGCTGCCTGTGCTTGCTGCCTGTGCTTGCTGCGCTGCGTGTGCTTGCTGTGCTGCCTGTGCTTGCTGCCTGTACTTGCTGTGCTGCCTGTGCTTGCTGTGCTGCCTTTGCTTGCTGCCTGTGCTTGCTGTGCTGCCTGTGCTTGCTGCCTGTGCTTGCTGTGCTGCTTGTGCTTGCTGCCTGTGCTGCCTGTGCTTGCTGCGCTGCGTGTGCTTGCTGTGATGCCTGTGCTTGCTGCCTGTGCTTGCTGTGCTGCCTGTTCTTGCTGTGCTGCCTTTGCTTGCTGCCTGTGCTTGCTGCCTGTGCTTGCTGTGCCGCCTGTGCTTGTTGGGCTGCCTGTGCTTGCTGTGCTTGCTGCCTGTGCTTGCTGTGCTGCTTGTGCTTGCTGCCTGTGCTGCCTGTGCTTGCTGCGCTGCGTGTGCTTGCTGTGATGCCTGTGCTTGCTGCCTGTGCTTGCTGTGCTGCCTGTTCTTGCTGTGCTGCCTTTGCTTGCTGCCTGTGCTTGCTGCCTGTGCTTGCTGTGCCGCCTGTGCTTGTTGGGCTGCCTGTGCTTGCTGTGCTTGCTGCCTGTGCTTGCTGTGCTGCCTATGCTTGCTGTTTGTGCTTGCTGTGCTGCCTGTGCTTGCTGTGCTGCCTGTGTTTGCTGCCTGTGCTTGCTGTGCTGCCTGTGCTTGCTGCCTGTGCTTGCTGTGCTGCCTGTGCTTGCTGTGCTGCCTGTGCTTGCTGCCTGTGCTTGGTGTGCTGCCTGTGCTTGCTGTGCTGCCCGTGCTTGCTGTGCTGCCTGTGCTTGCTGCCTGTGCTTGCTGTGCTGCCTGTGCTTGCTGCCTGTGCTTGCTGTGCTGCCTGTGCTTGCTGCCTATGCTTGCTGTGCTGCCTGTGTTTATTGTGCTGCCTGTGCTTGCTGCCTGTGCTTGCTGTGCTGCCTGTGCTTGCTGCCTGTGGTTGCTGTGCTGCCTGTGCTTGCTGCCTGTGCTTGCTGTGCTGCCTGTGCTTGCTGTTTGTGCTTTTTGTGCTGCCTGTGCTTACTGTGTTGCCTGTTCTTGCTGTGCTGCCTGTGCTTGCTGCCTGTGCTTGCTGTGCTGCCTGTGCTTGCTGCCTGTGCTTGCTGCGCTGCGTGTGCTTGCTGTGCTGCCTGTGCTTGCTGCCTGTGCTTGCTGTGCTGCCTGTGCTTGCTGTGCTGCCTTTTCTTGCTGCCTGTGCTTGCTGCCTGTGCTTGCTGTGCCGCCTGTGCTTGTTGTGCTGCCTGTGCTTGCTGTGCTTGCTATGCTGACTGTGCTTGCTGTGCTGCCTGTGCATGCTGCCTGTGCTTGCTATGCTGCCTTTGCTTGCTGCCTGTGCTTGCTGCCTGTGCTTGATGTGCCGCCTTTGCTTGTTGGGCTGCCTGTGCTTGCTATGCTGCCTGTGCTTGCTGCCTGTGCTTGCTGTGCTGCCTATGCTTGCTGTTTGTGCTTGCTGTGCTGCCTGTGCTTGCTGTTTGTGCTTGCTGTGCTGCCTGTGCTTGCTGCCTGTGCTTGGTGTGCTGCCTGTGCCTGCTGTGCTGCCTGTGCTTGCTGCCTGTGCTTGCTGTGCTGCCTGGGTTTGTTGTGCTGCCTGTGCTTGCTGCCTGTGCTTGCTGTGCTGCCTGTGCTTGCTGCCTGTGGTTGCTGCCTGTGCTTGCTGTGCCGCCTGTGCTTGTTGGGCTGCCTGTGCTTGCTGTGCTTGCTGCCTGTGCTTGCTGTGCTGCCTATGCTTGCTGTTTGTGCTTGCTGTGCTGCCTGTGCTTGCTGTGCTGCCTGTGCTTGCTGCCTGTGCTTGCTGTGCTGCCTGTGCTTGCTGCCTGTGGTTGCTGTGCTGCCTGTGCTTGCTGCCTGTGCTTGCTGTGCTGCCTGTGCCTGCTGTGCTGCCTGTGCTTGCTGCCTGTGCTTGCTGTGCTGCCTGTGCTTGCTGCCTGTGCTTGCTGTGCTGCCTGTGCTTGCTGTGCTGCCTTTGCTTGCTGCCTATGCTTGCTGCCTGTGCTTGAAGTGCTGCCTGTGCTGCCTGTGCTTGCTGCCCGTGCTTTCTGTGTTGCCTGTGCTTGCTGTGCTGCCGGTGTTTGCTGTGCTGCCTGTGCTGCCTGTGCTTGCTGCCTGTGCTTGGTGTGCTGCCTGTGCTTGCTGTGCTGTCTGTGCTTGCTGTGCTGCCTGTGCTTGCTGCCTGTGCTTGCTGCCTGAGCTTGCTGTGCTGCCTGTGCTTGCTGTGCTGCCTGTGTTTGCTGCCTGTGCTTGCTGTGCTGCCTGTGCTTGCTGCCTGTGCTTGCTGTGCTGCCTGTGCTTGCTGTGCTGCCTGTGCTTGCTGCCTGTGCTTGGTGTGCTGCCTGTGCTTGCTGTGCTGCCCGTGCTTGCTGTGCTGCCTGTGCTTGCTGCCTGTGCTTGCTGTGCTGCCTGTGCTTGCTGCCTGTGCTTGCTGTGCTGCCTGTGCTTGCTGCCTATGCTTGCTGTGCTGCCTGTGTTTATTGTGCTGCCTGTGCTTGCTGCCTGTGCTTGCTGTGCTGCCTGTGCTTGCTGCCTGTGGTTGCTGTGCTGCCTGTGCTTGCTGCCTGTGCTTGCTGTGCTGCCTGTGCTTGCTGTTTGTGCTTTTTGTGCTGCCTGTGCTTACTGTGTTGCCTGTTCTTGCTGTGCTGCCTGTGCTTGCTGCCTGTGCTTGCTGTGCTGCCTGTGCTTGCTGCCTGTGCTTGCTGCGCTGCGTGTGCTTGCTGTGCTGCCTGTGCTTGCTGCCTGTGCTTGCTGTGCTGCCTGTGCTTGCTGTGCTGCCTTTTCTTGCTGCCTGTGCTTGCTGCCTGTGCTTGCTGTGCCGCCTGTGCTTGTTGTGCTGCCTGTGCTTGCTGTGCTTGCTATGCTGACTGTGCTTGCTGTGCTGCCTGTGCATGCTGCCTGTGCTTGCTATGCTGCCTTTGCTTGCTGCCTGTGCTTGCTGCCTGTGCTTGATGTGCCGCCTTTGCTTGTTGGGCTGCCTGTGCTTGCTATGCTGCCTGTGCTTGCTGCCTGTGCTTGCTGTGCTGCCTATGCTTGCTGTTTGTGCTTGCTGTGCTGCCTGTGCTTGCTGTTTGTGCTTGCTGTGCTGCCTGTGCTTGCTGCCTGTGCTTGGTGTGCTGCCTGTGCCTGCTGTGCTGCCTGTGCTTGCTGCCTGTGCTTGCTGTGCTGCCTGGGTTTGTTGTGCTGCCTGTGCTTGCTGCCTGTGCTTGCTGTGCTGCCTGTGCTTGCTGCCTGTGGTTGCTGTGCTGCCTGTGCTTGCTGCCTGTGCTTGCTGTGCTGCCTGTGCTTGCTGTTTGTGCTTTTTGTGCTGCCTGTGCTTACTGTGTTGCCTGTTCTTGCTGTGCTGCCTGTGCTTGCTGCCTGTGCTTGCTGTGCTGCCTGTGCTTGCTGCCTGTGCTTGCTGCGCTGCGTGTGCTTGCTGTGCTGCCTGTGCTTGCTGCCTGTACTTGCTGTGCTGCCTGTGCTTGCTGTGCTGCCTTTGCTTGCTGCCTGTGCTTGCTGTGCTGCCTGTGCTTGCTGCCTGTGCTTGCTGTGCTGCTTGTGCTTGCTGCCTGTGCTGCCTGTGCTTGCTGCGCTGCGTGTGCTTGCTGTGATGCCTGTGCTTGCTGCCTGTGCTTGCTGTGCTGCCTGTTCTTGCTGTGCTGCCTTTGCTTGCTGCCTGTGCTTGCTGCCTGTGCTTGCTGTGCCGCCTGTGCTTGTTGGGCTGCCTGTGCTTGCTGTGCTTGCTGCCTGTGCTTGCTGTGCTGCCTATGCTTGCTGCCTGTGCTTGCTGTGCTGCCTGTTCTTGCTGTGCTGCCTTTGCTTGCTGCCTGTGCTTGCTGCCTGTGCTTGCTGTGCCGCCTGTGCTTGTTGGGCTGCCTGTGCTTGCTGTGCTTGCTGCCTGTGCTTGCTGTGCTGCCTATGCTTGCTGTTTGTGCTTGCTGTGCTGCCTGTGCTTGCTGTGCTGCCTGTGCTTGCTGCTTGTGCTTGCTGTGCTGCCTGTGCTTGCTGCCTGTGGTTGCTGTGCTGCCTGTGCTTGCTGCCTGTGCTTGCTGTGCTGCCTATGCTTGCTGTTTGTGCTTGCTGTGCTGCCTGTGCTTGCTGTGCTGCCTGTGCTTGCTGTTTGTGCTTGCTGTGCTGCCTGTGCTTGCTGTCTGTGCTTGCTGTGCTGCCTGTGCTTGCTGCCTGTGCCTGCTGTGCTGCCTGTGCTTGCTGCCTGTGCTTGCTGTGCTGCCTGTGCTTGCTGCCTGTGGTTGCTGTGCTGCCTGTGCTTGCTGCCTGTGCTTGCTGTGCTGCCTATGCTTGCTGTTTGTGCTTGCTGTGCTGCCTGTGCTTGCTGTGCTGCCTGTGCTTGCTGTTTGTGCTTGCTGTGCTGCCTGTGCTTGCTGTCTGTGCTTGCTGTGCTGCCTGTGCTTGCTGCCTGTGCCTGCTGTGCTGCCTGTGCTTGCTGCCCGTGCTTTCTGTGTTGCCTGTGCTTGCTGTGCTGCCGGTGTTTGCTGTGCTGCCTGTGCTGCCTGTGCTTGCTGCCTGTGCTTGGTGTGCTGCCTGTGCTTGCTGTGCTGTCTGTGCTTGCTGTGCTGCCTGTGCTTGCTGCCTGTGCTTGCTGCCTGTGCTTGCTGTGCTGCCTGTGCTTGCTGCCTGAGCTTGCTGTGCTGCCTGTGCTTGCTGTGCTGCCTGTGTTTGCTGCCTGTGCTTGCTGTGCTGCCTGTGTTTGCTGCCTGTGCTTGCTGTGCTGCCTGTGCTTGCTGCCTGTGCTTGCTGTGCTGCCTGTGCTTGCTGTGCTGCCTGTGCTTGCTGCCTGTGCTTGCTGTGCTGCCTGTGTTTGCTGCCTGTGCTTGCTGTGCTGCCTGTGCTTGCTGCCTGTGCTTGCTGTGCTGCCTGTGCTTGCTGTGCTGCCTGTGCTTGCTGCCTGTGCTTGGTGTGCTGCCTGTGCTTGCTGTGCTGCCCGTGCTTGCTGTGCTGCCTGTGCTTGCTGCCTGTGCTTGCTGTGCTGACTGTGCTTGCTGCCTGTGCTTGCTGTGCTGCCTGTGTTTGCTGCCTGTGCTTGGTGTGCTGCCTGTGCTTGCTGTGCTGCCCGTGCTTGCTGTGCTGCCTGTGCTTGCTGCCTGTGCTTGCTGTGCTGACTGTGCTTGCTGCCTGTGCTTGCTGTGCTGCCTGTGTTTGCTGCCTGTGCTTGCTGCCTGTGCTTGCTGTGCTGCCTGTGCTGCCTGTGCTTGCTGCCTGTACTTGCTGTACTGCCTGTGCTTGCTGTGCTGCCTGTTAACGATGCATTTGATTTCGCCCATAACACGCGGTAATTTGACAGTGGCATACGACAGTGCGTTGCTGTGTTACCTGTTTTTGGAGGCGCCGAGAGTCGCGGATCATATGTTTACCTCGGCGGCCGGTGCATTGACCTGCGTCACAGTAAGAGTAAGCATTGTAAACAAATGCGAGAGTGAATCTCGCCGAAGATCGGAGCAGGCTTTGCCTGTTGGAAAGAGGACGGAGCTTGAACCCTCTGCAATTCCCCCAGAATCGCTAAAACGAACACATCTCGTCGAGCTATTTTGCGGGTTTCTAACATGCCTGTGCTTGCTGCCTGTGCTTGGTGTGCTGCCTGTGCTGCCTGTGCTGCCTGTGCTTGCTGCCTGTGCTTGCTGTGCTGCCTGTGCTCGCTGCCTGTGCTTGCTGTCCTGCCTGTGCTGCCTGTGCTTGCTGTGCTGCCTGTGCTTGGTGTGCTGCCTGTGCTGCCTGTGCTGCCTGTGCTTGCTGCCTGTGCTTGTTGTGCTGCCTGTGCTGCCTGTGCTTGCTGCCCGTGCTTTCTGTTTTGCCTGTGCTTGCTGTGCTGCCGGTGTTTGCTGTGCTGCCTGTGCTGCCTGTGCTTGCTGCCTGTGCTTGCTGTGCCGCCTTTGCTTGTTGGGCTGCCTGTGCTTGCTATGCTGCCTGTGCTTGCTGCCTGTGCTTGCTGTGCTGCCTATGCTTGCTGTTTGTGCTTGCTGTGCTGCCTGTGCTTGCTGTTTGTGCTTGCTGTGCTGCCTGTGCTTGCTGCCTGTGCTTGGTGTGCTGCCTGTGCCTGCTGTGCTGCCTGTGCTTGCTGCCTGTGCTTGCTGTGCTGCCTGTGTTTGTTGTGCTGCCTGTGCTTGCTGCCTGTGCTTGCTGTGCTGCCTGTGCTTGCTGCCTGTGGTTGCTGTGCTGCCTGTGCTTGCTGCCTGTGCTTGCTGTGCTGCCTGTGCTTGCTGTTTGTGCTTTTTGTGCTGCCTGTGCTTACTGTGTTGCCTGTTCTTGCTGTGCTGCCTGTGCTTGCTGCCTGTGCTTGCTGCCTGTGCTTGCTGCGCTGCGTGTGCTTGCTGTGCTGCCTGTGCTTGCTGCCTGTACTTGCTGTGCTGCCTGTGCTTGCTGTGCTGCCTTTGCTTGCTGCCTGTGCTTGCTGTGCTGCCTGTGCTTGCTGCCTGTGCTTGCTGTGCTGCTTGTGCTTGCTGCCTGTGCTGCCTGTGCTTGCTGCGCTGCGTGTGCTTGCTGTGATGCCTGTGCTTGCTGCCTGTGCTTGCTGTGCTGCCTGTTCTTGCTGTGCTGCCTTTGCTTGCTGCCTGTGCTTGCTGCCTGTGCTTGCTGTGCCGCCTGTGCTTGTTGGGCTGCCTGTGCTTGCTGTGCTTGCTGCCTGTGCTTGCTGTGCTGCCTATGCTTGCTGTTTGTGCTTGCTGTGCTGCCTGTGCTTGCTGTGCTGCCTGTGCTTGCTGCCTGTGCTTGCTGTGCTGCCTGTGCTTGCTGCCTGTGGTTGCTGTGCTGCCTGTGCTTGCTGCCTGTGCTTGCTGTTTGTGCTTTTTGTGCTGCCTGTGCTTACTGTGTTGCCTGTTCTTGCTGTGCTGCCTGTGCTTGCTGCCTGTGCTTGCTGTGCTGCCTGTGCTTGCTGCCTGTGCTTGCTGCGCTGCGTGTGCTTGCTGTGCTGCCTGTGCTTGCTGCCTGTACTTGCTGTGCTGCCTGTGCTTGCTGTGCTACCTTTGCTTGCTGCCTGTGCTTGCTGCCTGTGCTTGCTGTGCCGGCTGTGCTTGTTGTGCTGCCTGTGCTTGCTGTGCTTGCTATGCTGCCTGTGCTTGCTGTGCTGCCTGTGCTTGCTGCCTGTGCTTGCTGTGCTGCCTTTGCTTGCTGCCTGTGCTTGCTGCCTGTGCTTGCAGTGCCGCCTTTGCTTGTTGGGCTGCCTGTGCTTGCTATGCTGCCTGTGCTTGCTGCCTGTGCTTGCTGTGCTGCCTATGCTTGCTGTTTGTGCTTGCTGTGCTGCCTGTGCTTGCTGTGCTGCCTGTGCTTGCTGTTTGTGCTTGCTGTGCTGCCTGTGCTTGCTGTCTGTGCTTGCTGTGCTGCCTGTGCTTGCTGCCTGTGCCTGCTGTGCTGCCTGTGCTTGCTGCCTGTGCTTGCTGTGCTGCCTGTGCTTGCTGTGCTGCCTGTGCTTGCTGCCTGTGCTTGCTGTGCTGCCTGTGCTTGCTGTGCTGCCTTTGCTTGCTGCCTATGCTTGCTGCCTGTGCTTGAAGTGCTGCCTGTGCTGCCTGTGCTTGCTGCCCGTGCTTTCTGTGTTGCCTGTGCTTGCTGTGCTGCCGGTGTTTGCTGTGCTGCCTGTGCTTGCTGCCTGTGCTTGGTGTGCTGCCTGTGCTTGCTGTGCTGTCTGTGCTTGCTGTGCTGCCTGTGCTTGCTGCCTGTGCTTGCTGCCTGTGCTTGCTGTGCTGCCTGTGCTTGCTGCCTGAGCTTGCTGTGCTGCCTGTGCTTGCTGTGCTGCCTGTGTTTGCTGCCTGTGCTTGCTGTGCTGCCTGTGCTTGCTGCCTGTGCTTGCTGTGCTGCCTGTGCTTGCTGTGCTGCCTGTGCTTGCTGCCTGTGCTTGGTGTGCTGCCTGTGCTTGCTGTGCTGCCCGTGCTTGCTGTGCTGCCTGTGCTTGCTGCCTGTGCTTGCTGTGCTGACTGTGCTTGCTGCCTGTGCTTGCTGTGCTGCCTGTGTTTGCTGCCTGTGCTTGGTGTGCTGCCTGTGCTTGCTGTGCTGCCCGTGCTTGCTGTGCTGCCTGTGCTTGCTGCCTGTGCTTGCTGTGCTGACTGTGCTTGCTGCCTGTGCTTGCTGTGCTGCCTGTGTTTGCTGCCTGTGCTTGCTGCCTGTGCTTGCTGTGCTGCCTGTGCTGCCTGTGCTTGCTGCCTGTACTTGCTGTACTGCCTGTGCTTGCTGTGCTGCCTGTTAGCGATGCATTTGATTTCGCCCATAACACGCGGTAATTTGACAGTGGCATACGACAGTGCGTTGCTGTGTTACCTGTTTTTGGAGGCGCCGAGAGTCGCGGATCATATGTTTACCTCGGCGGCCGGTGCATTGACCTGCGTCACAGTAAGAGTAAGCATTGTAAACAAATGCGAGAGTGAATCTCGCCGAAGATCGGAGCAGGCTTTGCCTGTTGGAAAGAGGACGGAGCTTGAACCCTCTGCAATTCCCCCAGAATCGCTAAAACGAACACATCTCGTCGAGCTATTTTGCGGGTTTCTAACATGCCTGTGCTTGCTGCCTGTGCTTGGTGTGCTGCCTGTGCTGCCTGTGCTGCCTGTGCTTGCTGCCTGTGCTTGCTGTGCTGCCTGTGCTCGCTGCCTGTGCTTGCTGTCCTGCCTGTGCTGCCTGTGCTTGCTGTGCTGCCTGTGCTTGGTGTGCTGCCTGTGCTGCCTGTGCTGCCTGTGCTTGCTGCCTGTGCTTGCTGCCTGTGCTTGTTGTGCTGCCTGTGCTGCCTGTGCTTGCTGCCCGTGCTTTCTGTGTTGCCTGTGCTTGCTGTGCTGCCGGTGTTTGCTGTGCTGCCTGTGCTGCCTGTGCTTGCTGCCTGTGCTTGCTGTGCTGCCTGTGCTTGCTGCCTGTGCTTGCTGTGCTGCCTGTGCTTGCTGTGCTGCTTGTGCTTGCTGCCTTTGCTTGCTGCCTGTGCTTGCTCTGCTGCCTGTGCTTGCTGCCTGTGCTTGCTGCCTGTGCTTGCTGTGCTGCCTGTGCTCGCTGCCTGTGCTTGCTGCCTTTGCTTGCTGCCTGTGCTTGCTCTGCTGCCTGTGCTTGCTGCCTGTGCTTGCTGCCTGTGCTTGCTGTGCTGCCTGTGCTCGCTGCCTGTGCTTGCTGTGCTGCCTGTGCTTGCTGCCTGTGCTTGCTGTGCTGCCTGTGCATTCTGCCTGTGCTTGCTGTGCTGCCTGTGCTTGCTGCCTGTCGTTGCTGCGCTGCCTGTGCTTGCTGCGCTGCCTGTGCTTGCTGTGCTGCCTGTGCTTACTGCCTTTGCTTGCTATGCTGCCTGTGCAAGCTGCCTATGCTTTCTGTGTTGCCTGTGCTTGCTGTGCTGCCGGTGTTTGCTGTGCTGCCTGTGCTGCCTGTGCTTGCTGCCTGTGCTTGCTGCCTGTGCTTGGTGTGCTGCCTGTGCTTGCTGTGCTGTCTGTGCTTGCTGTGCTGCCTGTGCTTGCTGCCTGTGCTTGCTGCCTGTGCTTGCTGTGCTGCCTGTGCTTGCTGCCTGAGCTTGCTGTGCTGCCTGTGCTTGCTGTGCTGCCTGTGTTTGCTGCCTGTGCTTGCTGTGCTGCCTGTGCTTGCTGCCTGTGCTTGCTGTGCTGCCTGTGCTTGCTGTGCTGCCTGTGCTTGCTGCCTGTGTTTGGTGTGCTGCCTGTGCTTGCTGTGCTGCCCGTGCTTGCTGTGCTGCCTGTGCTTGCTGCCTGTGCTTGCTGTGCTGACTGTGCTTGCTGCCTGTGCTTGCTGTGCTGCCTGTGTTTGCTGCCTGTGCTTGGTGTGCTGCCTGTGCTTGCTGTGCTGCCCGTGCTTGCTGTGCTGCCTGTGCTTGCTGCCTGTGCTTGCTGTGCTGACTGTGCTTGCTGCCTGTGCTTGCTGTGCTGCCTGTGTTTGCTGCCTGTGCTTGCTGCCTGTGCTTGCTGTGCTGCCTGTGCTGCCTGTGCTTG
The DNA here is from genome assembly GCA_963942575.1 of Priocnemis perturbator. NCBI lineage: Eukaryota > Metazoa > Arthropoda > Insecta > Hymenoptera > Pompilidae > Priocnemis > Priocnemis perturbator. The sequence continues at coordinate 244,040 of CAWWDK010000169.1, forward strand.
CTGCCTGTACTTGCTGTACTGCCTGTGCTTGCTGTGCTGCCTGTTAACGATGCATTTTATTTCGCCCATAACACGCGGTAATTTGACAGTGGCATACGACAGTGCGTTGCTGTGTTACCTGTTTTTGGAGGCGCCGAGAGTCGCGGATCATATGTTTACCTCGGCGGCCGGTGCATTGACCTGCGTCACAGTAAGAGTAAGCATTGTAAACAAATGCGAGAGTGAATCTCGCCGAAGATCGGAGCAGGCTTTGCCTGTTGGAAAGAGGACGGAGCTTGAACCCTCTGCAATTCCCCCAGAATCGCTAAAACGAACACATCTCGTCGAGCTATTTTGCGGGTTTCTAACATGCCTGTGCTTGCTGCCTGTGCTTGGTGTGCTGCCTGTGCTGCCTGTGCTGCCTGTGCTTGCTGCCTGTGCTTGCTGTGCTGCCTGTGCTCGCTGCCTGTGCTTGCTGTCCTGCCTGTGCTGCCTGTGCTTGCTGTGCTGCCTGTGCTTGGTGTGCTGCCTGTGCTGCCTGTGCTGCCTGTGCTTGCTGCCTGTGCTTGCTGCCTGTGCTTGTTGTGCTGCCTGTGCTGCCTGTGCTTGCTGCCCGTGCTTTCTGTGTTGCCTGTGCTTGCTGTGCTGCCGGTGTTTGCTGTGCTGCCTGTGCTGCCTGTGCTTGCTGCCTGTGCTTGCTGTGCTGCCTGTGCTTGCTGCCTGTGCTTGCTGTGCTGCCTGTGCTTGCTGTGCTGCTTGTGCTTGCTGCCTTTGCTTGCTGCCTGTGCTTGCTGCCTGTGCTTGCTGTGCCGCCTGTGCTTGTTGTGCTGCCTGTGCTTGCTGTGCTTGCTATGCTGACTGTGCTTGCTGTGCTGCCTGTGCATGCTGCCTGTGCTTGCTATGCTGCCTTTGCTTGCTGCCTGTGCTTGCTGCCTGTGCTTGATGTGCCGCCTTTGCTTGTTGGGCTGCCTGTGCTTGCTATGCTGCCTGTGCTTGCTGCCTGTGCTTGCTGTGCTGCCTATGCTTGCTGTTTGTGCTTGCTGTGCTGCCTGTGCTTGCTGTTTGTGCTTGCTGTGCTGCCTGTGCTTGCTGCCTGTGCTTGGTGTGCTGCCTGTGCCTGCTGTGCTGCCTGTGCTTGCTGCCTGTGCTTGCTGTGCTGCCTGGGTTTGTTGTGCTGCCTGTGCTTGCTGCCTGTGCTTGCTGTGCTGCCTGTGCTTGCTGCCTGTGGTTGCTGTGCTGCCTGTGCTTGCTGCCTGTGCTTGCTGTGCTGCCTGTGCTTGCTGTTTGTGCTTTTTGTGCTGCCTGTGCTTACTGTGTTGCCTGTTCTTGCTGTGCTGCCTGTGCTTGCTGCCTGTGCTTGCTGTGCTGCCTGTGCTTGCTGCCTGTGCTTGCTGCGCTGCGTGTGCTTGCTGTGCTGCCTGTGCTTGCTGCCTGTACTTGCTGTGCTGCCTGTGCTTGCTGTGCTGCCTTTGCTTGCTGCCTGTGCTTGCTGTGCTGCCTGTGCTTGCTGCCTGTGCTTGCTGTGCTGCTTGTGCTTGCTGCCTGTGCTGCCTGTGCTTGCTGCGCTGCGTGTGCTTGCTGTGATGCCTGTGCTTGCTGCCTGTGCTTGCTGTGCTGCCTGTTCTTGCTGTGCTGCCTTTGCTTGCTGCCTGTGCTTGCTGCCTGTGCTTGCTGTGCCGCCTGTGCTTGTTGGGCTGCCTGTGCTTGCTGTGCTTGCTGCCTGTGCTTGCTGTGCTGCCTATGCTTGCTGCCTGTGCTTGCTGTGCTGCCTGTTCTTGCTGTGCTGCCTTTGCTTGCTGCCTGTGCTTGCTGCCTGTGCTTGCTGTGCCGCCTGTGCTTGTTGGGCTGCCTGTGCTTGCTGTGCTTGCTGCCTGTGCTTGCTGTGCTGCCTATGCTTGCTGTTTGTGCTTGCTGTGCTGCCTGTGCTTGCTGTGCTGCCTGTGCTTGCTGCTTGTGCTTGCTGTGCTGCCTGTGCTTGCTGCCTGTGGTTGCTGTGCTGCCTGTGCTTGCTGCCTGTGCTTGCTGTGCTGCCTATGCTTGCTGTTTGTGCTTGCTGTGCTGCCTGTGCTTGCTGTGCTGCCTGTGCTTGCTGTTTGTGCTTGCTGTGCTGCCTGTGCTTGCTGTCTGTGCTTGCTGTGCTGCCTGTGCTTGCTGCCTGTGCCTGCTGTGCTGCCTGTGCTTGCTGCCTGTGCTTGCTGTGCTGCCTGTGCTTGCTGCCTGTGGTTGCTGTGCTGCCTGTGCTTGCTGCCTGTGCTTGCTGTGCTGCCTATGCTTGCTGTTTGTGCTTGCTGTGCTGCCTGTGCTTGCTGTGCTGCCTGTGCTTGCTGTTTGTGCTTGCTGTGCTGCCTGTGCTTGCTGTCTGTGCTTGCTGTGCTGCCTGTGCTTGCTGCCTGTGCCTGCTGTGCTGCCTGTGCTTGCTGCCCGTGCTTTCTGTGTTGCCTGTGCTTGCTGTGCTGCCGGTGTTTGCTGTGCTGCCTGTGCTGCCTGTGCTTGCTGCCTGTGCTTGGTGTGCTGCCTGTGCTTGCTGTGCTGTCTGTGCTTGCTGTGCTGCCTGTGCTTGCTGCCTGTGCTTGCTGCCTGTGCTTGCTGTGCTGCCTGTGCTTGCTGCCTGAGCTTGCTGTGCTGCCTGTGCTTGCTGTGCTGCCTGTGTTTGCTGCCTGTGCTTGCTGTGCTGCCTGTGTTTGCTGCCTGTGCTTGCTGTGCTGCCTGTGCTTGCTGCCTGTGCTTGCTGTGCTGCCTGTGCTTGCTGTGCTGCCTGTGCTTGCTGCCTGTGCTTGCTGTGCTGCCTGTGTTTGCTGCCTGTGCTTGCTGTGCTGCCTGTGCTTGCTGCCTGTGCTTGCTGTGCTGCCTGTGCTTGCTGTGCTGCCTGTGCTTGCTGCCTGTGCTTGGTGTGCTGCCTGTGCTTGCTGTGCTGCCCGTGCTTGCTGTGCTGCCTGTGCTTGCTGCCTGTGCTTGCTGTGCTGACTGTGCTTGCTGCCTGTGCTTGCTGTGCTGCCTGTGTTTGCTGCCTGTGCTTGGTGTGCTGCCTGTGCTTGCTGTGCTGCCCGTGCTTGCTGTGCTGCCTGTGCTTGCTGCCTGTGCTTGCTGTGCTGACTGTGCTTGCTGCCTGTGCTTGCTGTGCTGCCTGTGTTTGCTGCCTGTGCTTGCTGCCTGTGCTTGCTGTGCTGCCTGTGCTGCCTGTGCTTGCTGCCTGTACTTGCTGTACTGCCTGTGCTTGCTGTGCTGCCTGTTAACGATGCATTTGATTTCGCCCATAACACGCGGTAATTTGACAGTGGCATACGACAGTGCGTTGCTGTGTTACCTGTTTTTGGAGGCGCCGAGAGTCGCGGATCATATGTTTACCTCGGCGGCCGGTGCATTGACCTGCGTCACAGTAAGAGTAAGCATTGTAAACAAATGCGAGAGTGAATCTCGCCGAAGATCGGAGCAGGCTTTGCCTGTTGGAAAGAGGACGGAGCTTGAACCCTCTGCAATTCCCCCAGAATCGCTAAAACGAACACATCTCGTCGAGCTATTTTGCGGGTTTCTAACATGCCTGTGCTTGCTGCCTGTGCTTGGTGTGCTGCCTGTGCTGCCTGTGCTGCCTGTGCTTGCTGCCTGTGCTTGCTGTGCTGCCTGTGCTCGCTGCCTGTGCTTGCTGTCCTGCCTGTGCTGCCTGTGCTTGCTGTGCTGCCTGTGCTTGGTGTGCTGCCTGTGCTGCCTGTGCTGCCTGTGCTTGCTGCCTGTGCTTGTTGTGCTGCCTGTGCTGCCTGTGCTTGCTGCCCGTGCTTTCTGTTTTGCCTGTGCTTGCTGTGCTGCCGGTGTTTGCTGTGCTGCCTGTGCTGCCTGTGCTTGCTGCCTGTGCTTGCTGTGCCGCCTTTGCTTGTTGGGCTGCCTGTGCTTGCTATGCTGCCTGTGCTTGCTGCCTGTGCTTGCTGTGCTGCCTATGCTTGCTGTTTGTGCTTGCTGTGCTGCCTGTGCTTGCTGTTTGTGCTTGCTGTGCTGCCTGTGCTTGCTGCCTGTGCTTGGTGTGCTGCCTGTGCCTGCTGTGCTGCCTGTGCTTGCTGCCTGTGCTTGCTGTGCTGCCTGTGTTTGTTGTGCTGCCTGTGCTTGCTGCCTGTGCTTGCTGTGCTGCCTGTGCTTGCTGCCTGTGGTTGCTGTGCTGCCTGTGCTTGCTGCCTGTGCTTGCTGTGCTGCCTGTGCTTGCTGTTTGTGCTTTTTGTGCTGCCTGTGCTTACTGTGTTGCCTGTTCTTGCTGTGCTGCCTGTGCTTGCTGCCTGTGCTTGCTGCCTGTGCTTGCTGCGCTGCGTGTGCTTGCTGTGCTGCCTGTGCTTGCTGCCTGTACTTGCTGTGCTGCCTGTGCTTGCTGTGCTGCCTTTGCTTGCTGCCTGTGCTTGCTGTGCTGCCTGTGCTTGCTGCCTGTGCTTGCTGTGCTGCTTGTGCTTGCTGCCTGTGCTGCCTGTGCTTGCTGCGCTGCGTGTGCTTGCTGTGATGCCTGTGCTTGCTGCCTGTGCTTGCTGTGCTGCCTGTTCTTGCTGTGCTGCCTTTGCTTGCTGCCTGTGCTTGCTGCCTGTGCTTGCTGTGCCGCCTGTGCTTGTTGGGCTGCCTGTGCTTGCTGTGCTTGCTGCCTGTGCTTGCTGTGCTGCCTATGCTTGCTGTTTGTGCTTGCTGTGCTGCCTGTGCTTGCTGTGCTGCCTGTGCTTGCTGCCTGTGCTTGCTGTGCTGCCTGTGCTTGCTGCCTGTGGTTGCTGTGCTGCCTGTGCTTGCTGCCTGTGCTTGCTGTTTGTGCTTTTTGTGCTGCCTGTGCTTACTGTGTTGCCTGTTCTTGCTGTGCTGCCTGTGCTTGCTGCCTGTGCTTGCTGTGCTGCCTGTGCTTGCTGCCTGTGCTTGCTGCGCTGCGTGTGCTTGCTGTGCTGCCTGTGCTTGCTGCCTGTACTTGCTGTGCTGCCTGTGCTTGCTGTGCTACCTTTGCTTGCTGCCTGTGCTTGCTGCCTGTGCTTGCTGTGCCGGCTGTGCTTGTTGTGCTGCCTGTGCTTGCTGTGCTTGCTATGCTGCCTGTGCTTGCTGTGCTGCCTGTGCTTGCTGCCTGTGCTTGCTGTGCTGCCTTTGCTTGCTGCCTGTGCTTGCTGCCTGTGCTTGCAGTGCCGCCTTTGCTTGTTGGGCTGCCTGTGCTTGCTATGCTGCCTGTGCTTGCTGCCTGTGCTTGCTGTGCTGCCTATGCTTGCTGTTTGTGCTTGCTGTGCTGCCTGTGCTTGCTGTGCTGCCTGTGCTTGCTGTTTGTGCTTGCTGTGCTGCCTGTGCTTGCTGTCTGTGCTTGCTGTGCTGCCTGTGCTTGCTGCCTGTGCCTGCTGTGCTGCCTGTGCTTGCTGCCTGTGCTTGCTGTGCTGCCTGTGCTTGCTGTGCTGCCTGTGCTTGCTGCCTGTGCTTGCTGTGCTGCCTGTGCTTGCTGTGCTGCCTTTGCTTGCTGCCTATGCTTGCTGCCTGTGCTTGAAGTGCTGCCTGTGCTGCCTGTGCTTGCTGCCCGTGCTTTCTGTGTTGCCTGTGCTTGCTGTGCTGCCGGTGTTTGCTGTGCTGCCTGTGCTTGCTGCCTGTGCTTGGTGTGCTGCCTGTGCTTGCTGTGCTGTCTGTGCTTGCTGTGCTGCCTGTGCTTGCTGCCTGTGCTTGCTGCCTGTGCTTGCTGTGCTGCCTGTGCTTGCTGCCTGAGCTTGCTGTGCTGCCTGTGCTTGCTGTGCTGCCTGTGTTTGCTGCCTGTGCTTGCTGTGCTGCCTGTGCTTGCTGCCTGTGCTTGCTGTGCTGCCTGTGCTTGCTGTGCTGCCTGTGCTTGCTGCCTGTGCTTGGTGTGCTGCCTGTGCTTGCTGTGCTGCCCGTGCTTGCTGTGCTGCCTGTGCTTGCTGCCTGTGCTTGCTGTGCTGACTGTGCTTGCTGCCTGTGCTTGCTGTGCTGCCTGTGTTTGCTGCCTGTGCTTGGTGTGCTGCCTGTGCTTGCTGTGCTGCCCGTGCTTGCTGTGCTGCCTGTGCTTGCTGCCTGTGCTTGCTGTGCTGACTGTGCTTGCTGCCTGTGCTTGCTGTGCTGCCTGTGTTTGCTGCCTGTGCTTGCTGCCTGTGCTTGCTGTGCTGCCTGTGCTGCCTGTGCTTGCTGCCTGTACTTGCTGTACTGCCTGTGCTTGCTGTGCTGCCTGTTAGCGATGCATTTGATTTCGCCCATAACACGCGGTAATTTGACAGTGGCATACGACAGTGCGTTGCTGTGTTACCTGTTTTTGGAGGCGCCGAGAGTCGCGGATCATATGTTTACCTCGGCGGCCGGTGCATTGACCTGCGTCACAGTAAGAGTAAGCATTGTAAACAAATGCGAGAGTGAATCTCGCCGAAGATCGGAGCAGGCTTTGCCTGTTGGAAAGAGGACGGAGCTTGAACCCTCTGCAATTCCCCCAGAATCGCTAAAACGAACACATCTCGTCGAGCTATTTTGCGGGTTTCTAACATGCCTGTGCTTGCTGCCTGTGCTTGGTGTGCTGCCTGTGCTGCCTGTGCTGCCTGTGCTTGCTGCCTGTGCTTGCTGTGCTGCCTGTGCTCGCTGCCTGTGCTTGCTGTCCTGCCTGTGCTGCCTGTGCTTGCTGTGCTGCCTGTGCTTGGTGTGCTGCCTGTGCTGCCTGTGCTGCCTGTGCTTGCTGCCTGTGCTTGCTGCCTGTGCTTGTTGTGCTGCCTGTGCTGCCTGTGCTTGCTGCCCGTGCTTTCTGTGTTGCCTGTGCTTGCTGTGCTGCCGGTGTTTGCTGTGCTGCCTGTGCTGCCTGTGCTTGCTGCCTGTGCTTGCTGTGCTGCCTGTGCTTGCTGCCTGTGCTTGCTGTGCTGCCTGTGCTTGCTGTGCTGCTTGTGCTTGCTGCCTTTGCTTGCTGCCTGTGCTTGCTCTGCTGCCTGTGCTTGCTGCCTGTGCTTGCTGCCTGTGCTTGCTGTGCTGCCTGTGCTCGCTGCCTGTGCTTGCTGCCTTTGCTTGCTGCCTGTGCTTGCTCTGCTGCCTGTGCTTGCTGCCTGTGCTTGCTGCCTGTGCTTGCTGTGCTGCCTGTGCTCGCTGCCTGTGCTTGCTGTGCTGCCTGTGCTTGCTGCCTGTGCTTGCTGTGCTGCCTGTGCATTCTGCCTGTGCTTGCTGTGCTGCCTGTGCTTGCTGCCTGTCGTTGCTGCGCTGCCTGTGCTTGCTGCGCTGCCTGTGCTTGCTGTGCTGCCTGTGCTTACTGCCTTTGCTTGCTATGCTGCCTGTGCAAGCTGCCTATGCTTTCTGTGTTGCCTGTGCTTGCTGTGCTGCCGGTGTTTGCTGTGCTGCCTGTGCTGCCTGTGCTTGCTGCCTGTGCTTGCTGCCTGTGCTTGGTGTGCTGCCTGTGCTTGCTGTGCTGTCTGTGCTTGCTGTGCTGCCTGTGCTTGCTGCCTGTGCTTGCTGCCTGTGCTTGCTGTGCTGCCTGTGCTTGCTGCCTGAGCTTGCTGTGCTGCCTGTGCTTGCTGTGCTGCCTGTGTTTGCTGCCTGTGCTTGCTGTGCTGCCTGTGCTTGCTGCCTGTGCTTGCTGTGCTGCCTGTGCTTGCTGTGCTGCCTGTGCTTGCTGCCTGTGTTTGGTGTGCTGCCTGTGCTTGCTGTGCTGCCCGTGCTTGCTGTGCTGCCTGTGCTTGCTGCCTGTGCTTGCTGTGCTGACTGTGCTTGCTGCCTGTGCTTGCTGTGCTGCCTGTGTTTGCTGCCTGTGCTTGGTGTGCTGCCTGTGCTTGCTGTGCTGCCCGTGCTTGCTGTGCTGCCTGTGCTTGCTGCCTGTGCTTGCTGTGCTGACTGTGCTTGCTGCCTGTGCTTGCTGTGCTGCCTGTGTTTGCTGCCTGTGCTTGCTGCCTGTGCTTGCTGTGCTGCCTGTGCTGCCTGTGCTTGCTGCCTGTACTTGCTGTACTGCCTGTGCTTGCTGTGCTGCCTGTTAACGATGCATTTTATTTCGCCCATAACACGCGGTAATTTGACAGTGGCATACGACAGTGCGTTGCTGTGTTACCTGTTTTTGGAGGCGCCGAGAGTCGCGGATCATATGTTTACCTCGGCGGCCGGTGCATTGACCTGCGTCACAGTAAGAGTAAGCATTGTAAACAAATGCGAGAGTGAATCTCGCCGAAGATCGGAGCAGGCTTTGCCTGTTGGAAAGAGGACGGAGCTTGAACCCTCTGCAATTCCCCCAGAATCGCTAAAACGAACACATCTCGTCGAGCTATTTTGCGGGTTTCTAACATGCCTGTGCTTGCTGCCTGTGCTTGGTGTGCTGCCTGTGCTGCCTGTGCTGCCTGTGCTTGCTGCCTGTGCTTGCTGTGCTGCCTGTGCTCGCTGCCTGTGCTTGCTGTCCTGCCTGTGCTGCCTGTGCTTGCTGTGCTGCCTGTGCTTGGTGTGCTGCCTGTGCTGCCTGTGCTGCCTGTGCTTGCTGCCTGTGCTTGCTGCCTGTGCTTGTTGTGCTGCCTGTGCTGCCTGTGCTTGCTGCCCGTGCTTTCTGTGTTGCCTGTGCTTGCTGTGCTGCCGGTGTTTGCTGTGCTGCCTGTGCTGCCTGTGCTTGCTGCCTGTGCTTGCTGTGCTGCCTGTGCTTGCTGCCTGTGCTTGCTGTGCTGCCTGTGCTTGCTGTGCTGCTTGTGCTTGCTGCCTTTGCTTGCTGCCTGTGCTTGCTCTGCTGCCTGTGCTTGCTGCCTGTGCTTGCTGCCTGTGCTTGCTGTGCTGCCTGTGCTCGCTGCCTGTGCTTGCTGCCTTTGCTTGCTGCCTGTGCTTGCTCTGCTGCCTGTGCTTGCTGCCTGTGCTTGCTGCCTGTGCTTGCTGTGCTGCCTGTGCTCGCTGCCTGTGCTTGCTGTGCTGCCTGTGCTTGCTGCCTGTGCTTGCTGTGCTGCCTGTGCATTCTGCCTGTGCTTGCTGTGCTGCCTGTGCTTGCTGCCTGTCGTTGCTGCGCTGCCTGTGCTTGCTGCGCTGCCTGTGCTTGCTGTGCTGCCTGTGCTTACTGCCTTTGCTTGCTATGCTGCCTGTGCAAGCTGCCTATGCTTTCTGTGTTGCCTGTGCTTGCTGTGCTGCCGGTGTTTGCTGTGCTGCCTGTGCTGCCTGTGCTTGCTGCCTGTGCTTGCTGCCTGTGCTTGGTGTGCTGCCTGTGCTTGCTGTGCTGTCTGTGCTTGCTGTGCTGCCTGTGCTTGCTGCCTGTGCTTGCTGCCTGTGCTTGCTGTGCTGCCTGTGCTTGCTGCCTGAGCTTGCTGTGCTGCCTGTGCTTGCTGTGCTGCCTGTGTTTGCTGCCTGTGCTTGCTGTGCTGCCTGTGCTTGCTGCCTGTGCTTGCTGTGCTGCCTGTGCTTGCTGTGCTGCCTGTGCTTGCTGCCTGTGTTTGGTGTGCTGCCTGTGCTTGCTGTGCTGCCCGTGCTTGCTGTGCTGCCTGTGCTTGCTGCCTGTGCTTGCTGTGCTGACTGTGCTTGCTGCCTGTGCTTGCTGTGCTGCCTGTGTTTGCTGCCTGTGCTTGGTGTGCTGCCTGTGCTTGCTGTGCTGCCCGTGCTTGCTGTGCTGCCTGTGCTTGCTGCCTGTGCTTGCTGTGCTGACTGTGCTTGCTGCCTGTGCTTGCTGTGCTGCCTGTGTTTGCTGCCTGTGCTTGCTGCCTGTGCTTGCTGTGCTGCCTGTGCTGCCTGTGCTTGCTGCCTGTACTTGCTGTACTGCCTGTGCTTGCTGTGCTGCCTGTTAACGATGCATTTTATTTCGCCCATAACACGCGGTAATTTGACAGTGGCATACGACAGTGCGTTGCTGTGTTACCTGTTTTTGGAGGCGCCGAGAGTCGCGGATCATATGTTTACCTCGGCGGCCGGTGCATTGACCTGCGTCACAGTAAGAGTAAGCATTGTAAACAAATGCGAGAGTGAATCTCGCCGAAGATCGGTGCAGGCTTTGCCTGTTGGAAAGAGGACGGAGCTTGAACCCTCTGCAATTCCCCCAGAATCGCTAAAACGAACACATCTCGTCGAGCTATTTTGCGGGTTTCTAACATGCCTGTGCTTGCTGCCTGTGCTTGGTGTGCTGCCTGTGCTGCCTGTGCTGCCTGTGCTTGCTGCCTGTGCTTGCTGTGCTGCCTGTGCTCGCTGCCTGTGCTTGCTGTCCTGCCTGTGCTGCCTGTGCTTGCTGTGCTGCCTGTGCTTGGTGTGCTGCCTGTGCTGCCTGTGCTGCCTGTGCTTGCTGCCTGTGCTTGCTGCCTGTGCTTGTTGTGCTGCCTGTGCTGCCTGTGCTTGCTGCCCGTGCTTTCTGTGTTGCCTGTGCTTGCTGTGCTGCCGGTGTTTGCTGTGCTGCCTGTGCTGCCTGTGCTTGCTGCCTGTGCTTGCTGTGCCGCCTTTGCTTGTTGGGCTGCCTGTGCTTGCTATGCTGCCTGTGCTTGCTGCCTGTGCTTGCTGTGCTGCCTATGCTTGCTGTTTGTGCTTGCTGTGCTGCCTGTGCTTGCTGTTTGTGCTTGCTGTGCTGCCTGTGCTTGCTGCCTGTGCTTGGTGTGCTGCCTGTGCCTGCTGTGCTGCCTGTGCTTGCTGCCTGTGCTTGCTGTGCTGCCTGTGTTTGTTGTGCTGCCTGTGCTTGCTGCCTGTGCTTGCTGTGCTGCCTGTGCTTGCTGCCTGTGGTTGCTGTGCTGCCTGTGCTTGCTGCCTGTGCTTGCTGTGCTGCCTGTGCTTGCTGTTTGTGCTTTTTGTGCTGCCTGTGCTTACTGTGTTGCCTGTTCTTGCTGTGCTGCCTGTGCTTGCTGCCTGTGCTTGCTGTGCTGCCTGTGCTTGCTGCCTGTGCTTGCTGCGCTGCGTGTGCTTGCTGTGCTGCCTGTGCTTGCTGCCTGTACTTGCTGTGCTGCCTGTGCTTGCTGTGCTGCCTTTGCTTGCTGCCTGTGCTTGCTGTGCTGCCTGTGCTTGCTGCCTGTGCTTGCTGTGCTGCTTGTGCTTGCTGCCTGTGCTGCCTGTGCTTGCTGCGCTGCGTGTGCTTGCTGTGATGCCTGTGCTTGCTGCCTGTGCTTGCTGTGCTGCCTGTTCTTGCTGTGCTGCCTTTGCTTGCTGCCTGTGCTTGCTGCCTGTGCTTGCTGTGCCGCCTGTGCTTGTTGGGCTGCCTGTGCTTGCTGTGCTTGCTGCCTGTGCTTGCTGTGCTGCCTATGCTTGCTGTTTGTGCTTGCTGTGCTGCCTGTGCTTGCTGTGCTGCCTGTGCTTGCTGCCTGTGCTTGCTGTGCTGCCTGTGCTTGCTGCCTGTGGTTGCTGTGCTGCCTGTGCTTGCTGCCTGTGCTTGCTGTGCTGCCTGTGCTTGCTGTTTGTGCTTTTTGTGCTGCCTGTGCTTACTGTGTTGCCTGTTCTTGCTGTGCTGCCTGTGCTTGCTGCCTGTGCTTGCTGTGCTGCCTGTGCTTGCTGCCTGTGCTTGCTGCGCTGCGTGTGCTTGCTGTGCTGCCTGTGCTTGCTGCCTGTACTTGCTGTGCTGCCTGTGCTTGCTGTGCTGCCTTTGCTTGCTGCCTGTGCTTGCTGCCTGTGCTTGCTGTGCCGGCTGTGCTTGTTGTGCTGCCTGTGCTTGCTGTGCTTGCTATGCTGCCTGTGCTTGCTGTGCTGCCTGTGCTTGCTGCCTGTGCTTGCTGTGCTGCCTTTGCTTGCTGCCTGTGCTTGCTGCCTGTGCTTGCTGTGCCGCCTTTGCTTGTTGGGCTGCCTGTGCTTGCTATGCTGCCTGTGCTTGCTGCCTGTGCTTGCTGTGCTGCCTATGCTTGCTGTTTGTGCTTGCTGTGCTGTTTGTGCTTGCTGTGCTGCCTGTGCTTGCTGTTTGTGCTTGCTGTGCTGCCTGTGCTTGCTGTCTGTGCTTGCTGTGCTGCCTGTGCTTGCTGCCTGTGCCTGCTGTGCTGCCTGTGCTTGCTGCCTGTGCTGCCTGTGCTTGCTGTGCTGCCTGTGCTTGCTGCCTGTGCTTGCTGTGCTGCCAGTGCTTGCTGTGCTGCCTTTGCTTGCTGCCTATGCTTGCTGCCTGTGCTTGAAGTGCTGCCTGTGCTGCCTGTGCTTGCTGCCCGTGCTTTCTGTGTTGCCTGTGCTTGCTGTGCTGCCGGTGTTTGCTGTGCTGCCTGTGCTGCCTGTGCTTGCTGCCTGTGCTTGGTGTGCTGCCTGTGCTTGCTGTGCTGTCTGTGCTTGCTGTGCTGCCTGTGCTTGCTGCCTGTGCTTGCTGCCTGTGCTTGCTGTGCTGCCTGTGCTTGCTGCCTGAGCTTGCTGTGCTGCCTGTGCTTGCTGTGCTGCCTGTGTTTGCTGCCTGTGCTTGCTGTGCTGCCTGTGCTTGCTGCCTGTGCTTGCTGTGCTGCCTGTGCTTGCTGTGCTGCCTGTGCTTGCTGCCTGTGCTTGGTGTGCTGCCTGTGCTTGCTGTGCTGCCCGTGCTTGCTGTGCTGCCTGTGCTTGCTGCCTGTGCTTGCTGTGCTGACTGTGCTTGCTGCCTGTGCTTGCTGTGCTGCCTGTGTTTGCTGCCTGTGCTTGGTGTGCTGCCTGTGCTTGCTGTGCTGCCCGTGCTTGCTGTGCTGCCTGTGCTTGCTGCCTGTGCTTGCTGTGCTGACTGTGCTTGCTGCCTGTGCTTGCTGTGCTGCCTGTGTTTGCTGCCTGTGCTTGCTGCCTGTGCTTGCTGTGCTGCCTGTGCTGCCTGTGCTTGCTGCCTGTACTTGCTGTACTGCCTGTGCTTGCTGTGCTGCCTGTGCTGCCTGTGCTTGCTGCCTGTACTTGCTGTACTGCCTGTGCTTGCTGTGCTGCCTGTTAGCGATGCATTTGATTTCGCCCATAACACGCGGTAATTTGACAGTGGCATACGACAGTGCGTTGCTGTGTTACCTGTTTTTGGAGGCGCCGAGAGTCGCGGATCATATGTTTACCTCGGCGGCCGGTGCATTGACCTGCGTCACAGTAAGAGTAAGTATTGTAAACAAATGCGAGAGTGAATCTCGCCGAAGATCGGAGCAGGCTTTGCCTGTTGGAAAGAGGACGGAGCTTGAACCCTCTGCAATTCCCCCAGAATCGCTAAAACGAACACATCTCGTCGAGCTATTTTGCGGGTTTCTAACATGCCTGTGCTTGCTGCCTGTGCTTGGTGTGCTGCCTGTGCTGCCTGTGCTGCCTGTGCTTGCTGCCTGTGCTTGCTGTGCTGCCTGTGCTTGCTGCCAGTGCTTGCTGCCTGTGCTTGCTGTGCTGCCTGTGTTTGCTGTGCTGCCTGTGCTTGCTGCCTGTTCTTGCTGTGCTGCCTGTGCTTGCTGCCTGTGCTTGCTGTGCTGCCTGTGCTTGGTGTGCTGCCTGTGCTGCCTGTTAGCGATGCATTTGATTTCGCCCATAACACGCGGTAATTCGACAGTGGCACACGACAGTGCGTTGCTGTGTCACCTGTTTTTGGAGGCGCCGTGAATCGCGGATCATATGTTTACCTCGGCGGCCGGTGCATTGACCTGCGTCTCAGTAAGAGTAAGCAATGTAAACAAATGCGAGGGTGAATCTCGCCGAAGATCGGAGCAGGCTTTGCCTGTTGGAAAGAGGACGGAGCTTGACCCCTCTGCACTTCCCCCAGAATCGCTAAAACGAACACATCTCGTCGAGCTATTTTGCGGGTTTTTAACATGCCTGTGCTTGCTGCCTGTGCTTGCTGTCCTGCCTGTGCTGCCTGTGCTTGCTGTGCTGCCTGTGCTTGGTGTGCTGCCTGTGCTGCCTGTGCTGCCTGTGCTTGCTGCCTGTGCTTGCTGTACTGCCTGTGCTTGCTGCCTATGCTTGCTGTGCTGCCTGTGCTTGCGGTGCTGCCGGTGTTTGCTGTGCTGCCTGTGCTGCCTGTGCTTGCTGCCTGTGCTTGCTGTGCTGCCTGTGCTTGCTGCCTGTGCTTGCTGTGCTGCCTGTGCTTGCTGTGCTGCTTGTGCTTGCTGCCTGTGCTTGCTGCCTGTGCTTGCTGCCTGTGCTTGCTGTGCTGCCTGTGCTTGCTGCCTGTGCTTGCTGCCTGTGCTTGCTGTGCTGCCTGTGCTTGCTGCCTGTGCTTGCTGTCTGTGCTTGCTGTGCTGCCTGTGTTTGTTGTGCTGCCTGTGCTTGCTGCCTGTGCTTGCTGTGCTGCCTGTGCTTGCTGCCTGTGCTTGCTGTGCTGCCTGTGCTTGCTGTGCCTGTGCTTGCTGTGCTGCCTGTGCTTGCTGCCTGTGCTTGCTGTGCTGCCTGTGCTTGCTGCCTGTGCTGCCTGTGCTTGCCGCCTGTGCTTGCTGTGCTGCCTGTGCTTGCTGCCTGTGCTTGCTGTACTGCCTGTGCTTGCTGTGCTGCCTGTGCTTGCTGCCTGTGCTTGCTGTGCTGCCTGTGCTTGCTGCCTGTGCTTGCTCTGCGGCCTGTGCTTGCTGCCTGTGCTTGCTGCCTGTGCTTGCTGTGCTGCCTGTGCTTGCTGCCTGTGCTTGCTGCCTGTGCTTGCTGTGCTGCCTGTGTTTGCTATGCTGCCTGTGCTTTCTGTGCTGACAGTGCGTTGCTGTGTCACATGTTTTTGGAGGCGCCGAGAGTCGCGGATCATATGTTTACCTCGGCGGCCGGTGCATTGACCTAAGTCTCAGTAAGAGTAAGCATTGTAAACAAATGCGAGAGTGAATCTCGCCGAAGATCGGAGCAGGCTTTGCCTGTTGGAAAGAGGACGGAGCTTGACCCCTCTGCAATCCCCCAGAATCGCTAAAACGAACACATTTCGTCGAGCTATTTTGCGGGTTTCTAACATGCCTGTGCTTGCTGCCTGTGCTTGCTGTGCTTGCTGCCTGTGCCTGCTGTGCTGCCTGTGCTTGCTGCCTGTGCTTGCTGTGCTGCCTGTGCTTGCTGCCTGTGCTTGCTGCCTGTGCTTGCTGCCTGTGCTTGCTGTGCTGCCTGTGCATTCTGCCTGTGCTTGCTGTGCTGCCTGTGCTTGCTGCCTGTCGTTGCTGCGCTGCCTGTGCTTGCTGCGCTGCCTGTGCTTGCTGTGCTGCCTGTGCTTACTGCCTTTGCTTGCTATGCTGCCTGTGCAAGCTGCCTATGCTTGCTGTGCTGCCTGTGCTTGCTGCCTGTGCTTGCTGTGCTGCATGTGCTTGCTGCCTGTGCTTGCTGTGCTGCCTGTGCTTGCTGCCTGTGCTTGCTGTGCTGCCTGTGCTTGCTGCCTGTGCTTGCTATGCTGCCTGTGTTTGCTGTGCTGCCTGTGCTCTCTGCCTGTGCTTGCTGTGCTGCCTGTGCTTGCTGCCTGTGCTTGCTGTGCTGCCTGTGCTTGCTGCCTGTGCTTGCTGTGCTGCCTGTGCTTGCTGCCTGTGCTTGCTGTGCTGCCTGTTAGCGATGCATTTGATTTCGCCCATAACAAGCGGTAATTCTACAGTGGCACACTACAGTGCGTTGCTGTGTCACCTGTTTTTGGAGGCGCCGAGAGTCGCGGATCATATGTTTACCTCGGCGGCCGTTGCATTGACCTGCGTCTCAGTAAGAGTAAGCATTGTAAACAAATGCGAGTGTGAATCTGGCCGAAGATCGGAGCAGGCTTTGCCTGTTGGAAAGAGGACGGAGCTTGACCCCTCTGCACTTCCCCCAGAATCGCTAAAACGAACACATCTCGTCCAGCTATTTTGCGGGTTTCTAACATCAGAAGTGGGATATAGTGAATTTTACGCGCCTTAGCTGCAAAGCTAATTCTTGATTCATTTTCGTTGATTTTATTATGCTGTGGATTGTGTCGTGTTGTGTTTCTTTGTGTGCTTTTGTTGGTTTCCTCGTTTTATTATTTTTTCCCTTTCGTTTTGTTCGGGACGTGATCGGGACACTAAAAAATGGAGAACTCGCGTGCTCCCCCGTCCTTGGAGGACATCATCCGCCAAGTGGTAGCCGAAATTGCAAGAGGCGTAATGCCGGCTACCCCGAAGATTATTAATGCAACGACACCTCCTCTTTTGGATATGGTGCCGCAATTCCGTGGTACCGAACTGAATGACGACGCTAATGCTTGGTGCAACGAAGTGGAACATATCACTCGTGATTCGACCCCGCAACAGCGGTTGGGTGCCGCCACCCATGCGCTTGCGGGTTCTGCTAAAGCATGGTACCAAGAATGGAAAGGGAGACCCCGAACGTGGGACAAATTCAAGGAGGACTTGTGCGCCATTTTCGGTCCGCAGAAGAAACTCCACGATTGCCTGCTACGGGCGCTGACCTATAACAGCGACGACGCGACCACGTACGTGGAATATGCAAGGAAAAAAGTGGGCTATCTCGAGTAGGCGCGTGTAGCATTTCGACCCGATGAATTGGTGGAGCTGACAATAAGCACAATCACAGATCAGAACGTGCGACAGGCCATGCTGTCCGCGAATTACGCGACGCCACCGGCGCTGATCACGGGCACGACCAATTTCGTAAAAGAAACGAAACCAAGGGAAAGATTTGCACGCGATGGCGGAGAACGCGCTCCGAACCGACAAGACGGCAGATGCTACCAATGCAATAAGCTGGGACATTAACGGGTGAATTGCCCGAAAAGGAGAAAATTATTACCGCAACGGGAAACTCCCAGCGTAACTAACTGCAATTTTTGCAAAAAGAGGGGCCATACCGAATCGCAATGTTGGCCGAAGCAGCGAACTGCCCAAAACCATCAAGGTTCGAAGAAACCCGATGCCAACGTGTGCTACTCAGTAGAACACAAACTGACACCAATACTATTGAGACAGATGTTCGTACGACGCTGTTTGATCGACAATGGCGCAACATGTTCCCTCGTGAGAGAAAGTGTTGCCGACCGGGCAAACTGCAAAGTAAACGCGTTCACGACGACAATACAAGGACTGTGTGAGTCTAGCACGACGACCGTCGGATGCACATCAGCATTAATTCAGACGTAGGATGTGTCCACTGAGTTGGATTTGTTTGTTGTCCCGGATACTGCAATACCGTACGAGGTCATCATCGGGAAGAATGTCCTGGTGCATGCCGATCTACGCATTGTGACGGAACCTGATGGGATGACGAGGCTTCAACGGTGCGGACTTGTCACGGCAGAAAGGAACGAGGCTACAACGAAGGCACCGTGCTTCACACTCGACGTTGCGAACGATTCTCTTAGAGATCTTTTAAGAAAATTCGAGCGAATGTTGACCACTGGCAATCACGTGCGGTCCGTAAGTACGGCGGAACTCAAAATAATTACTCAGGAGAACAAGGTAATAAATTACCACCCTTACCGTCTGTCACTTTCGGAATGGGAGAAATTAAGGGGGATCATAGATGACCTCATAAGTAACGGCTTAATACGCGAAGCAACTCGCCGTTTGCAAGCCCCGTTATCTTAGTGAAAAAGAAAAATGGAGAGGACCGTCTGTGGGTGGATTTCGGGGCGTTAAATAGAATTACGGTTCAAGACAGATACCCTTTACCACTAATCGACGATCAATTGGATCGTTTGGGAAAGGGTAGGGTATTTACTACGATAGACATGGCCGCGGGATTTCACCAAATACCCATTGCCGCCGATTCAATTTGTAAAACTGCGTTTGTTACCCCCGACGGGCATTATGAGTATATCCGTATGCCCTTCGGCCTTTGTAATGCGCCCGCTGTCTTTCAGAGAGCCATTAACGCGGCTCTAGGCAACCTAAGAAATAGCATCGCATTAGTCTATATGGACGATATTTTGATCCCATCGCAAACGGTCGAGGAAGGGCTACAGAGTTTAGACCGCGTGTTGGAGGTATTGGACAAGGCAGGATTCACGTTAAACATCGCAAAATGTAAATTTTTTGAAACTTCGATCAATTACCTGGGTCGAGAGATATCATCCGAAGGCATAAAGCCAGGCAAAGAAAAAGTTAAAGCCCTAGTAGAATCAGCAGTTCCGAACAATGTGAAGCAGATAAGACAATTTATTGGCCTAGCGAGTTATTTCCGGAAGTTTGTAGCTGAATTCGCGGTGCGAACGGCGTGCTTGACCAAATTAACAAAACATAATGAGCCGTGGGTATGGGGTAAAGAACAGGAAGAAGCGCGATCGTACATCATGGACAAACTGAGTACACACCCTTTGCTCGTAATATTCGACCCAACGCGAGATACAGAGCTCCACACCGACGCTAGTTCCTTTGGATATGGTGCAATCCTCTTCCAAAGAGTGGAAAAGGAACTACGCGTGGTCGCATATTTTAGTCGTCGTACCAGCCCAGAGGAATCGCGCTATCATTCGTATGAACTAGAGACACTCGCGATTGTGAACGCACTGAAATACTTCCGCGTATATCTGCTTGGTATGCAGTTTAAAATTGTCACCGACTGTAATGCCATTAAGGCTACGCAAAACAAAAAAGATTTATTACCACGCGTAGCTCGTTGGTGGATATTTCTACAAGACTTTTCCTTTGATCTTGAATATAGGAAAGGCAAATGCGTAGAGCACGTGGATTATTTAAGTAGAAATCCGTGTAAAAACTATCGCGTAAACGTAATTTGTTAGGGCTCCTGGCTAGAAATCGCGCAGAAAAATGATGAAGAAACGCAAAACATGATCGAGCGGGTAAAGTCGAACGAAACTGTTATTACGGATTTCGAGCTAAGAGACGGTATACTGTGTCGAAAAACACTCCGGGACACAGGCCGAGTGATCTACCGAAGTTTTGTCCCGAAGGGAAGCCGCCTTGGTTTGTTGCGTCTGTACCATGACGAAAACTGTCATGCAGGCTTTGAAAAAACATACGACCGCATCGCGAAAAAATACTGGTTCCCAAAAATGCTAAGATTTGTCCGTAAGTACATCGATCACTGCATTACTTGCGTAGTATGCAAACGACAGACCGGACCGAAACAAGGGAAATTGCACCCAATTGAAAAGAAGCCTTTACCCTTCGACACGATACACTGTGACTGTGTCGGTCCATTTGAAAAAACGAAAGATGGATATGAACACCGCCGTATAGTTAGCAGACAACTATCACCGATTTCGCTTATTTTGGTCCCAATCGTTTACGATAGTTTACGCAAGTTTACGCAATCGATTTCAGAGTTTACGAAATCGTAGTTTGCCCGTAATTAACAATTTCGAGAATGGGGTAATGTAGGTCTTGCAAGCGCCGCCAGTGGCCGAAAGCAGAAGCTGACCAGATGCGGAACCTGGCGAAATATCTTTTACGTATCTCGTGTGCAACGGTCTCAATCGTTTACGAATAGTTTTCGCAAGCTGCTGTATCAATTTCGGAGTTTACGAAATCGTATTTTGGCCGTAATTAACAATTTCGGGAATGGGGTAATGTAGATCATGCGAGCGCCTCCAGTGGCCGAAAGCAGAAGCTGACCAGATGCGGAACTTGGCAAAATAATTTTGACGTATCTCGTGTGTAACGGTCTCAATCGTTTACGAATAGTTTTCGCAAGCTGCTGTATTGATTTCGGAGTTTACGAAATCGTATTTTGGCCCTAATTAACAATTTCGGGAATGGGGTAATATAGATCTTGCGAGCGCCTCCAGTGGCCGAAAGGAGAAGCTGACCAGATGCAAACTCTAGCGAAATAATTTTGACGTATCTCGTGTGTAATGGTCTCAATCGTTTACGAATAGTTTTCGCAAGCTGCTGTATCAATTTCGGTGTTTACGAAATCGTATTTTGGCCGTAATTAACAATTTCGGGAATGGGGTAATGTAGATCTTGCGAGCGCCTCCAGTGGCCGAAAAGAGAACCTGACCAGATGCAAACTCTGGCGAAATAATTTTGACGTATCTTGTGTGTAACGGTCTCAATCGTTTACGAATAGTTTTCGCAAGCTGCTGTATCGATTTCGGAGTTTACGAAATCGTAGTTTGCCTGTAATTAACAATTTTATAATCGGCTATCGTGCAGCGTTGATTTGCTCGCAAGCGCCGACGTTT
The DNA here is from genome assembly GCA_963942575.1 of Priocnemis perturbator. NCBI lineage: Eukaryota > Metazoa > Arthropoda > Insecta > Hymenoptera > Pompilidae > Priocnemis > Priocnemis perturbator. The sequence continues at coordinate 263,844 of CAWWDK010000169.1, forward strand.
CCCGAAGGGAGAAGCTGACCAGATACAGAAAGTGGCGAAATAACTTTGACGTATCTCGTGTGTAATGGTCTCAGTCGTTTACGAATAGTTTACGCAAGCTGCTGTATCGATTTCGGAGTTTACGAAATCATAATTTGCCCGTAATTAACATTTTCAGAACCGGCTATCGAGCAGTGTTGATTTGCTCGCAAGCGCCTCCGTTGGCCGAAGGGAGAAGCTGATCAGATGTATACCCTGACCAAGTAGTTTTGACTTTTGACGTATCTCACGTCTTCCATCGACAAGTAGTACAAGAAAAATATTGTATCGTGGAATTGAGCAATGGGTTGCAAGTGATTCCAACCTGTTGGATAAATGCTAACAAAAGTGTAAGCAAATGGCCAGGCCACGTCAAGTCGCTGAACAAATTAGAGAAATTAATAATTTCCGAGGCTTTATCTCAAACCTCGTGAGAGGATTGTGCAGTTATTAGCGTTGCTTTGGGTCGACAGGTATGTATAGTGGATATTATTAATAATGTGTGTATGTGTTTATATATAATATAGATGTCTATATTTTTTATACCTAGAAGACCTGTTGATGTCATAATAATAAACAATTATAAACTTTGTAGATGATTGAGTATGGGCCCAAGAAAAATTAAATGAGGCACAGGACACATCTGATGTTTTCTATTCGGATGAGCTCTTGGAATATGAGTTAGCTGCGGCCTTAAAAAACCGAAGGAGGGCTACGGTCAAAAGGGTCATATCCTCGGAAGAAGAGAGTATGGAGTCCATATCTAAAAACCCAAGAAAAAATCAACATATGACGACACATTCACAGACGAGCGGAGAGTACATTAACCAATCTACTAATAACACCTGTAATGCTTGAACCCTTAATCGATTCATCAACACCTGGCGGTTTGACGTTCATTGCATATGATGAGAATGAACCCCCTACCTCTGTTTACATAGCCATGGAGGTAAGCTTCATATTATCGGATTGTATTCATAATAATCATGATTATTGCAAATGTTTCTCATCTTTTTCTAATGTCCCTTAGCTACTGAAACTATTGCAGCTCAAGGCAGTGCCTGTGGAGACTGGGAGCATCATCCATACACCTTAGAAATTGGTAAATAAAACAAATAAACCATTCATATCAATGCTTCTACCTTCTGTTTTCCATATTTTAGGATTTCAAAATATGTTTACAAAATGCTGTCTTTACAAATAAAGGATCTGCACACAAAAGTCGATTTTTTGCTGGAGCCCAAAAATAAAAATGCCGAAATTGATGAGGACGAAACATCCGAAAATGAATTGCAGCGGGTTCCCATAGTGCAAAGTATGGATGATTTGGCCTCGTTTGAGCCCAAACTTGAACAGACTGAATTTTAGAAAAAATTGGTAATTATTTTTTAATCACATGTGCTTCTAAAGTACCATTATTGTTCTACAACGTAAAAAGTAATATCTTTCGTGGAATAAAATATAATAATGACCATCCAATACATTTCCTCCCAACAGCTGAGGTTTCCTGAACATGTAGTTGTCAGCATCAAAAGTATTGAAGTCACGTCACTGCTCATTTGAGTATAATGCCTATTCAGATGAATGTACTATTACAGTTTCTATGGGCGTGGGCGTGGGCATGGGCATGGGTAAAGGTAAAGGATATATAAGGATAGGTTTGGTGCATGTCCGCGAGAGAATCATTATTTTATGTTTTTGCGTTAATTCCACAATACTCTTTCTCGCCTATGAAGGAATCAATATATCGTGTTTTTTTGTGCTAAATTCACATCTCTTTCTCGCTATAACTATCAATTTTATTGGTTCATATTGATCTGCAATACTCTTTTGCTTTCACAATATTTCTATTATAACTTATATTAAGGGGTTACACCACCTTGGCACTTGGAAAAAGTGGCATAAAATGAGACAATTTTTTTGACGCAACTATTAACTATACAAATTTGATTTTATTATCACTATTTACAATATACACCAATGAATATATCATATAAAAATGACTAAGAAATATTTACAAATGGCGGAGATATAAGGTGATCGGCAAAACGCCTTCGCTGTGATCCTCGCCGACGGTGGACATTGTAGCATGGTCAAAATTCTTCCGAAAAAAAAAAGTCAGCAATTAACATGTAAATAAACGTAATAGCTATGAAGTAGCGTAGGGAAAACATTTTTTAAACATTTTTGTGGAATTGACGGCCGTTTGTATCAAAATATTGATTTTTTCGCTAAAAATTGGACACTAAAACATTAATAACAAATTTATGAGGCATCCGATCAAAAAACGGCTACGCTACTTGATAGATATTAGCGTAGAGAAGATACAGTGTAAATTTGAATAAAATCGGTTCAGTAGTTTTCGAGATATCGTGTCCACCAGTTTGAGAAAACTCGTTTCGAGTAAAACGCAAAAGAAGAAAAAGTACCGCGTCAGCATGTTAAGATCCAGAATTTTTGTATGTTACCTTTAATCTGCGATTCCTGGTCCATACATTCCTAGTCCTTCTATAGACGCGTAAAGATCCATTTCGAAATAATTTGGCTTCATTATAACAGACCTTCAATAACGGTTACAAACGGATATGCCTATCTGAGCGGACAGACGCTCTCTACGACTCTCTGCCGTGCTCACTTCAAGTTGCTATAACTCTGGTAATTTTTGGAATATTAACATGTTTGACATCGCAAATTCTTCATGAAAGTACAAGTAATGAAATAAGGCAAAAAAAAAAAATCGTTTTTTTTTAAATCTCAAGGTGGTGTAACCCCTTAATTAGTTGCTGTTTTGATCTGCCTTTTATGTACACATGATAACATCATGAAATTTTTCAGATTCGTCGACTTAAATATTGTTGGCCCAGGTAAGCTGACTATGTGCGTAGCAGCTGTAATATCCCGAGTACTTGCAGACGGAATCGCAGTAAATTTCAGTTGGCAGGGCCGCTTGCAAAAGCAAAGCTTTCCAAAATTGCGGACTGCGAACTTATTCCAAAGTATTTTCCTACAGATATACATTATTAATAATCTTTTAATAATCACTAATATTCTTTTATTATTTTATAGTAGCCTGTATGGCCGTTGGCAATAATAAGTTGAAACAGGTGGAAGTAAATGACGTCATTGGCAAGTGGTTCACTCAAGCAAAAACGAGAATTGAGCGAAAAATGAAATCTTAATAAATAGAATTGAGACTAGGTTAAGATTTTGTTATATTTACTATTATATTTAGTGTAGTTTTTATATTTACTGTTATATTTAATGTAAATATTTTATATGTATTTTTATATTTAGTGTAATGTAATATTTCATTAATAAAAATAATATATTGTAAAACAAATTTTCTTGAATTATTCATAATGTAAAACAGAATCATATGTAGGATATAATATTGAATGAATATTCTTAGGACCTTGATGCAATATTCTGTGTCATCTTCCTGCAATATTCCCGCAAATTTCAAGGGGGCTGACATAGGAATATTGCAGCAATATTCCTACAATACTCCGACAATGTGACCTGCAATGTTCAGCATTGCAAAGTAATATTTGTGCTACATGCCAACAAAATTCCTTGCTGTCGTGAAATTTACAATTTCAAAATCGGCTATCATGCAGCTTCTCCCTTTTATGTTATCGCGATCGAGTTTTTGCTCGATCCGTGGCTGCCGGAAGGAGGCTGGGAAGAGCCTCTTGAAAAGTGTGGGCGAGAAGTTCTATGACACTATTTGATGCACAACCTGTTCTTGTTCTTTATTTTTACCCTCTACACTTTGTTTCTGATAAGCGCGTAATATATGCAATGTGGCCGACGCGCGTATGAGTTTGAAATTCTCAAAAGAAGAATAGTACACTATGTACAAAAGTTTCTGACTATATCGAGAGACACGTGCTTTCGGTTTCGATGGCGGAACAAGAAGACCGCCGCGCCTGGGAAGGGGAAACCGCTCAGCCGTCTTCCCAGGCTCGTCTGTGTACGACAAGGTGGTGTGTGCGCCAATCAGACGCCTAATACGGCTGATGTACACACACACATTAACGGTGCTCCCTGACTGTGAGCGCGGGAACGCGGTGTCTCCCGGACGCCATGCAGTCTGCCGCATGGCGCTAACCCGCGTACCAACGGCAGTGCGTCACGTCACGCTCACGCGCTTAATAGAACGGGCGCGCAATTTAACCTCTGAGGTGTACAAGTCCCAATCCTCAACACTCTATGTCCGAAGAGCGATTCTCGCCTCGGCCAACGGCGGCGCTTGCGAGCTGCACGTTAGCCGATCCTGAAATTGTTAATAACGAGCAAAATACAATTTCGTAAACTCCGAAATCGATACAGCAGATTGCGAAAACTCTTCGTAAACGATTGAGACCGTTACACACAAGATACGTCAAAACTATTTCGCCAGAGTTTGCATCTGGTCAGCTTCGCTCCCCGGCCACGGTGGCGCTGCGCGGTAGCAGACGATAATTACTAGATATTAATATTGTTAATTACGGGCAAACTACGATTTCGTAAACTCTGAAATCGATTGCGTAAACTTGCGTAAACTATTCGTAAACGATTGAGACCAAAATAGCCGAAAACTATGATAGTCGTCTGCTAACTATACACCCACCTAAAAATTGTTAATTACGGGCAAACTACGATTTCGTAAACTCTGAAATCGATTGCGTAAACTTGCGTAAACTATTCGTAAACGATTGAGACGAAAATAGCCGAAATCTATGATAGTTGTCTGCTAACTATACGGCGATCGCAGGCTCCCTTATAGAGAAATTAAAGACAAACAAGCCCATACTCCTATCGCTGTCGGTACAATAGGTATTTGCACGGATGCATGTGGGTAAACGATGACGGGATCTCGATAAGTACACAAACGTTATTTAAAAACAGCTGAGTTACACGGAGGGTCACGGTCGCAGCAATAACTCAGATTAGGAAACACTTTGATTGGAGCTTCGAACAGGCCCCCTCCTTTCGTTCACTCCGCAGTTGCGTCGGTTGATTGGTTCGTGGGCTGTGCCCATTTGACTTTCTTTACTTCCTCCTTGCCTTGTTACGGGTGGTGTGCCCGTTTTTCCATCTAACGCCGTATCTCGTGTCCGCCGCTTCGCCTGCCGTTGTTTCTAGGGCCGTGCCGGCTTCCACGTCGGTGGCTTCGGCGACGTCGCTGAGCCCTGCGGGTCCCGACTTGGAGTCGGTCCGGGGAGTGAGCCGGAGTTCTGGGCGAACGCCTCACCACATGCCCATGGTGTTGCTCTAGTAGAGGTTTATCGGGGCGACCGTAACACCCCCCCCCCCCCTTGGGGTGGACCAATGTCCGCATTGGATGTTCTTGGCGGCAAGTCCAGGTCGCCCAGGAGGTTGTTAAAAAGATCCTCATCGAAAGTGTTGAAGAATTCCTGGTCCCATTCCGGTTCTTCTTCTCCGTGTCGTCCTTCCTCCGATTGTATCGGGACCGGTGGCAGGGTTGGTGCCTCCAGATTTGGGCGGTAACTGTAGTGTGGCCCGTAGTAGGGTGGCGGGGGTGGTCGGCTGTCTCTAGTATGCTGCGTCGTTCTCATGTTTGTTTCCATGGGTGGAACAAGCCCGATTACGGGGAGTTGCACATACAACGGTAGGAAACATACCGGGAAAGGCCGGGCGTTCGGCGCCAGTCCTTCTTCCGAAACTCCTTCCATTACTGCACTTTTCAATATGGGTTTTTACTGTTTGTCACCTTCTGATATCACTTCTTACACTGACAAGTACAAGGACGTCCGGTCTTTTATAAGTTCGGTTCAGCCCTGCGAAAAAGCTTGAGTGACAGTTGCAAGTCCTTCATTCTGCTTGAATCTAAACATTTCTGACCTTGCTGATTAAATGATGTCTTCATCACTGGAGACTTCCTACCCCCTTTTCTCACGCCAGGGCCGGGTCTCCAAACTCCTTGTCGTACATCTTATCGGTGTTTAGTGCTAAGATGGTTTCATATAACATTTCCGTTTCGATCCCTGCTTGATTATATCGGTCGGCATACCATAAGTATAGTGCTGTGCATTTGTAGCATTCCGATGCTGGGCGGGAGACAAATATTGGTGTACCGCATGTCCTACATTTCAAGGGTTTGGCGTAGGTGCCTACCAATGCGTGTATAAATGCCGGCAGATATGCCGACTCTCCATTTTCGTTTTGCAGGTATTCTGTACACGCCGGGCAAAATAAATTGTGGGGGTCTCGTGTCGTCGGGTTTGTTGTTGAGCATCCCCCTTTGAGACATTGTGCCTTTTCGAGGTTTGCCATTGTTCTGGCAATGTCCCCTGAGCTGGTATATTTCATCTGTAATCACATGCGTATTCGCACCTATAGTTCTTTATATTTATGTATTAGCTTTGTGTAGTTATTCGCAGTGTATATTCTGCGATTTTATCGTAAAGCGTGTTTCCTGTGATATCTTGGGGTAAACACTCGTGAATCCCGATGTGATGGTAGGGGTGTCTACGTTTTCCGGTGGGACGAGGCTGGTGTTCGCCTCCTCAGCCTGTGGGACCGTGTTTTGGCGTCTGGACTCGTCACCATCCGGTGTGCGGTTCCTAAGATGTATCAGGACGTTAGTCACTGAGTCCCATACAGCGCCTATCGGATGTATGCCCCACCCGTAGACATTATGTAATGCGTAACCATGTAGTGCAGTGTCGATCGCAAATTTTACTGTTTTGATGGCGATCCATATTCCGAATAATCCTGCACTGAAGGTACCGAAACACGTAAACCATTGCCATATTCTGGACCAGGTGGAGGAAGCTATTTCCTCGAAGGTTTTTTCATCAAACATATATATAAGAGATATGTCTTGCATATTTACCTTTTGTCCAGACATTCCTCTAGCTATGGTATTTAGTACGGCAGGTCTTTCGGCTGGAAACATTATATGATTCCTTAGCTGTTCGAGATCTTGCGTGGAGTAAATCCCTGATGTTGCTAGTTCGGCGGGATTCGTATAGATCCATGATTGCATTACCGCTGGCTGTAATTCGTTGGGTGCCACTGCCGAGGTAGCTGAGGGCGTTATTTTGTACCATACGCCATCCAAATAATACATTAATGGAATATAGGGGTTGCAGTCAACCTGGGTTCCCGTATTCAGTAGAATATGGCTTTTAGGAGCTGTTACGTCCGGGCGTCGCGATAAGTCGATCTAAAGATTGTCAAGGATGGAACTGTGTGTGTTCGAGCGGTCGACCGTTCCGCCCGGGAGCAACGCGTGAATACTTAAAACTAAAGGATATAAACCGAAAAGATGATTATATGTTTATATCGATGACCGAATAGAATAATGACGCGAAGACGAAATCAATCTATTCGATCTGCAGGACTTATAGGATTCTCTCTCTTATCAACCCGTACAGGTTGCTGAGTTGTTACGTGTTGTATTCCAGTACAGATAATGTTAGTTATAGCGCATGCAAAGAAAATAAAAGGATAAATCGGATATAGTGTGAAAAAGCAAAGTGTATATTCTTTGATGACAGTTCAGGTGCAGATACAAAGGTGATTTGATTTGAAAGCAGACTTCTGACACAAATTCCACGGTTAGAAGTGGGTATAAAGAAACAGAAATATAGTATCAAATACATATATACACAGAAAGAAGGAGTATCACACTGCTAACATCAATTCCACGTTTCTAACAATGGGTACAATGTTCGGTCTTGAATCGGAGTATTGGTATAATAAGAAACAGAAAGCCTAACTATTACGCAATGTTCGGTAGTACAATTCGCCGGTATGCAACGCGTGGTATAATCGTGGTTTGAACGAAGTAGCTCGTTTTACGCGTGATATTCGTCATATAATTGATACAGAGTATTCTCGTAGAATAAAACAGTTTTCGATCGCCCAGCGCTCAGAGCACACGGCACGAGATCGCCTCTACAACTATTGCCCTAGGTTTCCCGTAATACATGTACTGGGGGCAAGAGTCGGGCCAGAAATCATGATCTAGCTGGTTAATTGGAATATTCTTACCGTGCTGCTGGAAACGCTCAGACAATCTTTGACCTCTCTCTCTCTCTCTCTCTCTCTCTCTCTCACGCTCGCTCGATGGTATGTCGCTCGCTGTGTTACTCTCTCTCTCTCGCTCTCGCTCTTAGTTCGGTTGTATGTCGGTGGAAATTTGTATGCGCTATTACGATGAGTACCTTCGAATCGTAAAAAGGTATTAATATACGCTCGCTCGATGGTATGTCGCTCGCTGTGTTACTCTTTCTCTCTCGCTCTCGCTCTTAGTTCGGTTGTATGTCGGTGGAAATTCGTATGCGCTATTACGATGAGTACCTTCGAATCGTAAAAAGGTATTAATATACGATTAGGCTTGAGATGGCCTAAGCTCTCGTGTTATCGGAGCTGTAGATGTTACTCGCGAAGAGACTCCTCAGACCGGTCTAGATGTTTAAATCAGTCTAAATAGAACACCAATTCCTCACCGAGAGAAGACTTGTGCGGAAGTGTTACTTAGGATAATAATATAATGTTCTTTATAAATGAAACTTATATGCTAACGGGCTCGGCGCAATTCGCCGACCACGTGCCGGAAATAACGCGGATCGCACTATTCGCACTCTAGATTAGAATTCGAAACCAAAAAGAAAAACAAAAGAAATATGAGTCCTTGCTCTTATTAATAGCTAGATTTTAACACTACGATTTAATGAGGATCAATGAGTCTCTGATTAAACTGTAAGAATTTGCACAGATTAGCTCACAAAGAATAAACTAAGATATCCTCGGACAGAGGACTACGCACCTCGCGACTATACAGCCAACTGCGACGATGATCGCGTCTCGAGGTGGTGCCTAGGCTGGCTCAGAGGAAGTTTTTAGGCTCCTCTCACAGAATCGGCCACATAGCGGTCCACGATATATACAAACATTCGGCTGGCTATGTACAGTGAGACGCTGGTTTTGTTCGTTAGTCTCTTTCTCTAATTAACAGATTTTATTATGAGTGCAAGTCAATCTCGGCACGTAGGAACTTAGTAACTCTCAAGCGCACGCTTCGGTGGAATTAATGATAACGAAAAATAGTCTTGCTCCGCAGCGATGCCTAACAATGGCGCAATTAGTAAATGAAAAGAGAGAGAAAAGGATAAACTATATTCTTAAGCGGAAACTCGTCGCTAACCTTAAGTCTATACACTCACACTTGCATACCGCGTACAGGCATTCGTTCCTTATGCTACAAATATATATATTGTCATGAGTCGGTATATTGGGTGGGGACGACGGTGATTCCAAGGCGAGGAATATTCTACTTGAAGTTACCGCTCGACGGTACCACGCATGCGCTAGGCATACGCCGTAATATACAAGTATAGGCGCAACCGGAGATCGGAGTAGCAGGAACAAGGAAAATACTAGGCAAATAAGTTAAAAGTTACGCTGGGACGTAACAGAGCCATGAACAGAGACATGTTCCCTTTATATACTGGAAGTTGTAGATAACACTCGGTAGTTTCTCGTCTTTTCACCATTGTAGGCACGCATTTCACTACATGGATCACCTCTCCTGATACCAGTGCCATATGGCCAGGGCCCTTCATAATATGGAGTGCGAAATCCTCTGACATTACTTTAGCTATAGTCAATGCGTTTTCCAGCATCTGTTTTGCCAAATTACATTGTTGCATAAGTACATCTGTATACAGGGCTTTCATTTGACCTCCCATATGTTTTTCTAAATAGACAAATTTACTGTTTACATATGTGAAGATGTCCAAATTTTTACTGCTGTTGGTCGGTGCGTTGCGAAGGACTCGCCTTTTCTTGTTTCCAGAATAAAAAGTTTTGGGTGTTCAGTTCTGCTGAGTATAAAATTACACAGCGTTAGTTGGCTCTTCTTGGCTAATGCAAAGGTGATGTCGTCGGTTGTTATTGCGTATACTTCCTGTGAGATACGCGAGGTTGTGCCATTGTCATAAATCTTATTCGCCTTTCCTTCGTATAACACGTCATAGCTATTAAATCTGCAGTGATCCAAGGGGATGGGGGCCCAGAAGGTGTTTCCCCCTTCCATGTCCATGCAATTTCCGTCCGATAGCGAGCACTGCGTGCCGGAGTTCAATATGATTTTGTTTATGTCTGGCCGAGTTGTCGCGGTGTAATCTCTCAGCGTGATGCGAATTATGGCCTGAACGACCACATCACTTCATGCACCGTAAGGGTCGGAGTATTCCACTCCTTTGCAATCGCCGTTCATAGAAATTCTCCCGGCGATAGTAGCTGATCTGGTGACCGTCTCATTCGATTTTATTCCGGTGATGGTAGTATGGGATCCAAGATTCAATACTCCCGTAATATGCAGCTTGAGGCATGCTTCAGCGCTCATTTCCATCACATACTCAGTTCGTCCATTGCTGACGAGTGTGATGTGGGAGTGCATTCCGCAGTGGAAAATGGTCCTGTCAACTTCGATTCGACATTGCTTTACATGTGTATTCGAGAATTCAGATGACTGTAGTAGCTGTACGTATGTTTCCGTCACTGTTGGTTCAACATTAGGAATGTTACAATCTCTTATCGAGAGAAGCGAGAGGGTAGTGATATTCATGTTGGGTGATCCGCAGTCATAAGCTATAAGCGCGGTTATCGTGGTTATCATGTTCAAGATCTGAACATGCCAGAGAGCCTGAAATGATTGGAGGGATCAGTTATTGTCTATAGTGCTCATGAGCGAGTTTGAGTCGATTCGGGTGGACAATTCTTTCAGTATACCTTATTTGAATTTTAATGTTTCCGTTATTAAATACTCTTATAATTTCATAAGGGCCTTCGTACTGATCATCAAATTTACTCTTCTTCTGATTCTTCTGTAGATACACCCAATCTCCGATTTTGAAGCTGCGAGCATTTTGTCGTCGGTCGTAATAATTTTTGGATCTTTCTTTGGCATGCTGTAGGTTAGTTTTTGCCATCTCCTGTACGTTATGCATGGTATCAGTTAAACTGTTTACGTACTCCGGATATGTTTCAGACTTGGCGTTCGGTTGGCATATTGGGAGTCGTGCTTCTTTTCCATACACTAGCTCGTAGGGTGTAAAACGCGTTGCCTCATGCACGCTGGTATTATAAGAGAACATACAATGGTCCATGATATCGTCCCACTCCCTGTGACTATTTATGAAGTGCTTTAGATACTTGACGAGCACGTGGTGGCTTCTTTCGAGCGATCCATTCGATTGCGGGTGGAAGGCTGTTGTTTGTAGCTGTTTAATACCCAACACCTTCGTTAGCGCTTTCATGAATGAACCGATGAAGGCGGTCCCCTGGTCGGTCAGCACGTATCGAAGGGTCCCGTGTTGGCAGATAAAGTTTCTTACGAAGGCCTACGGCTATGTATCGTGCGGTTGCGTCAGTCAAAGGTACGGCCACGGAAAATTTGGTCAGGTTGTCCTGCATTGTTAGCAAATATTTATTCCCTTTCCTGGTAATTCTGAAAGGTCCAACAATGTCCAATGATATTTTGTAGAATGGTTCCGGTGATGTATCTGTGATGAGCATCGGCTGCCTTGTTTTTGCACGAGTCAATTTCTTCTTCTGGCTGCTAATGCATAGACGTACGAAATCTGACACATCCTTCTTCATTCCTTCCCAATAAAAATTTTGTTTAATTCGGGCGTATGTTTTCGCTATTCCCTTGTGACATCCCTTGTGATATCCGGTATTTGATCCCTTGATCTCGCTCCGGTATTGTAATCTCGTTGGTGCAAAGTAAGACGGTAATTCCCTTGAGGTATTCCTTAAGCAATGTCTCTACCGTCTGCCAATTAATTGTTAATAATCCCTCACGGGATTGATACATGGAGACTAGTGTGTGTCCCCCTTGATCCAATTGTGCTTTCACAGTTTTAAGCGATCTTTCCAAGTCGTTCCGATTTTGGATCACAATTATGAAGAGATTGCTTCTATCTCCTAGTCTGTTCAAATCTTGATTTCCGATGAGATTGATCGAGCGATCTTTGAATATCATGCGAGTTCCCTCGTCTATTGGACTGCCTCTTGTGTCGGTGAAGCATAATATTGCTCCTTTTTGCATTAAAATATTATGTTTTGATATAATTAGTTTTGCGGGGTGGTCCTCCTGGGAATCCTCATCAGTGTCTTCCCGTAACGTGTCCAGCGGACGGTTCTCTGCTTACTCCCTTTCCGTGTCCGAAGAGATTTCTTCGTCATAAATTATTGAATGCGGGTTTGCGCGAGAAGTGGATGGCTGAGGGTCTGCAATCGCAGCAGTTTCCTTCTCCTCGTTGGGTGTTGACGGGAGATATTTAAGTGGTAACACCTTGCTCTCCGGCGGGTTTCTAGACAGTGCGTCGGCATTGCTATTAGCTTTTCCCTCTTTGTAAATTATGTCGTACTCGTTTTCCGCGAGTTTGAATCGCCATCGAAGTATTCGCGACGTAGGATCCTTTACGCGATGAAGCCACATTAAAGGTTTATGGTCGGTGATAAGCGTGAATTTTCTGCCATATATGTATGGTCGAAAATAATTTACTGCGTAAACTATAGCGAGTAATTCCTTTTCTATAGTCGAGTAGTTCAATTCGGCTCCCTGTAGTGTTCGTGACGCGTATGAGATGGGTAGGTCATTGCTTATCTCCCCTTGGCTAAGCACAGCGCCGATCGCGTAACCTGATGCGTCTGTTGTTACGTTGAACGCCTTAGAGAAGTCCGGGTATTGTAGTATTGGTTTTTCACACAGTTGGTTCCTGAGTGTTTCGAAGGCTGATTGCTGCTGAGGTTCCCAAAGGAACGGAACCTTGTCCTTCAGTAACTGTGTTAATGGTTTGGCTATTTTCGCAAAATCTTTTATAAATCTCCTGTAATACCCGGTGAGTCCCAAAAATTGTTTGATGTTCTTTGCATTTTTAGGTAATGGAAAGTTTCGTACTGATTCCGTTTTTCTTGGATCTGGCAATATCTTCAGTTATTATATGTCCTAAATATGTAAATTCCTTTCGTAAGAATTCGCATTTGTCGGGTTGTAGCTGGAGATTTGCCTGTCTCAACCGCTGAGGTAATTTCCTGAATTTGATTTCGTGTTCCTCCAGAGATTTAGCGTAGATTACGATGTCGTCTAAATAGACAAACATCTCTGTTCCTTGTAATCCTGTAAGCGTTTGATCCATCAGTCTCTGGAAGGTTGCAGGTGCGTTTTTTAGACCGAATGGCATGCGATTAAATTCGTAGTGCCCATGTGGAGTTGAGAACGCCGTCTTTTGTTTATCTTCCGCGCCCATTGGAATCTGATGAAAGCCCGAGACCATATCGAATACTGAGAAATAATTGGCGCCTCCTAATTGGTCTAAAATTTCCGTTATATTTGGCAGTGGATAAGCGTCTCCCGTGGTCTTTTCGTTTAATGAACGAAAGTCGATTACTAAACGCCAACGTTTATTTCCTTTGGAATCTGCCTTCTTTGGTACAATCCAAAGAGGTGAATTCTAAGGTGAAACGGACGGTTGGACTACTCCCATTTCCAGCATTTCGGTTACCTGTTTGTGAATTTCTTCCCTGTGTATGGGTGGGAACCGATATTGCTTGGTGTTGATCGGAATTTCATCCGTTGTGTGGATTTTATGTTGCGCCTTGTTCGTTGAACGTAGTGGTTGGCCGGGTAAATGGAAACAGTCAGTGAATTCTGATATTAACTGAAGCAGTTTCCTCTTTTCTTCTTGATTCAGATGGTCGAGGCGTAGTAAAGGGATCAATTCATCCTGCTTCCCTGCTGGATACTTGGCGCGATTGTTGTTTATCATGTTCAATTTCTTTATCGTATCCACTCCCGTTGATATGGCGCTTTCCTGCGCGTTCTTCGTAATAGTAACGGACTCGTTGAGTCGTGATTCGTCGCAGTCGCATCTCGCTATTGGCGAAATTTCCTCTTCCTGTTCCTGCTCTTGATGAGGTAATACGTCTATCTGCATGCCTGTAAGATTGCGAAGTTTATTTTGATCCTGGCGAGGCACTTCCGTCCTCGTGCTTACGGAATCTTGAAATTGTACGGGACCCTGGCGAGGCAATTTCGTCCTCGTGCTTACGAAATCCTTTTGTAATTGCATTGGATCCTGGCGAAGCAATTCCGTCCTCGTGCTTACGAAATCCTTCTGTAATTGTATTGGATCCTGGCGAGGCAATTCCGTCCTCGTGCTTACGGCATCCTCTAATTGTAGTAGATCCTGGCGAGGCAATTCTGCCCCGTGCTTACGGCATCTTTTTGAAATTCTTGGCATGCAGGTTGCGACGTTACGATACCGATTTCTTCTAATTTCACAGATGGGAAGGTGAGCAGCACGGACTTTTCCATGGTATTGATAGCCTGCAGGTAACCCTTCCCGTTGTGATTCTTGACGATCACTTCCCCGATATACACTTTTGGCCCTCCGATGTCTAGCCTTTTCATGTATCTTTCTGGGGGCGAGTCTTCTGTTAACAAGATGCATATTTGAAGCTTGGAGCGCGGTGGTAGATTAATTAAATTCTGTCCAAAGAATGGTATTTCTGAGGTACACGGAGGGTCACGGTCGCAGCAATAACTCATATTAGGAAACACTTTGATTGGAGCTTCGAACAGGCCCCCTCCTTTCGTTCACTCCGCAGTTGCGTCGGTTGATTGGTTCGTGGGCTGTGCCCATTTGACTTTCTTTACTTCCTCCTTGCCTTGTTACGGGTGGTGTGCCCGTTTTTCCATCTAACGCCGTATCTCGTGTCCGCCGCTTCGCCTGCCGTTGTTTCTAGGGCCGTGCCGGCTTCCACGTCGGTGGCTTCGGAGACGTCGCTGAGCCCTGCGGGTCCCGACTTGGAGTCAGTCCGGGGGGTGAGCCGGAGTTCTGGGCGAACGCCTCACCACATGCCCATGGTGTTGCTCTAGTAGAGGTTTCTCGGGGCGACCGTAACACCGTGCTGGCTATGCATGCTATGCACTGATCTCTATACAATGGATGCGAGATCAAGATCTGGGGAATGAAGCCAATATGAACGGTGGAGTCACAAACGGTCCTGCAGGGTACTACGTATAGTGCCGGGCCTATTATTCGGCGAAGTGGGTACCTTGTAGGGTGCCGCGCTCTGAAAATTGTTCTGCAACATTTTTTTTCTTCGGTGCGCCCCGTTTTCTTAAGAAAAATTGCTATCTGTGGGGTTGAAACGTTTAATGCCGGCCCTTCACTCTGCTAAAGGTAAACATACCGACACCACGAACACTTTTTGGGAGACATCGAATCATATACTTTGACATAAATATATTCATCCGTAAGTATGTGTTGTATTAGAAAGCTTCCAAAATATTGTTCAAACGTGAAACGAAACGATCCTAACCCAATCAGCGATTGGCGAAGACAGGTGAGATTAGTTAATATTAAAAAATTAAACTGCAGAAATGTGTCAAATCTTGGAGAGTTAAAATTTTACAATGTAAGAAATGTTAAAAATTATGTAAGCTTCGCATATTTCTGGCCATGGTTTCTTCAACGTACTGATTTGCTTTCAGACACTGTGCAATGTGAAAAAATTGAAAGAATCATATGGGAAAAATTGGCTAAACTTTGGAACATACCATCTCAATACCGCATCCTATATCAATTTACGTGAGTACCACCAAAATAGGATACATCCACTAGATCTACAACTAAAATGTAATAGACATTTACATTAGTTCACTTTTGTATGTTATAGAATCCTGATGAGGAAACTAATTGTTTTGAAACATGTAAGGGATGAAATATATTGATTCATTCCATTCTCCACCCAGAAGAGGGCAATCCTACATTATACATTATGTATACAATTCTTTTCCTGATTCCGCTGTTCAACTTGGTGTTGGAAACAAATGTAAAATTTTGTTGCTGCTATGGTGGGTTGGTCCCTGTTCAGGGCATTGGATTTGGTATGAAGTTTCAATGTAATAAATGGCTTCATATTACAGGTTCATTGGTGACTGGAAGTAACATGGACGGCAAAAGTCATGTATGTTATGAAACAATTGATCTGAGGTACGTGTATTTTTATATTTTTAGCTATTGACTGTCAATATAATTTTCATCAGTTCTTCACATTATTAAAACAATTTTGTATGAACCCACTTAGCATGATGACATCTTCGAAAAATCGCAAGGACAATCAATACCCACATAACGAATAACCGGGGGAAATACACATATGCTATTCCGACATGTGGCCTGGATATCGTGAGGAAGAGGAATTCAGAGGTGAATACTACTTCGCCATACATACAAGCGAGATCGCGTTAGGCAGCTTTTGAATATTCTGTCAGTTTATATGGATAGGATACGTTTTATTGATTTGACGACGCGAATAAATACCATTGTTTGTAAACTAAAATGTACTTCACATATGTCACTGATATTTGATGTATATTTAGGTGAATTATAATAGGATTAATAAATTTATTACAGTGTTATTATGAATTTACTTTAATAAATCCTTCAAACATAATAAAAAGTACCGTATTAGATATACTATTACTTATATATATATATATATACTATTTTATATTACACTATTACTTTAATATCATAAATAATTCATATTAAAACGTGCATTAATTTGTGTATTGGGCACGTTGCGAGTACAATGATTTGGAAACCAACATATATATAATCCTAGTAACTTTTGTAGTTCCCTGCAGGACCGTCTGTGACTCCACCATTCAATTGGCTTCACATAGCCAGCACGGGATCCAGTGATAGCAGATCTGGCACGAAAACTCCATTGGAGTTTTTTGGGTGGGGGAAACCTCGGCAAGTGTGCGTGCTTGTCCGTGAGGATGGAAGGACGGAACTATGCTGCGTCCCCTTTCAACCAGCAACGCGCGTTGCGTCTTTGTTCGACATGCAGTCGCGGCGTCACGTCTTCGTTCCGCACACAGACCGGTGACAGTGGTGCCAGATTGCGCATAAGGCATCGCCCGTACCATTGCGTTCTTTCAGCCGGAAGGCAAATGGGGCACCACCGCGCTGAGCAGAGCGCGATGCAGAGAAAAGTGAATCGAGGAGAGTTTGGGATTGATTCGTCGTACTCATCGTCGCTCGTCGACGCGTTGGTTTTTTTCGTACGTTCGCGCCCAGTCATGGTTCAATTTTTTCCACAAAACAATTTTTTCTTTTAATTATATATCACACGACAACAAACGACATTCATTTACAAATATTTTAGTACTTACTACGGATAGTTTTTAATATTTTGTCAACGGAATAGATGTGTCGTATTGGTTTATAATAGATATGGGCAAAATATATATTTCATAAATTTTGGTTTCAGTAACATTAATCCTTCTATGGTAGTAATAAATAAGAAAGTATATAATAAATCTCAATTATTGCGTATTATGCATTAACCGTGAAACAAGTAACAGGAGCTTCTTGCACTAGAACGTTCTGAGGGATCGTACTAACACGCGATTTTAACACACGAAAACTTACATCAGGAAGAATTTGCTTGACCCGACGCGACGACGCCGACGGTGCGAATGTTTCTATGAGTTGTTCTTTATGATTTGTTTCCTAAATAGAAGGTGACCAAATTGTGCATATATTCTAACAGTTCTCATCAAGTCCCATCACATTGATTTGAAACCTTTTTCTTACTACGCACGCTTAGTTTAACAACGCTATCCCCATTTCGAGAAAGAAGAAGGTGTTCCTTCTTTGGCAATGCACCATGCATACTATAATCCATATGTACGTCCATTGTCGCATTCTGCCCACGAAATGTCGCAACGTGCGTATTGTCGAAGAAGGCATGATAAAAGACGACAATAATAGCAAAAACTCTGTCAATGGAAAACCGAAACTCACTTTGTGCCGCTCCCGACTAATTGAAATATCTGAAAAGTCAAACCATTCTGAGCGCGTATTTTACGTACCTACTGCAAATTATTTCCCCGGGACTCTAACTGACTTTTCCAATGTCATTTATTCGTCATTATTTTGCAACCAATTGTACGATATGTATTACTTTTAAATGCACATGTACAGGGTCCACAGGTTGCGCTAGTCAGCTTTTTTCCTGTAAACGGTAAGTATTAGACAAAATTATAAAGGAAAGGGTTCAATGGGATCATAATATCTATCTTCTATGAGACTTCATTCTATTGAAAAGTGCAACGCTGCACCCGACAAATGCAAATGCGTATGTAAGGTTGTAGTTTATATAATTTCAGATACGTGGAGTTCCACGCCACCCATGAGGTGCCACGTCTAGCGCGTTCGGTTTTTTAACGTGGACCGTCGCCTATAGCCCTATTATACCACATTTTATGATAATAATCATACAGCGTGCGGCAATACCTCTGTCCACTTTGAACGACGGAGATATTGAAGTTGGACAGAGTTACTGCCCCACGCTGTGGAAGTAAGGATTAGAAAAGAAATGAGATCACTATCAAACGATTTTACATCTATTGGAGCAGATAAACATTAAATTTTTCACACAAATTTCGACAACAATTCCACCAGAAACTTGTTTCTTTAATTATAAATAAACGACTAACTATCAAACGTTGGTATTGAATATCATTCATTATCAAACGATTTTACATCTATTGGCGCAGATAAACATTAAATTTTTCACAAAAATTTCGACAACAATTTCCCCTAGACACTTATTTCTTTGATTACAAGCAAACGGCTAACTATCAAACGTTTGTATTGGACTATCAAACACTATCAAACGACCTTCAAACGATTGCAACTATTAAAACTCAAATCGGTTGAGTTGGGGGTGCTAACTATACGGTGCTAAATTTTACTGAAAGCTGGAACAACGCAAGATTTACTTTTGTCTAGTTTTATCTGGAAACTTCGCTACCTGACACTTTACCGAGAGGTGGAACAGCCCGGCCTTAGTCGTTTATTTATAATTAAAGAAACAAATTTCTGGGGGAATTTTTGTCGAAATGTTTGTGAAAAATTTAATTATTATCTATACCAATAGATGTAAAATCGTTTGATAGTGAATGATATTCAATACAAACGTTTGATAGTTAGTCGTTTATTTATAATTAAAGAAACAAGTTTCTAGGGGAATGTTTGTCGAAATTTTTGTGAAAAATTAAATTTCTATCTGCGCCAGTAGATGTAAAATCGTTTGATAGTGGGTGATATTCAATACAAACGTTTGATAGTTAGTCGTTTATTTATAATTAAAGAAACAAATTTCTAGGGGAAATTTTGTCGTAGGCATACTCTCACATTTCATTATTAATCTGCGGAAATAGATGTAAAATCGTTTGATAGTGATTGATAGTCGGGTACAAACGTTTGATAGTCCGGTGCAGACGTTTGATAGTTCTTCGTTTGCTGGCACCGTCAGTTTGCTGGCAACAATTCCCCCAGAAACTTATTTCTTTTGGCCGTGTTCAGAAATTGGCTGACAGTACTGTCAGTACTAGATTTCCGTTCAAAAATGCTTTTCAGTATGGCTGACGAGACTGTAACGTACTACCATTTTGTCGGACATCTACTGGAAAACGCGTTCGGCAGCACTGTCAGTAAAACAGAATGACTATTTTTCAGTAAAACCAGCGTCAGTCAGTGATCTCAGAAGTGGCATCCTGCCGCATGCGGCACGCGTGGTGGGGGAAGAGAGAGAAATAGTATGCGTCGTGTCCGTGAGAGCTACGCGCCACTCGATTGGCACGCATACTACGTCTCTGTGTGCGGCAGGATGCCCCTTCTGGGATCACTGGCGTCAGTACTGACAGTACTGTCAGCCAATTTCTGAACACGGCCTTATTTATAAATAAACAAAGAACTATCAAACGTCTGCACCGGACTATCAAACGTTTATACCCGACTATCAATCACTATCAAACGTTTTTACATCTGTTTTCGTAGATTAATAATGAAATGCCTACGACAAAATTTCCCCTAGACACTTATTTCTTTGATTACAAGCAAACGGCTAACTATCAAACGTTTGTATTGGACTATCAAACGCTATCAAACGATTTTACATCAACTGGTATAGTTTAAAATCAAATTTGCGACCATGAGGGTACTAACTATACGAAAAATTCCCCTAGAAATTTGTTTCTTTAATTAAAAATAAGCGATTGACTATCAAACGTTTATTTTGGACTATCAAACACTATCAAACGACCTTCAAACGATTGCAACTATTAAAACTCAAATCGGTTGAGTTGGGGGTGCTAACTATACGGAGCTGTATTTTGGCCGTAATTAACAATTTCGAGAATGGAGTAATGTAGATCTTGCAAGCGCCTCCAGTGGCCGAAAGCAGAAGCTGACCAGATGCGGAACGTGGCGAAATAATTTTGACTTATCTCGTGTGTAATGGTCTCAATCGTTTACAAATAGTTTTCGCAAGCTGCTGTATCGATTTCGGAGTTTACGAAATCGTATTTTGGCCGTAATTAACAATTTCGAGAATCGGGTAATGTAGATCTTGCAAACGCCTCTAGTGGCCGAAAGGAGAAGCTGACCAGATGCAAACTCTGGCGAAATAATTTTGACGTATCTCGTGTGCAACGGTCTCAATCGTTTACGAATAGTTTTCGCAAGCTGCTGTATCGATTTCGGAGTTTACGAAATCGTATTTTGGCCGTAATTAACAATTTCGAGAATGGGGTAATGTAGATCTTGCAAGCGCCTCTAGTGGCTGAAAGGAGAAGCTGACCAGATGCAAACTCTGGCGAAATAATTTTGACGTATCTCGTGTGTAATGGTCTCAATCGTTTACGAATAGTTTTCGCAAGCTGCTGTATCAATTTCGGAGTTTACGAAATCGTAGTTTGCCTGTAATTAACAATTTCATAATCGGCTATCGTGCAGCGTTAATTTGCTCGCAAGCGCCGCCGTTGGCGAAAGGAGAAGCTGACCAGATGTATACCCTGACCAAGTAGTTTTGACTTTTGACGTATCTCACGTCATCCATCGACAAGTAGTAGAAGAAAAATATTGTATCGTGGAATTGAGGGATGGGTTGCAAGTCATTCCAACCTGTTGGTTAGATGCCAACAAAAGTGTAAGCAAATGGCCAGGCCACGTCAAGTTGCTGAACTAATTAGAGAAATTAATAATTTCTGAGGCTTTACTCCAAACCTTGTCAGAGGAGTGTGCAGTTATCAGCGTTGTTTTGGGTCGACAGGTATGTATAGTGGATATTATTAATAATGTGTGTATGTGTTTATATATAATATAGATATCTATATTTTTTATACCTAGACGACCTGTCGATGTCATAATAATAAACAATTATATACTTTGTGGATGATTGGGCATGGGCCCAAGAAAAATTAAATGAGGCACAGGACACATCAGATGTTTTCTATTCTGATGAGCTCTTGGAATATGAGTTAGCTGCGGCCTTAAAAAACCGAAGGAGGGCTAAGGTTAAAAGGGTCATATCTTCGGAAGAAGAGAGTATGGAGTCCGTATCTAAAAACCCAAGAAAAAATCAACATATGACGACACATTCACAGACGAGCGGAGAGTACATTAACCAATCTACTAATTACACCTGTAATGCTTGAACCCTTATTCGATTCATCAACACCTGTTTAATACCGCTGTTTACATAGCCATGGAGGTAAGCTTCATATTATTGGAGTGTATTCATAATAATCATGATTATTGCAAATGTCTCTCATCTTTTTCCAATATCCCTTAGCTACTGAAACTATTGCAGCTCAAGGCAGTGCCTGTGGAAACTGGGAGCATCATCCTTACACCTCAGAAATTGGTAAATAAAACAAAAAACCATTCATATCAATGTTTCTACCTTCTGTTTTACATATTTTAGGATTTCGAAAATGTGTTTACAAAATGCTGTCTACGATATCTTTACAAATAAAGGATCTGTACACAAAAGTCGATTTTTTGTTGGAGTCCAAAAATTAAAATGCCGAAGTTGATGAGGACGAAACATCCGAAAATGAATTGCAGCGGGTGCCCATAGTGCAAAGTATGGATGATTTGGCCTCATTTGAGCCCAAACTTCAACAGCCTGAATTAAAAAAAAAATTGGTAATTATTTTTTAATCACATGTTCCTCTAAAGTACCATTATTGCTCTACAACGAAAAAAGTAATATCTTTCGTGGTACAAAATATAATAAAAACCATCTATAACATTTCCTACCAACAGCTGAGGTTTCCTGAACATGTTGTTGTCAGCATCAAAAGCATTGAAGTCACGCCACTGCTCATTTGTGTATAATGCCTATTCAGATGAATGTTTGTACTATTACAGTTTCTATGGGCGTGGGCGCGGGCATGGGCATGGGTAAAGGTAAAGGATATATAAGGATAGGTTTGGTGCATGTCCGCGAGAGAATCATTATTTCATGTTTTTACGTTAATTCCACAATACTCTTTCTCGCCTATGAAGGAATCAATACATGGTGTTTTTTGTGTTGAATTCACATCTCTCTCGCTATAACTATCAATTTTATTGGTTCATATTGATCTGCAATACTCTTTTGCTTTCACAATATTTCTATTATAACTTATATTAATTAGTTGCTGTTTTGATCTGCCTTTTATGTACACAAGATAACATCATGAAATTTTTCAGATTCGTCGACTTAAATATTGTTGGCCCAGGTAAGCTGACTATGTGCGTAGCAGCTGTAATATCCCGAGTACTTGCAGACGGAATCGCAGTAAATTTCATTTGGCAGGACCGCTTGCAGAAGCAAAGCTTTCAAAAATTGCGGACTGCGAACTTATTCCAAAGTATTTTCCTACAGATATACATTATTAATAATCTTTTAATAATCACTAATATTCTTTTATTATTCTATAGTAGTCTGTATGCCCGTTGGCAATAATAAGTTGAAAAAGGCGGAAGTAAATGACGTCATTGGCAAGTGGTTCACTCAAGCAAAAACGAGAATTGAGCAAAAAATGAAATCTTAAATAGAATTGAGACTAGGTTAAGATTTTGTTATATTTACTATTATATTTAGTGTAGTTTTTATAATTACTGTTATATTTAATGTAAATATTTTATATGTACTTTTATATTTAGTGTAATTTAATATTTCATTAATAAAAATAATATATTGTAAAACAAATTTTCTGGAATTATTCATAATGTAAAACAGAATCGTATGTAGGATATAATATTGAATGAATATTCTTAGGACCTTGATGCAATATTCTGTGTCATCTTCCTGCAATATTCCCGCAAATTTCGAGGGGGCTGACATAGGAATATTGCAGCAATATTCCTACGATACTCCGACAATGTGACCTGCAAGGGTCAGCATTGCAAAATAATATTTGTGCTACATGCCAACAAAATTCCTTGCTGTCGTGAAATTTACAATTTCAGAATCGGCTATCATGCAGCTTCTCCCTTCGGCCAACGGCGGCGCTTGGGAGCCAATCGACGCTGCACGATAGCCGATTCTGAAATTGTTAATTACGGCCAAAAACGATTTCGTAAACTCCGAAATCGATACAGCAGCTTCCGAAAACTATTCGTAAACGATTGAGACCATTGCACACGAGATACGTCAAAATTATTACGCCAGGTTCCGCATCTGGTCAGCTTCTGCTTTCGGCCACTGGCGGCGCTTGCAAGACCTACATTACCCGATTCTCGAAATTGTTAATTACGGCCACAATACGATTTCGTAAACTCCGAAATCGATACAGCATCTTGCGAAAACTATTCGTAAACGATTGAGACCATTACACACGAGATACGTCAAAATTATTTCGCTAGAGTTTGCATCTGGTCAGCTTCTCCTTTCGGCCAATGGAGGCGCTTGCAAGACCTACATTATCCGATTCCCGAAATTGTTAATTACGGCCAAAATACGATTTCGTAAACTCCGAAATGGATACAGCAGCTTGCGACAACTATTCGTAAACGATTGACACCGTTACACACGAGATACGTCAAAATTATTTCGCCAGGTTCCGCATCTGGTCAGCTTCTGCTTTCGGCCACTGGCGGCGCTTGCAAGACCTACATTACCCGATTCTCGAAATTGTTAATTACGGCCAAAATACGATTTCGTAAACTCCGAAATCGATACAGCAGCTTGCGAAAACTATTCGTAAACGATTGAAACCGTTAGACCGGGCTGTTCCACCTCTGGGTAAAGTGTCACGAAGCGAAGTTACCAGATAAAACTAGACAAAAGTAAATCTTGCGTTGTTCCACCTTTCGGTAAAATTTATCCTCCTGGTAAATGAAGCTACCTGACGGATAAATTACACGGTGCCGAATCCACCGTGTAAGCCACTACCTAACAGATAAATATATGGTGGGGGTAGAAAGTGCACGCAGTGGGAGGTAGAAGTCTTATATCTCTCGTTCGTATAGTAAGTAATTTGCTTTGGTTGGGTTAGGTCGTTTTCGCAAACTACATATTAAAAATATTTCAGTTTTCAAAAGTAGGAGTAAATCTTCAAGATAACCGGGTGTTATATGGAGACGACGATGAGGATGAATGCATAGAAGAAATTATAGTGGTTATTCGGAAACCGTATACTGTTCGTCCGCGTCCAAACTTTGTTAACCAATAAACCGACTCCGAGTTTGCAAGGCAGTTATACCTACATATCAAATATTTTACAAATCAATTAATTACAAATAATTAATTGACAATTTCATGTAAGACTATGTGACGATTTACTTAGAAGATTTGTAACATTTATTTGTGTAACAGTAAGCAATCTATGCATACACAAGCATATTTTTACAATATTGACATAATTATGAAATAGCAACGGTCTGGGTTAGGATTAGGTTAACAATAGGAAATAAAATAATTTTAAATAATTTCTTTATTTAACAAAAATATTTTATTAGGCAGAATTATAACGAATACCATCAATAAGACGGCCCCCCCCCCCCGCTCAGACAGCCAGGAATATTGCGGGAATATTGCCTGAATATTACAACCTTGCGCAATATTGCTAACGTTGCACCAATATTGCAGTAATATTGCAATGTCAGGGTAAAATACGCAATATTGCAATAATGTTGCAGTGACATATGTACATTGTAACTTATTAAATGACATTTTTCGGACTCGTCGACTTGTAAATGTCACGGGACCGTGCAAGTTGTCCACATGTATATCCGCAATCACGGTCCGACTGATTGCAGGCGAAGTCGCTGTCGATTTTAGCTGGAAGGGACGCCTGCAGAAGCAATGCTTTCATAAATTAAGGACGGCGAATTTGCTCCAAGTACGTTTCTTACATATATACCCGGAAACCGACAAATATTGCTGAAATATTATATAAATACATTATTAATAATCTTTTCCCTAATAATCATTCATTATTTTATAGAAGTCTGTATGGTCGCGTCGGCCAAAATAAATGGAGGGAAGCTGATATCGAGGACGGAATTGCGAAGTGGTTGACGCAAGCGAAAACAAGAATACACCGCGCAAAGTGAAAATAGAAATAAAATGTAATTTAAGGATAGGTTAGGGTTTTATTATTATTTCTTGTTGTATGTTTTAATTCATAGTATAATAAAAATAGTATTTGTATTCTAAAATATATAAAATTTCCCTCAATTATTTCCATAAAGTGAAACCATAATCATATGCAGCATGCAATGTTGAAGGAATATTATAGGGACCTTGACTCAATATTGCAGGTAAGATTCCTGCAATATTTCACGCAAGATTTCTGTAATATTCCGCAACGTTGCAAAGAAGCGGATAGAGGAATATTCCTGCAATTTTCCTGCAATACTCCGGCAATCTCACTGCAAGGTTTAGGCAATGCGAAATAATATTCATGCAATATTCCTGCAATATTTTTTGCTGTCCGGGCCATTACGTTTATCGTACACTGGTTTAAGTTTTTGTTTTCAAATCATGCAGGTTAACGCAGAATAGTGTATATGTGCCATCTGGTGACTAGACAAGTCGTCAAAAGGTCTGGATAACTACCAAGAGGATAAAATATGATGGAACAACCCATGTTTAAGGCCGGGTTGTTCCACCTCTCGGTAAACTGTCAGGTAGCGAAGTTACCAAATAAAAACTAGACAAAA
The DNA here is from genome assembly GCA_963942575.1 of Priocnemis perturbator. Classification (NCBI taxonomy): domain Eukaryota; kingdom Metazoa; phylum Arthropoda; class Insecta; order Hymenoptera; family Pompilidae; genus Priocnemis; species Priocnemis perturbator. Next base: position 289,910 of record CAWWDK010000169.1, read on the forward strand.
GTTATCTTGCGTTGTTCCACCTTTGGGTAAAATTTACCCTCCTGGTAAATGAAGCTACCGACAGGATAAACTATCCGGTCGCGAATCAACCGTGTAAGCCGCTAACTAATAGATAAATATGTGGTGGGGGTAGAAAGTGCACGCTGTGTGAGGGGTGGGAGGTGGGAGGTAGAAGTCATATCTCATTCGTATATGGAGTATATAGTTTGCTTTCGTTGAGTCAGATCGTTTTCGCAAAGTACGCTAATAAAATATTTAGAGTTTAAAAAATGGAAATGAATCTCCAAGATGACCGAGTGTTGTATGGCGACGACGATGAGGAGGAATGCATACAAGAAATTGTATTGGTTATTCGGAAACTGTATCATATACCGTTCGTCGGCGTCCAAATTTTGTTGAATTATATAATGACTCCGAGTTCGCAAGGCGTTTTCGGTTTCGCAAACAAACTACCTTGAACATTATGGCACTTGTGGAAAATAATACAAGGAGCAGGACGGACAGGTAAATATTGAATGTATCTTTCTTTTATAAGGTTATTTTATAAAATGCATGCCGAAATTAACAATTGTGTACTGTATTAGCTGACAATTTACATTTTAAAACTTATTAAAAGATTGTGCAAATATCCGATATTACGGTAAAAATCGGATTATGAGATTTGCTAATTAAGGTCACGATATCTATATATGCAAAGATAATCGTGATTAATATATGTATATATTTTTCTTTCAGAAATCATGCTGTGTCGCCATTGCTGAAATTGCTCTTGACATTGCGTTTTTATGCCTCCAGAACGTTCCAGATGGCAATTGGTGATTTTGGCAGCATCCACAATTCGACAGTGTGCCGCATAATCAACCAAGTTACCGAAGCATTAGCTGCATTGCGGCCCTAATTCATTATAATTGAGCTACCGGTTACAAATGACGACTTAATGCTAATACAAACACAATTTTGTGAGAGCGCTCGCTTTCCTCGAGTGGCTGGTGCTATAGATTGCACTCACATTAAAATACAGTCACCAGGTATTGATTATATTTACGAATTATAAGTGTATGTACATTATTGTCATATTGCTTTTATTGATAGGCGGAGACGAAGCTGAAACGTTCAGAAACAGAAAAGGAATATTTACCATAAATGTTCAGGCTGTTTGTGATAGCAAATTTAGAAGTCAAATAAACAAAAATAAACAACGAAATAATTTAACTCGGAATAACACAATAAATAAAGTATAGTTTAAGAAAAAATGTATGCAAAACTTTATTTTTTAAGCGAGAAAGCACGTCGGTAGTCGTTGGAGTCGCAAAGAAGAAGATGGAGAAGGAAGAAGCGTAACAACTATCGTCTTAGCAACTAATTCCCTTATTTTAGTATTTCTTTTATTATAATAAATCAATGGGCAATCAATCAATCATATAAGACGGTCTCCTTTTACATTTATCGTACACTGGTTCAAGTTTTCGTTATCAAATCATGCGCGTTAACGCAGAATAGTGTATATGTGCCATCTGGTGGCTGGGTAAATCGTCATAAGTATGGATAACTTTACCGAGAGGATAAAATATGAAGGAACAACCCATGTATAAAAGTAGCCGGTAAGTGCTGGGTAGGGCTTATCCTCTAGGTAGCTACCGGACAGATATCCTGATATTTACCGAGAGGTGGAACAACCGGCCTATGTCTATTTGGAAAAAACAAAAAATGAGCAAGTATTATATTTTTACATCCAGCATGAACAATTCCCAAAGGAAAGCAATTTCGATATGTATTAACAATTAACCTTCACTACCTCTAAAACAAAAAATCATCTGTAATTTGAATGCGTTTGATAATATTTTTTACTTTATTCACCGACGAGATATTCTTAAAGACTGCCAGCGCCTGTGTTAAACAGCGGCCCGCAAATGGGGGCTGGATGGGGTCTGAGGGGGCGCTGAGGTCTCTTGGCGGCGTCGGTTGGCATCGGTAATTGGAGCTAGTACCGTAGGTAATAGACAAACATAGAACGTTGACATTACCCATTGTGTAACTGCTTAAAACGTAATGAGATTTTATTTTATAATTTTATTTCACCCTCACCTTTGTAATCGACACTTCACAGATGCATACATAATTAAAGAGTAATTAGCACGTGATTTAAAAATAACATCAATTTCTTTCGCTACTTTGCAATATCTGTTTAATATATCAAAACAGTTCGTTGCGCCTCGGATCAACTTTTCATGCGGCCTCGGGCTGCCCTCATGTGCATTCGAGTTCAAATTGGTACGCGGCTCCATGTTTTGCAACAAAACGAAAAACTTGTTTAAATAGACCAATGAAAGCGTAAGAATCGATTAGTGTATTGCGGAAAATATCGAGTGCCCGGGGAAACGGTGCAATATTTATGGATGTTCGGTCACGTTTGACTTCGTTTATCTTGGCTTGTCTCGGAAACGGTCAATAGAACACAACCGTGCAAGGTATCGCTGTGAAGCTCTCGACAAGATCTGTTCGAATATACGAAGAACATTTTGCGTTGTTTTAAGCTAAACATTTTAAACATTCTTTACCAAATTCGTTGTGTTGCACTCACAGTTGCCGAGATAGACTGACAATGAGTTAAACACGGCAGCACACCCGCATGAAATAAACGCTTAGAAACCATACTTGACTAGCTCAACTTTACTCTCCAATCTGCAAGTCTTAGTCCTACACTCCTACTCAACTGACAACTCAATCGAACTTGAGCCTACCCGATTTTTTTATGTAATTGCTAATTAGTCGTTTTTATAAGAATATAAAATAAAGTTTACATCCGCAGCGCAGGACGCTATATATTAAAACGGTCGGAGAATTTCTGCTGTCAGTGCGTGACTTCCACAACTATTTTATTTATCGTTTCAGAAGAAATATACCTGTTGTATGATGCAGTAAAATTAGACACTAGAATTTATGGCAGATTAGTCATTTTTACTAAAAATTGGAAAGGATTCGGAAAAATAGGTGTGCGCAATGATGTTATTCAGAAAAGTTGCTAGATTCTTTTTTATAGTCTAAATTTTAAATTGACGATCTGAATGTGTGGGTATCGGGTAAAGCTTGTAATCGGAAATCAAATTCGCTTTTTTATTTTTACGCACGTATGTCCTACAATCATATACATTTGTACAATGTACATACATCCGTGGCTAACTGCCTCGTGAGTCGTGCGTCGTCACCTCTCTCCCCCCTTCACTCATCGCGACGCTTATGTTTTTCGCCGGACGCGCGCCGAGGCTCGGGCCCGGGCCGGCGATACACGGCAAGGGACTGGTGTGGCGTGTGTGTCACTTCCCACAGAATGTTATTCAACGTACAAAAAATATTAATTTTTTCCTTTCTAAAAACTGAGGATTACGGAGATAAACGGATTTTAGATTTGTTTTCAGCGCCTCAAAGTCTGAAAATTAACCAACAGATGCTCTTATGTAATAAAATACATGTTCGGCCTCAGCATTACGTCATCAGGGGCGCGTAGGCAAGCCGGGGCAAACCGATTCAATGGTTTCACATTGCCCTCATCGATTGATCGGTTCGCCGCCGTACGAAAAAAAATGTAGTGTGGCGGAGACTTATTCTAATGTTGGAGAATCGGTGTAGCTTGCTCGGGCCGATCCGCGACTGTCTGTCTGAACGGGTGAACGAGAAATCAATGGTGATTCAAGATTCATTCTAGACTTGGAGAATCGGTGTAGCTTGCTCTTTTTCAAAAGCAAATCAGACTGAGGAAAAACATCTCTAACTTTGTGATATTTAAAAAGTATAAAAACGATTATAATTCATTAAAATATTGCCACTCTTCCGATGCCGACATTTGCTCACAGCCCGATCCGACAGTCTCGGATCGGCCCGAGCAAGCAACACCGATTCTCCAATACTAGAATGAATCTCCAACACACCAATGATTTCTCGTTCACCCAGTGTGGCCAGAAGTGGCTCTTTTACACCATCGGTGCCCGCGGGAGTGGGGATACGCGCAAGTGTGCGTGCCCTGTCTGTGAGAGCTGCGCACACCGTTTCTCGCCGAATCGGTAAGCAAACTGACTTGCCGGTTCGACACTCGCATAACACTGTACTAATTATTAAGGTAGAATCTAGTTCCTTAAATTGTTCAATCGTATAGTCAATATTGTAAGAATCATATAGTCAAAGTCTATATATAGACCTTTGTTATACAAATTACTTTCATTCATTCTATCCTTGCGTTCTTAAAGTAAATTAAGCCTTCCATAACGCTCTACGTCTAAGCATTCCCTCACCACACATATCCAGGCAGTCAACGAGAGGACGATAGCTCGACGACATAAAAGCCTACAATCTCACATATACCTTTACCTTACGTTTCCATTATTCCGTCAACGAGAGGACGATAGTCAAAGTCTATATATAGACCTTTGTTATACAAATTACTTTCATTCATTCTATCCTTGCGTTCTTAAAGTAAATTAAGCCTTCCATAACGCTCTACGTCTAAGCATTCCCTCACCACACATATCCAGGCAGTCAACGAGAGGACGATAGCTCGACGACATAAAAGCCTACAATCTCACATATACCTTTACCTTACGTTACCATTATTCCGTCAACGAGAGGACGATAGCTCGACGACAAATATTCCTTCAACTCCATACTTACCTTTATTCCGTCAACGAGAGGGCGATAGCTCGACGACAAATATTTCCTTAAACCCATACTTACCCACACCTCATACTGTCCATTTACCCGCCAACAAGAGGACGATCCGCTTGACGGCATATACATCCACCATAAGACCAAAAGTCACCACTATCCTGAATGCCTAAACAAAAGAGAGCCGGCCGGAAGAACCAACTACGTAAATTGATCGGGAACTTCTACGCTATTCCTTCAGAAACTAACAGGCCTCCGCCACCAACCCCAAAACCGCGTATAGTCGAGTGTCGTGCCGTTAGACCCAATATACGGGTAGTACAGCCTTCAGCGAGTAACGAAAATCAACCGTCTGTAAGCAGTGTAAAGAAGGTACAGCCGTCCGCTAAAACCACGTTGATTATAAAATCATCCGCGAGCTCGGTAAAAACACATAAATCCTCGAAGTGGGAACTCATTCCGCTCAATTTAGAAGCGCCGATATATTCCGCGACCGTGCCGAGATTCGATCCGCGTTTCGAAACGTACATTCAAAAGAGGCGCGAACGCCTCTATCCGGAACTCATAGTGCTCGACCAATAAAACCGCACCGCCAGGATCCCCAAGTCGCTGAGATCGCGCTCCGTGGCCTCTCGACTAAAGGAGGAATTTAAAAGTCGCTTCCCGACTGCAATCGTTTCGTGGAAATCCCTCAAATCCGCGAAATCGCCGATCGGGACGTGACAATCATAAACATTAATTTCTGTGACATACTGACATCACCTACTGAAATATCTAAATAGAAGAGAGCAACTCTTTTCGAACCGGTGTTACGTCGAGGGTGAAAGGATGAACACTCGTGTAGATCTTCACTTTAGACTTAACTTTATTATGTTCGAAATACTGGTCCAACACCAGGGTTTAAGGTTTTAATGACGGAAAACTACGTCTTGTCGCAATGAAGTACAATATTGAAGTGAAGCGTGGTCTTCGGAAAGCGCTCCTTGGAATGCTCGAAAGAGGGGTGTCGCTTGGGGCCGGAATCGGAAAGTGGGGGTTTTGGGGTAAAACGGTCGGAATGCTGGGTCCTTCAGCTGAACAAATAGTGGTCGGACGGTTGGGCCTTAACTTAGGTATACTATATAGGGTGTCCACATTACACCGGTCATATCTAGTCAAATCTCTGTGGAACTTACGTCGAACGGCGCAAATCGACTGTATGTCCCAAAGGTCCAGTGGTAAGAGTGAGACAGAATACCAAAATATCTTTCTTCTCTCTCTAACAGCGAGGCGCGGCTGTTCCTGCACCCGTGCACGTTCCAGGTATTCTATAGTTCAATGTAGCCAATTGAATGGTGGAGTCGCAAGCGGTCTTGCAGGGAACTACAAAAGTTACTAGGAATATATATACGTTGGTTTCCAAATCATTGGACTCGCGACGTGCACATTATACACAATAACGCACGTTTAAAATAAATTATTTATATGAAATTGAAGTAATAGTGTAACATAAAATAGTGTGTATATATATACAAGTAATAGTATATATAATACGGTAATTTTTATTATATTTACGTGCCATTATACACAATAACGCAGGTTTAAAATGAATTATTTATATGAAATTAAAGTAATAGTGTAACATAAAATAGTGTATATATATATATATAAGTAATAGTATATGTAATACAATATTTTTATTATATTTGAAGGGTTACATTAAAGTAAATTCATAATAACACTGTAATCAATTTATTAATCCTATTATAATTCACCTAAATATACATCAAATATAAGTGACATATGTGAAGTACATTTTGGTTTACAAACAATGGTATTTATTCGCGTCGTCAAATCAATAAAACGTATCCTATCCATATAAACTGACAGACATTCAAAAGCTGCCTAACGTGATCTCGCCTGTATGTATGGCGAAGTAGTATTCACCACTGAATTCCTCTTCCTCACGATATCCAGGCACATGTCGGAATAGCATATGTGTATTTCCTCCGGATATTCGTTATGTCGGTATTGATTGTCCTTACGATTTTCCGAAGATGTCATCATGCTAAGTGGGTTCACACAAAATTGTTTTAATGATGTGAAGAACTGATGAAATTTATATTGACAGTCAATAGCTAAAAATATAAATGTACACGTACCTCAGATCAATTGTCTCATAATGTACATGACTTTTGCAGTCCATGTTACTTCCAGTCACCAATATGGGGCCAGAACAATTTAGTGCTCAGGTCATTCTTGATAATATAATACAGGCAATGAACCTGTAAAATGAAGACATTTATTACATTGAAACTTCACACCAAATCCAATGCCCTGAACAGGGACCAACCCACCATAGCAGCAACAAAATTTTACATTTGTTTCCAACACCAAGTTGAACAGCGGAATCAGGAAAAGAATCGTATACATAATGTATAATGTAGGATTGCCCTCTTCTGGGTTGAGAATGGAATGAATCAATATATTTCAACCCTTACATGTTTCAAAACAATTAGTTTCCTCATCAGGAGTCTATAACATACAAAAGTGAACTAATGTAAATGTCTATTACATTTTAGTTGTAGATCTAGCGGATGTATCCTATTGTGGTGGTACTCACGTAAATTGATATAGGATGCGGTATTGAGATGGTATGTTCCAAAGTTTAGCCAATTTTTCCCATATGATTCTTTCAATTTTTTCACATTGCACAGTGTCTGAAAGCAAATCAGTACGTTGAAGAAACCATGGCCAGAAATATGCGAAGCTTACATAATTTTTAACATTTCTTACATTGTAAAATTTTAACTCTCCAAGATTTGACACATTTCTGCAGTTTAATTTTTTAATATTAACTAATCTCACCTGTCTTCGCCAATCGCTGATTGGGTTAGGATCGTTTCGTTTCACGTTTGAACAATATTTTGGAAGCTTTCTAATACAACACATACTTACGGATGAATATATTTATGTTAAAGTATATGACTCGATGTCTCCCAAGAAGTGTTTGTGGTGTCGGTATGTTTACCTTTAGCAGAGTGAAGGGCCGGCATTAAACGTTTCAACCCCACAGATAGCAATTTTTCTTAAGGAAACGGGGGCGCACCGAAGAAAAAAAAATGTTGCAGAACAATTTTCAGAGCGCGGCACCCTATAAGGTACCCACTTTGCCGAATAATAGGCCCTTCACTATACGTAGTACCCTGCAAGACCGCTTGCGACTCCACCGTTCATATTGGCTTCATTCCCCAGATCCTGATCTCGCATCCATTGTATAGAGATCAGTGCTCCGTCCCCTTATTCCTATGTCCATGTCCGCAACACGTGGCGGCAATCGGTCGGCGCGACAAAGTTGCGTCGCCAGCCTCCTGTGAACCGGGTTAATCTCTATCCAACTTTATCCTATACAACGTCAGTTTGTCTCGACCATTCTCAACCGTTCTGAGTTCTGACACAGACGAGGTATAGAATAGACACCGCATCTTATGGACCTTCGTGTCACACGTCTAGAAATACCGACGGAGCAGAAAACGAAGCAAGTTGGAGCGCCCTCTGCGTATGCGAACGGCAGAAGTCATAGGCCCGTATTCAAATACTGCGCTTAGGCCTCGGCTTGAGTCGGGATTACGTAAACCTGGCTCAGACGCGTAATCCGGGTTCAGAAACCTGGCTTGGATCAGATTCTCAAACCAGGATTACATTTGCGTGCCCCCACTCCGATTAAGCCACGCCCACCGTGTTGTTACACGGGTACACAGGCTTCTCGCATAAAAGTGTAGAGGTCGGTCGGAGTGGGGGTCGAGAAATGTAAGCCTGGCCTGAGACGCCTTGGAAAGGCCTCTTGAGCCGGGATTACGGCCGTTTTTCGCGCCAAATCTGTAAAAATATAACCAAACGTTTACACGACTTTTTAGCAGTTCAGCAGTGTTAAGGTTGGTTAAGGTAATGTTCACCCATGGACAATCAGCAAGAAGTAAATTGAGGAGAAGAATAGAGAACTGCAGTTTCGAAATAGACAGATTGTTCGCGATGATGAGCTCATTCAGGGTGTTCCAGTAGTACAAAGTGTAGAGGATTTGCAAATTTATGAAACAAAACTTAAAACTTCTGCATTTTTACAAAAATCGGTAATTATTTTTCAATAACATCTTTCGTGTAAAACATACAACAAAAATGACCTTTCGATCAATAGTTACGTCGCAGTCTCAAAAATATAATAGTATTTACAATACAGACTTATAAGTTAAGGTTATTTATTATTTATTATTACATTTATAGTAGAACTTGATAATTGAGGATTAATCAAAATAATATATTCTATAACATAAATTGGCTTGAATTATTTACAATGTTAAACAGAATCATATGGAGAGTGTAATATTGAATAAATATTCTTGGAACTTTGAGGCAATATTCCGTGTCATATTCATGCAATATTCCCACAAGTTACGAAGAGGCGGACATAGTAATATCGCTGCAACATTCTTGCCATAATCCGGCGAAGTCACCTGCAAGGTTTCGCATTGTAAAGTAATATTTATACAACATTCCAACAATATTCCTTGCTGTCTGGGTAGCCGAGATTCAGACTAGAAGAACGGTACATGAGCGAGTGAATAAATGCTGCTTTTTATTAGTTGTATTGCAAAATCTGTAAAAACAACCAAAAGCGTCCACACGACTGTTCAGTAGTGTTCAGGTAATGTTCAGCCATGGACAACCAGCAAGAAGTAAATATTGAGGAGGAGAATTTGAAACTTGCAGTTCCGAGACGGATTGTTCGCGATAATTGGTATAATTAACCAATCGGCAAGGCATCGATTTCAACGCACATCTTGTTAAAATTGGAATTTTGGGGCCGTGAAAACTATCTCGAATGTTCCGCCTTTTTGGTGGCATTACACCTCAGCGCTCCGTGCGGCCCATGGGTGATTTGGCCGATGGTGTTGATACAAGAATGTTACGCAGCATGCGGAATATTGTATAAGTAAGTTCCTGTGGCTCATGTCTGATGATAATACAACACTCTTCTCTCATTCGTGGTCCTAAATCGAATAATTCCGAAGTTTCCCGCAAGCGAAGCAAGCCGCATGCAGTGTCAGCATATCGACTCTGAACACCATTCGTGTCGCAGGTATATGCGTGTCGGTGTGCGATGCGCGCAGCTTAGGCCCAATCAGGGCCTTAGCATCGCACACAGGCGAGCACGTACACTGCAACACGCATGGTGTTTAGAGCTCGATATGCTGACACTGGCCGCATGGCACGCCTTGGCCACGCCCATTATCCAATGACTGCCAGGATCTCCCTTCCACGCGACGTGTAAACCGCGTTTGTGAATACACGAAAAATCTGAACCCGGATTACGCATCTGAGCCAGGTTTATGTAATCCCGACTCAAGCCAAGGCCGAAGCGCAGTATTTGAATACGGGCCTCAGAATCGGCTATCATGCAGCTTCTCCCTTTGGCCAATGGCGGCGTTTGCGAGCTGCACGATAGCCGAAACCGAAATTGTTAATTACGGCCAAACTACGATTTCGTAAACTGCGAAATCGATACAGCTGCTTGCGAAAACTATTGGTAAACGATTGAGACCGTTAAAGATGAGATATGTCCAAATCATTTCGTTAATCTATGTCCGAAGAGCGATTGTCGCCTCGGCCAACGGCGGCGCTTGCGAGCCAATCAACGCTGAACGATAGCCGATTCTGAAATCATTAATTACAGGTAAATTACGATTTCGTAAACTCCGAAATCGATACAGTAGCTTGCGTAAACTATTCGTAAACGATTGAGACCAAAATAAGCGAAATCGGTGATAGTTGTCTGCTAACTATACGGCGGTACCTCGGCCGTGTGACAAAAATATGCATTGTTTGTCCAGTCTATTCTATACCTCGTCTGTGCTAATACTGATGGACACCGCGAAAATGGTATTCTCGCCTTTCGATTATTTAGAATTAGCACAGAGCAAAACGTTAAATAAATATAAGATTGTAAAAAGAAAGCATCCGGACTATTCGACGGACACCAGAGACTCTTGTTTAATAGAAATCTTAACACGCCGAGATACACGAAACTGCCGAACGCATTACATGCAGCTAGCGAACACACTGTGGATTCAATTAGATACTAATTCCGACTGGATAGGAGCCGCTCCAAACCAGGAAACCTTGTATATCTTATGTAGCGACAATAAGCCACGTAGTATAGAATTATTAGGTAGCTTCATACTGCACTTAGATAAAGACTGTACCGGTACAACTAATAAGGTCTTCCTCAAACCAGCTACACACGTAACCAGAACTTTAGAGTTAAATGTTCTTTTGACGAGCAAGGAAGAGGATTTTAACGTGACTTTCGGGAAACTCAGATCCCAAGACTTACCTTTTGAACTCATTCACGAAGTTAGTATCAATCCTGACAATTTGAAAAATTTGGGTAGAACCTTAGAGGAAATAAACGACCAGATTGAGACCTTAGCATCTGAGAAACGGGTTATCATGTGGAAGGAACGATTTTACAAATATCTGGAATATGCAGGATACGTAGCAATTGCTGGATTGACACTCGTTTTCCTAGGTAAAATAGGACTATTTAAGCTAATTATAAGAACCATCCGATCGTGCTGTGTATCGTGTACATATAACAATTGTAGCTTTGGCAACAAAGCACCCACGCAGCACATTGCACCAGCTGCAACGCAAGCAACATTTTCAATCAACGAACCTGACGAGGTACGCTTCATCGCTCAACGACCTAGAACGAGACCGACGAATGCTGCTTATGGATTTTAGTTTAGATCAGTACCCCAACTAAAATCTTAAACTACCCGGGGAGGTGTAAGCGGGCCCAGGTACCGAGCCCTTCGCCGCTTTCCCTTTTTGACCACCCATATCGTACCGAGGGATACTTTACGACGTCCGGGTAACCAGAAACTGACACATAGCGAAGTACTTGCAGCTGAGGCGACATCTGAGTGTACACAGATGTCCAGATAGCCTAAATTCCTAGAGACGCCCTTACCAAGAAGAGAGACTTCGTGGAGGACGTTTTTGCCCTTCTCTGGGCTACCGATGCAACCCCCTCTTCTCACAAACCGTAGATATAAGAAGCCTGTTCTACGCTGCGAGTTTAGTCTCAGTCTACATTTTAACCCCGAATCTCTGCCAGTAACTATATTCAATCTTAATAAAGTATTCATTATTATATTTTATTTTATGTCGTCTCATTGATTCGCGCTATCACGACAACAGGACAGTCAGATTTCTAGAGAGAAACTAGTAGTTCGCCGTCTAGAAACTAATCGAGATTCGCCGCAGGTGCGAATGTGTGCTAAAGAACTGCGCCATGATTCGGCTTCGTTTTTGATTGACAGGGGCGCTGATATCAACGTAATCAAACTAAAAATATTGCGAGAAGATATATCTGTCGCGTTACACGAATCTATAGTCGTTACGGGTATTACCACGGAACAAATAGAAACATTGGGCACCACGATCGTGCACCTACTCGGACAACCGGTTAAATTCCACGTGGTACAATCCTCGTTTCCCATCAGGAGCGACGGAATTTTGGGAAAACAATACCTGAGGCAGGAACAGGCAGAGATATCATTCGCGCACAATACTTTAGTCACACAAAGTGATCCTATACGCCCGATGCGGTTCATAGGAGAGGCCGAACGACAAACGAAAAATTACCTTTGCCCATTACGCGCGTTCACAACCTACGAGCTAGAACGCGTCAAGCAATCAGAATAGATGTAAAGGAAGGGAGAGAACTGACCGAGGGTTATTTGCCGAAATTAAACACGACGGACGGAGTATTCATCGGGGAAGCCGCTGTCTCAGTTTGTCGAGGCGCGTGCCATGTACTTGCGATTAATACCTTGGAAAATGACGTAGAAATAACGATACCACCGCAAAATATAGTACCGTTTGAATACCACAATTTCCCTGAAGAGCAGGAATACTTCAATTCCGAGTCAGAAACAGCACACGCGCCGATAGTTAACGACCGAGTAGGTGAAATAGTCTCCTGTTTGCGTTTAAACCACCTTAACGACGAGGAAAGGAATCACGTAATAGATTTAGTAGAAGAATATCCAGAGAGGTTTCATCTACCGGGCGATAAGCTGCAGTCGACACCCTGTATTAGGCATACAATCCCTACCACAGACGATTTACCTATTAACACGCGGCAGTATAGATTTCCACCTGTTCATCAAGCCGAAATCGCGAGACAAGTCTCTAATAAATTAGAGTGCAACTGTTTGAGAAACCCGCTCGACAACGCATCCTGTCGCCGATGACCACCTGGCGGCAGCACCTCGCGAGCTCGATTCGCGAGCGCCGGTTCGCGTACCGGTGAAAAGCTGGAATGCGTGGAATGCGCGAAACGCGGGCGGCGCCATGCGCCGTTCCGCTAATTTGACCACTTCTACCACGTCTCTTGTAGCGCGAGTCAGATTTCTAGTTCGATCACCGTATTATCAATTTCCACCGCATCCCAACTTCTCATCTTTATTGCATTTCCGACCGATCAACACGAGATACGCTGCCGTGAACAGTAAGCGATACGCCGACAACCGAAGCGTCAATATTTAAGGTACATCACCAAGTTTCCGATCAGGCACTGCACGTGGCCGTACTTTTACCACGTGCATCCGCGACCGCGCATTTACACAAGACACTGGGGGGCATTAATTATAGCAATTGTGTCCGTATCAACACACAAAGACTTTGTATAACACTGACGAGCTGCACCGGTTTACCTACAATAAATCGGCACTAGCGAACGCAACACGCGAACACGTGTCTTTTATAACCTCACCACCAGATGATCCACTCATTTCCTCACCCTTCCCCTCTCCATTCCTAAATTTTCCTTCCCACTCATTTTCCCACTCATTTCCCCAACAGCAACATTATCGCACCCTCAAATTCGCCATAGAATTCACCGCTATGGATAGTTCCGAAAAATCCGGATTCTCAAGGAAACAAGCGTTGGCGAATGGTCATTGACTTCCGTAAATTACATGAAAAAACGATTGGAGACCCGTACCCTTTGCCCAATATTACAGATATTATGGATCACCTAGGCGAGGCGCGGTATTTTTCGATCTTTGACCTCGCGAGCGGCTTTCAGCAAATAAAAATGGACCCTAAAGACCGAGCTAAAACTGCCTTCACTACACCAAATGGCCATTTCGAGTATATTCGCATGCCCGAAGGGCTTAAAAACGCTCCAGCTACGTTCCAGCGATTAATGGACCAAGTATTACGCGGGTTGCAAGGCGTAGAAGTTTTTGTATATCTAGACGACATCGCAGTTTACGCTAAGTCCTTGAAGGAGCACGGAAGGAAGGTGCAGAGACTATTCAATAGAATACGCGATGCAAAGCTAACTCTGCAACCTGACAAGTGCGACTTCTTAAGAACCGAGGTAGCGTATCTAGGACATATAATCGGTCGAGACGGAGTCCGTCCAGACCCTGGGAAAATTAGCGCGGTAAAGAAATTCCCGTACCCGCAGAGTCAACGGAATGTCCGAGAATTCCTTGGGCTGGTGGGCTATTACCGACGTTTTATAGAAAACTTCGCCGCGATCGCGAAACCATTAACGGAATTATTGAAAAAGAACGAAAAATTCGACTGGAAACAGGAACATACAACTAGCTTTAAAACCTTACGGAGAGCGTTGTGCCGAAGCCCTATTCTACAGTACCCTAATTTTAACGAACATTTTACTTTGACAACGGACGCCTCGGACGTCGCGATAGGCGCGTTATTAAGCCAGAATGCGAACGGCCACGATTTGCCAGTAGCATACCCATCGCGTAATCTAACTAAGCCGGAGCGAAATTATTCCACCACGGAAAAGGAATGCCTAGCTGTGTTATATGCAGTCCTGCATTTTAGACCCTATCTATACGGGAGAAAGTTTACGCTAGTTAGCGATCACGAGCCGTTGAGATGGATAGACTCAGTTAAAGATCCGGGACAACGCTTGGTGCGTTGGCGACTTAAATTACGGGACTACGAATATGATTTTGTACATAAACCGGGCCGACTCAACACTAACGCGGATGCATTATCGCGGAAACCGGTAAAGACTGACACCGTCACGTCGGAATCCGACAACGAGGAACGCAACCGGGTTTCGTCAAAAGTATTGCCAGTAAACCGGGAAGCCTCCGAAGCCGGACCGAGCGCGCCCCGAAAAAACCCACGAGCACCGGAGCCATTAGATACAAGCGCGGTAGCGACGAGAACGCGCAGGCGAATAACGTACCTGCCAGAACCCGACATACCGATGACAGTAGGAGATAATAGCGAATCGTCATCCGACTCCTCAGACACGCCAATATTCGTAGAGAGCAGATGCGTGATGCTCAGTGTAAAGCCACGACCACCGCGCAAGTCGAAATCGCCGCCTAAAACACGATCCCATGACGCGGAGTCGCGTGATAGTGAGCGCGGTACTGCAGGGCCGTCGGACAGCGAAAATGTCGCTACGGAACTTCCTACCCGACCGCACTGCACTAGCGATGACGAGCAATCTGAGGACCTACTCACTTGGGACGTATTATCGAGATCTTTCGAAGAACTTGGCGACTCAATTACTAGAGGTGAACAACAAACGAGCACGGAAAATACGCGAGAACCGACGGAAAACGTAATTACCGAAACTGACCCGAACACATCCGACGACATACGAGACGGAGAACAGACGGGAATAACAGCTGATCCGGAGACAGACGGGACGGTCAGCGAAAATGTCGCTACGGGAGGCCCTACCCGTCCCGCCTGTACCGAAGGTGACGCGGCGCACCCACCAGGAGGCCCTTTAACGTTGGTCTCTGAAACAGAGGCGTCTGGGGGGGGGGGGGGGCAGCGCATTACTCGCCGGACCTGCGGATTGCTCGCATTTACCTACACCTTCACCAACGTCGAGACCGGTCGCGCTATCGACACCGATGCCCCTAACTGTACCCGCGAGACCATGCGTAATTTTACCGGAACATCTACATAATGATAGACCCCCTTCGAAACCGACAGTCGGAATCCCTGTCACCGAAGACGTGCCGATGGGACCTATATCCTTTTTTCACCGGAACTCCAGCCTCATGTGCAAGAATTTCAGCCGAAACCTGTACGTTATTCCCGCGATAATTTGACAGCACGACGCGGAAACATGGCGCATTTCTTATCAGCTGATTGCAAATTGAGCGACCCGATATCGCGGCTACTCGTAGAATTGCGTATGATTTCGGTAGAAGACATGAAACTTGCAAGGCCAAAGAAAGGAAACATACTGGTAACACAATACGGACAGCACCGAATTTTTAGTATTGTGCTGACCAACCGTTTTTTTAATACACCTAGTACTACGGACATTGTAACTGGACTGCATAGCCTTCGTAAAACATTATCAAACTACGGGGCAAGCGCTTGCGGTATATCGCTGGAGGGAAATATGACAGACAGTTTGACTCGCGAGACGTTCATACAGGAAATTAGTGAGGTATTTAACATACTGGTATCACCATAACCCTTTTCACGGAAAAGGTATCAATTCCCCCGGAATCGATGCGGGCGGAGATTATTAAAGAACTGCATGCAGGTGTTGTGGGAGGGCATAAAGGCGTTACGAAAACCTATCGAAGAATAAGAGAGAGATTTTATTGGCCGGGAATGAAAAACGAGATCCAGAACTTCATTAGAACTTGTGCGGGATGCCAGGAAAAGAAATTAATACGAGCAAGAACGCGTGAACCAATGGTAATTACCGACACACCGATAGAGCCTTTTGCGAAAGTATCTCTTGACACAGTAGGACCGCTCCCCACGACTCCCGACGGGAATAGACACATATTCACGATGCAGGACAATCTAACAAAATTCTGCCTCGCGGTGCCCGTACCCGATATTAAGGCCGAGACTATTGCTCACGTCCTCGTGACTAGCCTTATATTGCAGTACGGAGCTCCGCGTATAATATTAACAGATAAAGGTACCAGTTTTATAAATAAATTTATCCGCGAAATTGGGCGATTATTCGATATCGACCACGTAACGACTTCCGGTTACCACCCGCAGACTAATGGAGCCTTGGAGCGTAGTCATATAGTACTAACCGAATACATAAAACATTATTTAGGCGAATACGACGATTGGGATCGGTTGGTACCGTTCGCAATGTTCTCGTATAATACGTCGGTGCACGAAGCGACTAACTTTACGCCCTACGAACTAGTATTCGGTAGACTAGCAAGATACCCGAACTTTTTTTGCATCGACGACAGGACAGATACGTACGGATCGTATCTACGGGAATTAATACCTCGCCTGTCTGAGATGCAAGTGGTAGCGGGAATAAACTTAATTGCTGCAAAACAAAAATCTAAGAAGCGATAAGATTGACACGCGCGACCACTAAATGCGAGGGAGGGCGACATGGTGCAGGTGCTTATCGAACCGAAGAAGGGAAAGTTTAGTAGTAGATATCGAGGGCCCTACAGAGTTGTCAAAATCCTAGAGGGAAATACCGTGCTGCTGGAGAACGAGAATGGCGAGCGTATTCTTAAACACGCCGACAAAGTGCAACCCCTGTACCAGTAATATACGTGCGTAGAAGGTAAGACCAAAGGTACGTCGCACTCTAGACACGTCGCGCACACTTACAGCTAGCTGCGCAGCCATCCTCCTGTTGCGGCAAAAAGAAAAACGGCATACATCGGCCCAGGCACTGAATTGATAATAATTGTATTTCTAATAACACCATAGTTTAGTTGAAATGGCGAGCAGACCAAGGAACCTTGAGTGTAGGCGTCTGTTCGTGACGCGGCTGGCGCGAGGGACAAAGAAGAAGGACCGGATGCGGATCTTCGCACCATCCGGGGCAGAACACGCAGTCGTGCGCCAATCCCCACATGGGAATTGCGGTTACGTGACCTTCGCCACCGTAAACCAGGTAAAGGCGGTGGTGGAAGACGCGGCGCAACATCCGATCGTCCTGCACAAGCGGCGGATTGCCTTACTAATGGCGGACGCATGGCACGATAGAGCTCAACCTCCGGTTTCGTCAACATCGGCGATGCACCCGTTCGACGGTCTGGGATGGTGGCCAACACCGCTGCTTCCGGCGGACGTGGTGGCGGAAATCGCCATATACGTCAGTTACATCGACCTGGCAAGGATGGAGCAGTTCAACAAAGCGTGGAGGGCTGGGGTGCTCTTATATCTCCAAACCACCACTACCCTGACGCTAACGAGCTGGCGCTGGCCGGAATACCGAGACTTGAAGGTGGTTACCCATGACGCATATTATTGGTTGCTGCGGAGGTGCGCCCCCGCACTTCGTGCCGTCAACCTTAGCGACTCGGAAGTGGCAGCGAACTTGCGTCCGTCTCTCCTAACACTGACCGCGACGTATGCCCCGCTTTTGGAAGAGTTAGATTTCTCTGGGTTTAGTATCCTGCCGTCTGGACTGCGTGCGATCGCGAACGGAGCTCCTAGGTTAAGGTATTTAAGCGTAGGGGAGTGTGGGCGTCCGGTGGACCCCGAACTAAAATGGGTATTTGCCGCCCACAAATTAACGAGGTTTTCCGCGTCCGATACACCCATGACGGGCGCTGCATTCGCCACACTGAGTTGTTGCCTGGAGAAGCTCGCGTTAACCAGAAATCGAACGAAGCCCAACTACCTCGCGACGTTTCTCTCAAAACCGGTCAGACTGACGGAGCTTACCATCGACCAACCACTCTTCTTCGGGGACAAAGTTTCACGGCACTGGGGCACAACCGCGCGATGGGAGAGACAATGGTCAAGATGTGCCTGCGATACTGCGATCAGAGGGACGAGCCACTCGACGAGGAGCTGGCGGAGGCGGAAGAGCACGGCGAGGTGGCGAATTTCATGGAGTTGGGATATGGCTCGGTAACGGGAGCAATGTGGCTTCCACCGCGTTTTCCAGGAGTGAAACATCTCACCCTTCATTGCAACAGCTGGGTGGAGGTGTCCTTTATCAATGCGGTCGGCGCCCACATGAAGTCGCTAGATTTCCTTGATATCACGGGGTGTACGAACATCCGGGGACAATTCGCATTAGAGGCCCTAGGGGACTTGCCGATGTTGCGACATCTGAACATGAGCCTCATGTATCCCTCCGTCGGTGCTCAATTCCCCTCGCGCATGCGCGCACTCGAAGAGTTGGAGTGCAGGGACAACGCCGGTGTGACTGACGAGGACATTTGCGGCCTGGTGAGAAACTCCAGTACCATCAGGGAGGTGGACGTAGAGGCGTGCATAGGCGTGCGTAGGCCGCTGATCGATTGTGTCCTACAAGTATTACGGGGAGATCCGCATGGACACAGTTTCGATTTGAAAGTGGGAGGGACCAGTGCGATACGTCATCGGCGCGATAGACAGATGCTACACGTTAGAATCCGCTACCACCGGACGTCAGGGAACCCCTACGCTTAAATTAGTTCCTAACACATCATCGGGGACGATAATGATTCCAAGGGGGGAGGGTGTTACGTCCCAGCGTAACTTTTAACTTATTTGCCTAGTATTTTCCTTGTTCTTGCTACTCCGATCTCCGGTTGCGCCTATACTTGTATATTACGGCGTATGCCTATCGCAGCCGGCGTACCGTTAGAGTATTAGAGTTAAAATCATGTCATTTTCCTTTTACTCCGGGCTTCGTATGCGCCTATACTTGTATATTACGGCGTATGCCTAGCGCATGCGTGGTACCGTCGAGCGGTAACTTCAAGTAGAATATTCCTCGCCTTGGAATCACCGTCGTCCCCACCCAATATACCGACTCATGATAATATATATATATGTAGCATAAGGAACGAATGCGTGTACGCGGTATGCAAGTGTAAGTGTAACTTAAGGTTAGCGACGAGTTTCCGCTTAAGAATATTGTTTATCCTTTTCTCTCTCTTTTCATTTACTAATTGCGCCACTGTTAGGCATCGCTGCGGAGCAAGACTATTTTTCGTTATCATTAATTCCACCGAAGCGTGCGCTTGACAGTTACTAAGTTCCTGGGTGCCGAGATCGACTTGCACTCATAATAAAATCTGTTAGTTAGAGAAAGAGACTAACGAACAAAACCAGCTTCTCACAGTACATAGCCAGCCGAATGTTTGTATATATCGTCATCCGCTATGTGGCCGATTCTGTGAGAGGAGCCTAAAAACTTCCTCTGAGCCGGCCTAGGAACCACCTCGAGACGCGATCATCGTCGCAGTTGGCTGTATAGTCGCGAGGTGCGTAGTCCTCTGTCCGAGGATATCTCAGTTTATTCTTTGTGAGCTAATCTGTGCAAATTCTTACAGTTTAATAAGAGACTCATTGGTCCTCGTTAAATCGTAGTGTTAAGATCTAGCTAATAATAAGAGCAAGGACTCATATTTCTTTTGTTTTTCATTTTGGTTTCGAATTCTAATCTAGAGTGCGAATAGTGCGATCCGCGTTATTTCCGGCACGTGGTCGGCGAATTGCGCCGAGCCCGTTAGCATATAAGTTTCATTTATAAAGAACATTTTTATTATTATCCTAAGTAACACTTCCGCACAAGTCTTCTCTCGGTGAGGAATTGGTATTGTATTTAGACTGATTTAAACATCTAGACCGGTCTGAGGAGTCTCTTCGCGAGTAACATCTACAGCTCCGATAACACGAGAGCTTAGGCCATCTCAAGCCTAATCGTATATTAATACCTTTTTACGATTCGAAGGTACTCATTGTAATAGGGCATACGAATTTCCACCGACATACAACCGAACTAAGAGCGAGAGCGAGAGAGAAAGAGTAACACAGCGAGCGGCATACCATCGAGCGAGCGTGAGAGAGAGAGAGAGAGAGAGAGAGGTCAAAGATTGTCTGAGCGTTTCCAGCAGCACGGTAAGAATATTCCAATTAACCAGCTAGATCATGATTTCTGGCCCGACTCTTGCCCCCAGTAAATGTATTACGGGAAACCTAGGGCAATAGTTGTAGAGGCGATCTCGTGCCGTGTGCTCTGAGCGCTGGGCAATCGAAAACTGTTTTATTCTACGAGAAAACTTTGTATCAATTATATGACGAATATCACGCGTAAAACGAGCTACTTCGTTAAAACCACGATTATACCACGCGTTGCATACCGGCGAATTGTACTACCGAACATTGTGTAATAGTTAGGCTTTCTGTTTCTTATTATACCAATACTCCGATTCAAGACCGAACATTGTACCCATTGTTAGAAACGTGGAATTGATGTTAGCAGTGGGATACTCCTTCTTTCTGTGTATATATGTATAATATTCTATATTTCTGTTTCTTTATACCCACTTCTAACCGTGGAATTGATGTCAGAAGTCTGCTTTCAAATCAAATCACCTTTGTATCTGCACCTGAACAGTCATCACAGAATAAACACTTTGCTTTTTCACACTATATCCGATTTATCCTTTTATTTTCTTTGCATGCGCTATAACTAACATTATCTGTGCTGGAATACAACACGTAACAACTCAGCAACCTGTACGGGTTGATGAGAGAGAGAATCCTATAAGTCCTGCAGATCGAGTAGATTGATTTCATCTTCGCGTCATTATTCTATTCGGTCATCGATATAAACATATAATCATCTTTTCGGTTTATATCCTTTAGTTTTAAGTATTCACGCGGTGCTCCCGGACGGAACGGTCGATTGCTCGAACACACACAGTTCCATCCTTGACAATCTTTAGATCGACTTATCGCGACGCCCCGACGTAACAGCTCCTAAAAGCCATGTTTGTGATTAATTGCTAGTATTTAAGGTAGTGGACTGTATTTGAGGAGCCGGATCTTGGGATGGTCTCTGGTGACAGTCGCGTAGAAAGTAATTGCACAAGATACTGTGTAAATGAATAGTTTATTGAGTAATTATCTGATTAGGTGTTAATGAACAATACCTGTTTGTGTGAATGGCTCTAAACTTGCTATTCTATGAGTCTTAATGATTGGGACTAATGTAGAGTACGGTGGAGTTGAATAATCCTGCAATGAATTGTCCTATTTGCTGGTCGTCAGCACATGTGGCGGTAGGCGACCACGTGGCGTGACGATGGTCTGATCTGGATATAACTCAATAATTAAGAGTTGTACTAGAAAACAATAAGCGAGAGAGTGAACCTGCCTATATTCCTGCTCAGTTCTGGGTGTGTTGCATGAATGAATCTGCACTATTGCGTTATTGATCAGTTTCTTCTCGTACACTGTGACAAGGGAGCACGAAACTACCGTTAACTGTAACGATAGGAACAGTAATGGCCGAACATAGCCAGATCCCGCTCGAAGCCGAGCAGAAGGA
This sequence comes from Priocnemis perturbator, assembly GCA_963942575.1. Taxonomy (NCBI): domain Eukaryota; kingdom Metazoa; phylum Arthropoda; class Insecta; order Hymenoptera; family Pompilidae; genus Priocnemis; species Priocnemis perturbator. The sequence continues at coordinate 311,910 of CAWWDK010000169.1, forward strand.
CATGACGTCACGTCACCTGATCGCGTTCTTACCTATGATTGGTTACGGCGTTGGACACTAGTGCGTAACGCGCACCGCGGATTGGATCTCGATCGATGCCAATTCATTGGCGACAAGTTCACGGCCGCGCTACTGAGTATGCTAATCTAATGACGCGCCTGCTTTACGTGAGGTGTTGTATGATCTGTGCTGTAATGGGATGCGGGAAGTGCTGCCGCCCGCCGTCGAGCCGTCTCAATATTGAACAAGCCATATTCTACTGAATACGGGAACCCAGGTTGACTGCAACCCCTATATTCCGTTAATGTATTATTTGGATGGGGTATGGTACAAAATAACGCCCTCAGCTACCTCGGCAGTGGCACCCAACGAATTACAGCCAGCGGTAATGCAATCATGGATCTATACGAATCCCGCCGAACTAGCAACATCAGGGATTTACTCCACGCAAGATCTCGAACAGCTAAGGAATCATATAATGTTTCCAGCCGAAAGACCTGCCGTACTAAATACCATAGCTAGAGGAATGTCTGGACAAAAGGTAAATATGCAAGGCATATCTCTGATAAATATGTTTGATGAAAAAACCTTCGAGGAAATAGCTTCCTCCACCTGGTCCAGAATATGGCAATGGTTTACGTGTTTCGGTACCTTCACTGCAGGATTATTCGGAATATGGATCGCCATCAAAACAGTAAAATTTGCGATCGACACTGCACTACATGGTTACGCATTACATAACGTCTACGGGTGGGGCATACATCCGATAGGCGCTGTATGGGACTCAGTGACTAACGTCCTGATACATCTTAGGAACCGCACACCGGATGGTGATGAGTCCAGACGCCAAAACACGGTCCCACAGGCTGAGCAGGCGAACACCAGCCTCGTCCCACCGGAAAACGTAGACACCCCTACCACCACATCGGGATTCACGAGTGTTTACCCCAAGATATCACAGGAAACACGCTTCTCGTTAAAATCGCAGAATATACACTGCGAATAACTACACAAAGGCAATACATAAATATATAGAACTATAGGTGCGAATACGCATGTGATTACAGATGAAATATACCAGCTCAGGGGACATTGCCAGAACAATGGCAAACCTCGAAAAGGCACAATGTCTCAAAGGGGGATGCTCAAAAACTGTTCCGTTAATTTAGAATTCGCGCGCGACATGACGCGCCGTTGACGTCACCACGAACGCCTGGGCGGTCGGACGCTTCCGCCGATCCTCGGCTGCAACCGGGCGGACCGAGCAGTTCGGCGGGCAGCCCGGGGGGAGGCGGAGGGGGTCCGAACAGGTGAGAGACGGGACTCACGACACAATGCCACCGTTCGCGTTGTATTGACTTCCGAGAAGGACGTAAACTTTAACGAGAAGCAAGTATGGAGAAAGCCGTGAGTGTCGTCCCGCTCATCTGCGTTCCGCTCCCCGTTACATTTCCCGTCCTAATCGGGTTACATTTTGTCGTTTGCCTTATGTTTAATCTTTCGCTAAGAGCGCCTTTTCGTTTCTCATTTTAGTTTCTATCTTCTTTTTTTGCTGTCCGCGTGTTGTTAGATTTAATGTAGTTTCTAGTCCCGCGTAGTCTTTAAATTAGTTTACTCAGAAATCAGATCGCGTGCGTGTTTAATAGTAATACTTAATGCCTAGACCTATATTCTCTTTTCTTTGAAATACATTGTAAAGCGCGTCTACGGTCATTCCTTGTTTCGCCTCCCCTCACCCTTGTCTTTCCCAAGTCCTTCCCTCACTCCCACGGGTCTCATTTGAAACCGGCACTGCCTTCGCCGAAGGAAAGATCCGACCGACGATCGGAAGGATTTCCTGGCGACAACAACAAACCCGACGACACGAGACCCCCACAATTTATTTTGCCCGGCGTGTACAGGATACCTGCAAAACGAAAATGGAGAGTCGGCATATCTGCCGGCATTTATACACGCATTGGTAGGCACCTACGCCAAACCCTTGAAATGTAGGACATGCGGTACACCAATATTTGTCTCCCGCCCAGCATCGGAATGCTACAAATGCACAGCACTGTACTTATCGTATGCCGACCGATATAAACAAGCAGGGATCGAAACGGAAATGTTATACGAAACCATCTTAGCACTAAACACCGATAAGATGTACGACAAGTAGTTTGGAGACCGGGCCCTGGCGTGAGAAAAGGGGGTATGAAGTCTCCAGTGATGAAGACATCATTTAATCAGCAAGGTCAGAAATGTTTAGATTCAAGCAGAATGAAGGACTTGCAACTCCCACTCAAGCTTTTTCGCAGGGCTGAACCGAACTTATAAAAGACCGAACGTCCTTGTACTTGTCAGTCTAAAAAGTGGGATCAGAAGGTGACAAACAGTAAAAACCCATATTGAAAAGTGCTGTAATGGAAGGAGTTTCGGAAGAAGGACTGGCGCCGAACGCCCCGCATTTCCCGGTATGTTTCCTACCGTTGTATGTGCAACTCCACGTAATCGGGCTTGTTCCACCCATGGAAACAAACATGAGAACGACGCAGCATACTAGAGACAGCCGACCACCCCCGCCACCCTACTACGGGCCACACTACATTTACCGCCCAAATGTGGAGGCACCAACCCTGTCACCGGTCCCGATACAATCGGAGGAAGGACGACACGGAGAAGAAGAACCGGAATGGGACCAGGAATTCTTCAACACTTTCGATGAGGATCTTTTTAACAACCTCCTGGGCGACCTGGACTTGCCGCCAAGAACATCCAATGCGGACATTGGACCACCCCAAGGGGGGGGGGGGGGTGTTACGGTCGCCCCGATAAACCTCAGGGCTCAGCGACGTCGCCGAAGCCACCGACGTGGAAGCCGGCACGACCCTAGAAACAACGGCAGGCGAAGCGGCGGACACGAGATACGGCGTTAGATGGAAAAACGGGCACACCACCCGTAACAAGGCAAGGAGGAAGTAAAGAAAGTCAAATGAGCACAGCCCACGAACCAATCAACCGACGCAACTGCGGAGTGAACGAAAGGAGGGGGCCTGTTCGAAGCTCCAATCAAAGTGTTTCCTAATCTGAGTTATTGCTGCGACCATGACCCTCCGTGTACCTCAGCTGTTTTTAAAAAGACGTTTGTGTACCTATCGAGATCCCGTCATCGTTTACCCACATGCATCCGTGCAAATACCTATTGTACCGACAGCGATAGGAGTATGGGCTTGTTTGTCTTTAATTTCTCTATAAGGGAGCCTGCGACCGCCGTATAGTTAGCGGACAACTATCATAGATTTCGGCTATTTTCGTCTCAATCGTTTACGAATAGTTTACGCAAGTTTACGCAATCGATTTCAGAGTTTACGAAATCGTAGTTTGCCCGTAATTAACAATTTTAATATCTAGTAATTATCGTCTGCTACCGCGCAGCCCCACCGTGGCCGGGGAGCGAAGCTGACCAGATGCAAACTCTGGCGAAATAATTTTGACGTATCTCATCTCTAACGGTCCCAATCGTTTACGAATAGTTTACGCAAGCCACTGTAACGATTTCAGAGTTTACGAAATCGTATTTTGCTCGTTATTAACAATTTCAGGATTGGCTAACGTGCAGCTCGCAAGCGCCGCCGTTGGCCGAGGCGAGAATCGCTCTTCGGACATAGAGTAACGAAATAATTTAGACGTATCTCGTGTGTAATTGTCTCAATCGTTTACGAATAGTTTTCGCAAGCTGCTGTATCGATTTCGGAGTTTACGAAATTGTAGTTTGGTCGTAATTAACAATTTCAGAATCGGCTATCGTGCAGCGTCGATTGGCTCGCAAGCGCCGCCGTTGGCCGAAGGGAGAAGCTGCATGATAGCCGATTCTGAAATTGTAAATTTCACGACAGCAAGGAATTTTGCTGGCATGTAGCACAAATATTACTTTGCAATGCTGAACCTTGCAGGTCACATTGTCGGAGTATTGTAGGAATATTGCTGCAATATTCCTATGTCAGCCCCCTCGAAATTTGCAGGAATATTGCAGGAAGGTGACACAGAATATTGCATCAAGGTCCTAAGAATATTCATTCAATATTATATCCTACATATGATTCTGTTTTACATTATGAATAATTAAAGAAAATTTGTTTTACAATACATTATTTTTATTAATGAAATATTACATTACACTAAATATAAAAGTACATATAAAATATTTACATTAAATATAAAAGTAAATATAAAAACAACACTAAATATAATAGTAAATATAACAAAATCTTAACCTAGTCTCAATTCTATTTATTAAGATTTCATTTTTCGCTCAATTCTCGTTTTTGCTTGAGTGAACCACTTGGCAATGACGTCATTTACTTCCGCCTTTTTCAACTTATTATTGCCAACGGCCATACTGGCTACTATAAAATAATAAATGAATATTAGTGATTATTAAAAGATTATTAATAATGTATATCTGTAGGAAAATACTTTGGAATAAGTTCGCAGTCCGCAATTTTGGAAAGCTTTGCTTCTGCAAGCGGCCCTGCCAACTGAAATTTACTGCGATTCCGTCTGCAAGTACTCGGGATATTACAGCTGCTACGCACATAGTCAGCTTACCTGGGCCAACAATATTTAAGTCGACGAATCTGAAAAATTTCATGATGTTATCATGTGTACATAAAAGGCAGATCAAAACAGCAACTAATTAATATAAGTTATAATAGAAATATTGTGAAAGCAAAAGAGTATTGCAGATCAATATGAACCAATAAAATTGATAGTTATAGCGAGAAAGAGATGTGAATTCAACACAAAAAAACACGATATATTGATTCCTTCATAGGCGAGAAAGAGTATTGTGGAATTAACGCAAAAACATGAAATAATGATTCTCTCACGGACGTGCACCAAAACTATCCTTATATATCCTTTACCGTTACCCATGCCCATGCCCACGCCCACGCCCATAGAAACTGTAATAGTACAAGCATTCATCTTGTTTGGGAATGCCGCGACGCCGACCAATCGTCGTCGCGGCATCCTCAAGGCGGCCTGAGGGCCGAGTCACACGCGGCTTTGATGCGAGCGCGCCTTTAACGCGCGCGGCACGCGGGCGGCGTTTCCGCCGAATCGGGCGGCCATTATCGTCTCAGCTATTACCGAGAACGCACACGGGTTATTGTAATTCACGCTTTCCTGGTTTATCTCGCGCATTGCTGCACATTGAACGAACTCGTAACATCACGGACTCGCACACATAAATCTCGGACTATTCGCAGAGAAATACACACGGTACATCCACACCAGACGACTCAGGCTCTGTACGCGGCGCTAATCGTGCACTTGCACCCGCAACAGGTATTAATCATTGTACGGCGGATACAATTCATATATTTGACTATCTCGCTCATTATGACTGTTACTTTCACTACCGTAGAGCATCTGTGACCCTTATTTTTATAGACAATAAAGACTCTGTTAAACGGACATTATGTAGACCACGTGGAAACATAACCTCTCCACCGCCAATAGATTTTCTCATTTCCCCCCTTTCCTCTTTCCTTTCATTCCCTCTCATATCCTCTTAACGAGAATCGCGAGATTCTCGAACACATCTGAATAGGCATTATACTCAAATGAGCAGTGACGTGACTTCAATACTTTTGATGCTGACAACTACATGTTCAGGAAACCTCAGCTGTTGGGACGAAATGTATTGGATGGTCATTATTATATTTTGTTCCACGAAAGATATTACTTTTTTCGTTGTAGAGCAATAATGGTACTTTAGAAGCACATGTGATTAAAAAATAATTACCAATTTTTTCTAAAATTCAGTCTGTTCAAGTTTGGGCTCAAACGAGGCCAAATCATCCATACTTTGCACTATGGGAACCCGCTGCAATTCATTTTCGGATGTTTCGTCCTCATCAATTTCGGCATTTTTATTTTTGGGCTCCAGCAAAAAATCGACTTTTGTGTTCAGATCCTTTATTTGTAAAGATATCGTAGACAGCATTTTGTAAACACATTTTGAAATACTAAAATATGGAAAACAGAAGGTAGAAGCATTGATATGAATGGTTTATTTGTTTTATTTACCAATTTCTAAGGTGTATGGATGATGCCCCCAGTCTCCACAGGCACTGCCTTGAGCTGCAATAGTTTCAGTAGCTAAGGGACATTAGAAAAAGATGAGAAACATTTGCAATAATCATGATTATTATGAATACACTCCGATAATATGAAGCTTACCTCCATGGCTATGTAAACAGTGGTAGGGGGTTCATTCTCATCATATGCAATGAACGTCAAACCCCCAGGTGTTGATGAATCGAATAAGGGTTCAAGCATTACAGGTGTAATTAGTAGATTGGTTAATGTACTCTCCGCTCGTCTGTGAATGTGTCGTCATATGTTGATTTTTTCTTGGGTTTTTAGATATGGACTCCATACTCTCTTCTTCCGAGGATATGACCCTTTTAACCTTAGCCCTCCTTCGGTTTTTTAAGGCCGCAGCTAACTCATATTCCAAGAGCTCATCCGAATAGAAAACATCAGATGTGTCCTGTGCCTCATTTAATTTTTCTTGGGCCCATACTCAATCATCTACAAAGTATATAATTGTTTATTATTATGACATCGACAGGTCTTCTAGGTATAAAAAATATAGACATCTATATTATATATAAACACATACACACATTATTAATAATATCCACTATACATACCTGTCGACCCAAAGCAACGCTAATAACTGCACAATCCTCTCACGAGGTTTGAGATAAAGCCTCGGAAATTATTAATTTCTCTAATTTGTTCAGCGACTTGACGTGGCCTGGCCATTTGCTTACACTTTTGTTGGCATTTAACCAACAGGTTGGAATCATTTGCAACCCATTGCTTAATTCCACGATACAATATTTTTCTTCTATTACTTGTCGATGGAAGACGTGAGATACGTAAAAAGTAAAAACTACTTGGTCAGGGTATACATCTGGTCAGCTTCTCCCTTCGGCCAACGGAGGCGCTTGCGAGCAAATCAACACTGCACGATAGCCGATTCTGATATTGTTAATTACGGGCAAATTATTATTTCCTAAACTCCGAAATCGATACAGCAGCTTGCGTAAACTATTCGTAAACGACTGAGACCATTACACACGAGATACGTCAAAATTATTTCGCCAAGTTCTGCATCTGGTCAGCTTCTGCTTTCGGCCACTGGCGGCGCTTGCAAGACTTACATTACCCGATTCTCGAAATTGTTAATTACGGCCAAACTACGATTTCGTAAACTCCGAAATCGATACAGCTGCTTGCGAAAACTATTCGTAAACGATTGAGACCGTTAGAGATGAGATACATAAAAATTATTTCGTTACTCTATGTCCGAAGAGCGTTTCTCGCCTCGGCCAACGGCGGCGCTTGCGAGCCAATCAACGCTGAACGATAGCCGATTCTGAAATTATTAATTACAGGCAAATTACGATTTCGAAAATCCGAAATCGATACAGTAGCTTGCGAAAACTATTCGTAAACGATTGAGACCGTTATACACGAGATACGTCAAAGTTACTTCGCCACTTTCTGCATCTCCTTTCGCCAACGGCGACGCTTGCGAGCAAATCAACGCTGCACGATAGCCGATTATGAAATTGTTAATTACAGGCAAACTACGATTTCGTAAACTCTGAAATCGTTACAGTAGCTTGCGAAAACTATTTGTAAACGATTGGGACCGTTATACACGAGATACGTCAAAGTTACTTCGCCACTTTCTGCATCTCCTCTCGCCAACGACGACGCTTGCGAGCAAATCAACGCTGCAGGATAGTCCATTATGAAATTGTTAATTACGGCCAAAATACGATTTCGTAAACTCCGAAATCGATACAGCTGCTTGCGAAAACTATTCGTAAACGATTGAGACCAAAATAAGCGAAATCGGTGATAGTTGTCTGCTAACTATACGGCGGTGAACAAATCAATCTAAATCAAGATAGGGCGATAGCGTTTGAACGGCTTTGTAAAAATGCTGAAAAGCAGAAGCAACGTTTCGATAAAACGCGCAGAACAAATATTTGTATATAAAGACGGTGACTCTGTTTTTGTAAAACCCGCCGATACAAGAAGGGCGACAACAGACCGTAAGTTTGAGGGTCCATTTGTAATTTTGAAAACCCTAGCAAATGATCGTTATGAGATATTGGGCAAAAGTGGTAGGCCACAAATTGTGCCTAAGTACCGATTGCGTCCTTGGAAGGGCGAATGGACGGCTGATAACGATGCCACTGATAGTGAGGGAGAGAACACGGATGAGCCATGTTAGCGTTGTATGTTTATGTTTGCTTATGTTTGTTTATGTTTGTCTATGTTTGTTATGTTTGCTTATATTTTATTAATACTATGTGAGATCTTTTGTAGCTGAGTTGTTTTGTTCCTCTTGCATGGAAAATAGAAAATAAATAAATAAATAAATAAAAAATAAAAAAAATTAAATGACTATAAAAAGTACGTTTTTGTCATTGCCTTTTTCTTTGTTCTCACATATAAAAACTTTACTATCCATGAATGAGGCTGCATGATTGAAAACGTATGTTGGAAGATGGAAGTTGGTTGCGTTTGAGAGTAACGATAGCACGATGCAGGTTGCTGCGCGTGGCTGTAGACGTTACGATCTCTGGAAGACGCTGTGTGATGGAAGTGCGCGTGCACGGTCCATCTGCCGATACACTTGTGAGTGTTGTCTGGGTTTTTGGGTAAGGTGCTTGAAGGCACTGTCGCATATTGTTGTGTGACGTGGTTTAACCTTGAGTTTGAGACCACGGGGCCGAAGTGACGCATTGTGTCTGTTGGCAAGTTTGCAATGAGTGATTGCTGCGATGTAACACTATGTGGTGGCTGCTAGCTGTGTTACATTGGAAAATACTGTTGTATTGAAAGCTGTTACGCATGAGAGAATAAGAGTTTTGCTCAAAGGGTAATGATGCTTCTCGAGAACGCGAAGCAGGTCAGTTTGGCCGTGTTAGCGATGCATTTGATTTCGCCCATAACACGCGGTAATTCGACAGTGGCACACGACAGTGCGTTGCTGTGTCACCTCTTTTTGGAGGCGCGAAGAGTCGCGGATCATATGTTTACCTCGGCGACCGGTGCATTGACCTGCGTCTCAGTAAGAGTAAGCATTGTAAACAAATGCGAGAGTGAATCTCGCCGAAGATCGGAGCAGGCTTTGCCTGTTGGAAAGAGGACGGAGCTTGACCCCTCTGCACTTCCCCCAGAATCGCTAAAACGAACACATCTCGTCGAGCTATTTTGCGGGTTTCTAGCATGCCTGTGCTTGCTGCCTGTGCTTGCTGTGTTGCCTGTGCTTGCTGCCTGTACTGCCTGTGCTTGCTGTGCTGCCTGTCCTTGCTGCCTGTGCTTGCTGTCCTGCCTGAGCTTGCTGCCTGTGCTTGCTGCCTGTGCTTGCTGTGCTGCCTGTGCTTGCTGCCTGTGCTTGCTGTGCTGCCTGTGCTTGCTGCCTGTGCTTGCTGTGCTGCCTGTGCTTGCTGCCTGTGCTTGCTGTGCTGCCTGTGCTTGCTGCCAGTGCTTGCTGTGCTGCCTGTGCTTGCTACCTGTGCTTGCTGTGCTGCCTGTGCTTGCTACCTGTGCTTGCTGTGCTTGCTGTGCTTGCTGTGCTGCCTGTGCTTGGTGTGCTGCCTGTGCTTGCTGCCTGTGCTTGCTGTGCTGCCTGTGCTTGCTGTGCTGCCTGAGCTTGCTGCCTGTGCTTGCTGTGCTGCCTGTGCTTGCTGCCTGTGCTTGCTGTGCTGCCTGTGCTTGCTGCCTGTGGTTGCTGTGCTGCCTGTGCTTGCTGCCTGTGCTTGCTGTGCTGCCTTTGCTTGCTGCCTGTGCTTGCTGTGCTGCCTGTGCTTGCTGTGCTGCCTGTGCTTGCTGCCTGTGCTTGCTGTGCTTGCTATGCTGCCTGTGCAAGCTGCCTGTGCTTGCTGTGCTGCCTGTGCTTGCTGCCTGTGCTTGCTGTGCTGCCTGTGCTTGCTGTGCTGCCTGTGCTTGCTGCCTGTGCTTGCTGCCTCTGCTTGCTGTGCTGCCTGTGCTTGCTGCCTGTGCTTGCTGCCTGTGCTTGCTGTGCTGCCTTTGCTTGCTGCCTGTGCTTGCTGTGCTGCCTGTTAGCGATGCATTTGATTTCGCCCATAACACGCGGTAATTCGACAGTGGCACACGACAGTGCGTTGCTGTGTCACCTGTTTTTGTAGGCGCCGAGAGTCGCGGATCATATGTTTTCCTCGGCGGCCGGTGCATTGACCTGCGTCTCAGTAAGAGTAAGCATTGTAAACAAATGCGAATGTGAATCTCGCCGAAGATCGGAGCAGGCTTTGCCTGTTGGAAAGAGGACGGAGCTTGACCCCTCTGCACTTCCCCCAGAATCGCTAAAACGAACTCATCTCGTCGAGCTATTTTGCGGGTTTCTAACATGCCTGTGCTTGCTGTGCTGCCTGTGCTTGCTGCCTGTGCTTGCTGTGCTGCCTGTGTTTGCTGCCAGTGCTTGCTGTGCTGCCTGAGCTGCCTGTGCTTGCTGCCTGTGCTTGCTGTGCTGCCTGAGCTGCCTGTGCTTGCTGCCTCTGCTTGCTGTGCTGCCTGTACTTGCTGCCTGTGCTTGCTGTGCTGCTTGTGCTTGCTGCCTGTTCTTGCTGTGCTGCCTGCGCTTGCTGTGCTGTCTGTGCTTGCTGCGCTGCGTGTGCTTGCTGTGCTGCCTGTGCTTGCTGCCTGTGCTTGCTGTGCTGCCTGTGCTTGCTGTGCTGCCTGTGCTTGCTTCCTGTGCTGCCTGTGCTTGCTGTGCTGCCTGTGCTTGCTGCCTGTGCTTGCTTCCTGTGCTGCCTGTGCTTGCTGCCCGTGCTTGCTCTGCTGCCTCTGCTTGCTGTCTGTGCTTGCTGTGCTGCCTGTGCTTGCTGCCTGTGCTGCCAGTGCTGCCTGTGCTTGCTGCCTGTGCTTGCTGTGCTGCCTGAGCTGCCTGTGCTTGCTGCCTGTGCTTGCTGTGCTGCTTGTGCTTGCTGCCTGTTCTTGCTGTGCTGCCTGCGCTTGCTGTGCTGTCTGTGCTTGCTGCGCTGCGTGTGCTTGCTGTGCTGCCTGTGCTTGCTGCCTGTGCTTGCTGTGCTGCCTGTGCTTGCTGTGCTGCCTTTGCTTGCTGCCTGTACTTGCTGCCTGTGCTTGCTGTGCCGCCTGTGCTTGCTGTGCCGCCTGTGCTTGCTGTGCTTGCTGCCTGTGCTTGTTGTGCTGCCTATACTTGCTGTTTGTGCTTGCTGTGCTGCCTGTGCTTGCTGCCTGTGCTTGCTGTGCTGCTTGTGCTTGCTGCCTGTGCTTGCTGTGCTGCCTGAGCTTGCTGTTCTGCCTGTGCTTGCTGCCTGTGCTTGCTGTGCTGCCTGAGCTGCCTGAGCTGCCTGTGCTTGCTGCCTGTGCTTGCTGTGCTTCCTGAGCTGCCTGAGCTGCCTGTGCTTGCTGCCTGTGCTTGCTGTGCTGCCTGTGCTTGCTGTGCTGCCTGTGCTTGCTGCATGTGCTTGCTGTGCTGCCTGTGCTTGCTGTACTGCCTTTGCTTGCTGCCTGTGCTTGCTGCCTGTGCTTGCTGTGCCGCCTGTGCTTGTTGGGCTGCCTGTACTTGCTGTGCTTGCTATGCTGCCTGTGCTTGCTGCCTGTGCTTGCTGTGCTGCCTGTGCTTGCTGCCTGTGCTTGCTGTGCTGCCTGTGCTTGCTGCCTGTGCTTGCTGTGCTGCCTATGCTTGCTGTTTGTGCTTGCTGTGCTGCCTGTGCTTGCTGTTTGTGCTTGCTGTGCTGCCTGTGCTTGCTGGCTGTGCTTGCTGTGCTGCCTGTGCTTGCTGCCTGTGCTTGCTGTGCTGCCTGTGCTTGCTGCCTGTGCTTGCTGCGCTGCGTGTGCTTGCTGTGCTGCCTGTGCTTGCTGCCTGTGCTTGCTGCCTGTGCTTGCTGCCTGTGCTTGCTGTGCTGCCTGTGCTGCCTGTGCTTGCTGCCTGTGCTTGCTGTGCTGCCTGTGCTTGCTTCCTGTGCTGCCTGTGCTTGCTGTGCTGCCTGTGCTTGCTGCCTGTGCTTGATTCATGTGCTGCCTGTGCTGCCTGTGCTTGCTGCCTGTGCTTGCTGTGCTGCCTCTGCTTGCTGTCTGTGCTTGCTGTGCTGCCTGTGCTTGCTGCCTGTGCTGCCAGTGCTGCCTGTGCTTGCTGCCTGTGCTGCCTGTGCTTGCTGTGCTGCCTGAGCTGCCTGTGCTTGCTGCCTGTGCTTGCTGTGCTGCTTGTGCTTGCTGCCTGTGCTTGCTGTGCTGTCTGTGCTTGCTGTGCTGCCTGTGCTTGCTGTGCCGCCTGTGTTTGTTGGGCTGCCTGTACTTGCTGTGCTTGCTGCCTGTGCTTGTTGTGCTGCCTATGCTTGCTGTTTGTGCTTGCTGTGCTGCCTGTGCTTGCTGCCTGTGCTTGCTGTGCTGCTTGTGCTTGCTGCCTGTGCTTGCTGTGCTGCCTGTGCTTGCTGCTTGTGCTTGCTGTGCTGCCTGTGCTTGCTGTGCTGCCTGAGCTGCCTGAGCTGCCTGTGCTTGCTGCCTGTGCTTGCTGTGCTGCCTGAGCTGCCTGAGCTGCCTGTGCTTGCTGCCTGTGCTTGCTGTGCTGCCTGTGCTTGCTGCCTGTGCTTGCTGTGCTGCCTGTGCTTGCTGCATGTGCTTGCTGTGCTGCCTGTGCTTGCTGTGCTGCCTTTGCTTGCTGCCTGTGCTTGCTGCCTGTGCTTGCTGTGCCGCCTGTGCTTGTTGGGCTGCCTGTACTTGCTGTGCTTGCTATGCTGCCTGTGCTTGCTGCCTGTGCTTGCTGTGCTGCCTATGCTTGCTGTTTGTGCTTGCTGTGCTGCCTGTGCTTGCTGCCTGTGCTTGCTGTGCTGCCTATGCTTGCTGTTTGTGCTTGCTGTGCTGCCTGTGCTTGCTGTGCTGCCTGTGCTTGCTGTTTGTGCTTGCTGTGCTGCCTGTGCTTGCTGGCTGTGCTTGCTGTGCTGCCTGTGCTTGCTGCCTGTGCTTGCTGCCTGTGCTTGCTGTGCTGCCTGTGCTGCCTGTGCTTGCTGCCTGTGCTTGCTGTGCTGCCTGTGCTTGCTGTGCTGCCTGAGCTGCCTGTGCTTGCTGCCTGTGCTTCCTGTGCTGCTTGTGCTTGCTGCCTGTGCTTGCTGTGCTGTCTGTGCTTGCTGTGCTGCCTGTGCTTGCTGCGCTGCGTGTGCTTGCTGTGCTGCCTGTGCTTGCTGCCTGTGCTTGCTGTGCTGCCTGTGCTTGCTGCCTGTGCTTGCTGCCTGTGCTTGCTGTGCCGCCTGTGCTTGTTGGGCTGCCTGTGCTTGCTGTGCTTGCTGCCTGTGCTTGTTGTGCTGCCTATGCTTGCTGTTTGTGCTTGCTGTGCTGCCTCTGCTTGCTGCCTGTGCTGCTTGTGCTTGCTGCCTGTGCTTGCTGTGCTGCCTGTGCTTGCTGTGCTGCCTGTGCTTGCTGCCTGTGCTTGCTGCCTGTGCTTGCTGTGCTGCCTGTGCTTGCTGTGCTGCCTGAGCTGCCTGTGCTTGCTGCCTGTGCTTGCTGTGCTGCCTGTGCTTGCTGCGCTGCGTGTGCTTGCTGTGATGCCTGTGCTTGCTGCCTGTGCTTGCTGCTTGTGCTTGCTGTGCTGCCTGTGCTTGCTGTGCTGCCTTTGCTTGTTACCTGTGCTTGCTGCCTGTGCTTGATGTGCTGCCTGTGCTGCCTGTTAGCGATGCATTTGATTTCGCCCATAACACGCGGTAATTCGACAGTGGCACACGACAGTGCGTTGCTGTGTCACCGGTTTTTGGAGGCGCCGAGAGTCGCGGATCATATGTTTACCTCGGCGGCCGGTGCATTGACCTGCGTCTCAGTAAGAGTAAGCATTGTAAACAAATGCGAGAGTGAATCTCGCCGAAGATCGGAGCAGGCTTTGACTGTTGGAAAGAGAACGGAGCTTGACCCCTCTGCACTTCCCCCAGAATCGCTAAAACGAACACATCTCGTCGAGCTATTTTGCGGGTTTCTAACATGCCTGTGCTGCCTGTGCTTGCTGTGTTGCCTGTGCTGCCTGTGCTTGCTGCCTGTGCTTGCTGTGCTGCCTGTGCTTGCTGCCTGTGCTTGCTGTGCTTGCTATGCTGCCTGTGCAAGCTGCCTGTGCTTGCTGTGCTGCCTGTGCTTGCTGCCTGTACTTGCTGTGCTGCCTGTGCTTGCTGCCTGTGCTTGCTGTGCTTGCTGTGCTGCCTGTGCTTGCTGAGCTGCCTGTGCTTGCTGCCTGTGCTTACTGTGCTGTCTGTGCTTGGTGTGCTGCCTGTGCTTGCTGCCTGTGCTGCCTGTGCTTGATGTGCTGCCTGTGCTTGCTGCCTGTGCTTGCTGTGCTGCCTGTGCTTGCTTTGCAGCCTGTGCTTGCTGCCTGTGCTTGATGTGCTACCTGTGCTTGCTGTGCTGCCTGTGCTGGCTGCCTGTGTTTGCTGTGCTGCCTGTGCTTGGTGTGCTGCCTGTGCTTGCTGCCTGTGCTTGGTGTGCTGCCTGTGCTTGCTGCCTGTGCTTGCTGCCAGTGCTTGCTGTGCTGCCTGTACTTGCTGTGCTGCCTGTGCTTGCTGCCTGTGCTTGCTGTGCTGCCTGTGCTTGCTGTGCTGCCTGTGCTTGCTGTCTGTGCTTGCTGTGCTGCCTGTGCTTGCTACCTGTGCTTGCTGTGCTTGCTGTGCTGCCTGTGCAAGCTGCCTGTGCTTGCTGTGCTGCCTGTGCTTGCTGCCTGTGCTTGCTGTGCTGCCTGTGCTTACTGCCTGTGCTTGCTGTGCTGCCTGTGCTTGCTGCCTGTGCTTGCTGTGCTGCCTGTGCATGCTGTGCTGCCTGTGCTTGCTGCCTGTGCTGCCTGTGCTTGCTGCCTGTGCTTGCTGCCTGTGCTTGCTGTGCTGCCTGTGCTTGCTGCCTGTGCTTGCTGTGCTGCCTGTGCTTGCTGCCTGTGCTTGATGTGCTGCCTGTGCTTGCTGCCTGTGCTTGCTGCCTGTGCTTGCTGTGCTGCCTGTGCTTGCTGTGCTGCCTGTGCTTGCTGCCTGTGCTTGCTATGCTGCCTGTACTTGCTGTGCTGCCTGTTAGCGATGCATTTGATTTCGCCCATAACACGCGGTAATTCGACAGTGGCATACGACAGTGCGTTGCTGTGTCACCTGTTTTTGGAGGCGCCGAGAGTCGCGGATCATATGTTTACCTCGGCGGCCGGTGCATTGACCTGCGTCTCAGTAAGAGAAAGCATTGTAAACAAATGCGAGAGTGAATCAAGCCGAAGATCGGAGCAGGCTTTGCCTGTTGGAAAGAGGACGGAGCTTGACCCCTCTGCACTTCCCCCAGAATCGCTAAAACGAACACATCTCGTCGAGCTATTTTGCGGGTTTCTAACATGCCTGTGCTGCCTGTGCTTGCTGTGTTGCCTGTGCTGCCTGTGCTTGCTGTGCTGCCTGTGCTTGCTACCTGTGCTTGCTGTGCTTGCTATGCTGCCTGTGCAAGCTGCCTGTGCTTGCTGTGCTGCCTGTGCTTGCTGTGCTGCCTGTGCTTGCTGCCTGTACTTGCTGTGCTGCCTGTGCTTGCTGCCTGTGCTTGCTGTGCTGCCTGTGCTTGCTGAGCTGCCTGTGCTTGCTGCCTGTGCTTACTGTGTTGCCTGTGCTTGCTGTGCTGCCTGTGCTTGCTGCCTGTGCTTGCTGTGCTGCCTGTGCTTGATGTGCTGCCTGTGCTTGCTGCCTGTGCTTGCTGTGCTGCCTGTGCTTGCTTTGCAGCCTGTGCTTGCTGCCTGTGCTTGCTGTGCTACCTGTGCTTGCTGTGCTGCCTCTGTTTGCTGCCTGTGCTTGCTGTGCTGCCTGTGCTTGGTGTGCTGCCTGTGCTTGCTGTGCTGCCTGTGCTTGGTGTGCTGCCTGTGCTTGCTGCCTGTGCTTGCTGTGCTGCCTGTGCTTGGTGTGCTGCCTGTGCTTGCTGCCTGTGCTTGCTGTGCTTGCTGTGCTGCCTGTGCTTGCTGCCAGTGCTTGCTGTGCTGCCTGTACTTGCTGTGCTGCCTGTGCTTGCTGCCTGTGCTTGCTGTGCTTGCTGTGCTGCCTGTGCTTGCTGTGCTGCCTGTGCTTGCTGCCTGTGCTTGCTGTGCTGCCTGTGCTTGCTGCCTGTGCTTGCTGTGCTTGCTATGCTGCCTGTGCAAGCTGCCTATGCTTGCTGTGCTGCCTGTGCTTGCTGCCTGTGCTTGCTGTGCTGCCTGTGCTTGCTGCCTGTGCTTGCTGTGCTGCCTGTGCATGCTGTGCTGCCTGTGCTTGCTGCCTGTGCTTGCTGCCTGTGCTTGCTGTGCTGCCTGTGCTTGCTGCCTGTGCTTGCTGCCTGTGCTTGCTGTGCTGCCTGTGCTTGCTGCCTGTGCTTGCTGTGCTGCCTGTGCTTGCTGTGCTGCCTGTGCTTGCTGCCTGTGCTTGCTATGCTGCCTGTACTTGCTGTGCTGCCTGTTAGCGATGCATTTGATTTCGCCCATAACACGCGGTAATTCGACTGTGGCATACGACAGTGCGTTGCTGTGTCACCTGTTTTTGGAGGCGCCGAGAGTCGCGGATCATATGTTTACCTCGGCGGCCGGTGCATTGACCTGCGTCTCAGTAAGAGTAAGCATTGTATACAAATGCGAGAGTGTATCTCGCCGAAGATCGGAGCAGGCTTTACCTGTTGGAAAGAGGACGGAGCTTGACCCCTCTGCAATCCCCCAGAATCGCTAAAACGAATACATCTCGTCTAGCTATTTTGCGGGTTTCTAACATGCCTGTGCTTGCTGCCTGTGCTTGCTGTGCTGCCTGTGCTTGCTGCCAGTGCTTGCTGTGCTTGCTGCCTGTGCTTGCTGCCTGTGCTTGCTGTGCTGCCTGTGCTTGCTGCCTGTGCTTGCTGTGCTGCCTGTTAGCGATGCATTTGATTTCGCCCATAACACGCGGTAATTCGACAGTGGCATACGACAGTGCGTTGCTGTGTCACCTGTTTTTGGAAGCGCCGAGAGTCGTGGATCATATGTTTACCTCAGCGGCCGGTGCATTGACCTGCGTCTCAGTAAGAGAAAGCATTGTAAACAAATGCGAGAGTGAATCAAGCCGAAGATCGGAGCAGGCTTTGCCTGTTGGAAAGAGGACGGAGCTTGACCCCTCTGCAATCCCCCAGAATCGTTAAAACGAACACATCTCGTCGAGCTATTTTGCGGGTTTCTAACATGCCTGTGCTAGCTGCCTGTGCTTGCTGTGCTGCCTGTGCTTGCTGCCTGTGCTTGCTGCCTGTGCTTGCTGTGCTGCCTGTGCTTGCTGCCTGTGCTTGCTGTGCTGCCTGTGCTGTGCTGCCTGTGCTGCCTGTGCTTGCTGCCTGTGCTTGCTGTGCTGCCTGTGCTTGCTGCCTGTGCTTGCTGTGCTACCTGTGCTTGCTGCCTGTGCTTGCTGTGCTGCCTGTGCTGCCTGTGCTTGCTGCCTGTGCTTGCTGTGCTGCCTGTGCTTGCTGCCTGTGATTGCTGTGCTTGCTATGCTGCCTGTGCTTGGTGTGCTGCCTGTGCTTGCTGCCTGTGCTTGCTGTGCTGCCTGTGCTTGCTGCCTGTGCTTGCTGTGCTGTCTGTGCTTGCTGCCTGTGCTTGCTATGCTGCCTGTACTTGCTGTGCTGCCGGTTAGCGATGCATTTGATTTCGCCCATAACACGCAGTAATTCGACAGTGGCACATGACAGTGCGTTGCTGTGTCACCTGTTTTTGGAGGCGCCGAGAGTCGCGGATCATATGTTTACCTCGGCGGCCGGTGCATTGACCTGCGTCTCAGTAAGAGTAAGCGTTGTAAACAAATGCGAGAGTGAATCTCGCCGAAGATCGGAGCAGGCTTTGCCTGTTGGAAAGAGGACGGAGCTTGACCCCTCTGCACTTCCCCCAGAAACGCTAAAACGAACACATCTCGTCGAGCTATTTTGCGGATTTCTAACATGCCTGTGCTAGCTGCCTGTGCTTGCTGTGCTGCCTGTGCTTGCTGCCTGTGCTTGCTGCCTGTGCTTGCTGTGCTGCCTGTGCTTGCTGTGCTGCCTGTTAGCGATGCATTTGATTTCGCACATAACACGCGGTAATTCGACAGTGGCTCACGACAGTGCGTTGCTGTGTCACCTGTTTTTGGAGGCGCCAAGAGTCGCGGATCATATGTTTACCTCGGCGGCCGGTGCATTGACCTGCGTCTCAGTAAGAGTAAGCATTGTAAACAAATGCGAGAGTGAATCTCGCCGAAGATCGGAGCAGGCTTTGCCTGTTGGAAAGAGGACGGAGCTTGACCCCTCTGCACTTCCCCCAGAATCGCTAAAACGAACACATCTCGTCGAGCTATTTTGCGGGTTTCTAACATGCCTGTGCTGCCTGTGCTTGCTGCCTGTGCTTGCTGTGCTTGCTATGCTGCCTGTGCTTGCTGTGCTGCCTGTGCTTGCTGCCTGTACTTGCTGTGCTGCCTGTGCTTGCTGCCTGTGCTTGCTGTGCTTGCTGTGCTGCCTGTGCTTGCTGCCTGTGCTTACTGTGTTGCCTGTGCTTGCTGTGCTGCCTGTGCTTGGTGTGCTGCCTGTGCTTGCTGCCTGTGCTTGCTGTGCTGCCTGTGCTTGCTGTGCTGCCTGTGCTTGATGTGCTGCCTGTGCTTGCTGCCTGTGCTTGCTGTGCTGGCTGTGCTTGCTTTGCAGCCTGTGCTTGCTGCCTGTGCTTGCTGTGCTGCCTGTGCTTGCTGTGCTGCCTGTGCTTGCTGCCTGTGCTTGCTGTGCTTGCTATGCTGCCTGTGCAAGCTGCCTGTGCTTGCTGCCTGTGCTTGCTGCCTGTGCTTGCTGCCTGTGCTGCCTGTGCTGCCTGTGCTTGCTGCCTGTTCTTGCTGTGCTGCCTGTACTTGCTGCCTGTGCTTGCTGTGCTGCCTGTTAGCGATGCATTTGATTTCGGCCATAACACGCGGTAATTCGACAGTGGCACACGACAGTGCGTTGCTGTGTCACCTGTTTTTGGAGGCGCCGAGTGTCGCGGATCATATGTTTACCTCGGCGGCCGGTGCATTGACCTGCGTCTCAGTAAGAGTAAGCGTTGTAAACAAATGCGAGAGTGAATCTCGCCGAAGATCGGAGCAGGCTTTGCCTGTTGGAAAGAGGACGGAGCTTGACCCCTCTGCACTTCCCCCAGAAACGCTAAACCGAACACATCTCGTCGAGCTATTTTGCGGGTTTCTAACATACCTGTGCTAGCTGCCTGTGCTTGCTGCCTGTGCTTGCTGCCTGTGCTTGCTGTGCTGCCTGTGCTTGCTGCCTGTGCTCGCTGTGCTGCCTGTGCTTGCTGTGCTGCCTGTGCTTGCTGCCTGTGCTTGCTGTGCTGCCTGTGCTTGCTGTGCTGCCTGTGCTTGCTGTGCTGCCTGTTAGCGATGCATTTGATTTCGCCCATAACACGCGGTAATTCGACAGTGGCACACGACAGTGCGTTGCTGTGTCACCTGTTTTTGGAGGCGCCGAGAGTCGCGGATCATATGTTTACCTCGGCGGCCGGTGCATTCACCTGCGTCTCAGTAAGAGTAAGCATTGTAAACAAATGCGAGAGTGAATCTCGCCGAAGATCGGAGCAGGGTTTGCCTGTTGGAAAGAGGACGGAGCTTGACCCCTCTGCACTTCCCCCAGAATCGCTAAAACGAACACATCTCGTCGAGCTATTTTGCGGGTTTCTAACATGCCTGTGCTGCCTGTGCTTGCTGCCTGTGCTTGCTGTGCTGCCTGTGCTTGGTGTGCAGCCTGTGTTTGCTGCCTGTGCTTGCTGTGCTGCCTGTGCTTGGTGTGCTGCATGTGCTTGCTGCCTGTGCTTGCTGTGCTGCCTGTGCTTGCTGCCTGTGCTTGCTGTGCTGCCTGTGCTTGCTGTACTTGCTGTGCTGCCTGTGCTTGCTGTGTTGCCTGTGCTTGCTGCCTGTGCTTGCTGTGCTGCCTGTGCTTGCTGCCGGTGCTTGCTGTGCTTGCTATGCTGCCTGTGCAAGCTGCCTGTGCTTGCTGTGCTGCCTGTGCTTGCTGCCTGTGCTTGCTGTGCTGCCTGTGCTTGCTGCCTGTGCTTGCTGTGCTGCCTGTGCATGCTGTGCTGCCTGTGCTTGCTGCCTGTGCTCGCTGTGCTGCCTGTGCTTGCTGCCTCTGCTTGCTGTGCTGCCTGTGCTTGCTGTGCTGCCTGTGCTTGCTGTGCTGCCTGTGCTTGCTGCCTGTGCTTGCTGTGCTGCCTGTGCTTGCTGCCTGTGCTTGCTGTGCTGCCTGGGCTTGCTGCCTGTGCTTGCTGTGCTGCCTGTGCTTGATGTGCTGCCTGTGCTTGCTGCCTGTGCTTGCTGTGCTGCCTGTCCTTGCTGTGCAGCCTGTGCTTGCTGTGCTGCGTGTGCTTGCTGCCTGTGGTGCCTGTGCTTGCTGTGCTGCCTGTGCTGCCTGTGCTTGCTGCCTGTGCTTGCTGCCTGTGCTTGCTGTGCTTGCTATGCTGCCTGTATAAGCTGCCTGTGGTTGCTGTGCTGCCTGTGCTTGCTGTGATGCCTGTGCTTGCTGTGCTGCCTGTGCTTGCTGCCTGTGCTTGCTGTGCTTGCTGTGCTGCCTGTGCTTGCTGTGCTGCCTGTGCTTGCTGCCTGTGCTTACTGTGTTGCCTGTGCTTGCTGTGATGCCTGTGCTTGGTGTGCTGCCTGTGCTTGCTGTGCTGCCTGTGCTTGATGTGCTGGCTGTGCTTGCTGCCTGTGCTTGCTTTGCTGCCTGTGCTTGCTGTGCAGCCTGTGCTTGCTGCCTGTGCTTGCTGTGCTGCCTGTGCTTGCTGCCTGTGCTTGCTGCCTGTGCTTGCTGCCTGTGCTTGCTGCCTGTGCTTGCTGTGCTGCCTGTGCTTGCTGCCTGTGCTTGCTGTGCTTGCTGTGCTGCCTGTGCTTGGTGTGCAGCCTGTGTTTGCTGCCTGTGCTTGCTGTGCTGCCTGTGCTTGGTGTGCTGCCTGTGCTTGCTGCCTGTGCTTGCTGCCTGTGCTTGCTGTACTTGCTGTGCTGCCTGTGCTTGCTGTGTTGCCTGTGCTTGCTGCCTGTGCTTGCTGTGCTGCCTGTGCTTGCTGCCGGTGCTTGCTGTGCTTGCTATGCTGCCTGTGCAAGCTGCCTGTGCTTGCTGTGCTGCCTGTGCTTGCTGCCTGTGCTTGCTGTGCTGCCTGTGCTTGCTGCCTGTGCTTGCTGTGCTGCCTGTGCATGCTGTGCTGCCTGTGCTTGCTGCCTGTGCTCGCTGTGCTGCCTGTGGTTGCTGCCTCTGCTTGCTGTGCTGCCTGTGCTTGCTGTGCTGCCTGTGCTTGCTGCCTGTGCTTGCTGTGCTGCCTGTGCTTGCTGTGCTGCCTGTGCTTGCTGCCTGTGCTTGCTGTGCTGCCTGGGCTTGCTGCCTGTGCTTGCTGTACTTGCTGTGCTGCCTGTGCTTGATGTGCTGCCTGTGCTTGCTGCCTGTGCTTGCTGTGCTGCCTGTCCTTGCTGTGCAGCCTGTGCTTGCTGTGCTGCGTGTGCTTGCTGCCTGTGGTGCCTGTGCTTGCTGTGCTGCCTGTGCTGCCTGTGCTTGCTGCCTGTGCTTGCTGTGCTGCCTGTGCTTGCTGCCTGTGCTTGCTGTGCTTGCTATGCTGCCTGTATAAGCTGCCTGTGGTTGCTGTGCTGCCTGTGCTTGATGTGCTGGCTGTGCTTGCTGCCTGTGCTTGCTTTGCTGCCTGTGCTTGCTGTGCAGCCTGTGCTTGCTGCCTGTGCTTGCTGTGCTGCCTGTGCTTGCTGCCTGTGCTTGCTGCCTGTGCTTGCTGCCTGTGCTTGCTTTGCTGCCTGTGCTTGCTGTGCAGCCTGTGCTTGCTGCCTGTGCTTGCTGTGCTGCCTGTGCTTGCTGCCTGTGCTTGCTGCCTGTGCTTGCTGCCTGTGCTTGCTGTGCTGCCTGTGCTTGCTGCCTGTGCTTGCTGTGCTTGCTGTGCTGCCTGTGCTTGGTGTGCAGCCTGTGTTTGCTGCCTGTGCTTGCTGTGCTGCCTGTGCTTGGTGTGCTGCCTGTGCTTGCTGTGCTGCCTGTGCTTGCTGCCTGTGCTTGCTGTGCTGCCTGTGCTTGCTGTACTTGCTGTACTGCCTGTGCTTGCTGTGTTGCCTGTGCTTGCTGCCTGTGCTTGCTGTGCTGCCTGTGCTTGCTGCTGGTGCTTGCTGTGCTTGCTATGCTGCCTGTGCAAGCTGCCTGTGCTTGCTGTGCTGCCTGTGCTTGCTGCCTGTGCTTGCTGTGCTGCCTGTGCTTGCTGCCTGTGCTTGCTGTGCTGCCTGTGCATGCTGTGCTGCCTGTGCTTGCTGCCTGTGCTCGCTGTGCTGCCTGTGGTTGCTGCCTCTGCTTGCTGTGCTGCCTGTGCTTGCTGTGCTGCCTGTGCTTGCTGCCTGTGCTTTCTGTGCTGCCTGTGCTTGCTGTGCTGCCTGTGCTTGCTGCCTGTGCTTGCTGTGCTGCCTGGGCTTGCTGCCTGTGCTTGCTGTACTTGCTGTGCTGCCTGTGCTTGATGTGCTGCCTGTGCTTGCTGCCTGTGCTTGCTGTGCTGCCTGTCCTTGCTGTGCAGCCTGTGCTTGCTGTGCTGCGTGTGCTTGCTGCCTGTGGTGCCTGTGCTTGCTGTGCTGCCTGTGCTGCCTGTGCTTGCCGCCTGTGCTTGCTGTGCTGCCTGTGCTTGCTGCCTGTGCTTGCTGTGCTTGCTATGCTGCCTGTATAAGCTGCCTGTGGTTGCTGTGCTGCCTGTGCTTGATGTGCTGGCTGTGCTTGCTGCCTGTGCTTGCTTTGCTGCCTGTGCTTGCTGTGCAGCCTGTGCTTGCTGCCTGTGCTTGCTGCCTGTGCTTGCTGCCTGTGCTTGCTGTGCTACCTGTGCTTGCTGCCTGTGCTTGCTGTACTTGCTGTGCTGCCTGTGCTTGCTGCCTGTGCTTGCTGTGCTGCCTGTGCATGCTGTGCTGCCTGTGCTTGCTGCCTGTGCTTGCTGCCTGTGCTTGCTGTGCTGCCTGTGCTTGCTGCCTGTGCTTGCTGCCTGTGCTTGCTGTGCTGCCTGTGCTTGCTGTGCTTGTGTGCTGCCTGTGCTTGCTGTGCTGCCTGTGCTTGCTGCCTGTGCTTGCTGTGCTGCCTGTGCTTGCTGCCTGTGCTTGCTGTGCTGCCTGTGTTTGCTGTGCTGCCTGTGCTGCCTGTGCTGCCTGTGCTTGCTGTGCTGCCTGTGCTGCCTGTGCTTGGTGTGCTGCCTGTGCTTGCTGTACTGCCTGTGCTTGCTGTGCTGCCTGTGTTTGCCGCCTGTGCTTGCTGTGCTGCCTGTGCTTGCTGCCTGTGCTTGCTGTGTTGCCTGTGCTTGCTGCCTGTGCTTGCTGTGCTGCCTGTGCTGCCTGTGCTTGCTGTGCTGCCTGTGCTTGGTGTGCTGCCTGTGCTGCCTGTGCTGCCTGTGCTTGCTGCCTGTGCTTGCTGTGCTGCCTGTTAGCGATGCATTTGATTTCGCCCATAACACGCGGTAATTCGACAGTGGCGCACGACAGTGCGTTGCTGTATCACCTGTTTTTGGAGGCGCCGAGAATCGCGGATCATATGTTTACCTCGGCGGCCGGTGCATTGACCTGCGTCTCAGTAAGAGTAAGCATTGTAAACAAATGCGAGAGTGAATCTCGCCGAACATCGGAGCAGGCTTTGCCAGTTGGAAAGAGGATGGAGCTTGACCCCCCTGCACTTCCCCCAGAATCGCTAAAACGAACACATCTCGTCGAGCTATTTTGCGGGTTTCTAACATGCCTGTGCTTGCTGCCTGTGCTTGCTGTGCTGCCTGTGCTTGCTGCCTGTGCTTGCTGTGCTGCCTGTGCTTGCTGCCTGTGCTTGCTGTGCTTGCTATGCTGCCTTTGCAAGCTGCCTGTGCTTGCTGCCTGTGCTTGCTGCCTGTGCTTGCTGTGCTTGCTGTGCTGCCTGTGCTTGGTGTGCAGCCTGTGCTTGCTGCCTGTGCTTGCTGTGCTGCCTGTGCTTGGTGTGCTGCCTGTGCTTGCTGCCTGTGCTTGCTGTGCTGCCTGTGCTTGCTGCCTGTGCTTGCTGCCTGTGCTTGCTGTGCTGCCTGTGCTTGCTGTGCTTGTGTGCTGCCTGTGCTTGCTGTGCTGCCTGTGCTTGCTGCCTGTGCTTGCTGTGCTGCCTGTGCTTGCTGCCTGTGCTTGCTGTGCTGCCTGTGTTTGCTGTGCTGCCTGTGCTGCCTGTGCTGCCTGTGCTTGCTGTGCTGCCTGTGCTGCCTGTGCTTGGTGTGCTGCCTGTGCTTGCTGTACTGCCTGTGCTTGCTGTGCTGCCTGTGTTTGCCGCCTGTGCTTGCTGTGCTGCCTGTGCTTGCTGCCTGTGCTTGCTGTGTTGCCTGTGCTTGCTGCCTGTGCTTGCTGTGCTGCCTGTGCTGCCTGTGCTTGCTGTGCTGCCTGTGCTTGGTGTGCTGCCTGTGCTGCCTGTGCTGCCTGTGCTTGCTGCCTGTGCTTGCTGTGCTGCCTGTTAGCGATGCATTTGATTTCGCCCATAACACGCGGTAATTCGACAGTGGCGCACGACAGTGCGTTGCTGTATCACCTGTTTTTGGAGGCGCCGAGAATCGCGGATCATATGTTTACCTCGGCGGCCGGTGCATTGACCTGCGTCTCAGTAAGAGTAAGCATTGTAAACAAATGCGAGAGTGAATCTCGCCGAACATCGGAGCAGGCTTTGCCAGTTGGAAAGAGGATGGAGCTTGACCCCCCTGCACTTCCCCCAGAATCGCTAAAACGAACACATCTCGTCGAGCTATTTTGCGGGTTTCTAACATGCCTGTGCTTGCTGCCTGTGCTTGCTGTGCTGCCTGTGCTTGCTGCCTGTGCTTGCTGTGCTGCCTGTGCTTGCTGCCTGTGCTTGCTGTGCTTGCTATGCTGCCTTTGCAAGCTGCCTGTGCTTGCTGCCTGTGCTTGCTGCCTGTGCTTGCTGTGCTTGCTGTGCTGCCTGTGCTTGGTGTGCAGCCTGTGCTTGCTGCCTGTGCTTGCTGTGCTGCCTGTGCTTGGTGTGCTGCCTGTGCTTGTTGCCTGTGCTTGCTGTGCTGCCTGTGCTTGCTGCCGGTGCTTGCTGTGCTTGCTATGCTGCCTGTGCAAGCTGCCTGTGCTTGCTGTGCTGCCTGTGCTTGCTGCCTGTGCTTGCTGTGCTGCCTGTGCTTGCTGCCTGTGCTTGCTGTGCTGCCTGTGCTTGCTGTGCTGCCTGTGCATGCTGTGCTGCCTGTGCTTGCTGCCTGTGCTTGCTGTGCTGCCTGTGCTTGCTGCCTGTGCTTGCTGCCTGTGCTTGTTGCCAGTGCTTGCTGTGCTTGCTGCCTGTGCTTGCTGTGCTGCCTGTGCTTGCTGCCTGTGCTTGCTGTGCTGCCTGTGCTTGCTGCCTGTGCTCGCTGTGCTGCCTGTGCTGCCTGTGCTTGCTGTGCTGCCTGTGCTTGGTGTGCTGCCTGTGCTTGCTGTGCTGCCTGTGCTTACTGCCTGTGCAAGCTGCCTGTTCTTGCTGTGCTGCCTGTGCTTGCTGTGCTGCCTGTGCATGCTGTGCTGCCTGTGCTTGCTGCCTGTGCTTGCTGCCTGTGCTTGCTGCCTGTGCATGCTGTGCTGCCTGTGCTTGCTGCCTGTGCTTGCTGCCTGTGCTTGCTGTGCTGCCTGTGCTGTGCTGCCTGTGTTTGCTGTGCTGCCTGTGCTTGCTGCCTGTGCTTGCTGTGCTGCCTGTGCTTGCTGTGCTGCCTGTGCTTGCTGCCTGTGCTTGCTGTGCTGCCTGTTAGCGATGCATTTGATTTCGCCCATAACACGCGGTAATTCGACAGTGGCACACGACAGTGCGTTGCTGTGTCACCTGTTTTTGGAGGCGCCGAGAGTCGCGGATCATATGTTTACCTCGGCGGCCGGTGCATTGACCTGCGTCTCAGTAAGAGTAAGCGTTGTAAACAAATGCGAGAGTGAATCTCGCCGAAGATCGGAGCAGGCTTTGCCTGTTGGAAAGAGGACGGAGCTTGACCCCTCTGCACTTCCCCCAGAAACGCTAAACCGAACACATCTCGTCGAGCTATTTTGCGGGTTTCTAACATACCTGTGCTAGCTGCATGTGCTTGCTGTGCTGCCTGTGCTTGCTGCCTGTGCTTGCTGCCTGTGCTTGCTGTGCTGCCTGTGCTTGCTGCCTGTGCTCGCTGTGCTGCCTGTGCTTGCTGTGCTGCCTGTGCTTGCTGCCTGTGCTTGCTGTGCTGCCTGTGCTTGCTGTGCTGCCTGTTAGCGATGCATTTGATTTCGCCCATAACACGCGGTAATTCGACAGTGGCACACGACAGTGCGTTGCTGTGTCACCTGTTTTTGGAGGCGCCGAGAGTCGCGGATCATATGTTTACCTCGGCGGCCGGTGCATTCACCTGCGTCTCAGTAAGAGTAAGCATTGTAAACAAATGCGAGAGTGAATCTCGCCGAAGATCGGAGCAGGGTTTGCCTGTTGGAAAGAGGACGGAGCTTGACCCCTCTGCACTTCCCCCAGAATCGTTAAAACGAACACATCTCGTCGAGCTATTTTGCGGGTTTCTAACATGCCTGAGCTTGCTGCCTGTGCTTACTGTGCTGCCTGTGCTTGCTGCCTGTGCTTGCTGTGCTGCCTGTGCTTGCTGCCTGTGCTTGCTGTGCTGCCTGTGCTTGCTGCCTGTGCTTGCTGTGCTTGCTATGCTGCCTGTGCAAGCTGCCTGTGCTTGCTGCCTGTACTTGCTGTGCTTGCTGTGCTGCCTGTGCTTGCTGTGCTGCCTGTGCTTGCTGCCTGTGCTTACTGTGTTGCCTGTGCTTGCTGTGCTGCCTGTACTTGGTGTGCTGCCTGTGCTTGCTGTGCTGCCTGTGCTTGCTGTGCTGCCTGCGCTTGATGTGCTGCCTGTGCTTGCTGCCTGTGCTTGCTGTGCTGCCTGTGCTTGCTGCCTGTGCTTGCTGTGCTGCCTGTGCTTGCTGCCTGTGCTTGCTGTGCTTGCTATGCTGCCTTTGCAAGCTGCCTGTGCTTGCTGCCTGTGCTTGCTGTGCTGCCTGTGCTTGCTGCCTGTGCTTGCTGTGCAGCCTGTGCTTGATGTGCTGCCTGTGCTGCCTGTGCTTGCTGCCTGTGCTTGCTGTGCTGCCTGTGCTTGCTGCCTGTGCTTGCTGTGCTGCCTGTGCTTGCTGCCTGTGCTTGCTGCCTGTGCTTGCTGTGCTGCCTGTGTTTGCTGCCTGTTCTTGCTGTGCTGCCTGTGCTTGCTGCCTGTGCTTGCTGTGCTGCCTGTGTTTGCTGTGCTGCCTGTGCTTGCTGTGCTGCCTGTGCTTGCTAACTGTGCTTGCTGTGCTGCCTGTGCTTGCTGCCTGTGCTTGCTGTGCTGCCTG
This sequence comes from Priocnemis perturbator, assembly GCA_963942575.1. NCBI lineage: Eukaryota > Metazoa > Arthropoda > Insecta > Hymenoptera > Pompilidae > Priocnemis > Priocnemis perturbator. The sequence continues at coordinate 339,254 of CAWWDK010000169.1, forward strand.
TGCTTGCTGCCTGTGCTTGCTGTGCTGTCTGTGCTTGCTGTGCTGCCTGTGCTTGCTGCCTTTGCTTGCTATGCTGCCTGTACTTGCGGTGCTGCCTGTTAGCGATGCATTTAATTTCGCCCATAACACGCGGTAATTCGACAGTGGCACATGACAGTGCGTTGCTGTGTCACCTGTTTTTGGAGGCGCCGAGATTCGCGGATCATATGTTTACCTCGGCGGCCGGTTTATTGACCTGCGTCTCAGTAAGAGTAAGCGTTGTAAACAAATGCGAGAGTGAATCTCGCCGAAGATCGGAGCAGGCTTTGCCTGTTGGAAAGAGGACGGAGCTTGACCCCTCTGCACTTCCCCCAGAATCGCTAAAACGAACACATCTCGTCGAGCTATTTTGCTGGTTTCTAACATGCCTGTGCTGCCTGTGCTTGCTGTGTTGCCTGTGCTGCCTGTGCTTGCTGCCTGTGCTGGCTGTGCTGCCTGTGCTTGCTGCCTGTGCTTGCTGCCTGTGCTTGCTGTGCTGCCTGTGTTTGCTGCCTGTGCTTGCTGCCTGTGCTTGCTGTGCTGCCTGTGCTTGCTGCCTGTGCTTGCTGCCTGTGTTTGCTGTGCTGCCTGTGCTTGCTGCCTGTGCTTGCTGTGCTGCCTGTGTTTGCTGCCTTTGCTTGCTGTGCTGCCTGTGCTTGTTGCCTGTGCTTGCTGTGCTGCCTGTGCTTGTTGCCTGTGCTTGCTGTGCTGCCTGTGCTTGCTGCCTGTGCTTGCTGTGCTGCCTGTGTTTGCTGTGCTGCCGGTGCTTGCTGTGCTGCCTGTGCTTGCTGCCTGTGCTTGCTGCGCTGCCTGTGTTTGCTGTGCTGCCTGTGCTTGCTGCCTGTGCTTGCTGTGCTGCCTGTGCTTGCTGCCTGTGCTTGCTGTGCTGCCTGTGCTTGCTGCCTGTGCTTGCTGTGCTGCCTGTGCTTGCTGCCTGTGCTTGCTGCGCTGCCTGTGTTTGCTGTGCTGCCTGTGCTTGCTGCCTGTGCTTGCTGTGCTGCCTGTGCTTGCTGCCTGTGCTTGCTGTGCTGCCTGTGCTTGCTGCCTGTGCTTGCTGTGCTACCTGTGCTTGCTGCCTGTGCTTGCTGTACTTGCTGTGCTGCCTGTGCTTGCTGTGCTGCCTGTGCTTGCTGCCTGTGCTTGCTGTGCTGCCTGTGCTTGCTGTGCTGCCTGTTAGCGATGCATTTGATTTCGCCCATAACACGCGGTAATTCGACAGTGGCACACGACAGTGCGTTGCTGTGTCACCTGTTTTTGGAGGCGCCGAGAGTCGCGGATCATATGTTTACCTCGGCGGCCGGTGCATTGACCTGCGTCTCAGTAAGAGTAAGCATTGTAAACAAATGCGAGAGTGAATCTCGCCGAACATCGGAGCAGGCTTTGCCAGTTGGAAAGAGGATGGAGCTTGACCCCCCTGCACTTCCCCCAGAATCGCTAAAACGAACACATCTCGTGCTTGCTGTGCTGCCTGTGCTTGCTAACTGTGCTTGCTGTGCTGCCTGTGCTTGCTGCCTGTGCTTGCTGTGCTGCCTGTGCTTGCTGCCTGTGCTTGCTGTGCTGTCTGTGCTTGCTGTGCTGCCTGTGCTTGCTGCCTTTGCTTGCTATGCTGCCTGTACTTGCGGTGCTGCCTGTTAGCGATGCATTTAATTTCGCCCATATCACGCGGTAATTCGACAGTGGCACATGACAGTGCGTTGCTGTGTCACCTGTTTTTGGAGGCGCCGAGAGTCGCGGATCATATGTTTACCTCGGCGGCCGGTTTATTGACCTGCGTCTCAGTAAGAGTAAGCGTTGTAAACAAATGCGAGAGTGAATCTCGCCGAAGATCGGAGCAGGCTTTGCCTGTTGGAAAGAGGACGGAGCTTGACCCCTCTGCACTTCCCCCAGAATCGCTAAAACGAACACATCTCGTCGAGCTATTTTGCTGGTTTCTAACATGCCTGTGCTGCCTGTGCTTGCTGTGTTGCCTGTGCTGCCTGTGCTTGCTGCCTGTGCTGGCTGTGCTGCCTGTGCTTGCTGCCTGTGCTTGCTGCCTGTGCTTGCTGTGCTGCCTGTGTTTGCTGCCTGTGCTTGCTGCCTGTGCTTGCTGTGCTGCCTGTGCTTGCTGCCTGTGCTTGCTGCCTGTGTTTGCTGTGCTGCCTGTGCTTGCTGCCTGTGCTTGCTGTGCTGCCTGTGTTTGCTGCCTGTGCTTGCTGTGCTGCCTGTGCTTGTTGCCTGTGCTTGCTGTGCTGCCTGTGCTTGTTGCCTGTGCTTGCTGTGCTGCCTGTGCTTGCTGCCTGTGCTTGCTGTGCTGCCTGTGTTTGCTGTGCTGCCGGTGCTTGCTGTGCTGCCTGTGCTTGCTGCCTGTGCTTGCTGCGCTGCCTGTGTTTGCTGTGCTGCCTGTGCTTGCTGCCTGTGCTTGCTGTGCTGCCTGTGCTTGCTGCCTGTGCTTGCTGTGCTGCCTGTGCTTGCTGCCTGTGCTTGCTGTGCTGCCTGTGCTTGCTGCCTGTGCTTGCTGTGCTGCCTGTGTTTGCTGTGCTGCCTGTGCTTGCTGTGCTGCCTGTGCTTGCTGCCTGTGCTTGCTGTGCTGCCTGTGCTTGCTGCCTGTGCTTGCTGTGCTACCTGTGCTTGCTGCCTGTGCTTGCTGTACTTGCTGTGCTGCCTGTGCTTGCTGTGCTGCCTGTGCTTGCTGCCTGTGCTTGCTGTGCTGCCTGTGCTTGCTGTGCTGCCTGTTAGCGATGCATTTGATTTCGCCCATAACACGCGGTAATTCGACAGTGGCACACGACAGTGCGTTGCTGTGTCACCTGTTTTTGGAGGCGCCGAGAGTCGCGGATCATATGTTTACCTCGGCGGCCGGTGCATTGACCTGCGTCTCAGTAAGAGTAAGCATTGTAAACAAATGCGAGAGTGAATCTCGCCGAACATCGGAGCAGGCTTTGCCAGTTGGAAAGAGGATGGAGCTTGACCCCCCTGCACTTCCCCCAGAATCGCTAAAACGAACACATCTCGTCGAGCTATTTTGCGGGTTTCTAACATGCCTGAGCTTGCTGCCTGTGCTTACTGTGCTGCCTGTGCTTGCTGCCTGTGCTTGCTGTGCTGCCTGTGCTTGCTGCCTGTGCTTGCTGTGCTGCCTGTGCTTGCTGCCTGTGCTTGCTGTGCTTGCTATGCTGCCTGTGCAAGCTGCCTGTGCTTGCTGCCTGTACTTGCTGTGCTGCCTGTGCTTGCTGTGCTGCCTGTGCTTGCTGCCTGTGCTTACTGTGTTGCCTGTGCTTGCTGTGCTGCCTGTACTTGGTGTGCTGCCTGTGCTTGCTGTGCTGCCTGTGCTTGCTGTGCTGCCTGCGCTTGATGTGCTGCCTGTGCTTGCTGCCTGTGCTTGCTGTGCTGCCTGTGCTTGCTGCCTGTGCTTGCTGTGCTGCCTGTGCTTGCTGCCTGTGCTTGCTGTGCTTGCTATGCTGCCTTTGCAAGCTGCCTGTGCTTGCTGCCTGTGCTTGCTGTGCTGCCTGTGCTTGCTGCCTGTGCTTGCTGTGCTGCCTGTGCTTGGTGTGCAGCCTGTGCTTGCTGCCTGTGCTTGCTGTGCTGCCTGTGCTTGGTGTGCTGCCTGTGCTTGTTGCCTGTGCTTGCTGTGCTGCCTGTGCTTGCTGCCGGTGCTTGCTGTGCTTGCTATGCTGCCTGTGCAAGCTGCCTGTGCTTGCTCTGCTGCCTGTGCTTGCTGCCTGTGCTTGCTGTGCTGCCTGTGCTTGCTGCCTGTGCTTGCTGTGCTGCCTGTGCATGCTGTGCTGCCTGTGCTTGCTGCCTGTGCTTGCTGTGCTGCCTGTGCTTGCTGCCTGTGCTTGCTGTGCTGCCTGTGCATGCTGTGCTGCCTGTGCTTGCTGCCTGTGCTTGCTGCCTGTGCTTGCTGTGCTGCCTGTGCTTGCTGCCTGTGCTTGCTGTGCTGCCTGTGCTTGCTGTGCTGCCTGTTAGCGATGCATTTGATTTCGCCCATAACACGCGGTAATTCGACAGTGGCACACGACAGTGCGTTGCTGTGTCACCTGTTTTTGGAGGCGCCGAGAGTCGCGGATCATATGTTTACCTCGGCGGCCGGTGCATTCACCTGCGTCTCAGTAAGAGTAAGCATTGTAAACAAATGCGAGAGTGAATCTCGCCGAAGATCGGAGCAGGGTTTGCCTGTTGGAAAGAGGACGGAGCTTGACCCCTCTGCACTTCCCCCAGAATCGCTAAAACGAACACATCTCGTCGAGCTATTTTGCGGGTTTCTAACATGCCTGTGCTGCCTGTGCTTGCTGTGTTGCCTGTGCTGCCTGTGCTTGCTGCCTGTGCTTGCTGTGCTGCCTGTGCTTGCTGCCTGTGCTTGCTGTGCTGCCTGTGCTTGCTATGCTGCCCGTGCAAGCTGCCTGTGCTTGCTGCCTGTACTTGCTGTGCTTGCTGTGCTGCCCGTGCTTGCTGCCTGTGCTTGCTGTGCTGCCTGTGCTTGCTGCCTGTGCTTACTGTGTTGCCTGTGCTTGCTGTGCTGCCTGTACTTGGTGTGCTGCCTGTGCTTGCTGCCTGTGCTTGCTGTGCTTGCTGTGCTGCCTGTGCTTGCTGTGCTGCCTGTGCTTGATGTGCTGCCTGTGCTTGCTGCCTGTGCTTGCTGTGCTGCCTGTGCTTGCTGCCTGTGCTTGCTGTGCTGCCTGTGCTTGCTGCCTGTGCTTGCTATGCTGCCTTTGCAAGCTGCCTGTGCTTGCTGCCTGTGCTTGCTGTGCTGCCTGTGCTTGCTGTGCTGCCTGTGCTTGGTGTGCTGCCTGTGCTTGCTGTGCTGCCTGTGCTTGCTGCCTGTGCTTGCTGTGCTGCCTGTGCTTGCTGCCTGTGCTTGCTGTGCTGCCTGTGTTTGCTGTGCTGCCTGTGCTTGCTGCCTGTGCTTGCTGTGCTGCCTGTGCTTGGTGTGCTGCCTGTGCTTGCTGTGCTGCCTGTGCTTGCTGCCTGTGCTTGCTGTGCTGCCTGTTAGCGATGCATTTGATTTCGCCCATAACACGCGGTAATTCGACAGTGGCACACGACAGTGCGTTGCTGTGTCACCTGTTTTTGAAGGCGCCGAGAGTCGCGGATCATATGTTTACCTCGGCGGCCGGTGCATTGACCTGCGACTCAGTAAGAGTAAGCATTGTAAACAAATGCGAGAGTGAATCTCGCCGAAGATCGGAGCAGGCTTTGCCTTTTGGAAAGAGGACGGAGCTTGACCCCTCCGTGTTAAGGACATAACTGGCTCGCACTGATTCCAGACTGGGGACAATCACGGGAGCGATTTTATTATAAAACTCAAAGTATATTTTATTTCCAGTAAGTATACACTCACGTGCACAGCGCGTATTGGGTCTTATGAAGAACTCGGCCGTTAAAGGAAAATAAACTTGGCCAGATAACTGCGTAATACAAACGCGCGCAGCGAGAGCGAATCTTCGCGACGCGACGTAAGGGAAAGAGAATACGTGCGGACAACGGTGCAACACGCAAGGAATAAAACTGGAACCGGACCACGGTAGAATGAGGAGACTGAGCTACCTCTTATTCTACCTAGACAAAGGACTAGGGCAGGGAAGAACCGTCAGAGCCTAAACGCTACTACACGGGTGTGGTCCGGACACGAGGCGGAAACTTTACAAACCGCGATTCACAATTCTCACTATTACCTTCAGCCAGGAACATCAGCACGTCAGCTGACCAAGGAAGGGAAAAGGAGAGAACGCGAAACTGAGAATTTCACAATTAGTGAACGAACGGACCGCGAATCTAGCCAAGAAAGCACCAAACGACCAAGCAAACTTATCGACGCTCGCCTTAAAAGAAAAACGCTTGTACGATCAGACTGTCCGCACAAGAAGGAAGACCTCGCGCACGCGCCGCACGCTCGAAAATCCTCGTTACGGGCAATACAATCAAACCCGCGCAATGACTAATTGCGCGGACCAATTACCGCGTGCAACGCGTCGCACATACATAGTCGCACACATAGGTGCCGACGGCGCTCGAGAGCAACACGAAGGTCTCGGTTCAGGTGGCACACCGGAGGTCGGCGGGCGACGGTCAAAGAAAATCAAAATACACGGCCAGTATAGCGCCGTGCAATTTTGTCGCCCCGATCTCTAACATACCACCCGCCTTCAACAATGTTGAACAGAGCTACAAAAGCGCAAAAGGATAGCCGGTCGCAGGTTCTTAACCAAAAAAAAAATAAAGAAAACGCGACTAAGCCAAAGGCGAACTTAAAATGCGAAGAAAAGAAAAAGAAAAAGGAACAAAATCAGCGTAAGGCTATGACTAGGGAAGTCTTTCCCACAATCCGGGAAAGGGTCCGATTGACGTTACCTCCCCAATCGTAGTTCAGGCAGGCGAAGCGCGCACAGGCAACTTGCACAACTGCGTAACGGGACGCTTGTATTCCGCACGCGAAGTTCGTACCATCACCACCCGAACCAGTGCATCTGGCCCGGGGATGCACTCGGTAACACGCCCGAGCTCCCACTTGTTCGGAGGGAGGTTGGGGCCCCGCAAGAGGACCAAGTCGTCCACCTCTAAGTTCGTTTGGCGCGACTGCCATTTTAGCCGCTGTTGCAGCGTATTCAAATAATCGCGGGACCAAACACGCCAAAATGTCTCATGCATACGCTGGATGCCCTGCCACCGCGACAGGCGGTTCTCGTTTATCTCTAAAACGCTCGGACTAGGTACGGCCTTTAGGTGTGAACCCACCAAGAAATAGCCAGGCGATAAGGCGTCGAGACTGTCCACGTTGTCATACAACGGACCTATGGGGCGGGAGTTGAGTGTTCCCTCGATTTTGCAGAGCAACGTAGCGAACTCCTCGTACGTGGGAGTGAAGTTACCCAGTACGCGTTTTAAGTGGTGTTTCACACTTTTCACCCCGGCCTCCCACAATCCCCCAAATTGCGGGGCGGCCGGGGGAATGAAGTGCCACTCTGTACCGTCGGAAGCGAAATGCGCTTGTAAATCTCGGTCGCGTAAGAGGACGGCCAGTCGCCGTGACAATTCCCTATCAGCTCCTACAAAATTGGAGCCATTATCGCTATAAAGATCGGACGGTAATCCCCGCCTTGCCGTGAAGCGGCTCAACGCGGCTAAAAACCCATCGGTAGAGTAGTCGTCGGCTATCTCCAAGTGAATAGCTCGCACTGCTAAAGAAATAAAAATAATACAATAGGCCTTATGCGTCTTGACTCCTCTACCTTTGGCGGTGCGTATATGAAACGGGCCGGCATAATCTAAGCCCGTGTGGGAGAAGGGGCGAGACGGCAATACTCGGGCTGCGGGCAGGATACCCATACGCTGTACTCCGCATTGTGCCCGATGGCGTGTACAGATCACGCACCCACGGATACGCGCCTTAGCTGCAAAGCTAATTCTTGATTCATTTTCGTTGATTTAATTGTGCTGTGGATTGTGTCGTGTTGTGTTTCTTTGTGTGCTTTTGTTGGTTTCCTCGTTTTATTTTTTTTCCCTTTCGTTTTGTTCGGCACGTTATCGGGACACGAAAAAATGGAGAACTCGCGTGCTCCCCCGTCCTTGGAGGACATCATCCGCCAAGTGGTAGCCGAAATTGCAAGAGGCGTAATGCCGGCTACCCCGAAGATTATTAATGCAACGACACCTCCTCTTTTGGATATGGTGCCGCAATTCCGTGGTACCGAACTGAATGACGACGCTAATGCTTGGTGCAACGAAGTGGAACATATCACTCGTGATTCGACCCCGCAACAGCGGTTGAGTGCCGCCACCCATGCGCTTGCGGGTTCTGCTAAAGCATGGTACCAAGAATGGAAAGGGAGACCCCGAACGTGGGACAAATTCAAGGAGGACTTGTGCGCCATTTTCGGTCCGCAGAAGAAACTCCACGAATGCTTGCTACGGGCGCTGACCTATAACAGCGACGACGCGACCACGTACGTAGAATATGCAAGGAAAAAAGCGGGCTATCTCGAGTAGGCGCGTGTAGCATTTCGACCCGATGAATTGGTGGAGCTGACAATAAGCACAATCACAGATCAGAACGTGCGACAGGCCATGCTGTCCGCGAATTACGCGACGCCACCGGCGCTGATCACGGGCACGACCAATTTCGTAAAAGAAACGAAACCAAGGGAAAGATTTGCACGCGATGGCGGAGAACGCGCTCCGAACCGACAAGACGGCAGATGCTACCAATGCAATGAGCTGGGACATTAACGGGTGAATTGCCCGAAAAGGAGAAAATTATTACCGCAACGGGAAACTCCCAGCGTAACTAACTGCAATTTTTGCAAAAAGAGGGGCCATACCGAATCGCAATGTTGGCCGAAGCAGCGAACTGCCCAAAACCATCAAGGTTCGAAGAAACCCGATGCCAACGTGTGCTACTCAGTAGAACACAAACTGACACCAATACTATTGAGACAGATGATCGTACGACGCTGTTTGATCGACAATGGCGCAACATGTTCCCTCGTGAGAGAAAGTGTTGCCGACCGGGCAAACTGCAAAGTAAACGCGTACACGACGACAATACAAGGACTGTGTGAGTCTAGCACGACGACCGTCGGATGCACATCAGCATTAATTCAGACGGAGGATGTGTCCACTGAGTTGGATTTGTTTGTTGTCCCGGATACTGCAATACCGTACGAGGTCATCATCGGGAAGAATGTCCTGGTGCATGCCGATCTACGCATTGTGACGGAACCTGATGGGACAACGAGGCTTCAACGGTGCGGACTTGTCACGGCAGAAAGGAACGAGGCTACAACGAAGGCACCGTGCTTCACACTCGACGTTGCGAACGATTCTCTTGGAGATCTTTTAAGAAAATTCGAACGAATGTTGACCACTGGCAATCACGTGCGGTCCGTAAGTACGGCGGAACTAAAAATAATTACTCAGGAGAACAAGGTAATAAATTACCACCCTTACCGTCTGTCACTTTCGGAACGGGAGAAATTAAGGGGGATCATAGATGACCTCATAAGTAACGGCATAATACGCGAAAGCAACTCGCCGTTTGCAAGCCCCGTTATCTTAGTGAAAAAGAAAAATGGAGAGGACCGTCTGTGCGTGGATTTCGGGGCGTTAAATAGAATTAGGGTTCAAGACAGATACCCTTTACCACTAATCGACGATCAATTGGATCGTTTGGGAAAGGGTAGGGTATTTACTACGATAGATATGGCCGCGGAATTTCACCAAATACCCATTGCCGCCGATTCAATTTGTAAAACTGCCTTTGTTACCCCCGACGGGCATTATGAGTATATCCGTATGCCCTTCGGCCTTTGTAATGCGCCCGCTGTCTTTTAGAGAGCCATTAACGCGGCTCTAGGCAACCTAAGAAATAGCATCGCATTAGTCTATATGGACGATATTTTGATCCCATCGCAAACGGTCGAGGAAGGGCTACAGAGTTTAGAGCGCGTGTTGGAGGTATTGGACAAGGCAGGATTCACGTTAAACATCGCAAAATGTAAATTTTTTGAAACTTCGATCAATTACCTGGGTCGAGAGATATCATCCGAAGGCATAAAGCCAGGCAAAGAAAAAGTTAAAGCCCTAGTAGAATCACCAGTTCCGAACAATGTGAAGCAGATAAGACAATTTATTGGCCTAGCGAGTTATTTCCGGAAGTTTGTACCTGAATTCGCGGTGCGAACGTCGTGCTTGACCAAATTAACAAAACATAATGAGCCGTGGGTATGGGGTAAAGAACAGGAAGAAGCGCGATCGTACATCATAGACAAACTGAGTACACACCCTTTGCTCGTAATATTGGACCCAACGCGAGTTACGGAGCTCCACACCGACGCTAGTTCCTTTGGATATGGTGCAATACTCTTCCAAAGAGTGGAAAAGGAACTACGCGTGGTCGCATATTTTAGTCGTCGTACCAGCCCAGAGGAATCGCGCTATCATTCGTATGAACTAGAGACACTCGCGATTGTGAACGCACTGAAATACTTCCGCGTATATCTGCTTGGTATGCAGTTTAAAATTGTCACCGACTGTAATGCCATTAAGGTTACGCAAAACAAAAAAGATTTATTAGAACGCGTAGCTCGTTGGTGGATATTTCTACAAGACTTTTCCTTTGATCTTGAATATAGGAAAGGCAAATACGTAGAGCACGTGGATTATTTAAGTAGAAATCCGTGTAAAAACTATCGCGTAAACGTAATTTGTGAGGGCTCCTGGCTAGAAATCGCGCAGAAAAATAATGAAGAAACGCAAAACATGATCGAGCGGGTAAAGTCGAACGATATTGTTATTACGTATTTCGAGCTAAGAGACGGTATACTGTGTCGAAAAACACTCCGGGACACAGGCCGAGTGATCTACCGAAGTTTTGTCCCGAAGGGAAGCCGCCTTGGATTGTTGCGTCTGTACCATGACGAAAACTGTCATGCAGGCTTTGAAAAAACATACGACCGCATCGCGAAAAAATACTGGTTCCCAAAAATGCTAAGATTTGTCCGTAAGTACATCGATCACTGCATTACTTGCGTAGTATGCAAACGACAGACCGGACCGAAACAAGGGAAATTGCACCCAATTGAAAAGAAGCCTTTACCCTTCGACACGATACACTGTGACTGTGTCGGTCCATTTGAAAAAACGAAAGATGGATATGAACACCGCCGTATAGTTAGCAGACAACTATCACCGATTTCGCTTATTTTGGTCCCAATCGTTTACGATAGTTTACGCAAGTTTACGCAATCGATTTCAGAGTTTACGAAATCGTAGTTTGCCCGTAATTAACAATTTCGAGAATGGGGTAATGTAGGTCTTGCAAGCGCCGCCAGTGGCCGAAAGCAGAAGCTGACCAGATGCGGAACCTGGCGAAATATCTTTTACGTATCTCGTGTGCAACGGTCTCAATCGTTTACGAATAGTTTTCGCAAGCTGCTGTATCAATTTCGGAGTTTACGAAATCGTATTTTGGCCGTAATTAACAATTTCGGGAATGGGGTAATGTAGATCATGCGAGCGCCTCCAGTGGCCGAAAGCAGAAGCTGACCAGATGCGGAACTTGGCAAAATAATTTTGACGTATCTCGTGTGTAACGGTCTCAATCGTTTACGAATAGTTTTCGCAAGCTGCTGTATTGATTTCGGAGTTTACGAAATCGTATTTTGGCCGTAATTAACAATTTCGGGAATGGGGTAATGTAGATCTTGCGAGCGCCTCCAGTGGCCGAAAAGAGAACCTGACCAGATGCAAACACTGGCGAAATAATTTTGACGTATCTTGTGTGTAACGGTCTCAATCGTTTACGAATAGTTTTCGCAAGCTTCTGTATCGATTTCGGAGTTTACGAAATCGTAGTTTGCCTGTAATTAACCATTTTATAATCGGCTATCGTGCAGCGTTGATTTGCTCGCAAGCGCCGACGTTTCCCGAAGGGAGAAGCTGACCAGATACAGAAAGTGGCGAAATAACTTTGACGTATCTCGTGTGTAATGGTCTCAGTCGTTTACGAATAGTTTACGCAAGCTGCTGTATCGATTTCGGAGTTTACGAAATCATAATTTGCCCGTAATTAACAATTTCAGAATCGGCTATCGTGCAGTGTTGATTTGCTCGCAAGCGCCTCCATTGGCCGAAGGGAGAAGCTGACCAGATGTATACCCTGACCAAGTAGTTTTGACTTTTGACGTATCTCACGTCTTCCATCGACAAGTAGTACAAGAAAAATATTGTATCGTGGAATTGAGCAATGGGTTGCAAGTGATTCCAACCTGTTGGTTAAATGCTAACAAAAGTGTAAGCAAATGGCCAGGCCACGTCAAGTCGCTGAACAAATTAGAGCAATTAATAATTTCCGAGGCTTTATCTCAAACCTCGTGAGAGGATTGTGCAGTTATTAGCGTTGCTTTGGGTCGACAGGTATGTATAGTGGATATTATTAATAACGTGTGTATGTGTTTATATATAATATAGATGTCTATATTTTTTATACCTAGAAGACCTGTTGATGTCATAATAATAAACAATTATAAACTTTGTAGATGATTGAGTATGGGCCCAAGAAAAATTAAATGAGGCACAGGACACATCTGATGTTTTCTATTCGGATGAGCTCTTGGAATATGAGTTAGCTGCGGCCTTAAAAAACCGAAGGAGGGCTACGGTCAAAAGGGTCATATCCTCGGAAAAAGAGCGTATGGAGTCCATATCTAAAAACCCAAGAAAAAATCAACATATGACGACACATTCACAGACGAGCGGAGAGTACATTAACCAATCTACTAATAACACCTGTAATGCTTGAACCCTTATTCGATTCATCAACACCTGGCGGTTTGACGTTCATTGCATATGATGAGAATGAACCCCCTACCACTGTTTACATAGCCATGGAGGTAAGCTTCATATTATCGGAGTGTATTCATAATAATCATGATTATTGCAAATGTTTCTCATCTTTTTCTAATGTCCCTTAGCTACTGAAACTATTGCAGCTCAAGGCAGTGCCTGTGGAGACTGGGAGCATCATCCATACACCTTAGAAATTGGTAAATAAAACAAATAAACCATTCATATCAATGCTTCTACCTTCTGTTTTCCATATTTTAGGATTTCAAAATATGTTTACAAAATGCTGTCTACGATATCTTTACAAATAAAGGATCTGAACACAAAAGTCGATTTTTTGTTGGAGCCCAAAAATTAAAATGCCGAAATTGATGAGGACGAAACATCCGAAAATGAATTGCAGCGGGTTCCCATAGTGCAAAGTATGGATGATTTGGCCTCATTTGAGCCCAAACTTGAACAGACTGAATTTTAGAAAAAATTGGTAATTATTTTTTAATCACATGTGCTTCTAAAGTACCATTATTGTTCTACAACGTAAAAAGTAATATCTTTCGTGGAATAAAATATAATAATGACCATCCAATACATTTCCTCCCAACAGCTGAGGTTTCCTGAACATGCAGTTGTCAGCATCAAAAGTATTGAAGTCACGTCACTGCTCATTTGAGTATAATGCCTATTCAGATGAATGTTCTATTACAGTTTCTATGGGCGTGGGCGTGGGCATGGGCATGGGTAAAGGTAAAGGATATATAAGGATAGGTTTGGCGCATGTCCGCGAGAGAATCATTATTTTATGTTTTTGCGTTAATTCCACAATACTCTTTCTCGTCTATGAAGGAATCAATATATCGTGTTTTTTTGTATTGAATTCACATCTCTTTCTCGCTATAACTATCAATTTTATTGGTTCATATTGATCTGCAATACTCTTTTGCTTTCACAATATTTCTATTATAACTTATATTAATTAGTTGCTGTTTTGATCTGCCTTTTATGTACACATGATAACACCTTGAAATTTTTCAGATTCGTCGACTTAAATATTGTTGGCCCAGGTAAGCTGACTATGTGCGTAGCAGCTGTAATATCCCGAGTACTTGCAGACGGAATCGCAGTAAATTTCAGTTGGCAGGGCCGCTTGCAAAAGCAAAGCTTTCCAAAATTGCGGACTGCGAACTTATTCCAAAGTATTTTCCTACAGATATACATTATTAATAATCTTTTAATAATCACTAATATTCTTTTATTATTTTATAGTAGCCTGTATGGCCGTTGGCAATAATAAGTTGAAAAAGGCGGAAGTAAATGACGTCATTGGCAAGTGGTTCACTCAAGCAAAAACGAGAATTGAGCGAAAAATGAAATCTTAATAAATAGAATTGAGACTAGGTTAAGATTTTGTTATATTTACTATTATATTTAGTGTAGTTTTTATATTTACTGTTATATTTAATGTAAATATTTTATATGTATTTTTATATTTAGTGTAATGTAATATTTCATTAATAAAAATAATATATTGTAAAACAAATTTTCTTGAATTATTCATAATGTAAAACAGAATCATATGTAGGATATAATATTGAATGAATATTCTTAGGACCTTGATGCAATATTCTGTGTCATCTTCCTGCAATTTTCCCGCAAATTTCAAGGGGGCTGACATAGGAATATTGCAGCAATATTCCTACAATACTCCGACAATGTGACCTGCAAGGTTCAGCATTGCAAAGTAATATTTGTGCTACATGCCAACAAAATTCCTTGCTGTCGTGAAATTTACAATTTCAGAATCGGCTATCATGCAGCTTCTCCCTTTTATGTTATCGCGATCAAGTTTTTGCTCGATCCGTGGCTGCCGGAAGGAGGCGGGGAAGAGCCTCTTGAAAAGTGTGGGCGAGAAGTTCTATGACACTATTTGATGCACAACCTGTTCTTGTTCTTTATTTTTACCTTCTACACTTTGTTTCTGATAAGCGCGTAATATATGCAATGTGGCCGACGCGCGTATGAGTTTGAAATTCTCAAAAGAAGAATAGTACACTATGTACAAAAGTTTCTGACTATATCGAGAGACACGTGCTTTCGGTTTCGATGGCGGAACAAGAAGACCGCCGCGCCTGGGAAGGGGAAACCGCTCAGCCGTCTTCCCAGGCTCGTCTGTGTACGACAAGGTGGTGTGTGCGCCAATCAGACGCCTAATACGGCTGATGTACACACACACATTAACGGTGCTCCCTGACTGTGAGCGCGGGAACGCGGTGTCTTCTGGGCGCCATGCAGTCTGCCGCATGGCGCTAACCCGCGTACCAACGGCAGTGCGTCACGTCACGCTCACGCGCTTAATAGAACGGGCGCGCAATTTAACCTCTGAGGTGTACAAGTCCCAATCCTCAACACTCTATGTCCGAAGAGCGATTCTCGCCTCGGCCAACGGCGGCGCTTGCGAGCTGCACGTTAGCCGATCCTGAAATTGTTAATAACGAGCAAAGTACAATTTCGTAAACTCCGAAATCGATACAGCAGATTGCGAAAACTATTCGTAAACGATTGAGACCGTTACACACGAGATACGTCAAAACTATTTCGCCAGAGTTTGCATCTGGTCAGCTTTGCTCCCCGGCCACGGTGGCGCTGCGCGGTAGCAGACGATAATTACTAGATATTAAAATTGTTAATTACGGGCAAACTACGATTTCGTAAACTCTGAAATCGATTGCGTAAACTTGCGTAAACTATTCGTAAACGATTGAGACCAAAATAGCCGAAAACTATGATAGTCGTCTGCTAACTATACACCCACCTAAAAATTGTTAATTACGGGCAAACTACGATTTCGTAAACTCTGAAATCGATTGCGTAAACTTGCGTAAACTATTCGTAAACGATTGAGACGAAAATAGCCGAAATCTATGATAGTTGTCTGCTAACTATACGGCGGTCGCAGGCTCCCTTATAGAGAAATTAAAGACAAACAAGCCCATATTCTTATCGCTGTCGGTACAATAGGTATTTGCACGGATGCATGTGGGTAAACGATGACGGGATCTCGATAGGTACACAAACGTCTTTTTAAAAACAGCTGAGGTACACGGAGGGTCACTGTCGCAGCAATAACTCAGATTAGGAAACACTTTGATTGGAGCTTCGAACAGGCCCCCTCCTTTCGTTCACTCCGCAGTTGCGTCGGTTGATTGGTTCGTGGGCTGTGCCCATTTGACTTTCTATACTTCCTCCTTGCCTTGTTACGGGTGGTGCGCCCGTTTTTCCTTCTAACGCCGTATCTCGTGTCCGCCGCTTCGCCTGCCGTTGTTTCTAGGGCCGTGCCGGCTTCCATGTCGGTGGCTTCGGCGACGTCGCTGAGCCCTGCGGGTCCCGACTTGGAGTCGGTCCGGGGGGTGAGCCGGAGTTCTGGGCGAACGCCTCACCACATGCCCATGGTGTTGCTCTAGTAGAGGTTTCTCGGGGCGACCGTAACACCGTGCTGGCTATGCATGCTATGCACTGATCTCTATACAATGGATGCGAGATCAAGATCTGGGGAATGAAGCCAATATGAACGGTGGAGTCACAAACGGTCCTGCAGGGTACTACGTATAGTGCCGGGCCTATTATTCGGCGAAGTGGGTACCTTGTAGGGTGCCGCGCTCTGAAAATTGTTCTGCAACATTTTTTTTCTTCGGTGCGCCCCCGTTTTCTTAAGAAAAATTGCTATCTGTGGGGTTGAAACGTTTAATGCCGGCCCTTCACTCTGCTAAAGGTAAACATACCGACACCACAAACACTTTTTGGGAGACATCGAATCATATACTTTGACATAAATATATTCATCCGTAAGTATGTGTTGTGTTAGAAAGCTTCCAAAATATTGTTCAAACGTGAAACGAAACGATCCTAACCCAATCAGCGATTGGCGAAGACAGGTGAGATTAGTTAATATTAAAAAATTAAACTGCAGAAATGTGTCAAATCTTGGAGAGTTAAAATTTTACAATGTAAGAAATGTTAAAAATTATGTAAGCTTCGCATATTTCTGGCCATGGTTTCTTCAACGTACTGATTTGCTTTCAGACACTGTGCAATGTGAAAAAATTGAAAGAATCATATGGGAAAAATTGGCTAAACTTTGGAACATACCATCTCAATACCGCATCCTATATCAATTTACGTGAGTACCACCACAATAGGATACATCCACTAGATCTACAACAAAAATGTAATAGACATTTACATTAGTTCACTTTTGTATGTTATAGAATCCTGATGAGGAAATTAATTGTTTTGAAACATGTAAGGGATGAAATATATTGATTCATTCCATTCTCAACCCAGAAGAGGGCAATCCTACATTATACATTATGTTGTTACGTCCGGGCGTCGCGATAGGTCGGTTTAAAGGATTTGTCTAGGATGGAACCGTGTGTGTGTTCGAGCGGTCGACCGTTGTCGCCCGGGAGTAACGCGTGAATACTTAACCTAAAGGATATAAATCAAAAAGATGATTCTATCAATGACCGAATAAAATGATGACGCGAAAGAACGAAATCAATCTACTCGATCTGCAGGACTTATAGGATTCTCTCTCTTATCAACCCGTACAGGTTGCTGAGTTATTGCGTGTTACATTCCAGTACAGATAATGTTAATTATAGCGCATGCAAAGAAAATAAAAAAAAGGATAAAGCAGATATAGTGTGGAAAAAACAATAGTGTATATTCTGTGATGATTATTCAGGTGCAGATACAAAGACGACTTGAGTTGAAAAAGCAGATTTCTGACACCAGTTCCACGGTTAGAAGTGGGTATAAAGAAGTAATATAACTGTAAGAGATATATATATACAGAAAGAAGGTGTATCCCGCTTCTAACGCCAATTCCACGTTTTAACAATGGTTACGAGGTTTTGTTTGTATCGGAGTATTGATATAATAAGGAACGGAAAGACTAACTATTACGCAATGTTCGGTAGTACAATTCGCCGGTATGCAACGCGCGGTATAATCGTGGGTTGAACGAAGCAGCTCGTATTGCGCGTGATATTCGTTATATGAATGATACAGAGATTCCTTGTAGAATTAAACAGTTCCGATCGCCCAGCGCTCAGAGCACACGGTTACGGGATCGCCTCTACAACTATTGCCCTAGGTTTCCCGTAATACATGTACTGGGGGCAAGAGTCGGGCCAGAAATCATGATCTAGCTGGTAATTGGAATATTCTTACCGTGCTGCTGGAAACGCTCAGACAATCTTTGATCTCTCTCTCTCTCTCTCTCACGCTCACGCTCGCTCGATGGTATGTCGCTCGCTGTGTTACTCTCGCTCTTAGTTCGGTGGTATGTCGGTGGAAATTCGTATGGTTTATTACGATGAGTACCTTCGAATCGTAAAATGGTATTAATATACGACCAGGCTTGAGATGGCCTAAGCTCTCGTGTTATCGGAGCTGTAGGTGTTACTCGCGAAGAGACTCCTCAGACCGGTCTAGATGTTTAAATCAGTCTAAATACAATACCAATTCCTCACCGAGAGAAGACTTATGCAGAAGTGTTACTTATAATAATAATAATATAATGTTCTTTATAAATGAAACTTATATGCTAACGGGCTCGGCGCGATTCGCCGACCACGTGCCGGAAATAACGCGGATCGCACTATTCGCACTCTAGATTTAAATTCGAAACCAAAAGAAAACCAAAAGAAATATGAGTCCTTGCTCTTTTTTTAATAGCTAGATTTTAACACTACGATTTAACGAGGAGTAATGAGTCTCTGATTAAACTGCAAGAATTTGCACAGATTAGCTCACAAAGAATAAACTAAGATATTCCTCGGACAGAGGACTACGCACCTCGCGACTATACAGCCAACTGCGACGACGGTTGCGTCTCGAGATGGTTCCTAGGCCGGCTCAGAGATAGTTTTTAGACCCTTCTCACAGAATCGGGTACATAGCGGTCGACGGTATATACAAACATTCGGCTGGCTATGAAATGTGAGACGCTGGTTTTGTTCATTAGTCTCTCTCTCTAATTAACAGATTTTATTATGAGTGCAAGTCGATCTCGGCACGTAGGAACTTAGTAACTCTTAAGCGCACGCTTCGGTGGAATTGATGATAACGAAAAATAGTCTTGTCCTGCAGCGATGCCTAACAGTGGCGCAATTAATAAATGAAAAGAAAGAGAAAAGGATAAACAATATTCTTAAGCGGAAACTCGTCGCTAACCTTAAGTCTATACACTCACACTTGCATGCCGCGTACACGCAATCGTTCCTTATACTATATATATATTGTCATGAGTCGGTGTATTGGGTGGGGACGACGGTGATTCCAAGGCGAGGAATATTCTACTTGAAGTTACCGCTCGACGGTACCACGCATGCGCTAGGCATAGGCCGTAATATACAAGTATAGGCGCATACGAAGCCCGGAGTAGAAGGAAAATGACATGATTTTAACTCTAATACTCTAACGGTACGCCGGCTGCGATAGGCACAGGCCGTAATATACAAGTATAGGCGCAACCGGAGATCGGAGTAGCAAGAACAAGAAAAATACTAGGCTAATAAGTTAAAAGTTACGCTGGGACGTAACAATGTATACAATTCTTTTCCTGATTCCGCTGTTCAATTTGGTGTTGGAAACAAATGTAAAATTTTGTTGCTGCTATGGTGGGTTGGTCCCTGTTCAGGGCATTGGATTTGGTATGAAGTTTCAATGTAATAAATGGCTTCATTTTACAGGTTCATTGCCTATATTATATTATCAAGAATGACCTGAGCACTAAATTGTTCTGGTCCCATATTGGTGACTGGAAGTAACATGGACGGCAAAAGTCATGTATGTTATGAAACAATTGATCTGAGGTACGTGTATTTTTATATTTTGAGCTATTGACTGTCAATATAATTTTCATCAGTTCTTCACATTATTAAAACAATTTTGTATGAACCCACTTAGCATGATGACATCTTCGAAAAATCGCAAGGACAATCAATACCCACATAACGAATATCCGGGGGAAATACACATATGCTATTCCGACATGTGGCCTGGATATCGTGAGGAAGAAGAATTCAGAGGTGAATACTACTTCGCCATACATACAAGCGAGATCGCGTTAGGCAGCTTTTGAATATTCTGTCAGTTTATATGGATAGGATACGTTTTATTGATTTGACGACGCGAATAAATACCATTGTTTGTAAACTAAAATGTACTTCACATATGTTACTGATATTTGATGTATATTTAAGTGAATTATAATAGGATTAATAAATTTATTACAGTGTTATTATGAATTTACTTTAATATAATCCTTCAAACATAATAAAAAGTACCGTATTAGATATACTATTACTTATATATATATATATATATATACTATTTTATAGTACACTATTACTTTAATATCATAAATAATTCATATTAAAACGTGCATTAATGTGTGTATTGGGCACGTTGCGAGTACAATGATTTGGAAACCAACATATATATAATCCTAGTAACTTTTGTAGTTCCCTGCAGGACCGTCTGTGACTCCACCATTCAATTGGCTTCACATAGCCAGCACGGGATCCAGTGATAGCAAATCTGGCACGAAAACTCCATTGGAGTTTTTTGGGTGGGGGAAACATCGGCAAGTGTGCGTGCTTGTCCGTGAGGACGGAAGGACGGAACTATGCTGCGTCCCCTTTCAACCAGCAACGCGCGTTGCGTCTTTGTTCGACATGCAGTCGCGGCGTCGCGTCTTCGTTCCGTACACATGCCGGTGACAGTGGTGCCAGATTGCGCATAAGGCATCGCCCGTACCATTGCGTTCTTTCAGCCGGAAGGCAAATCGGGCACCACCGCGCTGAGCAAAGCGCGATGCAGAGAAAAGTGAACCGAGGAGAGTTTGGGATTGATTCGTCGTACTCATCGTCGCTCGTCGACGCGTTGGTTTTTTTCGTACGTTCGCCCCCAGTCATGGTTCAATTTTTTTCACAAAACAATTTTTTCTTTTAATTATTTATCACACGACAACAAACGACATTCATTTACAAATATTTTAGTACTTACTACGGATAGTTTTTAATATTTTGTCAACGGAATAGATGTGTCGTATTGGTTTATAATAGATATGGGCAAAATATATATTTCATAAATTTTGGTTTCAGTAACATTAATCTTTCTATGGTAGTAATAAATAAGAAAGTATATAATAAATCTCAATTATTGCGTATTATGCATTAACCGTGAAACAAGTAACAGGAGCTTCTTGCACTAGAACGTTCTGAGGGATCGTACTAACACGCGATTTTAACTCACGACAACTTACGTCAGGAAGAATTTGCTTGACCCGACGCGACGACGCCGACGGTGCGAATGTTTCTATGAGTTGTTCTTTATGATTTGTTTTCTAAATAGAAGGTGACCAAATTGTGCATATATTCTAACAGTTCTCATCAAGTCCCATCACATTGATTTGAAACCTTTTTCTTACTACGCACGCTTAGTTTAACAACGCTATCCCCATTTCGAGAAAGAAGAAGGTGTTCCTTCTTTGGCAATGCACCATGCATACTGTAATCCATATGTACGTCCATTGTCGCATTCTGCCCACGAAATGTCGCAACGTGCGTATTGTCGAAGAAGGCATGATAAAAGACGACAATAGTAGCAAAAACTCTGTCAATGGAAAACCGAAAATCACTTTGTGCCGCTCCCGACTAATTGAAATATCTGAAAAGTCAAACCATTCTGAGCGCGTATTTTACGTACCTACTGCAAATTATTTCCCCGGGACTCTAACTGACTTTTCCAATGTCATTTATTCGTCATTATTTTGCAACCAATTGTACGATATGTATTACTTTTAAATGCACATGTACAGGGTCCACAGGTTGCGCTAGTCAGCTTTTTTCCTGTAAACGGTAAGTATTAGACAAAATTATAAAGGAAAGGGTTCAATGGGATCATAATATCTATCTTCTACGAGACTTCATTCTATTGAAAAGTGCAACGCTGCACCCGACAAATGCAAATGCGTATGTAAGGTTGTAGTTTATATAATTTCAGATACGTGGAGTTCCACGCCACCCATGAGGTGCCACGTCTAGCGCGTTCGGTTTTTTAACGTGGACCGTCGCCTATAGCCCTATTATACCACATTTTATGATAATAATCATACAGCGTACGGCAATACCTCTGTCCACTTTGAACGACGGAGATATTGAAGGTGGACAGAGTTACTGCCCCACGCTGTGGAAGTAAGGATTAGAAAAGAAATGAGATCACTATCAAACGATTTTACATCTATTGGAGCAGATAAACATTAAATTTTTCACAAAAATTTCGACAACAATTCCCCCAGAAACTTGTATCTTTAATTATAAATAAACGACTAACTATCAAACGTTGGTATTGAATATCATTCACTATCAAACCATTTTACATCTATTGGCGCAGATAAACATTAAATTTTTCACAAAAATTTCGACAACAATTTCCCCTAGACACTTATTTCTTTGATTACAAGCAAACGGCTAACTATCAAACGTTTGTATTGGACTATCAAACACTATCAAACGACCTTCAAACGATTGCAACTATTAAAACTCAAATCGGTTGAGTTGGGGGTGCTAACTATACGGTGCTAAATTTTACTGAAAGCTGGAACAACGCAAGATTTACTTTTGTCTAGTTTTATCTGGTAACTTCGCTACCTGACACTTTACCGAGAGGTGGAACAGCCCGGCCTTAGTCGTTTATTTATAATTAAAGAAACAAATTTCTGGGGGAATTTTTGTCGAAATGTTTGTAAAAAATTTAATTATTATCTATACCAATAGATGTAAAATCGTTTGATAGTGAATGATATTCAATACAAACGTTTGATAGTTAGTCGTTTATTTATAATTAAAGGAACAAATTTCTAGGGGAAATTTTGGCGTAGGCATACTCTCACATTTCATTATTAATCTGCGGAAATAGATGTAAAATCGTTTGATAGTGATTGATAGTCGGGTACAAACGTTTGATAGTCCGGTGCAGACGTTTGATAGTTCTTCGTTTGCTTACAATCGAAGAAATAAGTGTCTAGGGGAAATTTTGTCGTAGGCATACTCTCACATTTCAATATTAATCTGCGGAAATAGATGTAAAATCGTTTGATAGTGATTGATAGTCGGGTACAAACGTTTGATAGTCCGGTGCAGACGTTTGATAGTTCTTCGTTTGCTTACAATCGAAGAAATAAGTGTCTAGGGGAAATTTTGTCGTAGGCATACTCTCACATTTCAATATTAATCTGCGGAAATAGATGTAAAATCGTTTGATAGTGATTGATAGTCGGGTACAAACGTTTGATAGTCCGTGGCAGACGTTTGATAGTTCTTCGTTTGCTGGCACCGTCAGTTTGCTGGCAACAATTCCCCCAGAAACTTGTTTCTTTAGGCCGTGTTCAGAAATTGGCTGACAGTACTGTCAGTACTAGATTTCCGTTCAAAAATGCTTTTCAGTATGGCTGACGAGACTGTAACGTACTACCATTTTGTCGGACATCTACTGGAAAACGCGTTCGGCAGCACTGTCAGTAAAACAGAATGACTATTTTTCAGTAAAACCAGCGTCAGTCAGTGATCTCAGAAGTGGCATCCTGCCGCATGCGGCACGCGTGGTGGGGGAAGAGAGAGAAATAGTATGCGTCGTGTCCGTGAGAGCTACGCGCCACTCGATTGGCACGCATACTACGTCTCTGTGTGCGGCAGGATGCCCCTTCTGGGATCACTGGCGTCAGTACTGACAGTACTGTCAGCCAATTTCTGAACACGGCCTTATTTATGAATAAACAAACAACTATCAAACGTCTGCACCGGACTATCAAACGTTTATACCCGACTATCAATCACTATTGTTACGTCCGGGTAAGTTATATTGAAATGGCGAGCGGCCTCTTCTTACCCGGTGTAACGCTGGATATGTTTGATAGCCTTAATACAGATGTTGATTGTATCTAATTTGAGATATCTAATTTCCCCCCTTTAATGTAAAACTACAGGCTGGTAGATATCGGCAGGACTTATAGGATTCGCGGCTTCGTAAACCCGTACAGGTTTTATTCGATCTCTTTCTCTCTTTCTTTCTGGTCAGGTGTTAGTTCGAATCAGAATGTTAGTGGTTAATAAAGCAATTGAGTTTAGTTATGCTGGACTGAATCTATATTGAAACTATGAGGTTGCTGTTGCTCTCTTACATCTTATGAGATTATAATGTGTGGTGTAGAATAGATCTTATCGTAAATGTAAAGCCGAGTGTACGACACCGCCTGCTCGTTACGCGGGCGACGCTTGCGCAGTTACAGTATATTACAGATTGTTCGCGATTGTTCGGTATTAATTGAACGATTTGAATTCTAACCCTTTACGTCTGAGAAATTCAAAGCCTGCGCTAAGACGTAATTGCGGTCGGCAGGTTCATTTCATCGCATGGAAAGATGCTGGAAAGTTCTTACCCGTAATGCTGCGCACACGCTCTTTCACTCGCTCTCTCTTTCTTTCGCTTTTTCGCTCTTCGCTCCTCACACCTCTCGCTCCTTACAATGCTTAGTCTCGCACGCTGTTTTCGCTCTTTACAGTTCGCTCGTAATTGCTCGTTGTGTACCTTCGGATCGAAATATAAAATGAATATCGGTGGTTAACACATTAGCCTAACGCTCAACGAGCGTGTTCGGGAAGCAAGCACTTGGTTGTTAGTAGAACTCAACAAGCTACAGCTGATTTTGGTCTTATTCCAGAATCTTATTCCGATTAAATTAAAGAAAAACAAATAAACTAAAGAAAACTAAAGAAAAGAAATGGACTTGAATGAAATGAACGCTCGAGGCTCGGCGTGAAGCGCCGGCCACGTGGTGGAAAAATAATATTATAATGTGCTCTTATTTCTAAAATACAAATAAACTCGATTAATTTTAAAACACAAATGAGTCCTTTGCTCAACTAAACACTAATTTTTAACGGGGAGTACTGAGTCCTTCGTGATACTGCAAGAATATGCACGATTAAGTTCAAAGATAAATTATAATAACCCCCGGGCAGGAGTCTACGCACCTCGCGATTTTACAGCCAACTGCCACGAGGTTTACGTCGCGAGCCGGTAGCTGCGCGCGAGAAGGACGTCTTCCGCATCCCCTCCCTTCACGGTTGGGTCAGCGGTTCGCAGTTTTGTTATTGCCGAATATTGCTACGCAGCGGTTATCATCCCGGCATTCGGTGTTCGTGCGCAACTTGCTACTCGGGCGATTAATAATAAATCAAAAAAAAAGGAACTTAGAATGTGAATTACGAAAAGAATAATGAATGTTTCCTTTAATCGGAATTAAGCGAAATTGCCGTTCAACCATTACGAGGAGCAATCAGTGCTAGGAGTGTATTTGTAACTAACTAAAAATGCACATTTGTCGTCGGTAACTATAAATCAAAAGAAAAGGAACTTAAAATGTGAACAGAACTGTAGTATACCTATTCGCGGGTCTCTTATAAACTAACGAGTCCTTCGCTCACTTAACCTAATGCGTCTCTGTCACATACACGCACACACGCGTGCGCACCCGGGCGCTGGTGATCCCAAGGTTCGTCGGTCTGTTACGGCCTGGAGACGGAAAACTATTAACATTACAACGAAAAACTATTAATACTACTACAAAAAACGGTCCACTCATATGGGCTAGATTTCTGAATGCTTGCGCAAGCCTCATACAAGGGTATACAAATTTGAAAATATAACGCCATCCGAATCTCACGTCATCGATCGACAAGTGGTAGAAGAAAAATATTGTATCGTGGAATTGAGGGATGGGTTGGAAGTCATTCCAACCTGTTGGTTAGATGCCAACAAAAGTGTAAGCAAATGGCCAGGCCACGTCAAGTTGCTGAAATAATTAGAGAAATTAATAATTTCTGAGGCTTTACTCCAAACCTTGTCAGAGGAGTGTGCAGTTATCAGCGTTGCTTTGGGTCGACAGGTATGTATAGTGGATATTATTAATAATGTGTGTATGTGTTTATATATAATATAGATATCTATATTTTTTATACCTAGAAGACCTGCCGATGTCATGATAATAAACAATTATATACTTTGTGGATGATTGGGCATGGGCCCAAGAAAAATTAAATGAGGCACAGGACACATCAGATGTTTTCTATTCTGATGAGCTCTTGGAATATGAGTTAGCTGCGGCCTTAAAAAACCGAAGGAGGGCTAAGGTTAAAAGGGTCATATCTTCGGAAGAAGAGAGTATGGAGTCCATATCTAAAAACCCAAGAAAAAATCAACATATGACGACACATTCACAGACGAGCGGAGAGTACATTAACCAATCTACTAATTACACCTGTAATGCTTGAACCCTTATTCGATTCATCAACACCTGGGGGTTTGACGTTCATTGCATATGATGAGAATGAACCCCCTACCGCTGTTTACATAGCCATGGAGGTAAGCTTCATATTATTGGAGTGTATTCATAATAATCATGATTATTGCAAATGTCTCTCATCTTTTTCCAATATCCCTTAGCTACTGAAACTATTGCAGCTCAAGGCAGTGCCTGTGGAAACTGGGAGCATCATCCTTACACCTCAGAAATTGGTAAATAAAACAAAAAACCATTCATATCAATGTTTCTACCTTCTGTTTTACATATTTTAGGATTTCGAAAATGTGTTTACAAAATGCTGTCAACGATATCTTTACAAATAAAGGATCTGTACACAAAAGTCGATTTTTTGTTGGAGTCCAAAAATTAAAATGCCGAAGTTGATGAGGACGAAACATCCGAAAATGAATTGCAGCGGGTTCCCATAGTGCAAAGTATTGATGATTTGGCCTCATTTGAGCCCAAACTTCAACAGCCTGAATTAAAAAAATAATTGGTAATTATTTTCTAATCACATGTTCCTCTAAAGTACCATTATTGCTCTACAACGAAAAAAGTAATATCTTTCGTGGTACAAAATATAATAAAAACCATCTATAACATTTCCTCCCAACAGCTGAGGTTTCCTGAACATGTTGTTGTCAGCATCAAAAGCATTGAAGTCACGCCACTGCTCATTTGTGTATAATGCCTATTCAGATGAATGTTTGTACTATTACAGTTTCTATGGGCGTGGGCGTGGGCATGGGCATGGGTAAAGGTAAAGGATATATAAGGATAGGTTTGGTGCATGTCCGCGGGAGAATCATTATTTCATGTTTTTACGTTAATTCCACAATGCTCTTTCTCGCCTATGAAGGAATCAATACATGGTGTTTTTTGTGTTGAATTCACATCTCTCTCCCTATAACTATCAATTTTATTGGTTCATATTGATCTGCAATACTCTTTTGCTTTCACAATATTTCTATTATAACTTATATTAATTAGTTGCTGTTTTGATCTGCCTTTTATGTACACATGATAACATCATGAAATTTTTCAGATTCGTCGACTTAAATATTGTTGGCCCAGGTAAGCTGACTATGTGCGTAGCAGCTGTAATATCCCGAGTACTTGCAGACGGAATCGCAGTAAATTTCATTTGGCAGGGCCGCTTGCAGAAGCAAAGCTTTCAAAAATTGCGGACTGCGAGCTTATTCCAAAGTATTTTCCTACAGATATACATTATTAATAATCTTTTAATAATCACTAATATTCTTTTATTATTTTATAGTAGTCTGTATGCCCGTTGGCAATAATAAGTTGAAAAAGGCGCAAGTAAATGACGTCATTGGCAAGTGGTTCACTCAAGCAAAAACGAGAATTGAGCAAAAAATGAAATCTTAATAAATAGAATTGAGACTAGGTTAAGATTTTGTTATATTTACTATTATATTTAGTGTAGTTTTTATAATTACTGTTATATTTAATGTAAATATTTTATATGTACTTTTATATTTAGTGTAATTTAATATTTCATTAATAAAAATAATATATTGTAAAACAAATTTTCTTGAATTATTCATAATGTAAAACAGAATCGTATGTAGGATATAATATTGAATGAATATTCTTAGGACCTTGATGCAATATTCTGTGTCATCTTCCTGCAATATTCCCGCAAATTTCGAGGGGGCTGACATAGGAATATTGCAGCAATATTCCTACAATACTCCGACAATGTGACCTGCAAGGGTCAGCATTGCAAAGTAATATTTGTGCTACATGCCAACAAAATTCCTTGCTGTCGTAAAATTTACAATTTCAGAATCGGCTATCATGCAGCTTCTCCCTTCGGCCAACGGCGGCGCTTGGGAGCCAATCGACGCTGCACTATAGCCGATTCTGAAATTGTTAATTACGGCCAAAAACGATTTCGTAAACTCCGAAATCGATACAGCAGCTTCCGAAAACTATTCGTAAACGATTGAGACCATTACACACGAGATACGTGAAAATTATTTCGCCAGGTTCCGCATCTGGTCAGCTTCTGCTTTCGGCCACTGGCGGCGCTTGCAAGACCTACATTACCCGATTCTCGAAATTGTTAATTACGGCCAAAATACGATTTCGTAAACTCCGAAATCGATACAGCAGCTTGCGAAAACTATTCGTAAACGATTGAGACCATTACACACGAGATACGTCAAAATTATTTCGCCAGGTTCCGCATCTGGTCAGCTTCTGCTTTCGGCCACTGGCGGCGCTTGCAAGACCTACATTACCCGATTCTCGAAATTGTTAATTACGGCCAAAATACGATTTCGTAAACTCCGAAATCGATATAGCAGCTTGCGAAAACTATTCGTAAACGATTGAAACCGTTAGACCGGGCTGTTCCACCTCTGGGTAAAGTGTCACGTAGCGAAGTTACCAGATAAAACTAGACAAAAGTAAATCTTGCGTTGTTCCACCTTTCGGTAAAATTTATCCTCCTGGTAAATGAAGCTACCTGACGGATAAATTACACGGTGCCGAATCCACCGTGTAAGCCACTACCTAACAGATAAATATATGGTGGGGGTAGAAAGTGCACGCAGTGGGAGGTAGAAGTCTTATATCTCTCGTTCGTATAGTAAGTAGTTTGCTTTGGTTTGGTTAGGTCGTTTTCGCAAACTACATATTAAAAATATTTCAGTTTTCAAAAGTAGAAGTAAATCTTCAAGATAACCGGGTGTTATATAGAGACGACGATGGGGATGAATGCATAGAAGAAATTATAGTGGTTATTCGGAAACCGTATACTGTTCGTCCGCGTCCAAACTTTGTTAACCAATATACCGACTCCGAGTTTGCAAGGCAGTTATACCTACATATCAAATATTTTACAAATCAATTAATTACAAATAATTAATTGAAAATTTCATGTAAGACTATGTGACGATTTACTTAGAAGATTTGTAACATTTATTTGTGTAACAGTAAGCAATCTATGCATACACAAGCATATTTTTACAATATTGACATAATTATGAAATAGCAACGGTCTGGGTTAGGATTAGGTTAACAATAGGAAATAAAATAATTTTAAATAATATCTTTAATTAACAAAAATATTTTATTAGGCAGAATTATAACGAATACCATCAATAAGACGCCCCCCCCCCCCCAGACAGCAAGGAATATTGCGGGAATATTGCCTGAAAATTACAACCTTGCGCAATATTGCTAACGTTGCACCAATATTGCAGTAATATTGCAATGTCAGGGTAAAATACGCAATATTGCAATAATGTTGCAGTGACATATGTACATTGTAACTTATTAAATGAAATTTTTCAGACTCGTCGACTTGTAAATGTCACGGGACCGTGCAAGTTGTCCACATGTATATCCGCAATCACGGTCCGACTGATTGCAGGCGAAGTCGCTGTCGATTTTAGCTGGAAGGGACGCCTGCAGAAGCAATGCTTTCATAAATTAAGGACGGCGAATTTGCTCCAAGTACGTTTCTTACATATATACCCGGAACCCGACAAATATTGCTGAAATATTATATAAATACATTATTAATAATCTTTTCCCTAATAATCATTCATTATTTTATAGAAGTCTCTATGGTCGCGTCGGCCAAAATAAATGGAGGGAAGCTGATATCGAGGACGGAATTGCGAAGTGGTTGACGCAAGCGAAAACAAGAATACACCGCGCAAAGTGAAAATTGAAATAAAATGTAATTTAAGGATAGGTTAGCGTTTTATTATTATTTCTTGTTGTATGTTTTAATTCATAGTATAATAAAAATAGTATTTGTATTCTAAAATATGTAAAATTTCCCTCAATTATTTCCATAAAGTGAAACCATAATCATATGCAGCATGCAATGTTGAAGGAATATTATAGGGACCTTGACTCAATATTGCAGGTAAGATTCCTGCAATATTTCACGCAAGATTTCTGTAATATTCCGCAACGTTGCAAAGAAGCGGATATAGGAATATTCCTGCAATTTTCCTGCAATACTCCGGCAATCTCACTGCAAGGTTTAGGCAATGCGAAATAATATTCATGCAATATTCCTGCAATATTTTTTGCTGTCCGGGCCATTACGTTTATCGTACACTGGTTTAAGTTTTTGTTTTCAAATCATGCGGGTTAACGCAGAATAGTGTATATGTGCCATCTGGTGACTAGACAAGTCGTCAAAAGGTCTGGATAACTACCAAGAGGATAAAATATGATGGAACAACCCATGTTTAAGGCCGGGTTGTTCCACCTCTCGGTAAACTGTCAGGTAGCGAAGTTACCAAATAAAAACTAGACAAAAGTTATGTTGCGTTGTTCCACCTTTGGGTAAAATTTATCCTCCTGGTAAATGAAGCTACCGACAGGATAAACTATCCGGTCGCGAATCAACCGTGTAAGCCGCTAACTAACAGATAAATATGTGGTGGGGGTAGAAAGTGCACGCTGTGTGAGGGGTGGGAGGTGGGAGGTAGAAGTCATATCTCATTCGTATATGGAGTATATAGTTTGCTTTCTTTGAGTCAGATCGTTTTCGCAAAGTACGCTAATAAAATATTTAGAGTTTAAAAAATGGAAATGAATCTCCAAGATGACCGAGTGTTGTATGGCGACGACGATGAGGAGGAATGCATACAAGAAATTGTATTGGTTATTCGGAAACTGTATCATATACCGTTCGTCGGCGTCCAAATTTTGTTGAATTATATAATGACTCCGAGTTCGCAAGGCGTTTTCGGTTCCGCAAACAAACTACCTTGAACATTATGGCACTTGTGGAAAATAATATAAGGAGCAGGACGGACAGGTAAATATTGAATGTATCTTTCTTTTATAAGGTTATTTTATAAAATGCATGCCGAAATTAACAATTGTGTACTGTATTAGCTGACAATTTACATTTTAAAGCCTATTAAAAGATTGTGCAAATATCCGATATTACGATAAAAATCGGATTATGAGATTTGCTAATTAAGGTCACGATATCTATATATGCAAAGATAATCGTGATTAATATATGTATATATTTTTCTTTCAGAAATCATACTGTGTCGCCATTGCTGAAATTGCTCTTGACATTGCGTTTTTATGCCTCCGGAACGTTCCAGATGGTAATTGGTGATTTTGGCAGCATCCACAATTCGACAGTGTGCCGCATAATCAACCAAGTTACCGAAGCATTAGCTGCATTGCGGCCCTAATTCATTATAATTGAGCTACCGGTTACAAATGACGACTTAATGCTAATACAAACACAATTTTGTGAGAGCGCTCGCTTTCCTCGAGTGGCTGGTGCTATAGATTGCACTCACATTAAAATACAATCACCAGGTATTGATTATATTTACGAATTATAAGTGTATGTACATTATTGTCATATTGCTTTTATTGATAGGCGGAGACGAAGCTGAAACGTTCAGAAACAGAAAAGGAATATTTACCATAAATGTTCAGGCTGTTTGTGATAGCAAATTTAAAAGTCAAATAAACAAAAATGAACAACGAAATAATTTAACTCGGAATAACACAATAAATAAAGTATAGTTTAAGAAGAAATGTAAGAAAAACTTTATTTTTTAAGCGAGAAAGCACGTCGGTAGTCGTTGGAGTCGCAAAGAAGAAGATGGAGAAGGAAGAAGCGTAACAACTATCGTCTTAGCAACTGATTCCCTTATTTTATTATTTCTTTTATTATAATAAATCAATGGGCAATCAATCAATCATATAAGACGGTCTCCTTTTACATTTATCGTACACTGGTTCAAGTTTTCGTTTTCAAATCATGCGCGTTAACGCAGAATAGTGTATATGTGCCATCTGGTGGCTGGGTAAATCGTCATAAGTAAGGATAACTTTACCGAGAGGATAAAATATGATGGAACAACCCATATATAAAAGTAGCCGGAAAGTGCTGGGTAGGGCTTATCCTCTAGGTAGCTACCGGACAGATATCCTGATATTTACCGAGAGGTGGAACAACCGGCCTATGTCTATTTGGAAAAAACAAAAAATGAGCAAGTATTATATTTTTACATCCAGCATGAACAATTCCCAAAGGAAAGCAATTTCGATATGTATTAACAATTAACCTTCACTACCTCTAAAACAAAAAATCATGTGTAATTTGAATGCGTTTGATAATATTTTTTACTTTATTCACCGACGAGATATTCTTAAAGACTGCCAGCGCCTGTGTTAAACAGCGGCCTGCAAATGGGGGCTGGATGGGGTCTGAGGGGGCGCTGAGGTCTCTTGGCGGCGTCGGTTGGCATCGGTAATTGGAGCTAGTACCGTAGGTAATAGACAAACATAGAATGTTGACATTACCCATTGTGTAACTGTTAAAACGTAATGAGATTTTATTTTATAATTTTATTTCACCCTCACCTTTGTAATCGACACTTCACAGATGCATACATAATTAAAGAGTAATTAGCACGTGATTTAAAAATAACATCAATTTCTTTCGCTACTTTGCAATATCTGTTTAATATATCAAAACAGTTCGTTGCGCCTCGGATCAACTTTTCATGCGGCCTCGGGCTGCCCTCATGTGCATTCGAGTTCAAATTGGTACGCGGCTCCATGTTTTGCAACAAAACGAAAAACTTGTTTAAATAGACCAATGAAAGCGTAAGAATCGATTAGTGTATTGCGGCAAATATCGAGTGCCCGGGGAAACGGTGCAATATTTATGGATGTTCGGTCACGTTTGACTTCGTTTATCTTGGCTTGTCTCGGAAACGGTCAATAGAACACAACCGTGCAAGGTATCGCTGTGAAGCTCTCGACAAGATCTGTTCGAATATACGAAGAACATTTTGCGTTGTTTTAAGCTAAACATTTTAAACATTCTTTACCAAATTCGTTGTGTTGCACTCACAGTTGCCGAGATAGACTGACAATGAGTTAAACACGGCAGCACACCCGCATGAAATAAACGCTTAGAAACCATACTTGACTAGCTCA
The DNA here is from genome assembly GCA_963942575.1 of Priocnemis perturbator. Taxonomy (NCBI): domain Eukaryota; kingdom Metazoa; phylum Arthropoda; class Insecta; order Hymenoptera; family Pompilidae; genus Priocnemis; species Priocnemis perturbator. The sequence continues at coordinate 371,991 of CAWWDK010000169.1, forward strand.
ACTTTACTCTCCAATCTGCAAGTCTTAGTCCTACACTCCTACTCAACTGACAACTCAATCGAACTTGAGCCTACCCGATTTTTTTATGTAATTGCTAATTAGTCGTTTTTATAAGAATATAAAATAAAGTTTACATCCGCAGCGCAGGACGCTATATATTAAAACGGTCGGAGAATTTCTCCTGTCAGTGCGTGAATTCCACAACTATTTTATTTATCGTTTCAGAAGAAATATACCTGTTGTATGATGCAGTAAAATTAGACACTAGAATTTATGGCAGATTAGTCATTTTTACTAAAAATTGGAAAGGATTCGGAAAAATAGGTGTGCGCAATGATGTTATTCAGAAAAGTTGCTAGATTCTTTTTTATAGTCTAAATTTTAAATTGACAATCTGAATGTGTGGGTATCGGGTAAAGCTTGTAATCGGAAATCAAATTCGCTTTTTTATTTTTACGCACGTGTGTCCTACAATCATATACATTTGTACAATGTACATACATCCGTGGCTAACTGCATCGTGAGTCGTGCGTCGTCACCTCTCTCCCCCCTTCACTCATCGCGACGCTTATGTTTTTCGCCGGACGCGCGCCGAGGCTCGGGCCCGGGCCGGCGATACACGGCAAGGGACTGGTGTGGCGTGTGTATCACTTCCCACAGAATGTTATTCAACGTACAAAAAATATTAATTTTTTCCTTTCTAAAAACTGAGGATTACGGAGATAAACGGATTTTAGATTTGTTTTCAGCGCCTCAAAGTCTGAAAATTAACCAACAGATGCTCTTATGTAATAAAATACATGTTCGGCATCAGCATTACGTCATCAGGGGCGCGTAGGCAAGCCGGGGCAAACCGATTCAATGGTTTCACATTGCCCTCATAGATTGATCGGTCGCCGCCGTACGAAAAAAAATGTAGTGTGTCGGAGACTTATTCTAATGTTGGAGAATCGGTGTAGCTTGCTCGGGCCGATCCGCGACTGTCTGTCTGAACGGGTGAACGAGAAATCATTGGTGGTTCGAGATTCATTCTAGACTTGGAGAATCGGTGTAGCTTGCTCTTTTTCAAAAGCAAATCAGACTGAGGAAAAACATCTCTAACTTTGTGATATTTAAAAAGTATAAAAACGATTATAATTCATTAAAATATTGCCACTCTTCCAATGCCGACATTTGCTCACAGCCCGATCCGACAGTCTCGGATCGGCCCGAGCAAGCAACACCGATTCTCCAATACTAGAATGAATCTCCAACACACCAATGATTTCTCGTTCACCCAGTGTGGCCAGAAGTGGCTCTTTTACACCATCGGTGCCCGCGGGAGTGGGGATACGCGCAAGTGTGCGTGCCCTGTCTGTGAGAGCTGCGCACACCGTTTCTCGCCGAATCGCGCTCGGCGTGGAGAGAAGGACTATGCTGGGTCTCCCTTCCACCAACGTCGTATGTGACGTCAGATATCGTGACGACACATAAGGACAGAACTATGCTCCGTCCCCTTTCAACCAATATCGCGCGTTGCGTCTTTGTTCGACATGCAGTCGTGTCAGGCAAATTCTTCCTGACGTACGCTGTCGTGTGTTCACAGCGCGTGTTACGTACGATCCCTCAGAACGTCTAGTGCCAGAAGCTTTATGAAAAATATATTTTGCCCATATCTATTATAAATCAATGCGACACATCTATTCCGCTGACAAAATATTAAAAACTATCCGTAGTAAGTACTAAAATATTTGTAAATGAATGTCGTTTGTCGCCGTGTGATAAATTATTAAGAAGAAAATTATTCTGTGAACAAAAATTGAACCATGATTGGGCGCAAACCTACGAAAAAAACCAACGTGTTGACGAGCGACGATGAGTACGACGAATCAATCCCAAACCCAAACTGTCCTCGATTGACTTTCCTCTGGATCGCGCTCTGCTCAGGGCGGTGGTGCCCGATTTGCCTTCCGGCTGAAAGACCGCAATGGTACGTGCGATGCCTTATGCGAAATCTGGCACCACTGTCACGGGCCCTTGTGCGGAACATAGTTCCGTCCTTCTCTCCACGCCGAGCGCGATTCGGCGAGAAACGGTGCGCGCAGCTCTCACAGATAGGGCACGCACACTTACACGTATCCCCACTCCCGCGGGCACCGATGGTGTAAAAGAGCCACTTCTGGACAGTCGCGGATCGGGCCAAGCAAGCTACACCGATTCTCCCATACTAGAATGAATCTCCAACACACCAATGACTTCTCGTTCACCCGCTCAGACAGACAGTCGCGGTTCTCCTTGTCCGTCACGACATTGGGTCGAGTCGGGAGGACGACGCGACGGGACAAATCGCAACGAAGCTCCTTGACACATCTTTGGCAACGAATCGAGTAGCCACTGTGACTGTTAGGGGCCATAGGCCAAATATGATTTTGTAAAGTTTGAAAGGGTATTTTATATTATTATTTAATTGCGGTAGAGATTTACTCGTACACTCCGGTGGTTTAGATAACACGGTTAGCACCAAATTGGCGACAAGTAGAGTATCCTTGTATAGCCTGAATTAAATATTCATAGACAGCTCGTACATCGGGTTCACTCATCGTTAACAGCAGCATCGTTTTGAGAGTGGCCATAGTCCATGCGTGCACCTACACATGCATACTCACTCACAAGACGATGCTTCATTTGTTTGACAACCGACGAAAACGCACACAAACGAGCAACAGTGGCACGGTGAGAGCAGTTACGATGTGGTCAAGAGCTGGTGTTTCAAACATGTTTCGCTTTTTCGTCCAACAACTATATTAAATTTGGAAGACTAAACACTAGAAGTATCAAGGCGGTGAAAATCTCTTCTCTGGCACTTTGTAATAGAGTCATTATATATTAATGAAACACAAAATGTTCTTTAAAATAATATCTTAGATCTTAGAAAAGAACGGTATATGTCTATATGAAATGAACTTTCATGACAGTTCTGGGGTAAGTGCGGATGGGTCAATCTCCGTCCTTTTCCCGACAGGTAACTCTTGCTCCGATTTTCGGCCAGATCCATTCTCGCATTTGTTTTTATGTCCACTCTTTCTATACGGGTCAATGCCCCGAGGTGAGCATATGCTCATCAGCCGTCAGCCCCTTGATACCTCTCAAACAGGTCGCATAGCAATGCGTCAACGCATGGCACTCTTCAATTAGCCCGTGTCATTGGTCAAAATTCGCAGCTGCGCTAATAAATAAAACGTCTTGAAAAGATTTGATCACTATATATAAATAAAAGCCAAACGAGGGAAGTTGATTCTCTCGGTGATTCTAGTGCTGATTTTGTAAAACTCATTGTAGCTGTCTTCGGCGTGGTTGCGTTGCGTGCGTTTTCGTCGATCGCTAAACAAACGAAAGCATGACCTTGAGAGTGGATATGCATGTGTAGATGCACGCATGGACTATGCCTACTCTCGCAGCGATACCGTTGTTGCTATGCGACGTATTTGTCGATGTAGCTGAGTGCAACTACTGACAAATTGTTTCGGACTACAGAAGATCGACCAAAACCGCGACCATTGTAACGGCAGCCTTACTTATTTTCAATCTCACCTATAGCGATCATGACCTATACGGCAGATTTTTCCGGGCACCTGTTCTCCAATTGTCAGTTTCATGTATCTCACACAGCTTCGAATGGTGGAACAAATGAGCAAATTGCATTGAAACTATACGTGAACTTCACTTGAACATACAATAATATATATCCAAAATTCAGACCAACAAGACATGGTCAGGTTTGTATATCAAAATTTCCGCGTCCAATGTTGTACATATATTTTTACGGTTAACGTTGAATAGTTAAACATTTATTAAAATTTTAGTGAACTTTTTATCTTTCATTTTATGTTTCGTACACCCTTTTCTGCCGTTAATAGTAATTTTGCTTCTATTATTTCGAAACTTAAAATTCCACTTGAAATCGTCTGTAAAGAGAGCTTCACTTGCCCACACACAGGTGACATCTCATGATAATAGTTCAGTACGGTGGTGATTCGACATCAGTTTCTTACTCTGGCCGCAATATATTTTAGAGGGCGCCCGAGAACAGCGAATTTTGCTGGAGACACAAAGTCCCATAAGGCTGGCAGTCTTTAGGAATATCTCGTCGGTGCTTTATTTTGTGATCATTGTGACGGCCAGCCGTTACCGACACCATTCTCGACCCGCCTTTAACCATAAGCCGGCTAGTATCTTGAGGGCACTCCCAGAGGTCGCCTAAGTGGACGAGCGACGGAACTTCTCCCTCACTCGTTCACACTCACCTAGTTTAAGCCATGATAACATAGAATCGAATCATAAGTAGATATATCTTTGCGTCTATACCCATCGAGCTTTAGGGCATTAGTTCTAAGTAAAAGCGCACGCGGCGCTCCAAGTGGACTGCGCTCCACCACCAACGCGCCTGCGTCGAGCGCCGAGCCCCACTCTAAGGGCCGTACCCCTTCCTTAGCGGCGGGCCCTAGTAATTAGATTTGAGGCCGGGTCGAACCGAAAATCTGTGCATTATGCATTATACTTAATATCACAGTGCTATTATACTTGACAAGCAGTTCATTACTTTTCTTGAGTGCATTCTACTTACAATCGTCTACTTAATTCCTTCTTGAAGATTAATTAAGTCGTCTTGAAGACAAGCAGTTACATCAAATTGAAGAACAGTGTACTAAAATCCTTTGTTCGAAATCTGTAGTGAAAGCTCAGTTCATTTCAATCCAATCAAATCCCAAATTCATAAATCTAAATCACAAACTCAAAAGTTCAAATCATTTTATCAAAGAATAAGTGCTGAAGCAACAACTGAAGACTCGACAAAAACGAACTCACGGTAAGCAAACTGACTTGCCGGTTCGACACTCGCATAACACTGTACTAATTATTAAGGTAGAATCTAGTTCCTTAAATTGTTCAATCGTATAGTCAATATTGTAAGAATCACATAGTCAAAGTCTATATATAGACCTTTGTTATACAAATTACTTCTATCATTCTATCCTTGCGTTCTTAAAGTAAATTAAGCCTTCCATAACGCTCTACGTCTAAGCATTCCCTCACCACATATATCCAGGCAGTCAACGAGAGGACGTTAGCTCGACAACATAAATGCCTACAACTTCACACTTATCCTTACCACACATATCCAGGCAGTCAACGAGAGGACGATAGCTCGTCGACATAAAAGCCTACAATCTCACATATACCTTTACCTTACGTTTCCATTATTCCGTCAACGAGAGGACGATAGCTCGACGACAAATATTCCTTCAACTCCATACTTACCTTTATTCCGTCAACGAGAGGGCGATAGCTCGACGACAAATATTTCCTTAACCCCATACTTACCCATACCTCATACTGTCCATTTACCCGCCAACAAGAGGACGATCCGCTTGACGGCATATACATCCACCATAAGACCAAAAGTCACCACTATCCTGAATGCCTAAACAAAAGAGAGCCGGCCGGAAGAACCAACTACGTAAATTGATCAGGAACTTCTACGCTATTCCTTCAGAAACTAACAGGCCTCCGCCACCAACCCCAAAACCGCGTATAGTCGAGTGTCGTACCGTTAGACCCAATATACGGGTAGTACAGCCTTCAGCGAGTAACGTAAGGGAAAATCAACCGTCTGTAAGCAGTGTAAAGAAGGTACAGCCGTCCGCTAAAACCACGTTGATTATAAAATCATCCGCGAGCTTGGTAAAAACAGATAAATCCTCGAAGTGGGAACTCATTCCGCTCAATTTAGAAGCGCCGATATATTCCGCGATCGTGCCGAGATTCGATCCGCGTTTCGAAACGTACATTCGAAAGAGGCGCGAACGCCTCTATCCGGAACTCATAGTGCTCGACCAATAAAACCGCACCGCCAGGATCCCCAAGTCGCTGAGATCGCGCTCCGTGGCCTCTCGACTAAAGGAGGAATTTAAAAGTCGCTTCCCGACTGCAATCGTTTCGTGGAAATCCCTTAAATCCGCGAAATCGCCGATCGGGACGTGACAATCATATACATTAATTTCTGTGACATACTGACATCACCTACTGAAATATCTAAATAGAAGAGAGCAACTTTTTCGAACCGGTCATATCTAGTCAAATCTCTGTGGAACTTACGTCGAACGGCGCAAATCGACTGTATGTCCCAAAGGTCCAGTGGTAAGAGTGAGACAGAATACCAAAATATCTTTCTTCTCTCTCTAACAGCGAGGCGCGGCTGTTCCTGCACCCGCGCACATTCCAGGTATTCTATAGTTCAATGTAGCCAATTGAATGGTGGAGTCGCAAGCGGTCTTGCAGGGAACTACAAAGGTTACTAGGAATATATATACGTTGGTTTCCAAATCATTGGACTCGCGACGTGCACATTATACACAATAACGCACGTTTAAAATAAATTATTTATATGAAATTGAAGTAATAGTGTAACATAAAATAGTGTGTATATATATACAAGTAATAGTATATATAATGCGGTAATTTTTATTATATTTACGTGCCATTATACACAATAACGCAGGTTTAAAATGAATTATTTATATGAAATTAAAGTAATAGTGTAACATAACATAGTGTGTATATATATATATAAGTAATAGTATATGTAATACAATATTTTTATTATATTTGAAGGGTTACATTAAAGTAAATTCATAATAACACTGTAATCAATTTATTAATCCTATTATAATTCACCTAAATATACATCAAATATCAGTGACATATGTGAAGTACATTTTGGTTTACAAACAATGGTATTTATTCGCGTCGTCAAATCAATAAAACGTATCCTATCCATATAAACTGACAGACATTCAAAAGCTGCCTAACGTGATCTCGCCTGTATGTATGGCGAAGTAGTATTCACCTCTGAATTCCTCTTCCTCACGATATCCAGGCCACATGTCGGAATAGCATATGTGTATTTCCCCCGGATATTCGTTATGTCGGTATTGATTGTCCTTACGATTTTCCGAAGATGTCATCATGCTAAGTGGGTTCACACAAAATTGTTTTAATGATGTGAAGAACTGATGAAATTTATATTGACAGTCAATAGCTAAAAATATAAATGTACACGTACCTCAGATCAATTGTCTCATAATGTACATGACTTGTTACGTCCTACGTCCTCCACCCGCTTTTTTAACGACTATATTCTCGCAACGAGCTCATCGCACCGCGTATCTATTTAATTAGATGTAAGTCGTACATAAACGAAACAAGAGCCGGCGCACCGCGCCACCGAAATTCCTTCACGTAACGCTGACGCCCATCCGGGACGTAATTCGCGCCACGCGAAGGAATGACATAATGACGACAATAGCGATGTAGGTAGAGACATAAGAATGCTGACGCCGAATCAGCTCACAGGCTAACCCCAACGATCGACTAGCGATCCGCGGCAACACATCGTTCCGAGAACGCCAACTTCCAAACGGAAGCTAGGGTGCCAGTTCCACGAAGGACCTGGCGACCCTCAGCAAAACCCACTACTTAAATGGGCCACGAGTCAGTCAGTTGACAGTCACAATTCTCCGCTCCATAGTTAACGTCACGCTCAAGTCGGGCACCAAGTCACTTCAGTTTAGATTCGGCAACTCGTTAATCTAAGTTATCAAGCTCTTCAACCAACCAAGTTCGGCTACGTCCCATGTAAATTCGGCAACTGTAAAGCAGCTAAATGTACTTCGAGATAAAACATCCAGTCCACTTCCACCATCTGAACATTATTTAATTCACACGACCGTGTCCTTCCTGCACGTTAACACCAAACACCACCACCTCTACCTCTACCCAGGGCCCCAGAGAGCTACCTACAGCCGTGGACGCCCTCCCAGGCATCCACCGTGGTAGAACTCCCGGTGATCGTCACCTACAGCCGTGGACGCCCTCCCAGGCATCCACCGTGGTCGACTCCCGGTAATCGTCGAGCCATCTACAAGCGTGGACGCCCTCCCCGGCATCCACCGTGGTGAACTCACGGTTGTGGGAAAACCTTCGGGATCGGCAATCCACAACCACACACACTCCCACACATCCAGAGCCGTAGCCATTCGGACACCTCCTTCTTACATTCCTCGATACGTCAGTGAGCCGCTCCACTGACGGATTAAACCACCCTCTTTTCAGTGCGATCACTCCTTCCGTCTGTCCTCGATCCCTGGTATACCCGGTGAACGCAGGGTGCCGAAAACGAGGACGTAACAACTTTTGCAGTCCATGTTACTTCCAGTCACCAATATGGGGCCAGAACAATTTAGTGCTCAGGTCATTCTTGATAATATAATATAGGCAATGAACCTGTAAAATGAAGACATTTATTACATTGAAACTTCATACCAAATCCAATGCCCTGAACAGGGACCAACCCACCATAGCAGCAACAAAATTTTACATTTGTTTCCAACACCAAGTTGAACAGCGGAATCAGGAAAAGAATCGTATACATAATGTATAATGTAGGATTGCCCTCTTCTGGGTTGAGAATGGAATGAATCAATATATTTCAACCCTTACATGTTTCAAAACAATTAGTTTCCTCATCAGGAGTCTATAACATACAAAAGTGAACTAATGTAAATGTCTATTACATTTTAGTTGTAGATCTAGCGGATGTATCCTATTGTGGTGGTACTCACGTAAATTGATATAGGATGCAGTATTGAGATGGTATGTTTGAAAATTTAGCCAATTTTTCCTATGTGATTCATTCAATTTTTTCACAGTGTCTGAAAGCAAATCAGTGCGTTGAAGAAACCATGGCCAGAAATATGCAAAGCTTACATAATTTTCAACATTTCTCACATTGTAAAATTTTAACTCTCCAAGATTTGACACATTTCTGCATTTTAATTTTGTAATATTAACTAATCTCACCTGTCTTCGCCAATCACTGATTGGATTAGGATCGTTTCGTTTCACGTTTGAACAATATTTTGGATGCTTTCTAATACAACACATACTTACGGATGAATATATTTATGTTAAAGTATATGACTCGATGTCTCCCAAGAAGTGTTTGTGGTGTCGGTATGTTTACCTTTAGCAGAGTGAAGGGCCGGCATTAAACGTTTCAACCCCACAGATAGCAATTTTTCTTAAGGAAACGGGGGCGCACCGAAGAAAAAAAAATGTTGCAGAACAATTTTCAGAGCGCGGCACCCTATAAGGTACCCACTTTGCCGAATAATAGGCCCTTCACTATACGTAGTACCCTGCAAGACCGCTTCCGACTCCACCGTTCATATTGGCTTCATTCCCCAGATCCTGACCTCGCATCCATTGTATAGAGATCAGTGCTTCGTCCCCTTATTCCTATGTCCATGTCCGCAACACGTGGCGGCAATCGGTCGGCGCGACAAAGTTGCGTCGCCAGCCTCCTGTGAACCGAGTTAATCTCTATCCGACTTTATCCTATACAACGTCAGTTTGTCTCGACCATTCTCAACCGTTCTGAGTTCTGACACAGACGAGGTATAGAATAGACACCGCATCTTATGGACCTTCGTGTCACACGTCTAGACATACCGACGGAGCAGAAAACGAGGCAAGTTGGAGCGCCCACTGCGTATGCGAACGGTAGAAGTCATAGGCCCGTATTCAAATACTGCGCTTAGGCCTCGGCTTGAGTCGGGATTACGTAAACCTGGCTCAGACGCGTAATCCTGGTTCAGAAACCTGGCTTGGATCAGATTCTCAAACCAGGATGCCATTTGCGTGCCCCCACTCCGATTAAGCTCCGCCCACCGTGTTGTTACACGGGTACACAGGCTTCTCGCATAAAAGTGTAGAGGTCGGTCGGAGTGGGGGTCGAGAAATGTAAGCCTGGCCTGAGCCGCCTTGGAAAGGCCTCTTGAGCCGGGATTACGGCCGTTTTTCGCGCCAAATCTGTAAAAATATAACCAAACGTTTACACGACTGTTTAGCAGTTCAGCAGTGTTAAGGTTGGTTAAGGTAATGTTCACCCATGGACAATCACCAAGAAGTAAATTGAGGAGAAGAATAGAGAACTGCAGTTTCGAAATAGACAAATTGTTCGCGATGATGAGCTCATTCAGGGTGTTGCAGTAGTACAAAGTGTAGAGGATTTGCAAATTTATGAAAGAAAACTTAAAAATTCTGCATTTTTACAAAAATCGGTAATTTTTTTTAATAACATCTTTCGTGTAAAACATACAACAAAAATGACCTTTCGATCAATAGTTACGTCGCAGTCTCAAAAATATAATAGTAATTACAATACAGACTTTTAAGTTAAGGTTATTTATTATTTATTATTACATTTATAGTAGAACTTGGTAATTGAGGATTAATCAAAATAATATATTCTATAACATAAATTGGCTTGAATTATTTACAATGTTAAACAGAATCATATGGAGAGTGTAATATTGAATAAATATTCTTGGAACTTTGAGGCAATATTCCGTGTCATATTCATGCAATATTCCCACAAGTTACGAAGAGGCGGACATAGTAATATCGCTGCAACATTCTTGCAATAATCCGGCGAAGTCACCTGCAAGGTTTCGCATTGTAAAGTAATATTTATACAACATTCCAACAATATTCCTTGCTGTCTGGGTAGCCGACATTCAGACAAGAAGAACGGTACATGAGCGAGTGAGTAAATGCTGCTTTTTATTAGTTGTAATGCAAAATCTGTAAAAACTACCAAAAGCGTCCACACGACTGTTCAGTAGTGTTCAGGTAATGTTCAGCCTTGGACAACCAGCAAGAAGTAAATTTTGAGGAGGAAAATTTGAAACTTGCAGTTCCGAGACGGATTGTTCGCGATAATTGGTATAATTAATCAATCGGCAAGGCATCGATTTCAACGCTTATCTTGTTCAAATTGGAATTGGGTGGCCGTGAAAACTATCTCGAATGTTCCGCCTTTTTGGTGGCATTACACCTCAGCGCTCCGTGCGGCCCATGGGTGATTTGGCCGATGGTGTTGATACAAGACTGTTACGCAGCATGCGGAATATTATATAAGTAAGTTCCTGTGGCTCATGTCTGATGATAATACAACACTCTTCTCTCATTCGTGGTCCTAAATCGGATAATTCCGAAGTTTCCCGCAAGCGAAGCAAGCCGCATGCAGTGTCAGCATATCGACTCTGAACACCATTCGTGTCGCAGGTATGTGCGTGTCGGTGTGCGATGCGCGCAGCTTAGGCCCAATCAGGGCCTTAGCATCGCACACAGTCGAGCACGTACACTGCAACACGAATGGTGTTTAGAGCTCGATATGCTGGCACTGGCCGCATGGCACGCCTTGGCCACGCCCATTATCCAATGACTGCCAGGATCTCCCTTCCACGCGACGTCTAAACCGCGTTTGTGAATACACGAAAAATCTGAACCCGGATTACGCATCTGAGCCAGGTTTACGTAATCCCGACTCAAGTCAAGGCCGAAGCGCAGTATTTGAATACGGGCCTCAGAATCGGCTATCATGCAGCTTCTCCCTTTGGCCAATGGCGGCGTTTGCGAGCTGCACGATAGCCGAAACCGAAATTGTTAATTACGGCCAAACTGCGATTTCGTAAACTCCGAAATCGATACAGCAGCTTGCGAAAACTACTCGTAAACGATTGAGACCGTTGCACACGAGATACGTAAAAGTTATTTCGCCAGGTTCTGCATCTGATCAGCTTCTGCTTTTGGCCACTGGAGGCGCTTGCAAGATCTACATTACCCCATTCTCGAAATTGTTAATTACGGGCAAACTACGATTTCGTAAACTCTGAAATCGATTGCGTAAACTTGCGTAAACTATTCGTAAACGATTGAGACCAAAATAAGCGAAATCGGTGATAGTCGTCTGCTAACTATACACCCACCTAAAAATGGTTAATTACGGGCAAACTACGATTTCGTAAACTCTGAAATCGATTGCGTAAACTTGCATAAACTATTCGTAAACAATTGAGACCAAAATAAGCGAAATCGGTGATAGTTGTCTGCTAACTATACGGCGGTCCCTCGGCCGTGTGACAAAAATATGCATTGTTTGTCCAGTCTATTCTATACGTCGTCTGTGCTAATACTGATGGACACCGCGAAAATGGTATTCTCGCCTTTCGATTATTTAGAATTAGCACAGAGCAAAACGTTAAATAAATATAAGATTGTAAAAAGAAACCATCCGGACTATTCGACGGACACCAGAGACTCTTGTTTAATAGAAACCTTAACACGCCGAGATACACGAAAATGCCGAACGCATTACATGCAGCTAGCGAACACACTGTGGATTCAATTAGATACTAATTCCGACTGGATAGGAGCCGCTCCAAACCAGGAAACCTTGTATATCTTATGTTGCGACAATAAGCCACGTAGTATAGAATTATTAGGTAGCTTCATACTGCACTTAGATAAAGACTGTACCGGTACAACTAATAAGGTCTTCCTCAAACCAGCTACACACGTAACCAGAACTTTAGAGTTAAATGTTCTTTTGACGAGCAAGGAAGAGGATTTTAACGTGACTTTCGGGAAACTCAGATCCCAAGACTTACCTTTTGAACTCATTCACGAAGTTAGTATCAATCCTGACAATTTGAAAAATTTGGGTAGAACCTTAGAGGAAATAGACGACCAGATTGAGACCTTAGCATCTGAGAAACGGGTTATCACGTGGAAGGAACGATTTTACAAATATCTGGAATATGCAGGATACGTAGCAATTGCTGGTTTGACAATCGTTTTCCTGGGTAAAATACGACTATTTAAGCTAATTATAAGAACCATCCGATCGTGCTGTGTATCGTGTACATATAACAATTGTAGCTTTGGCAACAAAGCACCCACGCAGCACATTGCACCAGCTGCAACGCAAGCAACATTTTCAATCAACGAACCTGACGAGGTACGCTTCATCGCTCAACGACCTAGAACGAGACCGACGAATGCTGCTTATGGATTTTAGTTTAGATCAGTACCCCAACTAAAATCTTAAACTACCCGGGGAGGTGTAAGCGGGCCCAGGTACCGAGCCCTTCGCCGCTTTCCCTTTTTGACCACCCATATCGTACCGAGGGATACTTTACGACGTCCGGGTAACCAGAAACTGACAGATAGCGAAGTACTTGCAGCTGAGGCGACATCTGAGTGTACACAGATGTCCAGATAGCCTAAATTCCTAGAGACGCCCTTAGCAAGAAGAGAGACTTCGTGGAGGACGTTTTCGCCCTTCTCTGGGCTACCGACGCAACCCCCTCTTCTCACAAACCGTAGATATAAGAAGCCTGTTCTACGCTGCGAGTTTAGTCTTAGTCTACATTTTAACACCGAATCTCTGCCAGTAACTATATTCATTCTTAATAAAGTATTCATTATTATATTTTATTTTATGTCGTCTCATTGATTCGCGCTATCACGACAACAGGGCAGACAGATTTCTAGAGAGAAACTAGTAGTTCGCCGCCTAGAAACTAATCGAGATTCGCCGCAGGTGCGAATGTGTGCTAAAGAACTGCGCCATGATTCGGCTTCGTTTTTTATTGACACGGGCGCTGATATCAACGTAATCAAACTAAAAATATTGCGAGAAGATATATCTGTCGCGTTACACGAATCTATAGTCGTTACGGGTATTACCACGGAACAAATAGAAACATTGGGCACCACGATCGTGCACCTACTCGGACAACCGGTTAAATTCCACGTGGTACAATCCTCGTTTCCCATCAGGAGCGACGGAATTTTGGGAAAACAATACCTGAGGCAGGAACAGGCAGAGATATCATTCGCGCACAATACTTTAGTCACACAAAGTGATCCTATACGCCCGATGCGGTTCATAGGAGAGGCCGAACGACATAACGAAAAATTACCTTTGCCCATTACGCGCGTTCACAACCTACGAGCTAGAACGCGTCAAGCAATCAGAATAGATGTAAAGGAAGGGAGAGAACAGACCGAGGGTCATTTGCCGAAATTAAACACGACGGACGGAGTATTCATTGGGGTAGCCGCTGTCTCAGTTTGTCGAGGCGCGTGCCATGTACTTGCGATTAATACCTTGGAAAATGACGTAGAAATAACGATACCACCGCAAAATATAGTACCGTTTGAATACCACAATTTCCCTGAAGAGCAGGAATACTTCAATTCCGAGTCAGAAACAGCACACGCGCCGATAGTTAACGACCGAGTAGGTGAAATAGTCTCCCGTTTGCGTTTAAACCACCTTAACGACGAGGAAAGAAATCACGTAATAGATTTAGTAGAAAAATATCCAGAGAGGTTTCATCTACCGGGCGATAAGCTGCAGTCGACACCCTGTATTAGGCATACAATCCCTACCACAGACGATTTACCTATTAACACGCGGCAGTATAGATTTCCACCTGTTCATCAAGCCGAAATCGCGAGACAAGTCTCTAATAAATTAGAGTGCAACATTATCGCACCCTCAAATTCGCCATATAATTCACCGCTATGGATAGTTCCGAAAAAGCCGGATTCTCAAGGAAACAAGCGTTGGCGAATGGTCATTGACTTCCGTAAATTAAATGAAAAAACGATTGGAGACGCGTACCCCTTGCCCAATATTACAGATATTATGGATCACCTAGGCGAGGGGCGGTATTTTTCGATCTTTGACCTCGCGAGCGGCTTTCAACAAATAGAAATGGACCCTAAAGACCGAGCTAAAACTGCCTTCACTACACCCAATGGCCATTATGAGTACATTCGCATGCCCGAAGGGCTTAAAAACGCTCCAGCTACGTTCCAGCGATTAATGGACCAAGTATTACGCGGGTTGCACGGCGTAGAAGTTTTTGTATATCTAGACGACATCGTAGTTTACGCTAAGTCCTTGAAGGAGCACGGAAGGAAGGTGCAGAGACTATTCAATAGAATACGCGATGCAAAGCTAACTCCGCAACCTGACAAGTGCGACTTCTTAAGAACCGAGGTAGCGTATCTAGGACATATAATCGGTCGAGACGGAGTCCGTCCAGACCCCCGGGAAAATTAGCGCGGTAAAGAAATTCCCGTACCCGCAGAGTCAACGGAATGTCCGAGAATTCCTTGGGCTGGTGGGCTATTACCGACGTTTTATAGAAAACTTCGCCGCGATCGCGAAACCATTAACGGAATTATTGAAAAAGAACGAAAAATTCGACTGGAAACAGGAACATACAACTAGCTTTAAAACCTTACGGAGAGCGTTGTGCCGAAGCCCTATTCTACAGTACCCTAATTTTAACGAACATTTTACTTTGACAACGGACGCCTCGGACGTCGCGATAGGCGCGTTATTAAGCCAGAATGCGAACGGCCACGATTTGCCAGTAGCATACCCATCGCGTAATCTAACTAAGCCGGAGCGAAATTATTCCACCACGGAAAAGGAATGCCTAGCTGTGTTATATGCAGTCCTGCATTTTAGACCCTATCTATACGGGAGAAAGTTTACGCTAGTTAGCGATCACGAGCCGTTGAGATGGATAGACTCAGTTAAAGATCCGGGACAACGCTTGGTGCGTTGGCGACTTAAATTACGGGACTACGAATATGATTTTGTACATAAACCGGGCCGACTCAACACTAACGCGGATGCATTATCGCGGAAACCGGTAAAGACTGACACCGTCACGTCGGAATCCGACAACGAGGAACGCAACCGGGTTTCGTCAAAAGTATTGCCAGTAAACCGGGAAGCCTCCGAAGCCGGACCGAGCGCGCCCCGAAAAAACCCACGAGCACCGGAGCCATTAGATACAAGCGCGGTAGCGACGAGAACGCGCAGGCGAATAACGTACCTGCCAGAACCCGACATACCGATGACAGTAGGAGATAATAGCGAATCGTCATCCGACTCCTCAGACACGCCAATATTCGTAGAGAGCAGATGCGTGATGCTCAGTGTAAAGCCACGACCACCGCGCAAGTCGAAATCGCCGCCTAAAACACGATCCCATGACGCGGAGTCGCGTGATAGTGAGCGCGGTACTGCAGGGCCGTCGGACAGCGAAAATGTCGCTACGGAACTTCCTACCCGACCGCACTGCACTAGCGATGACGAGCAATCTGAGGACCTACTCACTTGGGACGTATTATCGAGATCTTTCGAAGAACTTGGCGACTCAATTACTAGAGGTGAACAACAAACGAGCACGGAAAATACGCGAGAACCGACGGAAAACGTAATTACCGAAACTGACCCGAACACATCCGACGACATACGAGACGGAGAACAGACGGGAATAACAGCTGATCTGGAGACAGACGGGGCGGTCAGCGAAAATGTAGCTACGGGAGGCCCTACCCGTCCCGCCTGTCCGAAGGTGACGCGGCGCGCCCACCAGGAGGCCCTTTAACGTTGGTCTCTGAAACAGTGGCGTCTGGGGGGTTGGGGGGGGGGGGGCAGCGCATTACTCGCCGGACCTGCGGATTGCTCGCATTTACCTACACCTTCACCAACGTCGAGACCGGTCGCGCTATCGACACCGATGCCCCTAACTGTACCCGCGAGACCATGCGTAATATTACCGGAACATCTATATAATGATAGACCCCCTTCGATACCGACAATCGAAATCCCTGTCACCGAAGACGTGCCGATGGGCACCTATATCCCTTTTTCACCGGAACTCCAGCCTCATGTGCAAGAATTTCAGCCGAAACCTGTACGTTATTCCCGCGATAATTTGACAGCTCGACGCGGAAACATGGCGCATTTCTTATCAGCTGATTGCAAATTGAGCGACCCGATATCGCGGCAGTAGTAAGAGTAAGCCGCTTCTGGACCCGAGGCGAGAGTAAGCCGATTCTGGACCAGTAATTCTGGACCAGTAGCCGATTCTGGACCAGTGTAGTCGATTCTGCTGGACCGCAGTCATTCGGTCTTGCGTGTTTGCGTGTATTTTTTATTTTTTTATCGAAGTTTGCGGTTAGTGTCTTAATCACAGGTTGAAGTTTGCGGTTTGTCTTATCGGAGAGGTGAAGTTTGCGGTTTGTCTTTTAATGAGGGGAAGTTTGCGGTTTGTCTTAATCAGGTGGAAGTTTGCGCGGTCGGCGGTTAAAATCGGAAGAACGTTGGAAGGTGAAGAAGGCAAGCCGTTCGATTCCACAGCGGTAGCGGTCAAGGTTAAAAGTCGGCGGTTGGGCGATATCGAGTCGGTCGCTGCTGATATCGGGGGGCCTTGCCTTATTTTTTCTGTTAGGTCGAAAGTTTGTGGTTTACACGGAAGTTAGAGAGTAGGAGGAAAAGGGGTTGGACAGGAACAATACGAAACGAACGATAAGCGATTACACGATACTCGAGCGAGCGTGTGGGCAACGATATCGAGAGCGGAGGACGATAAACGCCATCGACTCGCGGCGTTGTACTACGAAATGTAGACAGAGGTAGTAGTAGGCGTTGTACTACGAAATGCCGTGCGGGGGGTTGGAAGTAGACCGGTAGGAGAAGGTTGCAGAGGAATGATACGATAAGCGATTACGCGGTACTCTAGCGTGTGTGGGCAACAACGATTTCGAGAGCGGAGGACGATTGTACTACGGAGGAGGAGGTTGGGTGGGAGCAAGGTGTACGGGCAGTGAGGAGGGGGTCCGGCGTCATCTTGGAGCAGCGGACGCGTTGCAGGTCGGGGGTGGGAGGGAGGGGGGAGGGTCCCGGGGAAAGGGCGCTAGGCGCTAGCTAATATTTGCACGTTAAACGTAGCACATCGGTTAATACTCTTCGTAGCATCAGCAGACTAGGCAGCAGAGAAGTGTTCGCGACTTTTTCTGAAAGCGAATTACTGAAAGTGTTGTAACGATGGCGGCTGACGGACATATTCGACAATTGTACAGATTTTTTTATGACAAACTGGTTGCTCAAATTGATCCTGAAAGTGGAATATTAGACGAATTAGGAGAGGAAGGGTTATTGAACGAGTCTGATATTTTCGATATTTTAACTTTGAAGGAACGAACAGCACAGGTGCGTTGTTTGATTACGAAGCTAGAAAGGTAAGTAATACAAACAAATTTATAAATCAATGTAGAATGATAGTTCAATTGAAAGTATTTAAATTTGAATTTTGACCTTTGCAGATTGCCGCTATTGTATTTCATTCTATTCACAGAAATACTAAAATCTTATAACCCCTGGCTTGCCGTATGCATGATACAATGGATAGAAAATCAAAGTGAGCTGCGCGCACATGTGAAACAATTTTATGAAATATTTCGCGAACAATTACGCGATGTTGATGTACGTAATGCCGTTATACAAAAGTTAAGACGAGACAAGGTGTTGCGCGCTGGTGCAATACAGTACATTTTGGATACGGAAAATAAAGAGGTGCGGGTATCTCATCTGATCCATAAGATGTCACGGTAAGTTGTAGAAAACAGGTAAAACGAGTGTAATCGTGAATGTTATACATTTTTTAAATTTTTAGACTAGGACTGACAGACTTGCTGTGTTTTAAAGAATCGTTAAAGCATCATTACCCTTGGATAGCTTGACGGATGGAAGACTATTTGAATACGGCATTTTTCAGCAAAAACTGAATCACAATTTTAACCCATGCTCGCTTATTTTCAATGCTAAGCTATTTTTGTTAAGAACAGTGAGATGTAATGAATTTCTCAGATACGCACTGTATATAATAAATTGTAAACGGGTGCAGATTATTGATAAATAATACATGTATTCAAATATTGCAAGCATTTTTTATTTTTTAATCGAACAGTGTCCCCAAGCAAGTGTTTGTATACAATCATCGGTGATATATCTTTTATCATCGTACGGATGCAATGCAACTTTTCCTTCGGAAATTGTGTGAATTTGATGCAGCTTCGACGCAATACGGTTTTGTCTAGCCATTTTAATTTCATCATTAAATAGGCAATTTATATAATCATCAAATTTAATTTCTCGCTTAATAAAATCTTTTTTGATCCCTTTAGCCTTCTTCGTGTCGCGCTCGCCAATAACTTTTATAGCATACATTTTCGATCTTAACCCTACAAATTCACACATAATTTTTCCTCCATTTTCATCTTTCATTAGGCCTAGAACTTTTTTATTTGCTAAGGGTATATTGTATACCTTGTCAATTGGATAATTACTAGTATCGAAATAAGCTATATCTCGCCCCATAATGCTATATATGTCATCACATTGTAATTTATAAATTAAACTGTCCGTATCAGTATATAATACCTTACACATATCTTGAAATTGAACCTTCATATAGTCGTAATGAAATTTATAGAGATATATTTTTGAAATATCTAGAATGGACATGCCGATATAAATGGGTTTATCTATTTTAACTTTCATCTTTTTCATTTCCACACCGACAAAATTTTCATTGAATATTACTCTTCTATGAAAATTAGGTCTTCCTATCAATGGCTTAATACCGGCACGTCCTTCCCACGATGTTAATAATCTTACATCAACTCGATTACGCACATTTTCCATTGTTTTTCCAAATACTGCGTTATTCATTAACTTAAATAAATCTTTTTCAAAGTCCGATTCAGATTGAGCTCGAAATTTTGCATTTAATTGTATATATGTACACATCCATGGAGATTGATTGAACTGTAAGATACGATGAATGTTCTTTAATTTAAGTCCATGTTGCAGGCATTGCTGTAGGGTTCGATAATGAATAACATAGTTGGTTTTACAATTTAAAGTTGCTAACAATTTTTCATATTTAGCGTTTGGCGGTACTTCGCGAGTGGGACAGAACGGCAAATCTGAATGCGAATCATGTATTTCATAGGGATAGTCTAAATCTACCTCTAATATGTATCCAATCTCAGAATCGGCTTTAGCTGAATTAATGTTAAATTGACTTATCATATCATTATCCATCCATTCAAATTTACCGTACGGCAACGAATCGCACATGGCAAAACCGTATAAATTGTTAACATCGTTGTAGTATAGGTATAGTATGGGCGTCGACTCGAACGAGCGATCGAGAATCGATGTCGTCGGCGCGTGACGACAGGCGGCGCGAGAGGCACGAGCCGGACACTGCGTGTGAGGCCTCGAGCGAGAGAACACGTGGCGGAATAAAACGGCGGAGAGGTTAAGTGCCAGGCGAGTATTACTATACCTGACCCAAGCGTAGTCCTATAAGGAGAACGGATACAACATTTGGCGACGAGGATTAAGGAAGTGAAAGGAAGATGGCTCGCCTAGAGAACGGTTTGCAGACGTTTAATCCCAGTGAGGAGGAGGGAAACGTACACACGAAATGGACGCGATGGCTCAGGGCTTTCGAGCTGTGCATGGTAGCGGGGAACATTACGGGAGCCGACAGGAAGAAGGCAATGCTTTTACATCACGGAGGTTTGGAACTACAGGATATTTTCTACACTCTGCCCGACGCAGACAACGTTGCGACGGGAAAGGACACATTCAAAAAAGCGGTGGATGCCTTGACGGCGCATTTCAAGCCAAAGCGAAACATGGCGTACGAAAGACACGTGTTTCGACAGATTAAGCAGGGGGATAGTGAGACAATAGGCCAGTACGTAACAAGGCTGAGGCAGCAAGCAAAAAACTGTGAGTTTCATGCGGTCGACGAAGAAATTTGTGGACAGATCATAGAGAAAGGGGCATCAAACGAATTGAGACGTCGGTTCCTGGAAAAGGGGGAAATGAAGCTGAACGACGTCATGGAAACTGCGCGAACAATCGAGGCAATGGAGATGCAGACGAAGGAATTTGAAGGGCAAATGGTTGCGGCCGCGCGCAGCGTAAACAAAGGAAGAGCCCGGGAGGAGACCTGGGTGGACACACCGAGGAGAAGAGAGGTACAATGTTTCAGATGCGGATACATGGGACATACGTACAAAGATGAGAGGTGTCCAGCAAGGCAGAGGACGTGCAAGGCATGTGGGAGAAGAGGCCATTTCGCAACGATGTGTAAATCGCGGGTAGCAGCAAACAACGACACCGAGAGAGGGGGAGTACCGCAGAGCAGACTGAGAGTCAGAGAGCTGGACGAGGAACTCGAGGAACCGGAGGAAGATCAGTATTTACATTTGGATTGCAGTCCGGGTACAGAATCAACACGGTGCAGGAGGGTACGTGTGTGGACATTAAAATAGGGGGGGTCATGTTGAATATGTTAATAGATTCAGGTGCTCAGTGCAATGTGATCGATGAAGAGACGTGGGAACAGTGTAAGGTTAGAAGGATCAAGTGCGAAACGCAAAGATACGTAGATAAGGACATATACCCATATGGACATGATACGGCACTGACATTGTTGGGACAGTTTAAGTGCGCCGTGGAAGCGGGAAATAGGGAGGCGCGAGCGAAATTTTTAGTGTTAAAAGGGAAAGGGAGACCGATCTTCGGGTTCGAAACAGCGACGGCATTGGGAATTTTGAAAATAGGGTTAGGAGTAAGCGGTGTACAGTCCCAACAAAGAGGTAATAATAAGAGAGATGTATTCTCGGGTATAGGAAAGTTGACAAATTTTAAGTTAATGTTACCCATTGATAGATCGCACCCGCCAATTGCGCAGCCGGTACGGAGACTGCCGTTTAAACTGCGAGACCAAATCAAGGACCAAATAAAAGACTTGTTACGCCAGGACATCATCGAAAGGGTCGAGGGCCCAACCGCATGGGTTTCGCCAGTGGTTCCGGTAAGGAAGAAGAGTGGAGAGGTTAGGATATGTGTTGACATGCGGAGGGCGAACGAAGCGATCGCGCGGGAGAGGTACCCGTTACCGGTAATTGAGGAAATTTTGGACACGACACAAGGATGCGAGTGGTTCAGTACACTTGACATTAAGTAGGCATACCATCAGATTGAGCTGGATGAGAGATGCAGGGATATCACGACATTTGTAACCGAAGCGGGGCTGTTCAGATATAAACGATTGATGTTTGGAGTAAATTGTGCGCCGGAAATGTTTCAGAGGATCATGCGGTCAATATTGGTAGGGTGCGAAGGAGTAATTAACTTCATAGATGACATTGTAGTGTGCGGAAGAACAAAAGTGGAACCTGATAAAAGATTGGAAAAGGTACTCGAGATTTTGAGAGAGAGGGGGCTAACACTCAATAAGGAAAAGTGTGTGTTCGGGAAAAAGGAGATTGTGTTTTTCGGTTTTCGAATATCAGGGAGGGGGTATCAACCACTCGAATCCAAAGTAGAAGCGGTAAAGAAATTTCGTACGCCTAGAACAGCCGAGAAAGTACGCAGCTTCTTAGGACTTGTAAATTTTTGTGCAGCGTTTATTTTAAACTTAGCAACTATAAGCGAACCTTTGCGGCGGCTAACAAAGAAAGGTACTAGTTTTATATGGGGCTCGGAACAAGAGAGCGCGTTTAATTTGTTAAAGGAGAAGCTAGCGAATGCACAGACGCTCGGTATATTTAATGTCCAGGCGAGGACAAGAGTAATAGCGGACGCAAGCCCGGTGGGCCTCGGGTGCGTGTTAGTACAGATGGACAAGGAACAGCGGTGGCGAGTAATATGCTATGCGAGCAGAAGCCTATCAAATTGTGAAAAGCGATACTCACAAACAGAGAAAGAAGCTTTGGCGTTTGTATTTGCGTGCGAGCGATTTTATAATTGGGTATACGGCAGTGAGTTTGAATTAGTGACAGACCATAAAGCGTTGGAATTCATATTTACACCGAGATCAAAACCAAATGCGAGAATTGAAAGATGGGTTTTACGCCTGCAGTCGTTTAAATATAAGGTGGTTTACGAAAGAGGGAGTTTGAATATAGCGGATGCCTTGTCACGGCTAAGTGTCAGAGCGGTAAAAGTCGAAAATGAAAGAGACGGGTATATTGCGTGGTTAGTAGAACAAGCAACACCATGTGCGTTGACAACGGAGGAAATAGACATTGAATCGGAAAAGGATGAAACGCTAAGTGAGGTTAGGAAAGCAATAAAAGCGAATAATTGGACAAGAATGGGAAAGTCACGGTTTGCCATATTAAAAGATGAGTTATGTCTCGAGGGTAACGTAGTGTTAAGAGGTACACGGATAGTGATCCCGGAATCATTAAAGAAAAGGACACTAGCCTTAGCGCATGAGGGTCATCCGGGGATCGTAGCAATGAAGCATCGACTAAGAAGCAAAGTATGGTGGGAGGGAATCGATAGGGACGCTGAGAAAACCGTAAAAGCGTGTAGAGGCTGTCAGCTAGTGCAGAAAACAGTGGAACCACCACCATTGAAACCGAATCCGTTGCCGAAAGGGCCATGGAAGGTCATTGCAATGGACCTGATGGGGCCGCTTCCTACGGGCGAAAGCATATTCGTCGTAGTAGACTATTATAGTAAATTCTTTGAGACGGTTATGTTAACAAATACGAGCGCAAATACTATAAGGGGACATTTAGCGGAGATGTTTGCAAGATATGGGTTTCCAAATGTAATCATATGCGATAACGGACGTCAGTTTACGGAAGAGAAGCTGAAGGGGTGGCTGAAAGAGAGGAACGTGAAGATATCGCACACCGCACCGTACTGGCCTCAAGCAAATGGGGAAGTAGAGAGACAAAATAGAAGCATTCTTAAAAGGTTGCGAATAGCACAAGCAGAGGGAAAGAATTTGCGAGAAGAGCTACTCACGTTTTTACTTATGTACCGATCGACACCACATACGATGGCGGGTGTTTCACCGGCGGAGTTGATGTTTGGCCGGAAAATAAAAACGAAATTGCCGGAGGTGGGAAAGAGTACATTTGTAGAAGAGGAGGTACGAGAAAGAGGCGCGTGGAAGAAGGAGAAAGGAAGGGAATATTATGACAAAAGGAACCACGCCAAAGAGAGTGATATTAAACAGGGAGATAAAGTACTAGTAAAAGAGCCAAAGAAGAATAAACTAAGTACAAATTTTGGTGCGGGGGAGTTTACGGTTTCGGAGAGAAATGGAAATACGGTAACAGTGCGATCCAAAGAGGGAAAAATATATAAGAGAAACTTAACGGAGGTAAGGAAGGTCGTGGAGTTTTACGAGGAAGTGGAGGTAGCGGAGGCAGGACAGAGTGAGGAGCCAGAGATAGAAAATCGAGCTGTGAAGACAGAGAAAGGGAATGACGGGGAAAGATCGGTACGGATAAGAAAGGTTCCGGAACGGTATGGAGAATATAGAGTCCATAGGGTAACGACTGTTGGGGGGCTTGGGCGGACAATAGATTAGATGTATGTACTATTCATGTGTATGTTAGATAGGTATATGAGTAGATATAGATGTATATGGGATGTAAGCTAGTATAAGGATATGTATGTATTACGATTAGGTAAACAAAAAAAAAAAAAAAAACGAGGAAGAAAGGAGATGTAGTATAGGTATAGTATGGGCGTCGACTCGAACGAGCGATCGAGAATCGACGTCGTCGGCGCGTGACGACAGGCGGCGCGAGAGGCACGAGCAGGACACTGCGTGTGAGGCCTCGAGCGAGAGAACACGTGGCGGAATAAAACGGCGGAGAGGTTAAGTGCCAGGCGAGTATTACTATACCTGACCCAAGCGTAGTCCTATAAGGAGAACGGATACAACAATCGTAATACATTAAATACGAAGATTCTTTATTAGAATCATACGTCGCTCCCGTGTAAGGATTATTAGCTTTTGCATCCCGATGCGAACATTGACTGAATCCTCCGCGTATACCGTTTTCAATAAATAACACCATATCAATATCTGTTAATAATTCTAATGTTATGTTTGTAATTATAGGCCTTCCTCCTGGTTGCAGCCCCGGCAGGTGACCTCCCTCAGGGTGGTGCACAGGCCTTCATTGTCGGCTATTGCCCTCAGAACTCGCCCGTCGAATTCGGATGGACAGTCCAGTACCCAGCGCTCCAGGCACTGCAGACGCTGTACGCTGGCAGCCAGATGCACCGGTTGGACACGGACACCTCTCAAGATAAGGCTCCGCAGACCCACCTCCAAATGGATCAAGCTTCTCCCCGTCATGGCCGTCCTGTTCGCTGAGAAGTCCCGCAACGCACGGACCTGGAAGATCTCAGCTAAATTCGTGTCCGCCAGAGACGATGTCTCACCAATGCTCAAATTAACCAATGCGGGGGCCCCTTGAACCAAGGATCGAAGTGCCACAGGGCGCACCCGCATACCAGTGATGTCTAGAGTCTCTAAACAATCTGCGCAGGCACCGAGGACAGAAATAACCTGCGTCGCCAAATCCTCGACTAGCTCTGGATCGGACAATGTAACGGTTCTGAGCCACGGACCCGTGCGTTGCACCACCCAGTGGAAACCGTCCTTGGTGACTCGGGGTTCTCCTCCTGGCAGCCACTCCCACCGCCAATCTTCCAGGGTAATGGACCGCACCTGCCTGAACGATAGCAGAATGCCCTCCCTCCACAACTTGGAAACTCTCTCGAGCTTCGCCCGATCCCTGAAGGAAAGGTACTCAGCTATTTTTACGACCACTTCTAAGGGTAACATCAGGGTAACAGTAGGTGGTCGCCAGCCATAAAAAGGGTCGAGAACTTCCTCTCGCGAAACAGACGGTCCGGGGTCTACGGTCCGCGAAGTGGACGGCTCCTCCTCTCGCAACTCATGCCAAGCGTCCGCCAACATGATGCGTAGCTCCCTCTTGTGAAGCACGACCGGTGTTTCCGCCGCCCTCCTTACCGCTGACTTTGCCTGTTCCGACGTGGCAAAGGTGACGAATGCCACATTACCCGTTGGCTTCCTCCGGACGACGGCATGGGTTGCTCCCGCGTCGCCGAATATCCGCAGCAGGTCTTTATTCTTCGTGCGAACGTTAAGCCGTGTGATGTAGATACGGCTCGACGGTAACTCTCGTCCTGCACTCATTTTCACTTATCTATGGAAATTCTAAAGGTTTAACACATTTGCCACAAATAGCACCGACTTTAGATTCGCGCAGCACAAGCTTTCAATCCACAACCTAATCTAACACTACGATCTAAGAGAACAACGTGCAAATTGGCTGTAAAAGTTTCGATTATATCAAATTGTGACGGAACTGATTATCGTGAAAGACATTATGCTGCCCTTATGGTTTTTACACCGCTCGAGCGTTCTTAATGCATCAGCTGTAACTTGTCAACGTGCTTGAGAAAGCTCTCGCCGTTCTTATCCTCTAACAAGGCAGTGCTACTTTCCAGCATCTTTACAATCCGGTAAGGACCCCGGTATCGAGCACCGAATTTACCCTTCTTTGGCTCAATCAACACCCGCACCGTGTCTCCTACCCCGCCCTCAAAGGGCCGTGCACGTGTATCGTAATAGGTTTTTGATTTTGTCTTGGCTGTTATAAGATTATTACCGGCCAGAACTTGCATTTCCGTTAGGCGAGTTATTAAATTACAAAGATACGTATTGTACGTTTCTAGCCTACTATCAACAGAAATGGAACTGGGGTATCTTGCAAATCGGCCAAATACGAGCTCATAAGGAGTAAAGTTGGTTGCCTCGTGTACAGATGTATTGTACGAGAAAATAGCGAACGGTACCAAACGATCCCAATCGTCGTAATCGTCTAGATAATGTTTAATATACTCAATAAGTACTATATGACTACGCTCTAGCGCTCCGTTAGATTGTGGACGGTACCCAGATGTTGTTACGTGATCGATACTAAAAATTCGCGAGATTTCCTTTATTATTCTGTTAATGAAACTAGTTCCTCTATCCGTGAGAATTGCACGAGGTGTTCCATATTGCAGGATAAGGTTATTGACCATCGCATGCGCTACCGTTTCCGCCTTTATGTCTGGTATCGGTACTGCTATACAGAATTTAGTTAGATTGTCTTGCATCGTTAAAATATGTTTATTTCCGTCCGGTGTTTTCGGAAGAGGCCCTACCGTATCTAAAGATATTTTTGTAAAGGCTTCTAGTGGTGTATCTGTTATTAGCATTGGCTCACGGGTTCTTGCCCGCACTAATTTCTTTTCTTGACAGCTGACGCAAGTTCTGATATAATTCTGGATATCCGTTTTCATACCCGGCCAATAAAATCTTTCCCGAATTCGGTGATACGTTTTCGTTACGCCCTTGTGTCCGCCCATCAACCCTGCATGTAATTCCGCGAGGATTGTCGGTCGCAGCGTTTCAGGTGGTATAGTAACGCTTCCAGTAAAGACGGTAACGGTTATTCCGGTATTTTTAAATATTGCATCTAACGTATCCTCCAACGTGCCCTGCGGCAGGTTGTCCGTAAGATCTCCGTGTTTGGATATTCCGCAATTATTTATGCCGTACTGTGTCAAGACTTTCTTTAAATTGAGAATTCCTAATGCTAATTCTGTCACCGTGACGGTCTCAAAAAATTTTTTCGATATTACTATGCTAAAGACTCGATGTTGTTTATAAGTTGAAATAAGTACCTGTCCCACTTTGCGTTTCGCGAATTTTATATCGCCTAACGAAATCGCACCTAGGTCTAATAACAGTCGCGCTATTGGCGACGATATTTCGCAGTCTGCGGAAATAAAATGTGCAATATTGCCTTGCCGAGATGTTAAGTTATGCCAGAGTATCGAACTGGCTTAAAGTTGTAATCGCGAAGTTCGGGCGCTTCGAGTAAATACGTTTGTTCGGTCGTGTCGACGAAGATATTCTCTGTCACCGGTATACCGACGGATGGAACGGGCGCAGAAGGATCTTTTTCTAGTCGTCGTGATTGAGCAGTCTTAGTACGAGTCGTTGTCGCTAAAGGGAAAGGAGTTGAGAGGGCGAGAGGCCTCGATGTCGGTAGCGGCGTCGGGACACGCATTCTGCGCTGCCGTCTTGTTAATATCGTCCTGTTCTCGCCCGTTTCGAGTTCCTCATTCTCAGAAATCGGCGGCAGTGCCGGTCCCGCGTCTATTTTGTCACTGTCCCCTCCTTCCGCCTTCCCCTCATTAGCCTTTCGTACTAGCTCGTCTATTCGTTTTGTCAATGTATCGTCCCCAGTCTCGTCAGTATACGGATCTAACTCGGTCAATGCGTCCTGGACTTCCGCGTCTAAACTGCCCCTCTCGGACACGCAATCGGGGAAAACGATCGAATGTTCCTCGGATTCGTCCGAGTGGTGTTCACGGTTCGAAAGCGATTGGTCAAATTTACTGAATGATTTTTGTAATTCCCTCCAGGTTACGCGGTTTTCAGGAGAATCGCTAGCGAATACTTCGTCGTCCTCGCTAGTGCAGTCTGGCCGAGCAGGAAGCTCCAAAGCGATATTATCGCTGCAAGGCCGTTCCGCATTGTCCGATTCTTCCTCCGTTTCTTGCGCGTTTTCAGCTTGTGGCGGCGGAGGCGAGCCTCGCGGCGGTCGCGGCATGATACCTGGCAATACGCTTCGACGCCCTACATATACTGGCGGGGCTGAGCTCTCAGATGATGTTCGAGCGCTTTCCGCGCTTTGAGATTGCGATTCTAATGCAGGTGTGGACTGTGTTCTTAGACGAGTTCGCGTGGCGATGGCGCTCGCGTCAAATACTCTCGGTCTCGGTTTCGTTTTTGATCCTAATGGGCGTCCAGGCCCTCGTGGGAGCAATGGAATTCTACTCGGGTCGCGCGTATCGGTCGACTTTCCCGCCTTTCCGTCTTGTTTTAGCGGTAGCAGTTTTATTCCGGCTTCCGTACTACTCTCGTCCGTATCAGTCGTTTCCGGATTACCTTGCGGTGGGTTTCGCGAGAGCGCGTCCGCGTTAGTGTTAAGACGACCGGCTTTGTGTACGAACTCGTATTCATAATCGCGCAGCTTTAAACGCCAACGGACTAATCGCTGTCCCGGATCTTTAACGGAATCAATCCACTTCAGAGGCTCATGATCGCTAAATAAGGTGAATTTACGGCCGTACAAATACGGTCGAAAATGTAATACCGCGTACAAAACCGCTAAGCACTCCTTCTCCGTTGTGGAATAATTTCGTTCGGGCTTTGTCAGATTTCGTGACAAGTAAGCTACTGGCAAATCATGGCCGTCGGTATTCTGACTCAATACTGCGCCTATCGCTACGTCTGAGGCGTCGGTCGTGAGAACGAACGGTTTCTCGAAATCAGGAAACTGCAGGATCGGGCTAATGCATAACTCTCTCCGGAGAGTTTTGAAGCTTTTCGTGTGTTCTTGCTTCCAGTCGAATTTCGCGTTCTTTTGTAATAGAGCAGTTAGTGGTTTAGCGATCGCGGCGAAGTTTTTAATAAATCGGCGGTAATACCCGACCAGGCCCAAAAATTCTCGTACGTTACGCTGCGTTTGCGGATACGGAAACTTCTTTACCGCGCTTACTTTTCCGGGATCTGGGCGTACCCCATTACGACCAATAATGTGCCCTAAATATGCAACCTCGGTCTTTAAAAATTCGCACTTATCGGGTTGCAGGGTTAGCTTTGCGTCGCACATTCTATTGAATAACCTCTGCACCTTCTTTTTGTGTTCGGCCAAGGATTTGGCATACACCACAATGTCATCGGGATAGACAAATACCTCGACTCCTTGCAGACCACGCAGCACCTGATCCATTAGCCGCTGAAACGTTGCAGGCGCATTTTTGAGTCCCTCCGGCATACGAACGTACTCATAGTGACCGTTAGGTGTACTAAACGCGGTTTTCGCGCGATCTTTTGGATCCATCTAAATTTGTTGAAATCCGCCCGCAAGATCGAATATCGAGAAATAACGCGCCCCGCCTAGGTGATCCAAAATATCCGTGATATTAGGCAAAGGATATGCGTCTCCGATTGTCTTCTCGTTTAACTTGCGGAAATCAATTACTAACCTCCATCTAGGATTGCCTTTAGAATCGGGTTTTTTAGGAACTATCCATAACGGCGAATTGTATGGAGAACTGGACGGTACGATGATATTTGCGCTTAATTTCGCGTCGATTTGTCGCGATATTTCCTCTTTGTGTACGGGCGGGAATCTATATTGCCTGGTGTTTATAGGCAATTCGTCGGTGGTCGGAATCGCATGTCTTATACAAGGTGTCGTGTCTAACCTATCTCCCGGCAGGTAAAATCGCTCTGGGAATTCTTCTACCAAATCGATAACGTGATCTTTTTCTTCCGCGTTAAGATGTTCAATCCGCAGGCGAGAAACAATTTCCGACACTCGATCATTAGAGGAGGAAATATCTACCGCTTCCGAGTCCGATGCAAAATACTCGTGTTCTTCTTGGAAATTATGATATTCAAACGGTAAAACATTCTGCGGTGGAATTTTTATTTCAACGTCCTTGTCTAAGGTGTTTATTGCAAGTACGTGACACACGCCGTCATGGATGGAAACGGCGGCTTCACCGATAAATATTCCGTCTACCGCTTCTAGTTTAGGTAGATATCCCTCGACCAATTCTCTCCCTGAGTCTACGTCAATTGCATTTGCTTGTCGCGTTCTACGTGATAAGTGGTAAATCCGCGTTCTGGGTTTGCGTTCCGGTGTTTCATTTGAACTAGGTTCTCCAACAAAATGCAACGGGGTAATCGGTTCGCTTTGGGTAACCAGTGTATTATGCGCGAATGATATTTCTGCCCGTTCTTTTCGCAAGTATTCTTTTCCCAGTATACCGTCACTTCTAATAGGGAAGGAGGATCTTACCACATGAAATTTTATTGACTGACCAAGCAATGTCAATGTCGTCGTTCCTAGTGTCTCGATTTGTTCTACGGTTATCCCGGTAATAATTATAGATTCATTTAACGCGACGGTAACATCCTCGCTCAGAACTTTTAGTATGATTATATTCACGTCCGCTCCCGTGTCAACTAAAAAAAATGCAGAATCATATCGCAATTCGGGCGCGGTCATTTTTACTTGCGGTGAGTCCCTGTTTGATTCTAATCGGCACATTACTGGCCCTCCTCCAGGAATCGCACCGTCGTGTGACGCTCTGGGTTCGGATGGCTCGCCGGCGCGTCCACTCGGCGGGCTCCGCGCGCGTTTAAATGATCGGATCTAGATGTTCCCTGTTCCTGACGCGGCGGTGATCGCCAGCGAAGCGGCGCGATTCTAAAGCTCGGTGATGTGCTACGGCGCAGTGACGGAGGCGGTGCTCCTCGATCGCGATTTCCTACGACATTCGTTGCGTAATCTTGCCCATGTTCTGGGGAAATCGGCCTCAGCGGTGCAGGAGTCAGGTGCTGCGGGGCTCTCTGCGCGTAGTAATTCTCGTAAGGCGGATATTGCGGCGCGTAAGGTGGATACGGCACTGGCGGATAATAGTACGGTTGCGGCGGATAGTAATGCGGCGGCGGGTAATTCGAATATCTGCCCCCTGGTGAAACGGGTCTACTCATTTGCTCGGGCATACGGCTCTGCATCTCGTAGGACGGGCCAGGACGCGCGCGATAGTCTGGCTCCGGGCTTCGAGGTGGAGTACGGCTAAGGATACTCAGGCTACGTTCCGGCTCTGTTCGCGAGACGACCTTGTGCGTACTAGGATATCCCGGCATCACTCCCATGCTCATGCGCGCTTCTATTCTCGTCGCGTGCGCGACAGCGTCCTCGAGGTTTTGTGGATCGCGAGCGTCCACCGCCCGCGCGAGCTCGTCTGGGAGTCCTTTTACGAAGGCCTGCAACGCGCAGTCTTTTATCGGAACTAGCATTGTATCAATGTTCCCGGTGTGCGTACTTTCTAAAGCTGCTCGAGCCCCCGCGATCAGGCCAGACAGGAGATCGTGGAAAGCGTATACCGTTTCGTCGCGTCGCATGCGTATATTCATTATTTCTTGTTGATAGTAGGGATAGCCCTTAACCGGCGCGAATCTGGATTTTAGATGTCTTATTAATGCGTCTACCGTCCGAATATCTATTCCGCGTGTACTTTCGCGAGCTGCTCCTTGTAATCTTCCCATAACAGCCTTAAGATAACACCCTTCCGATGCGCGTGGCATATAAGCAGCGCCCGCCCGCACATTTTCAAGATAATCTCCTAAAGGCACGTTTTTGCCGTCGAAATAAGGCACACCAAGCATGCTTTGCTGCAGGGCAAGACACTCGGTCATCGATGCTAACATTGAATTCGTGACGTTCAAATCTGAACGCGTAACGTTCGCGGAATCGTCCGCATTCGCAGCGGTATTTTGGCCGTTCATGTTCGGGGATTGCTCGACACCGAAGTCCTTACGTGTGTGCGATGTAAACACAAATTGCCTGCGTGTGCGAGGTCTTGCAAGGGCAAAGCCGCGCAAAGGTCGCGGCGCTAGCGAAGACGAAGCAGCGTCGCACACGAAATATTACGCGAGAAAAATCTATTAAACGCAAGAGTTTTATAATATGTAAGAGAGCTCGGGTTACGAATAAGATTATAACTCTATATTAAAGTACAAGACCTGACTCGATTCAGTAATTGGAAACAGTTATAGAGAAAGAAATTTGAGACATAAAAAGAAATAGAAATAATAAGAAATATAATTTATATATGAAAGAAAACCAATTGGTGGAAGCCCAAAAATCCCACTTCTGACACCAATTCAGCTGTTAGAAGTGGGTATAAAAAAAAATATAAATGTAAGATATAGAAAAGAATATAGAAAAATAATATAACATATAAAGAAATAGAATTATGGAATACTATAATCTATAGAAAAAAGAGATTAAATATGAAATATTATATATATGTAGAAAGAGGAGACAAAGAAATAGAATTGGTGATACGCGAATATCCCACTTCTGACACCAATTCAGCTGTTACGTCCGGTTAAAGTTACTGAAATGGCGAGCGGCCTCTCCTTACCCGGTGTAACGCTGGATATGTTTGATAGCCTCAATACAGATGTTGATTGTATCTAATTTGAGATATCTAATTTCCCCCTTTATGTAAAGCTACAGGCTGGTAGATATTGGCAGGACTTATAGGATCCGCGGCCTCCTAAACCAGTACAGGTTTTATTCGATCTCTTTCTCTCTTTCTTTCTCTCGCTTTCTGGTCAGATGTTAGTTTGAGTCAGAATGTTAGTTGTTAATAAAGCGATTGAATTTAGTTATACTTGACTGAATCTATATTGATAGAATACGTTGCTCTCTTACATTTCGTGAGATTATAATGTGTAATGAAATAGATCTTATTACAGAGAAAGTAAAACCGTGTGTACGACAACGCTTGCTCGTCACGCGGGCGACGCCTGCGCAACTTCAGTATATTACAGAGTGTTCGCGATTGTTCGGTATTAATTGAACGTTTTGAATTCTAACCCTTTACGTCTGAGAAATTCAAAGCCTGCGCTAAGACGTAATTGCGGTCGGCAGGTTCATTTCATCGCATGGAAAGATGCTGGAAAGTTCTTACCCGTAATGCTGCGCACACGCTCTTTCACTCGCTCTCTCTCTTTCTCGCTTTCTCGCTCTTCACTCCTCACACCTCTCTTTCCTTACAATGATTTGTCTCGCACGCTGTTTTTCACTCTTTTCGGTTCGCTCGTAATCGCTTGATGTGTACCTTCGGATTGAAATACAAAATGAATATCGGTGGTTAACGCATTAGCCTAACGCTCAACGAGCGTGTTCAGGAAGCAAGCACTTGGTTATTAGTAGAACTCTACAAGCTACAGCTGATTTTGGTCTTATTAATGAATCTTATTCCGATTAAATTAAAGAAAGACAAATAAACTAAAGAAAACTAAAGAAAAGAAATGAACCTAGATGAAATGAACGCTCGAGGCTCGGCGTGAAGCGCCGGCCACGTGGTGCAAAAATAATATTACAATGTGCTCTTATTTCTAAATACAAATAAACTCGATTAATTTTTTAACACAAATGAGTCCCTTGCTCAACTAAACACTAATCGTTAACGGAGAGTACTGAGTCCTTCGTGATACTGCAAGAATATGCACGATTAAGTTCAAAGATAAATTATAATAACCCCCGGGCAGGAGTCCACGCACCTCGCGATTTTACAGCCAACTGCCACGAGGTTTGCGTCGCGAGCCGGTAGCTGCGCGCGAGAAGGACGTCTTCGGCATCCCCTCCCTTCACGGTTGGGTCAGCGGCTCGCAGTTTTGTTTTTGCCGAATATTGCTACGCAGCGGTTATCATCCCGGCATTAGGTGTTCGTGCGCAACTCGCTACTCGGGCGATTAATAATGAATCAAAAGAAAAGGAACTTAAAATGTGAACAGAACTGTAGTTTACCTATTCGCGGGTCTCTTATAAACTAACGAGTCCTTCGCTCACTTAACCTAATGTGTCTCTGTCACATACACGCACACACACGTGCGCACCCGGGCGCTGGTGATCCCAAGGTTCGTCGGTCTGCTACGGCCCGGAGACGGAAAACTATTAACATTACGACGAAAAACTATTAATACTACTACCAAAACGGTCCACTCATATGGGCTAGATTTCTCAATGCTTACGCAAGCCTCATACAAGGGTATAAAAATTTGAAAATATAACGCCGGGCCGTAACAAAATGATACCTTCCAAATCTGATATAAAATAAGATACCACTTTATCCTTCTCACGGTGTGAATCATATTTGCACATCGATTCATCAAAATTACAGTGTATGTAATAGCCAATACTGTGTGGAACATGAGTTTGATATGCATAAGTATTATGATTTTCTAAATTATGTGTTTCGTTACTAATTAGAGCGCATTCAAAATCAGCATATATTATAAATGGAAGCGGGATTCCTCTTCTATAATTTTTAAACTTAATCCATTTCTGATCTTCATTGACCAATTCAATTTTGCACGCATTTTGATCCACACATCTTTCATAATGATCTTGAAGTTTCCTTGTTGTATGGAAAAAATGTAGACATCTGTAAATTAAAAGAATCATATTATTAAACTATTAAATTATTACAACTGTAAATAGAAACGTGATGAATTACCTGTCGCAAATGTGTGATTTATGTTGATGTTGATGAATTTGCGACGATATCAGCCTTGATAAATTTTTGATCCATACATAATGGCACATATTATCTTTTTCTTGCTCATTTTGATATATTAGTAAGTTTATAAGTTTATTTTCAGATATTTTATCACTTAATCGTAATGGTAATACTTCATATTTTTCATGTTCAGATTTATCTTTATTCGTTAATTGGTATAAATTTATGGACAAATTATTATTTTTTTCAAATGTAGGTATATGTTTAGTTGTAACGGGAAATGTAATTCCCGTTAAATTTAGTACATTTTCATAATGCGGATATGATTGTTTACGGTTACTATGATGCGATGCTGGGTATAATGCTGACGTTACTGCCCAAGCAAAGCAATCATTTTCATTATCGGCCAAATCAATAGAAACAGTTGCTTTTCTATTTCGTATAGCTAATGGAAGTCTACAGTTTCCTTTACCGGCGCTCAATAAATCACATTTATTGATATTTATAATCAAACTGATAATTTTGCTCAATGCCCATCCACTGTCACGTTCTTGAAATTCCTCTAGCGATGTAAGAATCTGCCCACACACATTGTTTGTATACCAATTATCAAGCTTTATGGTGGAATCATTGTCATTTAGTAGTACCTCATTTTTTGTTGCAAAGGTTTTAATTTCCTTCTTACTTTCGTCGGTCAAACTGTCTTTTAACGTAAATTCACCATTGAAGATTGTGTTTACTTTAACACATTTGTGCTGTTTAACATACGATAGTACTTTTTCCATCACTATATCTTTAGCATCGTTTAAAAATATAGAAGGATCCATATGATGTAAATTTATAATAATTCCAGTGATTATACGACTTTGGAAGGCATGTCCGCTTTCAATTTCTTTCCATTTCAGTGTAACATTCTTATCCTTCTGTTTTTCTTCATTTAATCCAGATCCAGAATGTAGATTAAAATTAAAACTTAATTGTTCACACGTACAAGTTAGTTTAGCTATTTGCGCAAGTAAATGTTGTTTCCTACCGACACTTATTTTTTCTTTTTTATTAATTAAATATGAATGCAAATATTTTAAATGCTGTTCACAATCTTTTATCCATTGGGTTTTATCTGCTTCTGATTCAATTAAATACGCTCGGTTTAATAAATTTTCTTCTTTTTGCATTAGTTGTTTTTTATTCACTGCATTTTCTTTTTTTCTTCGTAATCGTTCGTTTACGAAATACTTTAAATTCCTCAGCCGCTTTAATTGTTCCATCAGTTTCACTTTATATTCTTTTTTCATATTTTCATTATTTAGGAGTATTTTCGTTTTTTTTTACATATGTAGTATATTGCTTTTTCCACTCTTTAAAATCCTCTTCTTTCTTCAAAAACGGCATTTGATTTAATACATTTTTTTCTATTTTCGCCGATAATCTATTAATAGATTTCATTTTACACCTCTTTAATCACACTACCGTTTTGTAATTAATCACACTACCGTTTTGTAGCCTCCGCTTACGGTCACGGTTTAGAATACAACGGACGCACAATTTCCTGCATATATTTGTCCTGCTACGACTATCCCCTCTCTCTGATTTACCACCGCACCGCTTTTATCATAGATATGAAATCATATGATATCTTATCTCCGCTTGTGTGTTAAATTCGTTTGTATCACGTTTATTTGCGTTATAAGATAATCTTGAATTTACATTTTTATTGTATTCACCATAAAATTGAACTAATTTTTCTACCATATCTCTCAAATTGGCTATAATGTTACTATCAGTAAAACATTGAATACTGAAAATGGAGAGATCGAACGGCCCTGATCTTACAACATTGAAATTAAATTCGTCATATTCATAAAAATTACCGTTTTGTAATATATAAAGTTTACCATTTATATATTTAAATACTGAAAATGGATTTTGTGGAGATATGAATAGGCCAATTCCCTTAAATAAATCGTTAATTAAAATATACTTTCTAGGCTGATATCTACACTCGTCAATTTCAATTACATATACTCCTTTATAAAAAATATATGTTCTACCGGTATTTGTTAAAACAGCAGATTGCACTCCATTATACTGAAAGTCTTTGCCAAATAGTTTTTGATATGTCATGGGATAACGAGTTTTTAATTGGAAAGTATCAGGATTGAATATATAAATATTATTATCAGAAAATAATGCAACTTCTCCATTTACTCTTTTATATATTGCATTAATTCCTGAGAAATTAAATGGCAAAAATTTTAACCACGATCTTATTAACTGTGGCTCCTCATACTTTCGATATTTAACGTTTAAATTAAATGGCCATACCCAAATTTTATAGAATATATACAATCGTGCTTTAAAAATGAAAAATTTTAAATCATCTGCTGGAGCTGAACATAAATCGACTAATTTTGGTGGAACTAATGTTGGTGCATCTGGTGACGTATCAGGAGAAGCATTACCATTTGCATCTTCGCCGAATTCGTCCTCAGACTCATTCTCAGCATTAAGATTATATAAATTTCGTATAGCTAATATATCATCTTCCTCAAGTTTAATATAATCTGTATGATTTTCATAATGATAAAACGGCGACATTATTGAATTCATATTTGACGAATGTAGTATACCTAGACTGTGACCAATTTCGTGTGTTAATGTTTCGTATAAACTGAATGACTCATCGTTTATCGGCCCCTCGCCTATCATCCATTTCCACGATTTAGATATATGAATTTCTCTGACATTATTACTTTCATTCGGCATATCTGCATGTGCTAATGTTTGATTAGAGAATGGCGGTGAACAAACTTGTTGCGGTGAATTAACACTGTAATTCATTGTATTTTCAAATGATATAATTATATCCGCTTCAGTTTTACTTTGTACTTGAGTAAAGGTTAACCGAGATGGCTTTTGCCACAAAGAAAATGCTTTTTTTGCAATGTTAATTTGATCTGTTGTTCCGACATGGAAATACCAACGCAATGTTTTTTTGTTCCATTTATAAGAATGAAGTGTGTAATCGCTGACATGATCACTTACTCCGCAACGCTTTGCCTCCATCAACTTTTTCGTTTCAGCATTTAGAGTCCCATCGACTTTAAGATTCCAATATTGTTGAAAAATTCGTATTGCATCTACCAATTTATCATTATCAATAGTTTGTGATTTTGAATTGTTAGTGTTCATATAGCCGTAATATTGAAGATAATTAATTGTTGAACGTTTATTCATCGGATGCGTGGAAGACACTCGCAAATTGGTCTTGATAGATAAGAGAGAAGGAAAAAGTTGAAGAAGTATCGCAGTGTGAATTATAAATATAATTAATTTCGCCATGATTAGAATTGAGGTCCTCACGTGTCACGGTAGGACGAAAGACTGATGTGAAAGAAAAATATGTACTAGTTTATAATGAACTCATTTTTTATTAATTTTATATAGATGGTTAAATACATTAGAAATTTTAAACATTATTTTCATTATTTATATATTGTGTAAATTTCAAATTCATAATATCTTGAAGCAAATCATCCATTTTTTTAACCCGTGCTTTAAAATATGCGGAGTCGATATGCCAGAATCCTTTACGCGCACATCGGTATTCTTCAGGATACGTATCGTCGATTATATATAAGTAGTAGAAGTTGTTGAACGAAACAGTTTGTTTTATCTGTAATGAAATTATTAGTTTATATAGTTTTATTACTAAAATCATTTATAATTATATACATACTTGATGTATGTCTACAAACCTGTTTTTGATTATGATGCTGCTTTTTTTTTATTCTTTTCATCTTTTGACATCTCGTTTCCATTTTTGCGCTTACGTTTTGACGAATCTTTGTCGCTCTCATTTTTCATATTTTCCTTCTCACTCTCTACATGTTCTTCTTCTTTTACATCATCATCATCATCATCATCATCATCATCATGATTATCATCAGTAGAGAATTTCATTTCATTATATTTTCCACCAAGGTATATTACATGAACTGGTTTACCGCTTGTGAGACAATTCTCTATAACTTGGTAATACTTGCTTTTTTCTAATAAAATATTACTTATACGTAATGGCAGAAAAATAGAGAATGTATCATTTAAATCAAACATAACTCTATCTCCAAAGCGGGTCTTCATTTTTCTCATTCCGCTTATTAAATATGATTTATTAATTTCCAAGCCTGCTACCGGGTTCACTGGCAACTTGCTTATAATACCGACGCTATTCAGCAAACTGAACGTATTTTCGCACATGTTCACTGCAAATATCTACTGAACTGTTAATGCACTTGCGCTATTCAACGACTAAACTGCGCGTATCGCGAAATAGCGCTATTTATGCACCCCATACTCTTCCACCCAAACTTCCAGCATACGTCACTTTTCTTCATTCCCCTACTCCCTTCAACAGTTATGCCCACGCTCAATTTCTGATATGCACCCCATACTCTTCCACCCAAACTTCCAGCATACGTCACTTTTCTTCATTCCCCTACTCCCCTCAACAGTTATGCCCACGCTCAATTTCTGAATTTCCACACATTTAATACCTACAGCAGCGCAAATAGGAGCTTCAGTACGAGACGAATCTTTTTGAAAGAAACTTCTACTAAAGTTTGTGCAACATTTGCATTAAAGCGAAATTGAAAAGTTACAGTTTTGTGAGTGAAGTGAAAATTTAAAAATATAATTATGGTATGTAGTTCGAATATAAGTAAAACAAATTTTTATTTTCAATACTCTAATTTGTTTAAATTAATATTATTTTCAGGCTACAGCCGATTATGAAAAAATAACGCATTTCATCGATATGGATGGATTTACAATCAATCGACATACATTTTTATGCAAAGAAATTGCGATCATATCTATAAATGAAAATATATTACGCGAATACTTATTTTTGAATAAAAACTTTAACGATTTAAGTGTTCAAGATCAGCGAAGCGCGCGTTATGTATACAATAACGTTCACGGAATTTTATTCAAAAATTATGGATATGAAAATTTTGAACAAGAGGACTTGCCCTATATAGTCCAAGATTTTACCTCAAAATATGACTGTCCAATTGTCGCATATAAAGGTGGAACTTATGAAAAGAAATTATTGAACGAACTTGGAATACGAAATATAAATTTAGAGGAACTGGCATGTCCTAAATTTGATGTTCTCGTTTCTAATCTACTGTATAACAAAGTGAACATCAACACTATATCGTGTAAAATGCATGTAAAAGAGAGAAATGGGAATAATAAAATTCCGCATTGTCCTTTACTTGAAGTGCAAGTTTTTAGAAATTGGTACTGTCATAACGTAGCTAATAAATCTTCTTAAATAATAATGTACATTGGTATGCACCGATTGTGAATATAATGAATTTTTATATTTTATTTTCAATTTGTAATTAAGTACACAATTAAAAACTGATTGTGAATATAATGAATTTTTATATTTTATTATCAATTTGTAATTATAAGTACACAATTAAAAATAAATTTATTTTAAATTTATATCAATCCATGAATTATGTGATTTATCGAATCCCAACCATTTAACATATACTTTATTTTGCTTTCTACGAATAACTTTTTCAACTAAATAAATATCGCTATGCTTAGCTTTTAATAATTCATATTCATAGAAACCGCCTTTAATGTCATTTCCTCGTAAATCTTGAATTAAATATGTGACAGGATAAGTATGTTGCACAGAAGTAACTTTAAAAATTTCAGTCGTCCAATTAGGCGTATATCCTTTCTCAAACAAATGCTTGTATTTACTAATACGTACAAAATCTCCAACTCGATATTTACCCGGTTTAACGATCTTTATATTACTATAAACTGATGAAAGAAGCGTGCTAGCATTTTTATTTGTCACATCCGCAGGTCTCATTTTGATTGTTCTATGTTTACGCATATTGTAATCGTATACAAGTTTATTTAACATATGCGTCCATTTATAGCTTCCGTTTAACGAGAATAATTTCAACATATTATTTTTTAACGTTCTATTCCAACGCTCTACTATCGATGCCTTCATAACACTATATGTAGAATAATGATTTATTTCATGTTTATCCATTAAATTCTTAAAATCATTATTAAAAAATTCTTTCCCATCATCCGTTTGCAAATTTTTAGGTTTACGCTCCTCGAAGATATTTGAGAAAGCCTTTACCACATCTTTACCTTGTTTCGTTTTCAACGGACGAGCCCAGCCATATTTAGAAAATGTGTCGATAACTGTGAGAATATATTGAAATCCCGAATTAAATCGCGTATATGCTTTCATATCTACTAAATCAGCTTGCCATAAATCATCATATCCTTTAATTATAACACGTCTTCTTACAAAATTCTTTCTCACAGGTGTATGCAATTCTTTTACTAACTGCTCTTGTTCTTTAATTAATTTCATGATTATAGGTTTCTACTACATTATTAGGTGTTCTTTTAGAATTTCTATAAGAGTGTTTCTTAAATTCTCCTTATTATCATTCACATCCTTCCGCAGCTCGTCAATTGAAGTTTTTAGCATATTTTGTGTCACAAATTCTTTACGAATATTAGCTATGTCGTTTTCTTTATCGTGTAAATTTTGTTTTACCCCATTTATCTGCTCATCAAGAAGAGATTGTAGATTCACTATATCTTTTTCCAATGCCGTGGTCAAATTCTCTACTGCATCCTTTGTCGTAGCCGAT
The DNA here is from genome assembly GCA_963942575.1 of Priocnemis perturbator. NCBI lineage: Eukaryota > Metazoa > Arthropoda > Insecta > Hymenoptera > Pompilidae > Priocnemis > Priocnemis perturbator. The sequence continues at coordinate 413,508 of CAWWDK010000169.1, forward strand.
TCCCTAAGATCGCTTATAAAATATTCATGATGACTAATACTATTTTTTGCTGAAGTAATATTATAATTAATTTCTTCAATATTTTTAGAAATTGTATTCAATTTTTCATTAAGGCTTTTTTCATCAGACTCTATTTTTTGCTGTTGCGCGAGGAAATCTTCTATAACATTTTGCAGCAATTTATTATTTTCTTTTCCATTTACTTCTAACTTTAGAATTTTTTCTGTTAACGTAGAAGTCACTTCGTCAAGTTTATTGAAATTTGCGCCATAAAGATTTAATACGGCATTTATTCTCTTTAATTTATCGTAATTAGCTTCGCTTTGCGATGCACACTTTTCAATTTTTTCGTTGAGACTGCCTCGAAGCGCCCTATCGTTACTTAATATACGTTTATCTACATAGTATTTGTTCGCAGCGTCTGTAGAGTTTCCAGGATTTGCTAATCGTATAAAATTTCTATTTTTTGCATCATAGCCGCCCTCATTAACGTTGAAATGAAGAAAAATACCTTTCCTTTTCATATTAGAATTTTGTAACCGATCGTTAGCATCTTCTATGCCCTTACCACCAAACTTGTTAATGAACATTATAAGACTAAATATAATTTAGACATACACAAATATTATATAATAATATTGGCTTCGCAAAGTTCCTCCACTATTGACATAATTTCATTATCATGTCCTGTATGTCCAACTTTTTTTGATGATATTAAAAGCCGTAAACGGTCAATAAGCTCATTAGGATTGTCCCAGTGAACATAATTCACCGGTTCATTCGTAACTAACATATTATTCGGTATATATTTTTTCATTGCAAATTTATTTCCTGCTCCAACTTTAAATTTATTAGATTTTGTTTTAGCTCTTTCCGCGGCTGTAGCTATAGCTAAATGTGGTGCTAGTAATGGGGCAATTATTTTTTTATATTTAAATCCTTTACTGCCCATAATCTGTTGTGATGATTGGTAATCTCTACGGAAGGCATTTGTTTTTAATAAAATAGTTTTATACTTAATTAAATCTGTATTATTATATAATTTTGAATTGGGAATTTTCTTGAAAATTAATTCGAAAATTCCAGGGGTTCCGCCGTATCTAGTTTTCTTAATAATAATATTATCATTTTCATGCACCTCAAATATGCTGTCACCTAACATTAAATGGTCATCTTTAAAAAATATGCCGTAAACATGATCAATTTCTTTGTCAAAATCTGTACTGAAAAATAAGCTAATATATTTTCGTGATAATGGGCCTAAGTTCTCCTGCATTAAATTTCTAACATCTTCAGGCGGATTTTGGAATATTTCGCTAATAGAGGATTCCGCTTGTGATCTTTCTAACGGTGAAGGTTCTTCAACATTTGGTCTTTCTATCATCGATAATGGTATAGGAGATATAGGAGTTGACGCTTCAGCAAATGTCCTTCTCCTACCTATTTGTGGCGTTGTCTTAAATTTTATATTATCATTTTTAGTTTTAGTACTCCTAATAACGGCACTAGACGGCGAATAACTATAATGCGTTTCACTCAATGACGGATTAACCATTTCCTTTGTTTTTTTCTTACTCAAGTCTTCGACTCCTCCACTATCTTCATCTTCAAAAACATCATCTTCATTATCTTTAATATCTTCAATATCACTTTCAATATCTTTTTCAATTTCAAATTTTTTCTTTTCATTTTCATTATTGTTATTCGTAATTATATTTTTCTCTAGTAATTTTTGTAGAGGTTTAGTTATCGGTTTATATGTTTCTTTTAAATATTCCTCAGACTCTATTTTAACAAGTTTCAAATCTTTATATTTTTTTCGAATTATATCACTTGTTTTCGCGATATGTTTTAAAATTTGATGGCGTTTCTTATTTTCTCGCGTACCACCACCCATCTCACTTCTCACTCCTTCTGCGGATGTATAATGACTGAATATTAGCAGTATACTGATTTATATGATAGCAAACTGGTCAAATTCTTTTCGATACCTTCCATTTTTAATATTACTATCCTTATCAATTACTAAAAATCCATACTTTTTCTCCCAGCAATTTCTACATAATGCTAGAAAATCTTCATAGTTCATATCCGTATTAATATGTTCATTATAAATATGGTGTAAATTTGTATTATCTTGCTGAAAAATTACTAATAAATTCGTATTATCTCTTATAAGATGCTTAGGTATTTTTGCATAAGTTTGACATAAATAAAAACTATCGATATTAGAATGTCTGCCCATTGAAAAATACTCCCTTATAGTTTGCTGTTTATCACAGGCTACATCGTCGAATATAAAGAATTAGGCAAAGCTTCAGAAATCGGAATAATCTCGCTATTATTTGAAAATTTATAATAGCCGATGTCTGGTACTGCTGATATAATTCTTTCGAGATAACCATATTTTACTTGTTGTAGTGATTTCGAATACACATAAATATTTTCAAAGCGCACTCCATTAGGGCTTTCAATTAAATTAACTATTATAATGGTTTTTCCACAATTAGATGGTCCGCATATTATATAGCGAATAGTATTGGGGAGTATCTTACTATGACGTCGATAATTATCATTACGATTTTCTTCAAGTAACATTTTTTCACACACAAAATTATTACAAATTGACAACGGCTGCTTAACGAAACGCATGATAATATTACTCGTAGAGACTAAAAGAATAACTACGAATATTCGCTTACAGGAAAAGCATATAAATAGGCGAGTAATCATTTATTAGCTTTATTATCTCAGAAGATGGTGAAGTGTAAGTGTAATGATAGCGTATGCAAATAGAAAAAAAAGAGTGAATAGCAGTCGTACTAAGGGGAGTGGTATATTAAACTCTGCAATCAATGCACTTCCTTTCGAATTACATATTCCGGGGTATCAGTTTTGCGGGCCTGGTACGCATTTAAACAAAAGATTATCATTAGGACAAAAAGGTATAAACCAATTAGATTCGGCTTGTCGCGAACACGACATCGCCTATTCTAATAGTAAAGATATCGAGGAGCGACATAAGGCAGATAAATCTTTAGCAGCGGCTGCTAAACAAATTGCTACGGCGCAAGATACTAAACTTGGCCATCGTGTTGCCGCTACCGTCACTTGGGGTCTTATGAATGCAAAAAGAAAAATGGGTATGGGCATGAATAAAAAGAAAAATAGAAAAAGAAAGATACGTATTGCTAAACGAGGCGGATTTATACCGCTATTGCCGCTTCTCGGTGTCTTGGGTTCGCTAGCGGGAGGTGCTGCTAACATTGCATCCGCAATAAATAGGTCTAAAGCTCAGCAAAAGCAGTTAGAAGAATTGAAAAGACACAATGCAACTTTAGAGGGTCGCGGACTCTATTTATCTCCGTATAAACGTATAAGCGGTCGCGGTATTAGAAAACGAAGAAAGGGTGGAAAAAAAAATAATAATTCGAATACATTAGTCGCAACTGGAGTAACCACTAATATACAATTAGAAAAAGCATGCAAAAATATTCCATATTTTAGAGGGGTTTTTATGCGAAATAAACTACCTATAACGATAAGAAGAAACGAATGTGGAATAGTGAATTTGGATAATAATGAAGGAAAAGGAACACACTGGGTGGCATATATTAAAAAAGGAAACAATGTTAAATATTTTTATTCGTTCGGTAATTTAAGACCACCGTTAGAACTAATAAATTATTTTATTAAAAAAAAACTAGCAGCAGTTTCTTATAATTACAGCACTTATCAATCGTACGACATGACTAATTGTGGTCAGTTATGCTTTGAATTTCTTAAACGTAACATCTACAAATGTCATTTACCGTAACTTTAAGTGGCACGTCTTCAGACTTGATGGCCGATTTTTTCCCGCCGTTAGATTTGAGTAATGGAAAATATGAATTAGGTTTAGTAGATTTTCAAACATTTCACGCTATTCCTAATATCGATGAATCAAATAATAAATTTTATTACGACGGTAATAAGGAAATCGTTATACCAAAAGGTTCCTACGAGCTATCAAGTATTAATACCTATATTCAAGACAATATTCGTAAAGAGGTAAGCGAGGATCCAGATAATATCTTCATATTACGTGCAAATAATAGTACGTTAAAAAGTGAAATCAAATGTAAGTATTCTATTGACTTCGGTAAACCAAACAGTATTGGAAGTATATTAGGATTTTCAAACAAGAGAATACTTGAACCTGAAAAATGGTATGAATCGGATATTACAGTAAAAATTATTAAAGTGAATATAATTCGTATTGAGTGTAGTATCACTGCCGGTGCATATAGTAACGGGAAAATTGTGCACACGATTCATGAATTTTTCCCAAACGTTGAGCCAGGATATAAAATATCGGAAACGCTTTCAAACGTCATTTATCTTCCAATCATCGTAAGAGTTATAGACCGCATAAATTTACGAGTAGTAGATCAAAGCGGAGATTTAGTTGATTTCGGAGACGAAGAAGTGACAATAAGATTACATATTAGAAAAATTGATAATTTATAACAATAATGATAGGAGGGCTAATAGCGTGGAAAAAGTATGTAAATTAAGAGCACCGATTAAGAAACGTCTCAGTAGAGCGATACACTTCCACCGAAACCCATCTCATTCGCGAAAGAGTCTTACATCGCCGTCAACGTCGAAAATAAAGAGGTTAAGTTCGGCGAATAAGAAATTTTTAGAATCGTTAGGCTTTACGGTAATATCTAAATAATATGAGCGACCCGCTTAATATTCATGATTCTCCTGTTATTGATAATCGAATTAGTGGCTACGAGTTTCATGCTTATAATCCCTACGTTAATTCTTCTCTAAGTTATAACGATGAAATAAGAATTCCGATACAGCAGCAAGATTTAATTGTATTACCATGTGAAAGTTACTTATTAATTGAGGGACGGTGTAGCATAAAATATAATAACGATGCAAATAAAACTAGCCGCTTAGAAAACAATGCAATTGCTTTCCTATTTACTGAAATACGATATGAGCTTAATGGAATTGAGATAGACCGTTGTAAAAATGTGGGCATTACTACTACATTAAAGAATTATATTTCACTCGGAGATTCTAAAAGTAGGGAACTAGCTAAAGCCGGTTGGAATTATGGAAAATGGAAACCGCTAAACGAATTGACAGATTCGTTTAGTTTTTGCGTACCGTTGAATATAATGTTAGGATTCTTTGAAGATTATAAACGCGTAATTACATATGGAAGGCATGAATTAATTTTAATTAGAGCAAAAGATGATAAAAATGCAATAGTATCCGAACATGAATTTGTCGTGGAACCAAAAATTGAATTAACAAAAATACAATGGATGATGAAACACATTACGTTAGAAGAAAGTACTAAATTACAATTTTTACGCCTTCTACAACATGATAGACCAATTTCAATGAGCTTTCGTTCTTGGGAGTTACACGAATATCCCTTATTACCCGAAACACAAAATCATACGTGGGCTGTTAAAGCCTCAACTCAGCTAGAAAAGCCTCGCTACATCATATTTGCGTTTCAAACTAATAGAAAAAATGATTTCAAGAAAGCCTGTACGAAATTCGATCATTGCTTTCTACGGGATATTAAGCTTCACTTAAACTCCGACTTTTATCCCTATGATAGGCTCAATTTAAATTTTGGTAACAATCAAGCTACAATCTTATATGATATGTACGCTAGATTTAAAAAATCATATTATAACTTATCAGATTTATCTGAATGTGCAACATTACTGAGCATGGACTCTTTCATTGATACAATAGGTCCAATAGTAGTAATTGATTGTTCGCACCAAAACGAAACGGTCAAAACAGGTACGGTAGATGTAAAAATTGAATTTGAATGTGCTAATAATATCCCCCCCAATACATGTGCTTATTGTCTTATTTTACATGATCGCATAGTAAAATATAACCCATTATCTAGTATTGTGCGTAAGTTAAAATAAATGTGACTCCTCTACTACGATAGAATTACCCCCTCTTATTGTACATTAATATCTAACACCGAATGCATATAAACTACACCCGCTATCATAAACAGTACCTTATAGCACGCTCAGACGTGAACAAAGGACGATCGGTGGTCTCAACGTCATAGTGAAATTAAACATGGAGAATTGTAATTTCAAATATCTCCTATCAATTAGTGAAAACTGTGAGATTGAGTGCCCAAATCATTGGAAATTTATAAATAATGATACAAAGATTAAATATATTTTAAAATTTATTATTGAAAGAGATTTACATAAGTTTCTTATGATAAAAGTAAATACAACTTTTTATATATTCAATAAATTATTTAAAATAATGATACCGGTGATGGAGGAGACCGATACGATAGCGTCAAAATGGTAAGTAAATAATAAATACTCTTATTCTTCTTTTCATATTTACAACTTTCCACGTATACTCAGTTTTATTCTTTTTCAGTGTTTCAAAATTCGAGTTCATGATGGAGATAAACGACAAATTTATAAAATCACCGTCTACATGGCTTTATATGGAAATATTAGAGATTATTGAAGATATTCTATCGTTTATAGACGACTACGGATTTGAGGAAATGTTAGCTATTAAGTTAAATAATGATATTTATATGTATGACAAAGAACACAGGGAAATCTTGCAATTACATTTGAAGTAAGTACACAGCTTCACAGACTTTATTCGCTTTAGCAAAAATATTTAATTTAAGTCTTTGCAGCGCACCGATGTTGCATCAGGACTCTGAGGATTGTTCGGCAATATCATATTGCGCGAGTTTTAGTTCTGACGGTAACGAGGAAAGCGATACAGAGAACAACAGTGAAAAAGGAGCTACTTATGCCTCTTCCTCGCCATCGCCCGTAGAATCCATACCAGATTTGGTATCGGAACAAGACTGGTAGGAATCCATATCAGATTTGCAATCGGAACAAGAAACGCAGGATTATATTTAACATTTCTCATATTAATTCATTGTATCGTAAGAACATATTTAAATTGTATTTTTAATTTTATTTTAAAAACAATAGATATAAATAAATAATACTGGCATTGATATTTACATTATTACGATCATTTACTACCGTATTCCATCGCGCGGGCACCCGACTTTATCGTTTCGCAGCTCAAATGTTCGTAGACAGTATCGACATTGTATAATGTAAATTCACCTAAAGATAATAACAACGAACTGCACTTCTCTGCTTCCTAGTCTGCTGATGCTACGAAGAGTATTACCCGATGTGCTACGTTTAACGTGCGAATATTAGCTAGCGCCTAGCGCCCTTTTCCCGGTACCCTCTCCCCTCCCTCCCACCCCCGACCTGCAACGCGTCCGCTGCTCCAAGATGACGCCGGACCCCCTCCTCGCTGCCCGTACACCTTGCTCCCACCCAACCTCCTCCTCCGTAGTACAATCGTCCTCCGCTCTCGATATCGTTGTTGCCCACACACGCTCGAGTACCGCGTAATCCTTTATCGTATCATTCCTCTGCAACCTTCTCCTACCGGTCTACTTCCAACCCCCCGCACGGCATTTCGTAGTACAACGCCTACTACTACCTCTGTCTACATTTCGTAGTACAACGCCGCGTGTCGATGGCGCTTATCGTCCTCCGCTCTCGATATCGTTGCCCACACGCTCGCTCGAGTATCGTGTAATCGCTTATCGTTCGTTTCGTATTGTTCCTGTCCAACCCCTTCTCCTCCTACTCTCTAACTTCCGTGTAAACCACAAACTTTCGACCTAACAGAAAAAATAAGGCAAGGCCCCCCGATATCAGCAGCGACCGACTCGATACCGCCCAACCGCCGACTTTTAACCTTGACCGCTACCGCTGTGGAATCGAACGGCTCGCCTTCTTCACCTTCCAACGTTCTTCCGATTTTAACCGCCGACCGCGCAAACTTCCACCTGATTAAGACAAACCGCAAACCTCCCCTCATTAAACGACAAACCGCAAACTTCACCTCTCCGATAAGACAAACCGCAAACTTCAACCTGTGATTAAGACACTAACCGCAAACTTCGATAAAAAAATAAAAAATACACGCAAACACGCAAGACCGAATGACTGCGGTCCAGCAGAATCGACTACACTGGTCCAGAATCGGCTACTGGTCCAGAATTACTGGTCCAGAATCGGCTTACTCTCGCCTCGGGTCCAGAAGCGGCTTACTCTTACTACTCGCGGCTACTCGTAGAATTGCGTATGATTTCGGTAGAAGACATGAAACTTGCAAGGCCAAAAAAAGGAAACATACTGGTAACACAATACGGACAGCACCGAATTTTTAGTATTGTGCTGACCGACCGTTTTTTTAATACACCTAGTACTACGGACAGTGTGACTGGACTGCAGAGCCTTCGTAAAACATTATCAAACTACGGGGCAAGCGCTTGCGGTATATCGCTGGAGGGAAATATGACAGACAGTTTGACTCGCGAGACGTTCATACAGGAAATTAGTGAGGTATTTGAACATACTGGTATCACCATAACCCTTTTCACGGAAAAGGTATCAATTCCCCCGGAATCGATGCGGGCGGAGATTATTAAAGAACTGCATGCAGGTGTTGTGGGAGGGCATAAAGGCGTTACGAAAACCTATCGAAGAATAAGAGAGAGATTTTATTGGCCGGGAATGAAAAACGAGATCCAGAACTTCATTAGAACTTGTGCGGGATGCCAGGAAAAGAAATTAATACGAGCAAGAACGCGTGAACCAATGGTAATTACCGACACACCGATAGAGCCTTTTGCGAAAGTATCTCTTGACACAGTAGGACCGCTCCCCACGACTCCCGACGGGAATAGACACATATTCACGATGCAGGACAATCTAACAAAATTCTGCCTCGCGGTGCCCGTACCCGATATTAAGGCCGAGACTATTGCTCACGTCCTCGTGACTAGCCTTATATTGCAGTACGGAGCTCCGCGAGTAATATTAACAGATAAAGGTACCAGTTTTATAAATAAATTTATCCGCGAAATTGGGCGATTATTCGATATCGACCACGTAACGACTTCCGGTTACCACCCGCAGACTAATGGAGCCTTGGAGCGTAGTCATATAGTACTAACCGAATACATAAAACATTATTTAGGCGAATACGACGATTGGGATCGGTTGGTACCGTTCGCAATGTTCTCGTATAATACGTCGGTGCACGAAGCGACTAACATTACGCCCTACGAACTAGTATTCGGTAGACTAGCAAGATACCCGAACTCTTTTTGCATCGACGACAGGACAGATACGTACGGATCGTATCTACGGGAATTAATACCTCGCCTGTCTGAGTTGCAAGTGGTAGCGGGAATAAACTTAATTGCTGCAAAACAAAAATCTAAGGAGCGATACGATAGACACGCGCGACCACTAAATGCGAGGGAGGGCGACATGGTGCGGGTGCTTATCGAACCGAAGAAGGGAAAGTTTAGTAGTAGATATCGAGGGCCCTACAGAGTTGTCAAAATCCTAGAGTGAAATACCGTGCTGCTGGAGAACGAGAATGGCGAGCGTATTGTTAAACACGCCGACAAAGTGCAACCCCTGTATCAGTAATATACGTGCGTAGATGGTAAGACCAAAGGCACGTCGCACTCTAGACACGTCGCGCACACTTACAGCTAGCTGCGCAGCCATCCTCCTGTTGCGGCAATAAGAAAAACGGCATACATCGGGCCAGGCACTGAATTGATAATAATTGTATTTCTAATAACACCATAGTTTACTTGAAATGGCGAGCACACCAAGGAACCATGAGTGTAGGCGTCTGTTCGTGACGCGGCTGGCGCGAGGGACAAAGAAGAAGGACCTGATGCGGATCTTCGCACCATCCGGGGCAGAACACGCAGTCGTGCGCCAATCCCCACATGGGAATTGCGGTTACGTGACCTTCGCCACCGTAAACCAGGTGAAGGCGGTGGTGGAAGACGCGGCGCAACATCCGATCGTCCTGCACAAGCGGCCGATTGCCTTACAAATGGCGGACGCATGGCACGATAGAGCTCAACCTCCGGTTTCGTCAACATCGGCGATGCACCCGTTCGACGGTCTGGGATGGTGGCCAACACCGTTGCTTCCGGCGGACGTGGTGGCGGAAATCGCCAAATACGTCAGTTACATCGACCTGGCAAGGATGGAGCAGGTCAACAAAGCGTGGAGGGCTGGGGTGCTCCTACATCTCCAAACCACCACTACCCTGACGCTAACGAGCTGGCGCTGGCCGGAATACCGAGACTTGAAGGTGGTTACCCATGACGCATATTATTGGTTGCTGCGGAGGTGCGCCCCCGCACTTCGTGCCGTCAACCTTAGCGACTCGGAAGTGGCAGCGAACTTGCGTCCGTCTCTCCTAACACTGACCGCGACGTATGCCCCGCTTTTGGAAGAGTTAGATCTCTCCGGGTTTAGTGTCCTGCCGTCTGGACTGCGTGCGATCGCGAACGGAGCCCCTAGGTTAAGGTATTTAAGCGTAGGGGAGTGTGGGCGTCCGGTGGACCCCAAACTAAAATGGGTATTTGCCGCCCACAAATTAACGAGGTTGTCCGCGTCCGATACACCCATGACGGGCGCTGCATTCGCCACACTGAGTTGTTGCCTGGAGAAGCTCGCGTTAACCAGAACTCGAACGAAGCCCAACTACCTCGCGACGTTTCTCTCAAAACCGGTCAGACTGACGGAGCTTACCATCGACCAACCAGTCTTCTTCGGGGACAAAGTTTCACGGCACTGGGGCACAACCGCGCGATGGGAGAGACAATGGTCAAGATGTGCCTGCGATACTGCGATCAGAGGGACGAGGCACTCGACGAGGAGCTGGCGGAGGCGGAAGAGCACGGCGAGGTGGCGATTTTCATGGAGTTGGGATATGGCTCGGTAACGGGAGCAATGTGGTTTCCACCGCGTTTCACAGGAGTGAAACATCTCACCCGTCATTGCAACAGCTGGGTGGAGGTGTCCTTTATCGATGCGGTCGGCGCCCACATGAAGTCGCTATTTCGCATTTCCTTGATATCACGGGGTGTACGAACATCCGGGGACAATTCTCATTAGAGGCCCTTGGGGACTTGCCGATGTTGCGACATCTGAACATGAGCCTCATGTATCCCTCCGTCGGTGCTCAATTCCTCTCGCGCATGCGCGCACTCGAAGAGTTGGCGTGCAGGGACAACGCCGGTGTGACTGACGAGTACATATGCGGCCTGATGAGAAACTCCAGTACCATCAGGGAGGTGGACGTAGAGGCGTGCATAGGCGTGCGTAGGCCACTGATCGATTGTGTCCTACAAGTATTACGGGGAGATCCGCATGGACACAGTTTCGATTTGAAAGTGGGAGGGACCAGTGCGATACGTCATCGGCGCGATAGACAGATGCTACACGTTAGAATCCGCTACCACCGGACGTCAGGGAACCCCTACGCTTAAATTAGTTCCTAACACATCATCGGGGACGATAATGATTCCAAGGGGGGAGGGTGTTACGTCCCAGCGTAACTTTTAACTTATTTGCCTAGTATTTTCCTTGTTCTTGCTACTCCGATCTCCGGTTGCGCCTATACTTGTATATTACGGCGTATGCCTATCGCAGCCGGCGTACCGTTAGAGTATTAGAGTTAAAATCATGTCATTTTCCTTTTACTCCGGGCTTCGTATGCGCCTATACTTGTATATTACGGCGTATGCCTAGCGCATGCGTGGTACCGTCGAGCGGTAACTTCAAGTAGAATATTCCTCGCCTTGGAATCACCGTCGTCCCCACCCAATATACCGACTCATGACAATATATATATATATGTAGCATAAGGAACGAATGCGTGTACGCGGTATGCAAGTGTAAGTGTAACTTAAGGTTAGCGACGAGTTTCCGCTTAAGAATATTGTTTATCCTTTTCTCTCTCTTTTCATTTACTAATTGCGCCACTGTTAGGCATCGCTGCGGAGCAAGACTATTTTTCGTTATCATTAATTCCACCGAAGCGTGCGCTTGACAGTTACTAAGTTCCTGCGTGCCGAGATCGACTTGCACTCATAATAAAATCTGTTAGTTAGAGAAAGAGACTAACGAACAAAACCAGCGTCTCACTGTACATAGCCAGCCGAATGTTTGTATATATCGTCAACCGCTATGTGGCCGATTCTGTGAGAGGAGCCTAAAAACTTCCTCTGAGCCGGCCTAGGAACCACCTCGAGACGCGATCATCGTCGTAGTTGGCTGTATAGTCGCGAGGTGCGTAGTCCTCTGTCCGAGGATATCTTAGTTTATTCTTTGTGAGCTAATCTGTGCAAATTCTTACAGTTTAATCAGAGACTCATTGATCCTCGTTAAATCGTTGTGTTAAAATCTAGCTATTAATAAGAGCAAGGACTCATATTTCTTTTGTTTTTCTTTTTGATTTTGCATTCTAATCTAGAGTGCGAATAGTGCGATCCGCGTTATTTCCGGCACGTGGTCGGCGAATTGCGCCGAGCCCGTTAGCATATAAGTTTCATTTATAAAGAACATTATATTATTATCCTAAGTAACACTTCCGCACAAGTCTTCTCTCGGTGAGGAATTGGTATTGTATTTAGACTGATTTAAACATCTAGACCGGTCTGAGGGGTCTCTTCGCGAGTAACATCTACAGCTCCGATAACACGAGAGCTTAGGCCATCTCAAGCCTAATCGTATATTAATACCTTTTTACGATTCGAAGGTACTCATCGTAATAGCGCATACGAATTTCCACCGACATACAACCGAACTCAGAGCGAGAGCGAGAGAGAAAGAGTAACACAGCGAGCGACATACCATCGAGCGAGCGTGAGAGAGAGAGAGAGAGAGAGAGAGAGGTCAAAGATTGTCTGAGCGTTTCCAGCAGCACGGTAAGAATATTCCAATTAACCAGCTAGATCATGATTTCTGGCCCGACTCTTGCCCCCAGTACATGTATTACGGGAAACCTAGGGCAATAGTTGTAGAGGCGATCTCGTGCAGTGTGCTCTGAGCGCTGGGCGATCGAAAACTGTTTTATTCTACGAGAATACTCTGTATCAATTATATGACGAATATCACGCGTAAAACGAGCTACTTCGTTCAAACCACGATTATACCACGCGTTGCATACAGGCGAATTGTACTACCGAACATTGTGTAATAGTTAGGCTTTCTGTTTCTTATTATACCAATACTCCGATTCAAGACCGAACATTGGACCCATTGTTAGAAACGTGGAATTGATGTTAGCAGTGGGATACTCCTTCTTTCTGTGTATATATGTATAATATTCTATATTTCTGTTTCTTTATACCCACTTCTAACCGTGGAATTGGTGTCAGAAGTCTGCTTTCAAATCAAATCACCTTTGTATCTGCACCTGAACAGTCATCACAGAATAAACACTTTGCTTTTTCACACTATACCCGATTTATGCTTTTATTTTCTTTGCAAGCGCTATAACTAACATTATCTGTACTGGAATACAACACGTAACAACTCAGCAACCTGTACGGGTTGATAAGAGAGCGAATCCTATAAGTCCTGCAGATCGAGTAGATTGATTTCGTCTTCGCGTCATTATTCTATTCGGTCATCGATATAAACATATAATCATCTTTTCGGTTTATATCCTTTAGTTTTAAGTATTCACGCGTTGCTCCCGGGCGGAACGGTCGACCGCTCGAACACACACAGTTCCATCCTTGACAATCTTTAGATCGACTTATCGCGACGCCCGGACGTAACAGCTCCTAAAAGCCACATTCTACTGAATACGGGAACCCTGGTTGACTGCAACCCCTATATTCCATTAATGTATTATTTGGATGGCGTATGGTACAAAATAACGCCCTCAGCTACCTCGGCAGTGGCAACCAACGAATTACAGCCAGCGGTAATGCAATCATGGATCTATACGAATCCCGCCGAACTAGCAACATCAGGGATTTACTCCACGCAAGATCTCGAACAGCTAAGGAATCATATAATGTTTCCAGCCGAAAGACCTGCCGTACTAAATACCATAGCTAGAGGAATGTCTGGACAAAAGGTAAATATACAAGGCATATCTCTGATATATATGTTTGATGAAAAAACCTTCGAGGAAATAGCTTCCTCCACCTGGTCCAGAATATGGCAATGGTTTACGTGTTTCGGTACCTTCAGTGCAGGATTATTCGGAATATGGATCGCCATCAAAACAGTAAAATTTGCGATCGACACTGCACTACATGGTTACGCATTACATAACGTCTACGGGTGGGGCATACATCCGATAGGCGCTGTATGGGACTCAGTGACTAACGTCCTGATACATCTTAGGAACCGCACACCGGATGGTGACGAGTCCAGACGCCAAAACACGGTCCCACAGGCTGAGGAGGCGAACACCAGCCTCGTCCCACCGGAAAACGTAGACACCCCTACCACCACATCGGGATTCACGAGTGTTTACCCCAAGATATCACAGGAAACACGCTTCTCGATAAAATCGCAGAATATACACTGCAAATAACTACACAAAGCTAATACATAAATATATAGAACTATAGGTGCGAATACGCATTTGATTACAGATGAAATATACCAGCTCAGGGGACATTGCCAGAACAATGGCAAACCTCGAAAAGGCACAATGTCTCAAAGGGGGATGCTCAACAACAGTTCCGTTAATTTAGAATTCGCGCGCGACATGACGCGCCGTTGACGTCACCACGAACGCCTGGGCGGTCGGACGCTTCCGCCGATCCTCGGCTGCAACCGGGCCGACCGAGCAATTCGGGGGGCAGCCCGGGGGGAGGCGGAGGGGGTCCGAACAGGTGAGAGACGAGACTCACGACACAATGCCACCGTTCGCGTTGTATTGACTTCCGAGAAGGACGTAAACTTTAACGAGAAAGCAAGTGTGGAGAAAGCCGTGAGTGTCGTCCCGCTCATCTGCGTTCCGCTCCCCGTTACATTTCCCGTCCTAATGGGGTTACCTTTTGTCGTTTGCCTTATGTTTAATCTTTCGCTAAGAGCGCCTTTTCGTTTCTCATTTTAGTTTCTATCTTCTTTTTTTGCTGTCTGCGTGTTGTTAGATTTAATGTAGTTTCTAGTCCCGCGTAGTCTTTAAATTAGTTTACTCAGAAATCAGATCGCGTGCGTGTTTAATAGTAATACTTAATGCCTAGACCTATATTCTCTTTTCTTTGAAATACATTGTAAAGCGTGTCTACGGTCATTCCTTGTTTCGCCTCCCCTCACCCTTGTCTTTCCCAAGTCCTTCCCTCACTCCCACGGGTCTCATTCCAAACCGGCACTGCCTTCGCCGAAGGAAAGATCCGACCGACGATCGGAAGGATTTCCTAGCGACAACAACAAACCCGACGACACGAGACCCCCACAATTTATTTTGCCCGGCGTGTACAGGATACCTGCAAAACGAAAATGGAGAGTCGGCATATCTGCCGGCATTTATATACGCATTGGTGGCACCTACGCCAAACCCTTGAAATGTAGGACATGCGGTACACCAATATTTGTCTCCCGCCAAGCATCGGAATGCTACAAATGCACAGCACTATACGTATGGTATGCCGACCGATATAAACAAGCAGGGATCGAAACGGAAATGTTATATGAAACCATCTTAACACTAAACACCGATAAGATGTACGACAAGGAGTTTGGAGACCGGGCCCTGGCGTGAGAAAAGGGGGTAGGAAGTCTCCAGTGATGAAGACATCATTTAATCAGCAAGGTCAGAAATGTTTAGATTCAAGCAGAATGAAGGACTTGCAACTCCCACTCAAGCTTTTTCGCAGGGCTGAACCGAACTTATAAAAGACCGGACGTCCTTGTACTTGTCAGTCTAAAAAGTGAGATCAGAAGGTGACAAACAGTAAAAACCCATATTGAAAAGTGCAGTAATGGAAGGAGTTTCGGAAGAAGGACTGGCGCCGAACGCCCCGCATTTCCCGGTATGTTTCCTACCGTTGTATGTGCAACTCCCCGTAATCGGGCTTGTTCCACCCATGGAAACAAACATGAGAACGACGCAGCATACTAGAGACAGCCGACCACCCCCGCCACCCTACTACGGGCCACACTACATTTACCGCCCAAATGTGGAAGCACCAACCCTGCCACCGGTCCCGATACAATCGGAGGAACGACGACACGGAGAAGAAGAACCGGAATGGGACGAGGAATTCTTCAATACTTTCGTTGAGGATCTTTTTAACAACCTCCTGGGCGACCTGGACTTGCCGCCAAGAACATCCAATGCGGACATTGGACCACCCCAAGGGAGGGGGGGGGGGGTGTTACGGTCGCCCCGATAAACCTCTACTAGAGCAACACCATGGGCATGTGGTGAGGCGTTCGCCCAGAACTCCGGCTCACTCCCCGGACCGACTCCAAGTCGGGACCCGCAGGGCTCAGCGACGTCAGTAGTAAGAGTAAGCCGCTTCTGGACCCGTGTGAAAAGTAAGCCGATTCTGGACCACATTTCTGGACCAGTGTCCGATTCTGGACCAGAATAGTATCGCCGATTCTGGACCAGTAGCCGATTCTGGACCAGCGGGGCAGTAGCGCAGTAGGCTTCGGCCTTGCGTGTATTTGTTTTATCGAATTTTTTAATGGAATTTTTTTAAATGGAATTTTTCCAAAGTGGACAGAATGAGTATCGCCGATTCTGGACCAGTAGCCGATTCTGGACCACCAGACACACAGTAGCGCATTAGTTTTTAATGGAATTTTTTTTTAATATAATTTTTTTTATGGAATTTTTTTATTGAATTTTTTTTTTATCAAAGTTGGCGGTCTGGTCTTAATCAGGGGGGAAGTTTGCGGTCGTGTCCTTATCGGGTGGAGAGGTGAAGTTTGCGGTCGTGTCTTTTAATGAGGGCGGAAGTAGTTTGCGGTTAGGTCTTAATCAGGGGGGAAGTTCGCGGGCGGGCCGTTAGTAAAAATTTGCGGAAGAAGCGTGCGAGAGCGGTTGGATTCTGCACGGCAGCGGTCAAGGTTAGGTAGAGTAGTGTCGGCGGCGGCGGCGGGGCGGCAGCGGTTGGGCGATACGGTATGCGGTTTACACATACGGAAGTTGAGAGGACGTGCGACAGTAGTAGGAGGAGAAGATGTTTGGACAGGAACACAATAGCGTACGATAAACACTACACACGATATCGAGAGCGGAGCGGAGCGGGGCGGAGCGGAGGACGAGATAAAAGAGCGTCTAATCGACACACGCGCGGCGTTGTAAAATACTACGAAACGGGGGGTAGATGACACGGAGGTAGTGTGTAGGCGTTGTACTACGAAATGTCGTGTGCGGGGGCGGGGGCGGGGGTGGGTTGGAAGTCGGAAGTCGGAAGTAGACCGCGGGAAGGTTGCACGGAGGAACGATACGTCGACGATAAGCGATTACGCGGTAGTCCGCGAGCGCGTGCGGACAACGGCAACTCTACTATCATCCGCGAGAGAGAGAGAGAGAGAGAGAGAGAGAGAGAGAGAGAGAGCTGGGGGCGGGGGAGCGGAGGACGATTGTACTACTACTACGGAGGGGGAGGAGGAGGAGGAGGACGAGGAGGACGAGGACGATTGGGTGTGGGTGGGAGCAAGAAGGTGTACTACGAGCATTGAGGAGGAGGTGGGTGGGGGATGGGGGGATGGGGGGAGGGTCCCGGGGAAAGGGCGCTAGGCGCTAGCTAATATTCGC
The DNA here is from genome assembly GCA_963942575.1 of Priocnemis perturbator. Taxonomy (NCBI): domain Eukaryota; kingdom Metazoa; phylum Arthropoda; class Insecta; order Hymenoptera; family Pompilidae; genus Priocnemis; species Priocnemis perturbator. The sequence goes on from CAWWDK010000169.1 coordinate 431,196, forward strand.
ACGTTGAACGTAACGCATCATCATCATCATCATCATCATCATCGAAGTGTTCGCGACTTGTCGCGAAGTGTTCGCGACTTTTTTCTGAAAGCGAATTACAAACAAAAGAAAGTGTGTTGTAACGATGGCGGCGGCGGCTGACGGACATATTCGGCAATTGTACAGATTTTTTTATGACAAACTGGTTGATCAAATTGATCCTGAAAATGGAATATTAGACGAATTAGGAGATGAAGGCTTATTGAACGATTCTGATATTTACGATATTTTGAATTTGAAGGAACGAAGAGCACAGGTGCGTTGTTTGATTACGAAGCTAGAAAGGTAAGTGATACAAACAAATTTATAAATCAATGTAGAATGATAGTAGGATTGAAAGAATTTAAATTTGAATTTTAACCTTTGCAGATTGCCGCTATTGTATTTCATTCTATTCACAGAAATACTAAAGTCTTATAACCCCTGGCTTGCCATATGCATGAGTCAATGGATAGAAAATCAAAGTGAGCTGCGCGCACATGTGAAGCAATTTTACGAAGTATTTCGCGAACAATTACGCGATGTCGATGTACGTAATGGCGTTGTACAAAAGTTAAGACGAGACAAGGTGTTGCGCGCCGGTGCGATACAGTACATTTTGGATACGGAAAGTAAAGAGGTGGGGGTATCTCGTCTGATCCATAAGATGTCACGGTAAGTTGTAGAAAACTCTGGTAAAACGAGGGTGTAATCGCAAATGTTATACATTTTTTTTTTTTAATTTTTAGACTAGGACTGTCGGACTTGCTGTGTTTTAAGGAATCGTTGAAACGTCATTATCCTTGGATAGCTGGGCGGATGGAAGAATATTTGAATACGGAATTTTTCAGTAAAAACTGAATCACAATTTTAACCCGCATGCTCGCTTATTTTCAATGCTAGGCCGATTTTTGTTAAGAACAGTAGTGTATACTAAAATTGTAAACGGGTGCAGATTATTAATAAATAATACATGTGTTCAAATATTGTAAGCATTTTTTTATTTTTTAATCGAACAGTGTCCCCAAGCAAGTGTTTGTATACAATCATCGGTGATATATCTTTTATCATCGTACGGATGCAACGCACTTTTCCTTCGGAAATCGTGTGAATCTGATGCAGCTTCGACGCAATACGGTTTTGTCTAGCCATTTTAATTTCATCGTTAAATAGACAATTTACATAATCATCAAATTTAATTTCTCGCTTAATAAAATCTTTTTTGATCCCTTTAGCCTTCTTCGTGTCGCGCTCGCCAATAACTTTTATAGCATACATTTTCGATCTTAATCCTACGAATTCACACATAATTTTTCCTCCATTTTCATCCTTCATTAGGCCTAGAACTTTTTTATTTGCTAAAGGTATATTGTATACGTTGTCAATCGGATAATTACTAGTATCGAAATAAGCTATATCTCGCCTCATAATACTATATATGTCATCACATTGTAATTTATAAATTAAACTGTCCGTATCAGTATATAATACCTTGCACATATCTTGAAATTGAACCTTCATATAGTCGTAATGAAATTTATAGAGATATATTTTTGAAATATCTAGAATGGACATGCCGATATAAATGGGTTTATCTATTTTAACTTTCATCTTTTTCATTTCCACACCGACAAAATTTTCATTGAATATTACTCTTCTATGAAAATTAGGTCTTCCTATCAATGGCTTAATACCGGCACGTCCTTCCCACGACGTTAATAATCTTACATCAACTCGATTACGCACATTTTCCATTGTTTTTCCATATACTGCGTTATTCATTAACTTAAATAAATCTTTTTCAAAGTCCGATTCGGATCGTGCTCGAAGTTTTGCATTTAATTGTATATATTTACACATCCATGGAGATTGATTGAACTGTAGGATACGATGAATGTTCTTTAATTTAAGTCCATGTTGCAGACATTGCTGTAGGGCTCGATAATGAATAACATAGTTGGTTTTACACTTTAAAGTTGCTAGCAATTTTTCATATTTAGCGTTTGGCGGTACTTCGCGAGTGGGACAGAACGGCAAATCTGAATGCGAATCATGTATTTCATCGGGATAGTCTAAATCTACCTCTAATATGTATCCAATCTCAGAATCGGCTCTAGCCGAATTAATGTTAAATTGACTTATCAAATCATTATCCATCCATTCAAATTTACCGTACGGCAACGAATCGCACATGGCAAAACCGTATAAATTGTTAACATCGTAATACATTAAATACGAAGATTCTTTATTAGGGTCATACGTCGCGCCCATGTAGGGATTATTAGCTTTTGCATACCGATGCGAACATTGACTGAATCCTCCGCGTATACCGCTTTCAATAAATAACACCATATCGATATCTGTTAATAATTCTAATGTTATGTTTGTAATTTTTAGCATAACGTCCCACGCATATGACGGTAGGGTGCAGTAATAGGCAGGGTCGAGACCATAATATTCGATACATTTGCTTCGAAAATTTTCAAATATATCTGCTAACAGTAGAACATCTGTTTTCAAATATAAATCGCTATATTCGCCTAGTGATGAGATATTAAATTTATTCCATACGTTTTGCGCATGCTTATACTCGCTCCTTTCAATATTGTGCCCGTACAATGTGCTGTGAAATTCGTCGTAATTAGGTAGACAATTATCATTTAGTCTTTCGTAGCTGTCAACGTATTCATAAGGAAAAACACCTTTGCGCGTCAGTAAATTTAACAAATTTTCATCGATCGACGGAAAGTTTTTGCGTAAAATTCTCATATCATTTATATCTAGTGTGACCGTACGCGGTACCCGCGTACGCACATACACAAGCCGCCAGGCCGCTTCCACTAACAGTAGGGAATACCGCCAGAGGTCCGCGGCCACTGCCCGTGCGAGTAGATCTCTCGCGGCTGGCTGAGTGCGCGGCAGCGTATGTAAGGCCGTCGCTACTGACAATAAGGGCCTTCAGTCAACGGTAGTCGAAGCCAGCCACGAGCAGCCGACACCAACGTAACTAAAAAAGGGTGCTGTCGAGCCAGCCACGGGCAGCCGACACCCCTCTCAGGCAGAGGCCACAGACAATAAGTAACTAACGAGGTAAAACCGAGAAGTGCCCAGCCCACGGATCATCCGTGCCTGCCACAGATCGTGTAATATCCTCTCTATTAGGGAAGTTCGAAGGCGTCCAGCGAAACGTGCCCGGCTCGAAAGACCCGCCACGTAAGCTTTGGTTTTGCCCCGTATAGAATAGGGCGAACGAGGAACGAGAGACGTGTGAACGAAGCCGCCTGGACGTTCATTTGAACCTGCCACCGCTTCTATTATGCCGCTCTCTCGTGTAATAGCATAGATACAGCAAGGCACCGACCGACTCGTGGCTCACCCGTCTTGGGTGCCCACCAGAAACGTTTTGGAACCTTTTGGCTGCAACTGCGAGTAGCGCACCGTGCAACGCGCATTGTTAAATCGTCGCGGTGCACGACTTCAATCCCGGGATCGCTCGACCGTCGTCAAAACCGACATTAATCAGTTAAGCCTAAGCGGCCTAGAATATTCGCGGCGCCAGGCAAGCGGAACGGCCCTCACATACACGGCCAAATACAAACACGCGGCATCAACAGCGCGGCGCTCACCACTGTATATATATAACAAGAAAGAATATACGACAATTCTACCAGATATTAAGCTTCTCCAACACTCATTTTATCCGGCACCTACCACTTCTCACTCACCGCCCTGTGCACGAACCTGCACCGGTCGGCCCGTAACCCCTGGCCGGTGCATCAACAACGCAGCCTACTGCAGGAGAGGAGACGCCCGGCATACTCGGACAACACTACTCAAACACCGGTTACACTAGTGTTGATACTAATTGTTCTAAACTGCTATTAAGAAATTTAAATGAATCGATAAATCTTACTTCAAGAGAAAATATATTATTTTTCATGCGACATGTGAATGAAACATATTTTTCCATTGTAGAGGCTATTACATGAAATTGAGAGCTAAAACATTTCATTGAAACAATTTCTTCTATGAGAAAATGTGCGTCGTAATTACTTAAGTTATGTAATATTATGGGTAGCGTATACGAAGTTTTATAATTTAGGTTACATGCTCTGTGTGCTGCCCCTCTGTAGTAACCTGACCAGTGACAATGATCACGTACTTTATTACCGCCTCTAATATCAGCTTCTTTAAATACACTTTTACAGATAAAACAATGTGTAGCGGTATTAAATTCTAGTAATTGTTCAGAAGTTAAAGGAGCCATTATGGTATAATTATTTTTTATAAAAGCAAAAATTGATGAAATGATACCTTCCAAATCTGATATAAAACAAGATACCACTTTATCCTTCGCACGGTGTGAAACGTATTTGCACATCGATTCATCAAAGTTACAGTGTACGTAATAGCCAATACTGTGTGGAACATGAGTTTGATATGCATAAGTATTATGATTTTCTAAATTATGTGTTTCGTTACTGATTAGAGCGCATTCAAAATCGGCATATATCATAAATGGAAGCGGGATTCCTCTTCTATAATTTTTAAACTTAATCCATTTCTGATCTTCGTTGACCAATTCAATTTTGCATGCGTTTTGATCCAAGCATCTTTCATAATGATCTCGAAGTTTCCTTGTTGTATGGAAAAAATTTAGACATCTGTAAATTATAAGAACCATATTATTAAACTATTAAATTATTACAACTGTAAATAGAAAAGTGATGAATTACCTGTCGCAAATGTGTGATTTATGTTGATGTTGATGAATTTGAGACGATATCAGCCTTGATAAATTTTTGATCCATACATAATGGCACATATTATCTTTTTCTTGCTCATTTTGATATATTAGTAAGTTTATATGTTTATGTTCAGATATTTTATCACTTAATCGTAACGGTAATACTTCATATTTTTCATGTTCAGATTTATCCTTATTCGTTAATAATTGGTATAAATTTATGGACAAATTATTATTTTTTTCAAATGTAGGTATATGTTTAGTTGTAACGGGAAATGTGATTCCCGTTAAATTTAGTACATTTTTGTAATACGGATATGAGTGTTTACAGTTACTATGATGCGATGCTGGGTATAATGCTGACGTTACTGCCCAAGCAAAGCAATCATTTTCATTGTCGGTCAAATCAATAGAAACAGTTGCTTTTCTATTTCGTATAGCTAATGGAAGTCTACAGTTTCCTTTACCGGCGCTCAATAAATAACATTTATTGATATTTATAATCAAACTGACAATTTTGCTCAATGCCCATCCACTGTCACGTTCTTGAAATTCCTCTAGCGACGTAAGAATCTGGTCACGTACATTGTTTGTATACCAATTATCAACCTTTACGGTGGAATCATCATCGTTCAGCAGTACCTCATTTTTTGTTGCAAAGGTTTTAATTTCCTTCTTTGTTTCGTCGGTCAAACTGTCTTTTAACGTAAATTCACCATTGAAGATCGTGTTTACTTTAACACATTTGTGCTGTTTAACATACGATAGTACTTTATCTATCACTATATCTTTAGCATCGTTTAAAAATATAGAAGGATCAATATGATGTAAATTTATAATAATTCCAGTGATTATACGACTTTGGAAGGCATGCCCGCTTTCAATTTCTTTCCATTTCAGTGTAACATTCTTATCCTTCTGTGTTTCTTCGTTTAATCCAGATCCAGAGTGTAGATTGAAATTAAAACTTAATTGCTCACGCGTACAAGTTAGTTTAGCTATTTGCGCAAGTAAATGTTGTTTCCTACCGACACTTATTTTTTCTTTTTTATTAATTAAATATGATTGCAAATATTTTAAGTGCTTTTCGCAATCTTCTATCCATTGGATTTTATCCGCTTCCGATTCAATTAAATACGCACGGTTTAATAAATTTTCTTCTTTTTGCATCAGTTGTGTTTTATTCGCTGCATTTTCTTTTTTTCTTCGTAATCGTTCGTTTACGAAATACTTTAAATTCCTCAGCCGCTTTAATTGTTCCGTCAGTTTCACTCTATATTTTTCTTTCATATTTTCATTATTTAGGAGTACTTTAGTTTGTTTTACATATATAGTATATTGCTTTTTCCACTCTTTAAAATCCTCTTCTTTCTTCAAAAACGGCATTTGATTTAATAAATTGTTTTCTATTTTCACCGATAATCTATTAATAGATTTCATTTTACACCTCTTTAATCACACTACCGTTTTTTGTAACTTTCACTGCACACACACTTCACTTCGTTAGCCTCCCCCGCCTCCGCTTACGGTCGCGCGGCTTAGAATACAACGGACGCACAATTTCCTGCATATATTTGTCCTGCTACGACTATCCCCCTCTCTCTCTCATTTACCGCCGCACCGCTTTTATCATAGATATGAAATCATATGATTTCTTATTTCTGCTTGTGTATTAAATTCGTTTATATCACGTTTATTCGCGTTATAAGATAATCTTGAATTTACATTTTTATTGTATTCACCATAAAATTGAACTAATTTTTCTACCATATCTCTCAAATTGGCTATAATGTTACTATCACTGATACACTGAATACTGAAAATGGAGAGATCGAACGGGCCAGATCTTACAACATTGGAATTAAATTCGTCATATTCATAAAAATTACCGTTTTGTAATATATAAAGTTTACCATTTATATACTTAAATACGGAAAATGGATTTTGTGGAGATATGGATAGGCCAATTCCCTTAAATAAATCGTTAATTAAAGTATACTTTCTAGCCACATATTCACACTCGTCAATTTCAATTACATATACTCCTTTATAAAAAATATATGTTCTACCGGTATTTGTTAAAACAGCAGATTGCACTCCGTTATACTGAAAGTCTTTACCAAACAGTTTTTGATATGTCATGGGATAGCCAGTTTTTAATTGAAAAGTATCAGGATTGAATATATAAATATTATTATCAGAAAATAATACAACTTCTCCATTTACTCTTTCATATATTCCATTAATTCCTGAAAAATTAAATGGTAAAAATTTTAACCACGATCTTATTAACTGCGGCTCCTCATACTTTCGATATTTAACGTTTAAATTAAAACGTTAAAATGAAAAATTTTAAATCATCTACCGGGGCTGAACATAAATCGGCTAATTTTGGCGGAACTAATGTTGGCGCATCCGGTGACGTATCAGGATTAGCATTGTCATTTGCATCTTCGTCGAATTCTCCCTCAGACTCATTCTCGTCATTAACATTATATAAATTTCGTATAGCTAATATATCATCTTCCTCAAGTTTAATATGATCTGTATGATTTTCATAATGATACAACGGCGACATTATTGAATTCATATTTGTCGAATGTAGTAAACCTAGACTGTGACCAATTTCGTGTATTAATGTTTCGTATAAACTGATTGTCTCATCTTTTATCGGCCCCTCGCCTATCATCCAATTCCACGATTTAGATATATGAATTTCTCTGACATCATTCCTTTCATTCGGCAGATCCGCATGTGCTAATGTTTGATTAGAGAATGGCGGTAAACAAACTTGTTGCGGTGAATTAACATTGTAATGCATTTTATTTTCAAACGATATAATTATATCCGCTTCAGTTTTACTATGTACTTGAATAAAGGTTAACCGAGATGACTTTTGCCACACAGAAAATGCTTTTTTTGCAAGGTGAATTTGATCTGTCGTTCCGACATGGAAATACCAACGCAATGTTTTTTTGTTCCATTTATAAGAATTAAGCGTGTAATCGCTGACATGATCACTTACTCCGCAGCGCTTTGCCTCCATCAACTTTTTCGTTTCGGCATTTAGAGTGCCATCGACTTTAAGATTCCAATATTGTTGAAAAATTCGTATTGCATCTGTCAATTTATCATTATCAATAGTTTGCGATCGTGAATCGTTAGCGTTCATATAGCCGTAATATTGAAGATAATTAATTGCTGAACGTTTATTCATCGCATGCGCAGAAGGCGCTCGCAAATTGGCCCTCATGGATAAGAGAGAAGGAAAAATTTGAAGAAGTATCGCAGTGTGAATTACAAATATAATTAATTTCGTCATGATTAGAATTGAGGTGCTCGCGTGTCACGGTAGGACGAAAGACTGATGTGAAAGAAAAATATGCGCTAGTTTATAATGAACTCATTTTTATTAATTTTATATAGATGGCTAAATACATTAGAAATTTTAAACATTATTTTCATTATTTATATATTGTGTAAATTTCAAATTCATAATATCTCGAAGCAAATCATCCATTTTTTTAACCCGTGCTTTAAAATATGCGGAGTCGATGTGCCAGAATCCCTTACGCGCACATCGATATTCTTCAGGATACGTATCGTCGATTATATATAAGTAGTAGAAGTTGTTGAATGAAACAGTTTGTTTTATCTGTAATGAAATTATTATTTTATATAGTTTTATTACTAGAACCATTTATAATTATATACATACTTGATGTATGTCTACAAACCTGTTTTTTGATTATGATGCTGCTTTTTTTTTATTCTTTTCATCCTTTGACATCTCATTTCCATTTTTGCGCTTACGTTTTGACGAATCTTTGTCGCTCTCATTTTTCATATTTTCCTTCTCACTCTCTACATGCTCTTCTTCTTTTACATCATCATCATCATCATCAACATTATCATCATCGTCATTATCATCAGTAGAGAATTTCATTTCATTATATTTCCCACCAAGGTATATTAGCTGAACCGGTTTACCGCTCGTAAGACAATTCTCTATAACTTGATAATGCTTGCTTGTTTCTAATAAAACATTACTTATACGTAATGGTAGAAAAATCGAGAATGTATCGTTTAAATCGAGCATAACTCTATCTCCAAATTTGGTCTTCATTTTTCTCATTCCGCTTATTAAATATGATTTGTTAATTTCCAAATTTGCTACCGGGTTCACTGGCAACTTGCCTATAATACTGACACTATTCAGCAAATTGAACGTATTTTCGCACATGTTCGCTGCAAATATCTACTGAACTGTTAACGCACTTGTGCTATTCGACGACTAAACTGCGCGTATCGCGAAGTAGCGCTATTTATGCACCTCATACTCTTCTACCCAAACTTCAAGCATACGTCACTTTTCTTCATTTCCCCTACTCCCTTTATGCACCCCATACCCTTCCACCCAAACTTCCAACATACGTCACTTTTCTTCATTCCCCTACTCCCATCAACGATTATGCCCACGCACAATTTCTGATTTTCCACACATTTAATACCTACAGCGGCGCAAATAGGAGCTTCAGTTCGAGACGAATCTTTTTGAAAGAAACGTCTAGTAAAGTTTGTGCAACATTCGCATTAAAATTGAAAAGTCACAGTCTGTGTTGAAGTGAAGTGAAAATTGAAAATATAATTATGGTATGTAGTTCGAATATAAGTAAAACAAATTTTTATTTTCAATATTCTAATTTGCTTAAATTAATATTATTTTCAGGCTACAGCCGATTATGAAAAAATTACACATTTTATCGACATGGACGGATTCACCGTTAATCGCTACACATTTTTATGTAAAGAAATCGCGATTGTATCTATTAACGACCACATACTGCACGAGTATATTTATTTAAATAAAAACTATAACGATTTAAGCGAGGCGGATAAGCGATGCGCGCGTTACGTTTGTAACAATGTACACGGCATTTTATTCAAGGATCATGGTTTTGAAAATTATGAGCAAGGGGAGTTACCATCGATTATTCAAGATTTTATATCTATATATGATACGCCAATTGTGGCATATAAAGGCGGAAATTATGAAAAGAAAATATTAACCGAGCTAGGAGTAAAAAATATAAATTTAGAACAACTGGCGTGCCCGAAATTTGACGTACTTATGGGCAATCCGTTATATAATAAAGTAGATGTTAATACTATATCATGTAAATTACACACCAAAGAAAGAAACTGGAATAATAAAATTCTACACTGCCCACTGTTAGAAGTACAAATTTTTAAAAATTGGTGTTGCCACAACGTGGCTAATAAATTATCTTGAATAATAATAATAATAATGTACACTGCTAGGAAAATTATAAATTTTTATATTTTATTACTAATTTGTAATGTTGTAGGTATAAGTACATATTCAAAAATAAATTTATTTTAAATTTATATCAATCCAAGAATTATATGATTTATCGAATCCCAACCATTTTACATATAATTTATTTTGCTTTTTACGAATAACTTTTTCAACTAAATAAATATCGTTATGCTTAGCTTTTAATAATTCATATTCATAGAAACCACCTTTAATGTCATTTCCTCGTAAATCTTGAATTAAATATGTGACAGGATTAGTATGTTGCACAGAAGTAACTTTAAAAATTTCAGTCGTCCAATTAGGCGTATATCCTTTCTCGAACAAATGCTTGTATTTACTAATACGTACAAAATCTCCGACTCGATATTTGCCCGGTTTAACGATCTTTATATTACTATAAACTGATGAAAGAAGCGTGCTAGCATTTTTATTTGTCACATCCGCAGGTCTCATTTTGATTGTTCTATGTTTACGCATATTGTAATCGTATACAAGTTTATTTAACATATGCGTCCATTTATAGCTTCCGTTTAACGAGAATAATTTCCACATATTATTTTTTAACGTTCTATTCCAACGCTCTACTATCGATGCCTTCATAACACTATATGTAGAATAATGATGTATTTCATGTTTATCCATTAAATTCTTAAAATCATTATTAAAAAATTCTTTCCCATCATCCGTTTGCAAATTTTTAGGTTTACGCTCCTCGAAGATACTTGAGAAAGCCTTTACCACATCTTTACCTTGTTTCGTTTTCAACGGACGAGCCCAGCCATATTTAGAAAATGTGTCGATAACTGTGAGAATATATTGAAATCCCGAATTAAATCGTGTATATGCTCTCATATCTACTAGATCAGCTTGCCATAAATCATCATATCCTTTAATTATAACACGTCTTCTTACAAAATTCTTTCTCACGGGTGTATGCAATTCTTTTACTAACTGCTCTTGTTCTTTAATTAATTTCATGATTTTAGGTTTCTACTGCATTACCAGGTGTTCTATTTAGAATTTCTATAAGAGTATTTTTTAAATTCTCCTTATTATCATTCACCTCCTTCCGCAGCTCGCCAATTGAAGTTTTTAGCGTATCTTGTGTCACAAATTCATTACGAATATTAGCTATGTCGTTCTCTTTATCGCGTAAATTTTGTTTTACCCCAGTTATCTGCTCATCAAGAAGATATTGTAGATTCACTATATCTTTTTCCAATACCGTGGTCAAATTCTCTACTGCATCCTTCGTCGCAGCCGATTCCCTAAGATTGCTTATAAAATATTCATGATGAATAATAGTATTTTTTGCTGAATTAATATTATAATTAATTTCTTCAATATTTTTAGAAATTGTATTCAAATTTTCATTAAAGCTTTTTGCATCAGACTCTATTTTTTGCTGTTGCGCGAGGAAATCTTCCATAAGATTTTGCAGCAATTCATTATGTGCTTTTCCATATACTTCTAACTTTCTGATTTTTTCTGTTAACGTAGAAGTCACTTCGTCAAGTTTATTGAAATTTGTGCCATAATGATTTAATACGGCATTTATTCTCTTTAATTTATCGTAATTAGCTTCGCGTTGCGATGCGCACTTTTCAATTTTTTCGTTGAGACTGCCTCGAAGCGCCCTATCGTTACTTAATATACGTTTATCTACATAGTATTTGTTCGCAGTGTCCGTAGAGTTTCCAGGATTTGCTAAACGTATAATTTTTCTATTTCGTGCATCATAGCCGCCCTCATTAACGTTGAAATGAAGAAAAATACCTTTCCTTTTCATATTAGAATTTTGTGACCGATCGTTAACATCTTCTATGCCCTTACCACCAAACTTGTTAATGAACATTATAAGACTAAATATAATTTGGGTATACACAAATATTATATAATAATATTGGCTTCGCGAAGTTCCTCCACTATTGACATAATTTCATTATCATGTCCTGTATGTCCAACTTTTTTTGACGATATTAAAAGCCGTAAACGATCAATAAGCTCATTAGGATTGTCCCAGTGAACATAATTCACCGGTTCATTCGTAACTAACATATCATTCGGTATATATTTTTTCATTGCAAATTTATTTCCTGTTCCAACTTTAAATTTATTAGATTTTGTTTTAGCTCTTTCCGCAGCTGCAGCTATAGCTAAGTGTGGTGCTAGTAATGGGGCAATTATTTTTTTATATTTAAATCCTTTACTGCCCATAATCTGTTGTGATGATTGGTAGTCTCTGCGGAAGGCATTTGTTTTTAATAAAATAGTTTTATACTTAATTAAATCTGTATTATTATATAATTTTGAATTGGGAATTTTCTTGAAAATTAATTCGAAAATTCCAGGAGTTCCGCCGTATCTAGTTTTCTTAATAATAATATTATCATTTTCATCCACCTCAAATATGCTGTCACCTAACATTAGATTGTCATCTTTAAAATATATACCGTAAACATGATCAATTTCTTTGTCAAAATCTGTACTGAAAAATAAGCTAATATATTTTCGCGATAATGGGCCTAAGTTCTCCTGCATTAAATTTCTAACATCTTCAGGCGGATTTTGTAATATTTCGCTAATAGAGGATTCCGCATGTGATCTTTCTAACGGTGAAGGTTCTTCAACATTTGGTCTTTCTATCATCGATAATGGTATAGGAGATATAGGAGTTGACGCTTCGGCAAATGTCCTTCTCCTACCTATTTGTTGTGGCGTTGTCTTAAATTTTATATTATCGTTTTTAGTTTTAGTACTCCTAATAACGGCACTAGACGGCGAATAACTATAATGCGTTTCACTCAATGACGGATTAACCATTTCCTTTGTTTTTTTCTTACTCAAGTCTTCAATTCCTCCACTATCTTCATCTTCAAAAACATCATCTTCATTATCTTCAATATCTTCAATATCACTTTCAATATCTTTTTCAATTTTAAATTTTTTCTTTTCATTTTCATTATTGTTATTCGTAATTATATTTTTCTCTAGTAATTTTTGTAGAGGTTTAGTTATCGGTTTATATGTTTCTTTTAAATATTCCTCAGACTCTATTTTACCAAGTTTCAAATCTTTATATTTTCTTCGAATTACATCACTTGTCTTCGCGATATGTTTTAAAATTTGCCGGCGTTTCTTATTTTCTCGCGTACCACCACCCATCTCACTTCTCACTCCTTCCGTGGACGTATAATGACTGAATATTAGCAGTATACTGATTTATATAATAGCAAACTGGTCAAATTCTTTTCGATACCTTCCATTTTGAATATTACTATCCTTATCAATTACTAAAAATCCATACTTTTTCTCCCAGCAATTTCTACATAATGCTAGAAAATCTTCATAGCTCATATCCGTATTAATATGTTCATTATAAATATGGCGTAAATTTGTATTATCTTGCTGAAAAATTACTAGCAAATTCGTATTATCTCTTATAAGATGCTTAGGTATTTTTGCGTAAGTTTGACATAAATAAAAACTATCGATATTAGAATGTCTGCCCATTGAAAAATACTCCCTTATAGTTTGCTGTTTATCACAGGCTACATCGTCGAATATAAAGATAGAATTAGGCAAAGCTTCAGAAATCGGAATAATCTCGCTATTATTTGAAAATTTATAATAGCCGATGTCTGGTACTGCTGATATAATTCTTTCGAGATAACGATATTTTACTTGTTGCAGTGATTTCGAATACACATAAATATTTTCAAAGCGCACTCCATTAGGGCTTTCAATTAAATTAACTATTATATTGGTTTTTCCACAATTAGATGGTCCGCATATTATACAGCGAATAGTATTGGGGAGTATCTTACTATGACGTCGATAATTATCATTACGATTTTCTTCAGGTAACATTTTTTCACACACAAAATTATTACAAATTGACAAGGGCTGCTTAACGAAACGCATAATAATATTACCCGTAGAGACTAAAAGAATAACTACGAATATTCGCCTACGACAAAAGCATATAAATAGGCGAGTAATCATTTATTAGCTTTATTGTCTCAGAAGATGGTGAGGTGTAAGTGTAATGATAGTGTATGCGAATAGAAAAAAAAGAGTGAATAGCAGTCGTACTAAGGGGAGTGGTATATTAAACTCTGCAATCAATGCGCTTCCTTTCGAATTACATATTCCGGGGTATCAGTTTTGCGGGCCTGGTACGCATTTAAACAAAAGATTATCATTAGGACAAAAAGGTATAAACCAATTAGATTCGGCTTGTCGCGAACACGACATCGCCTATTCTAATAGTAAAGATATCGAGGAGCGACATAAGGCAGATAAATCTTTAACAGCGGCTGCTAAACAAATTGCTACGGCGCAAGATACTAAACTTGGCCATCGTGTTGCCGCTACCGTCACTTGGGGTCTTATGAATGCAAAAAGAAAAATGGGTATGGGCATGAATAAAAAGAAAAATAGAAAAAGAAAGATACGTATTGCTAAACGAGGTGGATTTATACCACTATTGCCGCTTCTCGGTGTCTTGGGTTCGCTGGCGGGAGGCGCTGCTAACATTGCATCCGCAATAAATAGGTCTAAAGCTCAGAAAAAGCAGCTAGAAGAATTGAAAAGACACAATGCAACTTTAGAGGGTCGCGGACTCTATTTATCTCCGTATAAGCGTATAAGCGGTCGCGGTATTAGAAAACGAAGAAAGGGTGGGAAAAAAAAAAAAAATAATAATTCGAATACATTAGTAGCAACTGGAGTAACCACTAATATACAATTAGAAAAAGCATGCAAAAATATTCCATATTTTAGACGGGTTTTTATGCGAAATAAACTACCTATAACGATAAGAAGAAACGAATGTGGAATAGTAAATTTGGATAATAATGAAGGAAAAGGAACACACTGGGTGGCATATATTAAAAAAGGAAACAATGTTAAATATTTTGATTCGTTCGGCAATTTAAGACCACCGTTAGAACTAATAAATTATTTTAATAAAAAAAACCTAGCAGCAGTTTCTTATAATTACAGCACTTATCAATCATACGACATGACTAATTGCGGTCAGTTATGTTTTGAATTTCTTAAACGTAACATCTAAATATGTCGTCGTTTACCGTAACTTTAAGTGGCACGTCTTCAGACTTGATAGCCGATTTTTTCCCACCGTTAGATTTGACTAATGGAAAATATGAATTAGGTTTAGTAGATTTTCAAACATTTCACGCTATTCCTAATATCGATGAATCAAATAATAAATTTTATTACGATGGTAATAAGGAAATCGTTATACCAAAAGGTTCCTACGAGCTATCAAGTATTAATACCTATATTCAAGACAATATTCGTAAAGAGGTAAACGATGATCCAGATAATATCTTCATATTACGTGCAAATAATAGTACGTTAAAAAGTGAAATCAAATGTAAGTATTCCATTGACTTCGGTAAACCAAACAGTATCGGAAGTATATTAGGATTTTCAAACAAGAGAAAACTCGAGCCTGAAAAATGGTATGAATCGGATATTACAGTAAAAATTATTAAAGTGAATATAATTCGTATTGAGTGTAGTATTACCGCCGGTGCATACAGTAACGGGAAAATTGTGCACACGATTCATGAATTTTTCCCAAACGTTGAGCCAGGATATAAAATATCGGAAACGCCGTCAAACGTCATTTATCTTCCAATCATCGTAAGAGTCATAGACCGTATAAATTTACGAGTAGTAGATCAAAGCGGAGATTTAGTTGATTTCGGAGACGAAGAAGTGACAATAAGACTACATATTAGAAAAAATGATAATTTATAACAATAGCAATGATAGGAGGGCTAATAGCGTGGAAAAAGTATGTAAATTAAGAGGACCGATTAAGAAACGTGTCAGTAGAGCGATACACTTCCACCGAAACCCATCTCATTCGCGAAAGAGTCTTACATCGTCGGCGTCAACGTCGAAAATAAAGAGGTTAAGTTCGGCGAATAAGAAATTTTTAGAATCGCTAGGCTTCACGCTAATATCTAAATAATATGAGCGACCCGCTTAATATTCATGATTCTCCTGTTATTGACAATCGAATTAGTGGCTACGAGTTTCATGCTTATAATCCCTACGTTAATTCTTCTCTAAGTTATAACGATGAAATAAGAATTCCGATACAGCAGCAAGATTTAATTGTATTACCATGTGAAAGTTACTTATTGATCGAGGGACGGTGTAGCATAAAATATAATAACGATACAAATAAAACCAGCCGCTTAGAAAACAATGCAATTGCTTTCCTATTTAATGAAATACGATACGAGCTTAATGGAATTGGGATAGACCGTTGTAAAAATGTGGGCATTACTACTACATTAAAGAATTATATTTCACTCGGAGATTCTAAAAGCAGGGAACTGGCTAAAGCCGGTTGGAACTATGGAAAATGGAAACCGCTAAACGAATCTGTCAATTCGTTTAGTTTTTGCGTACCGTTGAATATAATTTTAGGATTCTTTGAAGATTATAAACGCGTAATTACATATGGAAGGCATGAATTAATTTTAATTAGAGCAAAAGATGATAAAAATGCAATAGTATCCGAACATGAATTTGCCGTGGAACCAAAAATTGAATTAACAAAAATACAATGGATGATGAAACACATTACGTTAGACGAAAGTACTAAATTACAATTTTTACGCCTTCTACAACATGATAGACCAATTTCAATGAGCTTTCGTTCTTGGGAGTTACACGAATATCCCTTATTACCCGAAACACAAAATCATACGTGGGCCGTTAAAGCATCGACTCAGCTAGAAAAGCCTCGCTACATCATATTTGCGTTTCAAACTAGTAGAAAAAATGATTTCAAGAAAGCCTGTACGAAATTCGATCATTGCTTTCTACGGGATATTAAGCTTCAATTAAACTCCGACTTTTATCCCTATGATAGACTCAATTTAAATTTTGATAACAATCAAGCTACAATCTTATATGATATGTACGCTAGATTTAAAAAATCATATTATAACTTATCAGATTTATCTGAATGTGCGCCATTACTGAGCATGGACTCTTTCACCGATACAATAGGTCCAATAGTAGTAATTGATTGTTCGCATCAAAACGAAGCGGTCAAAACGGGTACGGTAGATGTAAAAATTGAATTTGAATGTGCTAATAATATCCCCCCCAATACATGTGCTTATTGTCTTATTTTACATGATCGCATAGTAGAATATAACCCATTATCTAGTATTGTGCGTAAGCTAATATAAATGTAACACCTCTACTACGACAGAATTACCCCCCTCTTATTGTACATTAATATCTAACACCCAATGCATATAAGCTGCACCCGCTCTCATAAACAGTACCTTATAGCACGCCCAGACGTGAACAAAGGACGATCGGTGGTCTCAACGTCATAGTGAAATTAAAAAAAAAAAAACATGCAGAATTGTAATTTCAAATATCTCCTATCAATTAGTGAAGACTGTGAGATTGAGTGTCCAAATCATTGGAAATTTATAAATAATGATACAATCGATAAGATTAAAGAGATTTTAAAATTTATTATTGAAAGAGATTTATATAACTTTCTAATGATAAAAGTAAATACAACTTTTTATATATTAAACAAATTATTTAAAATAATGATACCGGTGGTGGAGGAGGTCGATACGATAGCGACAAAATGGTAAGTAAATAATAATAAATACTCTTATTCTTCTTTTCATATTTACAACTTTCCACGCGTATACTACTCAGTTTTATTCTTTCTCAGCGTTTCAAAATTCGAGTTCATGATGGAGATAAACGACAAATTCATAAAATCACCCTCTACATGGCTTTATATGGAAATATTAGAGACCATTGAAGATATTCTATCGTTTATAGACGACTACGGATTCGAGGAAATGTTAGCTATTAAGTTAAAGAATGATATTTATGTGTATGACAAAGAACGCAGGCAAATCTTGCAATTACATTTGAAGTAAGTACAAACACACACACACACACACACACACACACACACACACACACAGCTTCACACAGACTTTATTCGCTTTAGCAAAAATATTTAATTTGTGTCTTTGCAGCGCACCGATGATGCCGATGTCGCATCAGGACTCTGAGGATTGCTCGCCAATATCATATTGCGCCGCGTGTTTTAGTTCTGACGACGGTAACAACGAGGAAAGCGATACGGAGAACGACAACGGTGAAAAAGGAGCTACTTATGCCTCTTCTTCCTCACCGTCGTCCGTAGAATCCATACCGGATTTGCCGTCGGAACAAGACTGGCAGGAATCCATATCAGATTTGCCGTCGGAACAAGAAACGCAGGATTATATTTAATATTTCTCATATTAATTCTTTGTATCGTAAGAAAAGAACATATTTAAATTGTATTTTTAACTTTATTTTAAAAACAATAGATATACATCACATAATACTGGCATTGATATTTACATTATTACGATCATTTACTACATACCGATGATGATGATGATGCGTTACGTTCAACGTGCGAATATTAGCTAGCGCCTAGCGCCCTTTCCCCGGGACCCTCCCCCCATCCCCCCATCGCCCTCCCACCTCCTCCTCAATGCTCGTAGTACACCTTCTTGCTCCCACCCACACCCAATCGTCCTCGTCCTCCTCGTCCTCCTCCTCCTCCTCCTCCTCCTCCTCCGTAGTACAATCGTCCTCCGCTCCCCCGCCCCCAGCTCTCTCTCTCTCTCTCTCTCTCTCTCTCTCTCTCGCGGATGATAGTAGAGTTGCCGTTGTCCGCACGCGCTCGCGGACTACCGCGTAATCGCTTATCGTCGACGTATCGTTCCTCCGTGCAACCTTCCCGCGGTCTACTTCCGACTTCCGACTTCCAACCCACCCCCGCCCCCGCCCCCGCACACGACATTTCGTAGTACAACGCCTACACACTACCTCCGTGTCATCTACCCCCCGTTTCGTAGTATTTTACAACGCCGCGCGTGTGTCGATTAGACGCTCTTTTATCTCGTCCTCCGCTCCGCCCCGCTCCGCTCCGCTCTCGATATCGTGTGTAGTGTTTATCGTACGCTATTGTGTTCCTGTCCAAACATCTTCTCCTCCTACTACTGTCGCACGTCCTCTCAACTTCCGTATGTGTAAACCGCATACCGTATCGCCCAACCGCTGCCGCCCCGCCGCCGCCGCCGACACTACTCTACCTAACCTTGACCGCTGCCGTGCAGAATCCAACCGCTCTCGCACGCTTCTTCCGCAAATTTTTACTAACGGCCCGCCCGCGAACTTCCCCCCTGATTAAGACCTAACCGCAAACTACTTCCGCCCTCATTAAAAGACACGACCGCAAACTTCACCTCTCCACCCGATAAGGACACGACCGCAAACTTCCCCCCTGATTAAGACCAGACCGCCAACTTTGATAAAAAAAAAATTCAATAAAAAAATTCCATAAAAAAAATTATATTAAAAAAAATTCCATTAAAAACTAATGCGCTACTGTGTGTCTGGTAGTCCAGAATCGGCTACTGGTCCAGAATCGGCGATACTCATTCTGTCCACTTTGGAAAAATTCCATTTAAAAAAATTCCATTAAAAAATTCGATAAAACAAATACACGCAAGACCGAAGCCTACTGCGCTACTGCCCCGCTGGTCCAGAATCGGCTACTGGTCCAGAATCGGCGATACTATTCTGGTCCAGAATCGGACACTGGTCCAGAAATGTGGTCCAGAATCGGCTTACTTTTCACACGGGTCCAGAAGCGGCTTACTCTTACTACTGACGTCGCCGAAGCCACCGACGTGGAAGCCGGCACGGCCCTAGAAACAACGGCAGGCGAAGCGGCGGACACGAGATACGGCGTTAGATGGAAAAACGGGCACACCACCCGTAACAAGGCAAGGAGGAAGTAAAGAAAGTCAAATGGGCACAGCCCACGAACCAATCAACCGACGCAACTGCGGAGTGAACGAAAGGAGGGGGCCTGTTCGAAGCTCCAATCAAAGTGTTTCCTAATCTGAGTTATTGCTGCGACCGTGACGCTCCGTGTACCTCAGCTGTTTTTAAATAACGTTTGTGTACCTATCGAGATCCCGTCATCGTTTACCCACATGCATCCGTGCAAATACCTATTGTACCGACAGCGATAGGAGCATGGGCTTGTTTGTCTTTAATTTCTCTATAAGGGAGCCTGCGACCGCCGTATAGTTAGCAGACAACTATCATAGATTTCGGCTATTTTCGGCTCAATCGTTTACGAATAGTTTACGCAAGTTTACGCAATCGATTTCAGAGTTTACGAAATCGTAGTTTGCCCGTAATTAACAATTTTTAGGTGGGTGTATAGTTAGCAGACGACTATCATAGTTTTCGGCTATTTTCGTCTCAATCGTTTACGAATAGTTTACGCAAGTTTACGCAATCGATTTCAGAGTTTACGAAATCGTAGTTTGCCCGTAATTAACAATTTTAATATCTAGTAATTATCGTCTGCTACCGCGCAGCGCAACCGTGGCCGGGGAGCGAAGCTGACCAGATGCAAACTCTGGCGAAATAATTTTGACGTCTCTCGTGTGTAATGGTCTCAATCGTTTACGAATAGTTTTCGCAAGCTGCTGTATCGATTTCGGAGTTTACGAAATTGTATTTTGCTCGTTATTAACAATTTCAGGATCGGCTAACGTGCAGCTCGCAAACGCCGCCGTTGGCCGAGGCGAGAATCGCTCTTCGGACATAGAGTAACGAAACAATTTTGACATATCTCATCTCTAACGGTCCCAATCGTTTACGAATAGTTTACGCAAGCCACTGTAACGATTTCAGAGTTTACGAAATTGTAGTTTGGTCGTAATTAACAATTTCAGAATCGGCTATCGTGCAGCGTCGATTGGCTCCCAAGCGCCGGCGTTGGCCGAAGGGAGAAGCTGCATGATAGCCGATTCTGAAATTGTAAATTTCACGACAGCTAGGAATTTTGCTGGCATGCAGCACAAATATTACTTTGCAATGCTGAACCTTGCAGGGTTCATTGTCGGAGTATTGTAGGAATATTGCTGCAATATTCCTATGTCAGCCCCCTCGAAATTTGCGGGAATATTGCAGGAAGACGACACAGAATATTGCATCAAGGTCCTAAGAATATTCATTCAATATTATATCCTACATATGATTCTGTTTTACATTATGAATAATTCAAGAAAATTTGTTTTACAATACATTATTATTATTAATGAAATATTACATTACACTAAATAAAAAAGTACATATAAAATATTTACATTAAATATAACAGTAAATATAAAAACTACACTAAATATAATAGTAAATATAACAAAATCTTAACCTAGTCTCAATTCTATTTAAGATTTCATTTTTCGCTCAATTCTCGTTTTTGCTTGAGTGAACCACTTGCCAATGACGTCATTTACTTCCGCCTTTTTCAACTTATTATTGCCAACGGCCATACAAGCTACTATAAAATAATAAAAGAATATTAGTGATTATTAAAAGATTATTAATAATGTATATCTGTAGGAAAATACTTTGGAATAAGTTCGCAGTCCGCAATTTTGGAAAGCTTTGCTTCTGCAAGCGGCCCTGCCAACTGAAATTTACTGCGATTCCGTCTGCAAGTACTCGGGATATTACAGCTGCTACGCACATAGTCAGCTTACCTGGGCCAACAATATTTAAGTCGACGAATCTGAAAAATTTCATGATGTTATCATGTGTACATAAAAGGCAGATCAAAACAGCAACTAATTAATATAAGTTATAATAGAAATATTGTGAAAGCAAAAGAGTATTGCAGATCAATATGAACCAATAAAATTGATAGTTATAGCGAGAAAGAGATATGAATTCAACACAAAAAAACACGATATATTGATTCCTTCATAGGCGAGAAAGAGTATTGTGGAATTAACGCAAAAACATGAAATAATGATTCTCTCGCGGACATGCACCAAACCTATCCTTATGTATCCTTTACCTTTACCCATGCCCACGCCCACGCCCACGCCCACGCCCACGCCCATAGAAACTGTAATAGTACAAACATTCATCTGAATAGGCATTATACGCAAATGAGCAGTGACGTGACTTCAATACTTTTGATGCTGACAACTATATGTTCAGGAAACCTCAGCTGTTGGGAGGAAATGTATTGGATGGTCATTATTATATTTTGTTCCACGAAAGATATTACTTTTTTCGTTGAAGAACAATAATGGTACTTTAGAAGCACATGTGATTAAAAAATAATTACCAATTTTTTCTAAAATTCAGTCTATTCAAGTTTGGGCTCAAATGAGGCCAAATCATCCATACTTTGCACTATGGGAACCCGCTGCAATTCATTTTCGGATGTTTCGTCCTCATCAATTTCGGCATTTTAATTTTTGGGCTCCAACAAAAAATCGACTTTTGTGTACAGATCCTTTATTTGTAAAGATATCGTAGACAGCATTTTGTAAACACATTTTCGAAATCCTAAAATATGTAAAACAGAAGGTAGAAACATTGATATGAATGGTTTATTTGTTTTATTTACCAATTTCTAAGGTGTATGGATGATGCTCCCAGTCTCCACAGGAACTGCCTTGAGCTGCAATAGTTTCAGTAGCTAAGGGACATTAGAAAAAGATGAGAAACATTTGCAATAATCATGATTATTATGAATACACTCCGATACTATGAAGCTTACCTCCATGGCTATGTAAACAGTGGTAGGAGGTTCATTCTCATCATATGCAATGAACGTCAAACCCCCAGGTGTTGATGAATCGAATAAGGGTTCAAGCATTACAGGTGTAATTAGTAGATTGGTTAATGTACTCTTCGCTCGTCTGTGAATGTGTCGTCATATGTTGATTTTTTCTTGGGTTTTTAGATATGGACTCCATACTCTCTTCTTCCGAGGATATGACCCTTTTAACCTTAGCCCTCCTTCGGTTTTTTAAGGCCCCAGCTAACTCATATTCCAAGAGCTCATCCGAAAAGAAAACATCAGATGTCTCCTGTGCCTCATTTAATTTTTCTTGGGCCCATACTCAATCATCTACAAAGTATATAATTGTTCATTATTATGACATCGACAGGTCTTCTAGGTATAAAAAATATAGACATCTATATTATATATAAACACATGCACACATTATTAATAATATCCACTATACATACCTGTCGACCCAAAGCAACGCTAATAACTGCACAATCCTCTCACGAGGTTTGAGATAAAGCCTCGGAAATTATTAATTTCTCTAATTTGTTCAGCGACTTGACGTGGCCTGGCCATTTGCTTACACTTTTGTTGGCATTTAACCAACAGGTTGGAATCACTTGCAACCCATTGCTCAATTCCACGATACAATATTTTTCTTCTATTACTTGTCGATGGAAGACGTGAGATACGTCAAAAGTCAAAACTACTTGATCAGGGTATACATCTGGTCAGCTTCTCCCTTCGGCCAACGGAGGCGCTTGCGAGCAAATCAACACTGCACGATAGCCGATTCTGACATTATTAATTACGGGCAAATTACGATTTCGTAAACTCCGAAATCGATACAGCAGCTTGCGAAAACTATTCGTAAACGATTGAGACCGTCGCACACGAGATACGTCAAAATTATTTCGCTAGAGCTTGCATCTGGTCAGCTTCTCCTTTCGGCCACTGGAGGCGCTTGCAAGTTCTACATTACCCGATTCTCGAAATTGTTAATTACGGCCAAAATACGATTTCGTAAACTCCGAAATCGATACAGCAGCTTGCGAAAACTATTCGTAAACGAATGAGACCGTTACACACGAGATACGTCAAAATTATTTCGCCAGAGTTTGCATCTGGTCAGCTTCTGCTTTCGGCCACTGGCGGCGCTTGCAAGACCTACATTTCCCCATTCTCGAAATTGTTAATTACGGGCAAATTACGATTTCGTAAACTCCGAAATCGATACAGCAGCTTGCGAAAACTATTCGTAAACGATTGAGATCGTTAGAGATGAGATACGTCAACATTGTTTCCATACTCTGTGCTCGAAGACCGATTCTCGCCTCGGCCAACGGCGGCACTTGCGAGCAAATCAACGCTGCACCATAGCCGTTTCTGAAATTGTTAATTACGGGCAAATTGTGATTTCGTAAACTCCGAAATCGATACAGTAGCTTGCGAAAACTATTCGTAAACGATTGAGACCGTTATACACGAAATACGTCAAAGTTATTTCGCCACTTTCTGCATCTCTTTTCGCCAACGGCGGCGCTTGCGAGCAAATCAACGCTGCACGATAGCCGATTCTGAAATCATTATTTACAGGCAAATTACGATTTCGTAAACTCCGAAATCGATACAGTAGCTTGCGAAAACTATCCGTAAACGATTGAGACCGTTATACGCGAGATACGTCAAAGTTACTTCGCCACTTTCTGCATCTCCTCTCGCCAACGGCGGCGCTTGCGAGCAAATCAACGCTGCACGATAGCCGATTATGAAATTGTTAATTACGGCCAAAATACGATTTCGTAAACTCCGAAATCGATACAGCTGCTTGCGAAAACTATTCGTAAACGATTGAGACCGTTAGAGATGAGATACATCAAAATTATTTCGTTACTCTATGTCCGAAGACCGATTCTCGCCTCGGCCAACGGCGGCACTTGCGAGCAAATCAACGCTGCACGATAGCCGTTTCTGAAATTGTTAATTACGGGCAAACTATGATTTCGTAAACTCTGAAATCGTTACAGTGGCTTGCGTAAACTATTCGTAAACGATTGGGACCGTTACAGATGAGATACGTCAACATTGTTTCCATACTCCATGCTCGAAGAGCGATTCTCGCCTCGGCCAACGGCGGCGCTTGCGAGGTGCACGTTAGCCATTTCTGAAATTGTTAATTTCGGGCAAACTATGATTTCGTAAACTCCGAAATCGATACAGCTGCTTGCGAAAACTATTCGTAAACGATTGGGACCGTTACAGATGAGATACGTCAACATTGTTTCGATACTCTATGCCCGAAGAGCGATTTTTGCCTCGGTCAACGGCGGCGCTTCCGAGCCAATCAACGCTGAACGATAGCCGATTCTGACATTATTAATTACGGGCAAATTACGATTTTGTAAACTCCGAAATCGATACAGCAGCTTGCGAAAACTATTCGTAAACGATTGAGACCGTTGCACACGAGATACGTAAAAGATATTTCGCCAGGTTCCGCATCTGGTCAGCTTCTGCTTTCGGCCACTGGCGGCGCTTGCAAGACCTACATTACCACATTCTCGAAATTGTTAATTACGGGCAAACTACGATTTCGTAAACTCTGAAATCGATTGCGTAAACTTGCGTAAACTATCGTAAACGATTGGGACCAAATTAAGCGAAATCGGTGATAGTTGTCTGCTAACTATACGGCGGTGTTCATATCTGTTGCGTATTTACAGTCACCTCGGGCGGGCGGCCAATGGGCGCCCGCGACGTTCTCACCGGAATCAATAACACGGTCGATACTCGGGCGATACTGTATGTAAACGCGCCTGCTAATTAGCAGCGCCGCGTCGCGTTCTTCTCGGGCAATTGTACTCTCGCGGTTCCAGCGCGCTCTCGTCGCCATTACCGTATCATCTATCGTGACGACTCGTGTGCTTCTCTTACGTGCGAAATACTTAGTGATTCCTCCCCCGGTGCGTTCTCAATTTTGTGCTTAAGGTACTCTCAAAGGGTTTGAAAGACGCTATAGTGCTCCTCGATTAGTGTAATCATAGTTTAAGTGCGTTTAGTTAATAAATACAATTCTTTGAGCTCCTCACACATGTGTTCGTTTTCGTGCCGGCCACGTGCTGTGCGACGTCGTGCGATCCTCCTCCAACTCTCCTTAAACTCCCCACCCGCGCCTCACCAGATTCCTCAGGCTCGTCTCGGGGTTCAATTCAAAACAATATCCATCTTTCGTTTTTTCAAATGGACCGACACAGTCACAGTGTATCGTGTCGAAGGGGAAAGGCTTCTTTTCAATTGGGTGCAATTTCCCTTGTTTCGGTCCGGTCTGTCGTTTGCATACTACGCAAGTAATGCAGTGATCGATGTACTTACGGACAAATCTTAGCATTTTTGGGAACCAGTATTTTTTCGCGATGCGGTCGTATGTTTTTTCAAAGCCTACATGACAGTTTTCGTCATGGTACAGACGCAACAAACCAAGGCGGCTTCCCTTCGGGACAAAACTTCGGTAGATCACTCGGCCTGTGTCCCGGAGTGTTTTTCGACACAGTATACCGTCTCTTAGCTCGAAATACGTAATAACAATATCGTTCGACTTTACCCGCTCGATCATGTTTTGCGTTTCTTCATCATTTTTCTGCGCGATTTCTAGCCAGGAGCCCTCACAAATTACGTCTACGCGATAGTTTTTACACGGATTTCTACTTAAATAATCCACGTGCTCTACGTATTTGCCTTTTCTATATTCAAGATCAAAGGAAAAGTCTTGTAGAAATATCCACCAACGAGCTACGCGTGGTAATAAATCTTTTTTGTTTTGCGTAGCCTTAATGGCATTACAGTCGGTGACAATTTTAAACTGCATACCAAGCAGATATACGCGGAAGTATTTCAGTGCGTTCACAATCGCGAGTGTCTCTAGTTCATACGAATGATAGCGCGATTCCTCTGGGCTGGTACGACGACTAAAATATGCGATCACGCGTAGTGCCTTTTCCACTCTTTGGAAGAGGATTGCACCATATCCAATGGAACTAGAGTCGGTGTGGAGCTCCGTATCTCGCGTTGGGTCGAATATTACGAGCAAAGGGTGTGTACTCAGTTTGTCTATGATGTACGATCGCGCTTCTTCCTGTTCTTTACCCCATACCCACGGCTCATTATGTTTTGTTAATTTGGTTAAGGCTCGCCGTTCGCACCGCGAATTCAGGTACAAACTTCCGGAAATAACTCGCTAGGCCAATAAATTGTCTTATCTGCTTCACATTGTTCGGAACTGGTAATTCTACTAGGGTTTTAACTTTTTCTTTGCCTGGCTTTATGCCTTCGGATGATATCTCTCGACCCAGGTAATTGATCGAAGTTTCTCAAAAATTTACATTTTGCGATGTTTAACGTGAATCCTGCCTTGTCCAATACCTCCAACACGCGCTCTAAACTCTGTAGCCCTTCCTCGACCGTTTGCGATGGGATCAAAATATCGTCCATATAGACTAATGCGATGCTATTTCTTAGGTTGCCTAGAGCCGCGTTAATGGCTCTCTGAAAGACAGCGGGCGCATTACAAAGGCCGAAGGGCATACGCATATACTCATAATGCCCGTCGGGGGTAACTGTTGGGGATTTAAAGTCGTTGGCGCGTTTGCCTCGCTACTTGCGCGTAGCGGGAGCCGTTTGCGTATAGGCAGCGGCCTACTTTTATATAGTTTAGTTTTAAGGCTAATTTGCGTTACCACGCGCGTATACAATAGGACTGTGGCGTGTAGCGTATGTTGCGACTTTCCGCTGATTGGCGTTGCGGACTATGAGTAACGCCATCCGCCGTTTACGTGCGTGACTAATGAAGGATCAGCGGGGGCATGTCCCGCTTCCTTCTTCCTGCGTCGTCTTCTTCCGTCCGTTGAGAGATCAACACGTGTGTGCCGTCGTGCGTCGTGGCCCTTTCGAGAGAGTAGCCATCTTGGTTTCTCAAGGTGAGAATCTGCGTTATTCCACCTCTATTATACGTTGTGTTCCCTTCGAGTTCCATTACTGAACCGAAGCCTTCCTTCGAGTTCCATTACTGAACCGAAGCTTTCCTTCTCCGGCAAACTCTCCTTCTGGGTTGCTGCGACGAATCCCATCGTGCGCACTAGGCGACCATTCGGATTCCTTCCTTTCCACGGACCGCAACGGTCTTCCCGTGCGAGTCCTTTTCTCGGTCAGAGGATTTATCCTTTTTCCCGTCACCCACGACTGCGATTCGTCGCTTGCGAAAGCTAGTCGTGGCCCCGCTCTCTGAGAGCAGTTAATACTAGGGAACACGACGTACGGCGCACCACGTGCTCAACGCACCACAGTCTTGTAACGAGTGATTTGACGAAGTCAGTTCAACAATAAGTTCGCGGCTGTGATAAATAATAAATTCTGTGACGCCTCTAAATATCGAAGTTACACCCACACACGCTCCCGCGGCTATCCCTATTCCACTTGAACTAGCTTACTCGTTCCATCGCGAACATTCTGGTCCTTCGAGCCGGATAGTCGAGAGTGTGGTGTAGTGTAATAAGTACCAGTACGTACTCGCGGAGGCACATCTGGAAGATTCCTGCATACTCTGACGGCGCCTGGAGAAGGTGAAAGGGGATATCTCCGCCACTGTACGAGACAGAACTTCAGGAGGGTCCCTCACCACGTGCTGCTCCCGGACGCCGCCATTTCGCTGTGACGCCGTGACGTCACCGCCTCAGCGCCATTACAGCGCTGCCACGTAAACAGGGAAGGAACATAACCTCTCTTTGAGTCCTAACCTAAAACCTTCAAACTACGGTTTTGTTGCTTGCGTCATTTCCTTTGATTTCGCTTGCATACTGGTGTACTGTCGTGCCTTTTCTTTGCCTTTAGAGAGGTAGCGAATTTTGAACATTGCTTGTAAGCCCTACTCCATTGAGATGACTAAGCTCGAGGAGTTGGTGGTAGCCCAGCTGGAAACTGAGGAGCAGATAGCATACTGCCTCACTAGCTTTATCAAGCTCGCCAAGGTGAAGCGGACAAGGACTGCTATCAACAGGCGTTTGGATAATCTGCAGAGTTACTGGGAAGAAGGACGACGGAGACACCAGGAGATCCTCGCTTTGGCTGACGACACCTTCAAGAAGACCCACAGCTACTTCTTGAACAAGGTTTTTCAGACCATTACCGATACGATGAATGAAGCCAGTGATACTCTTTGCGAACACTTAGAATCACTGAGCCCACCAACTGTTAGTGGTGGTAGTAAAGAACCGGCTGCGTCCGGTATAGTGGAGGCTAAAACAGCTAACATTGTTTTGCCTACCATAGCGTTACCTAAATTTAACGGGGACATTACTGCGTGGATTAGTTTTAGTACGCTCTTTAAAACTTTAGTCATCGCTAGAGCTGAATTAAATGATTGCCAACGGTTGCATTATTTGAAATCGAGTCTTTATGGTGAGGCTGCGCGCCTAATTGAAAATATTCCGGTCTCCGATTCTAATTTTAGTTCGGCTTGGGAGATCCTGACTGCGAATTTTGAGAGGACACGGGCTATTGTATACACCTACTTTCAGAAATTTGTCGATGTGCCAAAAATGTCTGCGACCGGAGTGCGAGATCTTAAGTCTCTTCTAGATGTAGGCCGGGAAGTACGGGCTGCGTTGCTTAATTTGTCTCGTCCCGTGGATCAGTGGGAAGACCTTTATATTTTCATTCTTGTCTCGAAGTTAGATAAAGTAACTCGGCGCGATTGGGAATTATCCCTTGAGGACGCCCAGGTCATGCCTACATTCGCGCAATTGGAAGAATTTCTTAGGAAACGTGTCAGCGCCCTAGAAACTGTTGAGCCTAGTACTTCCTTTGACCATAGCCGTCGTGCGTCTCAACGTAAAGCGGAAATCGTGCGCTCTCATCAGGTCTCATCGGAGCGGGCCAGCGGGCCTGTTAGGTTAAATAACCCTGCGCCAACAGCCTCGGCCATAACGTGCTTTTGTTGTAAAGCTTCTCACCCCGCGCATCAATGCAACGATTTCTTGTCGCTCTCCGTCCAACAGCGTATTGCACTCGTAAGGCGAATGAATCGCTGTCTTAATTGTTTCGCTCCGAATCACTCGCAACGTAACTGCCATAGCAAATTTCGTTGTCGCCGGTGTCAAATGACACACCATACGTTGTTACACTTGAACGAAAATAGAGCACCTGCAAATGGCGGTTCGGAATCGGTAGCTGCGCCATCTATCGTTGTTTCTCCGCCAATTGAGCCTTCGAGTCCGTCTTCAAATAATTTAGCTTGTGCACGTGTGTGTGGGACAATACTTCCCACTGCAGTAGTATTAGTGACGGGTTCCAATGGTCGTACCTCTAAAGTGAGAGCCTTGTTGGACCAAGGATCCCAGTCATCGTTCGTAACGCAGGCGTTAGTTCAGGCGGTAAAACCCGCATTGAATTCAGTTTTAGTACATGTTAATGGCATCGGAGCTTCGGCTATCGGTTCTGCGCGGCAGGCCGCGACTCTATGTGTACAGCCTCTCTCCAAAGTCACTGCGGGTGAGGTCATTTCTGCTCTCGTACTTCCGAAACTATCATCTTATATTCCTCCTCCGGTCCACGTGGATACGGACTTATCATATTTAGCCGGGTTATCGCTGGCAGACCCCAGCCCTTTCGTTAACGCGCCAATCGAAATGATTATCGGTGCGGATTTCTATGGGCGTTTCCTACGCGATGGTCTCATCATCGGTCCTCCGGGCGGTCCCAGTGCGCAACGAACTTCGTTCGGGTGGATTATTTCCGGTAGAATGGTGCATCCTTCGGGGGAGAGCGGGGCAACAATGGCTTGCCATTTTGTTTCGACTGATTGCCCCGTATCTCTTCAGGAGACGATGCGGAGATTCTGGGAAGTCGAGGAAACCCCCGTGACCGGCCTAGTTACCGAGGAGGAGAGGAAGTGCGAGAAGCATTTTAAAGAAACGCACTCGCGTACGTCCGATGGACGTTATATGGTGAGCCTGCCCTTTAAGGTGCCGCCACCACTACCAATAGGGGATACTGCGCGTACTGCAAGACGTATCTTTCTCGCGACTGAACGTAGACTCACAGGGAAGCCCGACTTGCGCCTGGAGTATGAATCTTTTCTTTCCGAGTATGAGCGGCTCGGCCACATGGCACGAGTGTCTCCTGACGAACGCGTTGATTCGTCATCCGTTTATTTGCCTCACCACCCCGTGGTGAAGGCCTCTAGTAGCACCACTAAGGTTCGCGTCGTTTTTAACGCTTCCTGTGCTTCTTCCAACGGAACTTCCTTAAATGATTTTTTGTTTACCGGGCCGAAATTGCAAGGCGATTTGTTTTCTATTATTTTGCGTTGGCGTTCTTACCAATACGTGTATACTGCGGACATCGAGAAAATGTTCCGGCAGATCCTTGTAGACTCGGCGAGTGCCGATTATCAACGCATTTTCTGGCGTGCCCGACCCGACGAGGAAGTACAGGAGTTCCGATTGACAACCGTTACGTACGGTACTGCGTGCGCTCCGTTTTTGGCGAACCGTGCTATTAAGCAATTAGTTCAGGACGAGGCGATGCGTTACCCCCTAGCCTCTCCTATTCTCGATCAACAAATATATGTTGACGACCTTATGTTCGGGGGCGAGGATATTTCGCTCTTGAAACAGACTCGCGATCAGATAAAGGCGTTGCTTACGGCGGGCGGTTTTAGGCCCTACAAATGGGCATCGAATAATCCGCATCTCACCTCGGACCTTCCGGTAGAGGACTTGAGCGTCACTCCCACTAAATCGTTAGGGGAGGACGTACAAATTAAAGTCTTGGGAATCTCTTGGAATCCCACTTCTGACGCATTTTCGTTTAATATTCAGCCACCGACCGAGTCATTAACCAAACGCACATTTTTATCTTTGATTTCACGCATTTTCGACCCCCTTGGGTGGGTGTCTCCCTTTATCATCGGCGCGAAGATTCTGATGCAACAACTGTGGCTGCTTAAAGTAGGATGGGACGATCCCTTGCCGGCCAGGCTATCCTACTCTCTGGTCGCGTTTCAAACACAACTTGCTCTTCTCAATCGCTTGATAATCCCGCGATGGAGTCACCAGACAGGCGCGTCTTCCCGCATTTCACTTCACGGGTTCGCAGATGCGTCCAACGCGGCCTACGCGGCAGTAGTATATCTCCGTGTAGAGACGGATGCAGGTAGTGTCAAAGTAACGCTTCTTTACGCCAAGACTAAGGTCGCTCCGTTGAAATTATTGAGTATACCCAGACTCGAACTTAGCGCTGCTGTGTTACTCACGCGAGCCTTAGAATTTGTAAAGGACGCGATGAAACTCGAGTCCGTTCCAACCTTCTGTTGGTCGGACTCCTCCGTGGTGCTGTCTTGGTTAAGGTCGCCGGCTGCGCGCTGGAAAACGTTTGTCGCGCACCGTGTGGCTAGAATACAACAATCCTTTCCCAGTGAACATTGGAGTCATGTTCCTTCTCTCGAAAATCCCGCGGATTGTGCGTCGCGCGGCATTACTGCCGATGAATTACTTTCACACCCATTATGGTGGTCCGGCCCCAAGTGGCTCTTAGAAACTTCGGCCTCGTGGCCCTCGGTAAATTCGGAGCCCGTGGATGAGAATCCCCCGGAGCTTCGCAACACTGTCTGTGCTCAGACAGCTACGTCCGTTCGCGACGCGTCGGACTGGGATCTTTCCGAGCGGTTTTCGTCGTGGCCGAGGCTGTTACGCGTTACGGCGTACGTCTTTAGATTCGTAGCTAGACTTAAGCGTAGTTGTAAGCATGCGAATTCTTTTCTAGTTGCATCCGAAATCGATGCAGCCCGTTTATTTTGGTGCAAAGCGATGCAACGTAAACATTTTGGCACTATTTTCCCATGGAGCGAGCAGTCCCGTATCCCGGCGACTCTTATCAAATTCAGAAACCTGTGTCCGTTTATGGATGACGAGGGTATCGTGCGAGTAGGCGGACGAATGTCTAAG
This sequence comes from Priocnemis perturbator, assembly GCA_963942575.1. NCBI lineage: Eukaryota > Metazoa > Arthropoda > Insecta > Hymenoptera > Pompilidae > Priocnemis > Priocnemis perturbator. Next base: position 464,000 of record CAWWDK010000169.1, read on the forward strand.
TCCCGCCTTTCTGTAGACGCGAAACACCCGGTGTTACTGCCGAGGTGCCGAATTTCCGACTTAATCTGCCTGCAAGCCCACTTATGCACTCTTCATGGGGGGTTGCGTGTCTCTTTACATTTCTTGCGCCAAAAATATTGGATCGCTAATTCTCGCTCCATGCTTAAATCCGTTATTTATAAGTGCGTAACGTGCGTACGTCAAAAGGCGCAGTGTTTAAGTCAGCGTATGGGGGAGTTGCCTACGCCCCGTGTAACCAAATCCAAGCCGTTCACTCACACTGGAGTGGATTATGCGGGTCCTTTTCTGATCAGGTCCTCTAAGGGCAGGGGTATTAAAACGCATAAGGCGTATTGCGTTCTGTTTATATGTCTCTCCGTACGCGCAATTCACCTTGAGGTCGCAAACGATTACTCAACCGACGGTTTTCTGGCCGCATTTCATAGATTCACCGCGCGAAGAGGGATGCCGTCGATTATGTACAGCGACAATGGTACTAATTTCGTGGGAGCCGATCGCGAGTTGCGTAAACGCCTGAAAAACATTCTCCGAGATCGAGATCTACAGGCTCATTTTGCGACTGACGGAGTGGATTGGCACTTCATCCCCCCTGCCGCACCTCATTTCGGTGGGGTGTGGGAGGCGGGGGTGAAGAGCGTCAAGTTCCATCTCAAACGCATCATGGGGAATTTCTGTCCCACATACGAGGAGTTCTCCACGGTTTTGTGCAACATCGAGTGTATTCTCAACTCTCGTCCGCTCGGTCCACTATTCGACGACATTGAGACTCTAGAAGCGTTAACCCCCGGGCACTTCCTTACCGGGAATCATCTGCGCGTTGTGCCTAATCCCACCGTATTAGACGTATCCGAGAATCGCTTGTCGCGGTGGCAAACTGTACAGAAAATTCAGGAATCGTTCTGGCGCGTGTGGTCAGCCGATTACTTGAACTCCTTGCAACAGCGTGCGAAGTGGCGCGAAACAAAGCCCAATCTATGCGTAGGCAACTTAGTTTTAATACGTAACTCTAACCTCCCCCCTGCGAAATGGAACTTAGGCCGGGTAACAGAATGTTTCCCTGGCAGCGACGGACTGGTTCGTGTAGTGCGTGTACGCACGGCCCATTCCGAATTTACTCGTCCAGTAACACAACTTTGTGCGTTACCGCTTTCCATGGCTGAACGGTAACTCGAGCTTTATTTTTGTTGTACAAAACCTGCGATACTTTTCTTTTGGGTTGTCCCATGACTGAATGCGGCGGGCCTGTGCCATATCTTAATTTAATAACGCTCCAACGACGATTTCTAGTCAGCCTCAGCAGATAAACCCTTTTTTTTGTCCCGTATTGGGAGTCGTCTAGATTCAACATAGTTGAAGGCGGGCGGTAATGTTGGGGATTTAAAGTCGTTGGCGCGTTTGCCTCGCTACTTGCGCGTAGCGGGAGCCGTTTGCGTATAGGCAGCGGCCTACTTTTATATAGTTTAGTTTTAAGGCTAATTTGCGTTACCACGCGCGTATACAATAGGACTGTGGCGTGTAGCGTATGTTGCGACTTTCCGCTGATGGGCGTTGCGGACTATCAGTAACGCCATCCGCCGTTTACGTGCGTGACTAATGAAGGATCAGCGGGGGCATGTCCCGCTTCCTTCTTCCTGCGTCGTCTTCTTCCGTCCGTTGAGAGATCAACACGTGTGTGCCGTCGTGCGTCGTGGCCCTTTCGAGAGAGTAGCCATCTTGGTTTCTCAAGGTGAGAATCTGCGTTATTCCACCTCTATTATACGTTGTGTTCCCTTCGAGTTCCATTACTGAACCGAAGCCTTCCTTCGAGTTCCATTACTGAACCGAAGCTTTCCTTCTCCGGCAAACTCTCCTTCTGGGTTGCTGCGACGAATCCCATCGTGCGCACTAGGCGACCATTCGGATTCCTTCCTTTCCACGGACCGCAACGGTCTTCCCGTGCGAGTCCTTTTCTCGGTCAGAGGATTTATCCTTTTTCCCGTCACCCACGACTGCGATTCGTCGCTTGCGAAAGCTAGTCGTGGCCCCGCTCTCTGAGAGCAGTTAATACTAGGGAACACGACGTACGGCGCACCACGTGCTCAACGCACCACAGTCTTGTAACGAGTGATTTGACGAAGTCAGTTCAACAATAAGTTCGCGGCTGTGATAAATAATAAATTCTGTGACGCCTCTAAATATCGAAGTTACACCCACACACGCTCCCGCGGCTATCCCTATTCCACTTGAACTAGCTTACTCGTTCCATCGCGAACAGTAACAAACGCAGTTTTACAAATTGAATCGGCGGCAATGGGTATTTGGTGAAATCCCGCGGCCATGCCTAGCGTAATAAATACCCTACCCTTTCCCAAACGATCCAATTGATCGTCGATTAGTGGTAAAGGGTATCTGTCTTGAACCGTAATTCTATTTAACGCCCCGAAATCCACGCACAGACGGTCCTCTCCATTTTTCTTTTTCACTAAGATAACGGGGCTTGCAAACGGCGAGTTGCTTTCGCGTATTATGCCGTTACTTATGAGGTCATCTATGATCCCCCTTAATTTCTCCCGTTCCGAAAGTGACAGACGGTAAGGGTGGTAATTTATTACCTTGTTCTCCTGAGTAATTATTTTGAGTTCCGCCGTACTTACGGACCGCACGTGATTGCCAGTGGTCAACATTCGCTCGAATTATATTAAAAGATCTCTAAGAGAATCGTCCGCAACGTACAGTGTGAAGCACGGTGCCTTCGTTGTAGCCTCGTTCCTTTCTGCCGTGACAAGTCCGCACCGTTGAAGCCTCGTCGTCCCATCAGGTTCCGTCACAATGCGTAGATCGGCATGCACCAGGACATTCTTCCCGGTGATGACCTCGTACGGTATTGCAGTATCCGGGACAACAAACAAATCCAACTCAGTGGACACATCCTCCGTCTGAATTAATGCTGATGTGCATCCGACGGTCGTCGTGCTAGACTCACACAGTCCTTTTATTGTCGTCGTGTACGCGTTTACTTTGCAGTTTACCCGGTCGGCAACACTTTCTCTCACGAGGGAACATGTTGCGCCATTGTCGATCAAACAGCGTCGTACGATCATCTGTCTCAATAGTATTGGTGTCAGTTTGTGTTCTACTGAGTAGCACACGTTGGCTTCGGGTTTCTTCGAACCTTGATTGTTTTGGGCTGTTCGCTGCTTCGCCCAACATTACGATTCGGTATGGCCCCTCTTTTTGCAAAAATTGCAGTTAGTTACGCTGGGAGTTTCCCGTTGCGGTAATAATTTTCTCCTTTTCGGGCAATTCACCCGTTTATGTCCCAGCTCATTGCATTGGTAGCATCTGCCGTCTTGTCGGTTCGGAGCGCGTTCTCCGCCATCGCGTGCAAATCGTTCCCTTCGTTTCGTTTCTTTTACGAAATTGGTCGTGCCCGTGATCAGCGCCGATGGCGTCGCGTAATTCGCGGACAGCATGGCCTGTCGCACGTTCTGATCTGTGATTGTGCTTATTGTCAGCTCCACCAATTCTTCGGGTCGAAATGCTACACGCGCCTTCTCGAGACAGCCCACTTTTTTCCTTGCATATTCCACGTACGTGGTCGCGTCGTCGCTGTTATAGGTCAGCGCCCGTAGCAAGCATTCGTGGAGTTTCTTCTGCGGACCAAAAATGGCGCACAAGTCCTCCTTGAATTTTTCCCACGTTCGGAGTCTTCCTTTCCATTCTTGGTACCATACTTTAGCAGAACCCGCAAGCGCATGGGTGGCGGCACTCAACCGCTGTTGCGGGGTCGAATCACGGGTGATATGTTACACTTCGTTGCACCAAGCATTAGCGTCGTCATTCAGTTCGGTACCACGGAATTGCGGCACCATATCCAAAAGAGGAGGTGTCGTTGCATTAATAATCTTCGGGGTAGCCGGCATTACGCCTCTTGCAATTTCGGCTACCACTTGGCGGATGATGTCCTCCAAGGACGGGGGAGCACGCGAGTTCTCCATTTTTTCGTGTCCCGATCACGTCCCGAACAAAACGAAAGGGAAAAAAAAATAAAACGAGGAAACCAAAAAAGCACACAAAGAAACACAGCACGACACAATCCACAGCACAATAAAATCAACGAAAATGAATCAAGAATTAGCTTTGCAGCTAAGGCGCGTAAAATTCACTATATCCCACTTCTGATGATAGAAACCCGCAAAATGGCTCGACGAGATGTGTTCGTTTTAGCGATTCTGGGGGAAGTGCAGAGGGGTCAAGCTCCGTCCTCTTTCCAACAGGCAAAGCCTGCTCCGATTTTCGGCCAGATTCACACTCGCATTTGTTTACAATGCTTACTCTTACTGAGACGCAGATCAATGCACCGGCCACCGAGGTAAATACACGATCCGCGACTCTCGGCGCCTCCAAGAACAGGTGACACATCAACGCACTGTCGTGTGCCACTGTAGAATTACCGCGTGTTATGGGCGAAATCAAATGCATCGCTAAAAGGCAACACAGCAAGCACAGGCAGCACAGGCAGCACAGCAAGCACAGGCAAAAAGCACAGGCAGCACAGCAAGCACAGGCAGCAAGCACAGGCAGCACAGCAAGCACAGGCAGCAAGCACAGGCAGCACAGCAAGCACAGGCAGCAAGCACAGGCAGCACACCAAGCACAGGCAGCACACCAAGCACAGGCAGCACAGCAAGCACAGGCAGCACAGTAAGCACAGGCAGGAAGCACACTCAGCACAGCAAGCACAGGCATCACAACAAGCACAGCAAGCACAGGCAGCAAGCACAGGCAGCACAGCAAGCACAGGCAACACAGCAAGCACAGGCAGCAAGCACAGGCAACACAGCAAGCACAGGCAGCAAGCACAGGCAGCACAGCAAGCACAGGCAGCAAGCACAGGCAGCACAGCAAGCACAGGCAGCAAGCACACTCAGCACAGCAAGCACAGGCAGCACACCAAGCACAGGCAGCACAGCAAGCACAGGCAGCAAGCACAGGCAGCGCAACAAGCACAGGCAGCAAGCACAGGCAGCAGAGCAAGCACAGGCAGCAAGCACAGGCAGCACAGCAAGCACAGGCAGCAAGCACACTCAGCACAGCAAGCACAGGCAGCACAGCAAGCACAGGCAGCAAGCACAGGCAGCACAGCAAGCACAGGCAGCACAGCAAGCACAGGCAGCAAGCACAGGCAGCACAGCAAGCACAGGCAGCACAGCAAGCACAGGCAGCAAGCACAGGCAGCACAGCACAGGCAGCAAGCACAGGCAGCTCAGGCAGCACAGGCAGCAAGCACAGGCAGCAAGCACAGGCAGCACAGCAAGCACAGGCAGCACAGCAAGCACAGGCAGCACAGAAAGCACAGGCAGCACAGCAAGCACAGGCAGCACAGCAAGCACAGGCAGCAAGTACAGGCAGCAAACACAGGCAGCACAGCAAGCACAGGCAGCAAGCACAGGCAGCAAGCACAGGCAGCACAGGCAGCACAGCGAGCACAGGCAGCAAGCACAGGCAGCACAGCAAGCACAGGCAGCAAGCACAGGCAGCAAGCACAGGCAGCACAGCAAGCACAGGCAGCACAGCAAGCACAACAAGCACAGGCAGCACAGCAAGCACAGGCAGCAAGCACAGGCAGCAAGCACAGGCAGCAAGCACAGGCAGCACAGGCAGCATAGCAAGCACAGGCAGCACAGGCAGCAAGCACAGGCAGCACAGCAAGCACAGGCAGCAAGCACAGGCAGCAAACATAGGCAGCACAGGCAGCACAGCAAGCACAGGCAGCACAGCAAACACAGGCAGCAAGCACAGGTAGCACAGCAAGCACAGGCAGCACAGCAAGCACAGGCAGCAAGCACAGGCAGCAAGCACAGGCAGCAAGCACAGGCAGCACAGGCAGCATAGCAAGCACAGGCAGCACAGGCAGCAAGCACAGGCAGCACAGCAAGCACAGGCAGCAAGCACAGGCAGCACAGGCAGCAAGCACAGGCAGCACACCAAGCACAGGCAGCACAGCAAGCACAGGCAGCAAGCACAGGCAACAAGCACAGGCAGCACAGCAAGCACAGGCAGCAAGCACAGGCAGCACAGCATGCACAGGCAGCAAGCACAGGCAGCACAGCATGCACAGGCAGCAAGCACAGGCAGCAAGCACAGGCAGCACAGCAAGCACAGGCAGCAAGCACAGGCAGCACAGGCAGCACAGCAAGCACAGGCAGCAAGCACAGACAGCACAGCAAGCACAGGCAGCACAGCAAGCACAGGCAGCAAGCACAGGCAGCACAGCAAGCACAGGCAGCAAGCACAGGCAGCACAGGCAGCACAGCAAGCACAGGCAGCAAGCACAGGCAGCACAGCAAACACAGGCAGCAAGCACAGGCAGCACAGCAAGCACAGGCAGCACAGCAAGCAGAGGCAGCACAGCAAGCACAGGCAGCAAGCACAGGCAGCACACCAAGCACAGGCAGCACAGCAAGCACTGCAAGCACAGGCAGCAAGCACAGGCAGCACAGCAAGCACAGGCAGCACGGCAAGCACAGGCAGCAAGCACAGGCAGCACAGCAAGCACAGGCAGCAAGCACAGGCAGCACAGCAAGCACAGGCAGCAAGCACAGGCAGCTCAGGCAGCACAGGCAGCAAGCACAGGCAGCACAGGCAGCATAGCAAGCACAGGCAGCACAGCAAGCACAGGCAGCAAGCACAGGCAGCACAGCAAGCACAGGCAGCACAGAAAGCACAGGCAGCACAGCAAGCACAGGCAGCACAGCAAGCACAGGCAGCAAGTACAGGCAGCAAACACAGGCAGCACAGCAAGCACAGGCAGCAAGCACAGGCAGCAAGCACAGGCAGCACAGCAAGCACAGGCAGCACAGGCAGCACAGCAAGCACAGGCAGCAAGCACAGGTAGCACAGCAAGCACAGGCAGCAAACACAGGCAGCACAGCAAGCACAGGCAACAAGCACAGGCAGCACAGCAAGCACAGGCAGCACAGCAAGCACAGGCAGCACAGCAAGCACAGGCAGCAAGCACAGGCAGCAAACACAGGCAGCACAGCAAGCACAGGCAGCAAGCACAGGCAGCACAGCAAACACAGGCAGCACAGCAAGCACAGGCAGCAAGCACAGGTAGCACAGCAAGCACAGGCAGCACAGCAAGCACAGGCAGCAAGCACAGGCAGCACAGCAAACACAGGCAGCACAGCAAGCACAGGCAGCAAGCACAGGCAGCAAAGCAAGCACAGGCAGCACAGCAAACACAGGCAGCACAGCAAGCACAGGCAGCAAGCACAGGTGGCACAGGCAGCACAGCAAGCACAGGCAGCAAGCACAGGCAGCAAACACAGGCAGCACAGCAAGCACAGGCAGTACAGCAAGCACAGGCAGCAAGCACAGGCAGCACAGCAAGCACAGGCAACACAGCAAACACAGGCAGCACAGCAAACACAGGTAGCAAACACAGGCAGCACAGCAAGCAAAGGCAGCAAGCACAGGCAGCAAGCACAGGCAGCACAGCAAGCACAGGCAGCACAGCAAGCACAGGCAGCAAGCACAGGCAGCAAGCGTAGGCAGCACAGCAAGCACAGGCAGCAAGCACAGGCAGCGCAGCAAGCAAAGGCAGCACAGCAAGCACAGGCAGCAAGCAAAGGCAGCACAGCACAGGCAGCGCAGCAAGCACAGGCAGCACAGCAAGCACAGGCAGCAAGCAAGCACAGGCAGCAAGCAAGCACAGGCAGCACACCAAGCACAGGCAGCACTGCAAGCACAGGCAGCAGAGGCAGCACAGCAAGCACAGGCAGCAAGCACAGGCAGCACAGCAAGCACAGGCAGCAAGCACAGGCAGCAGAGGAAGCACAGGCAGCACAGCAAGCACAGGCAGCACAACAAGCACAGGCGGCACAGGCAGCAAGCACAGGCAGCACAGCAAGCACAGGCAGCAAGCAGAGGCAGCAAGCACAGGCAGCACAGGCAGCACAGCAAGCACAGGCAGCAAGCAGAGGCAGCAAGCACAGGCAGCACAGCAAGCACAGGCAGCAAGCAGAGGCAGCAAGCACAGGCAGCACAGCAAGCACAGGCAGCACAGCAAGCACAGGCAGCAAGCACAGGCAGCAAGCGTAGGCAGCACAGCAAGCACAGGCAGCAAGCACAGGCAGCGCAGCAAGCAAAGGCAGCACAGCAAGCACAGGCAGCAAGCAAAGGCAGCACAGCACAGGCAGCGCAGCAAGCACAGGCAGCACAGCAAGCACAGGCAGCAAGCACAGGCAGCACAGCAAGCACAGGCAGCAAGCACAGGCAGCAGAGCAAGCACAGGCAGCAAGCACAGCCAGCATAGCAAGCAGAGGCAGCACAGAAAGCACAGGCAGCACAGCAAGCACAGGCAACACAGCAAGCACAGGCAGCACAACAAGCACAGGCAGCACAGCAAGCACAGGCAGCACAGCAAGCACAGGCAGCACAGCAAGCACAGGCAGCAAGCGTAGGCAGCACAGCAAGCACAGGCAGCAAGCACAGGCAGCGCAGCAAGCTAAGGCATCACAGCAAGCACAGGCAGCAAGCAAAGGCAGCACAGCACAGGCAGCGCAGCAAGCACAGGCAGCACAGCAAGCACAGGCAGCAAGCACAGGCAGCACAGCAAGCACAGGCAGCAAGCAAGCACAGGCAGCACAGCAAACACAGGCAGCACAGCAAGCACAGGCAGCAAGCACAGGCAGCAAGCACAGGCAGCACAGCAAGCACGGGCAGCAAGCACAGGCAGCAAGCACAGGCAGCACAGGCAGCACAGCAAGCACGGGCAGCAAGCACAGGCAGCACAGCAAGCACAGGCAGCACAGGCAGCAAGCACAGGCAGCACAGTAAGCACAGGCAGCACAGCAAGCACAGGCAGCAAGCATAGGCAGCACAGCAAGCACAGGCAGCAAGCACAGGCAGCACAGCAAGCACAGGCAGCAAGCACAGGCAGCACAGCAAGCACAGGCAGCAAGCACGGGCAGCACAGCAAGCACAGGCAGCAAGCACAGGCAGCACAGCAAGCACAGGCAGCAAGCACAGACAGCACAGCAAGCACAGGCAGCAAAGCAAGCACAGCCAGCAAGCACAGGCAGCAAGCACAGGCATGTTAGAAACTCGTAAAATAGCTCGACGAGATGTGTTCGTTTTAGCGATTCTGGGGGAAGTGCAGAGGGGTCAAGCTCCGTCCTCTTTCCAACAGGCAAAGCCTGCTCCGATCTTCGGCGAGATTCACTCTCGCATTTGTTTACAATGCTTACTCTTACTGAGACGCAGGTCAATGCACCGGCCGCCGAGGTAAACATATGATCCGCGACTCTCGGCGCCTCCAAAAATAGGTGACACAGCAACGCACTGTCGTGTGCCACTGTCGAATTACCGCGTGTTATGGGCGAAATCAAATGCATCGCTAACAGGCGGCACAGCAAGCACAGGCAGCACAGCAAGCACAGCAAGCACAGGCAGCAAGCGCAGGCAGCACAGCAAGCACAGGCAGCAAGCACAGGCAGCACAGCAAGCACAGGCAGCAAGCGCAGGCAGCACAGCAAGCACAGGCAGCAAGCGCAGGCAGCACAGCAAGCACAGGCAGCAAGCACAGGCAGCACAGCAAGTACAGGCAGCACAGGCAGCAAGCACAGGCAGCACAGCAAGCACAGACAGCAAGCACAGGCAGCAAAGCAAGCACAGGCAGCAAGCACAGGCAGCACAGCAAGCACAGGCAGCAAGCACAGGCAGCACAGCAAGTACAGGCAGCACAGGCAGCAAGCACAGGCAGCACAGCAAGCACAGACAGCAAGCACAGGCAGCAAAGCAAGCACAGGCAGCAAGCACAGGCAGCACAGCAAGCACAGGCAGCAAGCACAGGCAGCACAGCAAGCACAGACAGCAAGCACAGGCAGCACAGCAAGCACAGGCAGCAAGCACAGGCAGCAAGCACAGGCAGTACAGCAAGCACAGGCAGCAAGCACAGGCAGCACAGCAAGCACAGGCAGCAAGCACAGGCAGCAAGCACAGGCAGCACAGCAAGCACAGGCAGCAAGCACAGGCAGCACAGCAAGCACAGGCAGCAAGCACAGGCAGCACAGCAAGCACAGGCAGCAAGCACAGGCAGCGCAGCAAGCACAGGCAGCACAGCAAGCACAGGCAGCAAGCACAGGCAGCACAGGCAGCACAGCAAGCACAGGCAGCAAGCACAGGCAGCACAGCAAGCACAGGCAGCAAGCACAGGCAGCGCAGCAAGCACAGGCAGCAAGCACAGGCAGCGCAGCAAGCACAGGCAGCACAGCAAGCAGAGGCAGCACAGGCAGCACAACAAGCACAGGCGGCACAGCAAGCACAGGCAGCAAGCACAGGCAGCAGAGACAGCACAGCAAGCACAGGCAGCAAGCATAGGCAGCACAGCAAGCACAGGCAGCAAGCACAGGCAGCGCAGCAAGCACAGGCAGCACAGCAAGCACAGGCAGCAAGCACAGGCAGCACAGGCAGCACAGGCAGCACAGCAAGCACAGGCAGCACAGGCAGCATGCACAGGCAGCGCAGCAAGGACAGGCAGCACAGCAAGCACAGGCAGCAAGCACAGGCAGCACAGGCAGCACAGCAAGCACAGGCAGCAAGCGCAGGCAGCACAGCAAGCACAGGCAGCAAGCACAGGCAGCACAGCAAGTACAGGCAGCACAGGCAGCAAGCACAGGCAGCACAGCAAGCACAGACAGCAAGCACAGGCAGCAAAGCAAGCACAGGCAGCAAGCACAGGCAGCACAGCAAGCACAGGCAGCAAGCACAGGCAGCACAGCAAGCACAGACAGCAAGCACAGGCAGCACAGCAAGCACAGGCAGCACGCACAGGCAGCAAGCACAGGCAGTACAGCAAGCACAGGCAGCAAGCACAGGCAGCACAGCAAGCACAGGCAGCAAGCACAGGCAGCACAGGCAGCATAGGCAGCATAGCAAGCACAGGCAGCACAGAAAGCACAGGCAGCAAGCACAGGCAGCACAGCAAGCACAGGCAGCAAGCACAGGCAGCACAGCAAGCACAGGCAGCAAGCGCAGGCAGCATAGCAAGCAGAGGCAGCACAGGCAGCACAACAAGCACAGGCGGCACAGCAAGCACAGCAAGCACAGGCAGCAAGCACAGGCAGCAGAGACAGCACAGCAAGCACAGGCAGCAAGCATAGGCAGCACAGCAAGCACAGGCAGCAACCAAAGGCAGCGCAGCAAGCACAGGCAGCACAGCAAGCACAGGCAGCAAGCACAGGCAGCACACCAAGCAGAGGCAGCACAGCAAGCACAGGCAGCAAGAACAGGCAGCACAGCAAGGACAGCCAGCACAGCAAGCACAGGCAGCACAGCAAGCACAGGCAGCACAGGCAGCAAGCACAGGCAGCACAGCAAGCACAGGCAGCAAGCACAGGCAGCACAGCAAGCACCGACAGCAAGCACAGGCAGCACAGCAAACATAGGCAGCACAGCAAGCCCAGGCAGCAAGCACAGGCAGCACAGCAAGCACAGGCAGCAAGCACAGGCAGCACAGCAAGCACAGGCAGCAAGCACAGGCAGCACAGCAAGCACAGGCAGCAAGCAAGCACAGGCAGCAAGCACAGGCAGCACAGCAAGCACAGGCAGCAAGCACAGGCGGCACAGCAAGCACAGGCAGCAAGCACAGGCAGCACAGCAAGCACAGGCAGCAAGCAAGCACAGGCAGCACACCAAGCACAGGCAGCACAGCAAGCAGAGGCAGCAGAGGCAGCACAGCAAGCACAGGCAGCAAGCACAGGCAGCACAGCAAGCACAGGCAGCAAGCAAGCACAGGCAGTACACCAAGCACAGGCAGCACAGCAAGCACAGGCAGCAAGCACAGGCAGCACAGCAAGCACAGGCATGTTAGAAACCCGCAAAATAGCTCGACGAGTTCGTTTTAGCGATTCTGGGGGAAGTGCAGAGGGGTCAAGCTCCGTCCTCCTTCCAACAGGCAAAGCCTGCTCCGATCTTCTGCGAGATTCACTCTCGCATTTGTTTACAATGCTTACACTTACTGAGACGCAGGTCAATGCACCGGCCGCCGAGGTAAACATATGATCCGCGACTCTCGGCGCCTCCAAAAACCGGTGACACAGCATCGCACTGTCGTGTGCCACTGTCGAATTACCGCGTGTTTGGGCGAAATCAAATGCATCGCTAACAGGCAGCACAGCAAGCACAGGCAGCATAGCAAGCACAGGCAGCAAGCACAGGCAGCACAGCAAGCACAGACAGCACAGCAAGCACAGGCAGCACAGGCAGCACAGCGAGCACAGGCAGCACAGCAAGCACAGGCAGCAAGCACAGGCAGCACAGCAAGTACAGGCAGCACAGCAAGCACAGGCAGCAAGCACAGGCAGCACAGGCAGCACAGGCAGCACAGGCAGCACAGCAAGCACAGGCAGCAAGCACAGGCAGCACAGTAAGCACAGGCAGCACAGCAAACACAGGCAGCACAGCAAGCACAGGCAGCAAACACAGGCAGCACAGCAAGCACAGGCAGCAAGCACAGGTAGCACAGCAAGCACAGGCAGCACAGCAAGCACAGGCAACAAGCACAGGCAGCAAACACAGGCAGCACAGCAAGCACAGGCAGCAAGCACAGGCAGCACAGCAAACACAGGCAGCACAGCAAGCACAGGCAGCAAGCACAGGCAGCACAGCAAACACAGGCAGCACAGCAAGCCCAGGCAGCAAGCACAGGCAGAACAGCAAGCACAGGCAGCAAGCACAGGCAGCACAGGCAGCACAGCGAGCACAGGCAGCACAGCAAGCACAGGCAGCAAGCACAGGCAGCACAGCAAGTACAGGCAGCACAGCAAGCACAGGCAGCAAGCACAGGCAGCACAGGCAGCACAGGCAGCACAGACAGCACAGCAAGCACAGGCAGCAAGCACAGGCAGCACAGCAAACACAGGCAGCAAGCACAGGCAGCACACCAAGCACAGGCAGTACAGCAAGCACAGGCAGCAAGCACAGGCAGCACAGCAAGCACAGGCAGCACAGGCAGCAAGCACAGGCAGCACAGCAAGCACAGCAAGCACAACAAGCACAGGCAGCACAGCAAGCACAGGCAGCAAGCACAGGCAGCACAGCAAGCACAGGCAGCATAGCAAGTACAGCAAGCACAGGCAGCAAGCACAGGCAGCACAGCAAGCACAGGCAGCACAGCAAACACAGGCAGCACAGCAAGCACAGGCAGTACAGCAAGCACAGGCAGCAAGCACAGGCAGCACAGCAAGCACAGGCAGCACAGGCAGCAAGCAAGGGCAGCACAGCAAGCACAGCAAGCACAACAAGCACAGGCAGCACAGCAAGCACAGGCAGCAAGCACAGGCAGCACAGCAAGCACAGGCAGCATAGCAAGTACAGCAAGCACAGGCAGCAAGCACAGGCAGCACAGCAAGCACAGGCAGCACAGCAAACACAGGCAGCACAGCAAGCACAGGCAACAAGCACAGGCAGCAAACACAGGCAGCACAGCAAGCACAGGCAGCAAGCACAGGCAGCACAGGAAGCACAGGCAGCAAGCACAGGCAGCACAGCAAGCACAGGCAGCACACCAAGTACAGGCAGCAAGCACAGGCAGCACAGCAAGCAGAGGCAGCACACCAAGCACAGGCAGCACAGCAAGCACAGGCAGCAAGCACAGGCAGCACAGCAAGCACAGGCAGCAAGCACAGGCAGCACAGGCAGCACAGCAAGCACAGGCAGCAAGCACAGGTAGCACAGCAAGCACAGGCAGCACAGCAAGCACAGGCAGCAAGCACAGGCAGCAAACACAAGCAGCACAGCAAGCACAGGCAGCACAGCAAGCACAGGCAGCAAGCACAGGCAGCACAGCAAGCACAGGCAGCACAGCAAACACAGGCAGCACAGCAAGCACAGGCAGCAAACACAGGCAGCACAGCAAGCACAGGCAGCAAGCACAGGTAGCACAGCAAGCACAGGCAGCACAGCAAGCACAGGCAACAAGCACAGGCAGCAAACACAGGCAGCACAGCAAGCACAGGCAGCAAGCACAGGCAGCACAGCAAACACAGGCAGCACAGCAAGCACAGGCAGCAAGCACAGGCAGCACAGCAAACACAGGCAGCACAGCAAGCCCAGGCAGCAAGCACAGGCAGAACAGCAAGCACAGGCAGCAAGCACAGGCAGCACAGGCAGCACAGCGAGCACAGGCAGCACAGCAAGCACAGGCAGCAAGCACAGGCAGCACAGCAAGTACAGGCAGCACAGCAAGCACAGGCAGCAAGCACAGGCAGCACAGGCAGCACAGGCAGCACAGCAAGCACAGGCAGCAAGCACAGGCAGCACAGCAAACACAGGCAGCAAGCACAGGCAGCACACCAAGCACAGGCAGTACAGCAAGCACAGGCAGCAAGCACAGGCAGCACAGCAAGCACAGGCAGCACAGGCAGCAAGCACAGGCAGCACAGCAAGCACAACAAGCACAGGCAGCACAGCAAGCACAGGCAGCAAGCACAGGCAGCACAGCAAGCACAGGCAGCAAGCACAGGCAACACAGCAAGCACAGGCAGCAAGCACAGGCAGCAAGCACAGGCAGCACAGCAAGCACAGGCAGCAAGCACAGGCAGCGCAGCAAGCACAGGCAGCAAGCACAGGCAGCACAGGCAGCACAGCAAGCACAGGCAGCAAGCACAGACAGCACGGCAAGCACAGGCAGCACAGCAAGCACAGGCAGCAAGCACAGACAGCAAGCACAGGCAGCAAGCACAGGCAGCACAGCAAGCACAGGCAGCAAGCACAGGCAGCACAGCAAGCACAGGCAGCAAGCACAGGCAGCGCAGCAAGCACAGGCAGCACAGCAAGCACAGGCAGCAAGTACAGACAGCACAGCAAGCACAGGCAGCACAGCAAGCACAGGCAGCAAGCACAGGCAGCACACCAAGCACAGGCAGCACAGCAAGCACAGGCAGCAAGCACAGGCAGCACAGCATGCACAGGCAGCAAGCACAGGCAGCACAGCAAGCACAGGCAGCATAGCAAGCACAGGTAGCACAGGCAGCAAGCACAGGCAGCAAGCACAGGCAGCAAAGCAAGCACAGGCAGCACAGCAAGCACAGGCAGCAAGCACAGGCAGCACAGCAAGCACAGGCAGCAAGCACAGGCAGCACAGGCAGCACAGCAAGCATAGGCAGCAAGCACAGACAGCACGGCAAGCACAGGCAGCACAGCAAGCACAGGCAGCAAGCACAGGCAGCACAGCAAGCACAGGCAGCAAGCACAGGCAGCACAGCAAGCACAGGCAGCAAGCACAGGCAGCACAGCAAGCACAGGCAGCACAGCAAGCACAGGCAGCAAGCACAGGCAGCACAGCAAACACAGGCAGCAAGCACAGGCAGCACAGCAAGCACAGGCAGCAAGCACAGGCAGCGCAGCAAGCACAGGCAGCAAGCACAGGCAGCACAGGCAGCACAGCGAGCACAGGCAGCACAGCAAGCACAGGCAGCAAGCACAGGCAGCACAGCAAGTACAGGCAGCACAGCAAGCACAGGCAGCAAGCACAGGCAGCACAGGCAGCACAGGCAGCACAGCAAGCACAGGCAGCAAGCACAGGCAGCACAGCAAACACAGGCAGCAAGCACAGGCAGCACACCAAGCACAGGCAGTACAGCAAGCACAGGCAGCAAGCACAGGCAGCACAGCAAGCACAGGCAGCACAGGCAGCAAGCACAGGCAGCACAGCAAGCACAACAAGCACAGGCAGCACAGCAAGCACAGGCAGCAAGCACAGGCAGCACAGCAAGCACAGGCAGCAAGCACAGGCAGCACAGGCAGCACAGCAAGCACAGGCAGCACAGGCAGCAAGCACAGACAGCACAGCAAGCACAGGCAGCAAACACAGGCAGCACAGCAAGCACAGGCAGCAAGCACAGGCAACACAGCAAGCACAGGCAGCAAGCACAGGCAGCAAGCACAGGCAGCACAGCAAGCACAGGCAGCAAGCACAGGCAGCGCAGCAAGCACAGGCAGCAAGCACAGGCAGCACAGGCAGCACAGCAAGCACAGGCAGCAAGCACAGACAGCACGGCAAGCACAGGCAGCACAGCAAGCACAGGCAGCACAGCAAACACAGGCAGCACAGCAAGCACAGGCAGCAAGCACAGGCAGCACAGCAAACACAGGCAGCACAGCAAGCCCAGGCAGCAAGCACAGGCAGCAAGCACAGGCAGCACAGGCAGCACAGCGAGCACAGGCAGCACAGCAAGCACAGGCAGCAAGCACAGGCAGCACAGCAAGTACAGGCAGCACAGCAAGCACAGGCAGCAAGCACAGGCAGCACAGGCAGCACAGGCAGCACAGCAAGCACAGGCAGCAAGCACAGGCAGCACAGCAAACACAGGCAGCAAGCACAGGCAGCACACCAAGCACAGGCAGTACAGCAAGCACAGGCAGCAAGCACAGGCAGCACAGCAAGCACAGGTAGCACAGGCAGCAAGCACAGGCAGCACAGCAAGCACAGCAAGCACAACAAGCACAGGCAGCACAGCAAGCACAGGCAGCAAGCACAGGCAGCGCAGGCAGCACAGCAAGCACAGGCAGCACAGCAAGCACAGGCAGCAAGTACAGACAGCACAGCAAGCACAGGCAGCACAGCAAGCACAGGCAGCAAACACAGGCAGCACAGCAAGCACAGGCAGCAAGCACAGGCAACACAGCAAGCACAGGCAGCAAGCACAGGCAGCAAGCACAGGCAGCACAGCAAGCACAGGTAGCACAGGCAGCAAGCACAGGCAGCACAGCAAGCACAGCAAGCACAACAAGCACAGGCAGCACAGCAAGCACAGGCAGCAAGCACAGGCAGCACAGGCAGTACAGCAAGCACAGGCAGCAAGCACAGGCAGCACAGCAAGCACAGGCAGCAAACACAGGCAGCACAGCAAGCACAGGCAGCAAGCACAGGCAACACAGCAAGCACAGGCAGCAAGCACAGGCAGCAAGCACAGGCAGCACAGCAAGCACAGGCAGCAAGCACAGGCAGCGCAGCAAGCACAGGCAGCAA
Source organism: Priocnemis perturbator (assembly GCA_963942575.1). Lineage (NCBI taxonomy): Eukaryota > Metazoa > Arthropoda > Insecta > Hymenoptera > Pompilidae > Priocnemis > Priocnemis perturbator. The sequence goes on from CAWWDK010000169.1 coordinate 481,038, forward strand.
GCACAGGCAGCACAGGCAGCACAGCAAGCACAGGCAGCAAGCACAGACAGCACGGCAAGCACAGGCAGCACAGCAAGCACAGGCAGCAAGCACAGGCAGCACAGCAAGCACAGACAGCAAGCACAGGCAGCAAGCACAGGCAGCACAGCAAGCACAGGCAGCAAGCACAGGCAGCGCAGCAAGCACAGGCAGCACAGCAAGCACAGGCAGCAAGTACAGACAGCACAGCAAGCACAGGCAGCACAGCAAGCACAGGCAGCAAGCACAGGCAGCACACCAAGCACAGGCGGCACAGGCAGCAAGCACAGGCAGCAAGCACAGGCAGCACAGCAAGCACAGGCAGCAGAGCAGAGGCAGCAAGCACAGGCAGCACAAGAAGCACAGGCAGCACAGCAAGCACAGGCAGCAAGCAGAGGCAGCAAGCACAGGCAGCACAGCAAGCACAGGCAGCAAGCACAGACAGCACAGCAAGCACAGGCAGCACAGCAAGCACAGGCAGCAAGCAGAGGCAGCAAGCACAGGCAGCACAGCAAGCACAGGCAGCAAGCACAGACAGCACAGCAAGCACAGGCAGCAAGCACAGGCAGCACAGCAAGCACAGGCAGCAAGCACAGGCATGTTAGAAACCTGCAAAATAGCTCGACGAGATGTGTTCGTTTTAGCGATTCTGGGGGCAGTGCAGAGGGGTCAAGCTCCGTTCTCTTTCCAACAGGCAAAGCCTGCTCCGATCGTCGGCGAGATTCACTCTCGCATTTGTATACAATGCTTACTCTTACTGAGACGCAGGTCTATGCACCGGCCGCCGAGGTAAACATATGATCCGCGACTCTCGGCGCCTCCAAAAACAGGTGACACAGCAACGCACTGTCGTGTGCCACTGTCGAATTACCGCGTGTTATGTGCGAAATCAAATGCATCGGTAACAGGCAGCACAGCAAGCACAGGCAGCACAGCAAGCACAGGCAGCACAGGCAGCATAGCAAGCACAGGCAGCACAGGCAGCAAGCACAGGCAGCACAGCAAGCACAGGCAGCAAGCACAGGCAGCACAGGCAGCAAGCACAGGCAGCACACCAAGCACAGGCAGCACAGCAAGCACAGGCAGCAAGCACAGGCAACAAGCACAGGCAGCACAGCAAGCACAGGCAGCAAGCACAGGCAGCACAGCATGCACAGGCAGCAAGCACAGGCAGCACAGCAAGCACAGGCAGCAAGCACAGGCAGCAAGCACAGGCAGCACAGCAAGCACAGGCAGCAAGCACAGGCAGCACAGGCAGCACAGCAAGCACAGGCAGCAAGCACAGACAGCACAGCAAGCACAGGCAGCACAGCAAGCACAGGCAGCAAGCACAGGCAGCACAGCAAGCACAGGCAGCAAGCACAGGCAGCACAGGCAGCACAGCAAGCACAGGCAGCACAGCAAGCACAGGCAGCAAGCACAGGCAGCACAGCAAACACAGGCAGCAAGCACAGGCAGCACAGCAAGCACAGGCAGCACAGCAAGCAGAGGCAGCACAGCAAGCACAGGCAGCAAGCACAGGCAGCACACCAAGCACAGGCAGCACAGCAAGCACTGCAAGCACAGGCAGCAAGCACAGGCAGCACAGCAAGCACAGGCAGCACAGCAAGCACAGGCAGCAAGCACAGGCAGCTCAGGCAGCACAGGCAGCAAGCACAGGCAGCACAGGCAGCATAGCAAGCACAGGCAGCACAGCAAGCACAGGCAGCAAGCACAGGCAGCACAGCAAGCACAGGCAGCACAGAAAGCACAGGCAGCACAGCAAGCACAGGCAGCAAGTACAGGCAGCAAACACAGGCAGCACAGCAAGCACAGGCAGCAAGCACAGGCAGCAAGCACAGGCAGCACAGCAAGCACAGGCAGCACAGACAGCACAGGCAGCACAGCAAGCACCGGCAGCAAGCACAGGTAGCACAGCAAGCACAGGCAGCAAACACAGGCAGCACAGCAAGTACAGGCAACAAGCACAGGCAGCACAGCAAGCACAGGCAGCACAGCAAGCACAGGCAGCACAGCAAGCACAGGCAGCAAGCACAGGCAGCAAACACAGGCAGCACAGCAAGCACAGGCAGCAAGCACAGGCAGCACAGCAAACACAGGCAGCACAGCAAGCACAGGCAGCAAGCACAGGTAGCACAGCAAGCACAGGCAGCACAGCAAGCACAGGCAGCAAACACAGGCAGCACAGCAAGCACAGGCAGCAAGCACAGGTGGCACAGGCAGCACAGCAAGCACAGGCAGCAAGCACAGGCAGCAAACACAGGCAGCACAGCAAGCACAGGCAGCACAGCAAGCACAGGCAGCAAGCACAGGCAGCACAGCAAGCACAGGCAGCACAGCAAGCACAGGCAGCAAGCACAGGCAGCAAGCACAGGCAGCACAGGCAGCACAGCAAGCACAGGCAGCACAGGCAGCAAGCACAGACAGCACAGCAAGCACAGGCAGCACAGCAAGCACAGGCAGCAAGCACAGGCAGCAAGCACAGGCAGCACAGCAAGCACAGGCAGCAAGCACAGGCAGCACAGCAAGCACAGGCAGCAAGCACAGGCAGCACAGCAAGCACAGGCAGCAAGCACAGGCAGCACAGCAAGCACAGGCAGCAAGCACAGGCAGCATAGCAAGCACAGGTAGCACAGGCAGCAAGCACAGGCAGCAAGCACAGGCAGCACAGCACAGGCAGCAAGCACAGGCAGCAAGCACAGGCAGCAAGCACAGGCAGCACAGGCAGCACAGCAAGCACAGGCAGCAAGCACAGACAGCACAGCAAGCACAGGCAGCACAGCAAGCACAGGCAGCAAGCACAGGCAGGACAGCAAGCTCAGGCAGCAAGCACAGGCAGCACAGGCAGCACAGCAAGCACAGGCAGCAAGCACAGGCAGCACAGCAAACACAGGCAGCAAGCACAGGCAGCACAGCAAGCACAGGCAGCACAGCAAGCACAGGCAGCAAGCACAGGCAGCACAGCAATCACAGGCAGCAAGCACAGGCAGCAAGCACAGGCAGCACACCAAGCACAGGCAGCACAGCAAGCACAGGCAGCACAGGCAGCACAGCAAGTACAGGCAGCAAGCACAAGCAGCACAGGCAGCAAGCAAGCACAGGCAGCACACCAAGCACAGGCAGCACAGCAAGCACAGGCAGCAAGCACAGGCAGCACAGCAAGCACAGACAGCAAGCACAGGCAGCACAGCAAGCACAGGCAGCAAGCAAGCACAGGCAGCACACCAAGCACAGGCAGCACAGCAAGCACAGGCAGCAAGCACAGGTAGCACAGCAAGCACAGGCAGCAAGCACAGGCAGCACAGCAAGCACAGGCAGCAAGCACAGGCAGCAAGCACAGGCAGCACAGCAAGCACAGGCAGCAAGCACAGGCAGCACAGACAGCAAGCACAGGCAGCACAGCAAGCACAGGCAGCACAGGCAGCAAGCACAGGCAGCACACCAAGCACAGGCAGCACAGCAAGCACAGCAAGCACAGGCAGCACAGCAAGCACAGGCAGCAAGCACAGGCAGCAAGCACAGGCAGCACAGGCAGCACAGCAAGCACAGGCAGCACAGGCAGCAAGCACAGACAGCACAGCAAGCACAGGCAGCACAGCAAGCACAGGCAGCAAGCACAGGCAGCAAGCACAGGCAGCAAGCACAGGCAGCACAGCAAGCACAGGCAGCAAGCACAGGCAGCACAGCAAGCACAGGCAGCACAGCAAGCACAGGCAGCAAGCACAGGCAGCACAGCAAACACAGGCAGCACAGCAAGCATAGGCAGCAAGCACAGGCAGCACAGCAAACACAGGCAGCACAGCAAGCCCAGGCAGCAAGCACAGGCAGAACAGCAAGCACAGGCAGCAAGCACAGGCAGCACAGGCAGCACAGCGAGTACAGGCAGCACAGCAAGCACAGGCAGCAAGCACAGGCAGCAAGCACAGGCAGCACAGCAAGTAGAGGCAGCAAGCACAGGCAGCACAGCAATCACAGGCAGCAAACACAGGCAGCCCAGCAAGCACAGGCAGCACAGCAAGCACAGGCAGCAAGCACAGGCAGCACAGCAAACACAGGCAGCACAGCAAGCACAGGTAGCACAGCAAGCACAGGCAGCAAGCACAGGCAGCAAACACAGGCAGCACAGCAAGCACAGGCAGCAAGCACAGGCAGCACAGCAAGCACAGGCAGCACAGCAAACACAGGCAGCACAGCAAGCACAGGCAGCAAGCACAGGTAGCACAGCAAGCACAGGCAGCACAGCAAGCACAGGCAGCAAGCACAGGCAGCACAGCAAGCACAGGCAGCAAGCAGAGGCAGCAAGCACAGGCAGCACAGCAAGCACAGGCAGCAAGCACAGACAGCACAGCAAGCACAGGCAGCACTGCAAGCACAGGCAGCACAGCAAGCACAGGCAGCAAGCACAGGCAGCAAGCACAGGCAGCACAGGCAGCACAGCAAGCGCAGGCAGCAAGCACAGGCAGCACAGCAAGCACAGGCAGCAAGCACAGGCAGCACAGCAAGCACAGGCAGCACAGCAAGCACAGGCAGCACAGCAAGCGCAGGCAGCAAGCACAGGCAGCACAGCAAGCACAGGCAGCACAGCAAGCACAGGCAGCAAGCACAGGCAGCACAGCAAGCACAGGCAGCACAACAAGCACAGGCGGCACAGGCAGCAAGCACAGGCAGCAAGCACAGGCAGCACAGCAAGCACAGGCAGCAAGCAGAGGCAGCAAGCACAGGCAGCACAGCAAGCACAGGCAGCAAGCAGAGGCAGCAAGCACAGGCAGCACAGCAAGCACAGGCAGCAAGCACAGACAGCACAGCAAGCACAGGCAGCAAGCAGAGGCAGCAAGCACAGGCAGCACAGCAAGCACAGGCAGCACAGCAAGCGCAGGCAGCAAGCACAGGCAGCACAGCAAGCACAGGCAGCACAGCAAGCGCAGGCAGCAAGCACAGGCAGCACAGCAAGCACAGGCAGCAAGCACAGGCATGTTAGAAATCCGCAAAATAGCTCGACGAGATGTGTTCGTTTTAGCGATTCTGGGGGAAGTGTAGAGGGGTCAAGCTCCGTCCTCTTTCCAACAGGCAAAGCCTGCTCCGATCGTCGGCGAGATTCACTCTCGCATTTGTATACAATGCTTACTCTTACTGAGACGCAGGTCAATGCACCGGGCGCCGAGGTAAACATATGATCCGCGACTCTCGGCGCCTCCAAAAACAGGTGACACAGCAACGCACTGTCGTGTGCCACTGTCGAATTACCGCGTGTTATGGGCGAAATCAAATGCATCGCTAACAGGCAGCACAGCAAGCACAGGCAGCAAGCACAGGCAGCGCAGCAAGCAGAGGCAGCAAGCACAGGCAGCGCAGCAAGCAGAGGCAGCAAGCACAGGCAGCACAGCAAGCACAGGCAGCAAGCAAGCACAGGCAGCACACCAAGCACAGGCAGCACAGCAAGCACAGGCAGCAAGCACAGGCAGCACAGCAAGCACAGGCAGCAAGCACAGGCAGCACAGCAAGCACAGGCAGCAAGCACAGGCAGCATAGCAAGCACAGGTAGCACAGGCAGCAAGCACAGGCAGCAAGCACAGGCAGCACAGCAAGCACAGGCAGCAAGCACAGGCAGCAAGCACAGGCAGCACAGCAAGCACAGGCAGCAAGCACAGGCAGCAAGCACAGGCAGCACAGGCAGCACAGCAAGCACAGGCAGCACAGCAAGCACAGGCAGCACAGCAAGCTCAGGCAGCAAGCACAGGCAGCACAGGCAGCACAGCAAGCACAGGCAGCAAGCACAGGCAGCACAGCAAACACAGGCAGCACAGCAAGCACAGGCAGCACAGCAAGCACAGGCAGCAAGCACAGGCAGCACAGCAAGCACAGACAGCAAGCACAGGCAGCACAGGCAGCAAGCACAGGCAGCACAGCAAGCACAGGCAGCACAGCAAGCACAGGCAGCAAGCACAGGCAGCACAGCAAACACAGGCAGCACAGCAAGCACAGGCAGCAAGCACAGGCAGCACAGCAAACACAGGCAGCACAGCAAGCCCAGGCAGCAAGCACAGGCAGAACAGCAAGCACAGGCAGCAAGCACAGGCAGCACAGGCAGCACAGCGAGTACAGGCAGCACAGCAAGCACAGGCAGCAAGCACAGGCAGCAAGCACAGGCAGCACAGCAAGTAGAGGCAGCAAGCACAGGCAGCACAGCAATCACAGGCAGCAAGCACAGGCAGCAAACACAGGCAGCCCAGCAAGCACAGGCAGCACAGCAAGCACAGGCAGCACAGCAAGCACAGGCAGCAAGCACAGGCAGCACAGCAAACACAGGCAGCACAGCAAGCACAGGTAGCACAGCAAGCACAGGCAGCAAGCACGGGCAGCAAACACAGGCAGCACAGCAAGCACAGGCAGCAAGCACAGGCAGCACAGCAAGCACAGGCAGCACAGCAAACACAGGCAGCACAGCAAGCACAGGCAGCAAGCACAGGTAGCACAGCAAGCACAGGCAGCACAGCAAGCACAGGCAGCAAGCACAGGCAGCACAGCAAGCACAGGCAGCAAGCAGAGGCAGCAAGCACAGGCAGCACAGCAAGCACAGGCAGCAAGCACAGACAGCACAGCAAGCACAGGCAGCACTGCAAGCACAGGCAGCACAGCAAGCACAGGCAGCAAGCACAGGCAGCAAGCACAGGCAGCACAGCAAGCACAGGCAGCACAGCAAGCGCAGGCAGCAAGCACAGGCAGCACAGCAAGCACAGGCAGCAAGCACAGGCAGCACAGCAAGCACAGGCAGCAAGCACAGGCAGCAAGCACAGGCAGCACAGCAAGCACAGGCAGCACAGCAAGCACAGGCAGCAAGCACAGGCAGCACAGCAAGCACAGGCAGCACAACAAGCACAGGCGGCACAGGCAGCAAGCACAGGCAGCAAGCACAGGCAGCACAGCAAGCACAGGCAGCAAGCAGAGGCAGCAAGCACAGGCAGCACAGCAAGCACAGGCAGCAAGCACAGGCAGCAAGCACAGACAGCACGGCAAGCACAGGCAGCACAGCAAGCACAGGCAGCAAGCACAGACAGCACGGCAAGCACAGGCAGCACAGCAAGCACAGGCAGCAAGCACAGGCAGCACAGCAAGCACAGGCAGCAAGCACAGGCAGCACAGCAAGCACAGGCAGCAAGCACAGGCAGCACAGCAAGCACAGGCAGCACAGCAAGCACAGGCAGCAAGCACAGGCAGCACAGCAAGCACAGGCAGCAAGCACAGGCAGCGCAGCAAGCAGAGGCAGCAAGCACAGGCAGCACAGCAAGCACAGGCAGCAAGCAAGCACAGGCAGCACACCAAGCACAGGCAGCACAGCAAGCACAGGCAGCAAGCACAGGCAGCACAGCAAGCACAGGCAGCAAGCACAGGCAGCACAGCAAGCACAGGCAGCAAGCACAGGCAGCATAGCAAGCACAGGTAGCACAGGCAGCAAGCACAGGCAGCACAGCAAGCACAGGCAGCAAGCACAGGCAGCAAGCACAGGCAGCACAGCAAGCACAGGCAGCAAGCACAGGCAGCAAGCACAGGCAGCACAGGCAGCACAGCAAGCACAGGCAGCACAGCAAGCTCAGGCAGCAAGCACAGGCAGCACAGGCAGCACAGCAAGCACAGGCAGCAAGCACAGGCAGCACAGCAAACACAGGCAGCAAGCACAGGCAGCACAGCAAGCACAGGCAGCAAGCACAGGCAGCACAGCAAGCACAGACAGCAAGCACAGGCAGCACAGCAAGCACAGGCAGCACAGGCAGCAAGCACAGGCAGCACACCAAGCACAGGCAGCACAGCAAGCACAGGCAGCAAGCACAGGCAGCACAGCAAGCACAGGCAGCAAGCACAGGCAGCACAGCAAGCACAGGCAGCAAGCACAGGCAGCACAGCAAGCACAGGCAGCAAGCACAGGCAGCACAGCAAGCACAGGCAGCAAGCACAGGCAGCACAGCATGCACAGGCAGCAAGCACAGGCAGCATAGCAAGCACAGGTAGCACAGGCAGCAAGCACAGGCAGCACAGCACAGGCAGCACAGCAAGCACAGGCAGCAAGCACAGGCAGCAAGCACAGGCAGCACAGGCAGCACAGCAAGCACAGGCAGCAAGCACAGACAGCACAGCAAGCACAGGCAGCACAGCAAGCACAGACAGCAAGCACAGGCAGCACAGTAAGCTCAGGCAGCAAGCACAGGCAGCACAGGCAGCACAGCAAGCACAGGCAGCAAGCACAGGCAGCACAGCAAACACAGGCAGCAAGCACAGGCAGCACAGCAAGCACAGGCAGCAAGCACAGGCAGCACAGCAAGCACAGGCAGCAAGCACAGGCAGCACAGCAAGCACAGGCAGCACAGGCAGCAAGCACAGGCAGCACACCAAGCACAGGCAGCACAGCAAGCACAGGCAGCACAGCAAGCACAGGCAGCAAGCACAGGCAGCACAGGCAGCACAGCAAGCACAGGCAGCACAGGCAGCAAGCACAGACAGCACAGCAAGCACAGGCAGCACAGCAAGCACAGGCAGCAAGCACAGGCAGCACAGCAAGCACAGGCAGCACAGCAAGCACAGGCAGCAAGCACAGGCAGCACAGCAAGCACAGGCAGCAAGCACAGGCAGCACAGCAAGCACAGGCAGCACAGCAAACACAGGCAGCACAGCAAGCACAGGTAGCACAGCAAGCACAGGCAGCAAGCACAGGCAGCAAACACAGGCAGCACAGCAAGCACAGGCAGCAAGCACAGGCAGCACAGCAAGCACAGGCAGCACAGCAAACACAGGCAGCACAGCAAGCACAGGCAGCAAGCACAGGTAGCACAGCAAGCACAGGCAGCACAGCAAGCACAGGCAGCAAGCACAGGCAGCACAGCAAGCACAGGCAGCAAGCAGAGGCAGCAAGCACAGGCAGCACAGCAAGCACAGGCAGCAAGCACAGACAGCACAGCAAGCACAGGCAGCACTGCAAGCACAGGCAGCACAGCAAGCACAGGCAGCAAGCACAGGCAGCAAGCACAGGCAGCACAGCAAGCACAGGCAGCACAGCAAGCGCAGGCAGCAAGCACAGGCAGCACAGCAAGCACAGGCAGCAAGCACAGGCAGCACAGCAAGCACAGGCAGCACAGCAAGCGCAGGCAGCAAGCACAGGCAGCACAGCAAGCACAGGCAGCAAGCACAGGCAGCACAGCAAGCACAGGCAGCGCAGCAAGCACAGGCATGTTAGAAACCCGCAAAATAGCTCGACGAGTTCGTTTTAGCGATTCTGGGGGAAGTGCAGAGGGGTCAAGCTCCGTCCTCCTTCCAACAGGCAAAGCCTGCTCCGATCTTCTGCGAGATTCACTCTCGCATTTGTTTACAATGCTTACACTTACTGAGACGCAGGTCAATGCACCGGCCGCCGAGGTAAACATATGATCCGCGACTCTCGGCGCCTCCAAAAACCGGTGACACAGCATCGCACTGTCGTGTGCCACTGTCGAATTACCGCGTGTTTGGGCGAAATCAAATGCATCGCTAACAGGCAGCACAGCAAGCACAGCAAGCATAGGCAGCAAGCACAGGCAGCACAGCAAGCACAGGCAGCATAGCAAGTACAGCAAGCACAGGCAGCAAGCACAGGCAGCACAGCAAGCACAGGCAGCAAGCACAGGCAGCACAGGAAGCACAGGCAGCAAGCACAGGCAGCACAGCAAGCACAGGCAGCACACCAAGTACAGGCAGCATGCACAGGCAGCACAGCAAGCACAGGCAGCACAGCAAGCACAGGCAGCAAGCACAGGCAGCACAGCAAGCACAGGCAGCAAGCACAGGCAGCACAGGAAGCACAGGCAGCAAGCACAGGCAGCACAGCAAGCACAGGCAGCACACCAAGTACAGGCAGCATGCACAGGCAGCACAGCAAGCACAGGCAGCACAGCAAGCACAGGCAGCAAGCACAGGCAGCACACCAAGCACAGGCAGTACAGCAAGCACAGGCAGCAAGCACAGGCAGCACAGCAAGCACAGGCAGTACAGCAAGCACAGGCAGCAAGCACAGGCAGCACAGCAAGCACAGGCAGCAAGCACAAGCAGCACAGCAAGCACAGGCAGCACAGCAAGCACAGGCAGCAAGCACAGGCAGCACAGCAAGCACAGGCAGCACAGCAAGCACAGGCAGCAAACACAGGCAGCACAGCAAGCACAGGCAGCAAGCACAGGTAGCACAGCAAGCACAGGCAACAAGCACAGGCAGCAAACACAGGCAGCACAGCAAGCACAGGCAGCAAGCACAGGCAGCACAGCAAACACAGGCAGCACAGCAAGCACAGGCAGCAAGCACAGGCAGCACAGCAAACACAGGCAGCACAGCAAGCCCAGGCAGCAAGCACAGGCAGAACAGCAAGCACAGGCAGCAAGCACAGGCAGCACAGGCAGCACAGCGAGCACAGGCAGCACAGCAAGCACAGGCAGCAAGCACAGGCAGCACAGCAAGTAGAGGCAGCAAGCACAGGCAGCACAGCAATCACAGGCAGCAAGCACAGGCAGCAAACACAGGCAGCCCAGCAAGCACAGGCAGCACAGCAAGCACAGGCAGCACAGCAAGCACAGGCAGCAAGCACAGGCAGCACAGCAAGCACAGGCAGCACAGCAAGCACAGGCAGCACAGCAAGCACAGGCAGCAAGCACAGGCAGCACAGCAAACACAGGCAGCACAGCAAGCACAGGTAGCACAGCAAGCACAGGCAGCAAGCACAGGCAGCAAACACAGGCAGCACAGCAAGCACAGGCAGCAAGCACAGGCAGCACAGCAAGCACAGGCAGCACAGCAAACACAGGCAGCACAGCAAGCACAGGCAGCAAGCACAGGTAGCACAGCAAGCACAGGCAGCACAGCAAGCACAGGCAGCAAGCACAGGCAGCACAGCAAGCACAGGCAGCAAGCAGAGGCAGCAAGCACAGGCAGCACAGCAAGCACAGGCAGCAAGCACAGACAGCACAGCAAGCACAGGCAGCACTGCAAGCACAGGCAGCACAGCAAGCACAGGCAGCAAGCACAGGCAGCAAGCACAGGCAGCACAGCAAGCACAGGCAGCACAGCAAGCGCAGGCAGCAAGCACAGGCAGCACAGCAAGCACAGGCAGCAAGCACAGGCAGCACAGCAAGCACAGGCAGCACAGCAAGCGCAGGCAGCAAGCACAGGCAGCACAGCAAGCACAGGCAGCACAGCAAGCACAGGCAGCAAGCACAGGCAGCACAGCAAGCACAGGCAGCACAACAAGCACAGGCGGCACAGGCAGCAAGCACAGGCAGCAAGCACAGGCAGCACAGCAAGCACAGGCAGCAAGCAGAGGCAGCAAGCACAGGCAGCACAGCAAGCACAGGCAGCACAGCAAGCACAGGCAGCACAGCAAGCACAGGCAGCAAGCACAGACAGCACAGCAAGCACAGGCAGCACAGCAAGCACAGGCAGCAAGCAGAGGCAGCAAGCACAGGCAGCACAGCAAGCACAGGCAGCACAGCAAGCGCAGGCAGCAAGCACAGGCAGCAAGCACAGGCAGCACAGCAAGCACAGGCAGCACAGCAAGCACAGGCAGCAAACACAGGCAGCACAGCAAGCACAGGCAGCAAGCACAGGTAGCACAGCAAGCACAGGCAGCACAGCAAGCACAGGCAACAAGCACAGGCAGCAAACACAGGCAGCACAGCAAGCACAGGCAGCAAGCACAGGCAGCACAGCAAACACAGGCAGCACAGCAAGCACAGGCAGCAAGCACAGGCAGCACAGCAAACACAGGCAGCACAGCAAGCCCAGGCAGCAAGCACAGGCAGAACAGCAAGCACAGGCAGCAAGCACAGGCAGCACAGGCAGCACAGCGAGCACAGGCAGCACAGCAAGCACAGGCAGCAAGCACAGGCAGCACAGCAAGTACAGGCAGCACAGCAAGCACAGGCAGCAAGCACAGGCAGCACAGGCAGCACAGGCAGCACAGCAAGCACAGGCAGCAAGCACAGGCAGCACAGCAAACACAGGCAGCAAGCACAGGCAGCACACCAAGCACAGGCAGTACAGCAAGCACAGGCAGCAAGCACAGGCAGCACAGCAAGCACAGGCAGCACAGGCAGCAAGCACAGGCAGCACAGCAAGCACAACAAGCACAGGCAGCACAGCAAGCACAGGCAGCAAGCACAGGCAGCACAGCAAGCACAGGCAGCAAGCACAGGCAGCACAGGCAGCACAGCAAGCACAGGCAGCACAGGCAGCAAGCACAGACAGCACAGCAAGCACAGGCAGCACAGCAAGCACAGGCAGCAAACACAGGCAGCACAGCAAGCACAGGCAGCAAGCACAGGCAACACAGCAAGCACAGGCAGCAAGCACAGGCAGCAAGCACAGGCAGCACAGCAAGCACAGGCAGCAAGCACAGGCAGCGCAGCAAGCACAGGCAGCAAGCACAGGCAGCACAGGCAGCACAGCAAGCACAGGCAGCAAGCACAGACAGCACGGCAAGCACAGGCAGCACAGCAAGCACAGGCAGCAAGCACAGACAGCACGGCAAGCACAGGCAGCACAGCAAGCACAGGCAGCAAGCACAGGCAGCACAGCAAGCACAGGCAGCAAGCACAGGCAGCACAGCAAGCACAGGCAGCAAGCACAGGCAGCACAGCAAGCACAGGCAGCACAGCAAGCACAGGCAGCAAGCACAGGCAGCACAGTAAACACAGGCAGCAAGCACAGGCAGCACAGCAAGCACAGGCAGCACAGCAAGCAGAGGCAGCACAGCAAGCACAGGCAGCAAGCACAGGCAGCACACCAAGCACAGGCAGCACAGCAAGCACAGGCAGCAAGCACAGGCAGCTCAGGCAGCACAGGCAGCATGCACAGGCAGCACAGCAAGCACAGGCAGCAAGCACAGGCAGCACAGCAAGCACAGGCAGCAAGCACAGGCAGCACAGCAAACACAGGCAGCACAGCAAGCACAGGCAGCAAGCACAGGCAGCACAGCAAACACAGGCAGCACAGCAAGCCCAGGCAGCAAGCACAGGCAGAACAGCAAGCACAGGCAGCAAGCACAGGCAGCACAGGCAGCACAGCGAGCACAGGCAGCACAGCAAGCACAGGCAGCAAGCACAGGCAGCACAGCAAGTACAGGCAGCACAGCAAGCACAGGCAGCAAGCACAGGCAGCACAGGCAGCACAGGCAGCACAGCAAGCACAGGCAGCAAGCACAGGCAGCACAGCAAACACAGGCAGCAAGCACAGGCAGCACACCAAGCACAGGCAGTACAGCAAGCACAGGCAGCAAGCACAGGCAGCACAGCAAGCACAGGCAGCACAGGCAGCAAGCACAGGCAGCACAGCAAGCACAACAAGCACAGGCAGCACAGCAAGCACAGGCAGCAAGCACAGGCAGCACAGCAAGCACAGGCAGCAAGCACAGGCAGCACAGGCAGCACAGCAAGCACAGGCAGCACAGGCAGCAAGCACAGACAGCACAGCAAGCACAGGCAGCAAACACAGGCAGCACAGCAAGCACAGGCAGCAAGCACAGGCAACACAGCAAGCACAGGCAGCAAGCACAGGCAGCAAGCACAGGCAGCACAGCAAGCACAGGCAGCAAGCACAGGCAGCGCAGCAAGCACAGGCAGCAAGCACAGGCAGCACAGGCAGCACAGCAAGCACAGGCAGCAAGCACAGACAGCACGGCAAGCACAGGCAGCACAGCAAGCACAGGCAGCAAGCACAGGCAGCACAGCAAGCACAGACAGCAAGCACAGGCAGCAAGCACAGGCAGCACAGCAAGCACAGGCAGCAAGCACAGGCAGCGCAGCAAGCACAGGCAGCACAGCAAGCACAGGCAGCAAGCACAGACAGCACGGCAAGCACAGGCAGCACAGCAAGCACAGGCAGCAAGCACAGGCAGCACAGCAAGCACAGGCAGCAAGCACAGGCAGCACAGGCAGCACAGCAAGCACAGGCAGCACAGCAAGCACAGGCAGCAAGCACAGGCAGCACAGCAAACACAGGCAGCAAGCACAGACAGCAAGCACAGGCAGCACAGCAAGCACAGGCAGCACAGCAAGCACAGGCAGCAAGCACAGGCAGCACAGCAAACACAGGCAGCAAGCACAGACAGCAAGCAGAGGCAGCACAGCAAGCACAGGCAGCAAGCACAGGCAGCACAGCAAACACAGGCAGCACAGCAAGCACAGGCAGCAAGCACAGGCAGCACAGCAAACACAGGCAGCACAGCAAGCCCAGGCAGCAAGCACAGGCAGCAAGCACAGGCAGCACAGGCAGCACAGCGAGCACAGGCAGCACAGCAAGCACAGGCAGCAAGCACAGGCAGCACAGCAAGTACAGGCAGCAAGCACAGGCAGCAAGCACAGGCAGCACAGCAAACACAGGCAGCAAGCACAGGCAGCACACCAAGCACAGGCAGTACAGCAAGCACAGGCAGCAAGCACAGGCAGCACAGCAAGCACAGGCAGCACAGGCAGCAAGCACAGGCAGCACAGCAAGCACAGCAAGCACAACAAGCACAGGCAGCACAGCAAGCACAGGCAGCAAGCACAGGCAGCACAGCAAGCACAGGCAGCATAGCAAGTACAGCAAGCACAGGCAGCAAGCACAGGCAGCACAGCAAGCACAGGCAGCACAGCAAACACAGGCAGCACAGCAAGCACAGGCAGTACAGCAAGCACAGGCAGCAAGCACAGGCAGCACAGCAAGCACAGGCAGCACAGGCAGCAAGCACAGGCAGCACAGCAAGCACAGCAAGCACAACAAGCACAGGCAGCACAGCAAGCACAGGCAGCAAGCACAGGCAGCACAGCAAGCACAGGCAGCATAGCAAGTACAGCAAGCACAGGCAGCAAGCACAGGCAGCACAGCAAGCACAGGCAGCACAGCAAACACAGGCAGCACAGCAAGCACAGGCAACAAGCACAGGCAGCAAACACAGGCAGCACAGCAAGCACAGGCAGCAAGCACAGGCAGCACAGGAAGCACAGGCAGCAAGCACAGGCAGCACAGCAAGCACAGGCAGCACACCAAGTACAGGCAGCAAGCACAGGCAGCACAGCAAGCAGAGGCAGCACACCAAGCACAGGCAGCACAGCAAGCACAGGCAGCAAGCACAGGCAGCACAGCAAGCACAGGCAGCAAGCACAGGCAGCACAGGCAGCACAGCAAGCACAGGCAGCAAGCACAGGTAGCACAGCAAGCACAGGCAGCACAGCAAGCACAGGCAACAAGCACAGGCAGCAAACACAGGCAGCACAGCAAGCACAGGCAGCAAGCACAGGCAGCACAGCAAACACAGGCAGCACAGCAAGCACAGGCAGCAAGCACAGGCAGCACAGCAAACACAGGCAGCACAGCAAGCCCAGGCAGCAAGCACAGGCAGAACAGCAAGCACAGGCAGCAAGCACAGGCAGCACAGGCAGCACAGCGAGCACAGGCAGCACAGCAAGCACAGGCAGCAAGCACAGGCAGCACAGCAAGTACAGGCAGCACAGCAAGCACAGGCAGCAAGCACAGGCAGCACAGGCAGCACAGGCAGCACAGCAAGCACAGGCAGCAAGCACAGGCAGCACAGCAAACACAGGCAGCAAGCACAGGCAGCACACCAAGCACAGGCAGTACAGCAAGCACAGGCAGCAAGCACAGGCAGCACAGCAAGCACAGGCAGCACAGGCAGCAAGCACAGGCAGCACAGCAAGCACAACAAGCACAGGCAGCACAGCAAGCACAGGCAGCAAGCACAGGCAGCACAGCAAGCACAGGCAGCAAGCACAGGCAACACAGCAAGCACAGGCAGCAAGCACAGGCAGCAAGCACAGGCAGCACAGCAAGCACAGGCAGCAAGCACAGGCAGCGCAGCAAGCACAGGCAGCAAGCACAGGCAGCACAGGCAGCACAGCAAGCACAGGCAGCAAGCACAGGCAGCACAGCAAGCACAGGCAGCACAGCAAGCACAGGCAGCAAGCACAGGCAGCACAGCAAACACAGGCAGCAAGCACAGGCAGCACAGCAAGCACAGGCAGCAAGCACAGGCAGCGCAGCAAGCACAGGCAGCAAGCACAGGCAGCACAGGCAGCACAGCGAGCACAGGCAGCACAGCAAGCACAGGCAGCAAGCACAGGCAGCACAGCAAGTACAGGCAGCACAGCAAGCACAGGCAGCAAGCACAGGCAGCACAGGCAGCACAGGCAGCACAGCAAGCACAGGCAGCAAGCACAGGCAGCACAGCAAACACAGGCAGCAAGCACAGGCAGCACACCAAGCACAGGCAGTACAGCAAGCACAGGCAGCAAGCACAGGCAGCACAGCAAGCACAGGCAGCACAGGCAGCAAGCACAGGCAGCACAGCAAGCACAACAAGCACAGGCAGCACAGCAAGCACAGGCAGCAAGCACAGGCAGCACAGCAAGCACAGGCAGCAAGCACAGGCAGCACAGGCAGCACAGCAAGCACAGGCAGCACAGGCAGCAAGCACAGACAGCACAGCAAGCACAGGCAGCAAACACAGGCAGCACAGCAAGCACAGGCAGCAAGCACAGGCAACACAGCAAGCACAGGCAGCAAGCACAGGCAGCACAGCAAGCACAGGCAGCAAGCACAGGCAGCGCAGCAAGCACAGGCAGCAAGCACAGGCAGCACAGGCAGCACAGCAAGCACAGGCAGCAAGCACAGACAGCACGGCAAGCACAGGCAGCACAGCAAGCACAGGCAGCACAGCAAACACAGGCAGCACAGCAAGCACAGGCAGCAAGCACAGGCAGCACAGCAAACACAGGCAGCACAGCAAGCCCAGGCAGCAAGCACAGGCAGCAAGCACAGGCAGCACAGGCAGCACAGCGAGCACAGGCAGCACAGCAAGCACAGGCAGCAAGCACAGGCAGCACAGCAAGTACAGGCAGCACAGCAAGCACAGGCAGCAAGCACAGGCAGCACAGGCAGCACAGGCAGCACAGCAAGCACAGGCAGCAAGCACAGGCAGCACAGCAAACACAGGCAGCAAGCACAGGCAGCACACCAAGCACAGGCAGTACAGCAAGCACAGGCAGCAAGCACAGGCAGCACAGCAAGCACAGGTAGCACAGGCAGCAAGCACAGGCAGCACAGCAAGCACAGCAAGCACAACAAGCACAGGCAGCACAGCAAGCACAGGCAGCAAGCACAGGCAGCGCAGGCAGCACAGCAAGCACAGGCAGCACAGCAAGCACAGGCAGCAAGTACAGACAGCACAGCAAGCACAGGCAGCACAGCAAGCACAGGCAGCAAACACAGGCAGCACAGCAAGCACAGGCAGCAAGCACAGGCAACACAGCAAGCACAGGCAGCAAGCACAGGCAGCAAGCACAGGCAGCACAGCAAGCACAGGTAGCACAGGCAGCAAGCACAGGCAGCACAGCAAGCACAGCAAGCACAACAAGCACAGGCAGCACAGCAAGCACAGGCAGCAAGCACAGGCAGCACAGGCAGTACAGCAAGCACAGGCAGCAAGCACAGGCAGCACAGCAAGCACAGGCAGCAAACACAGGCAGCACAGCAAGCACAGGCAGCAAGCACAGGCAACACAGCAAGCACAGGCAGCAAGCACAGGCAGCAAGCACAGGCAGCACAGCAAGCACAGGCAGCAAGCACAGGCAGCGCAGCAAGCACAGGCAGCAAGCACAGGCAGCACAGGCAGCACAGCAAGCACAGGCAGCAAGCACAGACAGCACGGCAAGCACAGGCAGCAAGCACAGGCAGCACAGCAAGCACAGACAGCAAGCACAGGCAGCAAGCACAGGCAGCACAGCAAGCACAGGCAGCAAGCACAGGCAGCGCAGCAAGCACAGGCAGCACAGCAAGCACAGGCAGCAAGTACAGACAGCACAGCAAGCACAGGCAGCACAGCAAGCACAGGCAGCAAGCACAGGCAGCACACCAAGCACAGGCGGCACAGGCAGCAAGCACAGGCAGCAAGCACAGGCAGCACAGCAAGCACAGGCAGCAGAGCAGAGGCAGCAAGCACAGGCAGCACAAGAAGCACAGGCAGCACAGCAAGCACAGGCAGCAAGCAGAGGCAGCAAGCACAGGCAGCACAGCAAGCACAGGCAGCAAGCACAGACAGCACAGCAAGCACAGGCAGCACAGCAAGCACAGGCAGCAAGCAGAGGCAGCAAGCACAGGCAGCACAGCAAGCACAGGCAGCAAGCACAGACAGCACAGCAAGCACAGGCAGCAAGCACAGGCAGCACACCAAGCACAGGCAGCACAGCAAGCACAGGCAGCAAGCACAGGCAACAAGCACAGGCAGCACAGCAAGCACAGGCAGCAAGCACAGGCAGCACAGCATGCACAGGCAGCAAGCACAGGCAGCACAGCAAGCACAGGCAGCAAGCACAGGCAGCAAGCACAGGCAGCACAGCAAGCACAGGCAGCAAGCACAGGCAGCACAGGCAGCACAGCAAGCACAGGCAGCAAGCACAGACAGCACAGCAAGCACAGGCAGCACAGCAAGCACAGGCAGCAAGCACAGGCAGCACAGCAAGCACAGGCAGCAAGCACAGGCAGCACAGGCAGCACAGGCAGCAAGCACAGGCAGCAAGCACAGGCAGCACAGCAAGCACAGGCAGCAAGCACAGGCAGCACAGGCAGCACAGCAAGCACAGGCAGCAAGCACAGACAGCACAGCAAGCACAGGCAGCACAGCAAGCACAGGCAGCAAGCACAGGCAGCACAGCAAGCACAGGCAGCAAGCACAGGCAGCACAGGCAGCACAGCAAGCACAGGCAGCACAGCAAGCACAGGCAGCAAGCACAGGCAGCACAGCAAACACAGGCAGCAAGCACAGGCAGCACAGCAAGCACAGGCAGCACAGCAAGCAGAGGCAGCACAGCAAGCACAGGCAGCAAGCACAGGCAGCACACCAAGCACAGGCAGCACAGCAAGCACTGCAAGCACAGGCAGCAAGCACAGGCAGCACAGCAAGCACAGGCAGCACAGCAAGCACAGGCAGCAAGCACAGGCAGCACAGCAAGCACAGGCAGCAAGCACAGGCAGCACAGCAAGCACAGGCAGCAAGCACAGGCAGCTCAGGCAGCACAGGCAGCAAGCACAGGCAGCACAGGCAGCATAGCAAGCACAGGCAGCACAGCAAGCACAGGCAGCAAGCACAGGCAGCACAGCAAGCACAGGCAGCACAGAAAGCACAGGCAGCACAGCAAGCACAGGCAGCAAGTACAGGCAGCAAACACAGGCAGCACAGCAAGCACAGGCAGCAAGCACAGGCAGCAAGCACAGGCAGCACAGCAAGCACAGGCAGCACAGACAGCACAGGCAGCACAGCAAGCACCGGCAGCAAGCACAGGTAGCACAGCAAGCACAGGCAGCAAACACAGGCAGCACAGCAAGTACAGGCAACAAGCACAGGCAGCACAGCAAGCACAGGCAGCACAGCAAGCACAGGCAGCACAGCAAGCACAGGCAGCAAGCACAGGCAGCAAACACAGGCAGCACAGCAAGCACAGGCAGCAAGCACAGGCAGCACAGCAAACACAGGCAGCACAGCAAGCACAGGCAGCAAGCACAGGTAGCACAGCAAGCACAGGCAGCAAACACAGGCAGCACAGCAAGCACAGGCAGCAAGCACAGGTGGCACAGGCAGCACAGCAAGCACAGGCAGCAAGCACAGGCAGCAAACACAGGCAGCACAGCAAGCACAGGCAGCACAGCAAGCACAGGCAGCAAGCACAGGCAGCACAGCAAGCACAGGCAGCACAGCAAGCACAGGCAGCAAGCACAGGCAGCAAGCACAGGCAGCACAGGCAGCACAGCAAGCACAGGCAGCACAGGCAGCAAGCACAGACAGCACAGCAAGCACAGGCAGCACAGCAAGCACAGGCAGCAAGCACAGGCAGCAAGCACAGGCAGCACAGCAAGCACAGGCAGCAAGCACAGGCAGCACAGCAAGCACAGGCAGCAAGCACAGGCAGCACAGCAAGCACAGGCAGCAAGCACAGGCAGCACAGCAAGCACAGGCAGCAAGCACAGGCAGCATAGCAAGCACAGGTAGCACAGGCAGCACAGCACAGGCAGCAAGCACAGGCAGCAAGCACAGGCAGCAAGCACAGGCAGCACAGGCAGCACAGCAAGCACAGGCAGCAAGCACAGACAGCACAGCAAGCACAGGCAGCACAGCAAGCACAGGCAGCAAGCACAGGCAGGACAGCAAGCTCAGGCAGCAAGCACAGGCAGCACAGGCAGCACAGCAAGCACAGGCAGCAAGCACAGGCAGCACAGCAAACACAGGCAGCAAGCACAGGCAGCACAGCAAGCACAGGCAGCACAGCAAGCACAGGCAGCAAGCACAGGCAGCACAGCAATCACAGGCAGCAAGCACAGGCAGCAAGCACAGGCAGCACACCAAGCACAGGCAGCACAGCAAGCACAGGCAGCACAGGCAGCACAGCAAGTACAGGCAGCAAGCACAAGCAGCACAGGCAGCAAGCAAGCACAGGCAGCACACCAAGCACAGGCAGCACAGCAAGCACAGGCAGCAAGCACAGGCAGCACAGCAAGCACAGACAGCAAGCACAGGCAGCACAGCAAGCACAGGCAGCAAGCAAGCACAGGCAGCACACCAAGCACAGGCAGCACAGCAAGCACAGGCAGCAAGCACAGGTAGCACAGCAAGCACAGGCAGCAAGCACAGGCAGCACAGCAAGCACAGGCAGCAAGCACAGGCAGCAAGCACAGGCAGCACAGCAAGCACAGGCAGCAAGCACAGGCAGCACAGACAGCAAGCACAGGCAGCACAGCAAGCACAGGCAGCACAGGCAGCAAGCACAGGCAGCACACCAAGCACAGGCAGCACAGCAAGCACAGCAAGCACAGGCAGCACAGCAAGCACAGGCAGCAAGCACAGGCAGCAAGCACAGGCAGCACAGGCAGCACAGCAAGCACAGGCAGCACAGGCAGCACAGCAAGCACAGGCAGCACAGGCAGCAAGCACAGACAGCACAGCAAGCACAGGCAGCACAGCAAGCACAGGCAGCAAGCACAGGCAGCAAGCACAGGCAGCAAGCACAGGCAGCACAGCAAGCACAGGCAGCAAGCACAGGCAGCACAGCAAGCACAGGCAGCACAGCAAGCACAGGCAGCAAGCACAGGCAGCACAGCAAACACAGGCAGCACAGCAAGCACAGGCAGCAAGCACAGGCAGCACAGCAAACACAGGCAGCACAGCAAGCACAGGTAGCACAGCAAGCACAGGCAGCAAGCACAGGCAGCAAACACAGGCAGCACAGCAAGCACAGGCAGCAAGCACAGGCAGCACAGCAAGCACAGGCAGCACAGCAAACACAGGCAGCACAGCAAGCACAGGCAGCAAGCACAGGTAGCACAGCAAGCACAGGCAGCACAGCAAGCACAGGCAGCAAGCACAGGCAGCACAGCAAGCACAGGCAGCAAGCAGAGGCAGCAAGCACAGGCAGCACAGCAAGCACAGGCAGCAAGCACAGACAGCACAGCAAGCACAGGCAGCACTGCAAGCACAGGCAGCACAGCAAGCACAGGCAGCAAGCACAGGCAGCAAGCACAGGCAGCACAGCAAGCACAGGCAGCACAGCAAGCGCAGGCAGCAAGCACAGGCAGCACAGCAAGCACAGGCAGCAAGCACAGGCAGCACAGCAAGCACAGGCAGCACAGCAAGCGCAGGCAGCAAGCACAGGCAGCACAGCAAGCACAGGCAGCAAGCACAGGCAGCACAGCAAGCACAGGCAGCGCAGCAAGCACAGGCATGTTAGAAACCCGCAAAATAGCTCGACGAGTTCGTTTTAGCGATTCTGGGGGAAGTGCAGAGGGGTCAAGCTCCGTCCTCCTTCCAACAGGCAAAGCCTGCTCCGATCTTCTGCGAGATTCACTCTCGCATTTGTTTACAATGCTTACACTTACTGAGACGCAGGTCAATGCACCGGCCGCCGAGGTAAACATATGATCCGCGACTCTCGGCGCCTCCAAAAACCGGTGACACAGCATCGCACTGTCGTGTGCCACTGTCGAATTACCGCGTGTTTGGGCGAAATCAAATGCATCGCTAACAGGCAGCACAGCAAGCACAGCAAGCATAGGCAGCAAGCACAGGCAGCATAGCAAGTACAGCAAGCACAGGCAGCAAGCACAGGCAGCACAGGCAGCAAGCACAGGCAGCACAGGAAGCACAGGCAGCAAGCACAGGCAGCACAGCAAGCACAGGCAGCACACCAAGTACAGGCAGCATGCACAGGCAGCACAGCAAGCACAGGCAGCACAGCAAGCACAGGCAGCAAGCACAGGCAGCACAGCAAGCACAGGCAGCAAGCACAGGCAGCACAGGAAGCACAGGCAGCAAGCACAGGCAGCACAGCAAGCACAGGCAGCACACCAAGTACAGGCAGCATGCACAGGCAGCACAGCAAGCACAGGCAGCACAGCAAGCACAGGCAGCAAGCACAGGCAGCACACCAAGCACAGGCAGTACAGCAAGCACAGGCAGCAAGCACAGGCAGCACAGCAAGCACAGGCAGTACAGCAAGCACAGGCAGCAAGCACAGGCAGCACAGCAAGCACAGGCAGCAAGCACAAGCAGCACAGCAAGCACAGGCAGCACAGCAAGCACAGGCAGCAAGCACAGGCAGCACAGCAAGCACAGGCAGCACAGCAAGCACAGGCAGCAAACACAGGCAGCACAGCAAGCACAGGCAGCAAGCACAGGTAGCACAGCAAGCACAGGCAACAAGCACAGGCAGCAAACACAGGCAGCACAGCAAGCACAGGCAGCAAGCACAGGCAGCACAGCAAACACAGGCAGCACAGCAAGCACAGGCAGCAAGCACAGGCAGCACAGCAAACACAGGCAGCACAGCAAGCCCAGGCAGCAAGCACAGGCAGAACAGCAAGCACAGGCAGCAAGCACAGGCAGCACAGGCAGCACAGCGAGCACAGGCAGCACAGCAAGCACAGGCAGCAAGCACAGGCAGCACAGCAAGTAGAGGCAGCAAGCACAGGCAGCACAGCAATCACAGGCAGCAAGCACAGGCAGCAAACACAGGCAGCCCAGCAAGCACAGGCAGCACAGCAAGCACAGGCAGCACAGCAAGCACAGGCAGCAAGCACAGGCAGCACAGCAAACACAGGCAGCACAGCAAGCACAGGCAGCACAGCAAGCACAGGCAGCAAGCACAGGCAGCACAGCAAACACAGGCAGCGCAGCAAGCACAGGTAGCACAGCAAGCACAGGCAGCAAGCACAGGCAGCAAACACAGGCAGCACAGCAAGCACAGGCAGCAAGCACAGGCAGCACAGCAAGCACAGGCAGCACAGCAAACACAGGCAGCACAGCAAGCACAGGCAGCAAGCACAGGTAGCACAGCAAGCACAGGCAGCACAGCAAGCACAGGCAGCAAGCACAGGCAGCACAGCAAGCACAGGCAGCAAGCAGAGGCAGCAAGCACAGGCAGCACAGCAAGCACAGGCAGCAAGCACAGACAGCACAGCAAGCACAGGCAGCACTGCAAGCACAGGCAGCACAGCAAGCACAGGCAGCAAGCACAGGCAGCAAGCACAGGCAGCACAGCAAGCACAGGCAGCACAGCAAGCGCAGGCAGCAAGCACAGGCAGCACAGCAAGCACAGGCAGCAAGCACAGGCAGCACAGCAAGCACAGGCAGCACAGCAAGCGCAGGCAGCAAGCACAGGCAGCACAGCAAGCACAGGCAGCACAGCAAGCACAGGCAGCAAGCACAGGCAGCACAGCAAGCACAGGCAGCACAACAAGCACAGGCGGCACAGGCAGCAAGCACAGGCAGCAAGCACAGGCAGCACAGCAAGCACAGGCAGCAAGCAGAGGCAGCAAGCACAGGCAGCACAGCAAGCACAGGCAGCACAGCAAGCACAGGCAGCACAGCAAGCACAGGCAGCAAGCACAGACAGCACAGCAAGCACAGGCAGCACAGCAAGCACAGGCAGCAAGCAGAGGCAGCAAGCACAGGCAGCACAGCAAGCACAGGCAGCACAGCAAGCGCAGGCAGCAAGCACAGGCAGCAAGCACAGGCAGCACAGCAAGCACAGGCAGCACAGCAAGCACAGGCAGCAAACACAGGCAGCACAGCAAGCACAGGCAGCAAGCACAGGTAGCACAGCAAGCACAGGCAGCACAGCAAGCACAGGCAACAAGCACAGGCAGCAAACACAGGCAGCACAGCAAGCACAGGCAGCAAGCACAGGCAGCACAGCAAACACAGGCAGCACAGCAAGCACAGGCAGCAAGCACAGGCAGCACAGCAAACACAGGCAGCACAGCAAGCCCAGGCAGCAAGCACAGGCAGAACAGCAAGCACAGGCAGCAAGCACAGGCAGCACAGGCAGCACAGCGAGCACAGGCAGCACAGCAAGCACAGGCAGCAAGCACAGGCAGCACAGCAAGTACAGGCAGCACAGCAAGCACAGGCAGCAAGCACAGGCAGCACAGGCAGCACAGGCAGCACAGCAAGCACAGGCAGCAAGCACAGGCAGCACAGCAAACACAGGCAGCAAGCACAGGCAGCACACCAAGCACAGGCAGTACAGCAAGCACAGGCAGCAAGCACAGGCAGCACAGCAAGCACAGGCAGCACAGGCAGCAAGCACAGGCAGCACAGCAAGCACAACAAGCACAGGCAGCACAGCAAGCACAGGCAGCAAGCACAGGCAGCACAGCAAGCACAGGCAGCAAGCACAGGCAGCACAGGCAGCACAGCAAGCACAGGCAGCACAGGCAGCAAGCACAGACAGCACAGCAAGCACAGGCAGCACAGCAAGCACAGGCAGCAAACACAGGCAGCACAGCAAGCACAGGCAGCAAGCACAGGCAACACAGCAAGCACAGGCAGCAAGCACAGGCAGCAAGCACAGGCAGCACAGCAAGCACAGGCAGCAAGCACAGGCAGCGCAGCAAGCACAGGCAGCAAGCACAGGCAGCACAGGCAGCACAGCAAGCACAGGCAGCAAGCACAGACAGCACGGCAAGCACAGGCAGCACAGCAAGCACAGGCAGCAAGCACAGACAGCACGGCAAGCACAGGCAGCACAGCAAGCACAGGCAGCAAGCACAGGCAGCACAGCAAGCACAGGCAGCAAGCACAGGCAGCACAGCAAGCACAGGCAGCAAGCACAGGCAGCACAGCAAGCACAGGCAGCACAGCAAGCACAGGCAGCAAGCACAGGCAGCACAGTAAACACAGGCAGCAAGCACAGGCAGCACAGCAAGCACAGGCAGCACAGCAAGCAGAGGCAGCACAGCAAGCACAGGCAGCAAGCACAGGCAGCACACCAAGCACAGGCAGCACAGCAAGCACAGGCAGCAAGCACAGGCAGCTCAGGCAGCACAGGCAGCATGCACAGGCAGCACAGCAAGCACAGGCAGCAAGCACAGGCAGCACAGCAAGCACAGGCAGCAAGCACAGGCAGCACAGCAAACACAGGCAGCACAGCAAGCACAGGCAGCAAGCACAGGCAGCACAGCAAACACAGGCAGCACAGCAAGCCCAGGCAGCAAGCACAGGCAGAACAGCAAGCACAGGCAGCAAGCACAGGCAGCACAGGCAGCACAGCGAGCACAGGCAGCACAGCAAGCACAGGCAGCAAGCACAGGCAGCACAGCAAGTACAGGCAGCACAGCAAGCACAGGCAGCAAGCACAGGCAGCACAGGCAGCACAGGCAGCACAGCAAGCACAGGCAGCACAGCAAACACATGCAGCAAGCACAGGCAGCACACCAAGCACAGGCAGTACAGCAAGCACAGGCAGCAAGCACAGACAGCACAGCAAGCACAGGCAGCACAGCAAGCACAGGCAGCAAACACAGGCAGCACAGCAAGCACAGGCAGCAAGCACAGGCAACACAGCAAGCACAGGCAGCAAGCACAGGCAGCAAGCACAGGCAGCACAGCAAGCACAGGTAGCACAGGCAGCAAGCACAGGCAGCAAGCACAGGCAGCACAGCAAGCACAGGCAGCAAGCAAGCACAGGCAGCACACCAAGCACAGGCAGCACAGCAAGCACAGGCAGCAAGCACAGGCAGCACAGCAAGCACAGGCAGCAAGCACAGGCAGCACAGCAAGCACAGGCAGCAAGCACAGGCAGCATAGCAAGCACAGGTAGCACAGGCAGCAAGCACAGGCAGCAAGCACAGGCAGCACAGCAAGCACAGGCAGCAAGCACAGGCAGCAAGCACAGGCAGCACAGCAAGCACAGGCAGCAAGCACAGGCAGCAAGCACAGACAGCAAGCACAGGCAGCAAGCACAGGCAGCACAGCAAGCACAGGCAGCAAGCACAGGCAGCGCAGCAAGCACAGGCAGCACAGCAAGCACAGGCAGCAAGCACAGGCAGCACAGCAAGCACAGGCAGCAAGCACAGGCATGTTAGAAATCCGCAAAATAGCTCGACGAGATGTGTTCGTTTTAGCGATTCTGGGGGAAGTGTAGAGGGGTCAAGCTCCGTCCTCTTTCCAACAGGCAAAGCCTGCTCCGATCGTCGGCGAGATTCACTCTCGCATTTGTATACAATGCTTACTCTTACTGAGACGCAGGTCAATGCACCGGGCGCCGAGGTAAACATTTGATCCGCGACTCTCGGCGCCTCCAAAAACAGGTGACACAGCAACGCACTGTCGTGTGCCACTGTCGAATTACCGCGTGTTATGGGCGAAATCAAATGCATCGCTAACAGGCAGCACAGCAAGCACAGGCAGCAAGCACAGGCAGCACAGGCAGCACAGCAAGCACAGGCAGCACAGGCAGCAAGCACAGACAGCACAGCAAGCACAGGCAGCACAGCAAGCACAGGCAGCAAACACAGGCAGCACAGCAAGCACAGGCAGCAAGCACAGGCAACACAGCAAGCACAGGCAGCAAGCACAGGCAGCAAGCACAGGCAGCACAGCAAGCACAGGCAGCAAGCACAGGCAGCGCAGCAAGCACAGGCAGCAAGCACAGGCAGCACAGGCAGCACAGCAAGCACAGGCAGCAAGCACAGACAGCACGGCAAGCACAGGCAGCACAGCAAGCACAGGCAGCAAGCACAGACAGCACGGCAAGCACAGGCAGCACAGCAAGCACAGGCAGCAAGCACAGGCAGCACAGCAAGCACAGGCAGCAAGCACAGGCAGCACAGCAAGCACAGGCAGCAAGCACAGGCAGCACAGCAAGCACAGGCAGCACAGCAAGCACAGGCAGCAAGCACAGGCAGCACAGTAAACACAGGCAGCAAGCACAGGCAGCACAGCAAGCACAGGCAGCACAGCAAGCAGAGGCAGCACAGCAAGCACAGGCAGCAAGCACAGGCAGCACACCAAGCACAGGCAGCACAGCAAGCACAGGCAGCAAGCACAGGCAGCTCAGGCAGCACAGGCAGCATGCACAGGCAGCACAGCAAGCACAGGCAGCAAGCACAGGCAGCACAGCAAGCACAGGCAGCAAGCACAGGCAGCACAGCAAACACAGGCAGCACAGCAAGCACAGGCAGCAAGCACAGGCAGCACAGCAAACACAGGCAGCACAGCAAGCCCAGGCAGCAAGCACAGGCAGAACAGCAAGCACAGGCAGCAAGCACAGGCAGCACAGGCAGCACAGCGAGCACAGGCAGCACAGCAAGCACAGGCAGCAAGCACAGGCAGCACAGCAAGTACAGGCAGCACAGCAAGCACAGGCAGCAAGCACAGGCAGCACAGGCAGCACAGGCAGCACAGCAAGCACAGGCAGCACAGCAAACACATGCAGCAAGCACAGGCAGCACACCAAGCACAGGCAGTACAGCAAGCACAGGCAGCAAGCACAGGCAGCACAGCAAGCACAGGCAGCACAGGCAGCAAGCACAGGCAGCACAGCAAGCACAACAAGCACAGGCAGCACAGCAAGCACAGGCAGCAAGCACAGGCAGCACAGCAAGCACAGGCAGCAAGCACAGGCAGCACAGGCAGCACAGCAAGCACAGGCAGCACAGGCAGCAAGCACAGACAGCACAGCAAGCACAGGCAGCAAACACAGGCAGCACAGCAAGCACAGGCAGCAAGCACAGGCAACACAGCAAGCACAGGCAGCAAGCACAGGCAGCAAGCACAGGCAGCACAGCAAGCACAGGCAGCAAGCACAGGCAGCGCAGCAAGCACAGGCAGCAAGCACAGGCAGCACAGGCAGCACAGCAAGCACAGGCAGCAAGCACAGACAGCACGGCAAGCACAGGCAGCACAGCAAGCACAGGCAGCACAGCAAGCACAGACAGCAAGCACAGGCAGCAAGCACAGGCAGCACAGCAAGCACAGGCAGCAAGCACAGGCAGCGCAGCAAGCACAGGCAGCACAGCAAGCACAGGCAGCAAGCACAGACAGCACGGCAAGCACAGGCAGCACAGCAAGCACAGGCAGCAAGCACAGGCAGCACAGCAAGCACAGGCAGCAAGCACAGGCAGCACAGGCAGCACAGCAAGCACAGGCAGCACAGCAAGCACAGGCAGCAAGCACAGGCAGCACAGCAAACACAGGCAGCAAGCACAGACAGCAAGCACAGGCAGCACAGCAAGCACAGGCAGCACAGCAAGCAGAGGCAGCACAGCAAGCACAGGCAGCAAGCACAGGCAGCACACCAAGCACAGGCAGCAAGCACAGGCAGCACAGCAAACACAGGCAGCACAGCAAGCACAGGCAGCAAGCACAGGCAGCACAGCAAACACAGGCAGCACAGCAAGCCCAGGCAGCAAGCACAGGCAGCAAGCACAGGCAGCACAGGCAGCACAGCGAGCACAGGCAGCACAGCAAGCACAGGCAGCAAGCACAGGCAGCACAGCAAGTACAGGCAGCACAGCAAGCACAGGCAGCAAGCACAGGCAGCACAGGCAGCACAGGCAGCACAGCAAGCACAGGCAGCAAGCACAGGCAGCACAGCAAACACAGGCAGCAAGCACAGGCAGCACACCAAGCACAGGCAGTACAGCAAGCACAGGCAGCAAGCACAGGCAGCACAGCAAGCACAGGCAGCACAGGCAGCAAGCACAGGCAGCACAGCAAGCACAGCAAGCACAACAAGCACAGGCAGCACAGCAAGCACAGGCAGCAAGCACAGGCAGCACAGCAAGCACAGGCAGCAAGCACAGGCAGCACAGGCAGCACAGCAAGCACAGGCAGCACAGGCAGCAAGCACAGACAGCACAGCAAGCACAGGCAGCACAGCAAGCACAGGCAGCAAACACAGGCAGCACAGCAAGCACAGGCAGCAAGCACAGGCAACACAGCAAGCACAGGCAGCAAGCACAGGCAGCAAGCACAGGCAGCACAGCAAGCACAGGTAGCACAGGCAGCAAGCACAGGCAGCAAGCACAGGCAGCACAGCAAGCACAGGCAGCAAGCAAGCACAGGCAGCACACCAAGCACAGGCAGCACAGCAAGCACAGGCAGCAAGCACAGGCAGCACAGCAAGCACAGGCAGCAAGCACAGGCAGCACAGCAAGCACAGGCAGCAAGCACAGGCAGCATAGCAAGCACAGGTAGCACAGGCAGCAAGCACAGGCAGCAAGCACAGGCAGCACAGCAAGCACAGGCAGCAAGCACAGGCAGCAAGCACAGGCAGCACAGCAAGCACAGGCAGCAAGCACAGGCAGCAAGCACAGACAGCAAGCACAGGCAGCAAGCACAGGCAGCACAGCAAGCACAGGCAGCAAGCACAGGCAGCGCAGCAAGCACAGGCAGCACAGCAAGCACAGGCAGCAAGCACAGGCAGCACAGCAAGCACAGGCAGCAAGCACAGGCATGTTAGAAATCCGCAAAATAGCTCGACGAGATGTGTTCGTTTTAGCGATTCTGGGGGAAGTGTAGAGGGGTCAAGCTCCGTCCTCTTTCCAACAGGCAAAGCCTGCTCCGATCGTCGGCGAGATTCACTCTCGCATTTGTATACAATGCTTACTCTTACTGAGACGCAGGTCAATGCACCGGGCGCCGAGGTAAACATTTGATCCGCGACTCTCGGCGCCTCCAAAAACAGGTGACACAGCAACGCACTGTCGTGTGCCACTGTCGAATTACCGCGTGTTATGGGCGAAATCAAATGCATCGCTAACAGGCAGCACAGCAAGCACAGGCAGCAAGCACAGGCAGCACAGCAAGCACAGGCAGCAAGCACAGGCAGCGCAGCAAGCAGAGGCAGCAAGCACAGGCAGCACAGCAAGCACAGGCAGCAAGCAAGCACAGGCAGCACACCAAGCACAGGCAGCACAGCAAGCACAGGCAGCAAGCACAGGCAGCACAGCAAGCACAGGCAGCAAGCACAGGCAGCACAGCAAGCACAGGCAGCAAGCACAGGCAGCATAGCAAGCACAGGTAGCACAGGCAGCAAGCACAGGCAGCAAGCACAGGCAGCACAGCAAGCACAGGCAGCAAGCACAGGCAGCAAGCACAGGCAGCACAGCAAGCACAGGCAGCAAGCACAGGCAGCAAGCACAGGCAGCACAGGCAGCACAGCAAGCACAGGCAGCACAGCAAGCACAGGCAGCACAGCAAGCTCAGGCAGCAAGCACAGGCAGCACAGGCAGCACAGCAAGCACAGGCAGCAAGCACAGGCAGCACAGCAAACACAGGCAGCAAGCACAGGCAGCACAGCAAGCACAGGCAGCAAGCACAGGCAGCACAGCAAGCACAGACAGCAAGCACAGGCAGCACAGCAAGCACAGGCAGCACAGGCAGCAAGCACAGGCAGCACAGGCAGCACAGCAAGCACAGGCAGCAAGCACAGGCAGCACAGCAAACACAGGCAGCACAGCAAGCACAGGCAGCAAGCACAGGCAGCACAGCAAACACAGGCAGCACAGCAAGCCCAGGCAGCAAGCACAGGCAGAACAGCAAGCACAGGCAGCACAGGCAGCACAGCGAGTACAGGCAGCACAGCAAGCACAGGCAGCAAGCACAGGCAGCAAGCACAGGCAGCACAGCAAGTAGAGGCAGCAAGCGCAGGCAGCACAGCAATCACAGGCAGCAAGCACAGGCAGCAAACACAGGCAGCCCAGCAAGCACAGGCAGCACAGCAAGCACAGGCAGCACAGCAAGCACAGGCAGCAAGCACAGGCAGCACAGCAAACACAGGCAGCACAGCAAGCACAGGTAGCACAGCAAGCACAGGCAGCAAGCACAGGCAGCAAACACAGGCAGCACAGCAAGCACAGGCAGCAAGCACAGGCAGCACAGCATGCACAGGCAGCAAGCACAGGCAGCATAGCAAGCACAGGTAGCACAGGCAGCAAGCACAGGCAGCACAGCACAGGCAGCACAGCAAGCACAGGCAGCAAGCACAGGCAGCAAGCACAGGCAGCACAGGCAGCACAGCAAGCACAGGCAGCAAGCACAGACAGCACAGCAAGCACAGGCAGCACAGCAAGCACAGGCAGCACAGGCAGCAAGCACAGGCAGCACACCAAGCACAGGCAGCACAGCAAGCACAGCAAGCACAGGCAGCACAGCAAGCACAGGCAGCAAGCACAGGCAGCACAGGCAGCACAGCAAGCACAGGCAGCACAGGCAGCAAGCACAGACAGCACAGCAAGCACAGGCAGCACAGCAAGCACAGGCAGCAAGCACAGGCAGCAAGCACAGGCAGCACAGCAAGCACAGGCAGCAAGCACAGGCAGCACAGGCAGCAAGCACAGGCAGCACAGCAAGCACAGGCAGCACAGCAAGCACAGGCAGCACAGCAAGCACAGGCAGCAAGCACAGGCAGCACAGCAAACACAGGCAGCACAGCAAGCACAGGCAGCAAGCACAGGCAGCACAGCAAACACAGGCAGCACAGCAAGCCCAGGCAGCAAGCACAGGCAGAACAGCAAGCACAGGCAGCAAGCACAGGCAGCACAGGCAGCACAGCGAGTACAGGCAGCACAGCAAGCACAGGCAGCAAGCACAGGCAGCACAGCAAGTAGAGGCAGCAAGCACAGGCAGCACAGCAATCACAGGCAGCAAGCACAGGCAGCAAACACAGGCAGCCCAGCAAGCACAGGCAGCACAGCAAGCACAGGCAGCAAGCACAGGCAGCACAGCAAGCACAGGCAGCAAGCACAGGCAGCACAGCAAGCACAGGCAGCAAGCACAGGCAGCACAGCAAGCACAGGCAGCAAGCACAGGCAGCACAGCATGCACAGGCAGCAAGCACAGGCAGCATAGCAAGCACAGGTAGCACAGGCAGCAAGCACAGGCAGCACAGCACAGGCAGCACAGCAAGCACAGGCAGCAAGCACAGGCAGCAAGCACAGGCAGCACAGGCAGCACAGCAAGCACAGGCAGCAAGCACAGACAGCACAGCAAGCACAGGCAGCACAGCAAGCACAGACAGCAAGCACAGGCAGCACAGCAAGCTCAGGCAGCAAGCACAGGCAGCACAGGCAGCACAGCAAGCACAGGCAGCAAGCACAGGCAGCACAGCAAACACAGGCAGCAAGCACAGGCAGCACAGCAGGCACAGGCAGCAAGCACAGGCAGCACAGCAAGCACAGACAGCAAGCACAGGCAGCACAGCAAGCACAGGCAGCACAGGCAGCAAGCACAGGCAGCACACCAAGCACAGGCAGCACAGCAAGCACAGCCAGCACAGCAAGCACAGGCAGCACAGCAAGCACAGGCAGCAAGCACAGGCAGCACAGGCAGCACAGCAAGCACAGGCAGCACAGGCAGCAAGCACAGACAGCACAGCAAGCACAGGCAGCACAGGCAGCAAGCACAGGCAGCACAGCAAGCACAGGCAGCAAGCACAGGCAGCACAGCAAGCACAGGCAGCAAGCACAGGCAGCACAGCAAGCACAGGCAGCACAGCAAGCACAGGCAGCAAGCACAGGCAGCACAGCAAACACAGGCAGCACAGCAAGCACAGGCAGCAAGCACAGGCAGCACAGCAAACACAGGCAGCACAGCAAGCCCAGGCAGCAAGCACAGGCAGAACAGCAAGCACAGGCAGCAAGCACAGGCAGCACAGGCAGCACAGCGAGTACAGGCAGCACAGCAAGCACAGGCAGCAAGCACAGGCAGCAAGCACAGGCAGCACAGCAAGTAGAGGCAGCAAGCACAGGCAGCACAGCAATCACAGGCAGCAAGCACAGGCAGCAAACACAGGCAGCCCAGCAAGCACAGGCAGCACAGCAAGCACAGGCAGCAAGCACAGGCAGCACAGCAAACACAGGCAGCACAGCAAGCACAGGTAGCACAGCAAGCACAGGCAGCAAGCACAGGCAGCAAACACAGGCAGCACAGCAAGCACAGGCAGCAAGCACAGGCAGCACAGCAAGCACAGGCAGCACAGCAAACACAGGCAGCACAGCAAGCACAGGCAGCAAGCACAGGTAGCACAGCAAGCACAGGCAGCACAGCAAGCACAGGCAGCAAGCACAGGCAGCACAGCAAGCACAGGCAGCAAGCAGAGGCAGCAAGCACAGGCAGCACAGCAAGCACAGGCAGCAAGCACAGACAGAACAGCAAGCACAGGCAGCACTGCAAGCACAGGCAGCACAGCAAGCACAGGCAGCAAGCACAGGCAGCAAGCACAGGCAGCACAGCAAGCACAGGCAGCACAGCAAGCGCAGGCAGCAAGCACAGGCAGCACAGCAAGCACAGGCAGCAAGCACAGGCAGCACAGCAAGCACAGGCAGCACAGCAAGCGCAGGCAGCAAGCACAGGCAGCACAGCAAGCACAGGCAGCACAGCAAGCACAGGCAGCAAGCACAGGCAGCACAGCAAGCACAAGCAGCGCAGCAAGCACAGGCATGTTAGAAACCCGCAAAATAGCTCGACGAGTTCGTTTTAGCGATTCTGGGGGAAGTGCAGAGGGGTCAAGCTCCGTCCTCCTTCCAACAGGCAAAGCCTGCTCCGATCTTCTGCGAGATTCACTCTCGCATTTGTTTACAATGCTTACACTTACTGAGACGCAGGTCAATGCACCGGCCGCCGAGGTAAACATATGATCCGCGACTCTCGGCGCCTCCAAAAACCGGTGACACAGCATCGCACCGTCGTGTGCCACTGTCGAATTACCGCGTGTTTGGGCGAAATCAAATGCATCGCTAACAGGCAGCACAGCAAGCACAGCAAGCATAGGCAGCAAGCACAGGCAGCACAGCAAGCACAGGCAGCATAGCAAGTACAGCAAGCACAGGCAGCAAGCACAGGCAGCACAGCAAGCACAGGCAGCAAGCACAGGCAGCACAGGAAGCACAGGCAGCAAGCACAGGCAGCACAGCAAGCACAGGCAGCACACCAAGTACAGGCAGCATGCACAGGCAGCACAGCAAGCACAGGCAGCACAGCAAGCACAGGCAGCAAGCACAGGCAGCACACCAAGCACAGGCAGTACAGCAAGCACAGGCAGCAAGCACAGGCAGCACAGCAAGCACAGGCAGTACAGCAAGCACAGGCAGCAAGCACAGGCAGCACAGCAAGCACAGGCAGCAAGCACAAGCAGCAAGCACAGGCAGCACAGCAAGCACAGGCAGCACAGCAAACACAGGCAGCACAGCAAGCACAGGCAGCAAACACAGGCAGCACAGCAAGCACAGGCAGCAAGCACAGGTAGCACAGCAAGCACAGGCAACAAGCACAGGCAGCAAACACAGGCAGCACAGCAAGCACAGGCAGCAAGCACAGGCAGCAAGCACAGGCAGCACAGCAAACACAGGCAGCACAGCAAGCACAGCGAGTACAGGCAGCACAGCAAGCACAGGCAGCAAGCACAGGCAGCAAGCACAGGCAGCACAGCAAGTAGAGGCAGCAAGCGCAGGCAGCACAGCAATCACAGGCAGCAAGCACAGGCAGCAAACACAGGCAGCCCAGCAAGCACAGGCAGCACAGCAAGCACAGGCAGCAAGCACAGGCAGCACAGCAAACACAGGCAGCACAGCAAGCACAGGTAGCACAGCAAGCACAGGCAGCAAGCACAGGCAGCAAACACAGGCAGCACAGCAAGCACAGGCAGCAAGCACAGGCAGCACAGCATGCACAGGCAGCAAGCACAGGCAGCATAGCAAGCACAGGTAGCACAGGCAGCAAGCACAGGCAGCACAGCACAGGCAGCACAGCAAGCACAGGCAGCAAGCACAGGCAGCAAGCACAGGCAGCACAGGCAGCACAGCAAGCACAGGCAGCAAGCACAGACAGCACAGCAAGCACAGGCAGCACAGCAAGCACAGGCAGCACAGGCAGCAAGCACAGGCAGCACACCAAGCACAGGCAGCACAGCAAGCACAGCAAGCACAGGCAGCACAGCAAGCACAGGCAGCAAGCACAGGCAGCACAGGCAGCACAGCAAGCACAGGCAGCACAGGCAGCAAGCACAGACAGCACAGCAAGCACAGGCAGCACAGCAAGCACAGGCAGCAAGCACAGGCAGCAAGCACAGGCAGCACAGCAAGCACAGGCAGCAAGCACAGGCAGCACAGCAAGCACAGGCAGCAAGCACAGGCAGCACAGCAAGCACAGGCAGCACAGCAAGCACAGGCAGCACAGCAAGCACAGGCAGCAAGCACAGGCAGCACAGCAAACACAGGCAGCACAGCAAGCACAGGCAGCAAGCACAGGCAGCACAGCAAACACAGGCAGCACAGCAAGCCCAGGCAGCAAGCACAGGCAGAACAGCAAGCACAGGCAGCAAGCACAGGCAGCACAGGCAGCACAGCGAGTACAGGCAGCACAGCAAGCACAGGCAGCAAGCACAGGCAGCAAGCACAGGCAGCACAGCAAGTAGAGGCAGCAAGCACAGGCAGCACAGCAATCACAGGCAGCAAGCACAGGCAGCAAACACAGGCAGCCCAGCAAGCACAGGCAGCACAGCAAGCACAGGCAGCAAGCACAGGCAGCACAGCAAGCACAGGCAGCAAGCACAGGCAGCACAGCAAGCACAGGCAGCAAGCACAGGCAGCACAGCAAGCACAGGCAGCAAGCACAGGCAGCACAGCATGCACAGGCAGCAAGCACAGGCAGCATAGCAAGCACAGGTAGCACAGGCAGCAAGCACAGGCAGCACAGCACAGGCAGCACAGCAAGCACAGGCAGCAAGCACAGGCAGCAAGCACAGGCAGCACAGGCAGCACAGCAAGCACAGGCAGCAAGCACAGACAGCACAGCAAGCACAGGCAGCACAGCAAGCACAGACAGCAAGCACAGGCAGCACAGCAAGCTCAGGCAGCAAGCACAGGCAGCACAGGCAGCACAGCAAGCACAGGCAGCACAGCAAGCACAGCCAGCACACCAAGCACAGGCAGCACAGCAAGCACAGCAAGCACAGGCAGCACAGCAAGCACAGGCAGCAAGCACAGGCAGCACAGGCAGCACAGCAAGCACAGGCAGCACAGGCAGCAAGCACAGACAGCACAGCAAGCACAGGCAGCACAGCAAGCACAGGCAGCAAGCACAGGCAGCACAGCAAGCACAGGCAGCAAGCACAGGCAGCACAGCAAGCACAGGCAGCAAGCACAGGCAGCACAGCAAGCACAGGCAGCACAGCAAGCACAGGCAGCAAGCACAGGCAGCACAGCAAACACAGGCAGCACAGCAAGCACAGGCAGCAAGCACAGGCAGCACAGCAAACACAGGCAGCACAGCAAGCCCAGGCAGCAAGCACAGGCAGAACAGCAAGCACAGGCAGCAAGCACAGGCAGCACAGGCAGCACAGCGAGTACAGGCAGCACAGCAAGCACAGGCAGCAAGCACAGGCAGCAAGCACAGGCAGCACAGCAAGTAGAGGCAGCAAGCACAGGCAGCACAGCAATCACAGGCAGCAAGCACAGGCAGCAAACACAGGCAGCCCAGCAAGCACAGGCAGCACAGCAAGCACAGGCAGCAAGCACAGGCAGCACAGCAAACACAGGCAGCACAGCAAGCACAGGTAGCACAGCAAGCACAGGCAGCAAGCACAGGCAGCAAACACAGGCAGCACAGCAAGCACAGGCAGCAAGCACAGGCAGCACAGCAAGCACAGGCAGCACAGCAAACACAGGCAGCACAGCAAGCACAGGCAGCAAGCACAGGTAGCACAGCAAGCACAGGCAGCACAGCAAGCACAGGCAGCAAGCACAGGCAGCACAGCAAGCACAGGCAGCAAGCAGAGGCAGCAAGCACAGGCAGCACAGCAAGCACAGGCAGCAAGCACAGACAGCACAGCAAGCACAGGCAGCACTGCAAGCACAGGCAGCACAGCAAGCACAGGCAGCAAGCACAGGCAGCAAGCACAGGCAGCACAGCAAGCACAGGCAGCACAGCAAGCGCAGGCAGCAAGCACAGGCAGCACAGCAAGCACAGGCAGCAAGCACAGGCAGCACAGCAAGCACAGGCAGCACAGCAAGCGCAGGCAGCAAGCACAGGCAGCACAGCAAGCACAGGCAGCACAGCAAGCACAGGCAGCAAGCACAGGCAGCACAGCAAGCACAAGCAGCGCAGCAAGCACAGGCATGTTAGAAACCCGCAAAATAGCTCGACGAGTTCGTTTTAGCGATTCTGGGGGAAGTGCAGAGGGGTCAAGCTCCGTCCTCCTTCCAACAGGCAAAGCCTGCTCCGATCTTCTGCGAGATTCACTCTCGCATTTGTTTACAATGCTTACACTTACTGAGACGCAGGTCAATGCACCGGCCGCCGAGGTAAACATATGATCCGCGACTCTCGGCGCCTCCAAAAACCGGTGACACAGCATCGCACCGTCGTGTGCCACTGTCGAATTACCGCGTGTTTGGGCGAAATCAAATGCATCGCTAACAGGCAGCACAGCAAGCACAGCAAGCATAGGCAGCAAGCACAGGCAGCACAGCAAGCACAGGCAGCATAGCAAGTACAGCAAGCACAGGCAGCAAGCACAGGCAGCACAGCAAGCACAGGCAGCAAGCACAGGCAGCACAGGAAGCACAGGCAGCAAGCACAGGCAGCACAGCAAGCACAGGCAGCACACCAAGTACAGGCAGCATGCACAGGCAGCACAGCAAGCACAGGCAGCACAGCAAGCACAGGCAGCAAGCACAGGCAGCACACCAAGCACAGGCAGTACAGCAAGCACAGGCAGCAAGCACAGGCAGCACAGCAAGCACAGGCAGTACAGCAAGCACAGGCAGCAAGCACAGGCAGCACAGCAAGCACAGGCAGCAAGCACAAGCAGCAAGCACAGGCAGCACAGCAAGCACAGGCAGCACAGCAAACACAGGCAGCACAGCAAGCACAGGCAGCAAACACAGGCAGCACAGCAAGCACAGGCAGCAAGCACAGGTAGCACAGCAAGCACAGGCAACAAGCACAGGCAGTAAACACAGGCAGCACAGCAAGCACAGGCAGCAAGCACAGGCAGCAAGCACAGGCAGCACAGCAAACACAGGCAGCACAGCAAGCACAGGCAGCAAGCACAGGCAGCACAGCAAACACAGGCAGCACAGCAAGCCCAGGCAGCAAGCACAGGCAGAACAGCAAGCACAGGCAGCAAGCACAGGCAGCACAGGCAGCACAGCGAGCACAGGCAGCACAGCAAGCACAGGCAGCAAGCACAGGCAGCACAGCAAGTACAGGCAGCACAGCAAGCACAGGCAGCAAGCACAGGCAGCACAGGCAGCACAGGCAGCACAGCAAGCACAGGCAGCAAGCACAGGCAGCACAGCAAGCACAGGCAGCACAGGCAGCAAGCACAGGCAGCACACCAAGCACAGGCAGCACAGCAAGCACAGGCAGCACAGCAAGCACAACAAGCACAGGCAGCACAGCAAGCACAGGCAGCAAGCACAGGCAGCACAGCAAGCACAGGCAGCAAGCACAGGCAGCACAGGCAGCACAGCAAGCACAGGCAGCACAGGTAGCAAGCACAGACAGCACAGCA
The DNA here is from genome assembly GCA_963942575.1 of Priocnemis perturbator. Taxonomy (NCBI): domain Eukaryota; kingdom Metazoa; phylum Arthropoda; class Insecta; order Hymenoptera; family Pompilidae; genus Priocnemis; species Priocnemis perturbator. The sequence continues at coordinate 519,903 of CAWWDK010000169.1, forward strand.
AGCACAGGCAGCACAGCAAGCACAGGCAGCAAGCACAGGCAGCACAGCAAGCACAGGCAGCACAGCAAGCACAGACAGCAAGCACAGGCAGCAAGCACAGGCAGCACAGCAAGCACAGGCAGCAAGTACAGGCAGCAAACACAGGCAGCACAGCAAGCACAGGCAGCAAGCAAGCACAGGCAGCACACCAAGCACAGGCAGCAGAGGCAGCACAGCAAGCACAGGCAGCAAGCACAGGCAGCACAGCAAGCACAGGCAGCAAGCACAGGCAGCAGAGGAAGCACAGGCAGCACAGCAAGCACAGGCAGCACAACAAGCACAGGCGGCACAGGCAGCAAGCACAGGCAGCAAGCACAGGCAGCACAGCAAGCACAGGCAGCAAGCAGAGGCAGCAAGCACAGGCAGCACAGCAAGCACAGGCAGCAAGCAGAGGCAGCAAGCACAGGCAGCACAGCAAGCACAGGCAGCAAGCACAGACAGCACAGCAAGCACAGGCAGCACAGCAAGCACAGGCAGCAAGCAGAGGCAGCAAGCACAGGCAGCACAGCAAGCACAGGCAGCACAGCAAGCACAGGCAGCAAGCACAGGCAGCACAGGCAGCACAGGCAGCACAGCAAGCACAGGCAGCAAGCACAGGCAGCACAGCAAGCACAGGCAGCACAGGCAGCAAGCACAGGCAGCACACCAAGCACAGGCAGCACAGCAAGCACAGGCAGCACAGCAAGCACAACAAGCACAGGCAGCACAGCAAGCACAGGCAGCAAGCACAGGCAGCACAGCAAGCACAGGCAGCAAGCACAGGCAGCACAGGCAGCACAGCAAGCACAGGCAGCACAGGTAGCAAGCACAGACAGCACAGCAAGCACAGGCAGCACAGCAGCACAGGCATCAAGCACAGGCAGCACAGCAAGCACAGGCAGCACAGCAAGCACAGACAGCAAGCACAGGCAGCAAGCACAGGCAGCACAGCAAGCACAGGCAGCAAGTACAGGCAGCAAACACAGGCAGCACAGCAAGCACAGGCAGCAAGCAAGCACAGGCAGCACACCAAGCACAGGCAGCAGAGGCAGCACAGCAAGCACAGGCAGCAAGCACAGGCAGCACAGCAAGCACAGGCAGCAAGCACAGGCAGCAGAGGAAGCACAGGCAGCACAGCAAGCACAGGCAGCACAACAAGCACAGGCGGCACAGGCAGCAAGCACAGGCAGCAAGCACAGGCAGCACAGCAAGCACAGGCAGCAAGCAGAGGCAGCAAGCACAGGCAGCACAGCAAGCACAGGCAGCAAGCAGAGGCAGCAAGCACAGGCAGCACAGCAAGCACAGGCAGCAAGCACAGACAGCACAGCAAGCACAGGCAGCACAGCAAGCACAGGCAGCAAGCAGAGGCAGCAAGCACAGGCAGCACAGCAAGCACAGGCAGCAAGCACAGGCAGCACAGGAAGCACAGGCAGCAAGCACAGGCAGCACAGCAAGCACAGGCAGCACACCAAGTACAGGCAGCAAGCACAGGCAGCACAGCAAGCAGAGGCAGCACGCCAAGCACAGGCAGCACACCAAGCACAGGCAGCACAGCAATCACAGGCAGCAAGCACAGGCAGCACAGCAAGCACAGGCAGCACAGCAAGCACAGGCAGCAAGCACAGGCAGCACAGCAAGCACAGCAAGCACAACAAGCACAGGCAGCACAGCAAGCACAGGCAGCAAGCACAGGCAGCACAGGCAGCATAGCAAGCACAGGCAGCACAGGCAGCGAGCACAGGCAGCACAGCAAGCACAGGCAGCAAGCACAGGCAGCACAGAAAGCACAGGCAGCACAGGCAGCAAGCACAGGCAGCACACCAAGCACAGGCAGCACAGCAAGCACAGGCAGCACAGCAAGCACAACAAGCACAGGCAGCACAGCAAGCACAGGCAGCAAGCACAGGCAGCACAGCAAGCACAGGCAGCAAGCACAGGCAGCACAGGCAGCACAGCAAGCACAGGCAGCACAGGCAGCAAGCACAGACAGCACAGCAAGCACAGGCAGCAAGCACAGGCAGCACAGCAAGCACAGGCAGCAAGCACAGGCAGCACAGCAAGCACAGACAGCAAGCACAGGCAGCAAGCACAGGCAGCACAGCAAGCACAGGCAGCAAGCACAGGCAGCGCAGCAAGCACAGGCAGCACAGCAAGCACAGGCAGCAAGTACAGACAGCACAGCAAGCACAGGCAGCAAGCACAGGCAGCACACCAAGCACAGGCAGCACAGCAAGCACAGGCAGCAAGCACAGGCAGCACAGCAAGCACAGGCAGCAAGCACAGGCAGCACACCAAGCACAGGCAGCACAGCAAGCACAGGCAGCAAGCACAGGCAGCAAGCACAGGCAGCACAGCAAGCACAGGCAGCAAGCACAGGCAGCTCAGGCAGCACAGGCAGCAAGCACAGGCAGCACAGCAAGCACAGGCAGCACAGAAAGCACAGGCAGCACAGCAAGCACAGGCAGCAAGTACAGGCAGCAAACACAGGCAGCACAGCAAGCACAGGCAGCAAGCACAGGCAGCAAGCACAGGCAGCACAGCAAGCACAGGCAGCACAGAAAGCACAGCAAGCACAACAAGCACAGGCAGCACAGCAAGCACAGGCAGCAAGCACAGGCAGCACAGCAAGCACAGGCAGCACAGCAAGCACAGGCAGCACAGGCAGCAAGCACAGGCAGCACAGCAAGCACAGGCAGCAAGCACAGGCAGCACAGCAAGCACAGACAGCAAGCACAGGCAGCAAGCACAGGCAGCACAGCAAGCACAGGCAGCAAGCACAGGCAGCACAGGCAGCACAGCAAGCACAGGCAGCAAGCACAGACAGCACAGCAAGCACAGGCAGCACAGCAAGCACAGGCAGCAAGCACAGGCAGCAAGCACAGGCAGCACAGGCAGCACAGCAAGCACAGGCAGCAAGCACAGGCAGCACAGCAAACACAGGCAGCAAGCACAGGCAGCACAGCAAGCACAGGCAGCACAGCAAGCAGAGGCAGCACAGCAAGCACAGGCAGCAAGCACAGGCAGCACACCAAGCACAGGCAGCACAGCAAGCACTGCAAGCACAGGCAGCAAGCACAGGCAGCACAGCAAGCACAGGCAGCAAGCACAGGCAGCACAGCAAGCACAGGCAGCAAGCACAGGCAGCACAGCAAGCACAGGCAGCAAGCACAGGCAGCTCAGGCAGCACAGGCAGCAAGCACAGGCAGCACAGGCAGCATAGCAAGCACAGGCAGCACAGCAAGCACAGGCAGCAAGCACAGGCAGCACAGCAAGCACAGGCAGCACAGAAAGCACAGGCAGCACAGCAAGCACAGGCAGCAAGTACAGGCAGCAAACACAGGCAGCACAGCAAGCACAGGCAGCAAGCACAGGCAGCAAGCACAGGCAGCACAGCAAGCACAGGCAGCACAGAAAGCACAGGCAGCACAGCAAGCACAGGCAGCAAGCACAGGTAGCACAGCAAGCACAGGCAGCAAACACAGGCAGCACAGCAAGCACAGGCAACAAGCACAGGCAACAAGCACAGGCAGCACAGCAAGCACAGGCAGCACAGCAAGCACAGGCAGCAAGCACAGGCAGCAAACACAGGCAGCACAGCAAGCACAGGCAGCAAGCACAGGCAGCACAGCAAACACAGGCAGCACAGCAAGCACAGGCAGCAAGCACAGGTAGCACAGCAAGCACAGGCAGCACAGCAAGCACAGGCAGCAAGCACAGGCAGCACAGCAAACACAGGCAGCACAGCAAGCACAGGCAGCAAGCACAGGCAGCAAAGCAAGCACAGGCAGCACAGCAAACACAGGCAGCACAGCAAGCACAGGCAGCAAGCACAGGTAGCACGGGCAGCACAGCAAGCACAGGCAGCAAGCACAGACAGCACAGCAAGCACAGGCAACACAGCAAGCACAGGCAGCACAGCAAGCACAGGCAGCAAGCACAGACAGCACAGCAAGCACAGGCAACACAGCAAACACAGGCAGCAAGCACAGGCAGCACAGCAAGCACAGGCAGCAAGCACAGGCAGCACAGCAAGCACAGACAGCAAGCACAGGCAGCAAGCACAGGCAGCACAGCAAGCACAGGCAGCAAGCACAGGCAGCGCAGCAAGCACAGGCAGCACAGCAAGCACAGGCAGCAAGTACAGACAGCACAGCAAGCACAGGCAGCACAGCAAGCACAGGCAGCAAGCACAGGCAGCACAGCAAGCACAGGCAGCAAGCACAGGCAGCACAGCAATCACAGGCAGCAAGCACAGGCAGCACAGCAAGCACAGGCAGCACAGCAAGCACAGGCAGCAAGCACAGGCAGCACAGCAAGCACAGGCAGCAAGCACAGGTAGCACAGCAAGCACAGGCAGCACAGGCAGCAAACACAGGCAGCACAGCAAGCACAGGCAGCAAGCACAGGCAGCACACCAAGCACAGGCAGCAAGCACAGGCAGCACACCAATCACAGGCAGCACAGCAAGCACAGCAAGCATAGGCAGCAAGCACAGGCCGCACACCAAGCACAGGCAGCACAGCAAGCACAGCAAGCACAGGCAGCAAGCACAGGCAGCACAGCAAGCACAGCAAGCACAACAAGCACAGGCAGCACAGCAAGCACAGGCAGCAAGCACAGGCAGCACAGGCAGCATAGCAAGCACAGGCAGCACAGGCAGCAAGCACAGGCAGCACACCAAGCACAGGCAGCACAGCAAGCACAGGCAGCACAGCAAGCACAACAAGCACAGGCAGCACAGCAAGCACAGGCAGCAAGCACAGGCAGCACAGCAAGCACAGGCAGCAAGCACAGGCAGCACACCAAGCACAGGCAGCACAGCAAGCACAGGCAGCAAGTACAGGCAGCAAACACAGGCAGCACAGCAAGCACAGGCAGCAAGCACAGGCAGCAAGCACAGGCAGCACAGCAAGCACAGGCAGCACAGAAAGCACAGCAAGCACAACAAGCACAGGCAGCACAGGCAGCAAGCACAGGCAGCAAGCACAGGCAGCACAGCAAGCACAGGCAGCACAGCAGAGGCAGCAAGCACAGGCAGCACAAGAAGCACAGGCAGCACAGCAAGCACAGGCAGCAAGCAGAGGCAGCAAGCACAGGCAGCACAGCAAGCACAGGCAGCAAGCACAGACAGCACAGCAAGCACAGGCAGCACAGCAAGCACAGGCAGCAAGCAGAGGCAGCAAGCACAGGCAGCACAGCAAGCACAGGCAGCAAGCACAGACAGCACAGCAAGCACAGGCAGCAAGCACAGGCAGCACAGCAAGCACAGGCAGCAAGCACAGGCATGTTAGAAACCTGCAAAATAGCTCGACGAGATGTGTTCGTTTTAGCGATTCTGGGGGAAGTGCAGAGGGGTCAAGCTCCGTTCTCTTTCCAACAGGCAAAGCCTGCTCCGATCGTCGGCGAGATTCACTCTCGCATTTGTATACAATGCTTACTCTTACTGAGACGCAGGTCTATGCACCGGCCGCCGAGGTAAACATATGATCCGCGACTCTCGGCGCCTCCAAAAACAGGTGACACAGCAACGCACTGTCGTGTGCCACTGTCGAATTACCGCGTGTTATGTGCGAAATCAAATGCATCGGTAACAGGCAGCACAGCAAGCACAGGCAGCACAGCAAGCACAGGCAGCAAGCACAGGCAGCACAGCAAGCACAGGCAGCAAGCACAGGCAGCAAGCACAGGCAGCACAGGCAGCACAGCGAGCACAGGCAGCAAGCACAGGCAGCACAGCAAGCACAGGCAGCAAGCACAGGCAGCAAGCACAGGCAGCACAGCAAGCACAGGCAGCACAGCAAGCACAACAAGCACAGGCAGCACAGCAAGCACAGGCAGCAAGCACAGGCAGCAAGCACAGGCAGCAAGCACATGCAGCAAGCACAGGCAGCACAGGCAGCATAGCAAGCACAGGCAGCACAGGCAGCAAGCACAGGCAGCACAGCAAGCACAGGCAGCAAGCACAGGCAGCACAGCAAGCACAGGCAGCAAACATAGGCAGCACAGCAAGCACAGGCTGCACAGCAAACACAGGCAGCAAGCACAGGTAGCACAGCAAGCACAGGCAGCACAGCAAGCACAGGCAGCAAGCACAGGCAGCAAGCACAGGCAGCACAGGCAGCATAGCAAGCACAGGCAGCACAGGCAGCAAGCACAGGCAGCACAGCAAGCACAGGCAGCAAGCACAGGCAGCACAGGCAGCAAGCACAGGCAGCACACCAAGCACAGGCAGCACAGCAAGCACAGGCAGCAAGCACAGGCAACAAGCACAGGCAGCACAGCAAGCACAGGCAGCAAGCACAGGCAGCACAGCATGCACAGGCAGCAAGCACAGGCAGCACAGCAAGCACAGGCAGCAAGCACAGGCAGCAAGCACAGGCAGCACAGGCAGCACAGCAAGCACAGGCAGCAAGCACAGACAGCACAGCAAGCACAGGCAGCACAGCAAGCACAGGCAGCAAGCACAGGCAGCACAGCAAGCACAGGCAGCAAGCACAGGCAGCACAGGCAGCACAGCAAGCACAGGCAGCACAGCAAGCACAGGCAGCAAGCACAGGCAGCACAGCAAACACAGGCAGCAAGCACAGGCAGCACAGCAAGCACAGGCAGCACAGCAAGCAGAGGCAGCACAGCAAGCACAGGCAGCAAGCACAGGCAGCACACCAAGCACAGGCAGCACAGCAAGCACAGGCAGCAAGCACAGGCAGCACAGCAAGCACAGGCAGCAAGCACAGGCAGCACAGCAAGCACAGGCAGCAAGCACAGGCAGCTCAGGCAACACAGGCAGCAAGCACAGGCAGCACAGCAAGCACAGGCAGCAAGCACAGGCAGCACAGCAAGCACAGGCAGCACAGAAAGCACAGGCAGCACAGCAAGCACAGGCAGCAAGTACAGGCAGCAAACACAGGCAGCACAGCAAGCACAGGCAGCAAGCAAGCACAGGCAGCACACCAAGCACAGGCAGCACTGCAAGCACAGGCAGCAGAGGCAGCACAGCAAGCACAGGCAGCAAGCACAGGCAGCACAGCAAGCACAGGCAGCAAGCACAGGCAGCAGAGGAAGCACAGGCAGCACAGCAAGCACAGGCAGCAAGCACAGGCATGTTAGAAATCCGCAAAATAGCTCGACGAGATGTGTTCGTTTTAGCGATTCTGGGGGAAGTGTAGAGGGGTCAAGCTCCGTCCTCTTTCCAACAGGCAAAGCCTGCTCCGATCGTCGGCGAGATTCACTCTCGCATTTGTATACAATGCTTACTCTTACTGAGACGCAGGTCAATGCACCGGGCGCCGAGGTAAACATTTGATCCGCGACTCTCGGCGCCTCCAAAAACAGGTGACACAGCAACGCACTGTCGTGTGCCACTGTCGAATTACCGCGTGTTATGGGCGAAATCAAATGCATCGCTAACAGGCAGCACAGCAAGCACAGGCAGCAAGCACAGGCAGCACAGCAAGCACAGGCAGCAAGCACAGGCAGCAAGCACAGGCAGCACAGGCAGCAAGCAAGCACAGGCAGCACACCAAGCACAGGCAGCACAGCAAGCACAGGCAGCAAGCACAGGCAGCACAGCAAGCACAGGCAGCAAGCACAGGCAGCACAGCAAGCACAGGCAGCAAGCACAGGCAGCTCAGGCAGCACAGGCAGCAAGCACAGGCAGCACAGCAAGCACAGGCAGCACAGCAAGTAGAGGCAGCACAGCAAGCACAGGCAGCAAGCACAGGCAGCACACCAAGCACAGGCAGCACAGCAAGCACTGCAAGCACAGGCAGCAAGCACAGGCAGCACAGCAAGCACAGGCAGCAAGCACAGGCAGCACAGCAAGCACAGGCAGCAAGCACAGGCAGCAAGCACAGGCAGCTCAGGCAGCACAGGCAGCAAGCACAGGCAGCACAGCAAGCACAGGCAGCAAGCACAGGCAGCACTGCAAGCACTGGCAGCACAGGCAGCACAGCACAGGCAGCACAGCAAGCACATGCGGCAAGCACAGGCAGCTCAGGCAGCACAGGCAGCAAGCACAGGCAGCACAGCAAGCACAGGCAGCACAGGCAGCAAGCACAGGCAGCACAGCAAGCACAGGCAGCAAGTACAGGCAGCACAGCAAGCACAGGCAGCAAGCACAGGCAGCACAGGCAGCACAGCAAGCACAGGCAGCACAGCAAGCACAGGCAGCATAGCAAGTACAGCAAGCACAGGCAGCAAGCACAGGCAGCACAGCAAGCACAGGCAGCACAGCAAGCACAGGCAGCAAGCACAGGCAGCACAGCAAGCACAGGCAGCAAGCACAGGCAGCACAGGCAGCACAGCAAGCACAGGCAGCACAGCAAGCACAGGCAGCAAGCACAGGCAGCACAGCAAACACAGGCAGCAAGCACAGGCAGCACAGCAAGCACAGGCAGCACAGCAAGCACAGGCAGCAAGCACAGGCAGCACACCAAGCACAGGCAGCACAGCAAGCACTGCAAGCACAGGCAGCAAGCACAGGCAGCACAGCAAGCACAGGCAGCAAGTACAGGCAGCAAACACAGGCAGCACATCAAGCACAGGCAGCAAGCACAGGCAGCAAGCACAGGCAGCACAGCAAGCACAGGCAGCACAGAAAGCACAGGCAGCACAGCAAGCACAGGCAGCAAGCATAGGTAGCACAGCAAGCACAGGCAGCAAACACAGGCAGCACAGGCAACAAGCACAGGCAGCACAGCAAGCACAGGCAGCACAGCAAGCACAGGCAGCAAGCACAGGCAGCACAGCAAGCACAGGCAGCAAGCACAGGCAGCAAGCACAGGCAGCACAGCAAGCACAGGCAGCACAGCAAGCACAGCAAGCACAATAAGCACGGGTAGCACAGCAAGCACAGGCAGCACAGCAAGCACAGGCAGCAAGCAGAGGCAGCAAGCACAGGCAGCACAGCAAGCACAGGCAGCAAGCAGAGGCAGCAAGCACAGGCAGCACAGCAAGCACAGGCAGCAAGCACAGACAGCACAGCAAGCACAGGCAGCAAACACAGGCAGCACAGCAAGCACAGGCAGCACAGCAAACACAGGCAGCAAGCACAGGTAGCACAGCAAGCACAGGCAGCACAGCAAGCACAGGCAGCAAGCACAGGCAGCAAACACAGGCAGCACAGCAAGCACAGGCAGCAAGCACAGGCAGCACAGCAAGCACAGGTAGCACAGCAAGCACAGGCAGCACAGCAAGCACAGGCAGCAAACACAGGCAGCACAGCAAGCACAGCAAGCACAGGCAGCAAGCACAGGCAGCACACCAAGCACAGGCAGCAAGCACAGGCAGCACACCAATCACAGGCAGCACAGCAAGCATAGGCAGCAAGCACAGGCCGCACACCAAGCACAGGCAGCACAGCAAGCACAGCAAGCACAGGCAGCAAGCACAGGCAGCACAGCAAGCACAGCAAGCACAACAAGCACAGGCAGCACAGCAAGCACAGGCAGCAAGCACAGGCAGCACAGGCAGCATAGCAAGCACAGGCAGCACAGGCAGCGAGCACAGGCAGCACAGGCAGCAAGCACAGGCAGCACACCAAGCACAGGCAGCACAGCAAGCACAGGCAGCAAGCACAGGCAGCACAGCAAGCACAGGCAGCAAGCACAGGCAGCACAGCAAGCACAGGCAGCACAGCAAGCACAGGCAGCAAGCACAGGTAGCACAGCAAGCACAGGCAGCACAGCAAGCACAGGCAGCAAGCACAGGCAGCACAGCAAACACAGGCAGCACAGCAAGCACAGGCAGCAAGCACAGGCAGCAAAGCAAGCACAGGCAGCACAGCAAACACAGGCAGCACAGCAAGCACAGGCAGCAAGCACAGGTAGCACAGCAAGCACAGGCAGCAAGCACAGGCAGCAAACACAGGCAGCGCAGGCAGCACAGCAAGCACAGGCAGCAAGCACAGGCAGCACAGCAAGCACAGGCAACACAGCAAACACAGGCAGCAAGCACAGGCAGCACAGGCAGCATAGCAAGCACAGGCAGCACAGGCAGCGAGCACAGGCAGCACAGGCAGCAAGCACAGGCAGCACACCAAGCACAGGCAGCACAGCAAGCACAGGCAGCAAGCACAGGCAGCACAGCAAGCACAGGCAGCAAGCACAGGCAGCACAGCAAGCACAGGCAGCAAGCACAGGCAGCACAGCATGCACAGGCAGCAAGCACAGGCAGCACAGCAAGCACAGGCAGCATAGCAAGCACAGGTAGCACAGGCAGCAAGCACAGGCAGCAAGCACAGGCAGCAAAGCAAGCACAGGCAGCAAGCACAGGCAGCAAGCACAGGCAGCACAGCAAGCACAGGCAGCAAGCACAGGCAGCACAGGCAGCACAGCAAGCACAGGCAGCACAGCAAGCACAGGCAGCAAGCACAGGCAGCACAGCAAGCACAGGCAGCAAGCACAGGCAGCACAGCAAACACAGGCAGCACAGCAAGCACAGGCAGCAAGCACAGGTAGCACAGCAAGCACAGGCAGCACAGCAAGCACAGGCAGCAAGCACAGGCAGCACAGCAAACACAGGCAGCACAGCAAGCACAGGCAGCAAGCACAGGCAGCAAAGCAAGCACAGGCAGCACAGCAAACACAGGCAGCACAGCAAGCACAGGCAGCAAGCACAGGTAGCACAGCAAGCACAGGCAGCAAGCACAGGCAGCAAACACAGGCAGCGCAGGCAGCACAGCAAGCACAGGCAGCAAGCACAGGCAGCACAGCAAGCACAGGCAACACAGCAAACACAGGCAGCACAGCAAACACAGGTAGCAAACACAGGCAGCACACCAAGCACAGGCAGCACAGCAAGCACAGGCAGCAAGCACAGGCAGCACAGACAGCACAGCAAGCACAGGCAGCACAGGCAGCAAGCACAGGCAGCACAGCAAGCTCAGGCAGCAAGCACAGGCAGCACAGGCAGCACAGCAAGCACAGGCAGCACAGCAAGCACAGGCAGCAAGCACAGGCAGCACAGCAAACACAGGCAGCAAGCACAGGCAGCACACCAAGCACAGGCAGTACAGCAAGCACAGGCAGCAAGCACAGGCAGCACAGCGAGCACAGGCAGCACAGGCAGCAAGCACAGGCAGCACACCAAGCACAGGCAGCACAGCAAGCACAGGCAGCACAGCAAGCACAACAAGCACAGGCAGCACAGCAAGCACAGGCAGCAAGCACAGGCAGCACAGCAAGCACAGGCAGCAAGCACAGGCAGCACAGGCAGCACAGCAAGCACAGGCAGCACAGGCAGCAAGCACACACAGCACAGCAAGCACAGGCAGCACAGCAAGCACAGGCAGCAAGCACAGGCAGCACAGCAAGCACAGGCAGCAAGCACAGGCAGCACAGCAAACACAGGCAGCACAGCAAGCACAGGCAGCAAGCACAGGTAGCACAGCAAGCACAGGCAGCACAGCAAGCACAGGCAGCAAGCACAGGCAGCACAGCAAACACAGGCAGCACAGCAAGCACAGGCAGCAAGCACAGGCAGCAAAGCAAGCACAGGCAGCACAGCAAACACAGGCAGCACAGCAAGCACAGGCAGCAAGCACAGGTAGCACAGGCAGCACAGCAAGCACAGGCAGCAAGCACAGGCAGCACAGCAAACACAGGCAGCAAGCACAGGCAGCACAGCAAGCACAGGCAGCACAGCAAGCAGAGGCAGCACAGCAAGCACAGGCAGCAAGCACAGGCAGCACACCAAGCACAGGCAGCACAGCAAGCACTGCAAGCACAGGCAGCAAGCACAGGCAGCACAGCAAGCACAGGCAGCAAGTACAGGCAGCAAACACAGGCAGCACAGCAAGCACAGGCAGCAAGCACAGGCAGCAAGCACAGGCAGCACAGCAAGCACAGGCAGCACAGAAAGCACAGGCAGCACAGCAAGCACAGGCAGCAAGCATAGGTAGCACAGCAAGCACAGGCAGCAAACACAGGCAGCACAGGCAACAAGCACAGGCAGCACAGCAAGCACAGGCAGCACAGCAAGCACAGGCAGCAAGCACAGGCAGCACAGCAAGCACAGGCAGCAAGCACAGGCAGCAAGCACAGGCAGCACAGCAAGCACAGGCAGCAAGCACAGACAGCACAGCAAGCACAGGCAGCACAGCAAGCACAGGCAGCAAGCACAGGCAGCACAGCAAGCACAGGCAGCAAGCACAGGCAGCACAGGCAGCACAGCAAGCACAGGCAGCACAGCAAGCACAGGCAGCAAGCACAGGCAGCACAGCAAACACAGGCAGCAAGCACAGGCAGCACAGCAAGCACAGGCAGCACAGCAAGCAGAGGCAGCACAGCAAGCACAGGCAGCAAGCACAGGCAGCACACCAAGCACAGGCAGCACAGCAAGCACTGCAAGCACAGGCAGCAAGCACAGGCACCACAGCAAGCACAGGCAGCAAGCACAGGCAGCAAACACAGGCAGCACATCAAGCACAGGCAGCACAGCAAGCACAGGCAGCAAGCACAGGCAGCACAGCAAACACAGGCAGCACAGCAAGCACAGGCAGCAAGCACAGGCAGCAAAGCAAGCACAGGCAGCACAGCAAAGACAGGCAGCACAGCAAGCACAGGCAGCAAGCACAGGTAGCACAGGCAGCACAGCAAGCACAGGCAGCAAGCACAGGCAGTAAACACAGGCAGCACAGGCAGCACAGCAAGCACAGGCAGCAAGCACAGGCAGCACAGCAAGCACAGGCAACACAGCAAACACAGGCAGCACAGCAAACACAGGTAGCAAACACAGGCAGCACAGCAAGTACAGGCAGCAAGCGCAGGTAGCACAGCACGCACAGGCAGCACAGCAAGCACAGGCAGCAAGCACAGGCAGCAAACACAGGCAGCACAGCAAGCACAGGCAGCACAGAAAGCACAGGCAGCAAGCACAGGCAGAACAGCAAACACAGGCAGCACAGCAAGCACATGCAGCAAGCACAGGCAGCACAGCAAGCACAGGCAGCACAGCAAGCACAGGCAGCAAGCACAGGTAGCACAGCAAGCACAGGCAGCACAGCAAGCACAGGCAGCAAGCACAGGTAGCACAGCAAGCACAGGCAGCACAGCAAGCACAGGCAGCAAGCACAGGCAGCAAACACAGGCAGCACAGCAAGCACAGGCAGCAAGCACAGGCAGCACAGCAAGCACAGGCAGCAAGCACAGGCAGCACAGCAAGCAAGCAAGCACAGAAAGCACAGGCAGCACAGCAAGCACAGGCAGCAAGCACAGGTAGCACAGCAAGCACAGGCAGCACAGCAAGCACAGGCAGCAAGCACAGGCAGCAAACACAGGCAGCACAGCAAGCACAGGCAGCAAGCACAGGCAGCACAGCAAGCACAGGCAGCAAGCACAGGCAGCACAGCAAGCACAGGCAGCACAGCAAGCACAGGCAGCACAGCAAGCACAGGCAGCAAGCACAGGTAGCACAGCAAGCACAGGCAGCACAGCACAGGTAGCACAGCAAGCACAGGCAGCAAGCACAGGCAGCACAGCAAGCACAGACATCAAGCACAGGCAGCAAGCACAGGCAGCAAGCACAGGCAGCACAGCAAGTACAGGCAGCAAGCACAGGCAGCACAGCAATCACAGGCAGCAAGGACAGGCAGCAAGCACAGGCAGCACAGCAAGCACAGGCAGCAAGCAAGCACAGGCAGCACACCAAGCACAGGCAGCACAGGCAGCAAGCACAGGCAGCACAGCAAGCACAGGTAGCACAGCAAGCACAGGCAGCACAGCAAGCACAGGCAGCAAGCACAGGCAGCACAGCAAGCACAGGCAGCAAGCACAGGTAGCACAGCAAGCACAGGCAGCACAGCAAGCGCAGGCAGCAAGCACAGGCAGCAAACACAGGCAGCACAGCAAGCACTGGCAGCAAGCACAGGCAGCACAGCAAACACTGGCAGCACAGCAAGCACAGGCAGCAAGCACAGGCAGCACAGCAAACACAGGCAGCACAGCAAGCCCAGGCAGCAAGCACAGGCAGAACAGCAAGCACAGGCAGCAAGCACAGGCAGCACAGGCAGCACAGCGAGTACAGGCAGCACAGCAAGCACAGGCAGCAAGCACAGGCAGCAAGCACAGGCAGCACAGCAAGTAGAGGCAGCAAGCACAGGCAGCACAGCAATCACAGGCAGCAAGCACAGGCAGCAAACACAGGCAGCCCAGCAAGCACAGGCAGCACAGCAAGCACAGGCAGCAAGCACAGGCAGCACAGCAAACACAGGCAGCACAGCAAGCACAGGTAGCACAGCAAGCACAGGCAGCAAGCACAGGCAGCACAGCAAGCACAGGCAGCACAGAAAGCACAGGCAGCACAGCAAGCACAGGCAGCAAGCACAGGTAGCACAGCAAGCACAGGCAGCACAGCACAGGTAGCACAGCAAGCACAGGCAGCAAGCACAGACATCAAGCACAGGCAGCAAGCACAGGCAGCAAGCACAGGCAGCACAGCAAGTACAGGCAGCAAGCACAGGCAGCAAGCACAGGCAGCACAGCAATCACAGGCAGCAAGGACAGGCAGCAAGCACAGGCAGCACAGCAAGCACAGGCAGCAAGCAAGCACAGGCAGCACACCAAGCACAGGCAGCACAGGCAGCAAGCACAGGCAGCACAGCAAGCACAGGTAGCACAGTAAGCACAGGCAGCACAGGCAGCAAGCACAGGCAGCACAGCAAGCACAGGCAGCAAGCACAGGTAGCACAGCAAGCACAGGCAGCACAGCAAGCGCAGGCAGCAAGCACAGGCAGCAAACACAGGCAGCACAGCAAGCACTGGCAGCAAGCACAGGCAGCACAGCAAACACTGGCAGCACAGCAAGCACAGGCAGCAAGCACAGGCAGCACAGCAAACACAGGCAGCACAGCAAGCCCAGGCAGCAAGCACAGGCAGAACAGCAAGCACAGGCAGCAAGCACAGGCAGCACAGGCAGCACAGCGAGTACAGGCAGCACAGCAAGCACAGGCAGCAAGCACAGGCAGCAAGCACAGGCAGCACAGCAAGTAGAGGCAGCAAGCACAGGCAGCACAGCAATCACAGGCAGCAAGCACAGGCAGCAAACACAGGCAGCCCAGCAAGCACAGGCAGCACAGCAAGCACAGGCAGCAAGCACAGGCAGCACAGCAAACACAGGCAGCACAGCAAGCACAGGTAGCACAGCAAGCACAGGCAGCAAGCACAGGCAGCAAACACAGGCAGCACAGCAAGCACAGGCAGCAAGCACAGGCAGCACAGCAAACACAGGCAGCACAGCAAGCACAGGCAGCAAGCACAGGTAGCACAGCAAGCACAGGCAGCACAGCAAGCACAGGCAGCAAGCACAGGCAGCACAGCAAGCACAGGCAGCAAGCACAGGCATGTTAGAAACCTGCAAAATAGCTCGACGAGATGTGTTCGTTTTAGCGATTCTGGGGGAAGTGCAGAGGGGTCAAGCTCCGTTCTCTTTCCAACAGGCAAAGCCTGCTCCGATCGTCGGCGAGATTCACTCTCGCATTTGTATACAATGCTTACTCTTACTGAGACGCAGGTCTATGCACCGGCCGCCGAGGTAAACATATGATCCGCGACTCTCGGCGCCTCCAAAAACAGGTGACACAGCAACGCACTGTCGTGTGCCACTGTCGAATTACCGCGTGTTATGGGCGAAATCAAATGCATCGGTAACAGGCAGCACAGCAAGCACAGGCAGCACAGCAAGCACAGGCAGCAAGCACAGGCAGCACAGCAAGCACAGGCAGCAAGCACAAGCAGCACAGCAAGCACAGGCAGCAAGCACAGCAAGCACAGGCAGCACAACAAGCACAGGCGGCACAGGCAGCACAGCAAGCACAGGCAGCACAGCAAGCACAGGCAGCAAGCAGAGGCAGCAAGCACAGGCAGCACAGCAAGCACAGGCAGCAAGCAGAGGCAGCAAGCACAGGCAGCACAGCAAGCACAGGCAGCAAGCACAGACAGCACAGCAAGCACAGGCAGCACAGCAAGCACAGGCAGCAAGCAGAGGCAGCAAGCACAGGCAGCACAGCAAGCACAGGCAGCACAGCAAGCACAGACAGCACAGCAAGCACAGGCAGCAAGCACAGGCAGCACAGCAAGCACAGGCAGCAAGCACAGGCAGCACAGCAAGCAGAGGCAGCACAGCAAGCACAGGCAGCAAGCACAGGCAGCACAGCAAACACAGGCAGCACAGCAAGCCCAGGCAGCAAGCACAGGCAGCACAGCAAGCACAGAGAGCAAGCACAGGCAGCAAGCAAGCACAGGCAGCAAGCACAGGCAGCACAGCAAGCACAGGCAGCAAGCAAGCACAGGCAGCACACCAAGCACAGGCAGCACAGCAAGCACAGTCAGCAGAGGCAGCACAGCAAGCACAGGCAGCAAGCACAGGCAGCACAGCAAGCACAGGCAGCAAGCACAGGCAGCACAGGCAGCACAGCAAGCACAGGCAGCACAGGCAGCAAGCACAGACAGCACAGCAAGCACAGGCAGCACAGCAAGCACAGGCAGCAAGCACAGGCAGCACAGCAAGCACAGGCAGCAAGCACAGGCAGCACAGCAAGCACAGACAGCACAGCAAGCACAGGCAGCAAGTACAGACAGCACAGCAAGCACAGGCAGCACAGCAAGCACAGGCAGCAAGCACAGGCAGCACACCAAGCACAGGCAGCACAGCAAGCACAGGCAGCAAGCACAGGCAGCACAGCAAGCACTGCAAGCACAGGCAGCAAGCACAGGCAGCACAGCAAGCACAGGCAGCAAGCACAGGCAGCACAGCAAGCACAGGCAGCAAGCACACGCAGCACAGCAAGCACAGGCAGCAAGCACAGGCAGCTCAGGCAGCACAGGCAGCAAGCACAGGCAGCACAGGCAGCATAGCAAGCACAGGCAGCACAGCAAGCACAGGCAGAAAGCACAGGCAGCACAGCAAGCACAGGCAGCACAGCAAGCACAGGCAGCACAGCAAGCACAGGCAGCAAGTACAGGCAGCAAACACAGGCAGCACAGCAAGCACAGGCAGCAAGCACAGGCAGCAAGCACAGGCAGCACAGCAAGCACAGGCAGCACAGAAAGCACAGCAAGCACAACAAGCACAGGCAGCACAGCAAGCACAGGCAGCAAGCACAGGCAGCACAGCAAGCACAGGCAGCAAGCACAGGCAGCACAGCAAGCACAGGCAGCAAGCACAGGCAGCACAGCAAGCACAGACAGCAAGCACAGGCAGCAAGCACAGGCAGCACAGCAAGCACAGGCAGCAAGCACAGGCAGCAAGCACAGACAGCACAGCAAGCACAGGCAGCACAGCAAGCACAGGCAGCAAGCACAGGCAGCACAGCAAGCACAGGCAGCAAGCACAGGCAGCACAGGCAGCACAGCAAGCACAGGCAGCAAGCACAGGCAGCACAGCAAACACAGGCAGCAAGCACAGGCAGCACAGCAAGCACAGGCAGCACAGGCAGCATAGCAAGCACAGGCAGCAAGCACAGGCAGCACAGCAAGCACAGGCAGCAAGCACAGGCAGCACAGCAAGCACAGGCAGCAAGCACAGGCAGCACAGCAAGCACAGGCAGCAAGCACAGGCAGCACAGCAAGCACAGGCAGCAAGCACAGGCAGCTCAGGCAGCACAGGCAGCAAGCACAGGCAGCACAGGCAGCATAGCAAGCACAGGCAGCACAGCAAGCACAGGCAGCAAGCACAGGCAGCACAGCAAGCACAGGCAGCACAGAAAGCACAGGCAGCACAGCAAGCACAGGCAGCACAGCAAGCACAGGCAGCAAGTACAGGCAGCAAACACAGGCAGCACAGCAAGCACAGGCAGCAAGCACAGGCAGCAAGCACAGGCAGCACAGCAAGCACAGGCAGCACAGAAAGCACAGGCAGCACAGCAAGCACAGGCAGCAAGCACAGGCAGCAAACACAGGCAGCACAGCAAGCACAGGCAGCAAGCACAGGCAGCACAGCAAACACAGGCAGCAAGCACAGGCAGCACACCAAGCACAGGCAGTACAGCAAGCACAGGCAGCAAGCACAGGCAGCACAGCGAGCACAGGCAGCACAGGCAGCAAGCACAGGCAGCACACCAAGCACAGGCAGCACAGCAAGCACAGGCAGCACAGCAAGCACAACAAGCACAGGCAGCACAGCAAGCACAGGCAGCACAGGCAGCAAGCACAGGCAGCACACCAAGCACAGGCAGCACAGCAAGCACAGGCAGCACAGCAAGCACAGCAAGCACAACAAGCACAGGCAGCACAGCAAGCACAGGCAGCAAGCACAGGCAGCACAGCAAGCACAGGCAGCAAGCACAGGCAGCACAGGCAGCACAGCAAGCACAGGCAGCACAGGCAGCAAGCACAGACAGCACAGCAAGCACAGGCAGCACAGCAAGCACAGGCAGCAAGCACAGGCAGCACAGCAAGCACAGGCAGCAAGCACAGGCAGCACAGCAAACACAGGCAGCACAGCAAGCACAGGCAGCAAGCACAGGTAGCACAGCAAGCACAGGCAGCACAGCAAGCACAGGCAGCAAGCACAGGCAGCACAGCAAACACAGGCAGCACAGCAAGCACAGGCAGCAAGCACAGGCAGCAAAGCAAGCACAGGCAGCACAGCAAACACAGGCAGTACAGCAAGCACAGGCAGCAAGCACAGGTAGCACAGGCAGCACAGCAAGCACAGGCAGCAAGCACAGGCAGCAAACACAGGCAGCGCAGGCAGCACAGCAAGCACAGGCAGCAAGCACAGGCAGCACAGCAAGCACAGGCAACACAGCAAACACAGGCAGCACAGCAAACACAGGCAGCACAGCAAACACAGGTAGCAAACACAGGCAGCACAGCAAGCAAAGGCAGCAAGCACAGGCAGCAAGCACAGGCAGCAAGCACAGGCAGCACAGCAAGCACAGGCAGCACAGCAAGCACAGACAGCAAGCACAGGCAGCAAGCACAGGCAGCACAGCAAGCACAGGCAGCAAGCACAGGCAGCGCAGCAAGCACAGGCAGCAAGTACAGACAGCACAGCAAGCACAGGCAGCACAGCAAGCACAGGCAGCAAGCACAGGCAGCACACCAAGCACAGGCAGCACAGCAAGCACAGGCAGCAAGCACAGGCCGCACAGCAAGCACAGGCAGCAAGCACAGGCAGCACAGCAAGCACAGGCAGCAAGCACAGGCAGCACAGCATGCACAGGCAGCAAGCACAGGCAGCACAGCAAGCACAGGCAGCATAGCAAGCACAGGTAGCACAGGCAGCAAGCACAGGCAGCAAGCACAGGCAGCAAAGCAAGCACAGGCAGCAAGCACAGGCAGCACAGCAAGCACAGGCAGCAAGCACAGGCAGCACAGGCAGCACAGCAAGCACAGGCAGCAAGCACAGACAGCACAGCAAGCACAGGCAGCACAGCAAGCACAGGCAGCAAGCACAGGCAGCACAGCAAGCACAGGCAGCAAGCACAGGCAGCACAGGCAGCACAGCAAGCACAGGCAGCACAGCAAGCACAGGCAGCAAGCACAGGCAGCACAGCAAACACAGGCAGCAAGCACAGGCAGCACAGCAAGCACAGGCAGCACAGCAAGCAGAGGCAGCACAGCAAGCACAGGCAGCAAGCACAGGCAGCACACCAAGCACAGGCAGCACAGCAAGCACTGCAAGCACAGGCAGCAAGCACAGGCAGCACAGCAAGCACAGGCAGCAAGTACAGGCAGCAAACACAGGCAGCACAGCAAGCACAGGCAGCAAGCACAGGCAGCAAGCACAGGCAGCACAGCAAGCACAGGCAGCACAGAAAGCACAGGCAGCACAGCAAGCACAGGCAGCAAGCATAGGTAGCACAGCAAGCACAGGCAGCAAACACAGGCAGCACAGGCAACAAGCACAGGCAGCACAGCAAGCACAGGCAGCACAGGCAGCAAGCACAGGCAGCACAGCAAGCACAGGCAGCAAGCACAGGCAGCAAGCACAGGCAGCACAGCAAGCACAGGCAGCAAGCACAGGCAGCACAGCAAACACAGGCAGCACAGCAAGCACAGGCAGCAAGCACAGGTAGCACAGCAAGCACAGGCAGCACAGCAAGCACAGGCAGCAAGCACAGGCAGCACAGCAAACACAGGCAGCACAGCAAGCACAGGCAGCAAGCACAGGCAGCAAAGCAAGCACAGGCAGCACAGCAAACACAGGCAGCACAGCAAGCACAGGCAGCAAGCACAGGTAGCACAGGCAGCACAGCAAGCACAGGCAGCAAGCACAGGCAGCACACCAAGCACAGGCAGCACACCAAGCACAGCAAGCACAGGCAGCAAGCACAGGCAGCTCAGGCAGCACAGGCAGCAAGCACAGGCAGCACAGCAAGCACAGGCAGCACAGCAAGTAGAGGCAGCACAGCAAGCACAGGCAGCAAGCACAGGCAGCACACCAAGCACAGGCAGCACAGCAAGCACTGCAAGCACAGGCAGCAAGCACAGGCAGCACAGCAAGCACAGGCAGCAAGCACAGGCAGCAAGCACAGGCAGCTCAGGCAGCACAGGCAGCAAGCACAGGCAGCACAGCAAGCACAGGCAGCAAGCACAGGCAGCACTGCAAGCACTGGCAGCACAGGCAGCACAGCACAGGCAGCACAGCAAGCACATGCGGCAAGCACAGGCAGCTCAGGCAGCACAGGCAGCAAGCACAGGCAGCACAGCAAGCACAGGCAGCACAGGCAGCAAGCACAGGCAGCACAGCAAGCACAGGCAGCAAGTACAGGCAGCACAGCAAGCACAGGCAGCAAGCACAGGCAGCACAGGCAGCACAGCAAGCACAGGCAGCACAGCAAGCACAGGCAGCATAGCAAGTACAGCAAGCACAGGCAGCAAGCACAGGCAGCACAGCAAGCACAGGCAGCAAGCACAGGCAGCACAGGAAGCACAGGCAGCAAGCACAGGCAGCACAGCAAGCACAGGCAGCACACCAAGTACAGGCAGCAAGCACAGGCAGCACAGCAAGCAGAGGCAGCACACCAAGCACAGGCAGCACACCAAGCGCAGGCAGCACAGCAAGCACAGGCAGCAAGCACAGGCAGCACAGCAAGCACAGACAGCAAGCACAGGCAGCACAGGCAGCAAGCACAGGCAGCACACCAAGCACAGGCAGCACAGCAAGCACAGGCAGCACAACAAGCACAGGCAGCACAGCAAGCACAGGCAGCAAGCACAGGCAGCACAGCAAGCACAGGCAGCACGCACAGGCAGCACAGGCAGCAAGCACAGGTAGCACAGCAAGCACAGGCAGCACAGCAAGCACAGGCAGCAAGCACAGGCAGCACGCACAGGCAGCACAGGCAGCACGCACAGGCAGCACAGGCAGCACAGGCAGCACAGCAAGCACAGGCAGCAAGCACAGGCAGCACAGCAAGCACAGGCAACACAGCAAACACAGGCAGCACAGCAAACACAGGTAGCAAACACAGGCAGCACAGCAAGCAAAGGCAGCAAGCACAGGCAGCAAGCACAGGCAGCAAGCACAGGCAGCAAGCACAGGCAGCACAGCAAGCACAGGCAGCAAGCACAGGCAGCACAGCAAGCACAGGCAGCACAGCAAGCACAGACAGCACAGCAAGCACAGGCAGCAAGCACAGGCAGCACAGCAAACACAGGCAGCACAGCAAGGACAGGCAGCAAGCACAGGCAGCAAAGCAAGCACAGGCAGCACAGCAAACAAAGGCAGCACAGCAAGCACAGGCAGCAAGCACAGGTAGCACAGGCAGCACAGCAAGCACAGGCAGCAAGCACAGGCAGCAAACACAGGCAGCACAGGCAGCACAGCAAGCACAGGCAGCAAGCACAGGCAGCACAGCAAGCACAGGCAACACAGCAAACACAGGCAGCACAGCAAACACAGGTAGCAAACACAGGCAGCACAGCAAGCAAAGGCAGCAAGCACAGGCAGCAAGCACAGGCAGCAAGCACAGGCAGCAAGCACAGGCAGCACAGCAAGCACAGGCAGCAAGCACAGGCAGCACAGCAAGCACAGGCAGCACAGCAAGCACAGACAGCAAGCACAGGCAGCAAGCACAGGCAGCACAGCAAGCACAGGCAGCAAGCACAGGCAGCGCAGCAAGCACAGGCAGCACAGCAAGCACAGGCAGCAAGCACAGACAGCAAGCACAGGCAGCACACCAAGCACAGGCAGCACACCAAGCACAGGCAGCACAGCAAGCACCGGCAGCAAGCACAGGCAGCACAGGCAGCACAGCAAGCACAGGCAGCACAGGCAGCAAGCACAGACAGCACAGCAAGCACAGGCAGCACAGCAAGCACAGGCAGCAAGCACAGGCAGCAAACACAGGCAGCACAGGCAGCAAGCACAGGCAGCACAGCAAGCACAGGCAGCAAGCACAGGCAGCACAGCAAGCACAGGTAGCACAGAAAGCACAGGCAGCACAGCAAGCACAGGCAGCAAGCGCAGGTAGCACAGCACGCACAGGCAGCACAGCAAGCACAGGCAGCAAGCACAGGCAGCAAACACAGGCAGCACAGCAAGCACAGGCAGCACAGAAAGCACAGGCAGCAAGCACAGGCAGAACAGCAAACACAGGCAGCACAGCAAGCACATGCAGCAAGCACAGGCAGCACAGCAAGCACAGGCAGCACAGCAAGCACAGGCAGCAAGCACAGGTAGCACAGCAAGCACAGGCAGCACAGCAAGCACAGGCAGCAAGCACAGGTAGCACAGCAAGCACAGGCAGCACAGCAAGCACAGGCAGCAAGCACAGGCAGCAAACACAGGCAGCACAGCAAGCACAGGCAGCAAGCACAGGCAGCACAGCAAGCACAGGCAGCAAGCACAGGCAGCACAGCAAGCAAGCAAGCACAGAAAGCACAGGCAGCACAGCAAGCACAGGCAGCAAGCACAGGTAGCACAGCAAGCACAGGCAGCACAGCAAGCACAGGCAGCAAGCACAGGCAGCAAACACAGGCAGCACAGCAAGCACAGGCAGCAAGCACAGGCAGCACAGCAAGCACAGGCAGCAAGCACAGGCAGCACAGCAAGCACAGGCAGCACAGAAAGCACAGGCAGCACAGCAAGCACAGGCAGCAAGCACAGGTAGCACAGCAAGCACAGGCAGCACAGCACAGGTAGCACAGCAAGCACAGGCAGCAAGCACAGGCAGCACAGCAAGCACAGACATCAAGCACAGGCAGCAAGCACAGGCAGCAAGCACAGGCAGCACAGCAAGTACAGGCAGCAAGCACAGGCAGCAAGCACAGGCAGCACAGCAATCACAGGCAGCAAGGACAGGCAGCAAGCACAGGCAGCACAGCAAGCACAGGCAGCAAGCAAGCACAGGCAGCACACCAAGCACAGGCAGCACAGGCAGCAAGCACAGGCAGCACAGCAAGCACAGGTAGCACAGCAAGCACAGGCAGCACAGCAAGCACAGGCAGCAAGCACAGGCAGCACAGCAAGCACAGGCAGCAAGCACAGGTAGCACAGCAAGCACAGGCAGCACAGCAAGCGCAGGCAGCAAGCACAGGCAGCAAACACAGGCAGCACAGCAAGCACTGGCAGCAAGCACAGGCAGCACAGCAAACACTGGCAGCACAGCAAGCACAGGCAGCAAGCACAGGCAGCATAGCAAACACAGGCAGCACAGCAAGCCCAGGCAGCAAGCACAGGCAGAACAGCAAGCACAGGCAGCAAGCACAGGCAGCACAGGCAGCACAGCGAGTACAGGCAGCACAGCAAGCACAGGCAGCAAGCACAGGCAGCAAGCACAGGCAGCAGAGCAAGTAGAGGCAGCAAGCACAGGCAGCACAGCAATCACAGGCAGCAAGCACAGGCAGCAAACACAGGCAGCCCAGCAAGCACAGGCAGCACAGCAAGCACAGGCAGCAAGCACAGGCAGCACAGCAAACACAGGCAGCACAGCAAGCACAGGTAGCACAGCAAGCACAGGCAGCAAGCACAGGCAGCACAGCAAGCACAGGCAGCACAGAAAGCACAGGCAGCACAGCAAGCACAGGCAGCAAGCACAGGTAGCACAGCAAGCACAGGCAGCACAGCACAGGTAGCACAGCAAGCACAGGCAGCAAGCACAGGCAGCACAGCAAGCACAGACATCAAGCACAGGCAGCAAGCACAGGCAGCAAGTACAGGCAGCAAGCACAGGCAGCAAGCACAGGCAGCACAGCAATCACAGGCAGCAAGGACAGGCAGCAAGCACAGGCAGCACAGCAAGCACAGGCAGCAAGCAAGCACAGGCAGCACACCAAGCACAGGCAGCACAGGCAGCAAGCACAGGCAGCACAGCAAGCACAGGTAGCACAGCAAGCACAGGCAGCACAGCAAGCACAGGCAGCAAGCACAGGCAGCACAGCAAGCACAGGCAGCAAGCACAGGTAGCACAGCAAGCACAGGCAGCACAGCAAGCGCAGGCAGCAAGCACAGGCAGCAAACACAGGCAGCACAGCAAGCACTGGCGGCAAGCACAGGCAGCACAGCAAACACTGGCAGCACAGCAAGCACAGGCAGCAAGCACAGGCAGCACAGCAAACACAGGCAGCACAGCAAGCCCAGGCAGCAAGCACAGGCAGAACAGCAAGCACAGGCAGCAAGCACAGGCAGCACAGGCAGCACAGCGAGTACAGGCAGCACAGCAAGCACAGGCAGCAAGCACAGGCAGCAAGCACAGGCAGCACAGCAAGTAGAGGCAGCAAGCACAGGCAGCACAGCAATCACAGGCAGCAAGCACAGGCAGCAAACACAGGCAGCCCAGCAAGCACAGGCAGCACAGCAAGCACAGGCAGCATGCACAGGCAGCACAGCAAACACAGGCAGCACAGCAAGCACAGGTAGCACAGCAAGCACAGGCAGCAAGCACAGGCAGCAAACACAGGCAGCACAGCAAGCACAGGCAGCAAGCACAGGCAGCACAGCAAACACAGGCAGCACAGCAAGCACAGGCAGCAAGCACAGGTAGCACAGCAAGCACAGGCAGCACAGCAAGCACAGGCAGCAAGCACAGGCAGCACAGCAAACACAGGCAGCACAGCAAGCACAGGCAGCAAACACAGGCAGCACAGCAAGCACAGGCAGCAAGCACAGGCAGCACAGCAAGCACAGGCAGCAAGCACAGGCAGCACAGCAAGCACAGGCAGCAAGCACAGGCATGTTAGAAACCTGCAAAATAGCTCGACGAGATGTGTTCGTTTTAGCGATTCTGGGGGAAGTGCAGAGGGGTCAAGCTCCGTTCTCTTTCCAACAGGCAAAGCCTGCTCCGATCGTCGGCGAGATTCACTCTCGCATTTGTATACAATGCTTACTCTTACTGAGACGCAGGTCTATGCACCGGCCGCCGAGGTAAACATATGATCCGCGACTCTCGGCGCCTCCAAAAACAGGTGACACAGCAACGCACTGTCGTGTGCCACTGTCGAATTACCGCGTGTTATGGGCGAAATCAAATGCATCGGTAACAGGCAGCACAGCAAGCACAGGCAGCACAGCAAGCACAGGCAGCAAGCACAGGCAGCACAGCAAGCACAGGCAGCAAGCACAAGCAGCACAGCAAGCACAGGCAGCAAGCACAGCAAGCACAGGCAGCACAACAAGCACAGGCGGCACAGGCAGCACAGCAAGCACAGGCAGCACAGCAAGCACAGGCAGCAAGCAGAGGCAGCAAGCACAGGCAGCACAGCAAGCACAGGCAGCAAGCAGAGGCAGCAAGCACAGGCAGCAAGCACAGACAGCACAGCAAGCACAGGCAGCACAGCAAGCACAGGCAGCAAGCAGAGGCAGCAAGCACAGGCAGCACAGCAAGCACAGGCAGCACAGCAAGCACAGACAGCACAGCAAGCACAGGCAGCAAGCACAGGCAGCACAGCAAGCACAGGCAGCAAGCACAGGCAGCACAGCAAGCAGAGGCAGCACAGCAAGCACAGGCAGCAAGCACAGGCAGCACAGCAAACACAGGCAGCACAGCAAGCCCAGGCAGCAAGCACAGGCAGCACAGCAAGCACAGAGAGCAAGCACAGGCAGCAAGCAAGCACAGGCAGCAAGCACAGGCAGCACAGCAAGCACAGGCAGCAAGCAAGCACAGGCAGCACACCAAGCACAGGCAGCACAGCAAGCACAGTCAGCAGAGGCAGCACAGCAAGCACAGGCAGCAAGCACAGGCAGCACAGCAAGCACAGGCAGCAAGCACAGGCAGCACAGGCAGCACAGCAAGCACAGGCAGCACAGGCAGCAAGCACAGACAGCACAGCAAGCACAGGCAGCACAGCAAGCACAGGCAGCAAGCACAGGCAGCAAGCACAGGCAGCACAGCAAGCACAGGCAGCAAGCACAGGCAGCGCAGCAAGCACAGGCAGCACAGCAAGCACAGGCAGCAAGTACAGACAGCACAGCAAGCACAGGCAGCACAGCAAGCACAGGCAGCAAGCACGGGCAGCACACCAAGCACAGGCAGCACAGCAAGCACAGGCAGCAAGCACAGGCAGCACAGCAAGCACAGGCAGCACAGCAAGCACTGCAAGCACAGGCAGCAAGCACAGGCAGCACAGCAAGCACAGGCAGCAAGCACAGGCAGCACAGCAAGCACAGGCAGCAAGCACAGGCAGCACAGCAAGCACAGGCAGCAAGCACAGGCAGCTCAGGCAGCACAGGCAGCAAGCACAGGCAGCACAGGCAGCATAGCAAGCACAGGCAGCACAGCAAGCACAGGCAGAAAGCACAGGCAGCACAGCAAGCACAGGCAGCACAGAAAGCACAGGCAGCACAGCAAGCACAGGCAGCAAGTACAGGCAGCAAACACAGGCAGCACAGCAAGCACAGGCAGCAAGCACAGGCAGCAAGCACAGGCAGCACAGCAAGCACAGGCAGCACAGAAAGCACAGCAAGCACAACAAGCACAGGCAGCACAGCAAGCACAGGCAGCAAGCACAGGCAGCACAGCAAGCACAGGCAGCACAGCAAGCACAGGCAGCAAGCACAGGCAGCACAGCAAGCACAGGCAGCAAGCACAGGCAGCACAGCAAGCACAGACAGCAAGCACAGGCAGCAAGCACAGGCAGCACAGCAAGCACAGGCAGCAAGCACAGGCAGCACAGGCAGCACAACAAGCACAGGCAGCAAGCACAGACAGCACAGCAAGCACAGGCAGCACAGCAAGCACAGGCAGCAAGCACAGGCAGCACAGCAAGCACAGGCAGCACAGCAAGCACAGGCAGCAAACACAGGCAGCACAGCAAGCACAGGCAGCAAGCACAGGCAGCACAGCAAGCACAGGCAGCAAGCACAGGCAGCACAGCAAGCACAGGCAGCAAGCACAGGCATGTTAGAAACCTGCAAAATAGCTCGACGAGATGTGTTCGTTTTAGCGATTCTGGGGGAAGTGCAGAGGGGTCAAGCTCCGTTCTCTTTCCAACAGGCAAAGCCTGCTCCGATCGTCGGCGAGATTCACTCTCGCATTTGTATACAATGCTTACTCTTACTGAGACGCAGGTCTATGCACCGGCCGCCGAGGTAAACATATGATCCGCGACTCTCGGCGCCTCCAAAAACAGGTGACACAGCAACGCACTGTCGTGTGCCACTGTCGAATTACCGCGTGTTATGGGCGAAATCAAATGCATCGGTAACAGGCAGCACAGCAAGCACAGGCAGCACAGCAAGCACAGGCAGCAAGCACAGGCAGCACAGCAAGCACAGGCAGCAAGCACAAGCAGCACAGCAAGCACAGGCAGCAAGCACAGCAAGCACAGGCAGCACAACAAGCACAGCAAGCAGAGGCAGCACAGCAAGCACAGGCAGCAAGCACAGGCAGCACACCAAGCACAGGCAGCAAACACAGGCAGCACAGCAAGCACAGCAAGCAGAGGCAGCACAGCAAGCACAGGCAGCAAGCACAGGCAGCACACCAAGCACAGGCAGCACAGCAAGCACTGCAAGCACAGGCAGCAAGCACAGGCAGCTACAGCAAGCACAGGCAGCAAACACAGGCAGCACAGCAAGCACAGGCAGCAAGCACAGGCAGCACAGCAAACACAGGCAGCACAGCAAGCACAGGCAGCAAGCACAGGTAGCACAGCAAGCACAGGCAGCACAGCAAGCACAGGCAGCAAGCACAGGCAGCACAGCAAACACAGGCAGCACAGCAAGCACAGGCAGCAAGCACAGGCAGCAAACACAGGCAGCACAGCAAGCACAGGCAGCACAGCAAGCACAGGCAGCAAGCACAGGCAGCACAGCAAGCACAGGCAACACAGCAAACACAGGCAGCAAGCACAGGCAGCAAGCACAGGCAGCACAGCAAGCACAGACAGCAAGCACAGGCAGCAAGCACAGGCAGCACAGCAAGCACAGGCAGCAAGCACAGGCAGCACAGCAAACACAGGCAGCAAGCACAGGCAGCACAGCAAGCACAGGCAGCACAGCAAGCAGAGGCAGCACAGCAAGCACAGGCAGCAAGCACAGGCAGCACACCAAGCACAGGCAGCACAGCAAGCACTGCAAGCACAGGCAGCAAGCACAGGCAGAACAGCAAGCACAGGCAGCAAGTACAGGCAGCAAACACAGGCAGCACAGCAAGCACAGGCAGCACAGGCAGCAAGCACAGGCAGCACAGCAAGCTCAGGCAGCAAGCACAGGCAGCACAGGCAGCACAGCAAGCACAGGCAGCACAGCAAGCACAGGCAGCAAGCACAGGCAGCACAGCAAACACAGGCAGCAAGCACAGGCAGCACACCAAGCACAGGCAGTACAGCAAGCACAGGCAGCAAACACAGGCAGCACAGGCAGCAAGCACAGGCAGCACAGCAAGCACAGGCAGCAAGCACAGGCAGCACAGCAAGCACAGGCAGCACAGAAAGCACAGGCAGCACAGCAAGCACAGGCAGCAAGCGCAGGTAGCACAGCACGCACAGGCAGCACAGCAAGCACAGGCAGCAAGCACAGGCAGCAAACACAGGCAGCACAGCAAGCACAGGCAGCACAGAAAGCACAGGCAGCAAGCACAGGCAGAACAGCAAACACAGGCAGCACAGCAAGCACATGCAGCAAGCACAGGCAGCACAGCAAGCACAGGCAGCACAGCAAGCACAGGCAGCAAGCACAGGTAGCACAGCAAGCACAGGCAGCACAGCAAGCACAGGCAGCAAGCACAGGTAGCACAGCAAGCACAGGCAGCACAGCAAGCACAGGCAGCAAGCACAGGCAGCAAACACAGGCAGCACAGCAAGCACAGGCAGCAAGCACAGGCAGCACAGCAAGCACAGGCAGCAAGCACAGGCAGCACAGCAAGCAAGCAAGCACAGAAAGCACAGGCAGCACAGCAAGCACAGGCAGCAAGCACAGGTAGCACAGCAAGCACAGGCAGCACAGCAAGCACAGGCAGCAAGCACAGGCAGCAAACACAGGCAGCACAGCAAGCACAGGCAGCAAGCACAGGCAGCACAGCAAGCACAGGCAGCAAGCACAGGCAGCACAGCAAGCACAGGCAGCACAGAAAGCACAGGCAGCACAGCAAGCACAGGCAGCAAGCACAGGTAGCACAGCAAGCACAGGCAGCACAGCACAGGTAGCACAGCAAGCACAGGCAGCAAGCACAGGCAGCACAGCAAGCACAGACATCAAGCACAGGCAGCAAGCACAGGCAGCAAGCACAGGCAGCACAGCAAGTACAGGCAGCAAGCACAGGCAGCACAGCAATCACAGGCAGCAAGGACAGGCAGCAAGCACAGGCAGCACAGCAAGCACAGGCAGCAAGCAAGCACAGGCAGCACACCAAGCACAGGCAGCACAGGCAGCAAGCACAGGCAGCACAGCAAGCACAGGTAGCACAGCAAGCACAGGCAGCACAGCAAGCACAGGCAGCAAGCACAGGCAGCACAGCAAGCACAGGCAGCAAGCACAGGTAGCACAGCAAGCACAGGCAGCACAGCAAGCGCAGGCAGCAAGCACAGGCAGCAAACACAGGCAGCACAGCAAGCACTGGCAGCAAGCACAGGCAGCACAGCAAACACTGGCAGCACAGCAAGCACAGGCAGCAAGCACAGGCAGCACAGCAAACACAGGCAGCACAGCAAGCCCAGGCAGCAAGCACAGGCAGAACAGCAAGCACAGGCAGCAAGCACAGGCAGCACAGGCAGCACAGCGAGTACAGGCAGCACAGCAAGCACAGGCAGCAAGCACAGGCAGCAAGCACAGGCAGCACAGCAAGTAGAGGCAGCAAGCACAGGCAGCACAGCAATCACAGGCAGCAAGCACAGGCAGCAAACACAGGCAGCCCAGCAAGCACAGGCAGCACAGCAAGCACAGGCAGCAAGCACAGGCAGCACAGCAAACACAGGCAGCACAGCAAGCACAGGTAGCACAGCAAGCACAGGCAGCAAGCACAGGCAGCACAGCAAGCACAGGCAGCACAGAAAGCACAGGCAGCACAGCAAGCACAGGCAGCAAGCACAGGTAGCACAGCAAGCACAGGCAGCACAGCACAGGTAGCACAGCAAGCACAGGCAGCAAGCACAGACATCAAGCACAGGCAGCAAGCACAGGCAGCAAGCACAGGCAGCACAGCAAGTACAGGCAGCAAGCACAGGCAGCAAGCACAGGCAGCACAGCAATCACAGGCAGCAAGGACAGGCAGCAAGCACAGGCAGCACAGCAAGCACAGGCAGCAAGCAAGCACAGGCAGCACACCAAGCACAGGCAGCACAGGCAGCAAGCACAGGCAGCACAGCAAGCACAGGTAGCACAGCAAGCACAGGCAGCACAGCAAGCACAGGCAGCAAGCACAGGCAGCACAGCAAGCACAGGCAGCAAGCACAGGTAGCACAGCAAGCACAGGCAGCACAGCAAGCGCAGGCAGCAAGCACAGGCAGCAAACACAGGCAGCACAGCAAGCACTGGCAGCAAGCACAGGCAGCACAGCAAACACTGGCAGCACAGCAAGCACAGGCAGCAAGCACAGGCAGCACAGCAAACACAGGCAGCACAGCAAGCCCAGGCAGCAAGCACAGGCAGAACAGCAAGCACAGGCAGCAAGCACAGGCAGCACAGGCAGCACAGCGAGTACAGGCAGCACAGCAAGCACAGGCAGCAAGCACAGGCAGCAAGCACAGGCAGCACAGCAAGTAGAGGCAGCAAGCACAGGCAGCACAGCAATCACAGGCAGCAAGCACAGGCAGCAAACACAGGCAGCCCAGCAAGCACAGGCAGCACAGCAAGCACAGGCAGCAAGCACAGGCAGCACAGCAAACACAGGCAGCACAGCAAGCACAGGTAGCACAGCAAGCACAGGCAGCAAGCACAGGCAGCAAACACAGGCAGCACAGCAAGCACAGGCAGCAAGCACAGGCAGCACAGCAAACACAGGCAGCACAGCAAGCACAGGCAGCAAGCACAGGTAGCACAGCAAGCACAGGCAGCACAGCAAGCACAGGCAGCAAGCACAGGCAGCACAGCAAACACAGGCAGCACAGCAAGCACAGGCAGCAAACACAGGCAGCACAGCAAGCACAGGCAGCAAGCACAGGCAGCACAGCAAGCACAGGCAGCAAGCACAGGCAGCACAGCAAGCACAGGCAGCAAGCACAGGCATGTTAGAAACCTGCAAAATAGCTCGACGAGATGTGTTCGTTTTAGCGATTCTGGGGGAAGTGCAGAGGGGTCAAGCTCCGTTCTCTTTCCAACAGGCAAAGCCTGCTCCGATCGTCGGCGAGATTCACTCTCGCATTTGTATACAATGCTTACTCTTACTGAGACGCAGGTCTATGCACCGGCCGCCGAGGTAAACATATGATCCGCGACTCTCGGCGCCTCCAAAAACAGGTGACACAGCAACGCACTGTCGTGTGCCACTGTCGAATTACCGCGTGTTATGGGCGAAATCAAATGCATCGGTAACAGGCAGCACAGCAAGCACAGGCAGCACAGCAAGCACAGGCAGCAAGCACAGGCAGCACAGCAAGCACAGGCAGCAAGCACAAGCAGCACAGCAAGCACAGGCAGCAAGCACAGCAAGCACAGGCAGCACAACAAGCACAGGCGGCACAGGCAGCACAGCAAGCACAGGCAGCACAGCAAGCACAGGCAGCACAGCAAGCACAGGCAGCAAGCAGAGGCAGCAAGCACAGGCAGCACAGCAAGCACAGGCAGCAAGCAGAGGCAGCAAGCACAGGCAGCACAGCAAGCACAGGCAGCAAGCACAGACAGCACAGCAAGCACAGGCAGCACAGCAAGCACAGGCAGCAAGCAGAGGCAGCAAGCACAGGCAGCACAGCAAGCACAGGCAGCACAGCAAGCACAGACAGCACAGCAAGCACAGGCAGCAAGCACAGGCAGCACAGCAAGCACAGGCAGCAAGCACAGGCAGCACAGCAAGCAGAGGCAGCACAGCAAGCACAGGCAGCAAGCACAGGCAGCACAGCAAACACAGGCAGCACAGCAAGCCCAGGCAGCAAGCACAGGCAGCACAGCAAGCACAGAGAGCAAGCACAGGCAGCAAGCAAGCACAGGCAGCAAGCACAGGCAGCACAGCAAGCACAGGCAGCAAGCAAGCACAGGCAGCACACCAAGCACAGGCAGCACAGCAAGCACAGTCAGCAGAGGCAGCACAGCAAGCACAGGCAGCAAGCACAGGCAGCACAGCAAGCACAGGCAGCAAGCACAGGCAGCACAGGCAGCACAGCAAGCACAGGCAGCACAGGCAGCAAGCACAGACAGCACAGCAAGCACAGGCAGCACAGCAAGCACAGGCAGCAAGCACAGGCAGCACAGCAAGCACAGGCAGCAAGCACAGGCAGCACAGCAAGCACAGACAGCACAGCAAGCACAGGCAGCAAGTACAGACAGCACAGCAAGCACAGGCAGCACAGCAAGCACAGGCAGCAAGCACAGGCAGCACACCAAGCACAGGCAGCACAGCAAGCACAGGCAGCAAGCACAGGCAGCACAGCAAGCACAGGCAGCACAGCAAGCACTGCAAGCACAGGCAGCAAGCACAGGCAGCACAGCAAGCACAGGCAGCAAGCACAGGCAGCACAGCAAGCACAGGCAGCAAGCACACGCAGCACAGCAAGCACAGGCAGCAAGCACAGGCAGCTCAGGCAGCACAGGCAGCAAGCACAGGCAGCACAGGCAGCATAGCAAGCACAGGCAGCACAGCAAGCACAGGCAGAAAGCACAGGCAGCACAGCAAGCACAGGCAGCACAGCAAGCACAGGCAGCACAGCAAGCACAGGCAGCAAGTACAGGCAGCAAACACAGGCAGCACAGCAAGCACAGGCAGCAAGCACAGGCAGCAAGCACAGGCAGCACAGCAAGCACAGGCAGCACAGAAAGCACAGCAAGCACAACAAGCACAGGCAGCACAGCAAGCACAGGCAGCAAGCACAGGCAGCACAGCAAGCACAGGCAGCAAGCACAGGCAGCACAGCAAGCACAGGCAGCAAGCACAGGCAGCACAGCAAGCACAGACAGCAAGCACAGGCAGCAAGCACAGGCAGCACAGCACAGGCAGCACAGCAAGCACAGGCAGCAAGCACAGGCAGCAAGCACAGACAGCACAGCAAGCACAGGCAGCACAGCAAGCACAGGCAGCAAGCACAGGCAGCACAGCAAGCACAGGCAGCAAGCACAGGCAGCACAGGCAGCACAGCAAGCACAGGCAGCAAGCACAGGCAGCACAGCAAACACAGGCAGCAAGCACAGGCAGCACAGCAAGCACAGGCAGCACAGCAAGCACAGGCAGCATAGCAAGCACAGGCAGCAAGCACAGGCAGCACAGCAAGCACAGGCAGCAAGCACAGGCAGCACAGCAAGCACAGGCAGCAAGCACAGGCAGCACAGCAAGCACAGGCAGCAAGCACAGGCAGCACAGGCAGCACAGGCAGCAAGCACAGGCAGCACAGGCAGCATAGCAAGCACAGGCAGCACAGCAAGCACAGGCAGCAAGCACAGGCAGCACAGCAAGCACAGGCAGCACAGAAAGCACAGGCAGCACAGCAAGCACAGGCAGCACAGCAAGCACAGGCAGCAAGTACAGGCAGCACAGCAAGCACAGGCAGCAAGCACAGGCAGCAAGCACAGGCAGCACAGCAAGCACAGGCAGCACAGAAAGCACAGGCAGCACAGCAAGCACAGGCAGCAAGCACAGGCAGCAAACACAGGCAGCACAGCAAGCACAGGCAGCAAGCACAGGCAGCACAGCAAACACAGGCAGCAAGCACAGGCAGCACACCAAGCACAGGCAGTACAGCAAGCACAGGCAGCAAGCACAGGCAGCACAGCGAGCACAGGCAGCACAGGCAGCAAGCACAGGCAGCACACCAAGCACAGGCAGCACAGCAAGCACAGGCAGCACAGCAAGCACAACAAGCACAGGCAGCACAGCAAGCACAGGCAGCACAGGCAGCAAGCACAGGCAGCACACCAAGCACAGGCAGCACAGCAAGCACAGGCAGCACAGCAAGCACAGCAAGCACAACAAGCACAGGCAGCACAGCAAGCACAGGCAGCAAGCACAGGCAGCACAGCAAGCACAGGCAGCAAGCACAGGCAGCACAGGCAGCACAGCAAGCACAGGCAGCACAGGCAGCAAGCACAGACAGCACAGCAAGCACAGGCAGCACAGCAAGCACAGGCAGCAAGCACAGGCAGCACAGCAAACACAGGCAGCACAGCAAGCACAGGCAGCAAGCACAGGTAGCACAGCAAGCACAGGCAGCACAGCAAGCACAGGCAGCAAGCACAGGCAGCACAGCAAACACAGGCAGCACAGCAAGCACAGG
This sequence comes from Priocnemis perturbator, assembly GCA_963942575.1. Classification (NCBI taxonomy): domain Eukaryota; kingdom Metazoa; phylum Arthropoda; class Insecta; order Hymenoptera; family Pompilidae; genus Priocnemis; species Priocnemis perturbator. The sequence goes on from CAWWDK010000169.1 coordinate 554,657, forward strand.
CAGCAAGCACAGGCAGCAAAGCAAGCACAGGCAGCACAGCAAACACAGGCAGCACAGCAAGCACAGGCAGCAAGCACAGGTAGCACAGGCAGCACAGCAAGCACAGGCAGCAAGCACAGGCAGCAAACACAGGCAGCGCAGGCAGCACAGCAAGCACAGGCAGCAAGCACAGGCAGCACAGCAAGCACAGGCAACACAGCAAACACAGGCAGCACAGCAAACACAGGCAGCACAGCAAACACAGGTAGCAAACACAGGCAGCACAGCAAGCAAAGGCAGCAAGCACAGGCAGCAAGCACAGGCAGCAAGCACAGGCAGCACAGCAAGCACAGGCAGCACAGCAAGCACAGACAGCAAGCACAGGCAGCAAGCACAGGCAGCACAGCAAGCACAGGCAGCAAGCACAGGCAGCGCAGCAAGCACAGGCAGCAAGTACAGACAGCACAGCAAGCACAGGCAGCACAGCAAGCACAGGCAGCAAGCACAGGCAGCACACCAAGCACAGGCAGCACAGCAAGCACAGGCAGCAAGCACAGGCCGCACAGCAAGCACAGGCAGCAAGCACAGGCAGCACAGCAAGCACAGGCAGCAAGCACAGGCAGCACAGCATGCACAGGCAGCAAGCACAGGCAGCACAGCAAGCACAGGCAGCATAGCAAGCACAGGTAGCACAGGCAGCAAGCACAGGCAGCAAGCACAGGCAGCAAAGCAAGCACAGGCAGCAAGCACAGGCAGCACAGCAAGCACAGGCAGCAAGCACAGGCAGCACAGGCAGCACAGCAAGCACAGGCAGCAAGCACAGACAGCACAGCAAGCACAGGCAGCACAGCAAGCACAGGCAGCAAGCACAGGCAGCACAGCAAGCACAGGCAGCAAGCACAGGCAGCACAGGCAGCACAGCAAGCACAGGCAGCACAGCAAGCACAGGCAGCAAGCACAGGCAGCACAGCAAACACAGGCAGCAAGCACAGGCAGCACAGCAAGCACAGGCAGCACAGCAAGCAGAGGCAGCAAGCACAGGCAGCACACCAAGCACAGGCAGCACAGCAAGCACTGCAAGCACAGGCAGCAAGCACAGGCAGCACAGCAAGCACAGGCAGCAAGTACAGGCAGCAAACACAGGCAGCACAGCAAGCACAGGCAGCAAGCACAGGCAGCAAGCACAGGCAGCACAGCAAGCACAGGCAGCACAGAAAGCACAGGCAGCACAGCAAGCACAGGCAGCAAGCATAGGTAGCACAGCAAGCACAGGCAGCAAACACAGGCAGCACAGGCAACAAGCACAGGCAGCACAGCAAGCACAGGCAGCACAGCAAGCACAGGCAGCAAGCACAGGCAGCACAGCAAGCACAGGCAGCAAGCACAGGCAGCAAGCACAGGCAGCACAGCAAGCACAGGCAGCAAGCACAGGCAGCACAGCAAACACAGGCAGCACAGCAAGCACAGGCAGCAAGCACAGGTAGCACAGCAAGCACAGGCAGCACAGCAAGCACAGGCAGCAAGCACAGGCAGCACAGCAAACACAGGCAGCACAGCAAGCACAGGCAGCAAGCACAGGCAGCAAAGCAAGCACAGGCAGCACAGCAAACACAGGCAGCACAGCAAGCACAGGCAGCAAGCACAGGTAGCACAGGCAGCACAGCAAGCACAGGCAGCAAGCACAGGCAGCAAACACAGGCAGCACAGCAAGCACAGGCAGCAAGCACAGGCAGCACAGCAAGCACAGACAGCAAGCACAGGCAGCACAGCAAGCACAGGCAGCACAGGCAGCAAGCACAGGCAGCACACCAAGCACAGGCAGCACAGCAAGCACAGGCAGCACAGCAAGCACAGCAAGCACAATAAGCACGGGTAGCACAGCAAGCACAGGCAGCAAGCACAGGCAGCAAGCACAGGCAGCAAGCACAGGCAGCAAGCACAGGCATGTTAGAAACCTGCAAAATAGCTCGACGAGATGTGTTCGTTTTAGCGATTCTGGGGGAAGTGCAGAGGGGTCAAGCTCCGTTCTCTTTCCAACAGGCAAAGCCTGCTCCGATCGTCGGCGAGATTCACTCTCGCATTTGTATACAATGCTTACTCTTACTGAGACGCAGGTCTATGCACCGGCCGCCGAGGTAAACATATGATCCGCGACTCTCGGCGCCTCCAAAAACAGGTGACACAGCAACGCACTGTCGTGTGCCACTGTCGAATTACCGCGTGTTATGGGCGAAATCAAATGCATCGGTAACAGGCAGCACAGCAAGCACAGGCAGCACAGGCAGCAAGCACAGGCAGCACACCAAGCACAGGCAGCACAGCAAGCACAGGCAGCAAGCACAGGCAGCACACCAAGCACAGGCAGCACACCAAGCACAGCAAGCACAGGCAGCAAGCACAGGCAGCTCAGGCAGCACAGGCAGCAAGCACAGGCAGCACAGCAAGCACAGGCAGCACAGCAAGTAGAGGCAGCACAGCAAGCACAGGCAGCAAGCACAGGCAGCACAGCAAGCACAGGCAGCAAGCACAGGCAGCAAGCACAGGCAGCTCAGGCAGCACAGGCAGCAAGCACAGGCAGCACAGCAAGCACAGGCAGCAAGCACAGGCAGCACTGCAAGCACTGGCAGCACAGGCAGCACAGCACAGGCAGCACAGCAAGCACATGCGGCAAGCACAGGCAGCTCAGGCAGCACAGGCAGCAAGCACAGGCAGCACAGCAAGCACAGGCAGCACAGGCAGCAAGCACAGGCAGCACAGCAAGCACAGGCAGCAAGTACAGGCAGCACAGCAAGCACAGGCAGCAAGCACAGGCAGCACAGGCAGCACAGCAAGCACAGGCAGCACAGCAAGCACAGGCAGCATAGCAAGTACAGCAAGCACAGGCAGCAAGCACAGGCAGCACAGCAAGCACAGGCAGCAAGCACAGGCAGCACAGGAAGCACAGGCAGCAAGCACAGGCAGCACAGCAAGCACAGGCAGCACACCAAGTACAGGCAGCAAGCACAGGCAGCACAGCAAGCAGAGGCAGCACACCAAGCACAGGCAGCACACCAAGCGCAGGCAGCACAGCAAGCACAGGCAGCAAGCACAGGCAGCACAGCAAGCACAGACAGCAAGCACAGGCAGCACAGGCAGCAAGCACAGGCAGCACACCAAGCACAGGCAGCACAGCAAGCACAGGCAGCACAACAAGCACAGGCAGCACAGCAAGCACAGGCAGCAAGCACAGGCAGCACAGCAAGCACAGGCAGCACGCACAGGCAGCACAGGCAGCAAGCACAGGTAGCACAGCAAGCACAGGCAGCACAGCAAGCACAGGCAGCAAGCACAGGCAGCACGCACAGGCAGCACAGGCAGCACGCACAGGCAGCACAGGCAGCACAGGCAGCACAGCAAGCACAGGCAGCAAGCACAGGCAGCACAGCAAGCACAGGCAACACAGCAAACACAGGCAGCACAGCAAACACAGGTAGCAAACACAGGCAGCACAGCAAGCAAAGGCAGCAAGCACAGGCAGCAAGCACAGGCAGCAAGCACAGGCAGCAAGCACAGGCAGCACAGCAAGCACAGGCAGCAAGCACAGGCAGCACAGCAAGCACAGGCAGCACAGCAAGCACAGACAGCACAGCAAGCACAGGCAGCAAGCACAGGCAGCACAGCAAACACAGGCAGCACAGCAAGGACAGGCAGCAAGCACAGGCAGCAAAGCAAGCACAGGCAGCACAGCAAACAAAGGCAGCACAGCAAGCACAGGCAGCAAGCACAGGTAGCACAGGCAGCACAGCAAGCACAGGCAGCAAGCACAGGCAGCAAACACAGGCAGCACAGGCAGCACAGCAAGCACAGGCAGCAAGCACAGGCAGCACAGCAAGCACAGGCAACACAGCAAACACAGGCAGCACAGCAAACACAGGTAGCAAACACAGGCAGCACAGCAAGCAAAGGCAGCAAGCACAGGCAGCAAGCACAGGCAGCACAGCAAGCACAGGCAGCAAGCACAGGCAGCACAGCAAGCACAGGCAGCACAGCAAGCACAGACAGCAAGCACAGGCAGCAAGCACAGGCAGCACAGCAAGCACAGGCAGCAAGCACAGGCAGCGCAGCAAGCACAGGCAGCACAGCAAGCACAGGCAGCAAGCACAGACAGCAAGCACAGGCAGCACACCAAGCACAGGCAGCACACCAAGCACAGGCAGCACAGCAAGCACAGGCAGCAAGCACAGGCAGCACAGGCAGCACAGCAAGCACAGGCAGCACAGGCAGCAAGCACAGACAGCACAGCAAGCACAGGCAGCACAGCAAGCACAGGCAGCAAGCACAGGCAGCAAACACAGGCAGCACAGGCAGCAAGCACAGGCAGCACAGCAAGCACAGGCAGCAAGCACAGGCAGCACAGCAAGCACAGGTAGCACAGAAAGCACAGGCAGCACAGCAAGCACAGGCAGCAAGCGCAGGTAGCACAGCACGCACAGGCAGCACAGCAAGCACAGGCAGCAAGCACAGGCAGCAAACACAGGCAGCACAGCAAGCACAGGCAGCACAGAAAGCACAGGCAGCAAGCACAGGCAGAACAGCAAACACAGGCAGCACAGCAAGCACATGCAGCAAGCACAGGCAGCACAGCAAGCACAGGCAGCACAGCAAGCACAGGCAGCAAGCACAGGTAGCACAGCAAGCACAGGCAGCACAGCAAGCACAGGCAGCAAGCACAGGTAGCACAGCAAGCACAGGCAGCACAGCAAGCACAGGCAGCAAGCACAGGCAGCAAACACAGGCAGCACAGCAAGCACAGGCAGCAAGCACAGGCAGCACAGCAAGCACAGGCAGCAAGCACAGGCAGCACAGCAAGCAAGCAAGCACAGAAAGCACAGGCAGCACAGCAAGCACAGGCAGCAAGCACAGGTAGCACAGCAAGCACAGGCAGCACAGCAAGCACAGGCAGCAAGCACAGGCAGCAAACACAGGCAGCACAGCAAGCACAGGCAGCAAGCACAGGCAGCACAGCAAGCACAGGCAGCAAGCACAGGCAGCACAGCAAGCACAGGCAGCACAGAAAGCACAGGCAGCACAGCAAGCACAGGCAGCAAGCACAGGTAGCACAGCAAGCACAGGCAGCACAGCACAGGTAGCACAGCAAGCACAGGCAGCAAGCACAGGCAGCACAGCAAGCACAGACATCAAGCACAGGCAGCAAGCACAGGCAGCAAGCACAGGCAGCACAGCAAGTACAGGCAGCAAGCACAGGCAGCAAGCACAGGCAGCACAGCAATCACAGGCAGCAAGGACAGGCAGCAAGCACAGGCAGCACAGCAAGCACAGGCAGCAAGCAAGCACAGGCAGCACACCAAGCACAGGCAGCACAGGCAGCAAGCACAGGCAGCACAGCAAGCACAGGTAGCACAGCAAGCACAGGCAGCACAGCAAGCACAGGCAGCAAGCACAGGCAGCACAGCAAGCACAGGCAGCAAGCACAGGTAGCACAGCAAGCACAGGCAGCACAGCAAGCGCAGGCAGCAAGCACAGGCAGCAAACACAGGCAGCACAGCAAGCACTGGCAGCAAGCACAGGCAGCACAGCAAACACTGGCAGCACAGCAAGCACAGGCAGCAAGCACAGGCAGCATAGCAAACACAGGCAGCACAGCAAGCCCAGGCAGCAAGCACAGGCAGAACAGCAAGCACAGGCAGCAAGCACAGGCAGCACAGGCAGCACAGCGAGTACAGGCAGCACAGCAAGCACAGGCAGCAAGCACAGGCAGCAAGCACAGGCAGCAGAGCAAGTAGAGGCAGCAAGCACAGGCAGCACAGCAATCACAGGCAGCAAGCACAGGCAGCAAACACAGGCAGCCCAGCAAGCACAGGCAGCACAGCAAGCACAGGCAGCACAGAAAGCACAGGCAGCACAGCAAGCACAGGCAGCAAGCACAGGTAGCACAGCAAGCACAGGCAGCACAGCACAGGTAGCACAGCAAGCACAGGCAGCAAGCACAGGCAGCACAGCAAGCACAGACATCAAGCACAGGCAGCAAGCACAGGCAGCAAGTACAGGCAGCAAGCACAGGCAGCAAGCACAGGCAGCACAGCAATCACAGGCAGCAAGGACAGGCAGCAAGCACAGGCAGCACAGCAAGCACAGGCAGCAAGCAAGCACAGGCAGCACACCAAGCACAGGCAGCACAGGCAGCAAGCACAGGCAGCACAGCAAGCACAGGTAGCACAGCAAGCACAGGCAGCACAGCAAGCACAGGCAGCAAGCACAGGCAGCACAGCAAGCACAGGCAGCAAGCACAGGTAGCACAGCAAGCACAGGCAGCACAGCAAGCGCAGGCAGCAAGCACAGGCAGCAAACACAGGCAGCACAGCAAGCACTGGCGGCAAGCACAGGCAGCACAGCAAACACTGGCAGCACAGCAAGCACAGGCAGCAAGCACAGGCAGCACAGCAAACACAGGCAGCACAGCAAGCCCAGGCAGCAAGCACAGGCAGAACAGCAAGCACAGGCAGCAAGCACAGGCAGCACAGGCAGCACAGCGAGTACAGGCAGCACAGCAAGCACAGGCAGCAAGCACAGGCAGCAAGCACAGGCAGCACAGCAAGTAGAGGCAGCAAGCACAGGCAGCACAGCAATCACAGGCAGCAAGCACAGGCAGCAAACACAGGCAGCCCAGCAAGCACAGGCAGCACAGCAAGCACAGGCAGCATGCACAGGCAGCACAGCAAACACAGGCAGCACAGCAAGCACAGGTAGCACAGCAAGCACAGGCAGCAAGCACAGGCAGCAAACACAGGCAGCACAGCAAGCACAGGCAGCAAGCACAGGCAGCACAGCAAACACAGGCAGCACAGCAAGCACAGGCAGCAAGCACAGGTAGCACAGCAAGCACAGGCAGCACAGCAAGCACAGGCAGCACAGCAAACACAGGCAGCACAGCAAGCACAGGCAGCAAACACAGGCAGCACAGCAAGCACAGGCAGCAAGCACAGGCAGCACAGCAAGCACAGGCAGCAAGCACAGGCAGCACAGCAAGCACAGGCAGCAAGCACAGGCATGTTAGAAACCTGCAAAATAGCGCGACGAGATGTGTTCGTTTTAGCGATTCTGGGGGAAGTGCAGAGGGGTCAAGCTCCGTTCTCTTTCCAACAGGCAAAGCCTGCTCCGATCGTCGGCGAGATTCACTCTCGCATTTGTATACAATGCTTACTCTTACTGAGACGCAGGTCTATGCACCGGCCGCCGAGGTAAACATATGATCCGCGACTCTCGGCGCCTCCAAAAACAGGTGACACAGCAACGCACTGTCGTGTGCCACTGTCGAATTACCGCGTGTTATGGGCGAAATCAAATGCATCGGTAACAGGCAGCACAGCAAGCACAGGCAGCACAGCAAGCACAGGCAGCAAGCACAGGCAGCACAGCAAGCACAGGCAGCAAGCACAAGCAGCACAGCAAGCACAGGCAGCAAGCACAGCAAGCACAGGCAGCACAACAAGCACAGGCGGCACAGGCAGCACAGCAAGCACAGGCAGCACAGCAAGCACAGGCAGCAAGCAGAGGCAGCAAGCACAGGCAGCACAGCAAGCACAGGCAGCAAGCAGAGGCAGCAAGCACAGGCAGCAAGCACAGACAGCACAGCAAGCACAGGCAGCACAGCAAGCACAGGCAGCAAGCAGAGGCAGCAAGCACAGGCAGCACAGCAAGCACAGGCAGCACAGCAAGCACAGACAGCACAGCAAGCACAGGCAGCAAGCACAGGCAGCACAGCAAGCACAGGCAGCAAGCACAGGCAGCACAGCAAGCAGAGGCAGCACAGCAAGCACAGGCAGCAAGCACAGGCAGCACAGCAAACACAGGCAGCACAGCAAGCCCAGGCAGCAAGCACAGGCAGCACAGCAAGCACAGAGAGCAAGCACAGGCAGCAAGCAAGCACAGGCAGCAAGCACAGGCAGCACAGCAAGCACAGGCAGCAAGCAAGCACAGGCAGCACACCAAGCACAGGCAGCACAGCAAGCACAGTCAGCAGAGGCAGCACAGCAAGCACAGGCAGCAAGCACAGGCAGCACAGCAAGCACAGGCAGCAAGCACAGGCAGCACAGGCAGCACAGCAAGCACAGGCAGCACAGGCAGCAAGCACAGACAGCACAGCAAGCACAGGCAGCACAGCAAGCACAGGCAGCAAGCACAGGCAGCAAGCACAGGCAGCACAGCAAGCACAGGCAGCAAGCACAGGCAGCGCAGCAAGCACAGGCAGCACAGCAAGCACAGGCAGCAAGTACAGACAGCACAGCAAGCACAGGCAGCACAGCAAGCACAGGCAGCAAGCACGGGCAGCACACCAAGCACAGGCAGCACAGCAAGCACAGGCAGCAAGCACAGGCAGCACAGCAAGCACAGGCAGCACAGCAAGCACTGCAAGCACAGGCAGCAAGCACAGGCAGCACAGCAAGCACAGGCAGCAAGCACAGGCAGCACAGCAAGCACAGGCAGCAAGCACAGGCAGCACAGCAAGCACAGGCAGCAAGCACAGGCAGCTCAGGCAGCACAGTCAGCAAGCACAGGCAGCACAGGCAGCATAGCAAGCACAGGCAGCACAGCAAGCACAGGCAGAAAGCACAGGCAGCACAGCAAGCACAGGCAGCACAGAAAGCACAGGCAGCACAGCAAGCACAGGCAGCAAGTACAGGCAGCAAACACAGGCAGCACAGCAAGCACAGGCAGCAAGCACAGGCAGCAAGCACAGGCAGCACAGCAAGCACAGGCAGCACAGAAAGCACAGCAAGCACAACAAGCACAGGCAGCACAGCAAGCACAGGCAGCAAGCACAGGCAGCACAGCAAGCACAGGCAGCACAGAAAGCACAGGCAGCAAGCACAGGCAGCAAGCACAGGCAGCACAGCAAGTAGAGGCAGCAAGCACAGGCAGCAAGCACAGGCAGCAAACACAGGCAGCCCAGCAAGCACAGGCAGCACAGCAAGCACAGGCAGCAAGCACAGGCAGCACAGCAAACACAGGCAGCACAGCAAGCACAGGTAGCACAGCAAGCACAGGCAGCAAGCACAGGCAGCAAACACAGGCAGCACAGCAAGCACAGGCAGCAAGCACAGGCAGCACAGCAAACACAGGCAGCACAGCAAGCACAGGCAGCAAGCACAGGTAGCACAGCAAGCACAGGCAGCACAGCAAGCACAGGCAGCAAGCACAGGCAGCACAGCAAACACAGGCAGCACAGCAAGCACAGGCAGCAAACACAGGCAGCACAGCAAGCACAGGCAGCAAGCACAGGCAGCACAGCAAGCACAGGCAGCAAGCACAGGCAGCACAGCAAGCACAGGCAGCAAGCACAGGCATGTTAGAAACCTGCAAAATAGCTCGACGAGATGTGTTCGTTTTAGCGATTCTGGGGGAAGTGCAGAGGGGTCAAGCTCCGTTCTCTTTCCAACAGGCAAAGCCTGCTCCGATCGTCGGCGAGATTCACTCTCGCATTTGTATACAATGCTTACTCTTACTGAGACGCAGGTCTATGCACCGGCCGCCGAGGTAAACATATGATCCGCGACTCTCGGCGCCTCCAAAAACAGGTGACACAGCAACGCACTGTCGTGTGCCACTGTCGAATTACCGCGTGTTATGGGCGAAATCAAATGCATCGGTAACAGGCAGCACAGCAAGCACAGGCAGCACAGCAAGCACAGGCAGCAAGCACAGGCAGCACAGCAAGCACAGGCAGCAAGCACAAGCAGCACAGCAAGCACAGGCAGCAAGCACAGCAAGCACAGGCAGCACAACAAGCACAGGCGGCACAGGCAGCACAGCAAGCACAGGCAGCACAGCAAGCACAGGCAGCAAGCAGAGGCAGCAAGCACAGGCAGCAAGCACAGGCAGCACAGCAAGCACAGGCAGCAAGCAGAGGCAGCAAGCACAGGCAGCAAGCACAGACAGCACAGCAAGCACAGGCAGCACAGCAAGCACAGGCAGCAAGCAGAGGCAGCAAGCACAGGCAGCACAGCAAGCACAGGCAGCACAGCAAGCACAGGCAGCAAGCACAGGCAGCACAGCAAACACAGGCAGCACAGCAAGCACAGGCAGCAAACACAGGCAGCACAGCAAGCACAGCAAGCAGAGGCAGCACAGCAAGCACAGGCAGCAAGCACAGGCAGCACACCAAGCACAGGCAGCACAGCAAGCACTGCAAGCACAGGCAGCAAGCACAGGCAGCTACAGCAAGCACAGGCAGCAAACACAGGCAGCACAGCAAGCACAGGCAGCAAGCACAGGCAGCACAGCAAACACAGGCAGCACAGCAAGCACAGGCAGCAAGCACAGGTAGCACAGCAAGCACAGGCAGCACAGCAAGCACAGGCAGCAAGCACAGGCAGCACAGCAAACACAGGCAGCACAGCAAGCACAGGCAGCAAGCACAGGCAGCAAACACAGGCAGCACAGCAAGCACAGGCAGCACAGCAAGCACAGGCAGCAAGCACAGGCAGCACAGCAAGCACAGGCAACACAGCAAACACAGGCAGCAAGCACAGGCAGCAAGCACAGGCAGCACAGCAAGCACAGACAGCAAGCACAGGCAGCAAGCACAGGCAGCACAGCAAGCACAGGCAGCAAGCACAGGCAGCACAGCAAACACAGGCAGCAAGCACAGGCAGCACAGCAAGCAGAGGCAGCACAGCAAGCACAGGCAGCAAGCACAGGCAGCACACCAAGCACAGGCAGCACAGCAAGCACTGCAAGCACAGGCAGCAAGCACAGGCAGCACAGCAAGCACAGGCAGCAAGTACAGGCAGCAAACACAGGCAGCACAGCAAGCACAGGCAGCACAGGCAGCAAGCACAGGCAGCACAGCAAGCTCAGGCAGCAAGCACAGGCAGCACAGGCAGCACAGCAAGCACAGGCAGCACAGCAAGCACAGGCAGCAAGCACAGGCAGCACAGCAAACACAGGCAGCAAGCACAGGCAGCACACCAAGCACAGGCAGTACAGCAAGCACAGGCAGCAAGCACAGGCAGCACAGCGAGCACAGGCAGCACAGGCAGCAAGCACAGGCAGCACACCAAGCACAGGCAGCACAGCAAGCACAGGCAGCACAGCAAGCACAGCAAGCACAACAAGCACAGGCAGCACAGCAAGCACAGGCAGCAAGCACAGGCAGCACAGCAAGCACAGGCAGCAAGCACAGGCAGCACAGGCAGCACAGCAAGCACAGGCAGCACAGGCAGCAAGCACAGACAGCACAGCAAGCACAGGCAGCACAGCAAGCACAGGCAGCAAGCACAGGCAGCACAGCAAGCACAGGCAGCAAGCACAGGCAGCACAGCAAACACAGGCAGCACAGCAAGCACAGGCAGCAAGCACAGGTAGCACAGCAAGCACAGACAGCACAGCAAGCACAGGCAGCAAGCACAGGCAGCACACCAAGCACAGGCAGCACAGCAAGCACAGGCAGCAAGCACAGGCAGCACAGCAAGCACAGGCAGCACAGCAAGCACTGCAAGCACAGGCAGCAAGCACAGGCAGCACAGCAAGCACAGGCAGCAAGCACAGGCAGCACAGCAAGCACAGGCAGCAAGCACACGCAGCACAGCAAGCACAGGCAGCAAGCACAGGCAGCTCAGGCAGCACAGGCAGCAAGCACAGGCAGCACAGGCAGCATAGCAAGCACAGGCAGCACAGCAAGCACAGGCAGAAAGCACAGGCAGCACAGCAAGCACAGGCAGCACAGCAAGCACAGGCAGCAAGTACAGGCAGCAAACACAGGCAGCACAGCAAGCACAGGCAGCAAGCACAGGCAGCAAGCACAGGCAGCACAGCAAGCACAGGCAGCACAGAAAGCACAGCAAGCACAACAAGCACAGGCAGCACAGCAAGCACAGGCAGCAAGCACAGGCAGCACAGCAAGCACAGGCAGCAAGCACAGGCAGCACAGCAAGCACAGGCAGCAAGCACAGGCAGCACAGCAAGCACAGACAGCAAGCACAGGCAGCAAGCACAGGCAGCACAGCAAGCACAGGCAGCAAGCACAGGCAGCAAGCACAGACAGCACAGCAAGCACAGGCAGCACAGCAAGCACAGGCAGCAAGCACAGGCAGCACAGCAAGCACAGGCAGCAAGCACAGGCAGCACAGGCAGCACAGCAAGCACAGGCAGCAAGCACAGGCAGCACAGCAAACACAGGCAGCAAGCACAGGCAGCACAGCAAGCACAGGCAGCACAGCAAGCACAGGCAGCATAGCAAGCACAGGCAGCAAGCACAGGCAGCACAGCAAGCACAGGCAGCAAGCACAGGCAGCACAGCAAGCACAGGCAGCAAGCACAGGCAGCACAGCAAGCACAGGCAGCAAGCACAGGCAGCACAGCAAGCACAGGCAGCAAGCACAGGCAGCTCAGGCAGCACAGGCAGCAAGCACAGGCAGCACAGGCAGCATAGCAAGCACAGGCAGCACAGCAAGCACAGGCAGCAAGCACAGGCAGCACAGCAAGCACAGGCAGCACAGAAAGCACAGGCAGCACAGCAAGCACAGGCAGCACAGCAAGCACAGGCAGCAAGTACAGGCAGCAAACACAGGCAGCACAGCAAGCACAGGCAGCAAGCACAGGCAGCAAGCACAGGCAGCACAGCAAGCACAGGCAGCACAGAAAGCACAGGCAGCACAGCAAGCACAGGCAGCAAGCACAGGCAGCAAACACAGGCAGCACAGCAAGCACAGGCAGCAAGCACAGGCAGCACAGCAAACACAGGCAGCAAGCACAGGCAGCACACCAAGCACAGGCAGTACAGCAAGCACAGGCAGCAAGCACAGGCAGCACAGCGAGCACAGGCAGCACAGGCAGCAAGCACAGGCAGCACACCAAGCACAGGCAGCACAGCAAGCACAGGCAGCACAGCAAGCACAACAAGCACAGGCAGCACAGCAAGCACAGGCAGCACAGGCAGCAAGCACAGGCAGCACACCAAGCACAGGCAGCACAGCAAGCACAGGCAGCACAGCAAGCACAGCAAGCACAACAAGCACAGGCAGCACAGCAAGCACAGGCAGCAAGCACAGGCAGCACAGCAAGCACAGGCAGCAAGCACAGGCAGCACAGGCAGCACAGCAAGCACAGGCAGCACAGGCAGCAAGCACAGACAGCACAGCAAGCACAGGCAGCACAGCAAGCACAGGCAGCAAGCACAGGCAGCACAGCAAGCACAGGCAGCAAGCACAGGCAGCACAGCAAACACAGGCAGCACAGCAAGCACAGGCAGCAAGCACAGGTAGCACAGCAAGCACAGGCAGCACAGCAAGCACAGGCAGCAAGCACAGGCAGCACAGCAAACACAGGCAGCACAGCAAGCACAGGCAGCAAGCACAGGCAGCAAAGCAAGCACAGGCAGCACAGCAAACACAGGCAGCACAGCAAGCACAGGCAGCAAGCACAGGTAGCACAGGCAGCACAGCAAGCACAGGCAGCAAGCACAGGCAGCAAACACAGGCAGCGCAGGCAGCACAGCAAGCACAGGCAGCAAGCACAGGCAGCACAGCAAGCACAGGCAACACAGCAAACACAGGCAGCACAGCAAACACAGGCAGCACAGCAAACACAGGCAGCACAGCAAGCAAAGGCAGCAAGCACCGGCAGCAAGCACAGGCAGCAAGCACAGGCAGCACAGCAAGCACAGGCAGCACAGCAAGCACAGACAGCAAGCACAGGCAGCAAGCACAGGCAGCACAGCAAGCACAGGCAGCAAGCACAGGCAGCGCAGCAAGCACAGGCAGCAAGTACAGACAGCACAGCAAGCACAGGCAGCACAGCAAGCACAGGCAGCAAGCACAGGCAGCACACCAAGCACAGGCAGCACAGCAAGCACAGGCAGCAAGCACAGGCCGCACAGCAAGCACAGGCAGCAAGCACAGGCAGCACAGCAAGCACAGGCAGCAAGCACAGGCAGCACAGCATGCACAGGCAGCAAGCACAGGCAGCACAGCAAGCACAGGCAGCATAGCAAGCACAGGTAGCACAGGCAGCAAGCACAGGCAGCAAGCACAGGCAGCAAAGCAAGCACAGGCAGCAAGCACAGGCAGCACAGCAAGCACAGGCAGCAAGCACAGGCAGCACAGGCAGCACAGCAAGCACAGGCAGCAAGCACAGACAGCACAGCAAGCACAGGCAGCACAGCAAGCACAGGCAGCAAGCACAGGCAGCACAGCAAGCACAGGCAGCAAGCACAGGCAGCACAGGCAGCACAGCAAGCACAGGCAGCACAGCAAGCACAGGCAGCAAGCACAGGCAGCACAGCAAACACAGGCAGCAAGCACAGGCAGCACAGCAAGCACAGGCAGCACAGCAAGCAGAGGCAGCACAGCAAGCACAGGCAGCAAGCACAGGCAGCACACCAAGCACAGGCAGCACAGCAAGCACTGCAAGCACAGGCAGCAAGCACAGGCAGCACAGCAAGCACAGGCAGCAAGTACAGGCAGCAAACACAGGCAGCACAGCAAGCACAGGCAGCAAGCACAGGCAGCAAGCACAGGCAGCACAGCAAGCACAGGCAGCACAGAAAGCACAGGCAGCACAGCAAGCACAGGCAGCAAGCATAGGTAGCACAGCAAGCACAGGCAGCAAACACAGGCAGCACAGGCAACAAGCACAGGCAGCACAGCAAGCACAGGCAGCACAGCAAGCACAGGCAGCAAGCACAGGCAGCACAGCAAGCACAGGCAGCAAGCACAGGCAGCAAGCACAGGCAGCACAGCAAGCACAGGCAGCAAGCACAGGCAGCACAGGCAGCACAGCAAGCACAGGCAGCACAGCAAGCACAGGCAGCAAGCACAGGCAGCACAGCAAACACAGGCAGCAAGCACAGGCAGCACAGCAAGCACAGGCAGCACAGCAAGCAGAGGCAGCACAGCAAGCACAGGCAGCAAGCACAGGCAGCACACCAAGCACAGGCAGCACAGCAAGCACTGCAAGCACAGGCAGCAAGCACAGGCAGCACAGCAAGCACAGGCAGCAAGTACAGGCAGCAAACACAGGCAGCACAGCAAGCACAGGCAGCAAGCACAGGCAGCAAGCACAGGCAGCACAGCAAGCACAGGCAGCACAGAAAGCACAGGCAGCACAGCAAGCACAGGCAGCAAGCATAGGTAGCACAGCAAGCACAGGCAGCAAACACAGGCAGCACAGGCAACAAGCACAGGCAGCACAGCAAGCACAGGCAGCACAGCAAGCACAGGCAGCAAGCACAGGCAGCACAGCAAGCACAGGCAGCAAGCACAGGCAGCAAGCACAGGCAGCACAGCAAGCACAGGCAGCAAGCACAGGCAGCACAGCAAACACAGGCAGCACAGCAAGCACAGGCAGCAAGCACAGGTAGCACAGCAAGCACAGGCAGCACAGCAAGCACAGGCAGCAAGCACAGGCAGCACAGCAAACACAGGCAGCACAGCAAGCACAGGCAGCAAGCACAGGCAGCAAAGCAAGCACAGGCAGCACAGCAAACACAGGCAGCACAGCAAGCACAGGCAGCAAGCACAGGTAGCACAGGCAGCACAGCAAGCACAGGCAGCAAGCACAGGCAGCAAACACAGGCAGCACAGCAAGCACAGGCAGCAAGCACAGGCAGCACAGCAAGCACAGACAGCAAGCACAGGCAGCACAGCAAGCACAGGCAGCACAGGCAGCAAGCACAGGCAGCACACCAAGCACAGGCAGCACAGCAAGCACAGGCAGCACAGCAAGCACAGCAAGCACAATAAGCACGGGTAGCACAGCAAGCACAGGCAGCAAGCACAGGCAGCAAGCACAGGCAGCAAGCACAGGCAGCAAGCACAGGCATGTTAGAAACCTGCAAAATAGCTCGACGAGATGTGTTCGTTTTAGCGATTCTGGGGGAAGTGCAGAGGGGTCAAGCTCCGTTCTCTTTCCAACAGGCAAAGCCTGCTCCGATCGTCGGCGAGATTCACTCTCGCATTTGTATACAATGCTTACTCTTACTGAGACGCAGGTCTATGCACCGGCCGCCGAGGTAAACATATGATCCGCGACTCTCGGCGCCTCCAAAAACAGGTGACACAGCAACGCACTGTCGTGTGCCACTGTCGAATTACCGCGTGTTATGGGCGAAATCAAATGCATCGGTAACAGGCAGCACAGCAAGCACAGGCAGCACAGGCAGCAAGCACAGGCAGCACACCAAGCACAGGCAGCACAGCAAGCACAGGCAGCAAGCACAGGCAGCACACCAAGCACAGGCAGCACACCAAGCACAGCAAGCACAGGCAGCAAGCACAGGCAGCTCAGGCAGCACAGGCAGCAAGCACAGGCAGCACAGCAAGCACAGGCAGCACAGCAAGTAGAGGCAGCACAGCAAGCACAGGCAGCAAGCACAGGCAGCACACCAAGCACAGGCAGCACAGCAAGCACTGCAAGCACAGGCAGCAAGCACAGGCAGCACAGCAAGCACAGGCAGCAAGCACAGGCAGCAAGCACAGGCAGCTCAGGCAGCACAGGCAGCAAGCACAGGCAGCACAGCAAGCACAGGCAGCAAGCACAGGCAGCACTGCAAGCACTGGCAGCACAGGCAGCACAGCACAGGCAGCACAGCAAGCACATGCGGCAAGCACAGGCAGCAAAGCAAGCACAGGCAGCACAGCAAACAAAGGCAGCACAGCAAGCACAGGCAGCAAGCACAGGTAGCACAGGCAGCACAGCAAGCACAGGCAGCAAGCACAGGCAGCAAACACAGGCAGCACAGGCAGCACAGCAAGCACAGGCAGCAAGCACAGGCAGCACAGCAAGCACAGGCAACACAGCAAACACAGGCAGCACAGCAAACACAGGTAGCAAACACAGGCAGCACAGCAAGCAAAGGCAGCAAGCACAGGCAGCAAGCACAGGCAGCAAGCACAGGCAGCAAGCACAGGCAGCACAGCAAGCACAGGCAGCAAGCACAGGCAGCACAGCAAGCACAGGCAGCACAGCAAGCACAGACAGCAAGCACAGGCAGCAAGCACAGGCAGCACAGCAAGCACAGGCAGCAAGCACAGGCAGCGCAGCAAGCACAGGCAGCACAGCAAGCACAGGCAGCAAGCACAGACAGCAAGCACAGGCAGCACACCAAGCACAGGCAGCACACCAAGCACAGGCAGCACAGCAAGCACAGGCAGCAAGCACAGGCAGCACAGGCAGCACAGCAAGCACAGGCAGCACAGGCAGCAAGCACAGACAGCACAGCAAGCACAGGCAGCACAGCAAGCACAGGCAGCAAGCACAGGCAGCAAACACAGGCAGCACAGGCAGCAAGCACAGGCAGCACAGCAAGCACAGGCAGCAAGCACAGGCAGCACAGCAAGCACAGGCAGCAAGCACAGGCAGCAAACACAGGCAGCACAGCAAGCACAGGCAGCAAGCACAGGCAGCACAGCAAGCACAGGCAGCAAGCACAGGCAGCACAGCAAGCACAGGCAGCACAGAAAGCACAGGCAGCACAGCAAGCACAGGCAGCAAGCACAGGTAGCACAGCAAGCACAGGCAGCACAGCAAGCACAGGCAGCAAGCACAGGTAGCACAGCAAGCACAGGCAGCACAGCAAGCACAGGCAGCAAGCACAGGCAGCAAACACAGGCAGCACAGCAAGCACAGGCAGCAAGCACAGGCAGCACAGCAAGCACAGGCAGCAAGCACAGGCAGCACAGCAAGCAAGCAAGCACAGAAAGCACAGGCAGCACAGCAAGCACAGGCAGCACAGCAAGCACAGGCAGCAAGCACAGGTAGCACAGCAAGCACAGGCAGCACAGCACAGGTAGCACAGCAAGCACAGGCAGCACAGAAAGCACAGGCAGCAAGCACAGGTAGCACAGCAAGCACAGGCAGCACAGCAAGCACAGGCAGCAAGCACAGGTAGCACAGCAAGCACAGGCAGCACAGCAAGCACAGGCAGCAAGCACAGGCAGCAAACACAGGCAGCACAGCAAGCACAGGCAGCAAGCACAGGCAGCACAGCAAGCACAGGCAGCAAGCACAGGCAGCACAGCAAGCAAGCAAGCACAGAAAGCACAGGCAGCACAGCAAGCACAGGCAGCAAGCACAGGTAGCACAGCAAGCACAGGCAGCACAGCAAGCACAGGCAGCAAGCACAGGCAGCAAACACAGGCAGCACAGCAAGCACAGGCAGCAAGCACAGGCAGCACAGCAAGCACAGGCAGCAAGCACAGGCAGCACAGCAAGCACAGGCAGCACAGAAAGCACAGGCAGCACAGCAAGCACAGGCAGCAAGCACAGGTAGCACAGCAAGCACAGGCAGCACAGCACAGGTAGCACAGCAAGCACAGGCAGCAAGCACAGGCAGCACAGCAAGCACAGACATCAAGCACAGGCAGCAAGCACAGGCAGCAAGCACAGGCAGCACAGCAAGTACAGGCAGCAAGCACAGGCAGCAAGCACAGGCAGCACAGCAATCACAGGCAGCAAGGACAGGCAGCAAGCACAGGCAGCACAGCAAGCACAGGCAGCAAGCAAGCACAGGCAGCACACCAAGCACAGGCAGCACAGGCAGCAAGCACAGGCAGCACAGCAAGCACAGGTAGCACAGCAAGCACAGGCAGCACAGCAAGCACAGGCAGCAAGCACAGGCAGCACAGCAAGCACAGGCAGCAAGCACAGGTAGCACAGCAAGCACAGGCAGCACAGCAAGCGCAGGCAGCAAGCACAGGCAGCAAACACAGGCAGCACAGCAAGCACTGGCAGCAAGCACAGGCAGCACAGCAAACACTGGCAGCACAGCAAGCACAGGCAGCAAGCACAGGCAGCATAGCAAACACAGGCAGCACAGCAAGCCCAGGCAGCAAGCACAGGCAGAACAGCAAGCACAGGCAGCAAGCACAGGCAGCACAGGCAGCACAGCGAGTACAGGCAGCACAGCAAGCACAGGCAGCAAGCACAGGCAGCAAGCACAGGCAGCAGAGCAAGTAGAGGCAGCAAGCACAGGCAGCACAGCAATCACAGGCAGCAAGCACAGGCAGCAAACACCGGCAGCCCAGCAAGCACAGGCAGCACAGCAAGCACAGGCAGCAAGCACAGGCAGCACAGCAAACACAGGCAGCACAGCAAGCACAGGTAGCACAGCAAGCACAGGCAGCAAGCACAGGCAGCACAGCAAGCACAGGCAGCACAGAAAGCACAGGCAGCACAGCAAGCACAGGCAGCAAGCACAGGTAGCACAGCAAGCACAGGCAGCACAGCACAGGTAGCACAGCAAGCACAGGCAGCAAGCACAGGCAGCACAGCAAGCACAGACATCAAGCACAGGCAGCAAGCACAGGCAGCAAGTACAGGCAGCAAGCACAGGCAGCAAGCACAGGCAGCACAGCAATCACAGGCAGCAAGGACAGGCAGCAAGCACAGGCAGCACAGCAAGCACAGGCAGCAAGCAAGCACAGGCAGCACACCAAGCACAGGCAGCACAGGCAGCAAGCACAGGCAGCACAGCAAGCACAGGTAGCACAGCAAGCACAGGCAGCACAGCAAGCACAGGCAGCAAGCACAGGCAGCACAGCAAGCACAGGCAGCAAGCACAGGTAGCACAGCAAGCACAGGCAGCACAGCAAGCGCAGGCAGCAAGCACAGGCAGCAAACACAGGCAGCACAGCAAGCACTGGCGGCAAGCACAGGCAGCACAGCAAACACTGGCAGCACAGCAAGCACAGGCAGCAAGCACAGGCAGCACAGCAAACACAGGCAGCACAGCAAGCCCAGGCAGCAAGCACAGGCAGAACAGCAAGCACAGGCAGCAAGCACAGGCAGCACAGGCAGCACAGCGAGTACAGGCAGCACAGCAAGCACAGGCAGCAAGCACAGGCAGCAAGCACAGGCAGCACAGCAAGTAGAGGCAGCAAGCACAGGCAGCACAGCAATCACAGGCAGCAAGCACAGGCAGCAAACACAGGCAGCCCAGCAAGCACAGGCAGCACAGCAAGCACAGGCAGCATGCACAGGCAGCACAGCAAACACAGGCAGCACAGCAAGCACAGGTAGCACAGCAAGCACAGGCAGCAAGCACAGGCAGCAAACACAGGCAGCACAGCAAGCACAGGCAGCAAGCACAGGCAGCACAGCAAACACAGGCAGCACAGCAAGCACAGGCAGCAAGCACAGGTAGCACAGCAAGCACAGGCAGCACAGCAAGCACAGGCAGCAAGCACAGGCAGCACAGCAAACACAGGCAGCACAGCAAGCACAGGCAGCAAACACAGGCAGCACAGCAAGCACAGGCAGCAAGCACAGGCAGCACAGCAAGCACAGGCAGCAAGCACAGGCAGCACAGCAAGCACAGGCAGCAAGCACAGGCATGTTAGAAACCTGCAAAATAGCTCGACGAGATGTGTTCGTTTTAGCGATTCTGGGGGAAGTGCAGAGGGGTCAAGCTCCGTTCTCTTTCCAACAGGCAAAGCCTGCTCCGATCGTCGGCGAGATTCACTCTCGCATTTGTATACAATGCTTACTCTTACTGAGACGCAGGTCTATGCACCGGCCGCCGAGGTAAACATATGATCCGCGACTCTCGGCGCCTCCAAAAACAGGTGACACAGCAACGCACTGTCGTGTGCCACTGTCGAATTACCGCGTGTTATGGGCGAAATCAAATGCATCGGTAACAGGCAGCACAGCAAGCACAGGCAGCACAGCAAGCACAGGCAGCAAGCACAGGCAGCACAGCAAGCACAGGCAGCAAGCACAAGCAGCACAGCAAGCACAGGCAGCAAGCACAGCAAGCACAGGCAGCACAACAAGCACAGGCGGCACAGGCAGCACAGCAAGCACAGGCAGCACAGCAAGCACAGGCAGCAAGCAGAGGCAGCAAGCACAGGCAGCACAGCAAGCACAGGCAGCAAGCAGAGGCAGCAAGCACAGGCAGCAAGCACAGACAGCACAGCAAGCACAGGCAGCACAGCAAGCACAGGCAGCAAGCAGAGGCAGCAAGCACAGGCAGCACAGCAAGCACAGGCAGCACAGCAAGCACAGACAGCACAGCAAGCACAGGCAGCAAGCACAGGCAGCACAGCAAGCACAGGCAGCAAGCACAGGCAGCACAGCAAGCAGAGGCAGCACAGCAAGCACAGGCAGCAAGCACAGGCAGCACAGCAAACACAGGCAGCACAGCAAGCCCAGGCAGCAAGCACAGGCAGCACAGCAAGCACAGAGAGCAAGCACAGGCAGCAAGCAAGCACAGGCAGCAAGCACAGGCAGCACAGCAAGCACAGGCAGCAAGCAAGCACAGGCAGCACACCAAGCACAGGCAGCACAGCAAGCACAGTCAGCAGAGGCAGCACAGCAAGCACAGGCAGCAAGCACAGGCAGCACAGCAAGCACAGGCAGCAAGCACAGGCAGCACAGGCAGCACAGCAAGCACAGGCAGCACAGGCAGCAAGCACAGACAGCACAGCAAGCACAGGCAGCACAGCAAGCACAGGCAGCAAGCACAGGCAGCAAGCACAGGCAGCACAGCAAGCACAGGCAGCAAGCACAGGCAGCGCAGCAAGCACAGGCAGCACAGCAAGCACAGGCAGCAAGTACAGACAGCACAGCAAGCACAGGCAGCACAGCAAGCACAGGCAGCAAGCACGGGCAGCACACCAAGCACAGGCAGCACAGCAAGCACAGGCAGCAAGCACAGGCAGCACAGCAAGCACAGGCAGCACAGCAAGCACTGCAAGCACAGGCAGCAAGCACAGGCAGCACAGCAAGCACAGGCAGCAAGCACAGGCAGCACAGCAAGCACAGGCAGCAAGCACAGGCAGCACAGCAAGCACAGGCAGCAAGCACAGGCAGCTCAGGCAGCACAGGCAGCAAGCACAGGCAGCACAGGCAGCATAGCAAGCACAGGCAGCACAGCAAGCACAGGCAGAAAGCACAGGCAGCACAGCAAGCACAGGCAGCACAGAAAGCACAGGCAGCACAGCAAGCACAGGCAGCAAGTACAGGCAGCAAACACAGGCAGCACAGCAAGCACAGGCAGCAAGCACAGGCAGCAAGCACAGGCAGCACAGCAAGCACAGGCAGCACAGAAAGCACAGCAAGCACAACAAGCACAGGCAGCACAGCAAGCACAGGCAGCAAGCACAGGCAGCACAGCAAGCACAGGCAGCACAGCAAGCACAGGCAGCAAGCACAGGCAGCACAGCAAGCACAGGCAGCAAGCACAGGCAGCACAGCAAGCACAGACAGCAAGCACAGGCAGCAAGCACAGGCAGCACAGCAAGCACAGGCAGCAAGCACAGGCAGCACAGGCAGCACAACAAGCACAGGCAGCAAGCACAGACAGCACAGCAAGCACAGGCAGCACAGCAAGCACAGGCAGCAAGCACAGGCAGCACAGCAAGCACAGGCAGCAAGCACAGGCAGCACAGGCAGCACAGCAAGCACAGGCAGCAAGCACAGGCAGCACAGCAAACACAGGCAGCAAGCACAGGCAGCACAGCAAGCACAGGCAGCACAGCAAGCAGAGGCAGCACAGCAAGCACAGGCAGCAAGCACAGGCAGCACACCAAGCACAGGCAGCACAGCAAGCACTGCAAGCACAGGCAGCTACAGCAAGCACAGGCAGCAAGCACAGGCAGCACAGCAAGCACAGGCAGCAAGCACAGGCAGCACAGCAAGCACAGGCAGCAAGCACAGGCAGCTCAGGCAGCACAGGCAGCAAGCACAGGCAGCACAGGCAGCATAGCAAGCACAGGCAGCACAGCAAGCACAGGCAGCAAGCACCGGCAGCACAGCAAGCACAGGCAGCACAGAAAGCACAGGCAGCAAGCACAGGCAGCAAGCACAGGCAGCACAGCAAGTAGAGGCAGCAAGCACAGGCAGCACAGCAATCACAGGCAGCAAGCACAGGCAGCAAACACAGGCAGCCCAGCAAGCACAGGCAGCACAGCAAGCACAGGCAGCAAGCACAGGCAGCACAGCAAACACAGGCAGCACAGCAAGCACAGGTAGCACAGCAAGCACAGGCAGCAAGCACAGGCAGCAAACACAGGCAGCACAGCAAGCACAGGCAGCAAGCACAGGCAGCACAGCAAACACAGGCAGCACAGCAAGCACAGGCAGCAAGCACAGGTAGCACAGCAAGCACAGGCAGCACAGCAAGCACAGGCAGCAAGCACAGGCAGCACAGCAAACACAGGCAGCACAGCAAGCACAGGCAGCAAACACAGGCAGCACAGCAAGCACAGGCAGCAAGCACAGGCAGCACAGCAAGCACAGGCAGCAAGCACAGGCAGCACAGCAAGCACAGGCAGCAAGCACAGGCATGTTAGAAACCTGCAAAATAGCTCGACGAGATGTGTTCGTTTTAGCGATTCTGGGGGAAGTGCAGAGGGGTCAAGCTCCGTTCTCTTTCCAACAGGCAAAGCCTGCTCCGATCGTCGGCGAGATTCACTCTCGCATTTGTATACAATGCTTACTCTTACTGAGACGCAGGTCTATGCACCGGCCGCCGAGGTAAACATATGATCCGCGACTCTCGGCGCCTCCAAAAACAGGTGACACAGCAACGCACTGTCGTGTGCCACTGTCGAATTACCGCGTGTTATGGGCGAAATCAAATGCATCGGTAACAGGCAGCACAGCAAGCACAGGCAGCACAGCAAGCACAGGCAGCAAGCACAGGCAGCACAGCAAGCACAGGCAGCAAGCACAAGCAGCACAGGCAGCAAGCACAGCAAGCACAGGCAGCACAACAAGCACAGGCGGCACAGGCAGCACAGCAAGCACAGGCAGCACAGCAAGCACAGGCAGCAAGCAGAGGCAGCAAGCACAGGCAGCAAGCACAGGCAGCACAGCAAGCACAGGCAGCAAGCAGAGGCAGCAAGCACAGGCAGCAAGCACAGACAGCACAGCAAGCACAGGCAGCACAGCAAGCACAGGCAGCAAGCAGAGGCAGCAAGCACAGGCAGCACAGCAAGCACAGGCAGCACAGCAAGCACAGGCAGCAAGCACAGGCAGCACAGCAAACACAGGCAGCACAGCAAGCACAGGCAGCAAACACAGGCAGCACAGCAAGCACAGCAAGCAGAGGCAGCACAGCAAGCACAGGCAGCAAGCACAGGCAGCACACCAAGCACAGGCAGCACAGCAAGCACTGCAAGCACAGGCAGCAAGCACAGGCAGCTACAGCAAGCACAGGCAGCAAACACAGGCAGCACAGCAAGCACAGGCAGCAAGCACAGGCAGCACAGCAAACACAGGCAGCACAGCAAGCACAGGCAGCAAGCACAGGTAGCACAGCAAGCACAGGCAGCACAGCAAGCACAGGCAGCAAGCACAGGCAGCACAGCAAACACAGGCAGCACAGCAAGCACAGGCAGCAAGCACAGGCAGCAAACACAGGCAGCACAGCAAGCACAGGCAGCACAGCAAGCACAGGCAGCAAGCACAGGCAGCACAGCAAGCACAGGCAACACAGCAAACACAGGCAGCAAGCACAGGCAGCAAGCACAGGCAGCACAGCAAGCACAGACAGCAAGCACAGGCAGCAAGCACAGGCAGCACAGCAAGCACAGGCAGCAAGCACAGGCAGCACAGCAAACACAGGCAGCAAGCACAGGCAGCACAGCAAGCACAGGCAGCACAGCAAGCAGAGGCAGCACAGCAAGCACAGGCAGCAAGCACAGGCAGCACACCAAGCACAGGCAGCACAGCAAGCACTGCAAGCACAGGCAGCAAGCACAGGCAGCACAGCAAGCACAGGCAGCAAGTACAGGCAGCAAACACAGGCAGCACAGCAAGCACAGGCAGCACAGGCAGCAAGCACAGGCAGCACAGCAAGCTCAGGCAGCAAGCACAGGCAGCACAGGCAGCACAGCAAGCACAGGCAGCACAGCAAGCACAGGCAGCAAGCACAGGCAGCACAGCAAACACAGGCAGCAAGCACAGGCAGCACACCAAGCACAGGCAGTACAGCAAGCACAGGCAGCAAGCACAGGCAGCACAGCGAGCACAGGCAGCACAGGCAGCAAGCACAGGCAGCACACCAAGCACAGGCAGCACAGCAAGCACAGGCAGCACAGCAAGCACAGCAAGCACAACAAGCACAGGCAGCACAGCAAGCACAGGCAGCAAGCACAGGCAGCACAGCAAGCACAGGCAGCAAGCACAGGCAGCACAGGCAGCACAGCAAGCACAGGCAGCACAGGCAGCAAGCACAGACAGCACAGCAAGCACAGGCAGCACAGCAAGCACAGGCAGCAAGCACAGGCAGCACAGCAAGCACAGGCAGCAAGCACAGGCAGCACAGCAAACACAGGCAGCACAGCAAGCACAGGCAGCAAGCACAGGTAGCACAGCAAGCACAGACAGCACAGCAAGCACAGGCAGCAAGCACAGGCAGCACAGCAAACACAGGCAGCACAGCAAGCACAGGCAGCAAGCACAGGCAGCAAAGCAAGCACAGGCAGCACAGCAAACACAGGCAGCACAGCAAGCACAGGCAGCAAGCACAGGTAGCACAGGCAGCACAGCAAGCACAGGCAGCAAGCACAGGCAGCAAACACAGGCAGCGCAGGCAGCACAGCAAGCACAGGCAGCAAGCACAGGCAGCACAGCAAGCACAGGCAACACAGCAAACACAGGTAGCAAACACAGGCAGCACAGCAAGCAAAGGCAGCAAGCACAGGCAGCAAGCACAGGCAGCAAGCACAGGCAGCACAGCAAGCACAGGCAGCAAGCACAGGCAGCACAGCAAGCACAGGCAGCACAGCAAGCACAGACAGCAAGCACAGGCAGCAAGCACAGGCAGCACAGCAAGCACAGGCAGCAAGCACAGGCAGCGCAGCAAGCACAGGCAGCACAGCAAGCACAGGCAGCAAGTACAGACAGCACAGCAAGCACAGGCAGCACAGCAAGCACAGGCAGCAAGCACAGGCAGCACACCAAGCACAGGCAGCACAGCAAGCACAGGCAGCAAGCACAGGCCGCACAGCAAGCACAGGCAGCAAGCACAGGCAGCACAGCAAGCACAGGCAGCACAGCAAGCACAGGCAGCAAGCACAGGCCGCACAGCAAGCACAGGCAGCAAGCACAGGCAGCACAGCAAGCACAGGCAGCAAGCACAGGCAGCACAGCATGCACAGGCAGCAAGCACAGGCAGCACAGCAAGCACAGGCAGCAAGCACAGGCAGCACAGGCAGCACAGCAAGCACAGGCAGCAAGCACAGACAGCACAGCAAGCACAGGCAGCACAGCAAGCACAGGCAGCAAGCACAGGCAGCACAGCAAGCACAGGCAGCAAGCACAGGCAGCACAGGCAGCACAGCAAGCACAGGCAGCACAGCAAGCACAGGCAGCAAGCACAGGCAGCACAGCAAACACAGGCAGCAAGCACAGGCAGCACAGCAAGCACAGGCAGCACAGCAAGCAGAGGCAGCACAGCAAGCACAGGCAGCAAGCACAGGCAGCACACCAAGCACAGGCAGCACAGCAAGCACTGCAAGCACAGGCAGCAAGCACAGGCAGCACAGCAAGCACAGGCAGCAAGTACAGGCAGCAAACACAGGCAGCACAGCAAGCACAGGCAGCAAGCACAGGCAGCAAGCACAGGCAGCACAGCAAGCACAGGCAGCAAGCATAGGTAGCACAGCAAGCACAGGCAGCAAACACAGGCAGCACAGGCAACAAGCACAGGCAGCACAGCAAGCACAGGCAGCACAGCAAGCACAGGCAGCAAGCACAGGCAGCACAGCAAGCACAGGCAGCAAGCACAGGCAGCAAGCACAGGCAGCACAGCAAGCACAGGCAGCAAGCACAGGCAGCACAGCAAACACAGGCAGCACAGCAAGCACAGGCAGCAAGCACAGGTAGCACAGCAAGCACAGGCAGCACAGCAAGCACAGGCAGCAAGCACAGGCAGCACAGCAAACACAGGCAGCACAGCAAGCACAGGCAGCAAGCACAGGCAGCAAAGCAAGCACAGGCAGCACAGCAAACACAGGCAGCACAGCAAGCACAGGCAGCAAGCACAGGTAGCACAGGCAGCACAGCAAGCACAGGCAGCAAGCACAGGCATGTTAGAAACCTGCAAAATAGCTCGACGAGATGTGTTCGTTTTAGCGATTCTGGGGGAAGTGCAGAGGGGTCAAGCTCCGTTCTCTTTCCAACAGGCAAAGCCTGCTCCGATCGTCGGCGAGATTCACTCTCGCATTTGTATACAATGCTTACACTTACTGAGACGCAGGTCTATGCACCGGCCGCCGAGGTAAACATATGATCCGCGACTCTCGGCGCCTCCAAAAACAGGTGACACAGCAACGCACTGTCGTGTGCCACTGTCGAATTACCGCGTCTTATGGGCGAAATCAAATGCATCGGTAACAGGCAGCACAGCAAGCACAGGCAGCACAGCAAGCACAGGCAGCACAGCAAGCACAGGCAGCACAGGCAGCAAGCACAGGCAGCACACCAAGCACAGGCAGCACAGCAAGCACAGGCAGCAAGCACAGGCAGCACACCAAGCACAGGCAGCACAGCAAGCACAGGCAGCAAGCACAGGCAGCAAGCACAGGCAGCTCAGGCAGCACAGGCAGCAAGCACAGGCAGCACAGCAAGCACAGGCAGCAAGCACAGGCAGCACTGCAAGCACTGGCAGCACAGGCAGCACAGCACAGGCAGCACAGCAAGCACATGCGGCAAGCACAGGCAGCTCAGGCAGCACAGGCAGCAAGCACAGGCAGCACAGTAAGCACAGGCAGCACAGGCAGCACAGCAAGCACAGGCAGCAAGCACAGGCAGCAAACACAGGCAGCACAGGCAGCACAGCAAGCACAGGCAGCAAGCACAGGCAGCACAGCAAGCACAGGCAACACAGCAAACACAGGCAGCACAGCAAACACAGGTAGCAAACACAGGCAGCACAGCAAGCAAAGGCAGCAAGCACAGGCAGCAAGCACAGGCAGCAAGCACAGGCAGCAAGCACAGGCAGCACAGCAAGCACAGGCAGCAAGCACAGGCAGCACAGCAAGCACAGGCAGCACAGCAAGCACAGACAGCAAGCACAGGCAGCAAGCACAGGCAGCACAGCAAGCACAGGCAGCAAGCACAGGCAGCGCAGCAAGCACAGGCAGCACAGCAAGCACAGGCAGCAAGCACAGACAGCAAGCACAGGCAGCACAGCAAGCACAGGCAGCACAGGCAGCACACCAAGCACAGGCAGCACACCAAGCACAGGCAGCACAGCAAGCACAGGCAGCAAGCACAGGCAGCACAGGCAGCACAGCAAGCACAGGCAGCACAGGCAGCAAGCACAGACAGCACAGCAAGCACAGGCAGCACAGCAAGCACAGGCAGCAAGCACAGGCAGCAAACACAGGCAGCACAGGCAGCAAGCACAGGCAGCACAGCAAGCACAGGCAGCAAGCACAGGCAGCACAGCAAGCACAGGCAGCACAGAAAGCACAGGCAGCACAGCAAGCACAGGCAGCAAGCACAGGCAGCAAGCACAGGCAGCACAGCAAGCACAGGCAGCAAGCACAGGCAGCACAGCAAACACAGGCAGCACAGCAAGCACAGGCAGCAAGCACAGGTAGCACAGCAAGCACAGGCAGCACAGCAAGCACAGGCAGCAAGCACAGGCAGCACAGCAAACACAGGCAGCACAGCAAGCACAGGCAGCAAGCACAGGCAGCAAAGCAAGCACAGGCAGCACAGCAAACACAGGCAGCACAGCAAGCACAGGCAGCAAGCACAGGTAGCACAGGCAGCACAGCAAGCACAGGCAGCAAGCACAGGCAGCAAAGCAAGCACAGGCAGCACAGCAAACACAGGCAGCACAGCAAGCACAGGCAGCAAGCACAGGTAGCACAGGCAGCACAGCAAGCACAGGCAGCAAGCACAGGCAGCAAACGCAGGCAGCACAGCAAGCACAGGCAGCAAGCACAGGCAGCACAGCAAGCACAGACAGCAAGCACAGGCAGCACAGCAAGCACAGGCAGCACAGGCAGCAAGCACAGGCAGCACACCAAGCACAGGCAGCACAGCAAGCACAGGCAGCACAGCAAGCACAGCAAGCACAATAAGCACGGGTAGCACAGCAAGCACAGGCAGCAAGCACAGGCAGCAAGCACAGGCATGTTAGAAACCTGCAAAATAGCTCGACGAGATGTGTTCGTTTTAGCGATTCTGGGGGAAGTGCAGAGGGGTCAAGCTCCGTTCTCTTTCCAACAGGCAAAGCCTGCTCCGATCGTCGGCGAGATTCACTCTCGCATTTGTATACAATGCTTACACTTACTGAGACGCAGGTCTATGCACCGGCCGCCGAGGTAAACATATGATCCGCGACTCTCGGCGCCTCCAAAAACAGGTGACACAGCAACGCACTGTCGTGTGCCACTGTCGAATTACCGCGTCTTATGGGCGAAATCAAATGCATCGGTAACAGGCAGCACAGCAAGCACAGGCAGCACAGCAAGCACAGGCAGCACAGGCAGCAAGCACAGGCAGCACACCAAGCACAGGCAGCACAGCAAGCACAGGCAGCAAGCACAGGCAGCACACCAAGCACAGGCAGCACACCAAGCACAGCAAGCACAGGCAGCAAGCACAGGCAGCTCAGGCAGCACAGGCAGCAAGCACAGGCAGCACAGCAAGCACAGGCAGCACAGCAAGTAGAGGCAGCACAGCAAGCACAGGCAGCAAGCACAGGCAGCACACCAAGCACAGGCAGCACAGCAAGCACTGCAAGCACAGGCAGCAAGCACAGGCAGCACAGCAAGCACAGGCAGCAAGCACAGGCAGCAAGCACAGGCAGCACACCAAGCACAGGCAGCACACCAAGCACAGCAAGCACAGGCAGCAAGCACAGGCAGCTCAGGCAGCACAGGCAGCAAGCACAGGCAGCACAGCAAGCACAGGCAGCACAGCAAGTAGAGGCAGCACAGCAAGCACAGGCAGCAAGCACAGGCAGCACACCAAGCACAGGCAGCACAGCAAGCACTGCAAGCACAGGCAGCAAGCACAGGCAGCACAGCAAGCACAGGCAGCAAGCACAGGCAGCAAGCACAGGCAGCTCAGGCAGCACAGGCAGCAAGCACAGGCAGCACAGCAAGCACAGGCAGCAAGCACAGGCAGCACTGCAAGCACTGGCAGCACAGGCAGCACAGCACAGGCAGCACAGCAAGCACATGCGGCAAGCACAGGCAGCTCAGGCAGCACAGGCAGCAAGCACAGGCAGCACAGTAAGCACAGGCAGCACAGGCAGCACAGCAAGCACAGGCAGCAAGCACAGGCAGCAAACACAGGCAGCACAGGCAGCACAGCAAGCACAGGCAGCAAGCACAGGCAGCACAGCAAGCACAGGCAACACAGCAAACACAGGCAGCACAGCAAACACAGGTAGCAAACACAGGCAGCACGGCAAGCAAAGGCAGCAAGCACAGGCAGCAAGCACAGGCAGCAAGCACAGGCAGCAAGCACAGGCAGCACAGCAAGCACAGGCAGCAAGCACAGGCAGCACAGCAAGCACAGGCAGCACAGCAAGCACAGACAGCAAGCACAGGCAGCAAGCACAGGCAGCACAGCAAGCACAGGCAGCAAGCACAGGCAGCGCAGCAAGCACAGGCAGCACAGCAAGCACAGGCAGCAAGCACAGACAGCAAGCACAGGCAGCACAGCAAGCACAGGCAGCACAGGCAGCACACCAAGCACAGGCAGCACACCAAGCACAGGCAGCACAGCAAGCACAGGCAGCAAGCACAGGCAGCACAGGCAGCACAGCAAGCACAGGCAGCACAGGCAGCAAGCACAGACAGCACAGCAAGCACAGGCAGCACAGCAAGCACAGGCAGCAAGCACAGGCAGCAAACACAGGCAGCACAGGCAGCAAGCACAGGCAGCACAGCAAGCACAGGCAGCAAGCACAGGCAGCACAGCAAGCACAGGCAGCACAGAAAGCACAGGCAGCACAGCAAGCACAGGCAGCAAGCGCAGGTAGCACAGCACGCACAGGCAGCACAGCAAGCACAGGCAGCAAGCACAGGCAGCAAACACAGGCAGCACAGCAAGCACAGGCAGCACAGAAAGCACAGGCAGCAAGCACAGGCAGAACAGCAAACACAGGCAGCACAGCAAGCACATGCAGCAAGCACAGGCAGCACAGCAAACACAGGCAGCACAGCAAGCACAGGCAGCAAGCACAGGTAGCACAGCAAGCACAGGCAGCACAGCAAGCACAGGCAGCAAGCACAGGTAGCACAGCAAGCACAGGCAGCACAGCAAGCACAGGCAGCAAGCACAGGCAGCAAACACAGGCAGCACAGCAAGCACAGGCAGCAAGCACAGGCAGCACAGCAAGCACAGGCAGCACAGCAAGCAAGCAAGCACAGAAAGCACAGGCAGCACAGCAAGCACAGGCAGCAAGCACAGGCAGCAAACACAGGCAGCACAGCAAGCACAGGCAGCAAGCACAGGCAGCACAGCAAGCACAGGCAGCAAGCACAGGCAGCACAGCAAGCACAGGCAGCACAGAAAGCACAGGCAGCACAGCAAGCACAGGCAGCAAGCACAGGTAGCACAGCAAGCACAGGCAGCACAGCACAGGTAGCACAGCAAGCACAGGCAGCAAGCACAGGCAGCACAGCAAGCACAGACATCAAGCACAGGCAGCAAGCACAGGCAGCAAGCACAGGCAGCACAGCAAGTACAGGCAGCAAGCACAGGCAGCAAGCACAGGCAGCACAGCAATCACAGGCAGCAAGGACAGGCAGCAAGCACAGGCAGCACAGCAAGCACAGGCAGCAAGCAAGCACAGGCAGCACACCAAGCACAGGCAGCACAGGCAGCAAGCACAGGCAGCACAGCAAGCACAGGTAGCACAGCAAGCACAGGCAGCACAGCAAGCACAGGCAGCAAGCACAGGCAGCACAGCAAGCACAGGCAGCAAGCACAGGTAGCACAGCAAGCACAGGCAGCACAGCAAGCGCAGGCAGCAAGCACAGGCAGCAAACACAGGCAGCACAGCAAGCACTGGCAGCAAGCACAGGCAGCACAGCAAACACTGGCAGCACAGCAAGCACAGGCAGCAAGCACAGGCAGCACAGCAAACACAGGCAGCACAGCAAGCCCAGGCAGCAAGCACAGGCAGAACAGCAAGCACAGGCAGCAAGCACAGGCAGCACAGGCAGCACAGCGAGTACAGGCAGCACAGCAAGCACAGGCAGCAAGCACAGGCAGCACAGCGAGTACAGGCAGCACAGCAAGTAGAGGCAGCAAGCACAGGCAGCAAGCACAGGCAGCAAGCACAGGCAGCCCAGCAAGCACAGGCAGCACAGCAAGCACAGGCAGCAAGCACAGGCAGCACAGCAAACACAGGCAGCACAGCAAGCACAGGTAGCACAGCAAGCACAGGCAGCAAGCACAGGCAGCACAGCAAGCACAGGCAGCACAGAAAGCACAGGCAGCACAGCAAGCACAGGCAGCAAGCACAGGTAGCACAGCAAGCACAGGCAGCACAGCACAGGTAGCACAGCAAGCACAGGCAGCAAGCACAGGCAGCACAGCAAGCACAGACATCAAGCACAGGCAGCAAGCACAGGCAGCAAGCACAGGCAGCACAGCAAGTACAGGCAGCAAGCACAGGCAGCAAGCACAGGCAGCACAGCAATCACAGGCAGCAAGGACAGGCAGCAAGCACAGGCAGCACAGCAACCACAGGCAGCAAGCAAGCACAGGCAGCACACCAAGCACAGGCAGCACAGGCAGCAAGCACAGGCAGCACAGCAAGCACAGGTAGCACAGCAAGCACAGGCAGCACAGCAAGCACAGGCAGCAAGCACAGGCAGCACAGCAAGCACAGGCAGCAAGCACAGGTAGCACAGCAAGCACAGGCAGCACAGCAAGCGCAGGCAGCAAGCACAGGCAGCAAACACAGGCAGCACAGCAAGCACTGGCAGCAAGCACAGGCAGCACAGCAAACACTGGCAGCACAGCAAGCACAGGCAGCAAGCACAGGCAGCACAGCAAACACAGGCAGCACAGCAAGCCCAGGCAGCAAGCACAGGCAGAACAGCAAGCACAGGCAGCAAGCACAGGCAGCACAGGCAGCACAGCGAGTACAGGCAGCACAGCAAGCACAGGCAGCAAGCACAGGCAGCAAGCACAGGCAGCACAGCAAGTAGAGGCAGCAAGCACAGGCAGCACAGCAATCACAGGCAGCAAGCACAGGCAGCAAACACAGGCAGCCCAGCAAGCACAGGCAGCACAGCAAGCACAGGCAGCAAGCACAGGCAGCACAGCAAACACAGGCAGCACAGCAAGCACAGGTAGCACAGCAAGCACAGGCAGCAAGCACAGGCAGCAAACACAGGCAGCACAGCAAGCACAGGCAGCACAGCAAACACAGGCAGCACAGCAAGCACAGGCAGCAAGCACAGGTAGCACAGCAAGCACAGGCAGCACAGCAAGCACAGGCAGCAAGCACAGGCAGCACAGCAAGCACAGGCAGCACAGCAAGCACAGCAAGCACAACAAGCACAGGCAGCACAGCAAGCACAGGCAGCAAGCACAGGCAGCACAGCAAGCACAGGCAGCAAGCACAGGCAGCACAGGCAGCACAGCAAGCACAGGCAGCACAGGCAGCAAGCACAGACAGCACAGCAAGCACAGGCAGCAAGCACAGGCAGCAAGCACAGGCAGCACAGCAAGCACAGGCAGCAAGCACAGGCAGCGCAGCAAGCACAGGCAGCACAGCAAGCACAGGCAGCAAGCACAGACAGCAAGCACAGGCAGCACAGCAAGCACAGGCAGCACAGGCAGCACACCAAGCACAGGCAGCACACCAAGCACAGGCAGCACAGCAAGCACAGGCAGCAAGCACATGCAGCACAGGCAGCACAGCAAGCACAGGCAGCACAGGCAGCAAGCACAGACAGCACAGCAAGCACAGGCAGCACAGCAAGCACAGGCAGCAAGCACAGGCAGCAAACACAGGCAGCACAGGCAGCAAGCACAGGCAGCACAGCAAGCACAGGCAGCAAGCACAGGCAGCACAGCAAGCACAGGCAGCACAGAAAGCACAGGCAGCACAGCAAGCACAGGCAGCAAGCGCAGGTAGCACAGCACGCACAGGCAGCACAGCAAGCACAGGCAGCAAGCACAGGCAGCAAACACAGGCAGCACAGCAAGCACAGGCAGCACAGAAAGCACAGGCAGCAAGCACAGGCAGAACAGCAAACACAGGCAGCACAGCAAGCACATGCAGCAAGCACAGGCAGCACAGCAAACACAGGCAGCACAGCAAGCACAGGCAGCAAGCACAGGTAGCACAGCAAGCACAGGCAGCACAGCAAGCACAGGCAGCAAGCACAGGTAGCACAGCAAGCACAGGCAGCACAGCAAGCACAGGCAGCAAGCACAGGCAGCAAACACAGGCAGCACAGCAAGCACAGGCAGCAAGCACAGGCAGCACAGCAAGCACAGGCAGCACAGCAAGCAAGCAAGCACAGAAAGCACAGGCAGCACAGCAAGCACAGGCAGCAAGCACAGGCAGCAAACACAGGCAGCACAGCAAGCACAGGCAGCAAGCACAGGCAGCACAGCAAGCACAGGCAGCAAGCACAGGCAGCACAGCAAGCACAGGCAGCACAGAAAGCACAGGCAGCACAGCAAGCACAGGCAGCAAGCACAGGTAGCACAGCAAGCACAGGCAGCACAGCACAGGTAGCACAGCAAGCACAGGCAGCAAGCACAGGCAGCACAGCAAGCACAGACATCAAGCACAGGCAGCAAGCACAGGCAGCAAGCACAGGCAGCACAGCAAGTACAGGCAGCAAGCACAGGCAGCAAGCACAGGCAGCACAGCAATCACAGGCAGCAAGGACAGGCAGCAAGCACAGGCAGCACAGCAAGCACAGGCAGCAAGCAAGCACAGGCAGCACACCAAGCACAGGCAGCACAGGCAGCAAGCACAGGCAGCACAGCAAGCACAGGTAGCACAGCAAGCACAGGCAGCACAGCAAGCACAGGCAGCAAGCACAGGCAGCACAGCAAGCACAGGCAGCAAGCACAGGTAGCACAGCAAGCACAGGCAGCACAGCAAGCG
Organism: Priocnemis perturbator; assembly: GCA_963942575.1. NCBI lineage: Eukaryota > Metazoa > Arthropoda > Insecta > Hymenoptera > Pompilidae > Priocnemis > Priocnemis perturbator. The sequence continues at coordinate 589,695 of CAWWDK010000169.1, forward strand.
CAGGCAGCAAGCACAGGCAGCAAACACAGGCAGCACAGCAAGCACTGGCAGCAAGCACAGGCAGCACAGCAAACACTGGCAGCACAGCAAGCACAGGCAGCAAGCACAGGCAGCACAGCAAACACAGGCAGCACAGCAAGCCCAGGCAGCAAGCACAGGCAGAACAGCAAGCACAGGCAGCAAGCACAGGCAGCACAGGCAGCACAGCGAGTACAGGCAGCACAGCAAGCACAGGCAGCAAGCACAGGCAGCACAGCGAGTACAGGCAGCACAGCAAGTAGAGGCAGCAAGCACAGGCAGCAAGCACAGGCAGCCCAGCAAGCACAGGCAGCACAGCAAGCACAGGCAGCAAGCACAGGCAGCACAGCAAACACAGGCAGCACAGCAAGCACAGGTAGCACAGCAAGCACAGGCAGCAAGCACAGGCAGCACAGCAAGCACAGGCAGCACAGAAAGCACAGGCAGCACAGCAAGCACAGGCAGCAAGCACAGGTAGCACAGCAAGCACAGGCAGCACAGCACAGGTAGCACAGCAAGCACAGGCAGCAAGCACAGGCAGCACAGCAAGCACAGACATCAAGCACAGGCAGCAAGCACAGGCAGCAAGCACAGGCAGCACAGCAAGTACAGGCAGCAAGCACAGGCAGCAAGCACAGGCAGCACAGCAATCACAGGCAGCAAGGACAGGCAGCAAGCACAGGCAGCACAGCAACCACAGGCAGCAAGCAAGCACAGGCAGCACACCAAGCACAGGCAGCACAGGCAGCAAGCACAGGCAGCACAGCAAGCACAGGTAGCACAGCAAGCACAGGCAGCACAGCAAGCACAGGCAGCAAGCACAGGCAGCACAGCAAGCACAGGCAGCAAGCACAGGTAGCACAGCAAGCACAGGCAGCACAGCAAGCGCAGGCAGCAAGCACAGGCAGCAAACACAGGCAGCACAGCAAGCACTGGCAGCAAGCACAGGCAGCACAGCAAACACTGGCAGCACAGCAAGCACAGGCAGCAAGCACAGGCAGCACAGCAAACACAGGCAGCACAGCAAGCCCAGGCAGCAAGCACAGGCAGAACAGCAAGCACAGGCAGCAAGCACAGGCAGCACAGGCAGCACAGCGAGTACAGGCAGCACAGCAAGCACAGGCAGCAAGCACAGGCAGCAAGCACAGGCAGCACAGCAAGCACAGGCAGCAAGCACAGGCAGCACAGCAATCACAGGCAGCACAGCAAGCACAGGCAGCAAGCACAGGTAGCACAGCAAGCACAGGCAGCACAGCAAGCACAGGCAGCAAGCACAGGCAGCACAGCAAACACAGGCAGCACAGCAAGCACAGGCAGCAAGCACAGGCAGCAAAGCAAGCACAGGCAGCACAGCAAACACAGGCAGCACAGCAAGCACAGGCAGCAAGCACAGGTAGCACAGGCAGCACAGCAAGCACAGGCAGCAAGCACAGGCAGCAAAGCAAGCACAGGCAGCACAGCAAACACAGGCAGCACAGCAAGCACAGGCAGCAAGCACAGGTAGCACAGGCAGCACAGCAAGCACAGGCAGCAAGCACAGGCAGCAAACGCAGGCAGCACAGCAAGCACAGGCAGCAAGCACAGGCAGCACAGCAAGCACAGACAGCAAGCACAGGCAGCACAGCAAGCACAGGCAGCACAGGCAGCAAGCACAGGCAGCACACCAAGCACAGGCAGCACAGCAAGCACAGGCAGCACAGCAAGCACAGCAAGCACAATAAGCACGGGTAGCACAGCAAGCACAGGCAGCAAGCACAGGCAGCAAGCACAGGCATGTTAGAAACCTGCAAAATAGCTCGACGAGATGTGTTCGTTTTAGCGATTCTGGGGGAAGTGCAGAGGGGTCAAGCTCCGTTCTCTTTCCAACAGGCAAAGCCTGCTCCGATCGTCGGCGAGATTCACTCTCGCATTTGTATACAATGCTTACACTTACTGAGACGCAGGTCTATGCACCGGCCGCCGAGGTAAACATATGATCCGCGACTCTCGGCGCCTCCAAAAACAGGTGACACAGCAACGCACTGTCGTGTGCCACTGTCGAATTACCGCGTCTTATGGGCGAAATCAAATGCATCGGTAACAGGCAGCACAGCAAGCACAGGCAGCACAGCAAGCACAGGCAGCACAGGCAGCAAGCACAGGCAGCACACCAAGCACAGGCAGCACAGCAAGCACAGGCAGCAAGCACAGGCAGCACACCAAGCACAGGCAGCACACCAAGCACAGCAAGCACAGGCAGCAAGCACAGGCAGCTCAGGCAGCACAGGCAGCAAGCACAGGCAGCACAGCAAGCACAGGCAGCACAGCAAGTAGAGGCAGCACAGCAAGCACAGGCAGCAAGCACAGGCAGCACACCAAGCACAGGCAGCACAGCAAGCACTGCAAGCACAGGCAGCAAGCACAGGCAGCACAGCAAGCACAGGCAGCAAGCACAGGCAGCAAGCACAGGCAGCTCAGGCAGCACAGGCAGCAAGCACAGGCAGCACAGCAAGCACAGGCAGCAAGCACAGGCAGCACTGCAAGCACTGGCAGCACAGGCAGCACAGCACAGGCAGCACAGCAAGCACATGCGGCAAGCACAGGCAGCTCAGGCAGCACAGGCAGCAAGCACAGGCAGCACAGTAAGCACAGGCAGCACAGGCAGCACAGCAAGCACAGGCAGCAAGCACAGGCAGCAAACACAGGCAGCACAGGCAGCACAGCAAGCACAGGCAGCAAGCACAGGCAGCACAGCAAGCACAGGCAACACAGCAAACACAGGCAGCACAGCAAACACAGGTAGCAAACACAGGCAGCACGGCAAGCAAAGGCAGCAAGCACAGGCAGCAAGCACAGGCAGCAAGCACAGGCAGCAAGCACAGGCAGCACAGCAAGCACAGGCAGCAAGCACAGGCAGCACAGCAAGCACAGGCAGCACAGCAAGCACAGACAGCAAGCACAGGCAGCAAGCACAGGCAGCACAGCAAGCACAGGCAGCAAGCACAGGCAGCGCAGCAAGCACAGGCAGCACAGCAAGCACAGGCAGCAAGCACAGACAGCAAGCACAGGCAGCACAGCAAGCACAGGCAGCACAGGCAGCACACCAAGCACAGGCAGCACACCAAGCACAGGCAGCACAGCAAGCACAGGCAGCAAGCACAGGCAGCACAGGCAGCACAGCAAGCACAGGCAGCACAGGCAGCAAGCACAGACAGCACAGCAAGCACAGGCAGCACAGCAAGCACAGGCAGCAAGCACAGGCAGCAAACACAGGCAGCACAGGCAGCAAGCACAGGCAGCACAGCAAGCACAGGCAGCAAGCACAGGCAGCACAGCAAGCACAGGCAGCACAGAAAGCACAGGCAGCACAGCAAGCACAGGCAGCAAGCGCAGGTAGCACAGCACGCACAGGCAGCACAGCAAGCACAGGCAGCAAGCACAGGCAGCAAACACAGGCAGCACAGCAAGCACAGGCAGCACAGAAAGCACAGGCAGCAAGCACAGGCAGAACAGCAAACACAGGCAGCACAGCAAGCACATGCAGCAAGCACAGGCAGCACAGCAAACACAGGCAGCACAGCAAGCACAGGCAGCAAGCACAGGTAGCACAGCAAGCACAGGCAGCACAGCAAGCACAGGCAGCAAGCACAGGTAGCACAGCAAGCACAGGCAGCACAGCAAGCACAGGCAGCAAGCACAGGCAGCAAACACAGGCAGCACAGCAAGCACAGGCAGCAAGCACAGGCAGCACAGCAAGCACAGGCAGCACAGCAAGCAAGCAAGCACAGAAAGCACAGGCAGCACAGCAAGCACAGGCAGCAAGCACAGGCAGCAAACACAGGCAGCACAGCAAGCACAGGCAGCAAGCACAGGCAGCACAGCAAGCACAGGCAGCAAGCACAGGCAGCACAGCAAGCACAGGCAGCACAGAAAGCACAGGCAGCACAGCAAGCACAGGCAGCAAGCACAGGTAGCACAGCAAGCACAGGCAGCACAGCACAGGTAGCACAGCAAGCACAGGCAGCAAGCACAGGCAGCACAGCAAGCACAGACATCAAGCACAGGCAGCAAGCACAGGCAGCAAGCACAGGCAGCACAGCAAGTACAGGCAGCAAGCACAGGCAGCAAGCACAGGCAGCACAGCAATCACAGGCAGCAAGGACAGGCAGCAAGCACAGGCAGCACAGCAAGCACAGGCAGCAAGCAAGCACAGGCAGCACACCAAGCACAGGCAGCACAGGCAGCAAGCACAGGCAGCACAGCAAGCACAGGTAGCACAGCAAGCACAGGCAGCACAGCAAGCACAGGCAGCAAGCACAGGCAGCACAGCAAGCACAGGCAGCAAGCACAGGTAGCACAGCAAGCACAGGCAGCACAGCAAGCGCAGGCAGCAAGCACAGGCAGCAAACACAGGCAGCACAGCAAGCACTGGCAGCAAGCACAGGCAGCACAGCAAACACTGGCAGCACAGCAAGCACAGGCAGCAAGCACAGGCAGCACAGCAAACACAGGCAGCACAGCAAGCCCAGGCAGCAAGCACAGGCAGAACAGCAAGCACAGGCAGCAAGCACAGGCAGCACAGGCAGCACAGCGAGTACAGGCAGCACAGCAAGCACAGGCAGCAAGCACAGGCAGCACAGCGAGTACAGGCAGCACAGCAAGTAGAGGCAGCAAGCACAGGCAGCAAGCACAGGCAGCAAGCACAGGCAGCCCAGCAAGCACAGGCAGCACAGCAAGCACAGGCAGCAAGCACAGGCAGCACAGCAAACACAGGCAGCACAGCAAGCACAGGTAGCACAGCAAGCACAGGCAGCAAGCACAGGCAGCACAGCAAGCACAGGCAGCACAGAAAGCACAGGCAGCACAGCAAGCACAGGCAGCAAGCACAGGTAGCACAGCAAGCACAGGCAGCACAGCACAGGTAGCACAGCAAGCACAGGCAGCAAGCACAGGCAGCACAGCAAGCACAGACATCAAGCACAGGCAGCAAGCACAGGCAGCAAGCACAGGCAGCACAGCAAGTACAGGCAGCAAGCACAGGCAGCAAGCACAGGCAGCACAGCAATCACAGGCAGCAAGGACAGGCAGCAAGCACAGGCAGCACAGCAACCACAGGCAGCAAGCAAGCACAGGCAGCACACCAAGCACAGGCAGCACAGGCAGCAAGCACAGGCAGCACAGCAAGCACAGGTAGCACAGCAAGCACAGGCAGCACAGCAAGCACAGGCAGCAAGCACAGGCAGCACAGCAAGCACAGGCAGCAAGCACAGGTAGCACAGCAAGCACAGGCAGCACAGCAAGCGCAGGCAGCAAGCACAGGCAGCAAACACAGGCAGCACAGCAAGCACTGGCAGCAAGCACAGGCAGCACAGCAAACACTGGCAGCACAGCAAGCACAGGCAGCAAGCACAGGCAGCACAGCAAACACAGGCAGCACAGCAAGCCCAGGCAGCAAGCACAGGCAGAACAGCAAGCACAGGCAGCAAGCACAGGCAGCACAGGCAGCACAGCGAGTACAGGCAGCACAGCAAGCACAGGCAGCAAGCACAGGCAGCAAGCACAGGCAGCACAGCAAGTAGAGGCAGCAAGCACAGGCAGCACAGCAATCACAGGCAGCAAGCACAGGCAGCAAACACAGGCAGCCCAGCAAGCACAGGCAGCACAGCAAGCACAGGCAGCAAGCACAGGCAGCACAGCAAACACAGGCAGCACAGCAAGCACAGGTAGCACAGCAAGCACAGGCAGCAAGCACAGGCAGCAAACACAGGCAGCACAGCAAGCACAGGCAGCACAGCAAACACAGGCAGCACAGCAAGCACAGGCAGCAAGCACAGGTAGCACAGCAAGCACAGGCAGCACAGCAAGCACAGGCAGCAAGCACAGGCAGCACAGCAAGCACAGGCAGCACAGCAAGCACAGCAAGCACAACAAGCACAGGCAGCACAGCAAGCACAGGCAGCAAGCACAGGCAGCACAGCAAGCACAGGCAGCAAGCACAGGCAGCACAGGCAGCACAGCAAGCACAGGCAGCACAGGCAGCAAGCACAGACAGCACAGCAAGCACAGGCAGCAAGCACAGGCAGCACAGCAAGCACAGGCAGCAAGCACAGGCAGCGCAGCAAGCACAGGCAGCACAGCAAGCACAGGCAGCAAGCACAGACAGCAAGCACAGGCAGCACAGCAAGCACAGGCAGCACAGGCAGCACACCAAGCACAGGCAGCACACCAAGCACAGGCAGCACAGCAAGCACAGGCAGCAAGCACAGGCAGCACAGGCAGCACAGCAAGCACAGGCAGCACAGGCAGCAAGCACAGACAGCACAGCAAGCACAGGCAGCACAGCAAGCACAGGCAGCAAGCACAGGCAGCAAACACAGGCAGCACAGGCAGCAAGCACAGGCAGCACAGCAAGCACAGGCAGCAAGCACAGGCAGCACAGCAAGCACAGGCAGCACAGAAAGCACAGGCAGCACAGCAAGCACAGGCAGCAAGCGCAGGTAGCACAGCACGCACAGGCAGCACAGCAAGCACAGGCAGCAAGCACAGGCAGCAAACACAGGCAGCACAGCAAGCACAGGCAGCACAGAAAGCACAGGCAGCAAGCACAGGCAGAACAGCAAACACAGGCAGCACAGCAAGCACATGCAGCAAGCACAGGCAGCACAGCAAACACAGGCAGCACAGCAAGCACAGGCAGCAAGCACAGGTAGCACAGCAAGCACAGGCAGCACAGCAAGCACAGGCAGCAAGCACAGGTAGCACAGCAAGCACAGGCAGCACAGCAAGCACAGGCAGCAAGCACAGGCAGCAAACACAGGCAGCACAGCAAGCACAGGCAGCAAGCACAGGCAGCACAGCAAGCACAGGCAGCACAGCAAGCAAGCAAGCACAGAAAGCACAGGCAGCACAGCAAGCACAGGCAGCAAGCACAGGCAGCAAACACAGGCAGCACAGCAAGCACAGGCAGCAAGCACAGGCAGCACAGCAAGCACAGGCAGCAAGCACAGGCAGCACAGCAAGCACAGGCAGCACAGAAAGCACAGGCAGCACAGCAAGCACAGGCAGCAAGCACAGGTAGCACAGCAAGCACAGGCAGCACAGCACAGGTAGCACAGCAAGCACAGGCAGCAAGCACAGGCAGCACAGCAAGCACAGACATCAAGCACAGGCAGCAAGCACAGGCAGCAAGCACAGGCAGCACAGCAAGTACAGGCAGCAAGCACAGGCAGCAAGCACAGGCAGCACAGCAATCACAGGCAGCAAGGACAGGCAGCAAGCACAGGCAGCACAGCAAGCACAGGCAGCAAGCAAGCACAGGCAGCACACCAAGCACAGGCAGCACAGGCAGCAAGCACAGGCAGCACAGCAAGCACAGGTAGCACAGCAAGCACAGGCAGCACAGCAAGCACAGGCAGCAAGCACAGGCAGCACAGCAAGCACAGGCAGCAAGCACAGGTAGCACAGCAAGCACAGGCAGCACAGCAAGCGCAGGCAGCAAGCACAGGCAGCAAACACAGGCAGCACAGCAAGCACTGGCAGCAAGCACAGGCAGCACAGCAAACACTGGCAGCACAGCAAGCACAGGCAGCAAGCACAGGCAGCACAGCAAACACAGGCAGCACAGCAAGCCCAGGCAGCAAGCACAGGCAGAACAGCAAGCACAGGCAGCAAGCACAGGCAGCACAGGCAGCACAGCGAGTACAGGCAGCACAGCAAGCACAGGCAGCAAGCACAGGCAGCACAGCGAGTACAGGCAGCACAGCAAGTAGAGGCAGCAAGCACAGGCAGCAAGCACAGGCAGCCCAGCAAGCACAGGCAGCACAGCAAGCACAGGCAGCAAGCACAGGCAGCACAGCAAACACAGGCAGCACAGCAAGCACAGGTAGCACAGCAAGCACAGGCAGCAAGCACAGGCAGCACAGCAAGCACAGGCAGCACAGAAAGCACAGGCAGCACAGCAAGCACAGGCAGCAAGCACAGGTAGCACAGCAAGCACAGGCAGCACAGCACAGGTAGCACAGCAAGCACAGGCAGCAAGCACAGGCAGCACAGCAAGCACAGACATCAAGCACAGGCAGCAAGCACAGGCAGCAAGCACAGGCAGCACAGCAAGTACAGGCAGCAAGCACAGGCAGCAAGCACAGGCAGCACAGCAATCACAGGCAGCAAGGACAGGCAGCAAGCACAGGCAGCACAGCAACCACAGGCAGCAAGCAAGCACAGGCAGCACACCAAGCACAGGCAGCACAGGCAGCAAGCACAGGCAGCACAGCAAGCACAGGTAGCACAGCAAGCACAGGCAGCACAGCAAGCACAGGCAGCAAGCACAGGCAGCACAGCAAGCACAGGCAGCAAGCACAGGTAGCACAGCAAGCACAGGCAGCACAGCAAGCGCAGGCAGCAAGCACAGGCAGCAAACACAGGCAGCACAGCAAGCACTGGCAGCAAGCACAGGCAGCACAGCAAACACTGGCAGCACAGCAAGCACAGGCAGCAAGCACAGGCAGCACAGCAAACACAGGCAGCACAGCAAGCCCAGGCAGCAAGCACAGGCAGAACAGCAAGCACAGGCAGCAAGCACAGGCAGCACAGGCAGCACAGCGAGTACAGGCAGCACAGCAAGCACAGGCAGCAAGCACAGGCAGCAAGCACAGGCAGCACAGCAAGTAGAGGCAGCAAGCACAGGCAGCACAGCAATCACAGGCAGCAAGCACAGGCAGCAAACACAGGCAGCCCAGCAAGCACAGGCAGCACAGCAAGCACAGGCAGCAAGCACAGGCAGCACAGCAAACACAGGCAGCACAGCAAGCACAGGTAGCACAGCAAGCACAGGCAGCAAGCACAGGCAGCAAACACAGGCAGCACAGCAAGCACAGGCAGCACAGCAAACACAGGCAGCACAGCAAGCACAGGCAGCAAGCACAGGTAGCACAGCAAGCACAGGCAGCACAGCAAGCACAGGCAGCAAGCACAGGCAGCACAGCAAGCACAGGCAGCACAGCAAGCACAGCAAGCACAACAAGCACAGGCAGCACAGCAAGCACAGGCAGCAAGCACAGGCAGCACAGCAAGCACAGGCAGCAAGCACAGGCAGCACAGGCAGCACAGCAAGCACAGGCAGCACAGGCAGCAAGCACAGACAGCACAGCAAGCACAGGCAGCACAGCAAGCACAGGCAGCAAGCACAGGCAGCACAGCAAGCACAGGCAGCAAGCACAGGCAGCACAGCAAACACAGGCAGCACAGCAAGCACAGGCAGCAAGCACAGGTAGCACAGCAAGCACAGACAGCACAGCAAGCACAGGCAGCAAGCACAGGCAGCACAGCAAACACAGGCAGCACAGCAAGCACAGGCAGCAAGCACAGGCAGCAAAGCAAGCACAGGCAGCAAGCACAGGCAGCACAGCAAACACAGGCAGCACAGCAAGCCCAGGCAGCAAGCACAGGCAGAACAGCAAGCACAGGCAGCAAGCACAGGCAGCACAGGCAGCACAGCGAGTACAGGCAGCACAGCAAGCACAGGCAGCAAGCACAGGCAGCACAGCGAGTACAGGCAGCACAGCAAGTAGAGGCAGCAAGCACAGGCAGCAAGCACAGGCAGCAAGCACAGGCAGCCCAGCAAGCACAGGCAGCACAGCAAGCACAGGCAGCAAGCACAGGCAGCACAGCAAACACAGGCAGCACAGCAAGCACAGGTAGCACAGCAAGCACAGGCAGCAAGCACAGGCAGCACAGCAAGCACAGGCAGCACAGAAAGCACAGGCAGCACAGCAAGCACAGGCAGCAAGCACAGGTAGCACAGCAAGCACAGGCAGCACAGCACAGGTAGCACAGCAAGCACAGGCAGCAAGCACAGGCAGCACAGCAAGCACAGACATCAAGCACAGGCAGCAAGCACAGGCAGCAAGCACAGGCAGCACAGCAAGTACAGGCAGCAAGCACAGGCAGCAAGCACAGGCAGCACAGCAATCACAGGCAGCAAGGACAGGCAGCAAGCACAGGCAGCACAGCAACCACAGGCAGCAAGCAAGCACAGGCAGCACACCAAGCACAGGCAGCACAGGCAGCAAGCACAGGCAGCACAGCAAGCACAGGTAGCACAGCAAGCACAGGCAGCACAGCAAGCACAGGCAGCAAGCACAGGCAGCACAGCAAGCACAGGCAGCAAGCACAGGTAGCACAGCAAGCACAGGCAGCACAGCAAGCGCAGGCAGCAAGCACAGGCAGCAAACACAGGCAGCACAGCAAGCACTGGCAGCAAGCACAGGCAGCACAGCAAACACTGGCAGCACAGCAAGCACAGGCAGCAAGCACAGGCAGCACAGCAAACACAGGCAGCACAGCAAGCCCAGGCAGCAAGCACAGGCAGAACAGCAAGCACAGGCAGCAAGCACAGGCAGCACAGGCAGCACAGCGAGTACAGGCAGCACAGCAAGCACAGGCAGCAAGCACAGGCAGCAAGCACAGGCAGCACAGCAAGTAGAGGCAGCAAGCACAGGCAGCACAGCAATCACAGGCAGCAAGCACAGGCAGCAAACACAGGCAGCCCAGCAAGCACAGGCAGCACAGCAAGCACAGGCAGCAAGCACAGGCAGCACAGCAAACACAGGCAGCACAGCAAGCACAGGTAGCACAGCAAGCACAGGCAGCAAGCACAGGCAGCAAACACAGGCAGCACAGCAAGCACAGGCAGCACAGCAAACACAGGCAGCACAGCAAGCACAGGCAGCAAGCACAGGTAGCACAGCAAGCACAGGCAGCACAGCAAGCACAGGCAGCAAGCACAGGCAGCACAGCAAGCACAGGCAGCACAGCAAGCACAGCAAGCACAACAAGCACAGGCAGCACAGCAAGCACAGGCAGCAAGCACAGGCAGCACAGCAAGCACAGGCAGCAAGCACAGGCAGCACAGGCAGCACAGCAAGCACAGGCAGCACAGGCAGCAAGCACAGACAGCACAGCAAGCACAGGCAGCAAGCACAGGCAGCACAGCAAGCACAGGCAGCAAGCACAGGCAGCGCAGCAAGCACAGGCAGCACAGCAAGCACAGGCAGCAAGCACAGACAGCAAGCACAGGCAGCACAGCAAGCACAGGCAGCACAGGCAGCACACCAAGCACAGGCAGCACACCAAGCACAGGCAGCACAGCAAGCACAGGCAGCAAGCACAGGCAGCACAGGCAGCACAGCAAGCACAGGCAGCACAGGCAGCAAGCACAGACAGCACAGCAAGCACAGGCAGCACAGCAAGCACAGGCAGCAAGCACAGGCAGCAAACACAGGCAGCACAGGCAGCAAGCACAGGCAGCACAGCAAGCACAGGCAGCAAGCACAGGCAGCACAGCAAGCACAGGCAGCACAGAAAGCACAGGCAGCACAGCAAGCACAGGCAGCAAGCGCAGGTAGCACAGCACGCACAGGCAGCACAGCAAGCACAGGCAGCAAGCACAGGCAGCAAACACAGGCAGCACAGCAAGCACAGGCAGCACAGAAAGCACAGGCAGCAAGCACAGGCAGAACAGCAAACACAGGCAGCACAGCAAGCACATGCAGCAAGCACAGGCAGCACAGCAAACACAGGCAGCACAGCAAGCACAGGCAGCAAGCACAGGTAGCACAGCAAGCACAGGCAGCACAGCAAGCACAGGCAGCAAGCACAGGTAGCACAGCAAGCACAGGCAGCACAGCAAGCACAGGCAGCAAGCACAGGCAGCAAACACAGGCAGCACAGCAAGCACAGGCAGCAAGCACAGGCAGCACAGCAAGCACAGGCAGCACAGCAAGCAAGCAAGCACAGAAAGCACAGGCAGCACAGCAAGCACAGGCAGCAAGCACAGGCAGCAAACACAGGCAGCACAGCAAGCACAGGCAGCAAGCACAGGCAGCACAGCAAGCACAGGCAGCAAGCACAGGCAGCACAGCAAGCACAGGCAGCACAGAAAGCACAGGCAGCACAGCAAGCACAGGCAGCAAGCACAGGTAGCACAGCAAGCACAGGCAGCACAGCACAGGTAGCACAGCAAGCACAGGCAGCAAGCACAGGCAGCACAGCAAGCACAGACATCAAGCACAGGCAGCAAGCACAGGCAGCAAGCACAGGCAGCACAGCAAGTACAGGCAGCAAGCACAGGCAGCAAGCACAGGCAGCACAGCAATCACAGGCAGCAAGGACAGGCAGCAAGCACAGGCAGCACAGCAAGCACAGGCAGCAAGCAAGCACAGGCAGCACACCAAGCACAGGCAGCACAGGCAGCAAGCACAGGCAGCACAGCAAGCACAGGTAGCACAGCAAGCACAGGCAGCACAGCAAGCACAGGCAGCAAGCACAGGCAGCACAGCAAGCACAGGCAGCAAGCACAGGTAGCACAGCAAGCACAGGCAGCACAGCAAGCGCAGGCAGCAAGCACAGGCAGCAAACACAGGCAGCACAGCAAGCACTGGCAGCAAGCACAGGCAGCACAGCAAACACTGGCAGCACAGCAAGCACAGGCAGCAAGCACAGGCAGCACAGCAAACACAGGCAGCACAGCAAGCCCAGGCAGCAAGCACAGGCAGAACAGCAAGCACAGGCAGCAAGCACAGGCAGCACAGGCAGCACAGCGAGTACAGGCAGCACAGCAAGCACAGGCAGCAAGCACAGGCAGCACAGCGAGTACAGGCAGCACAGCAAGTAGAGGCAGCAAGCACAGGCAGCAAGCACAGGCAGCCCAGCAAGCACAGGCAGCACAGCAAGCACAGGCAGCAAGCACAGGCAGCACAGCAAACACAGGCAGCACAGCAAGCACAGGTAGCACAGCAAGCACAGGCAGCAAGCACAGGCAGCACAGCAAGCACAGGCAGCACAGAAAGCACAGGCAGCACAGCAAGCACAGGCAGCAAGCACAGGTAGCACAGCAAGCACAGGCAGCACAGCACAGGTAGCACAGCAAGCACAGGCAGCAAGCACAGGCAGCACAGCAAGCACAGACATCAAGCACAGGCAGCAAGCACAGGCAGCAAGCACAGGCAGCACAGCAAGTACAGGCAGCAAGCACAGGCAGCAAGCACAGGCAGCACAGCAATCACAGGCAGCAAGGACAGGCAGCAAGCACAGGCAGCACAGCAACCACAGGCAGCAAGCAAGCACAGGCAGCACACCAAGCACAGGCAGCACAGGCAGCAAGCACAGGCAGCACAGCAAGCACAGGTAGCACAGCAAGCACAGGCAGCACAGCAAGCACAGGCAGCAAGCACAGGCAGCACAGCAAGCACAGGCAGCAAGCACAGGTAGCACAGCAAGCACAGGCAGCACAGCAAGCGCAGGCAGCAAGCACAGGCAGCAAACACAGGCAGCACAGCAAGCACTGGCAGCAAGCACAGGCAGCACAGCAAACATTGGCAGCACAGCAAGCACAGGCAGCAAGCACAGGCAGCACAGCAAACACAGGCAGCACAGCAAGCCCAGGCAGCAAGCACAGGCAGAACAGCAAGCACAGGCAGCAAGCACAGGCAGCACAGGCAGCACAGCGAGTACAGGCAGCACAGCAAGCACAGGCAGCAAGCACAGGCAGCAAGCACAGGCAGCACAGCAAGTAGAGGCAGCAAGCACAGGCAGCACAGCAATCACAGGCAGCAAGCACAGGCAGCAAACACAGGCAGCCCAGCAAGCACAGGCAGCACAGCAAGCACAGGCAGCAAGCACAGGCAGCACAGCAAACACAGGCAGCACAGCAAGCACAGGTAGCACAGCAAGCACAGGCAGCAAGCACAGGCAGCAAACACAGGCAGCACAGCAAGCACAGGCAGCACAGCAAACACAGGCAGCACAGCAAGCACAGGCAGCAAGCACAGGTAGCACAGCAAGCACAGGCAGCACAGCAAGCACAGGCAGCAAGCACAGGCAGCACAGCAAGCACAGGCAGCACAGCAAGCACAGCAAGCACAACAAGCACAGGCAGCACAGCAAGCACAGGCAGCAAGCACAGGCAGCACAGCAAGCACAGGCAGCAAGCACAGGCAGCACAGGCAGCACAGCAAGCACAGGCAGCACAGGCAGCAAGCACAGACAGCACAGCAAGCACAGGCAGCACAGCAAGCACAGGCAGCAAGCACAGGCAGCACAGCAAGCACAGGCAGCAAGCACAGGCAGCACAGCAAACACAGGCAGCACAGCAAGCACAGGCAGCAAGCACAGGTAGCACAGCAAGCACAGACAGCACAGCAAGCACAGGCAGCAAGCACAGGCAGCACAGCAAACACAGGCAGCACAGCAAGCACAGGCAGCAAGCACAGGCAGCAAAGCAAGCACAGGCAGCACAGCAAACACAGGCAGCACAGCAAGCACAGGCAGCAAGCACAGGTAGCACAGGCAGCACAGCAAGCACAGGCAGCAAGCACAGGCAGCAAACACAGGCAGCGCAGGCAGCACAGCAAGCACAGGCAGCAAGCACAGGCAGCACAGCAAGCACAGGCAACACAGCAAACACAGGTAGCAAACACAGGCAGCACAGCAAGCAAAGGCAGCAAGCACAGGCAGCAAGCACCGGCAGCAAGCACAGGCAGCACAGCAAGCACAGGCAGCAAGCACAGGCAGCACAGCAAGCACAGGCAGCACAGCAAGCACAGATAGCAAGCACAGGCAGCAAGCACAGGCAGCACAGCAAGCACAGGCAGCAAGCACAGGCAGCGCAGCAAGCACAGGCAGCACAGCAAGCACAGGCAGCAAGTACAGACAGCACAGCAAGCACAGGCAGCACAGCAAGCACAGGCAGCAAGCACAGGCAGCACACCAAGCACAGGCAGCACAGCAAGCACAGGCAGCAAGCACAGGCCGCACAGCAAGCACAGGCAGCAAGCACAGGCAGCACAGCAAGCACAGGCAGCACAGCAAGCACAGGCAGCAAGCACAGGCCGCACAGCAAGCACAGGCAGCAAGCACAGGCAGCACAGCAAGCACAGGCAGCAAGCACAGGCAGCACAGCATGCACAGGCAGCAAGCACAGGCAGCACAGCAAGCACAGGCAGCAAGCACAGGCAGCACAGGCAGCACAGCAAGCACAGTCAGCAGAGGCAGCACAGCAAGCACAGGCAGCAAGCACAGGCAGCACAGCAAGCACAGGCAGCAAGCACAGGCAGCACAGGCAGCACAGCAAGCACAGGCAGCACAGGCAGCAAGCACAGGCAGCACAGCAAGCACAGGCAGCAAGCACAGGCAGCACAGCAAGCACAGGCAGCAAGCACAGGCAGCACAGCAAGCACAGACAGCAAGCACAGGCAGCAAGCACAGGCAGCACAGCAAGCACAGGCAGCAAGCACAGGCAGCACAGCAAGCACAGGCAGCAAGTACAGACAGCACAGCAAGCACAGGCAGCACAGCAAGCACAGGCAGCAAGCACAGGCAGCACACCAAGCACAGGCAGCACAGCAAGCACAGGCAGCAAGCACAGGCAGCACAGCAAGCACAGGCAGCACAGCAAGCACAGGCAGCAAGCACAGGCCGCACAGCAAGCACAGGCAGCAAGCACAGGCAGCACAGCAAGCACAGGCAGCAAGCACAGGCAGCACAGCATGCACAGGCAGCAAGCACAGGCAGCACAGCAAGCACAGGCAGCAAGCACAGGCAGCACAGGCAGCACAGGCAGCACAGCAAGCACAGGCAGCAAGCACAGGCAGCACAGCAAGCACAGGCAGCACAGCAAGCACTGCAAGCACAGGCAGCAAGCACAGGCAGCACAGTAAGCACAGGCAGCAAGCACAGGCAGCACAGCAAGCACAGGCAGCAAGCACAGGCAGCAAGCACAGGCAGCTCAGGCAGCACAGGCAGCAAGCACAGGCAGCACAGGCAGCATAGCAAGCACAGGCAGCACAGCAAGCACAGGCAGAAAGCACAGGCAGCACAGCAAGCACAGGCAGCACAGAAAGCACAGGCAGCACAGCAAGCACAGGCAGCAAGTACAGGCAGCAAACACAGGCAGCACAGCAAGCACAGGCAGCAAGCACAGGCAGCAAGCACAGGCAGCACAGCAAGCACAGGCAGCACAGAAAGCACAGCAAGCACAACAAGCACAGGCAGCACAGCAAGCACAGGCAGCAAGCACAGGCAGCACAGCAAGCACAGGCAGCAAGCACAGGCAGCACAGCAAGCACAGGCAGCAAGCACAGGCAGCACAGCAAGCACAGACAGCAAGCACAGGCAGCAAGCACAGGCAGCACAGCAAGCACAGGCAGCAAGCACAGGCAGCACAGGCAGCAAGCACAGACAGCACAGCAAGCACAGGCAGCAAGCACAGGCAGCACAGCAAGCACAGGCAGCAAGCACAGGCAGCACAGCAAGCACAGGCAGCACAGAAAGCACAGGCAGCACAGCAAGCACAGGCAGCAAGTACAGGCAGCAAACACAGGCAGCACAGCAAGCACAGGCAGCAAGCACAGGCAGCAAGCACAGGCAGCACAGCAAGCACAGGCAGCACAGAAAGCACAGGCAGCACAGCAAGCACAGGCAGCAAGCACAGGCAGCAAACACAGGCAGCACAGCAAGCACAGGCAGCAAGCACAGGCAGCACAGCAAACACAGGCAGCAAGCACAGGCAGCACACCAAGCACAGGCAGTACAGCAAGCACAGGCAGCAAGCACAGGCAGCACAGCGAGCACAGGCAGCACAGGCAGCAAGCACAGGCAGCACACCAAGCACAGGCAGCACAGCAAGCACAGGCAGCACAGCAAGCACAACAAGCACAGGCAGCACAGCAAGCACAGGCAGCAAGCACAGGCAGCACAGCAAGCACAGGCAGCAAGCACAGGCAGCACAGGCAGCACAGCAAGCACAGGCAGCACAGGCAGCAAGCACAGACAGCACAGCAAGCACAGGCAGCAAGCACAGGCAGCACAGCAAGCACAGGCAGCAAGCACAGGCAGCACAGCAAACACAGGCAGCACAGCAAGCACAGGCAGCAAGCACAGGTAGCACAGCAAGCACAGGCAGCACAGCAAGCACAGGCAGCAAGCACAGGCAGCACAGCAAACACAGGCAGCACAGCAAGCACAGGCAGCAAGCACAGGCAGCACAGCAAACACAGGCAGCACAGCAAGCACAGGCAGCAAGCACAGGTAGCACAGGCAGCACAGCAAGCACAGGCAGCAAGCACAGGCAGCAAACACAGGCAGCGCAGGCAGCACAGCAAGCACAGGCAGCAAGCACAGGCAGCACAGCAAGCACAGGCAACACAGCAAACACAGGCAGCACAGCAAACACAGGTAGCAAACACAGGCAGCACAGCAAGCAAAGGCAGCAAGCACAGGCAGCAAGCACAGGCAGCAAGCACAGGCAGCACAGCAAGCACAGGCAGCAAGCACAGGCAGCACAGCAAGCACAGACAGCAAGCACAGGCAGCAAGCACAGGCAGCACAGCAAGCACAGGCAGCAAGCACAGGCAGCGCAGCAAGCACAGGCAGCACAGCAAGCACAGGCAGCAAGTACAGACAGCACAGCAAGCACAGGCAGCACAGCAAGCACAGGCAGCAAGCACAGGCAGCACACCAAGCACAGGCAGCACAGCAAGCACAGGCAGCAAGCACAGGCCGCACAGCAAGCACAGGCAGCAAGCACAGGCAGCACAGCAAGCACAGGCAGCAAGCACAGGCAGCACAGCATGCACAGGCAGCAAGCACAGGCAGCACAGCAAGCACAGGCAGCATAGCAAGCACAGGTAGCACAGGCAGCAAGCACAGGCAGCAAGCACAGGCAGCAAAGCAAGCACAGGCAGCAAGCACAGACAGCACAGCAAGCACAGGCAGCACAGCAAGCACAGGCAGCAAGCACAGGCAGCACAGCAAGCACAGGCAGCAAGCACAGGCAGCACAGCAAGCACAGGCAGCACAGCAAGCACAGGCAGCAAGCACAGGCAGCACAGCAAGCACAGGCAGCAAGCACAGGCAGCACAGCAAGCACAGGCAGCAAGCACAGGCAGCACAGGCAGCACAGTAAGCACAGGCAGCACAGCAAGCACAGGCAGCAAGCACAGGCAGCACAGCAAACACAGGCAGCAAGCACAGGCAGCACAGCAAGCACAGGCAGCACAGCAAGCAGAGGCAGCACAGCAAGCACAGGCAGCAAGCACAGGCAGCACACCAAGCACAGGCAGCACAGCAAGCACTGCAAGCACAGGCAGCAAGCACAGGCAGCACAGCAAGCACAGGCAGCAAGTACAGGCAGCAAACACAGGCAGCACAGCAAGCACAGGCAGCACAGGCAGCAAGCACAGACAGCACAGCAAGCACAGGCAGCAAGCACAGGCAGCACAGCAAGCACAGGCAGCAAGCACAGGCAGCACAGCAAACACAGGCAGCACAGCAAGCACAGGCAGCAAGCACAGGTAGCACAGCAAGCACAGGCAGCACAGCAAGCACAGGCAGCAAGCACAGGCAGCACAGCAAACACAGGCAGCACAGCAAGCACAGGCAGCAAGCACAGGCAGCACAGCAAACACAGGCAGCACAGCAAGCACAGGCAGCAAGCACAGGTAGCACAGGCAGCACAGCAAGCACAGGCAGCAAGCACAGGCAGCAAACACAGGCAGCGCAGGCAGCACAGCAAGCACAGGCAGCAAGCACAGGCAGCACAGCAAGCACAGGCAACACAGCAAACACAGGCAGCACAGCAAACACAGGTAGCAAACACAGGCAGCACAGCAAGCAAAGGCAGCAAGCACAGGCAGCAAGCACAGGCAGCAAGCACAGGCAGCACAGCAAGCACAGGCAGCAAGCACAGGCAGCACAGCAAGCACAGACAGCAAGCACAGGCAGCAAGCACAGGTAGCACAGCAAGCACAGGCAGCAAGCACAGGCAGCGCAGCAAGCACAGGCAGCACAGCAAGCACAGGCAGCAAGTACAGACAGCACAGCAAGCACAGGCAGCACAGCAAGCACAGGCAGCAAGCACAGGCAGCACACCAAGCACAGGCAGCACAGCAAGCACAGGCAGCAAGCACAGGCCGCACAGCAAGCACAGGCAGCAAGCACAGGCAGCACAGCAAGCACAGGCAGCACAGCATGCACAGGCAGCAAGCACAGGCAGCACAGCAAGCACAGGCAGCATAGCAAGCACAGGTAGCACAGGCAGCAAGCACAGGCAGCAAGCACAGGCAGCAAAGCAAGCACAGGCAGCAAGCACAGACAGCACAGCAAGCACAGGCAGCACAGCAAGCACAGGCAGCAAGCACAGGCAGCACAGCAAGCACAGGCAGCAAGCACAGGCAGCACAGCAAGCACAGGCAGCACAGCAAGCACAGGCAGCAAGCACAGGCAGCACAGCAAGCACAGGCAGCAAGCACAGGCAGCACAGCAAGCACAGGCAGCAAGCACAGGCAGCACAGGCAGCACAGTAAGCACAGGCAGCACAGCAAGCACAGGCAGCAAGCACAGGCAGCACAGCAAACACAGGCAGCAAGCACAGGCAGCACAGCAAGCACAGGCAGCACAGCAAGCAGAGGCAGCACAGCAAGCACAGGCAGCAAGCACAGGCAGCACACCAAGCACAGGCAGCACAGCAAGCACTGCAAGCACAGGCAGCAAGCACAGGCAGCACAGCAAGCACAGGCAGCAAGTACAGGCAGCAAACACAGGCAGCACAGCAAGCACAGGCAGCACAGGCAGCAAGCACAGGCAGCACAGCAAGCTCAGGCAGCAAGCACAGGCAGCACAGGCAGCACAGCAAGCACAGGCAGCACAGCAAGCACAGGCAGCAAGCACAGGCAGCACAGCAAACACAGGCAGCAAGCACAGGCAGCACACCAAGCACAGGCAGTACAGCAAGCACAGGCAGCAAGCACAGGCAGCACAGCGAGCACAGGCAGCACAGCAAGCACAGGCAGCAAGCACAGGCAGCACAGCAAGCACAGGCAGCAAGCACAGGCAGCACAGCAAACACAGGCAGCACAGCAAGCACAGGCAGCAAGCACAGGTAGCACAGCAAGCACAGGCAGCATAGCAAGCACAGGTAGCACAGGCAGCAAGCACAGGCAGCACACCAAGCACAGGCAGCACAGCAAGCACAGGCAGCACAGCAAGCACAGCAAGCACAACAAGCACAGGCAGCACAGCAAGCACAGGCAGCAAGCACAGGCAGCACAGCAAGCACAGGCAGCAAGCACAGGCAGCACAGGCAGCACAGCAAGCACAGGCAGCACAGGCAGCAAGCACAGACAGCACAGCAAGCACAGGCAGCACAGCAAGCACAGGCAGCAAGCACAGGCAGCAAGCACAGGCAGCACAGCAAACACAGGCAGCACAGCAAGCACAGGCAGCAAGCAAAGGTAGCACAGCAAGCACAGGCAGCACAGCAAGCACAGGCAGCAAGCACAGGCAGCACAGCAAACACAGGCAGCACAGCAAGCACAGGCAGCAAGCACAGGCAGCAAAGCAAGCACAGGCAGCACAGCAAACACAGGCAGCACAGCAAGCACAGGCAGCAAGCACAGGTAGCACAGGCAGCACAGCAAGCACAGGCAGCAAGCACAGGCAGCACAGCAAGCACAGGCAGCAAGCACAGGCAGCAAACACAGGCAGCGCAGGCAGCACAGCAAGCACAGGCAGCAAGCACAGGCAGCACAGCAAGCACAGGCAACACAGCAAACACAGGCAGCACAGCAAACACAGGTAGCAAACACAGGCAGCACAGCAAGCAAAGGCAGCAAGCACAGGCAGCAAGCACAGGCAGCACAGCAAGCACAGGCAGCAAGCACAGGCAGCACAGCAAGCACAGGCAGCACAGCAAGCACAGACAGCAAGCACAGGCAGCAAGCACAGGCAGCACAGCAAGCACAGGCAGCAAGCACAGGCAGCGCAGCAAGCACAGGCAGCACAGCAAGCACAGGCAGCAAGTACAGACAGCACAGCAAGCACAGGCAGCACAGCAAGCACAGGCAGCAAGCACAGGCAGCAAGCACAGGCCGCACAGCAAGCACAGGCAGCAAGCACAGGCAGCACAGCAAGCACAGGCAGCAAGCACAGGCAGCACAGCATGCACAGGCAGCAAGCACAGGCGGCACAGCAAGCACAGGCAGCATAGCAAGCACAGGTAGCACAGGCAGCAAGCACAGGCAGCAAGCACAGGCAGCAAAGCAAGCACAGGCAGCAAGCACAGGCAGCACAGCAAGCACAGGCAGCAAGCACAGGCAGCACAGGCAGCACAGCAAGCACAGGCAGCAAGCACAGACAGCACAGCAAGCACAGGCAGCACAGCAAGCACAGGCAGCAAGCACAGGCAGCACAGCAAGCACAGGCAGCAAGCACAGGCAGCACAGGCAGCACAGCAAGCACAGGCAGCAAGCACAGGCAGCACAGCAAACACAGGCAGCAAGCACAGGCAGCACAGCAAGCACAGGCAGCACAGCAAGCAGAGGCAGCACAGCAAGCACAGGCAGCAAGCACAGGCAGCACACCAAGCACAGGCAGCACAGCAAGCACTGCAAGCACAGGCAGCAAGCACAGGCAGCACAGCAAGCACAGGCAGCAAGTACAGGCAGCAAACACAGGCAGCACAGCAAGCACAGGCAGCAAGCACAGGCAGCAAGCACAGGCAGCACAGCAAGCACAGGCAGCACAGAAAGCACAGGCAGCACAGCAAGCACAGGCAGCAAGCATAGGTAGCACAGCAAGCACAGGCAGCAAACACAGGCAGCACAGGCAACAAGCACAGGCAGCACAGCAAGCACAGGCAGCACAGCAAGCACAGGCAGCAAGCACAGGCAGCACAGCAAGCACAGGCAGCAAGCACAGGCAGCAAGCACAGGCAGCACAGCAAGCACAGGCAGCAAGCACAGGCAGCACAGCAAACACAGGCAGCACAGCAAGCACAGGCAGCAAGCACAGGTAGCACAGCAAGCACAGGCAGCACAGCAAGCACAGGCAGCAAGCACAGGCAGCACAGCAAACACAGGCAGCACAGCAAGCACAGGCAGCAAGCACAGGCAGCAAAGCAAGCACAGGCAGCACAGCAAACACAGGCAGCACAGCAAGCACAGGCAGCAAGCACAGGTAGCACAGGCAGCACAGCAAGCACAGGCAGCAAGCACAGGCAGCAAACACAGGCAGCACAGCAAGCACAGGCAGCAAGCACAGGCAGCACAGCAAGCACAGACAGCAAGCACAGGCAGCACAGCAAGCACAGGCAGCACAGGCAGCAAGCACAGGCAGCACACCAAGCACAGGCAGCACAGCAAGCACAGCAAGCACAATAAGCACGGGTAGCACAGCAAGCACAGGCAGCAAGCACAGGCAGCAAGCACAGGCATGTTAGAAACCTGCAAAATAGCTCGACGAGATGTGTTCGTTTTAGCGATTCTGGGGGAAGTGCAGAGGGGTCAAGCTCCGTTCTCTTTCCAACAGGCAAAGCCTGCTCCGATCGTCGGCGAGATTCACTCTCGCATTTGTATACAATGCTTACTCTTACTGAGACGCAGGTCTATGCACCGGCCGCCGAGGTAAACATATGATCCGCGACTCTCGGCGCCTCCAAAAACAGGTGACACAGCAACGCACTGTCGTGTGCCACTGTCGAATTACCGCGTGTTATGGGCGAAATCAAATGCATCGGTAACAGGCAGCACAGCAAGCACAGGCAGCACAGCAAGCACAGGCAGCACAGGCAGCAAGCACAGGCAGCACACCAAGCACAGGCAGCACAGCAAGCACAGGCAGCAAGCACAGGCAGCACACCAAGCACAGGCAGCACACCAAGCACAGCAAGCACAGGCAGCAAGCACAGGCAGCTCAGGCAGCACAGGCAGCAAGCACAGGCAGCACAGCAAGCACAGGCAGCACAGCAAGTAGAGGCAGCACAGCAAGCACAGGCAGCAAGCACAGGCAGCACACCAAGCACAGGCAGCACAGCAAGCACTGCAAGCACAGGCAGCAAGCACAGGCAGCACAGCAAGCACAGGCAGCAAGCACAGGCAGCAAGCACAGGCAGCTCAGGCAGCACAGGCAGCAAGCACAGGCAGCACAGCAAGCACAGGCAGCAAGCACAGGCAGCACTGCAAGCACTGGCAGCACAGGCAGCACAGCACAGGCAGCACAGCAAGCACATGCGGCAAGCGCAGGCAGCTCAGGCAGCACAGGCAGCAAGCACAGGCAGCACAGCAAGCACAGGCAGCACAGGCAGCAAGCACAGGCAGCACAGCAAGCACAGGCAGCAAGTACAGGCAGCACAGCAAGCACAGGCAGCAAGCACAGGCAGCACAGGCAGCACAGCAAGCACAGGCAGCACAGCAAGCACAGGCAGCATAGCAAGTACAGCAAGCACAGGCAGCAAGCACAGGCAGCACAGCAAGCACAGGCATCAAGCACAGGCAGCACAGGAAGCACAGGCAGCAAGCACAGGCAGCACAGCAAGCACAGGCAGCACACCAAGTACAGGCAGCAAGCACAGGCAGCACAGCAAGCAGAGGCAGCACACCAAGCACAGGCAGCACAGCAAGCACAGGCAGCAAGCACAGGCAGCACAGCAAGCACAGACAGCAAGCACAGGCAGCACAGGCAGCAAGCACAGGCAGCACACCAAGCACAGGCAGCACAGCAAGCACAGGCAGCACAGCAAGCACAACAAGCACAGGCAGCACAGCAAGCACAGGCAGCAAGCACAGGCAGCACAGCAAGCACAGGCAGCACGCACAGGCAGCACAGGCAGCAAGCACAGGTAGCACAGCAAGCACAGGCAGCACAGCAAGCACAGGCAGCAAGCACAGGCAGCACGCACAGGCAGCACAGGCAGCACGCACAGGCAGCACAGGCAGCACAGCAAGCACAGGCAGCAAGCACATGTAGCACAGCAAGCACAGGCACCACAGCAAGCACAGGCAGCAAGCACAGGCAGCAAACACAGGCAGCACATCAAGCACAGGCAGCACAGCAAGCACAGGCAGCAAGCACAGGCAGCACAGCAAACACAGGCAGCACAGCAAGCACAGGCAGCAAGCACAGGCAGCAAAGCAAGCACAGGCAGCACAGCAAACACAGGCAGCACAGCAAGCACAGGCAGCAAGCACAGGTAGCACAGGCAGCACAGCAAGCACAGGCAGCAAGCACAGGCAGCAAACACAGGCAGCACAGGCAGCACAGCAAGCACAGGCAGCAAGCACAGGCAGCACAGCAAGCACAGGCAACACAGCAAACACAGGCAGCACAGCAAACACAGGTAGCAAACACAGGCAGCACAGCAAGCAAAGGCAGCAAGCAGAGGCAGCAAGCACAGGCAGCAAGCACAGGCAGCAAGCACAGGCAGCACAGCAAGCACAGGCAGCACAGCAAGCACAGGCAGCACAGCAAGCACAGACAGCAAGCACAGGCAGCAAGCACAGGCAGCACAGCAAGCACAGGCAGCAAGCACAGGCAGCGCAGCAAGCACAGGCAGCACAGCAAGCACAGGCAGCAAGCACAGACAGCAAGCACAGGCAGCACAGCAAGCACAGGCAGCACAGGCAGCACACCAAGCACAGGCAGCACACCAAGCACAGGCAGCACAGCAAGCACAGGCAGCAAGCACAGGCAGCACAGGCAGCACAGCAAGCACAGGCAGCACAGGCAGCAAGCACAGACAGCACAGCAAGCACAGGCAGCAAGCACAGGCAGCAAACACAGGCAGCACAGGCAGCAAGCACAGGCAGCACAGCAAGCACAGGCAGCAAGCACAGGCAGCACAGCAAGCACAGGCAGCACAGAAAGCACAGGCAGCACAGCAAGCACAGGCAGCAAGCGCAGGTAGCACAGCACGCACAGGCAGTACAGCAAGCACAGGCAGCAAGCACAGGCAGCAAACACAGGCAGCACAGCAAGCACAGGCAGCACAGAAAGCACAGGCAGCAAGCACAGGCAGAACAGCAAACACAGGCAGCACAGCAAGCACATGCAGCAAGCACAGGCAGCACAGCAAGCACAGGCAGCACAGCAAGCACAGGCAGCAAGCACAGGTAGCACAGCAAGCACAGGCAGCACAGCAAGCACAGGCAGCAAGCACAGGTAGCACAGCAAGCACAGGCAGCACAGCAAGCACAGGCAGCACAGCAAGCACAGGCAGCAAGCACAGGCAGCACAGCAAGCAAGCAAGCACAGAAAGCACAGGCAGCACAGCAAGCACAGGCAGCAAGCACAGGTAGCACAGCAAGCACAGGCAGCACAGCAAGCACAGGCAGCAAGCACAGGCAGCAAACACAGGCAGCACAGCAAGCACAGGCAGCAAGCACAGGCAGCACAGCAAGCACAGGCAGCAAGCACAGGCAGCACAGCAAGCACAGGCAGCACAGAAAGCACAGGCAGCACAGCAAGCACAGGCAGCAAGCACAGGTAGCACAGCAAGCACAGGCAGCACAGCACAGGTAGCACAGCAAGCACAGGCAGCAAGCACAGGCAGCACAGCAAGCACAGACATCAAGCACAGGCAGCAAGCACAGGCAGCAAGCACAGGCAGCAAGCACAGGCAGCACAGCAAGTACAGGCAGCAAGCACAGGCAGCAAGCACAGGCAGCACAGCAATCACAGGCAGCAAGGACAGGCAGCAAGCACAGGCAGCACAGCAAGCACAGGCAGCAAGCAAGCACAGGCAGCACACCAAGCACAGGCAGCACAGGCAGCAAGCACAGGCAGCACAGCAAGCACAGGTAGCACAGCAAGCACAGGCAGCACAGCAAGCACAGGCAGCAAGCACAGGCAGCACAGCAAGCACAGGCAGCAAGCACAGGTAGCACAGCAAGCACAGGCAGCACAGCAAGCGCAGGCAGCAAGCACAGGCAGCAAACACAGGCAGCACAGCAAGCACTGGCAGCAAGCACAGGCAGCACAGCAAACACTGGCAGCACAGCAAGCACAGGCAGCAAGCACAGGCAGCACAGCAAACACAGGCAGCACAGCAAGCCCAGGCAGCAAGCACAGGCAGAACAGCAAACACAGGCAGCACAGCAAGCACAGGTAGCACAGCAAGCACAGGCAGCAAACACAGGCAGCACAGCAAGCACAGGCAGCAAGCACAGGCAGCACAGCAAACACAGGCAGCACAGCAAGCACAGGCAGCAAGCACAGGTAGCACAGCAAGCACAGGCAGCACAGCAAGCACAGGCAGCAAGCACAGGCAGCACAGCAAACACAGGCAGCACAGCAAGCACAGGCAGCAAACACAGGCAGCACAGCAAGCACAGGCAGCAAGCACAGGCAGCACAGCAAGCACAGGCAGCAAGCACAGGCAGCACAGCAAGCACAGGCAGCAAGCACAGGCATGTTAGAAACCTGCAAAATAGCTCGACGAGATGTGTTCGTTTTAGCGATTCTGGGGGAAGTGCAGAGGGGTCAAGCTCCGTTCTCTTTCCAACAGGCAAAGCCTGCTCCGATCGTCGGCGAGATTCACTCTCGCATTTGTATACAATGCTTACTCTTACTGAGACGCAGGTCTATGCACCGGCCGCCGAGGTAAACATATGATCCGCGACTCTCGGCGCCTCCAAAAACAGGTGACACAGCAACGCACTGTCGTGTGCCACTGTCGAATTACCGCGTGTTATGGGCGAAATCAAATGCATCGGTAACAGGCAGCACAGCAAGCACAGGCAGCACAGCAAGCACAGGCAGCAAGCACAGGTAGCACAGGCAGCACAGCAAGCACAGGCAGCAAGCACAGGCAGCACAGCAAGCACAGGCAGCAAGCACAGGCAGCAAACACAGGCAGCGCAGGCAGCACAGCAAGCACAGGCAGCAAGCACAGGCAGCACAGCAAGCACAGGCAACACAGCAAACACAGGCAGCACAGCAAACACAGGTAGCAAACACAGGCAGCACAGCAAGCAAAGGCAGCAAGCACAGGCAGCAAGCACAGGCAGCACAGCAAGCACAGGCAGCAAGCACAGGCAGCACAGCAAGCACAGGCAGCACAGCAAGCACAGACAGCAAGCACAGGCAGCAAGCACAGGCAGCACAGCAAGCACAGGCAGCAAGCACAGGCAGCGCAGCAAGCACAGGCAGCACAGCAAGCACAGGCAGCAAGTACAGACAGCACAGCAAGCACAGGCAGCACAGCAAGCACAGGCAGCAAGCACAGGCAGCAAGCACAGGCCGCACAGCAAGCACAGGCAGCAAGCACAGGCAGCACAGCAAGCACAGGCAGCAAGCACAGGCAGCACAGCATGCACAGGCAGCAAGCACAGGCGGCACAGCAAGCACAGGCAGCATAGCAAGCACAGGTAGCACAGGCAGCAAGCACAGGCAGCAAGCACAGGCAGCAAAGCAAGCACAGGCAGCAAGCACAGGCAGCACAGCAAGCACAGGCAGCAAGCACAGGCAGCACAGGCAGCACAGCAAGCACAGGCAGCAAGCACAGACAGCACAGCAAGCACAGGCAGCACAGCAAGCACAGGCAGCAAGCACAGGCAGCACAGCAAGCACAGGCAGCAAGCACAGGCAGCACAGGCAGCACAGCAAGCACAGGCAGCAAGCACAGGCAGCACAGCAAACACAGGCAGCAAGCACAGGCAGCACAGCAAGCACAGGCAGCACAGCAAGCAGAGGCAGCACAGCAAGCACAGGCAGCAAGCACAGGCAGCACACCAAGCACAGGCAGCACAGCAAGCACTGCAAGCACAGGCAGCAAGCACAGGCAGCACAGCAAGCACAGGCAGCAAGTACAGGCAGCAAACACAGGCAGCACAGCAAGCACAGGCAGCAAGCACAGGCAGCAAGCACAGGCAGCACAGCAAGCACAGGCAGCACAGAAAGCACAGGCAGCACAGCAAGCACAGGCAGCAAGCATAGGTAGCACAGCAAGCACAGGCAGCAAACACAGGCAGCACAGGCAACAAGCACAGGCAGCACAGCAAGCACAGGCAGCACAGCAAGCACAGGCAGCAAGCACAGGCAGCACAGCAAGCACAGGCAGCAAGCACAGGCAGCAAGCACAGGCAGCACAGCAAGCACAGGCAGCAAGCACAGGCAGCACAGCAAACACAGGCAGCACAGCAAGCACAGGCAGCAAGCACAGGTAGCACAGCAAGCACAGGCAGCACAGCAAGCACAGGCAGCAAGCACAGGCAGCACAGCAAACACAGGCAGCACAGCAAGCACAGGCAGCAAGCACAGGCAGCAAAGCAAGCACAGGCAGCACAGCAAACACAGGCAGCACAGCAAGCACAGGCAGCAAGCACAGGTAGCACAGGCAGCACAGCAAGCACAGGCAGCAAGCACAGGCAGCAAACACAGGCAGCACAGCAAGCACAGGCAGCAAGCACAGGCAGCACAGCAAGCACAGACAGCAAGCACAGGCAGCACAGCAAGCACAGGCAGCACAGGCAGCAAGCACAGGCAGCACACCAAGCACAGGCAGCACAGCAAGCACAGCAAGCACAATAAGCACGGGTAGCACAGCAAGCACAGGCAGCAAGCACAGGCAGCAAGCACAGGCATGTTAGAAACCTGCAAAATAGCTCGACGAGATGTGTTCGTTTTAGCGATTCTGGGGGAAGTGCAGAGGGGTCAAGCTCCGTTCTCTTTCCAACAGGCAAAGCCTGCTCCGATCGTCGGCGAGATTCACTCTCGCATTTGTATACAATGCTTACTCTTACTGAGACGCAGGTCTATGCACCGGCCGCCGAGGTAAACATATGATCCGCGACTCTCGGCGCCTCCAAAAACAGGTGACACAGCAACGCACTGTCGTGTGCCACTGTCGAATTACCGCGTGTTATGGGCGAAATCAAATGCATCGGTAACAGGCAGCACAGCAAGCACAGGCAGCACAGCAAGCACAGGCAGCACAGGCAGCAAGCACAGGCAGCACACCAAGCACAGGCAGCACAGCAAGCACAGGCAGCAAGCACAGGCAGCACACCAAGCACAGGCAGCACACCAAGCACAGCAAGCACAGGCAGCAAGCACAGGCAGCTCAGGCAGCACAGGCAGCAAGCACAGGCAGCACAGCAAGCACAGGCAGCACAGCAAGTAGAGGCAGCACAGCAAGCACAGGCAGCAAGCACAGGCAGCACACCAAGCACAGGCAGCACAGCAAGCACTGCAAGCACAGGCAGCAAGCACAGGCAGCACAGCAAGCACAGGCAGCAAGCACAGGCAGCAAGCACAGGCAGCTCAGGCAGCACAGGCAGCAAGCACAGGCAGCACAGCAAGCACAGGCAGCAAGCACAGGCAGCACTGCAAGCACTGGCAGCACAGGCAGCACAGCACAGGCAGCACAGCAAGCACATGCGGCAAGCGCAGGCAGCTCAGGCAGCACAGGCAGCAAGCACAGGCAGCACAGCAAGCACAGGCAGCACAGGCAGCAAGCACAGGCAGCACAGCAAGCACAGGCAGCAAGTACAGGCAGCACAGCAAGCACAGGCAGCAAGCACAGGCAGCACAGGCAGCACAGCAAGCACAGGCAGCACAGCAAGCACAGGCAGCATAGCAAGTACAGCAAGCACAGGCAGCAAGCACAGGCAGCACAGCAAGCACAGGCATCAAGCACAGGCAGCACAGGAAGCACAGGCAGCAAGCACAGGCAGCACAGCAAGCACAGGCAGCACACCAAGTACAGGCAGCAAGCACAGGCAGCACAGCAAGCAGAGGCAGCACACCAAGCACAGGCAGCACAGCAAGCACAGGCAGCAAGCACAGGCAGCACAGCAAGCACAGACAGCAAGCACAGGCAGCACAGGCAGCAAGCACAGGCAGCACACCAAGCACAGGCAGCACAGCAAGCACAGGCAGCACAGCAAGCACAACAAGCACAGGCAGCACAGCAAGCACAGGCAGCAAGCACAGGCAGCACAGCAAGCACAGGCAGCACGCACAGGCAGCACAGGCAGCAAGCACAGGTAGCACAGCAAGCACAGGCAGCACAGCAAGCACAGGCAGCAAGCACAGGCAGCACGCACAGGCAGCACAGGCAGCACGCACAGGCAGCACAGGCAGCACAGCAAGCACAGGCAGCAAGCACATGTAGCACAGCAAGCACAGGCACCACAGCAAGCACAGGCAGCAAGCACAGGCAGCAAACACAGGCAGCACATCAAGCACAGGCAGCACAGCAAGCACAGGCAGCAAGCACAGGCAGCACAGCAAACACAGGCAGCACAGGCAGCACACCAAGCACAGGCAGCACACCAAGCACAGGCAGCACAGCAAGCACAGGCAGCAAGCACAGGCAGCACAGGCAGCACAGCAAGCACAGGCAGCACAGGCAGCAAGCACAGACAGCACAGCAAGCACAGGCAGCAAGCACAGGCAGCAAACACAGGCAGCACAGGCAGCAAGCACAGGCAGCACAGCAAGCACAGGCAGCAAGCACAGGCAGCACAGCAAGCACAGGCAGCACAGAAAGCACAGGCAGCACAGCAAGCACAGGCAGCAAGCGCAGGTAGCACAGCACGCACAGGCAGTACAGCAAGCACAGGCAGCAAGCACAGGCAGCAAACACAGGCAGCACAGCAAGCACAGGCAGCACAGAAAGCACAGGCAGCAAGCACAGGCAGAACAGCAAACACAGGCAGCACAGCAAGCACATGCAGCAAGCACAGGCAGCACAGCAAGCACAGGCAGCACAGCAAGCACAGGCAGCAAGCACAGGTAGCACAGCAAGCACAGGCAGCACAGCAAGCACAGGCAGCAAGCACAGGTAGCACAGCAAGCACAGGCAGCACAGCAAGCACAGGCAGCACAGCAAGCACAGGCAGCAAGCACAGGCAGCACAGCAAGCAAGCAAGCACAGAAAGCACAGGCAGCACAGCAAGCACAGGCAGCAAGCACAGGTAGCACAGCAAGCACAGGCAGCACAGCAAGCACAGGCAGCAAGCACAGGCAGCAAACACAGGCAGCACAGCAAGCACAGGCAGCAAGCACAGGCAGCACAGCAAGCACAGGCAGCAAGCACAGGCAGCACAGCAAGCACAGGCAGCACAGAAAGCACAGGCAGCACAGCAAGCACAGGCAGCAAGCACAGGTAGCACAGCAAGCACAGGCAGCACAGCACAGGTAGCACAGCAAGCACAGGCAGCAAGCACAGGCAGCACAGCAAGCACAGACATCAAGCACAGGCAGCAAGCACAGGCAGCAAGCACAGGCAGCAAGCACAGGCAGCACAGCAAGTACAGGCAGCAAGCACAGGCAGCAAGCACAGGCAGCACAGCAATCACAGGCAGCAAGGACAGGCAGCAAGCACAGGCAGCACAGCAAGCACAGGCAGCAAGCAAGCACAGGCAGCACACCAAGCACAGGCAGCACAGGCAGCAAGCACAGGCAGCACAGCAAGCACAGGTAGCACAGCAAGCACAGGCAGCACAGCAAGCACAGGCAGCAAGCACAGGCAGCACAGCAAGCACAGGCAGCAAGCACAGGTAGCACAGCAAGCACAGGCAGCACAGCAAGCGCAGGCAGCAAGCACAGGCAGCAAACACAGGCAGCACAGCAAGCACTGGCAGCAAGCACAGGCAGCACAGCAAACACTGGCAGCACAGCAAGCACAGGCAGCAAGCACAGGCAGCACAGCAAACACAGGCAGCACAGCAAGCCCAGGCAGCAAGCACAGGCAGAACAGCAAACACAGGCAGCACAGCAAGCACAGGTAGCACAGCAAGCACAGGCAGCAAACACAGGCAGCACAGCAAGCACAGGCAGCAAGCACAGGCAGCACAGCAAACACAGGCAGCACAGCAAGCACAGGCAGCAAGCACAGGTAGCACAGCAAGCACAGGCAGCACAGCAAGCACAGGCAGCAAGCACAGGCAGCACAGCAAACACAGGCAGCACAGCAAGCACAGGCAGCAAACACAGGCAGCACAGCAAGCACAGGCAGCAAGCACAGGCAGCACAGCAAGCACAGGCAGCAAGCACAGGCAGCACAGCAAGCACAGGCAGCAAGCACAGGCATGTTAGAAACCTGCAAAATAGCTCGACGAGATGTGTTCGTTTTAGCGATTCTGGGGGAAGTGCAGAGGGGTCAAGCTCCGTTCTCTTTCCAACAGGCAAAGCCTGCTCCGATCGTCGGCGAGATTCACTCTCGCATTTGTATACAATGCTTACTCTTACTGAGACGCAGGTCTATGCACCGGCCGCCGAGGTAAACATATGATCCGCGACTCTCGGCGCCTCCAAAAACAGGTGACACAGCAACGCACTGTCGTGTGCCACTGTCGAATTACCGCGTGTTATGGGCGAAATCAAATGCATCGGTAACAGGCAGCACAGCAAGCACAGGCAGCACAGCAAGCACAGGCAGCAAGCACAGGTAGCACAGGCAGCACAGCAAGCACAGGCAGCAAGCACAGGCAGCACAGCAAGCACAGGCAGCAAGCACAGGCAGCAAACACAGGCAGCGCAGGCAGCACAGCAAGCACAGGCAGCAAGCACAGGCAGCACAGCAAGCACAGGCAACACAGCAAACACAGGCAGCACAGCAAACACAGGTAGCAAACACAGGCAGCACAGCAAGCAAAGGCAGCAAGCACAGGCAGCAAGCACAGGCAGCACAGCAAGCACAGGCAGCAAGCACAGGCAGCACAGCAAGCACAGGCAGCACAGCAAGCACAGACAGCAAGCACAGGCAGCAAGCACAGGCAGCACAGCAAGCACAGGCAGCAAGCACAGGCAGCGCAGCAAGCACAGGCAGCACAGCAAGCACAGGCAGCAAGTACAGACAGCACAGCAAGCACAGGCAGCACAGCAAGCACAGGCAGCAAGCACAGGCAGCAAGCACAGGCCGCACAGCAAGCACAGGCAGCAAGCACAGGCAGCACAGCAAGCACAGGCAGCAAGCACAGGCAGCACAGCATGCACAGGCAGCAAGCACAGGCGGCACAGCAAGCACAGGCAGCATAGCAAGCACAGGTAGCACAGGCAGCAAGCACAGGCAGCAAGCACAGGCAGCAAAGCAAGCACAGGCAGCAAGCACAGGCAGCACAGCAAGCACAGGCAGCAAGCACAGGCAGCACAGGCAGCACAGCAAGCACAGGCAGCAAGCACAGACAGCACAGCAAGCACAGGCAGCACAGCAAGCACAGGCAGCAAGCACAGGCAGCACAGCAAGCACAGGCAGCAAGCACAGGCAGCACAGGCAGCACAGCAAGCACAGGCAGCAAGCACAGGCAGCACAGCAAACACAGGCAGCAAGCACAGGCAGCACAGCAAGCACAGGCAGCACAGCAAGCAGAGGCAGCACAGCAAGCACAGGCAGCAAGCACAGGCAGCACACCAAGCACAGGCAGCACAGCAAGCACTGCAAGCACAGGCAGCAAGCACAGGCAGCACAGCAAGCACAGGCAGCAAGTACAGGCAGCAAACACAGGCAGCACAGCAAGCACAGGCAGCAAGCACAGGCAGCAAGCACAGGCAGCACAGCAAGCACAGGCAGCACAGAAAGCACAGGCAGCACAGCAAGCACAGGCAGCAAGCATAGGTAGCACAGCAAGCACAGGCAGCAAACACAGGCAGCACAGGCAACAAGCACAGGCAGCACAGCAAGCACAGGCAGCACAGCAAGCACAGGCAGCAAGCACAGGCAGCACAGCAAGCACAGGCAGCAAGCACAGGCAGCAAGCACAGGCAGCACAGCAAGCACAGGCAGCAAGCACAGGCAGCACAGCAAACACAGGCAGCACAGCAAGCACAGGCAGCAAGCACAGGTAGCACAGCAAGCACAGGCAGCACAGCAAGCACAGGCAGCAAGCACAGGCAGCACAGCAAACACAGGCAGCACAGCAAGCACAGGCAGCAAGCACAGGCAGCAAAGCAAGCACAGGCAGCACAGCAAACACAGGCAGCACAGCAAGCACAGGCAGCAAGCACAGGTAGCACAGGCAGCACAGCAAGCACAGGCAGCAAGCACAGGCAGCAAACACAGGCAGCACAGCAAGCACAGGCAGCAAGCACAGGCAGCACAGCAAGCACAGACAGCAAGCACAGGCAGCACAGCAAGCACAGGCAGCACAGGCAGCAAGCACAGGCAGCACACCAAGCACAGGCAGCACAGCAAGCACAGCAAGCACAATAAGCACGGGTAGCACAGCAAGCACAGGCAGCAAGCACAGGCAGCAAGCACAGGCATGTTAGAAACCTGCAAAATAGCTCGACGAGATGTGTTCGTTTTAGCGATTCTGGGGGAAGTGCAGAGGGGTCAAGCTCCGTTCTCTTTCCAACAGGCAAAGCCTGCTCCGATCGTCGGCGAGATTCACTCTCGCATTTGTATACAATGCTTACTCTTACTGAGACGCAGGTCTATGCACCGGCCGCCGAGGTAAACATATGATCCGCGACTCTCGGCGCCTCCAAAAACAGGTGACACAGCAACGCACTGTCGTGTGCCACTGTCGAATTACCGCGTGTTATGGGCGAAATCAAATGCATCGGTAACAGGCAGCACAGCAAGCACAGGCAGCACAGCAAGCACAGGCAGCACAGGCAGCAAGCACAGGCAGCACACCAAGCACAGGCAGCACAGCAAGCACAGGCAGCAAGCACAGGCAGCACACCAAGCACAGGCAGCACACCAAGCACAGCAAGCACAGGCAGCAAGCACAGGCAGCTCAGGCAGCACAGGCAGCAAGCACAGGCAGCACAGCAAGCACAGGCAGCACAGCAAGTAGAGGCAGCACAGCAAGCACAGGCAGCAAGCACAGGCAGCACACCAAGCACAGGCAGCACAGCAAGCACTGCAAGCACAGGCAGCAAGCACAGGCAGCACAGCAAGCACAGGCAGCAAGCACAGGCAGCAAGCACAGGCAGCTCAGGCAGCACAGGCAGCAAGCACAGGCAGCACAGCAAGCACAGGCAGCAAGCACAGGCAGCACTGCAAGCACTGGCAGCACAGGCAGCACAGCACAGGCAGCACAGCAAGCACATGCGGCAAGCGCAGGCAGCTCAGGCAGCACAGGCAGCAAGCACAGGCAGCACAGCAAGCACAGGCAGCACAGGCAGCAAGCACAGGCAGCACAGCAAGCACAGGCAGCAAGTACAGGCAGCACAGCAAGCACAGGCAGCAAGCACAGGCAGCACAGGCAGCACAGCAAGCACAGGCAGCACAGCAAGCACAGGCAGCATAGCAAGTACAGCAAGCACAGGCAGCAAGCACAGGCAGCACAGCAAGCACAGGCATCAAGCACAGGCAGCACAGGAAGCACAGGCAGCAAGCACAGGCAGCACAGCAAGCACAGGCAGCACACCAAGTACAGGCAGCAAGCACAGGCAGCACAGCAAGCAGAGGCAGCACACCAAGCACAGGCAGCACAGCAAGCACAGGCAGCAAGCACAGGCAGCACAGCAAGCACAGACAGCAAGCACAGGCAGCACAGGCAGCAAGCACAGGCAGCACACCAAGCACAGGCAGCACAGCAAGCACAGGCAGCACAGCAAGCACAACAAGCACAGGCAGCACAGCAAGCACAGGCAGCAAGCACAGGCAGCACAGCAAGCACAGGCAGCACGCACAGGCAGCACAGGCAGCAAGCACAGGTAGCACAGCAAGCACAGGCAGCACAGCAAGCACAGGCAGCAAGCACAGGCAGCACGCACAGGCAGCACAGGCAGCACGCACAGGCAGCACAGGCAGCACAGCAAGCACAGGCAGCAAGCACATGTAGCACAGCAAGCACAGGCACCACAGCAAGCACAGGCAGCAAGCACAGGCAGCAAACACAGGCAGCACATCAAGCACAGGCAGCACAGCAAGCACAGGCAGCAAGCACAGGCAGCACAGCAAACACAGGCAGCACAGCAAGCACAGGCAGCAAGCACAGGCAGCAAAGCAAGCACAGGCAGCACAGCAAACACAGGCAGCACAGCAAGCACAGGCAGCAAGCACAGGTAGCACAGGCAGCACAGCAAGCACAGGCAGCAAGCACAGGCAGCAAACACAGGCAGCACAGGCAGCACAGCAAGCACAGGCAGCAAGCACAGGCAGCACAGCAAGCACAGGCAACACAGCAAACACAGGCAGCACAGCAAACACAGGTAGCAAACACAGGCAGCACAGCAAGCAAAGGCAGCAAGCACAGGCAGCAAGCACAGGCAGCAAGCACAGGCAGCAAGCACAGGCAGCACAGCAAGCACAGGCAGCACAGCAAGCACAGGCAGCACAGCAAGCACAGACAGCAAGCACAGGCAGCAAGCACAGGCAGCACAGCAAGCACAGGCAGCAAGCACAGGCAGCGCAGCAAGCACAGGCAGCACAGCAAGCACAGGCAGCAAGCACAGACAGCAAGCACAGGCAGCACAGCAAGCACAGGCAGCACAGGCAGCACACCAAGCACAGGCAGCACACCAAGCACAGGCAGCACAGCAAGCACAGGCAGCAAGCACAGGCAGCACAGGCAGCACAGCAAGCACAGGCAGCACAGGCAGCAAGCACAGACAGCACAGCAAGCACAGGCAGCACAGCAAGCACAGGCAGCAAGCACAGGCAGCAAACACAGGCAGCACAGGCAGCAAGCACAGGCAGCACAGCAAGCACAGGCAGCAAGCACAGGCAGCACAGCAAGCACAGGCAGCACAGAAAGCACAGGCAGCACAGCAAGCACAGGCAGCAAGCGCAGGTAGCACAGCACGCACAGGCAGTACAGCAAGCACAGGCAGCAAGCACAGGCAGCAAACACAGGCAGCACAGCAAGCACAGGCAGCACAGAAAGCACAGGCAGCAAGCACAGGCAGAACAGCAAACACAGGCAGCACAGCAAGCACATGCAGCAAGCACAGGCAGCACAGCAAGCACAGGCAGCACAGCAAGCACAGGCAGCAAGCACAGGTAGCACAGCAAGCACAGGCAGCACAGCAAGCACAGGCAGCAAGCACAGGTAGCAAGCACAGGCAGCAAACACAGGCAGCACAGCAAGCACAGGCAGCAAGCACAGGCAGCACAGCAAGCACAGGCAGCAAGCACAGGCAGCACAGCAAGCAAGCAAGCACAGAAAGCACAGGCAGCACAGCAAGCACAGGCAGCAAGCACAGGTAGCACAGCAAGCACAGGCAGCACAGCAAGCACAGGCAGCAAGCACAGGCAGCAAACACAGGCAGCACAGCAAGCACAGGCAGCAAGCACAGGCAGCACAGCAAGCACAGGCAGCAAGCACAGGCAGCACAGCAAGCACAGGCAGCACAGAAAGCACAGGCAGCACAGCAAGCACAGGCAGCAAGCACAGGTAGCACAGCAAGCACAGGCAGCACAGCACAGGTAGCACAGCAAGCACAGGCAGCAAGCACAGGCAGCACAGCAAGCACAGACATCAAGCACAGGCAGCAAGCACAGGCAGCAAGCACAGGCAGCAAGCACAGGCAGCACAGCAAGTACAGGCAGCAAGCACAGGCAGCAAGCACAGGCAGCACAGCAATCACAGGCAGCAAGGACAGGCAGCAAGCACAGGCAGCACAGCAAGCACAGGCAGCAAGCAAGCACAGGCAGCACACCAAGCACAGGCAGCACAGGCAGCAAGCACAGGCAGCACAGCAAGCACAGGTAGCACAGCAAGCACAGGCAGCACAGCAAGCACAGGCAGCAAGCACAGGCAGCACAGCAAGCACAGGCAGCAAGCACAGGTAGCACAGCAAGCACAGGCAGCACAGCAAGCGCAGGCAGCAAGCACAGGCAGCAAACACAGGCAGCACAGCAAGCACTGGCAGCAAGCACAGGCAGCACAGCAAACACTGGCAGCACAGCAAGCACAGGCAGCAAGCACAGGCAGCACAGCAAACACAGGCAGCACAGCAAGCCCAGGCAGCAAGCACAGGCAGAACAGCAAACACAGGCAGCACAGCAAGCACAGGTAGCACAGCAAGCACAGGCAGCAAACACAGGCAGCACAGCAAGCACAGGCAGCAAGCACAGGCAGCACAGCAAACACAGGCAGCACAGCAAGCACAGGCAGCAAGCACAGGTAGCACAGCAAGCACAGGCAGCACAGCAAGCACAGGCAGCAAGCACAGGCAGCACAGCAAACACAGGCAGCACAGCAAGCACAGGCAGCAAACACAGGCAGCACAGCAAGCACAGGCAGCAAGCACAGGCAGCACAGCAAGCACAGGCAGCAAGCACAGGCAGCACAGCAAGCACAGGCAGCAAGCACAGGCATGTTAGAAACCTGCAAAATAGCTCGACGAGATGTGTTCGTTTTAGCGATTCTGGGGGAAGTGCAGAGGGGTCAAGCTCCGTTCTCTTTCCAACAGGCAAAGCCTGCTCCGATCGTCGGCGAGATTCACTCTCGCATTTGTATACAATGCTTACTCTTACTGAGACGCAGGTCTATGCACCGGCCGCCGAGGTAAACATATGATCCGCGACTCTCGGCGCCTCCAAAAACAGGTGACACAGCAACGCACTGTCGTGTGCCACTGTCGAATTACCGCGTGTTATGGGCGAAATCAAATGCATCGGTAACAGGCAGCACAGCAAGCACAGGCAGCACAGCAAGCACAGGCAGCAAGCACAGGCAGCACAGCAAGCACAGGCAGCAAGCACAAGCAGCACAGCAAGCACAGGCAGCAAGCACAGCAAGCACAGGCAGCACAACAAGCACAGGCGGCACAGGCAGCACAGCAAGCACAGGCAGCACAGCAAGCACAGGCAGCAAGCAGAGGCAGCAAGCACAGGCAGCACAGGCAGCAAGCAGAGGCAGCAAGCACAGGCAGCACAGCAAGCACAGGCAGCAAGCACAGACAGCACAGCAAGCACAGGCAGCAAGCAGAGGCAGCAAGCACAGGCAGCACAGCAAGCACAGGCAGCACAGCAAGCACAGGCAGCACAGCAAGCACAGGCAGCAAGCACAGGCAGCACAGCAAGCACAGGCAGCAAGCACAGGCAGCACAGCAAGCAGAGGCAGCACAGCAAGCACAGGCAGCAAGCACAGGCAGCACAGCAAACACAGGCAGCACAGCAAGCCCAGGCAGCAAGCACAGGCAGCACAGCAAGCACAGAGAGCAAGCACAGGCAGCAAGCAAGCACAGGCAGCAAGCACAGGCAGCACAGCAAGCACAGGCAGCAAGCAAGCACAGGCAGCACACCAAGCACAGGCAGCACAGCAAGCACAGTCAGCAGAGGCAGCACAGCAAGCACAGGCAGCAAGCACAGGCAGCACAGCAAGCACAGGCAGCAAGCACAGGCAGCACAGGCAGCACAGCAAGCACAGGCAGCACAGGCAGCAAGCACAGACAGCACAGCAAGCACAGGCAGCACAGCAAGCACAGGCAGCAAGCACAGGCAGCACAGCAAGCACAGGCAGCAAGCACAGGCAGCACAGCAAGCACAGACAGCAAGCACAGGCAGCAAGCACAGGCAGCACAGCAAGCACAGGCAGCAAGCACAGGCAGCACAGCAAACACAGGCAGCACAGCAAGCACAGGCAGCAAACACAGGCAGCACAGCAAGCACAGGCAGCAAGCACAGGCAGCACAGCAAGCACAGGCAGCAAGCACAGGCAGCACAGCAAGTACAGGCAGCAAGCACAGGCATGTTAGAAACCTGCAAAATAGCTCGACGACATGTGTTCGTTTTAGCGATTCTGGGGGAAGTGCAGAGGGGTCAAGCTCCGTTCTCTTTCCAACAGGCAAAGCCTGCTCCGATCGTCGGCGAGATTCACTCTCGCATTTGTATACAATGCTTACTCTTACTGAGACGCAGGTCTATGCACCGGCCGCCGAGGTAAACATATGATCCGCGACTCTCGGCGCCTCCAAAAACAGGTGACACAGCAACGCACTGTCGTGTGCCACTGTCGAATTACCGCGTGTTATGGGCGAAATCAAATGCATCGGTAACAGGCAGCACAGCAAGCACAGGCAGCAAGCACAGGCAGCACAGCAAGCACAGGCAGCAAGCACAAGCAGCACAGCAAGCACAGGCAGCAAGCACAGCAAGCACAGGCAGCACAACAAGCACAGGCGGCACAGGCAGCACAGCAAGCACAGGCAGCACAGCAAGCACAGGCAGCAAGCAGAGGCAGCAAGCACAGGCAGCACAGCAAGCACAGGCAGCAAGCAGAGGCAGCAAGCACAGGCAGCACAGCAAGCACAGGCAGCAAGCACAGACAGCACAGCAAGCACAGGCAGCAAGCAGAGGCAGCAAGCACAGGCAGCACAGCAAGCACAGGCAGCACAGCAAGTACAGGCAGCAAGCACAGGCAGCACAGCAAGCACAGGCAGCAAGCACAGGCAGCACAGCAAGCAGAGGCAGCACAGCAAGCACAGGCAGCAAGCACAGGCAGCACAGCAAACACAGGCAGCACAGCAAGCCCAGGCAGCAAGCACAGGCAGCACAGCAAGCACAGAGAGCAAGCACAGGCAGCAAGCAAGCACAGGCAGCAAGCACAGGCAGCACAGCAAGCACAGGCAGCAAGCAAGCACAGGCAGCACACCAAGCACAGGCAGCACAGCAAGCACAGACAGCAGAGGCAGCACAGCAAGCACAGGCAGCAAGCACAGGCAGCACAGCAAGCACAGGCAGCAAGCACAGGCAGCACAGGCAGCACAGCAAGCACAGGCAGCACAGGCAGCAAGCACAGACAGCACAGCAAGCACAGGCAGCACAGCAAGCACAGGCAGCAAGCACAGGCAGCACAGCAAGCACAGGCAGCAAGCACAGGCAGCACAGCAAGCACAGACAGCAAGCACAGGCAGCAAGCACAGGCAGCACAGCAAGCACAGGCAGCAAGCACAGGCAGCGCAGCAAGCACAGGCAGCACAGCAAGCACAGGCAGCAAGTACAGACAGCACAGCAAGCACAGGCAGCACAGCAAGCACAGGCAGCAAGCACAGGCAGCACACCAAGCACAGGCAGCACAGCAAGCACAGGCAGCAAGCACAGGCAGCACAGCAAGCACTGCAAGCACAGGCAGCAAGCACAGGCAGCACAGCAAGCACAGGCAGCAAGCACAGGCAGCACGGCAAGCACAGGCAGCAAGCACAGGCAGCTCAGGCAGCAGAGGCAGCAAGCACAGGCAGCACAGGCAGCATAGCAAGCACAGGCAGCACAGCAAGCACAGGCAGAAAGCACAGGCAGCACAGCAAGCACAGGCAGCACAGAAAGCACAGGCAGCACAGCAAGCACAGGCAGCAAGTACAGGCAGCAAACACAGGCAGCACAGCAAGCACAGGCAGCAAGCACAGGCAGCACAGCAAGCACAGGCAGCACAGAAAGCACAGCAAGCACAACAAGCACAGGCAGCACAGCAAGCACAGGCAGCAAGCACAGGCAGCACAGCAAGCACAGGCAGCACAGCAAGCACAGGCAGCAAGCACAGGCAGCACAGCAAGCACAGGCAGCAAGCACAGGCAGCACAGCAAGCACAGACAGCAAGCACAGGCAGCAAGCACAGGCAGCACAGCAAGCACAGGCAGCAAGCACAGGCAGCACAGGCAGCACAACAAGCACAGGCAGCAAGCACAGACAGCACAGCAAGCACAGGCAGCAAGCACAGGCAGCACAGCAAGCACAGGCAGCAAGCACAGGCAGCACAGGCAGCACAGCAAGCACAGGCAGCAAGCACAGGCAGCACAGCAAGCACAGGCAGCACAGAAAGCACAGGCAGCACAGCAAGCACAGGCAGCACAGCAAGCACAGGCAGCAAGTACAGGCAGCAAACACAGGCAGCACAGCAAGCACAGGCAGCAAGCACAGGCAGCAAGCACAGGCAGCACAGCAAGCACAGGCAGCACAGAAAGCACAGGCAGCACAGCAAGCACAGGCAGCAAGCACAGGCAGCAAACACAGGCAGCACAGCAAGCACAGGCAACAAGCACAGGCAACAAGCACAGGCAGCACAGCAAGCACAGGCAGCACAGCAAGCACAGGCAGCAAGCACAGGCAGCACAGCAAACACAGGCAGCACAGCAAGCACAGGCAGCAAGCACAGGCAGCAAAGCAAGCACAGGCAGCACAGCAAACACAGGCAGCACAGCAAGCACAGGCAGCAAGCACAGGTAGCACAGGCAGCACAGCAAGCACAGGCAGCAAGCACAGGCAGCAAACACAGGCAGCACAGCAAGCACAGGCAGCACAGCAAGCACAGGCAGCAAGCACA
This sequence comes from Priocnemis perturbator, assembly GCA_963942575.1. NCBI lineage: Eukaryota > Metazoa > Arthropoda > Insecta > Hymenoptera > Pompilidae > Priocnemis > Priocnemis perturbator. The sequence goes on from CAWWDK010000169.1 coordinate 631,685, forward strand.
GGCAGCACAGCAAGCACAGGCAACACAGCAAACACAGGCAGCAAGCACAGGCAGCAAGCACAGGCAGCACAGCAAGCACAGACAGCAAGCACAGGCAGCAAGCACAGGCAGCACAGCAAGCACAGGCAGCAAGCACAGGCAGCGCAGCAAGCACAGGCAGCACAGCAAGCACAGGCAGCAAGTACAGACAGCACAGCAAGCACAGGCAGCACAGCAAGCACAGGCAGCAAGCACAGGCAGCAAGCACAGGCAGCAAGCACAGGCAGCACAGCAATCACAGGCAGCAAGCACAGGCAGCACAGCAAGCACAGGCAGCAAGCACAGGTAGCACAGCAAGCACAGGCAGCACAGCAAGCACAGGCAGCAAACACAGGCAGCACAGCAAGCACAGGCAGCAAGCACTGGCAGCACACCAATCACAGGCAGCACAGCAAGCACAGCAAGCATAGGCAGCAAGCACAGGCCGCACACCAAGCACAGGCAGCACAGCAAGCACAGCAAGCACAGGCAGCAAGCACAGGCAGCACAGCAAGCACAGGCAGCAAGCACAGGCAGCACAGCAAGCACAGGCAGCAAGCACAGGCAGCACACCAAGCACAGGCAGCACAGCAAGCACTGCAAGCACAGGCAGCAAGCACAGGCAGCACAGCAAGCACAGGCAGCAAGCACAGGCAGCACAGCAAGCACAGGCAGCAAGCACAGGCAGCACAGCAAGCACAGGCAGCAAGCACAGGCAGCTCAGGCAGCACAGGCAGCAAGCACAGGCAGCACAGGCAGCATAGCAAGCACAGGCAGCACAGCAAGCACAGGCAGCAAGCACAGGCAGCACAGCAAGCACAGGCAGCACAGAAAGCACAGGCAGCACAGCAAGCACAGGCAGCACAGCAAGCACAGGCAGCAAGTACAGGCAGCAAACACAGGCAGCACAGCAAGCACAGGCAGCAAGCACAGGCAGCAAGCACAGGCAGCACAGCAAGCACAGGCAGCACAGAAAGCACAGGCAGCACAGCAAGCACAGGCAGCAAGCACAGGCAGCAAACACAGGCAGCACAGCAAGCACAGGCAACAAGCACAGGCAACAAGCACAGGCAGCACAGCAAGCACAGGCAGCACAGCAAGCACAGGCAGCAAGCACAGGCAGCAAACACAGGCAGCACAGCAAGCACAGGCAGCAAGCACAGGCAGCACAGCAAACACAGGCAGCACAGCAAGCACAGGCAGCAAGCACAGGTAGCACAGCAAGCACAGGCAGCACAGCAAGCACAGGCAGCAAGCACAGGCAGCACAGCAAACACAGGCAGCACAGCAAGCACAGGCAGCAAGCACAGGCAGCAAAGCAAGCACAGGCAGCACAGCAAACACAGGCAGCACAGCAAGCACAGGCAGCAAGCACAGGTAGCACAGGCAGCACAGCAAGCACAGGCAGCAAGCACAGGCAGCAAACACAGGCAGCACAGCAAGCACAGGCAACACAGCAAACACAGGCAGCAAGCACAGGCAGCAAGCACAGGCAGCACAGCAAGCACAGACAGCAAGCACAGGCAGCAAGCACAGGCAGCACAGCAAGCACAGGCAGCAAGCACAGGCAGCGCAGCAAGCACAGGCAGCACAGCAAGCACAGGCAGCAAGTACAGACAGCACAGCAAGCACAGGCAGCACAGCAAGCACAGGCAGCAAGCACAGGCAGCAAGCACAGGCAGCAAGCACAGGCAGCACAGCAATCACAGGCAGCAAGCACAGGCAGCACAGCAAGCACAGGCAGCAAGCACAGGCAGCAAACACAGGCAGCACAGCAAGCACAGGCAGCACAGAAAGCACAGGCAGCAAGCACAGGCAGAACAGCAAACACAGGCAGCACAGCAAGCACATGCAGCAAGCACAGGCAGCACAGCAAGCACAGGCAGCACAGCAAGCACAGGCAGCAAGCACAGGTAGCACAGCAAGCACAGGCAGCACAGCAAGCACAGGCAGCAAGCACAGGTAGCACAGCAAGCACAGGCAGCACAGCAAGCACAGGCAGCAAGCACAGGCAGCAAACACAGGCAGCACAGCAAGCACAGGCAGCAAGCACAGGCAGCACAGCAAGCACAGGCAGCAAGCACAGGCAGCACAGCAAGCAAGCAAGCACAGAAAGCACAGGCAGCACAGCAAGCACAGGCAGCAAGCACAGGTAGCACAGCAAGCACAGGCAGCACAGCAAGCACAGGCAGCAAGCACAGGCAGCAAACACAGGCAGCACAGCAAGCACAGGCAGCAAGCACAGGCAGCACAGCAAGCACAGGCAGCAAGCACAGGCAGCACAGCAAGCACAGGCAGCACAGAAAGCACAGGCAGCACAGCAAGCACAGGCAGCAAGCACAGGTAGCACAGCAAGCACAGGCAGCACAGCACAGGTAGCACAGCAAGCACAGGCAGCAAGCACAGGCAGCACAGCAAGCACAGACATCAAGCACAGGCAGCAAGCACAGGCAGCAAGCACAGGCAGCAAGCACAGGCAGCACAGCAAGTACAGGCAGCAAGCACAGGCAGCAAGCACAGGCAGCACAGCAATCACAGGCAGCAAGGACAGGCAGCAAGCACAGGCAGCACAGCAAGCACAGGCAGCAAGCAAGCACAGGCAGCACACCAAGCACAGGCAGCACAGGCAGCAAGCACAGGCAGCACAGCAAGCACAGGTAGCACAGCAAGCACAGGCAGCACAGCAAGCACAGGCAGCAAGCACAGGCAGCACAGCAAGCACAGGCAGCAAGCACAGGTAGCACAGCAAGCACAGGCAGCACAGCAAGCGCAGGCAGCAAGCACAGGCAGCAAACACAGGCAGCACAGCAAGCACTGGCAGCAAGCACAGGCAGCACAGCAAACACTGGCAGCACAGCAAGCACAGGCAGCAAGCACAGGCAGCACAGCAAACACAGGCAGCACAGCAAGCCCAGGCAGCAAGCACAGGCAGAACAGCAAACACAGGCAGCACAGCAAGCACAGGTAGCACAGCAAGCACAGGCAGCAAACACAGGCAGCACAGCAAGCACAGGCAGCAAGCACAGGCAGCACAGCAAACACAGGCAGCACAGCAAGCACAGGCAGCAAGCACAGGTAGCACAGCAAGCACAGGCAGCACAGCAAGCACAGGCAGCAAGCACAGGCAGCACAGCAAACACAGGCAGCACAGCAAGCACAGGCAGCAAACACAGGCAGCACAGCAAGCACAGGCAGCAAGCACAGGCAGCACAGCAAGCACAGGCAGCAAGCACAGGCAGCACAGCAAGCACAGGCAGCAAGCACAGGCATGTTAGAAACCTGCAAAATAGCTCGACGAGATGTGTTCGTTTTAGCGATTCTGGGGGAAGTGCAGAGGGGTCAAGCTCCGTTCTCTTTCCAACAGGCAAAGCCTGCTCCGATCGTCGGCGAGATTCACTCTCGCATTTGTATACAATGCTTACTCTTACTGAGACGCAGGTCTATGCACCGGCCGCCGAGGTAAACATATGATCCGCGACTCTCGGCGCCTCCAAAAACAGGTGACACAGCAACGCACTGTCGTGTGCCACTGTCGAATTACCGCGTGTTATGGGCGAAATCAAATGCATCGGTAACAGGCAGCACAGCAAGCACAGGCAGCACAGCAAGCACAGGCAGCAAGCACAGGCAGCACAGCAAGCACAGGCAGCAAGCACAAGCAGCACAGCAAGCACAGGCAGCAAGCACAGCAAGCACAGGCAGCACAACAAGCACAGGCGGCACAGGCAGCACAGCAAGCACAGGCAGCACAGCAAGCACAGGCAGCAAGCAGAGGCAGCAAGCACAGGCAGCACAGGCAGCAAGCAGAGGCAGCAAGCACAGGCAGCACAGCAAGCACAGGCAGCAAGCACAGACAGCACAGCAAGCACAGGCAGCAAGCAGAGGCAGCAAGCACAGGCAGCACAGCAAGCACAGGCAGCACAGCAAGCACAGGCAGCACAGCAAGCACAGGCAGCAAGCACAGGCAGCACAGCAAGCACAGGCAGCAAGCACAGGCAGCACAGCAAGCAGAGGCAGCACAGCAAGCACAGGCAGCAAGCACAGGCAGCACAGCAAACACAGGCAGCACAGCAAGCCCAGGCAGCAAGCACAGGCAGCACAGCAAGCACAGAGAGCAAGCACAGGCAGCAAGCAAGCACAGGCAGCAAGCACAGGCAGCACAGCAAGCACAGGCAGCAAGCAAGCACAGGCAGCACACCAAGCACAGGCAGCACAGCAAGCACAGTCAGCAGAGGCAGCACAGCAAGCACAGGCAGCAAGCACAGGCAGCACAGCAAGCACAGGCAGCAAGCACAGGCAGCACAGGCAGCACAGCAAGCACAGGCAGCACAGGCAGCAAGCACAGACAGCACAGCAAGCACAGGCAGCACAGCAAGCACAGGCAGCAAGCACAGGCAGCACAGCAAGCACAGGCAGCAAGCACAGGCAGCACAGCAAGCACAGACAGCAAGCACAGGCAGCAAGCACAGGCAGCACAGCAAGCACAGGCAGCAAGCACAGGCAGCACAGCAAACACAGGCAGCACAGCAAGCACAGGCAGCAAGCACAGGCAGCACAGCAAGCACAGACAGCAAGCACAGGCAGCAAGCACAGGCAGCACAGCAAGCACAGGCAGCAAGCACAGGCAGCACAGGCAGCACAACAAGCACAGGCAGCAAGCACAGACAGCACAGCAAGCACAGGCAGCACAGCAAGCACAGGCAGCAAGCACAGGCAGCACAGCAAGCACAGGCAGCAAGCACAGGCAGCACAGGCAGCACAGCAAGCACAGGCAGCAAGCACAGGCAGCACAGCAAACACAGGCAGCAAGCACAGGCAGCACAGCAAGCACAGGCAGCACAGCAAGCACAGGCAGCAAGCACAGGCAGCACACCAAGCACAGGCAGCACAGCAAGCACTGCAAGCACAGGCAGCAAGCACAGGCAGCACAGCAAGCACAGGCAGCAAGCACAGGCAGCACAGCAAGCACAGGCAGCAAGCACAGGCAGCACAGCAAGCACAGGCAGCAAGCACAGGCAGCTCAGGCAGCACAGGCAGCAAGCACAGGCAGCACAGGCAGCATAGCAAGCACAGGCAGCACAGCAAGCACAGGCAGCAAGCACAGGCAGCACAGCAAGCACAGGCAGCACAGAAAGCACAGGCAGCACAGCAAGCACAGGCAGCACAGCAAGCACAGGCAGCAAGTACAGGCAGCAAACACAGGCAGCACAGCAAGCACAGGCAGCAAGCACAGGCAGCAAGCACAGGCAGCACAGCAAGCACAGGCAGCACAGAAAGCACAGGCAGCACAGCAAGCACAGGCAGCAAGCACAGGCAGCAAACACAGGCAGCACAGCAAGCACAGGCAACAAGCACAGGCAACAAGCACAGGCAGCACAGCAAGCACAGGCAGCACAGCAAGCACAGGCAGCAAGCACAGGCAGCACAGCAAACACAGGCAGCACAGCAAGCACAGGCAGCAAGCACAGGCAGCAAAGCAAGCACAGGCAGCACAGCAAACACAGGCAGCACAGCAAGCACAGGCAGCAAGCACAGGTAGCACAGGCAGCACAGCAAGCACAGGCAGCAAGCACAGGCAGCAAACACAGGCAGCACAGCAAGCACAGGCAGCACAGCAAGCACAGGCAGCAAGCACAGGCAGCACAGCAAGCACAGGCAACACAGCAAACACAGGCAGCAAGCACAGGCAGCAAGCACAGGCAGCACAGCAAGCACAGACAGCAAGCACAGGCAGCAAGCACAGGCAGCACAGCAAGCACAGGCAGCAAGCACAGGCAGCGCAGCAAGCACAGGCAGCACAGCAAGCACAGGCAGCAAGTACAGACAGCACAGCAAGCACAGGCAGCACAGCAAGCACAGGCAGCAAGCACAGGCAGCAAGCACAGGCAGCAAGCACAGGCAGCACAGCAATCACAGGCAGCAAGCACAGGCAGCACAGCAAGCACAGGCAGCAAGCACAGGTAGCACAGCAAGCACAGGCAGCACAGCAAGCACAGGCAGCAAACACAGGCAGCACAGCAAGCACAGGCAGCAAGCACTGGCAGCACACCAATCACAGGCAGCACAGCAAGCACAGCAAGCATAGGCAGCAAGCACAGGCCGCACACCAAGCACAGGCAGCACAGCAAGCACAGCAAGCACAGGCAGCAAGCACAGGCAGCACAGCAAGCACAGCAAGCACAACAAGCACAGGCAGCACAGCAAGCACAGGCAGCAAGCACAGGCAGCACAGGCAGCATAGCAAGCACAGGCAGCACAGGCAGCGAGCACAGGCAGCACAGCAAGCACAGGCAGCAAGCACAGGCAGCACAGCAAGCACAGGCAGCACAGGCAGCAAGCACAGGCAGCACACCAAGCACAGGCAGCACAGCAAGCACAGCAAGCACAACAAGCACAGGCAGCACAGCAAGCACAGGCAGCACACCAAGCACAGGCAGCACAGCAAGCACAGCAAGCACAACAAGCACAGGCAGCACAGCAAGCACAGGCAGCAAGCACAGGCAGCACAGCAAGCACAGGCAGCAAGCACAGGCAGCACAGCAAACACAGGCAGCACAGCAAGCACAGGCAGCAAACACAGGCAGCACAGCAAGCACAGGCAGCAAGCACAGGCAGCACAGCAAGCACAGGCAGCAAGCACAGGCAGCACAGCAAGCACAGACAGCAAGCACAGGCAGCAAGCACAGGCAGCACAGCAAGCACAGGCAGCAAGCACAGGCAGCGCAGCAAGCACAGGCAGCACAGCAAGCACAGGCAGCAAGTACAGACAGCACAGCAAGCACAGGCAGCACAGCAAGCACAGGCAGCAAGCACAGGCAGCACACCAAGCACAGGCAGCACAGCAAGCACAGGCAGCAAGCACAGGCAGCACAGCAAGCACAGGCAGCACAGCAAGCACTGCAAGCACAGGCAGCAAGCACAGGCAGCACAGCAAGCACAGGCAGCAAGCACAGGCAGCACAGCAAGCACAGGCAGCAAGCACAGGCAGCTCAGGCAGCACAGGCAGCAAGCACAGGCAGCACAGGCAGCATAGCAAGCACAGGCAGCACAGCAAGCACAGGCAGAAAGCACAGGCAGCACAGCAAGCACAGGCAGCACAGAAAGCACAGGCAGCACAGCAAGCACAGGCAGCAAGTACAGGCAGCAAACACAGGCAGCACAGCAAGCACAGGCAGCAAGCACAGGCAGCACAGCAAGCACAGGCAGCACAGAAAGCACAGCAAGCACAACAAGCACAGGCAGCACAGCAAGCACAGGCAGCAAGCACAGGCAGCACAGCAAGCACAGGCAGCACAGCAAGCACAGGCAGCAAGCACAGGCAGCACAGCAAGCACAGGCAGCAAGCACAGGCAGCACAGCAAGCACAGACAGCAAGCACAGGCAGCAAGCACAGGCAGCACAGCAAGCACAGGCAGCAAGCACAGGCAGCACAGGCAGCACAACAAGCACAGGCAGCAAGCACAGACAGCACAGCAAGCACAGGCAGCACAGCAAGCACAGGCAGCAAGCACAGGCAGCACAGCAAGCACAGGCAGCAAGCACAGGCAGCACAGGCAGCACAGCAAGCACAGGCAGCAAGCACAGGCAGCACAGCAAACACAGGCAGCAAGCACAGGCAGCACAGCAAGCACAGGCAGCACAGCAAGCACAGGCAGCAAGCACAGGCAGCACACCAAGCACAGGCAGCACAGCAAGCACTGCAAGCACAGGCAGCAAGCACAGGCAGCACAGCAAGCACAGGCAGCAAGCACAGGCAGCACAGCAAGCACAGGCAGCAAGCACAGGCAGCACAGCAAGCACAGGCAGCAAGCACAGGCAGCTCAGGCAGCACAGGCAGCAAGCACAGGCAGCACAGGCAGCATAGCAAGCACAGGCAGCACAGCAAGCACAGGCAGCAAGCACAGGCAGCACAGCAAGCACAGGCAGCACAGAAAGCACAGGCAGCACAGCAAGCACAGGCAGCACAGCAAGCACAGGCAGCAAGTACAGGCAGCAAACACAGGCAGCACAGCAAGCACAGGCATCAAGCACAGGCAGCAAGCACAGGCAGCACAGCAAGCACAGGCAGCACAGAAAGCACAGGCAGCACAGCAAGCACAGGCAGCAAGCACAGGCAGCAAACACAGGCAGCACAGCAAGCACAGGCAACAAGCACAGGCAACAAGCACAGGCAGCACAGCAAGCACAGGCAGCACAGCAAGCACAGGCAGCAAGCACAGGCAGCAAACACAGGCAGCACAGCAAGCACAGGCAGCAAGCACAGGCAGCACAGCAAACACAGGCAGCACAGCAAGCACAGGCAGCAAGCACAGGTAGCACAGCAAGCACAGGCAGCACAGCAAGCACAGGCAGCAAGCACAGGCAGCACAGCAAACACAGGCAGCACAGCAAGCACAGGCAGCAAGCACAGGCAGCAAAGCAAGCACAGGCAGCACAGCAAACACAGGCAGCACAGCAAGCACAGGCAGCAAGCACAGGTAGCACAGGCAGCACAGCAAGCACAGGCAGCAAGCACAGGCAGCAAACACAGGCAGCACAGCAAGCACAGGCAACACAGCAAACACAGGCAGCAAGCACAGGCAGCAAGCACAGGCAGCACAGCAAGCACAGACAGCAAGCACAGGCAGCAAGCACAGGCAGCACAGCAAGCACAGGCAGCAAGCACAGGCAGCGCAGCAAGCACAGGCAGCACAGCAAGCACAGGCAGCAAGTACAGACAGCACAGCAAGCACAGGCAGCACAGCAAGCACAGGCAGCAAGCACAGGCAGCAAGCACAGGCAGCAAGCACAGGCAGCACAGCAATCACAGGCAGCAAGCACAGGCAGCACAGCAAGCACAGGCAGCAAGCACAGGTAGCACAGCAAGCACAGGCAGCACAGCAAGCACAGGCAGCAAACACAGGCAGCACAGCAAGCACAGGCAGCAAGCACAGGCAGCACACCAAGCACAGGCAGCAAGCACAGGCAGCACACCAATCACAGGCAGCACAGCAAGCACAGCAAGCATAGGCAGCAAGCACAGGCCGCACACCAAGCACAGGCAGCACAGCAAGCACAGCAAGCACAGGCAGCAAGCACAGGCAGCACAGCAAGCACAACAAGCACAGGCAGCACAGCAAGCACAGGCAGCAAGCACAGGCAGCACAGGCAGCATAGCAAGCACAGGCAGCACAGGCAGCGAGCACAGGCAGCACAGCAAGCACAGGCAGCAAGCACAGGCAGCACAGCAAGCACAGGCAGCACAGGCAGCAAGCACAGGCAGCACACCAAGCACAGGCAGCACAGCAAGCACAGGCAGCACAGCAAGCACAGCAAGCACAACAAGCACAGGCAGCACAGCAAGCACAGGCAGCAAGCACAGGCAGCACAGCAAGCACAGGCAGCAAGCACAGGCAGCACACCAAGCACAGGCAGCACAGCAAGCACTGCAAGCACAGGCAGCAAGCACAGGCAGCACAGCAAGCACAGGCAGCACAGCAAGCACAGGCAGCAAGTACAGGCAGCAAACACAGGCAGCACAGCAAGCACAGGCAGCAAGCACAGGCAGCAAGCACAGGCAGCACAGCAAGCACAGGCAGCACAGAAAGCACAGGCAGCACAGCAAGCACAGGCAGCAAGCATAGGTAGCACAGCAAGCACAGGCAGCAAACACAGGCAGCACAGGCAACAAGCACAGGCAGCACAGCAAGCACAGGCAGCACAGCAAGCACAGGCAGCAAGCACAGGCAGCACAGCAAGCACAGGCAGCAAGCACAGGCAGCAAGAACAGGCAGCACAGCAAGCACAGGCAGCAAGCACAGGCAGCACAGCAAACACAGGCAGCACAGCAAGCACAGGCAGCAAGCACAGGTAGCACAGCAAGCACAGGCAGCACAGCAAGCACAGGCAGCAAGCACAGGCAGCACAGCAAACACAGGCAGCACAGCAAGCACAGGCAGCAAGCACAGGCAGCAAAGCAAGCACAGGCAGCACAGCAAACACAGGCAGCACAGCAAGCACAGGCAGCAAGCACAGGTAGCACAGGCAGCACAGCAAGCACAGGCAGCAAGCACAGGCAGCAAACACAGGCAGCACAGCAAGCACAGGCAGCAAGCACAGGCAGCACAGCAAGCACAGACAGCAAGCACAGGCAGCACAGCAAGCACAGGCAGCACAGGCAGCAAGCACAGGCAGCACACCAAGCACAGGCAGCACAGCAAGCACAGGCAGCACAGCAAGCACAGGCAGCATAGCAAGTACAGCAAGCACAGGCAGCAAGCACAGGCAGCACAGCAAGCACAGGCAGCAAGCACAGGCAGCACAGGAAGCACAGGCAGCAAGCACAGGCAGCACAGCAAGCACAGGCAGCACACCAAGTACAGGCAGCAAGCACAGGCAGCACAGCAAGCAGAGGCAGCACACCAAGCACAGGCAGCACACCAAGCACAGGCAGCACAGCAAGCACAGGCAGCAAGCACAGGCAGCACAGCAAGCACAGACAGCAAGCACAGGCAGCACAGGCAGCAAGCACAGGCAGCACACCAAGCACAGGCAGCACAGCAAGCACAGGCAGCACAGCAAGCACAACAAGCACAGGCAGCACAGCAAGCACAGGCAGCAAGCACAGGCAGCACAGCAAGCACAGGCAGCACGCACAGGCAGCACAGGCAGCAAGCACAGGTAGCACAGCAAGCACAGGCAGCACAGCAAGCACAGGCAGCAAGCACAGGCAGCACGCACAGGCAGCACAGGCAGCACGCACAGGCAGCACAGGCAGCACAGCAAGCACAGGCAGCAAGCGCAGGTAGCACAGCAAGCACAGGCAGCACAGCAAGCACAGGCAGCAAGCACAGGCAGCAAACACAGGCAGCACAGCAAGCACAGGCAGCACAGAAAGCACAGGCAGCAAGCACAGGCAGAATAGCAAACACAGGCAGCACAGCAAGCACATGCAGCAAGCACAGGCAGCACAGCAAGCACAGGCAGCAAGCACAGGTAGCACAGCAAGCACAGGCAGCACAGCAAGCACAGGCAGCAAGCACAGGTAGCACAGCAAGCACAGGCAGCACAGCAAGCACAGGCAGCAAGCACAGGCAGCAAACACAGGCAGCACAGCAAGCACAGGCAGCAAGCACAGGCAGCAAGCACAGGCAGCACAGCAAGCACTGGCAGCACAGCAAGCACAGGCAGCACAGCACAGGCAGCACAGCAAGCACATGCAGCAAGCACAGGCAGCAAACACAGGCAGCACAGCAAGCACAGGCAGCAAGCACAGGCAGCACAGCAAGCACAGGCAGCAAGCACAGGTAGCACAGAAAGCACAGGCAGCACAGCAAGCACAGGCAGCAAGCACAGGCAGCAAGCACAGGCAGCAAACACAGGCAGCACAGCAAGCACAGGCAGCAAGCACAGGCAGCACAGCAAGCACAGGCAGCAAGCACAGGCAGCACAGCAAGCACAGGCAGCACAGAAAGCACAGGCAGCACAGCAAGCACAGGCAGCAAGCACAGGTAGCACAGCAAGCACAGGCAGCACAGCAAGCACAGGCAGCAAGCACAGGCAGCAAACACAGGCAGCACAGGCAGCAAGCACAGGCAGCACAGCAAGCACAGGCAGCAAGCACAGGCAGCACAGCAAGCACAGGCAGCACAGAAAGCACAGGCAGCACAGCAAGCACAGGCAGCAAGCGCAGGTAGCACAGCAAGCACAGGCAGCACAGCAAGCACAGGCAGCAAGCACAGGCAGCAAACACAGGCAGCACAGCAAGCACAGGCAGCACAGAAAGCACAGGCAGCAAGCACAGGCAGAACAGCAAACACAGGCAGCACAGCAAGCACATGCAGCAAGCACAGGCAGCACAGCAAGCACAGGCAGCAAGCACAGGTAGCACAGCAAGCACAGGCAGCACAGCAAGCACAGGCAGCAAGCACAGGTAGCACAGCAAGCACAGGCAGCACAGCAAGCACAGGCAGCAAGCACAGGCAGCAAACACAGGCAGCACAGCAAGCACAGGCAGCAAGCACAGGCAGCACAGCAAGCACAGGCAGCAAGCACAGGCAGCACAGCAAGCAAGCAAGCACAGAAAGCACAGGCAGCACAGCAAGCACAGGCAGCAAGCACAAGTAGCACAGCAAGCACAGGCAGCACAGCAAGCACAGGCAGCAAGCACAGGCAGCAAACACAGGCAGCACAGCAAGCACAGGCAGCAAGCACAGGCAGCACAGCAAGCACAGGCAGCAAGCACAGGCAGCACAGCAAGCACAGGCAGCACAGAAAGCACAGGCAGCACAGCAAGCACAGGCAGCAAGCACAGGCAGCACAGCAAGCACAGGCAGCAAGCACAGGCAGCACAGCAAACACTGGCAGCACAGCAAGCACAGGCAGCAAGCACAGGCAGCACAGCAAACACAGGCAGCACAGCAAGCCCAGGCAGCAAGCACAGGCAGCACAGCAAGCACAGGCAGCAAGCACAGGTAGCACAGCAAGCACAGGCAGCACAGCAAGCGCAGGCAGCAAGCACAGGCAGCAAACACAGGCAGCACAGCAAGCACTGGCAGCAAGCACAGGCAGCACAGCAAACACTGGCAGCACAGCAAGCACAGGCAGCAAGCACAGGCAGCACAGCAAACACAGGCAGCACAGCAAGCCCAGGCAGCAAGCACAGGCAGAACAGCAAGCACAGGCAGCAAGCACAGGCAGCACAGGCAGCACAGCGAGTACAGGCAGCACAGCAAGCACAGGCAGCAAGCACAGGCAGCAAGCACAGGCAGCACAGCAAGTAGAGGCAGCAAGCACAGGCAGCACAGCAATCACAGGCAGCAAGCACAGGCAGCAAACACAGGCAGCCCAGCAAGCACAGGCAGCACAGCAAGCACAGGCAGCAAGCACAGGCAGCACAGCAAACACAGGCAGCACAGCAAGCACAGGCAGCAAGCACAGGCAGCAAACACAGGCAGCACAGCAAGCACAGGCAGCAAGCACAGGCAGCACAGCAAGCACAGGCAGCACAGCAAACACAGGCAGCACAGCAAGCACAGGCAGCAAGCACAGGTAGCACAGGCAGCACAGCAAGCACAGGCAGCAAGCACAGGCAGCAAACACAGGCAGCACAGGCAGCACAGCAAGCACAGGCAGCAAGCACAGGCAGCACAGCAAGCACAGGCAACACAGCAAACACAGGCAGCACAGCAAACACAGGTAGCAAACACAGGCAGCACAGCAAGCAAAGGCAGCAAGCACAGGCAGCAAGCACAGGCAGCAAGCACAGGCAGCACAGCAAGCACAGGCAGCAAGCACAGGCAGCACAGCAAGCACAGACAGCAAGCACAGGCAGCAAGCACAGGCAGCACAGCAAGCACAGGCAGCAAGCACAGGCAGCGCAGCAAGCACAGGCAGCACAGCAAGCACAGGCAGCAAGTACAGACAGCACAGCAAGCACAGGCAGCACAGCAAGCACAGGCAGCGAGCACAGGCAGCACACCAAGCACAGGCAGCACAGCAAGCACAGGCAGCAAGAACAGGCCGCACAGCAAGCACAGGCAGCAAGCACAGGCAGCACAGCAAGCACAGGCAGCAAGCACAGGCAGCACAGCATGCACAGGCAGCAAGCACAGGCAGCACAGCAAGCACAGGCAGCATAGCAAGCACAGGTAGCACAGGCAGCAAGCACAGGCAGCAAGCACAGGCAGCAAAGCAAGCACAGGCAGCAAGCACAGGCAGCACAGCAAGCACAGGCAGCACAGGCAGCACAGCAAGCACAGGCAGCAAGCACAGACAGCACAGCAAGCACAGGCAGCACAGCAAGCACAGGCAGCAAGCACAGGCAGCACAGCAAGCACAGGCAGCAAGCACAGGCAGCACAGGCAGCACAGCAAGCACAGGCAGCACAGAAAGCACAGGCAGCAAGCACAGGCAGAACAGCAAACACAGGCAGCACAGCAAGCACATGCAGCAAGCACAGGCAGCACAGCAAGCACAGGCAGCACAGCAAGCACAGGCAGCAAGCACAGGTAGCACAGCAAGCACAGGCAGCACAGCAAGCACAGGCAGCAAGCACAGGTAGCACAGCAAGCACAGGCAGCACAGCAAGCACAGGCAGCAAGCACAGGCAGCAAACACAGGCAGCACAGCAAGCACAGGCAGCAAGCACAGGCAGCACAGCAAGCACAGGCAGCACAGCAAGCACAGGCAGCAAGCACAGGCAGCACAGCAAGCACTGGCAGCACAGCAAGCACAGGCAGCACAGCACAGGCAGCACAGCAAGCACATGCAGCAAGCACAGGCAGCAAACACAGGCAGCACAGCAAGCACAGGCAGCAAGCACAGGCAGCACAGCAAGCACAGGCAGCAAGCACAGGTAGCACAGAAAGCACAGGCAGCACAGCAAGCACAGGCAGCAAGCACAGGCAGCAAGCACAGGCAGCAAACACAGGCAGCACAGCAAGCACAGGCAGCAAGCACAGGCAGCACAGCAAGCACAGGCAGCAAGCACAGGCAGCACAGCAAGCACAGGCAGCAAGCACAGGCATGTTAGAAACCTGCAAAATAGCTCGACGAGATGTGTTCGTTTTAGCGATTCTGGGGGAAGTGCAGAGGGGTCAAGCTCCGTTCTCTTTCCAACAGGCAAAGCCTGCTCCGATCGTCGGCGAGATTCACTCTCGCATTTGTATACAATGCTTACTCTTACTGAGACGCAGGTCTATGCACCGGCCGCCGAGGTAAACATATGATCCGCGACTCTCGGCGCCTCCAAAAACAGGTGACACAGCAACGCACTGTCGTGTGCCACTGTCGAATTACCGCGTGTTATGGGCGAAATCAAATGCATCGGTAACAGGCAGCACAGCAAGCACAGGCAGCACAGCAAGCACAGGCAGCAAGCACAGGCAGCACAGCAAGCACAGGCAGCAAGCACAAGCAGCACAGCAAGCACAGGCAGCAAGCACAGCAAGCACAGGCAGCACAACAAGCACAGGCGGCACAGGCAGCACAGCAAGCACAGGCAGCACAGCAAGCACAGGCAGCAAGCAGAGGCAGCAAGCACAGGCAGCACAGGCAGCAAGCAGAGGCAGCAAGCACAGGCAGCACAGCAAGCACAGGCAGCAAGCACAGACAGCACAGCAAGCACAGGCAGCAAGCAGAGGCAGCAAGCACAGGCAGCACAGCAAGCACAGGCAGCACAGCAAGCACAGGCAGCACAGCAAGCACAGGCAGCAAGCACAGGCAGCACAGCAAGCACAGGCAGCAAGCACAGGCAGCACAGCAAGCAGAGGCAGCACAGCAAGCACAGGCAGCAAGCACAGGCAGCACAGCAAACACAGGCAGCACAGCAAGCCCAGGCAGCAAGCACAGGCAGCACAGCAAGCACAGAGAGCAAGCACAGGCAGCAAGCAAGCACAGGCAGCAAGCACAGGCAGCACAGCAAGCACAGGCAGCAAGCAAGCACAGGCAGCACACCAAGCACAGGCAGCACAGCAAGCACAGTCAGCAGAGGCAGCACAGCAAGCACAGGCAGCAAGCACAGGCAGCACAGCAAGCACAGGCAGCAAGCACAGGCAGCACAGGCAGCACAGCAAGCACAGGCAGCACAGGCAGCAAGCACAGACAGCACAGCAAGCACAGGCAGCACAGCAAGCACAGGCAGCAAGCACAGGCAGCACAGCAAGCACAGGCAGCAAGCACAGGCAGCACAGCAAGCACAGACAGCAAGCACAGGCAGCAAGCACAGGCAGCACAGCAAGCACAGGCAGCAAGCACAGGCAGCACAGCAAACACAGGCAGCACAGCAAGCACAGGCAGCAAACACAGGCAGCACAGCAAGCACAGGCAGCAAGCACAGGCAGCACAGCAAGCACAGGCAGCAAGCACAGGCAGCACAGCAAGTACAGGCAGCAAGCACAGGCATGTTAGAAACCTGCAAAATAGCTCGACGACATGTGTTCGTTTTAGCGATTCTGGGGGAAGTGCAGAGGGGTCAAGCTCCGTTCTCTTTCCAACAGGCAAAGCCTGCTCCGATCGTCGGCGAGATTCACTCTCGCATTTGTATACAATGCTTACTCTTACTGAGACGCAGGTCTATGCACCGGCCGCCGAGGTAAACATATGATCCGCGACTCTCGGCGCCTCCAAAAACAGGTGACACAGCAACGCACTGTCGTGTGCCACTGTCGAATTACCGCGTGTTATGGGCGAAATCAAATGCATCGGTAACAGGCAGCACAGCAAGCACAGGCAGCAAGCACAGGCAGCACAGCAAGCACAGGCAGCAAGCACAAGCAGCACAGCAAGCACAGGCAGCAAGCACAGCAAGCACAGGCAGCACAACAAGCACAGGCGGCACAGGCAGCACAGCAAGCACAGGCAGCACAGCAAGCACAGGCAGCAAGCAGAGGCAGCAAGCACAGGCAGCACAGCAAGCACAGGCAGCAAGCAGAGGCAGCAAGCACAGGCAGCACAGCAAGCACAGGCAGCAAGCACAGACAGCACAGCAAGCACAGGCAGCAAGCAGAGGCAGCAAGCACAGGCAGCACAGCAAGCACAGGCAGCACAGCAAGTACAGGCAGCAAGCACAGGCAGCACAGCAAGCACAGGCAGCAAGCACAGGCAGCACAGCAAGCAGAGGCAGCACAGCAAGCACAGGCAGCAAGCACAGGCAGCACAGCAAACACAGGCAGCACAGCAAGCCCAGGCAGCAAGCACAGGCAGCACAGCAAGCACAGAGAGCAAGCACAGGCAGCAAGCAAGCACAGGCAGCAAGCACAGGCAGCACAGCAAGCACAGGCAGCAAGCAAGCACAGGCAGCACACCAAGCACAGGCAGCACAGCAAGCACAGACAGCAGAGGCAGCACAGCAAGCACAGGCAGCAAGCACAGGCAGCACAGCAAGCACAGGCAGCAAGCACAGGCAGCACAGGCAGCACAGCAAGCACAGGCAGCACAGGCAGCAAGCACAGACAGCACAGCAAGCACAGGCAGCACAGCAAGCACAGGCAGCAAGCACAGGCAGCACAGCAAGCACAGGCAGCAAGCACAGGCAGCACAGCAAGCACAGACAGCAAGCACAGGCAGCAAGCACAGGCAGCACAGCAAGCACAGGCAGCAAGCACAGGCAGCGCAGCAAGCACAGGCAGCACAGCAAGCACAGGCAGCAAGTACAGACAGCACAGCAAGCACAGGCAGCACAGCAAGCACAGGCAGCAAGCACAGGCAGCACACCAAGCACAGGCAGCACAGCAAGCACAGGCAGCAAGCACAGGCAGCACAGCAAGCACTGCAAGCACAGGCAGCAAGCACAGGCAGCACAGCAAGCACAGGCAGCAAGCACAGGCAGCACGGCAAGCACAGGCAGCAAGCACAGGCAGCTCAGGCAGCAGAGGCAGCAAGCACAGGCAGCACAGGCAGCATAGCAAGCACAGGCAGCACAGCAAGCACAGGCAGAAAGCACAGGCAGCACAGCAAGCACAGGCAGCACAGAAAGCACAGGCAGCACAGCAAGCACAGGCAGCAAGTACAGGCAGCAAACACAGGCAGCACAGCAAGCACAGGCAGCAAGCACAGGCAGCACAGCAAGCACAGGCAGCACAGAAAGCACAGCAAGCACAACAAGCACAGGCAGCACAGCAAGCACAGGCAGCAAGCACAGGCAGCACAGCAAGCACAGGCAGCACAGCAAGCACAGGCAGCAAGCACAGGCAGCACAGCAAGCACAGGCAGCAAGCACAGGCAGCACAGCAAGCACAGACAGCAAGCACAGGCAGCAAGCACAGGCAGCACAGCAAGCACAGGCAGCAAGCACAGGCAGCACAGGCAGCACAACAAGCACAGGCAGCAAGCACAGACAGCACAGCAAGCACAGGCAGCACAGCAAGCACAGGCAGCAAGCACAGGCAGCACAGCAAGCACAGGCAGCAAGCACAGGCAGCACAGGCAGCACAGCAAGCACAGGCAGCAAGCACAGGCAGCACAGCAAACACAGGCAGCAAGCACAGGCAGCACAGCAAGCACAGGCAGCACAGCAAGCACAGGCAGCAAGCACAGGCAGCACACCAAGCACAGGCAGCACAGCAAGCACTGCAAGCACAGGCAGCAAGCACAGGCAGCACAGCAAGCACAGGCAGCAAGCACAGGCAGCACAGCAAGCACAGGCAGCAAGCACAGGCAGCACAGCAAGCACAGGCAGCAAGCACAGGCAGCTCAGGCAGCACAGGCAGCAAGCACAGGCAGCACAGGCAGCATAGCAAGCACAGGCAGCACAGCAAGCACAGGCAGCAAGCACAGGCAGCACAGCAAGCACAGGCAGCACAGAAAGCACAGGCAGCACAGCAAGCACAGGCAGCACAGCAAGCACAGGCAGCAAGTACAGGCAGCAAACACAGGCAGCACAGCAAGCACAGGCAGCAAGCACAGGCAGCAAGCACAGGCAGCACAGAAAGCACAGGCAGCACAGCAAGCACAGGCAGCAAGCACAGGCAGCAAACACAGGCAGCACAGCAAGCACAGGCAACAAGCACAGGCAACAAGCACAGGCAGCACAGCAAGCACAGGCAGCACAGCAAGCACAGGCAGCAAGCACAGGCAGCACAGCAAACACAGGCAGCACAGCAAGCACAGGCAGCAAGCACAGGCAGCAAAGCAAGCACAGGCAGCACAGCAAACACAGGCAGCACAGCAAGCACAGGCAGCAAGCACAGGTAGCACAGGCAGCACAGCAAGCACAGGCAGCAAGCACAGGCAGCAAACACAGGCAGCACAGCAAGCACAGGCAGCACAGCAAGCACAGGCAGCAAGCACAGGCAGCACAGCAAGCACAGGCAACACAGCAAACACAGGCAGCAAGCACAGGCAGCAAGCACAGGCAGCACAGCAAGCACAGACAGCAAGCACAGGCAGCAAGCACAGGCAGCACAGCAAGCACAGGCAGCAAGCACAGGCAGCGCAGCAAGCACAGGCAGCACAGCAAGCACAGGCAGCAAGTACAGACAGCACAGCAAGCACAGGCAGCACAGCAAGCACAGGCAGCAAGCACAGGCAGCAAGCACAGGCAGCAAGCACAGGCAGCACAGCAATCACAGGCAGCAAGCACAGGCAGCACAGCAAGCACAGGCAGCAAGCACAGGTAGCACAGCAAGCACAGGCAGCACAGCAAGCACAGGCAGCAAACACAGGCAGCACAGCAAGCACAGGCAGCAAGCACTGGCAGCACACCAATCACAGGCAGCACAGCAAGCACAGCAAGCATAGGCAGCAAGCACAGGCCGCACACCAAGCACAGGCAGCACAGCAAGCACAGCAAGCACAGGCAGCAAGCACAGGCAGCACAGCAAGCACAGCAAGCACAACAAGCACAGGCAGCACAGCAAGCACAGGCAGCAAGCACAGGCAGCACAGGCAGCATAGCAAGCACAGGCAGCACAGGCAGCGAGCACAGGCAGCACAGCAAGCACAGGCAGCAAGCACAGGCAGCACAGCAAGCACAGGCAGCACAGGCAGCAAGCACAGGCAGCACACCAAGCACAGGCAGCACAGCAAGCACAGCAAGCACAACAAGCACAGGCAGCACAGCAAGCACAGGCAGCACACCAAGCACAGGCAGCACAGCAAGCACAGCAAGCACAACAAGCACAGGCAGCACAGCAAGCACAGGCAGCAAGCACAGGCAGCACAGCAAGCACAGGCAGCAAGCACAGGCAGCACAGCAAACACAGGCAGCACAGCAAGCACAGGCAGCAAACACAGGCAGCACAGCAAGCACAGGCAGCAAGCACAGGCAGCACAGCAAGCACAGGCAGCAAGCACAGGCAGCACAGCAAGCACAGACAGCAAGCACAGGCAGCAAGCACAGGCAGCACAGCAAGCACAGGCAGCAAGCACAGGCAGCGCAGCAAGCACAGGCAGCACAGCAAGCACAGGCAGCAAGTACAGACAGCACAGCAAGCACAGGCAGCACAGCAAGCACAGGCAGCAAGCACAGGCAGCACACCAAGCACAGGCAGCACAGCAAGCACAGGCAGCAAGCACAGGCAGCACAGCAAGCACAGGCAGCACAGCAAGCACTGCAAGCACAGGCAGCAAGCACAGGCAGCACAGCAAGCACAGGCAGCAAGCACAGGCAGCACAGCAAGCACAGGCAGCAAGCACAGGCAGCTCAGGCAGCACAGGCAGCAAGCACAGGCAGCACAGGCAGCATAGCAAGCACAGGCAGCACAGCAAGCACAGGCAGAAAGCACAGGCAGCACAGCAAGCACAGGCAGCACAGAAAGCACAGGCAGCACAGCAAGCACAGGCAGCAAGTACAGGCAGCAAACACAGGCAGCACAGCAAGCACAGGCAGCAAGCACAGGCAGCACAGCAAGCACAGGCAGCACAGAAAGCACAGCAAGCACAACAAGCACAGGCAGCACAGCAAGCACAGGCAGCAAGCACAGGCAGCACAGCAAGCACAGGCAGCACAGCAAGCACAGGCAGCAAGCACAGGCAGCACAGCAAGCACAGGCAGCAAGCACAGGCAGCACAGCAAGCACAGACAGCAAGCACAGGCAGCAAGCACAGGCAGCACAGCAAGCACAGGCAGCAAGCACAGGCAGCACAGGCAGCACAACAAGCACAGGCAGCAAGCACAGACAGCACAGCAAGCACAGGCAGCACAGCAAGCACAGGCAGCAAGCACAGGCAGCACAGCAAGCACAGGCAGCAAGCACAGGCAGCACAGGCAGCACAGCAAGCACAGGCAGCAAGCACAGGCAGCACAGCAAACACAGGCAGCAAGCACAGGCAGCACAGCAAGCACAGGCAGCACAGCAAGCACAGGCAGCAAGCACAGGCAGCACACCAAGCACAGGCAGCACAGCAAGCACTGCAAGCACAGGCAGCAAGCACAGGCAGCACAGCAAGCACAGGCAGCAAGCACAGGCAGCACAGCAAGCACAGGCAGCAAGCACAGGCAGCACAGCAAGCACAGGCAGCAAGCACAGGCAGCTCAGGCAGCACAGGCAGCAAGCACAGGCAGCACAGGCAGCATAGCAAGCACAGGCAGCACAGCAAGCACAGGCAGCAAGCACAGGCAGCACAGCAAGCACAGGCAGCACAGAAAGCACAGGCAGCACAGCAAGCACAGGCAGCACAGCAAGCACAGGCAGCAAGTACAGGCAGCAAACACAGGCAGCACAGCAAGCACAGGCAGCAAGCACAGGCAGCAAGCACAGGCAGCACAGCAAGCACAGGCAGCACAGAAAGCACAGGCAGCACAGCAAGCACAGGCAGCAAGCACAGGCAGCAAACACAGGCAGCACAGCAAGCACAGGCAACAAGCACAGGCAACAAGCACAGGCAGCACAGCAAGCACAGGCAGCACAGCAAGCACAGGCAGCAAGCACAGGCAGCAAACACAGGCAGCACAGCAAGCACAGGCAGCAAGCACAGGCAGCACAGCAAACACAGGCAGCACAGCAAGCACAGGCAGCAAGCACAGGTAGCACAGCAAGCACAGGCAGCACAGCAAGCACAGGCAGCAAGCACAGGCAGCACAGCAAACACAGGCAGCACAGCAAGCACAGGCAGCAAGCACAGGCAGCAAAGCAAGCACAGGCAGCACAGCAAACACAGGCAGCACAGCAAGCACAGGCAGCAAGCACAGGTAGCACAGGCAGCACAGCAAGCACAGGCAGCAAGCACAGGCAGCAAACACAGGCAGCACAGCAAGCACAGGCAACACAGCAAACACAGGCAGCAAGCACAGGCAGCAAGCACAGGCAGCACAGCAAGCACAGACAGCAAGCACAGGCAGCAAGCACAGGCAGCACAGCAAGCACAGGCAGCAAGCACAGGCAGCGCAGCAAGCACAGGCAGCACAGCAAGCACAGGCAGCAAGTACAGACAGCACAGCAAGCACAGGCAGCACAGCAAGCACAGGCAGCAAGCACAGGCAGCAAGCACAGGCAGCAAGCACAGGCAGCACAGCAATCACAGGCAGCAAGCACAGGCAGCACAGCAAGCACAGGCAGCAAGCACAGGTAGCACAGCAAGCACAGGCAGCACAGCAAGCACAGGCAGCAAACACAGGCAGCACAGCAAGCACAGGCAGCAAGCACAGGCAGCACACCAAGCACAGGCAGCAAGCACAGGCAGCACACCAATCACAGGCAGCACAGCAAGCACAGCAAGCATAGGCAGCAAGCACAGGCCGCACACCAAGCACAGGCAGCACAGCAAGCACAGCAAGCACAGGCAGCAAGCACAGGCAGCACAGCAAGCACAGCAAGCACAACAAGCACAGGCAGCACAGCAAGCACAGGCAGCAAGCACAGGCAGCACAGGCAGCATAGCAAGCACAGGCAGCACAGGCAGCGAGCACAGGCAGCACAGCAAGCACAGGCAGCAAGCACAGGCAGCACAGCAAGCACAGGCAGCACAGGCAGCAAGCACAGGCAGCACACCAAGCACAGGCAGCACAGCAAGCACAGGCAGCACAGCAAGCACAGCAAGCACAACAAGCACAGGCAGCACAGCAAGCACAGGCAGCAAGCACAGGCAGCACAGCAAGCACAGGCAGCAAGCACAGGCAGCACACCAAGCACAGGCAGCACAGCAAGCACAGGCAGCACAGCAAGCACAGGCAGCAAGTACAGGCAGCAAACACAGGCAGCACAGCAAGCACAGGCAGCAAGCACAGGCAGCAAGCACAGGCAGCACAGCAAGCACAGGCAGCACAGAAAGCACAGCAAGCACAACAAGCACAGGCAGCACAGCAAGCACAGGCAGCAAGCACAGGCAGCACAGCAAGCACAGGCAGCACAGCAAGCACAGGCAGCAAGCACAGGCAGCACAGCAAGCACAGGCAGCAAGCACAGGCAGCACAGCAAGCACAGACAGCAAGCACAGGCAGCAAGCACAGGCAGCACAGCAAGCACAGGCAGCAAGCACAGGCAGCACAGGCAGCACAGCAAGCACAGGCAGCAAGCACAGACAGCACAGCAAGCACAGGCAGCACAGCAAGCACAGGCAGCAAGCACAGGCAGCACAGCAAGCACAGGCAGCACAGCAAGCACAGACAGCAAGCACAGGCAGCAAGCACAGGCAGCACAGCAAGCACAGGCAGCAAGCACAGGCAGCGCAGCAAGCACAGGCAGCACAGCAAGCACAGGCAGCAAGTACAGACAGCACAGCAAGCACAGGCAGCACAGCAAGCACAGGCAGCGAGCACAGGCAGCACACCAAGCACAGGCAGCACAGCAAGCACAGGCAGCAAGCACAGGCCGCACAGCAAGCACAGGCAGCAAGCACAGGCAGCACAGCAAGCACAGGCAGCAAGCACAGGCAGCACAGCATGCACAGGCAGCAAGCACAGGCAGCACAGCAAGCACAGGCAGCATAGCAAGCACAGGTAGCACAGGCAGCAAGCACAGGCAGCAAGCACAGGCAGCAAAGCAAGCACAGGCAGCAAGCACAGGCAGCACAGCAAGCACAGGCAGCAAGCACAGGCAGCACAGGCAGCACAGCAAGCACAGGCAGCAAGCACAGACAGCACAGCAAGCACAGGCAGCAAGCACAGGCAGCAAGCACAGGCAGCACAGGCAGCACAGCAAGCACAGGCAGCACAGCAAGCACAGGCAGCAAGCACAGGCAGCACAGCAAACACAGGCAGCAAGCACAGGCAGCACAGCAAGCAGAGGCAGCACAGCAAGCACAGGCAGCAAGCACAGGCAGCACACCAAGCACAGGCAGCACAGCAAGCACTGCAAGCACAGGCAGCAAGCACAGGCAGCACAGCAAGCACAGGCAGCACAGCAAGCACAGGCAGCAAGTACAGGCAGCAAACACAGGCAGCACAGCAAGCACAGGCAGCAAGCACAGGCAGCAAGCACAGGCAGCACAGCAAGCACAGGCAGCACAGAAAGCACAGGCAGCACAGCAAGCACAGGCAGCAAGCATAGGTAGCACAGCAAGCACAGGCAGCAAACACAGGCAGCACAGGCAACAAGCACAGGCAGCACAGCAAGCACAGGCAGCACAGCAAGCACAGGCAGCAAGCACAGGCAGCACAGCAAGCACAGGCAGCAAGCACAGGCAGCAAGAACAGGCAGCACAGCAAGCACAGGCAGCAAGCACAGGCAGCACAGCAAACACAGGCAGCACAGCAAGCACAGGCAGCAAGCACAGGTAGCACAGCAAGCACAGGCAGCACAGCAAGCACAGGCAGCAAGCACAGGCAGCACAGCAAACACAGGCAGCACAGCAAGCACAGGCAGCAAGCACAGGCAGCAAAGCAAGCACAGGCAGCACAGCAAACACAGGCAGCACAGCAAGCACAGGCAGCAAGCACAGGTAGCACAGGCAGCACAGCAAGCACAGGCAGCAAGCACAGGCAGCAAACACAGGCAGCACAGCAAGCACAGGCAGCAAGCACAGGCAGCACAGCAAGCACAGACAGCAAGCACAGGCAGCACAGCAAGCACAGGCAGCACAGGCAGCAAGCACAGGCAGCACACCAAGCACAGGCAGCACAGCAAGCACAGGCAGCACAGCAAGCACAGGCAGCATAGCAAGTACAGCAAGCACAGGCAGCAAGCACAGGCAGCACAGCAAGCACAGGCAGCAAGCACAGGCAGCACAGGAAGCACAGGCAGCAAGCACAGGCAGCACAGCAAGCACAGGCAGCACACCAAGTACAGGCAGCAAGCACAGGCAGCACAGCAAGCAGAGGCAGCACACCAAGCACAGGCAGCACAGCAAGCACAGGCAGCACAGCAAGCACAGGCAGCAAGCACAGGCAGCACAGCAAGCACAGACAGCAAGCACAGGCAGCACAGGCAGCAAGCACAGGCAGCACACCAAGCACAGGCAGCACAGCAAGCACAGGCAGCACAGCAAGCACAACAAGCACAGGCAGCACAGCAAGCACAGGCAGCAAGCACAGGCAGCACAGCAAGCACAGGCAGCACGCACAGGCAGCAAACACAGGCAGCACAGCAAGCACAGGCAGCACAGAAAGCACAGGCAGCAAGCACAGGCAGAATAGCAAACACAGGCAGCACAGCAAGCACATGCAGCAAGCACAGGCAGCACAGCAAGCACAGGCAGCAAGCACAGGTAGCACAGCAAGCACAGGCAGCACAGCAAGCACAGGCAGCAAGCACAGGTAGCACAGCAAGCACAGGCAGCACAGCAAGCACAGGCAGCAAGCACAGGCAGCAAACACAGGCAGCACAGCAAGCACAGGCAGCAAGCACAGGCAGCAAGCACAGGCAGCACAGCAAGCACTGGCAGCACAGCAAGCACAGGCAGCACAGCACAGGCAGCACAGCAAGCACATGCAGCAAGCACAGGCAGCAAACACAGGCAGCACAGCAAGCACAGGCAGCAAGCACAGGCAGCACAGCAAGCACAGGCAGCACAGCAAGCACAGGCAGCACAGAAAGCACAGGCAGCACAGCAAGCACAGGCAGCAAGCACAGGTAGCACAGCAAGCACAGGCAGCACAGCAAGCACAGGCAGCAAGCACAGGCAGCAAACACAGGCAGCACAGGCAGCAAGCACAGGCAGCACAGCAAGCACAGGCAGCAAGCACAGGCAGCACAGCAAGCACAGGCAGCACAGAAAGCACAGGCAGCACAGCAAGCACAGGCAGCAAGCGCAGGTAGCACAGCAAGCACAGGCAGCACAGCAAGCACAGGCAGCAAGCACAGGCAGCAAACACAGGCAGCACAGCAAGCACAGGCAGCACAGAAAGCACAGGCAGCAAGCACAGGCAGAACAGCAAACACAGGCAGCACAGCAAGCACATGCAGCAAGCACAGGCAGCACAGCAAGCACAGGCAGCAAGCACAGGTAGCACAGCAAGCACAGGCAGCACAGCAAGCACAGGCAGCAAGCACAGGTAGCACAGCAAGCACAGGCAGCACAGCAAGCACAGGCAGCAAGCACAGGCAGCAAACACAGGCAGCACAGCAAGCACAGGCAGCAAGCACAGGCAGCACAGCAAGCACAGGCAGCAAGCACAGGCAGCACAGCAAGCAAGCAAGCACAGAAAGCACAGGCAGCACAGCAAGCACAGGCAGCAAGCACAGGTAGCACAGCAAGCACAGGCAGCACAGCAAGCACAGGCAGCAAGCACAGGCAGCAAACACAGGCAGCACAGCAAGCACAGGCAGCAAGCACAGGCAGCACAGCAAGCACAGGCAGCAAGCACAGGCAGCACAGCAAGCACAGGCAGCACAGAAAGCACAGGCAGCACAGCAAGCACAGGCAGCAAGCACAGGCAGCACAGCAAGCACAGGCAGCAAGCACAGGCAGCACAGCAAACACTGGCAGCACAGCAAGCACAGGCAGCAAGCACAGGCAGCACAGCAAACACAGGCAGCACAGCAAGCCCAGGCAGCAAGCACAGGCAGCACAGCAAGCACAGGCAGCAAGCACAGGTAGCACAGCAAGCACAGGCAGCACAGCAAGCGCAGGCAGCAAGCACAGGCAGCAAACACAGGCAGCACAGCAAGCACTGGCAGCAAGCACAGGCAGCACAGCAAACACTGGCAGCACAGCAAGCACAGGCAGCAAGCACAGGCAGCACAGCAAACACAGGCAGCACAGCAAGCCCAGGCAGCAAGCACAGGCAGAACAGCAAGCACAGGCAGCAAGCACAGGCAGCACAGGCAGCACAGCGAGTACAGGCAGCACAGCAAGCACAGGCAGCAAGCACAGGCAGCAAGCACAGGCAGCACAGCAAGTAGAGGCAGCAAGCACAGGCAGCACAGCAATCACAGGCAGCAAGCACAGGCAGCAAACACAGGCAGCCCAGCAAGCACAGGCAGCACAGCAAGCACAGGCAGCAAGCACAGGCAGCACAGCAAACACAGGCAGCACAGCAAGCACAGGCAGCAAGCACAGGCAGCAAACACAGGCAGCACAGCAAGCACAGGCAGCAAGCACAGGCAGCACAGCAAGCACAGGCAGCACAGCAAACACAGGCAGCACAGCAAGCACAGGCAGCAAGCACAGGTAGCACAGGCAGCACAGCAAGCACAGGCAGCAAGCACAGGCAGCAAACACAGGCAGCACAGGCAGCACAGCAAGCACAGGCAGCAAGCACAGGCAGCACAGCAAGCACAGGCAACACAGCAAACACAGGCAGCACAGCAAACACAGGTAGCAAACACAGGCAGCACAGCAAGCAAAGGCAGCAAGCACAGGCAGCAAGCACAGGCAGCAAGCACAGGCAGCACAGCAAGCACAGGCAGCAAGCACAGGCAGCACAGCAAGCACAGACAGCAAGCACAGGCAGCAAGCACAGGCAGCACAGCAAGCACAGGCAGCAAGCACAGGCAGCGCAGCAAGCACAGGCAGCACAGCAAGCACAGGCAGCAAGTACAGACAGCACAGCAAGCACAGGCAGCACAGCAAGCACAGGCAGCGAGCACAGGCAGCACACCAAGCACAGGCAGCACAGCAAGCACAGGCAGCAAGAACAGGCCGCACAGCAAGCACAGGCAGCAAGCACAGGCAGCACAGCAAGCACAGGCAGCAAGCACAGGCAGCACAGCATGCACAGGCAGCAAGCACAGGCAGCACAGCAAGCACAGGCAGCATAGCAAGCACAGGTAGCACAGGCAGCAAGCACAGGCAGCAAGCACAGGCAGCAAAGCAAGCACAGGCAGCAAGCACAGGCAGCACAGCAAGCACAGGCAGCACAGGCAGCACAGCAAGCACAGGCAGCAAGCACAGACAGCACAGCAAGCACAGGCAGCACAGCAAGCACAGGCAGCAAGCACAGGCAGCACAGCAAGCACAGGCAGCAAGCACAGGCAGCACAGGCAGCACAGCAAGCACAGGCAGCACAGAAAGCACAGGCAGCAAGCACAGGCAGAACAGCAAACACAGGCAGCACAGCAAGCACATGCAGCAAGCACAGGCAGCACAGCAAGCACAGGCAGCACAGCAAGCACAGGCAGCAAGCACAGGTAGCACAGCAAGCACAGGCAGCACAGCAAGCACAGGCAGCAAGCACAGGTAGCACAGCAAGCACAGGCAGCACAGCAAGCACAGGCAGCAAGCACAGGCAGCAAACACAGGCAGCACAGCAAGCACAGGCAGCAAGCACAGGCAGCACAGCAAGCACAGGCAGCACAGCAAGCACAGGCAGCACAGCAAGCACAGGCAGCAAGCACAGGCAGCACAGCAAGCACTGGCAGCACAGCAAGCACAGGCAGCACAGCACAGGCAGCACAGCAAGCACATGCAGCAAGCACAGGCAGCAAACACAGGCAGCACAGCAAGCACAGGCAGCAAGCACAGGCAGCACAGCAAGCACAGGCAGCAAGCACAGGTAGCACAGAAAGCACAGGCAGCACAGCAAGCACAGGCAGCAAGCACAGGCAGCAAGCACAGGCAGCAAACAC
The DNA here is from genome assembly GCA_963942575.1 of Priocnemis perturbator. Classification (NCBI taxonomy): domain Eukaryota; kingdom Metazoa; phylum Arthropoda; class Insecta; order Hymenoptera; family Pompilidae; genus Priocnemis; species Priocnemis perturbator. The sequence continues at coordinate 660,067 of CAWWDK010000169.1, forward strand.
AGGCAGCACAGCAAGCACAGGCAGCAAGCACAGGCAGCACAGCAAGCACAGGCAGCAAGCACAGGCAGCACAGCAAGCACAGGCAGCACAGAAAGCACAGGCAGCACAGCAAGCACAGGCAGCAAGCACAGGTAGCACAGCAAGCACAGGCAGCACAGCAAGCACAGGCAGCAAGCACAGGCAGCAAACACAGGCAGCACAGGCAGCAAGCACAGGCAGCACAGCAAGCACAGGCAGCAAGCACAGGCAGCACAGCAAGCACAGGCAGCACAGAAAGCACAGGCAGCACAGCAAGCACAGGCAGCAAGCGCAGGTAGCACAGCAAGCACAGGCAGCACAGCAAGCACAGGCAGCAAGCACAGGCAGCAAACACAGGCAGCACAGCAAGCACAGGCAGCACAGAAAGCACAGGCAGCAAGCACAGGCAGAACAGCAAACACAGGCAGCACAGCAAGCACATGCAGCAAGCACAGGCAGCACAGCAAGCACAGGCAGCACAGCAAGCACAGGCAGCAAGCACAGGTAGCACAGCAAGCACAGGCAGCACAGCAAGCACAGGCAGCAAGCACAGGTAGCACAGCAAGCACAGGCAGCACAGCAAGCACAGGCAGCAAGCACAGGCAGCAAACACAGGCAGCACAGCAAGCACAGGCAGCAAGCACAGGCAGCACAGCAAGCACAGGCAGCAAGCACAGGCAGCACAGCAAGCAAGCAAGCACAGAAAGCACAGGCAGCACAGCAAGCACAGGCAGCAAGCACAGGTAGCACAGCAAGCACAGGCAGCACAGCAAGCACAGGCAGCAAGCACAGGCAGCAAACACAGGCAGCACAGCAAGCACAGGCAGCAAGCACAGGCAGCACAGCAAGCACAGGCAGCAAGCACAGGCAGCACAGCAAGCACAGGCAGCACAGAAAGCACAGGCAGCACAGCAAGCACAGGCAGCAAGCACAGGAAGCACAGCAAGCACAGGCAGCAAGCACAGGCAGCACAGCAAACACTGGCAGCACAGCAAGCACAGGCAGCAAGCACAGGCAGCACAGCAAACACAGGCAGCACAGCAAGCCCAGGCAGCAAGCACAGGCAGCACAGCAAGCACAGGCAGCAAGCACAGGTAGCACAGCAAGCACAGGCAGCACAGCAAGCGCAGGCAGCAAGCACAGGCAGCAAACACAGGCAGCACAGCAAGCACTGGCAGCAAGCACAGGCAGCACAGCAAACACTGGCAGCACAGCAAGCACAGGCAGCAAGCACAGGCAGCACAGCAAACACAGGCAGCACAGCAAGCCCAGGCAGCAAGCACAGGCAGAACAGCAAGCACAGGCAGCAAGCACAGGCAGCACAGGCAGCACAGCGAGTACAGGCAGCACAGCAAGCACAGGCAGCAAGCACAGGCAGCAAGCACAGGCAGCACAGCAAGTAGAGGCAGCAAGCACAGGCAGCACAGCAATCACAGGCAGCAAGCACAGGCAGCAAACACAGGCAGCCCAGCAAGCACAGGCAGCACAGCAAGCACAGGCAGCAAGCACAGGCAGCACAGCAAACACAGGCAGCACAGCAAGCACAGGCAGCAAGCACAGGCAGCACAGCAAGCACAGGCAGCACAGCAAACACAGGCAGCACAGCAAGCACAGGCAGCAAGCACAGGTAGCACAGCAAGCACAGGCAGCAAGCACAGGCAGCACAGCAAGCACAGGCAGCAAGCACAGGCAGCACAGCAAGCACAGGCAGCAAGCACAGGCATGTTAGAAACCTGCAAAATAGCTCGACGAGATGTGTTCGTTTTAGCGATTCTGGGGGAAGTGCAGAGGGGTCAAGCTCCGTTCTCTTTCCAACAGGCAAAGCCTGCTCCGATCGTCGGCGAGATTCACTCTCGCATTTGTATACAATGCTTACTCTTACTGAGACGCAGGTCTATGCACCGGCCGCCGAGGTAAACATAGATCCGCGACTCTCGGCGCCTCCAAAAACAGGTGACACAGCAACGCACTGTCGTGTGCCACTGTCGAATTACCGCGTGTTATGGGCGAAATCAAATGCATCGGTAACAGGCAGCACAGCAAGCACAGGCAGCACAGCAAGCACAGGCAGCACAGAACAGGCAGCACAGCAAGCACAGGCAGCAAGCACAGGCAGTACAGCAAGCACAGGCAGCATAGCAAGTACAGCAAGCACAGGCAGCAAGCACAGGCAGCACAGCAAGCACAGGCAGCAAGCACAGGCAGCACAGGAAGCACAGGCAGCAAGCACAGGCAGCACAGCAAGCACAGGCAGCACACCAAGTACAGGCAGCAAGCACAGGCAGCACAGCAAGCAGAGGCAGCACACCAAGCACAGGCAGCACACCAAGCACAGGCAGCACAGCAAGCACAGGCAGCAAGCACAGGCAGCACAGCAAGCACAGGCAGCAAGCACAGGCAGCACAGGCAGCACAGCAAGCACAGGCAGCACAGCAAGCACAGGCAGCAAGCACAGGTAGCACACCAAGCACAGGCAGCACAGGCAGCACAGCAAGCACAGGCAGCAAGCACAGGCAGCACAGCAAGCACAGGCAGCAAGCACAGGCAGCACAGCAAGCACAGGCAGCAAGCACAGGTAGCACAGCAAGCACAGGCAGCACAGCAAGCGCAGGCAGCAAGCACAGGCAGCAAACACAGGCAGCACAGCAAGCACTGGCAGCAAGCACAGGCAGCACAGCAAACACAGGCAGCACAGCAAGCACAGGCAGCAAGCACAGGCAGCACAGCAAACACAGGCAGCACAGCAAGCCCAGGCAGCAAGCACAGGCAGCACAGCAATCACAGGCAGCAAGCACAGGCAGCAAACACAGGCAGCCCAGCAAGCACAGGCAGCACAGCAAGCACAGGCAGCAAGCACAGGCAGCACAGCAAACACAGGCAGCACAGCAAGCACAGGTAGCACAGCAAGCACAGGCAGCAAGCACAGGCAGCACAGCAAGCACAGGCAGCACAGCAAACACAGGCAGCACAGCAAGCACAGGCAGCAAGCACAGGTAGCACAGCAAGCACAGGCAGCACAGCAAGCACAGGCAGCAAGCACAGGCAGCACAGCAAACACAGGCAGCACAGCAAGCACAGGCAGCATGCACAGGCAGCAAAGCAAGCACAGGCAGCACAGCAAACACAGGCAGCACAGCAAGCACAGGCAGCAAGCAAGCACAGGCAGCAAACCAAGCACAGGCAGCACAGCAAGCACAGGCAGCACAGCAAGCACAGGTAGCACAGCAAGCACAGGCAGCAAGCACAGGCAGCAAACACAGGCAGCACAGCAAGCACAGGCAGCAAGCACAGGCAGCACAGCGAGTACAGGCAGCACAGCAAGCACAGGCAGCAAGCACAGGCAGCAAGCACAGGCAGCACAGCAAGTAGAGGCAGCAAGCACAGGCAGCACAGCAATCACAGGCAGCAAGCACAGGCAGCAAACACAGGCAGCCCAGCAAGCACAGGCAGCACAGCAAGCACAGGCAGCAAGCACAGGCAGCACAGCAAACACAGGCAGCACAGCAAGCACAGGTAGCACAGCAAGCACAGGCAGCAAGCACAGGCAGCAAACACAGGCAGCAAACACAGGCAGCACAGCAAGCACAGGCAGCAAGCACAGGCAGCACAGCAAGCACAGGCAGCAAGCACAGGCAGCACAGGCAGCACAGAAAGCACAGGCAGCACAGCAAGCACAGGCAGCAAGCACAGGTAGCACAGCAAGCACAGGCAGCACAGCACAGGTAGCACAGCAAGCACAGGCAGCAAGCACAGGCAGCACAGCAAGCACAGACATCAAGCACAGGCAGCAAGCACAGGCAGCAAGCACAGGCAGCACAGCAAGTACAGGCAGCAAGCACAGGCAGCACAGCAAGCACAGGCAGCAAGCACAGGCAGCACAGCAAGCACAGGCAGCAAGCACAGGCAGCACAGCAATCACAGGCAGCAAGGACAGGCAGCAAGCACAGGCAGCACAGCAAGCACAGGCAGCAAGCAAGCACAGGCAACACACCAAGCACAGGCAGCACAGGCAGCACAGGCAGCACAGCAAGCACAGGCAGCAAGCACAGGCAGCACAGCAAGCACAGGCAGCAAGCACAGGCAGCACAGCAAGTAGAGGCAGCACAGCAAGTAGAGGCAGCAAGCACAGGCAGCACAGCAAGCACAGGCAGCAAGCACAGACAGCACAGCAAGCACAGGCAGCACAGCAAGCACAGGCAGCAAGCAGAGGCAGCAAGCACAGGCAGCACAGCAAGCACAGGCAGCAAGCACAGACAGCACAGCAAGCACAGGCAGCAAGCACAGGCAGCACAGCAAGCACAGGCAGCAAGCACAGGCAGCACAGCAAGCAGAGGCAGCACAGCAAGCACAGGCAGCAAGCACAGGCAGCACAGCAAGCCCAGGCAGCAAGCACAGGCAGCACAGCAAGCACAGGCAGCAAGCACAGGCAGCAAGCAAGCACAGGCAGCAAGCACAGGCAGCAAGCACAGGCAGTACACCAAGCACAGGCAGCACAGCAAGCACAGGCAGCACAGCAAGCACAGGCAGCAAGCACAGGCAGCACAGCAAGCACAGGCAGCAAGCACAGGCATGTTAGAAATCCGCAAAATAGCTCGACGAGATGTGTTCGTTTTAGCGATTCTGGGGGAAGTGTAGAGGGGTCAAGCTCCGTCCTCTTTCCAACAGGCAAAGCCTGCTCCGATCGGCGGCGAGATTCACTCTCGCATTTGTATACAATGCTTACTCTTACTGAGACGCAGGTCAATGCACCAGGCGCCGAGGTAAACATATGATCCGCGACTCTCGGCGCCTCCAAAAACAGGTGACACAGCAACGCACTGTCGTGTGCCACTGTCGAATTACCGCGTGTTATGGGCGAAATCAAATGCATCGCTAACAGGCAGCACAGCAAGCACAGGCAGCAAGCACAGGCAGCACAGAACAGGCGGCACAGCAAGCACAGACAGCAAGCACAGGCAGTACAGCAAGCACAGGCAGCATAGCAAGTACAGCAAGCACAGGCAGCAAGCACAGGCAGCACAGCAAGCACAGGCAGCAAGCACAGGCAGCACAGGAAGCACAGGCAGCAAGCACAGGCAGCACAGCAAGCACAGGCAGCACACCAAGTACAGGCAGCAAGCACAGGCAGCACAGCAAGCAGAGGCAGCACACCAAGCACAGGCAGCACACCAAGCACAGGCAGCACAGCAAGCACAGGCAGCAAGCACAGGCAGCACAGCAAGCACAGGCAGCAAGCACAGGCAGCACAGGCAGCACAGCAAGCACAGGCAGCACAGCAAGCACAGGCAGCAAGCACAGGTAGCACAGCAAGCACAGGCAGCACAGCAAGCACAGGCAGCAAGCACAGGCAGCAAACACAGGCAGCACAGCAAGCACAGGCAGCACAGCACAGGCAGCACAGCAAGCACAGGCAGCACAGCAAACACAGGCAGCACAGCAAGCACAGGCAGCAAGCACAGGCAGCACAGCAAGCACAGGCAGCAAGCACAGGTAGCACAGCAAGCACAGGCAGCACAGCAAGCACAGGCAGCAAGCACAGGCAGCAAACACAGGCAGCACAGCAAGCACAGGCAGCACAGGCAGCAAGCACAGGCAGCACACCAAGCACAGGCAGCACAGCAAGCACAGGCAGCACAGCAAGCACAACAAGCACAGGCAGCACAGCAAGCACAGGCAGCAAGCACAGGCAGCACAGCAAGCACAGGCAGCAAGCACAGGCAGCACAGGCAGCACAGCAAGCACAGGCAGCACAGGCAGCAAGCACAGACAGCACAGCAAGCACAGGCAGCACAGCAAGCACAGGCAGCAAGCACAGGCAGCAAGGACAGGCAGCACAGCAAGCACAGGCAGCAAGCACAGGCAGCACAGCAAGCACAGGCAGCAAGCACAGGCAGCACAGCAAGCACAGGCAGCAAGCACAGGCAGCACAGGAAGCACAGGCAGCAAGCACAGGCAGCACAGCAAGCACAGGCAGCACACCAAGTACAGGCAGCAAGCACAGGCAGCACAGCAAGCAGAGGCAGCACACAAAGCACAGGCAGCACAGCAAGCACAGGCAGCACAGCAAACACAGGCAGCACAGCAAGCACAGGCAGCAAGCACAGGTAGCACAGCAAGCACAGGCAGCAAGCACAGGCAGCAAGGACAGGCAGCACAGCAAGCACAGGCAGCAAGCACAGGCAGCACAGCAAGCACAGGCAGCAAGCACAGGCTGCACAGCAAGCACTGGCAGCACAGCAAGCACAGGCAGCACAGCACAGGCAGCACAGCAAGCACATGCAGCAAGCACAGGCAGCAAACACAGGCAGCACAGCAAGCACAGGCAGCAAGCACAGGCAGCACAGCAAGCACAGGCAGCAAGCACAGGTAGCACAGCAAGCACAGGCAGCAAGCACAGGCAGTACAGCAATCACAGGCAGCAAGCACAGGCAGCAAGCACAGGCAGCACAGCAAGCACAGGCAGCACACCAAGTACAGGCAGCAAGCACAGGCAGCACAGCAAGCAGAGGCAGCACACAAAGCACAGGCAGCACAGCAAGCACAGGCAGCACAGCAAACACAGGCAGCACAGCAAGCACAGGCAGCAAGCACAGGCAGCAAGCACAGGTAGCACAGCAAGCACAGGCAGCACAGCAAGCACAGGCAGCAAGCACAGGCAGTAAACACAGGCAGCACAGCAAGCACAGGCAGCAAGCACAGGCAGCACAGCAAACACAGGCAGCACAGCAAGCACAGGCAGCAAGCACAGGCAGCACAGCAAACACAGGCAGCAAGCACAGGCAGCACAGCAAGTACAGGCAGCAAGCACAGGCAGCACAGCAAGCACAGGCAGCAAGCACAGGCAGCACAGCAAGCACAGGCAGCAAGCACAGGCAGCACAGCAATCACAGGCAGCAAGGACAGGCAGCAAGCACAGGCAGCACAGCAAGCACAGGCAGCAAGCACAGGCAGCACAGCAATCACAGGCAGCAAGGACAGGCAGCAAGCACAGGCAGCACAGCAAGCACAGGCAGCAAGCAAGCACAGGCAGCACACCAAGCACAGGCAGCACAGGCAGCACAGCAAGCACAGGCAGCACAGGCAGCACAGCAAGCACAGGCAGCAAGCACAGGCAGCACAGCAAGCACAGGCAGCACAGCAAGCACAGGCAGCACAGCAAGCACAGGCAGCAAGCACAGGCAGCACAGCAAGTAGAGGCAGCAAGCACAGGCAGCACAGCAATCACAGGCAGCAAGCACAGGCAGCAAACACAGGCAGCCCAGCAAGCACAGGCAGCACAGCAAGCACAGGCAGCAAGCACAGGCAGCAAGCACAGGCAGCAAGGACAGGCAGCACAGCAAGCACAGGCAGCAAGCACAGGCAGCACAGCAAGCACAGGCAGCAAGCACAGGCTGCACAGCAAGCACTGGCAGCACAGCAAGCACAGGCAGCACAGCACAGGCAGCACAGCAAGCACAGGCAGCAAACACAGGCAGCACAGCAAGCACAGGCAGCAAGCACAGGCAGCACAGCAAGCACAGGCAGCAAGCACAGGTAGCACAGCAAGCACAGGCAGCAAGCACAGGCAGCACAGCAATCACAGGCAGCAAGCACAGGCAGCAAGCACAGGCAGCACAGCAGGCACAGGCAGCACACCAAGTACAGGCAGCAAGCACAGGCAGCACAGCAAGCAGAGGCAGCACACAAAGCACAGGCAGCACAGCAAGCACAGGCAGCACAGCAAACACAGGCAGCACAGCAAGCACAGGCAGCAAGCACAGGCAGCAAGCACAGGTAGCACAGCAAGCACAGGCAGCACAGCAAGCACAGGCAGCAAGCACAGGCAGTAAACACAGGCAGCACAGCAAGCACAGGCAGCAAGCACAGCAAGCACAGGCAGCACAGGCAGCACAGCAAGCACAGGCAGCAAGCACAGGCAGCACAGCAAGCACAGGCAGCAAGCACAGGCAGAACAGCAAGCACAGGCAGCAAGCACAGGCAGCACAGGCAGCACAGCGAGCACAGGCAGCACAGCAAGCACAGGCAGCAAGCACAGGCAGCACAGCAAGTACAGGCAGCAAGCACAGGCAGCACAGCAAGCACAGGCAGCAAGCACAGGCAGCACAGCAAGCACAGGCAGCAAGCACAGGCAGCACAGCAATCACAGGCAGCAAGGACAGGCAGCAAGCACAGGCAGCACAGCAAGCACAGGCAGCAAGCAAGCACAGGCAGCACACCAAGCACAGGCAGCACAGGCAGCACAGCAAGCACAGGCAGCACAGGCAGCACAGCAAGCACAGGCAGCAAGCACAGGCAGCACAGCAAGCACAGGCAGCAAGCACAGGCAGCACAGCAAGTAGAGGCAGCAAGCACAGGCAGCACAGCAATCACAGGCAGCAAGCACAGGCAGCAAACACAGGCAGCCCAGCAAGCACAGGCAGCACAGCAAGCACAGGCAGCACAGCAAACACAGGCAGCAAGCACAGGCAGCACAGGCAGCACAGCGAGTACAGGCAGCACAGCAAGCACAGACAGCAAGCACAGGCAGCACAGCCAGCACAGGCAGCACGGGCAGCAAGCACAGGCAGCACACCAAGCACAGGCAGCACAGCAAGCACAGCAAGCACAGGCAGCACAGCAAGCACAACAAGCACAGGCAGCACAGCAAGCACAGGCAGCAAGCACAGGCAGCACAGCAAGCACAGGCAGCAAGCACAGGCAGCACAGGCAGCACAGCAAGCACAGGCAGCACAGGCAGCAAGCACAGACAGCACAGCAAGCACAGGCAGCACAGCAAGCACAGGCAGCAAGCACAGGCAGCAAGGACAGGCAGCACAGCAAGCACAGGCAGCAAGCACAGGCAGCACAGCAAGCACAGGCAGCAAGCACAGGCAGCACAGCAAGCACAGGCAGCAAGCACAGGCAGCACAGGAAGCACAGGCAGCAAGCACAGGCAGCACAGCGAGCACAGGCAGCACAGCAAGCACAGGCAGCAAGCACAGGCAGCACAGCAAGTACAGGCAGCAAGCACAGGCAGCACAGCAAGCACAGGCAGCAAGCACAGGCAGCACAGCAAGCACAGGCAGCAAGCACAGGCAGCACAGCAATCACAGGCAGCAAGGACAGGCAGCAAGCACAGGCAGCACAGCAAGCACAGGCAGCAAGCAAGCACAGGCAGCACACCAAGCACAGGCAGCACAGGCAGCACAGCAAGCACAGGCAGCACAGGCAGCACAGCAAGCACAGGCAGCAAGCACAGGCAGCACAGCAAGCACAGGCAGCACAGCAAGCACAGGCAGCACAGCAAGCACAGGCAGCAAGCACAGGCAGCACAGCAAGTAGAGGCAGCAAGCACAGGCAGCACAGCAATCACAGGCAGCAAGCACAGGCAGCAAACACAGGCAGCCCAGCAAGCACAGGCAGCACAGCAAGCACAGGCAGCAAGCACAGGCAGCAAGCACAGGCAGCAAGGACAGGCAGCACAGCAAGCACAGGCAGCAAGCACAGGCAGCACAGCAAGCACAGGCAGCAAGCACAGGCTGCACAGCAAGCACTGGCAGCACAGCAAGCACAGGCAGCACAGCACAGGCAGCACAGCAAGCACATGCAGCAAGCACAGGCAGCAAACACAGGCAGCACAGCAAGCACAGGCAGCAAGCACAGGCAGCACAGCAAGCACAGGCAGCAAGCACAGGTAGCACAGCAAGCACAGGCAGCAAGCACAGGCAGCACAGCAATCACAGGCAGCAAGCACAGGCAGCAAGCACAGGCAGCACAGCAAGCACAGGCAGCACACCAAGTACAGGCAGCAAGCACAGGCAGCACAGCAAGCAGAGGCAGCACACAAAGCACAGGCAGCACAGCAAGCACAGGCAGCACAGCAAGCACAGGCAGCAAGCACAGGCAGCAAGCACAGGTAGCACAGCAAGCACAGGCAGCACAGCAAGCACAGGCAGCAAGCACAGGCAGTAAACACAGGCAGCACAGCAAGCACAGGCAGCAAGCACAGGCAGCACAGCAAGCACAGGCAGCAAGCACAGGCAGCACAGCAAGCACAGGCAGCACAGCAAGCACAGGCAGCAAGCACAGGCAGCACAGCAAGTAGAGGCAGCAAGCACAGGCAGCACAGCAATCACAGGCAGCAAGCACAGGCAGCAAACACAGGCAGCCCAGCAAGCACAGGCAGCACAGCAAGCACAGGCAGCAAGCACAGGCAGCAAGCACAGGCAGCAAGGACAGGCAGCACAGCAAGCACAGGCAGCAAGCACAGGCAGCACAGCAAGCACAGGCAGCAAGCACAGGCTGCACAGCAAGCACTGGCAGCACAGCAAGCACAGGCAGCACAGCACAGGCAGCACAGCAAGCACAGGCAGCAAACACAGGCAGCACAGCAAGCACAGGCAGCAAGCACAGGCAGCACAGCAAGCACAGGCAGCAAGCACAGGTAGCACAGCAAGCACAGGCAGCAAGCACAGGCAGCACAGCAATCACAGGCAGCAAGCACAGGCAGCAAGCACAGGCAGCACAGCAGGCACAGGCAGCACACCAAGTACAGGCAGCAAGCACAGGCAGCACAGCAAGCAGAGGCAGCACACAAAGCACAGGCAGCACAGCAAGCACAGGCAGCACAGCAAACACAGGCAGCACAGCAAGCACAGGCAGCAAGCACAGGCAGCAAGCACAGGTAGCACAGCAAGCACAGGCAGCACAGCAAGCACAGGCAGCAAGCACAGGCAGTAAACACAGGCAGCACAGCAAGCACAGGCAGCAAGCACAGCAAGCACAGGCAGCACAGGCAGCACAGCAAGCACAGGCAGCAAGCACAGGCAGCACAGCAAGCACAGGCAGCAAGCACAGGCAGAACAGCAAGCACAGGCAGCAAGCACAGGCAGCACAGGCAGCACAGCGAGCACAGGCAGCACAGCAAGCACAGGCAGCAAGCACAGGCAGCACAGCAAGTACAGGCAGCAAGCACAGGCAGCACAGCAAGCACAGGCAGCAAGCACAGGCAGCACAGCAAGCACAGGCAGCAAGCACAGGCAGCACAGCAATCACAGGCAGCAAGGACAGGCAGCAAGCACAGGCAGCACAGCAAGCACAGGCAGCAAGCAAGCACAGGCAGCACACCAAGCACAGGCAGCACAGGCAGCACAGCAAGCACAGGCAGCACAGGCAGCACAGCAAGCACAGGCAGCAAGCACAGGCAGCACAGCAAGCACAGGCAGCACAGCAAGCACAGGCAGCAAGCACAGGCAGCACAGCAAGTAGAGGCAGCAAGCACAGGCAGCACAGCAATCACAGGCAGCAAGCACAGGCAGCAAACACAGGCAGCCCAGCAAGCACAGGCAGCACAGCAAGCACAGGCAGCACAGCAAACACAGGCAGCAAGCACAGGCAGCACAGGCAGCACAGCGAGTACAGGCAGCACAGCAAGCACAGACAGCAAGCACAGGCAGCACAGCCAGCACAGGCAGCACGGGCAGCAAGCACAGGCAGCACACCAAGCACAGGCAGCACAGCAAGCACAGCAAGCACAGGCAGCACAGCAAGCACAACAAGCACAGGCAGCACAGCAAGCACAGGCAGCAAGCACAGGCAGCACAGCAAGCACAGGCAGTAAGCACAGGCAGCACAGGCAGCACAGCAAGCACAGGCAGCACAGGCAGCAAGCACAGACAGCACAGCAAGCACAGGCAGCACAGCAAGCACAGGCAGCAAGCACAGGCAGCACAGCAAGCACAGGCAGCAAGCACAGGCAGCACAGCAAGCACAGGCAGCAAGCACAGGCAGCACAGCAAGCACAGGCAGCAAGCACAGGCAGCACAGGAAGCACAGGCAGCAAGCACAGGCAGCACAGCGAGCACAGGCAGCACAGCAAGCACAGGCAGCAAGCACAGGCAGCACAGCAAGTACAGGCAGCAAGCACAGGCAGCACAGCAAGCACAGGCAGCAAGCACAGGCAGCACAGCAAGCACAGGCAGCAAGCACAGGCAGCACAGCAATCACAGGCAGCAAGGACAGGCAGCAAGCACAGGCAGCACAGCAAGCACAGGCAGCAAGCAAGCACAGGCAGCACACCAAGCACAGGCAGCACAGGCAGCACAGCAAGCACAGGCAGCACAGGCAGCACAGCAAGCACAGGCAGCAAGCACAGGCAGCACAGCAAGCACAGGCAGCACAGCAAGCACAGGCAGCACAGCAAGCACAGGCAGCAAGCACAGGCAGCACAGCAAGTAGAGGCAGCAAGCACAGGCAGCACAGCAATCACAGGCAGCAAGCACAGGCAGCAAACACAGGCAGCCCAGCAAGCACAGGCAGCACAGCAAGCACAGGCAGCAAGCACAGGCAGCAAGCACAGGCAGCAAGGACAGGCAGCACAGCAAGCACAGGCAGCAAGCACAGGCAGCACAGCAAGCACAGGCAGCAAGCACAGGCTGCACAGCAAGCACTGGCAGCACAGCAAGCACAGGCAGCACAGCACAGGCAGCACAGCAAGCACATGCAGCAAGCACAGGCAGCAAACACAGGCAGCACAGCAAGCACAGGCAGCAAGCACAGGCAGCACAGCAAGCACAGGCAGCAAGCACAGGTAGCACAGCAAGCACAGGCAGCAAGCACAGGCAGCACAGCAATCACAGGCAGCAAGCACAGGCAGCAAGCACAGGCAGCACAGCAAGCACAGGCAGCACACCAAGTACAGGCAGCAAGCACAGGCAGCACAGCAAGCAGAGGCAGCACACAAAGCACAGGCAGCACAGCAAGCACAGGCAGCACAGCAAGCACAGGCAGCAAGCACAGGCAGCAAGCACAGGTAGCACAGCAAGCACAGGCAGCACAGCAAGCACAGGCAGCAAGCACAGGCAGTAAACACAGGCAGCACAGCAAGCACAGGCAGCAAGCACAGGCAGCACAGCAAACACAGGCAGCACAGCAAGCACAGGCAGCAAGCACAGGCAGCACAGCAAACACAGGCAGCAAGCACAGGCAGAACAGCAAGCACAGGCAGCAAGCACAGGCAGCACAGGCAGCACAGCGAGCACAGGCAGCACAGCAAGCACAGGCAGCAAGCACAGGCAGCACAGCAAGTACAGGCAGCAAGCACAGGCTGCACAGCAAGCACTGGCAGCACAGCAAGCACAGGCAGCACAGCACAGGCAGCACAGCAAGCACATGCAGCAAGCACAGGCAGCAAACACAGGCAGCACAGCAAGCACAGGCAGCAAGCACAGGCAGCACAGCAAGCACAGGCAGCAAGCACAGGCAGCACAGGAAGCACAGGCAGCAAGCACAGGCAGCACAGCAAGCACAGGCAGCAAGCACAGGCTGCACAGCAAGCACTGGCAGCACAGCAAGCACAGGCAGCACAGCACAGGCAGCACAGCAAGCACATGCAGCAAGCACAGGCAGCAAACACAGGCAGCACAGCAAGCACAGGCAGCAAGCACAGGCAGCACAGCAAGCACAGGCAGCAAGCACAGGTAGCACAGCAAGCACAGGCAGCAAGCACAGGCAGCACAGCAATCACAGGCAGCAAGCACAGCCAGCAAGCACAGGCAGCACAGCAAGCACAGGCAGCACACCAAGTACAGGCAGCAAGCACAGGCAGCACAGCAAGCAGAGGCAGCACACAAAGCACAGGCAGCACAGCAAGCACAGGCAGCACAGCAAACACAGGCAGCACAGCAAGCACAGGCAGCAAGCACAGGTAGCACAGCAAGCACAGGCAGCACAGCAAGCACAGGCAGCACAGCAAGCACAGGCAGCAAGCACAGGCAGTAAACACAGGCAGCACAGCAAGCACAGGCAGCAAGGACAGGCAGCACAGCAAGCACAGGCAGCAAGCACAGGCAGCACAGCAAGCACAGGCAGCAAGCACAGGCAGCAAACACAGGCAGCACAGCAAGCACAGGCAGCAAGCACAGGCAGCACAGCAAACACAGGCAGCACAGCAAGCACAGGCAGCAAGCACAGGCAGCACAGCAAACACAGGCAGCACAGCAAGCCCAGGCAGCAAGCACAGGCAGAACAGCAAGCACAGGCAGCAAGCACAGGCAGCACAGGCAGCACAGCGAGCACAGGCAGCAAGCACAGGCAACACAGTAAGTACAGGCAGCAAGCACAGGCAGCACAGCAAGCACAGGCAGCAAGCACAGGCAGCAAGCACAGGCAGCACAGCAATCACAGGCAGCAAGCACAGGCAGCAAGCACAGGCAGCACAGCAAGCACAGGCAGCAAGCAAGCACAGGCAGCACAGCAAGCACAGGCAGCAAGCACAGGCAGCACAGCAAGCACAGACAGCAAGCACAGGCAGCACAGCAAGCACAGGCAGCACAGGCAGCAAGCACAGGCAGCACACCAAGCACAGGCAGCACAGCAAGCACAGGCAGCACAGCAAGCACAACAAGCACAGGCAGCACAGCAAGCACAGGCAGCAAGCACAGGCAGCACAGCAAGCACAGGCAGCAAGCACAGGCAGCAAGCACAGGCAGCACAGGCAGCACAGCAAGCACAGGCAGCACAGGCAGCAAGCACAGACAGCACAGCAAGCACAGGCAGCACAGCAAGCACAGGCAGCAAGCACAGGCAGCAAGCACAGGGAGCAAGGACAGGCAGCACAGCAAGCACAGGCAGCAAGCACAGGCAGCACAGCAAGCACAGGCAGCAAGCACAGGCTGCACAGCAAGCACTGGCAGCACAGCAAGCACAGGCAGCACAGCACAGGCAGCACAGCAAGCACATGCAGCAAGCACAGGCAGCAAACACAGGCAGCACAGCAAGCACAGGCAGCACAGCAATCACAGGCAGCAAGCACAGGCAGCAAGCACAGGCAGCAAGCACAGGCAGCACACCAAGCACAGGCAGCAAGCACAGGCAGCAAGCACAGGCAGCACAGCAAGCACAGGCAGCAAGCAAGCACAGGCAGCAAGCACAGGCAGCAAGCACAGGCAGCACAGCAAGCACAGGCAGCAAGCAAGCACAGGCAGCACAGCAAGCACAGGCAGCAGAGGCAGCAAGCACAGGCAGCAAGCACAGGCAGCACAGCAAGCACAGGCAGCACAGCAAGCACAGGCAGCAAGCAGAGGCAGCAAGCACAGGCAGCACAGCAAGCACAGGCAGCAAGCAGAGGCAGCAAGCACAGGCAGCACAGCAAGCACAGGCAGCAAGCACAGACAGCACAGCAAGCACAGGCAGCACAGCAAGCACAGGCAGCAAGCAGAGGCAGCAAGCACAGGCAGCACAGCAAGCACAGGCAGCACAGCAAGCACAGGCAGCAAGCACAGACAGCACAGCAAGCACAGGCAGCAAGCACAGGCAGCACAGCAAGCACAGGCAGCAAGCACAGGCAGCACAGCAAGCAGAGGCAGCACAGCAAGCACAGGCAGCAAGCACAGGCAGCACAGCAAGCCCAGGCAGCAAGCACAGGCAGCACAGCAAGCACAGGCAGCAAGCACAGGCAGCAAGCAAGCACAGGCAGCAAGCACAGGCAGCAAGCACAGGCAGCACAGCAAGCACAGGCAGCAAGCAAGCACAGGCAGCACAGCAAGCACAGGCAGCAAGCAAGCACAGGCAGTACACCAAGCACAGGCAGCACAGCAAGCACAGGCAGCACAGCAAGCACAGGCAGCAAGCACAGGCAGCACAGCAAGCACAGGCAGCACAGCAAGCACAGGCAGCATGCACAGGCAGCAAAGCAAGCACAGGCAGCACAGCAAACACAGGCAGCACAGCAAGCACAGGCAGCAAGCAAGCACAGGCAGCAAACCAAGCACAGGCAGCACAGCAAGCACAGGCAGCACAGCAAGCACAGGTAGCACAGCAAGCACAGGCAGCAAGCACAGGCAGCAAACACAGGCAGCACAGCAAGCACAGGCAGCAAGCACAGGCAGCACAGCGAGTACAGGCAGCACAGCAAGCACAGGCAGCAAGCACAGGCAGCAAGCACAGGCAGCACAGCAAGTAGAGGCAGCAAGCACAGGCAGCACAGCAATCACAGGCAGCAAGCACAGGCAGCAAACACAGGCAGCCCAGCAAGCACAGGCAGCACAGCAAGCACAGGCAGCAAGCACAGGCAGCACAGCAAACACAGGCAGCACAGCAAGCACAGGTAGCACAGCAAGCACAGGCAGCAAGCACAGGCAGCAAACACAGGCAGCAAACACAGGCAGCACAGCAAGCACAGGCAGCAAGCACAGGTAGCACAGCAAGCACAGGCAGCACAGCAAGCGCAGGCAGCAAGCACAGGCAGCAAACACAGGCAGCACAGCAAGCACTGGCAGCAAGCACAGGCAGCACAGCAAACACAGGCAGCACAGCAAGCACAGGCAGCAAGCACAGGCAGCACAGCAAACACAGGCAGCACAGCAAGCCCAGGCAGCAAGCACAGGCAGCACAGCAATCACAGGCAGCAAGCACAGGCAGCAAACACAGGCAGCCCAGCAAGCACAGGCAGCACAGCAAGCACAGGCAGCAAGCACAGGCAGCACAGCAAACACAGGCAGCACAGCAAGCACAGGTAGCACAGCAAGCACAGGCAGCAAGCACAGGCAGCAAACACAGGCAGCACAGCAAGCACAGGCAGCAAGCACAGGCAGCACAGCAAGCACAGGCAGCACAGCAAACACAGGCAGCACAGCAAGCACAGGCAGCAAGCACAGGTAGCACAGCAAGCACAGGCAGCACAGCAAGCACAGGCAGCAAGCACAGGCAGCACAGCAAACACAGGCAGCACAGCAAGCACAGGCAGCATGCACAGGCAGCAAAGCAAGCACAGGCAGCACAGCAAACACAGGCAGCACAGCAAGCACAGGCAGCAAGCAAGCACAGGCAGCAAACCAAGCACAGGCAGCACAGCAAGCACAGGCAGCACAGCAAGCACAGGTAGCACAGCAAGCACAGGCAGCAAGCACAGGCAGCAAACACAGGCAGCACAGCAAGCACAGGCAGCAAGCACAGGCAGCACAGCGAGTACAGGCAGCACAGCAAGCACAGGCAGCAAGCACAGGCAGCAAGCACAGGCAGCACAGCAAGTAGAGGCAGCAAGCACAGGCAGCACAGCAATCACAGGCAGCAAGCACAGGCAGCAAACACAGGCAGCCCAGCAAGCACAGGCAGCACAGCAAGCACAGGCAGCAAGCACAGGCAGCACAGCAAACACAGGCAGCACAGCAAGCACAGGTAGCACAGCAAGCACAGGCAGCAAGCACAGGCAGCAAACACAGGCAGCAAACACAGGCAGCACAGCAAGCACAGGCAGCAAGCACAGGCAGCACAGCAAGCACAGGCAGCAAGCACAGGCAGCACAGGCAGCACAGAAAGCACAGGCAGCACAGCAAGCACAGGCAGCAAGCACAGG
Organism: Priocnemis perturbator; assembly: GCA_963942575.1. Taxonomy (NCBI): domain Eukaryota; kingdom Metazoa; phylum Arthropoda; class Insecta; order Hymenoptera; family Pompilidae; genus Priocnemis; species Priocnemis perturbator. The sequence continues at coordinate 677,417 of CAWWDK010000169.1, forward strand.
TAGCACAGCAAGCACAGGCAGCGTAGCACAGGTAGCACAGCAAGCACAGGCAGCAAGCACAGGCAGCACAGCAAGCACAGACATCAAGCACAGGCAGCAAGCACAGGCAGCAAGCACAGGCAGCACAGCAAGTACAGGCAGCAAGCACAGGCAGCACAGCAAGCACAGGCAGCAAGCACAGGCAGCACAGCAAGCACAGGCAGCAAGCACAGGCAGCACAGCAATCACAGGCAGCAAGGACAGGCAGCAAGCACAGGCAGCACAGCAAGCACAGGCAGCAAGCAAGCACAGGCAACACACCAAGCACAGGCAGCACAGGCAGCAAGCACAGGCAGCACAGCAAGCACAGGCAGCAAGCACAGGCAGCACAGCAAGCACAGGCAGCAAGCACAGGCAGCACAGCAAGTAGAGGCAGCAAGCACAGGCAGCACAGCAAGCACAGGCAGCAAGCACAGACAGCACAGCAAGCACAGGCAGCACAGCAAGCACAGGCAGCACAGCAAGCACAGGCAGCAAGCAGAGGCAGCAAGCACAGGCAGCACAGCAAGCACAGGCAGCACAGCAAGCACAGGCAGCAAGCACAGACAGCACAGCAAGCACAGGCAGCAAGCACAGGCAGCACAGCAAGCACAGGCAGCAAGCACAGGCAGCACAGCAAGCAGAGGCAGCACAGCAAGCACAGGCAGCAAGCACAGGCAGCACAGCAAGCCCAGGCAGCAAGCACAGGCAGCACAGCAAGCACAGGCAGCAAGCACAGGCAGCAAGCAAGCACAGGCAGCAAGCACAGGCAGCAAGCACAGGCAGCACAGCAAGCACAGGCAGCAAGCAAGCACAGGCAGCACAGCAAGCACAGGCAGCAAGCAAGCACAGGCAGTACACCAAGCACAGGCAGCACAGCAAGCACAGGCAGCACAGCAAGCACAGGCAGCAAGCACAGGCAGCACAGCAAGCACAGGCAGCAAGCACAGGCATGTTAGAAATCCGCAAAATAGCTCGACGAGATGTGTTCGTTTTAGCGATTCTGGGGGAAGTGTAGAGGGGTCAAGCTCCGTCCTCTTTCCAACAGGCAAAGCCTGCTCCGATCGGCGGCGAGATTCACTCTCGCATTTGTATACAATGCTTACTCTTACTGAGACGCAGGTCAATGCACCAGGCGCCGAGGTAAACATATGATCCGCGACTCTCGGCGCCTCCAAAAACAGGTGACACAGCAACGCACTGTCGTGTGCCACTGTCGAATTACCGCGTGTTATGGGCGAAATCAAATGCATCGCTAACAGGCAGCACAGCAAGCACAGGCAGCAAGCACAGGCAGCACAGAACAGGCAGCACAGCAAGCACAGACAGCAAGCACAGGCAGTACAGCAAGCACAGGCAGCATAGCAAGTACAGCAAGCACAGGCAGCAAGCACAGGCAGCACAGCAAGCACAGGCAGCAAGCACAGGCAGCACAGGAAGCACAGGCAGCAAGCACAGGCAGCACAGCAAGCACAGGCAGCACACCAAGTACAGGCAGCAAGCACAGGCAGCACAGCAAGCAGAGGCAGCACACCAAGCACAGGCAGCACAGCAAGCACAGGCAGCAAGCACAGGCAGCACAGCAAGCACAGGCAGCAAGCACAGGCAGCACAGGCAGCACAGCAAGCACAGGCAGCACAGCAAGCACAGGCAGCAAGCACAGGTAGCACAGCAAGCACAGGCAGCACAGCAAGCACAGGCAGCAAGCACAGGCAGCAAACACAGGCAGCACAGCAAGCACAGGCAGCACAGCACAGGCAGCACAGCAAGCACAGGCAGCACAGCAAACACAGTGTGCGTAGATTGGTAGAGATTATGGGTGTGGGAGAGAAGTAGTGTTGAGAAAGGAAGAAAAGAAATTGCGAAAAAGACTAGAGAGGGTGTAGGAGACAGGAGAGAATGAATGTGCGGGGAAAGAGAGTTTGTAAAGGAAGAGAGAGTGAATGCGGGCAAGACTGTGTGAAAGTGAATGAAAAAAAGAATGTATTTTAAAGGAATGGTTGAACAATGATGAAGTGAAAAGTACAAAAGAGAAGGTGCCGAATGTTACGGCCCGAAACAAAGTCGTTTTGTAAACCACGCCGAATGTTACGGCTTCGCACTAACACGCGTTTTATACTCGCCACTAATAATCGCTCTTAATTCGCACTCTCAACGCCTTGGACAATACCTCGGTAATGAGCTTAAGCCGTTAAGCCCCTAATTTTCGAACGACTCCGACCTCTGGAAGACTCTTCCCCCGGGAAAGGGGGGGGGGGGGTCAGCGCATGCCGCTTTAGGGGACAATCAAAACATTGGAGTCTTCCAGAAGTCGGAGGCTAACGGCGTGACTTTTAAAATGCCAGCCACGCCGTGCTGCGCTGCGCGCAGGCGCGCGCGCCTCGCCCGTGTCGCTCGCTGGGCGCGCTCCCGGTGCTGGCGTCACGCGCGGTTGCGCCGCACGAGGGCGCCGCGCTGTCGCTTTCTGCCAGCGGCAGTCCACCGTGAAACGCAGCGCCTATTTCGAACATCCCGCCCGCCTTGTCGCAGCAGTCGCGACAAAACGAGCGGCCTCTGAAACAATCGCCGCCAGCCGATTTGCGAATGTAAACTCCGAGTTGCATCGCAACACGCTGCGATCATGGGTCGGCCCACCCATTGATGCCCTGCTTCGTAGTACGATTCTGTGCGTGGCTGTGCATGCCTGGAGACACCATTCAACATGGAAGGGCGAGCCGAGAAAACCCGTGAAGCGAGCGATGTGAAGTCTGTTGGGCGTAGCGTTTGCAAGGGCATCGCCGAATGAGCCGCCCAGCCTCGAACCATGATCCTGGTACAAGCAAACATACGGTAACAAATAATAGCGCTACAAGAAACACGGACGAAAGAAAACTACAATATGTACAGTACTTATGCTAGGTTACGCCCAAACGCATGTATTGCGCTGCGCTCTCGCGCCGATTCTACGTCGTCGAAGCGGAGTAAGGCAAGGGGACGATCTTCACTACGGGCCTAGTGAGAGCCCCCCTTGCGGTTCGGACCTCCACGACTCGCACCTCGCCGTCGCTCCCGAAGTGTAGGCGCGTTACTCGTGCGAGAGGCCAGTGGGTGGGCGCCGTGGTCTCGTTCTTCAGGAGGCACAGTTGACCCTCCTTCACACCTCCTGTCGTCGTCCACCATTTGGGTCGAGGGGTCAGTTCCTGGAGGTATTCTGCGGACCAGCGGTGCCACAAGTGATCCCTCATGCTTTGAAGGAGGCGCCAGCGTGTCAGGCGATTCTCTGGCACCTCGAGGAGCGACGGCTCTGGCACGGCGATGAGAGGTCCGCCTACAAGAAAATGACCCGGGGTTAGAACGCTCAGATCGTCAGGATCGTCGCTCATCGGTTGGAGCGGACGCGAATTGAGGCAAGCCTCAACTTCAGCTAAAAAGGTTGCCATTTCTTCAAACGTCAGTCTAGTTTCACCGATAGTTCTTCGCAGGTGATGTTTTACGGATTTTACCGCAGCCTCCCACAAGCCCCCGAAATGCGGGGCTGCCGGGGGGTTGAAGCTCCATTTGACGCCTTCATCTGCCAATCGTCCGAAGATGTGCCGTCCTTCCTGAGTGGATGCTCGGAAAAGGTTCTGAAGTTCTGTGTCGGCTCCCACGAAGTTTGTTCCGCAGTCGCTATGTACGACTTTGGGGAGGCCCCGACGTGAAACGAAGCGGCGGAACGCTGCCAAAAAGGCTTCTGCGGTGTAGTCGCTCACGACTTCCAAGTGGACAGCACGGGTACTGAAACAGACGAACACGGCCAAGAAACCTTTGTACGCCTTCTGTCCCCGCCCCTTTGAAGTGCGAAGCAGGATTGGCCCGGCAAAATCCACGCCAGAGTGCGAAAAGGGGCGGCTGGGAGTCACTCTGGATCTCGGCAGGTCTCCCATGCGAGGTTGCAGGTTCGCCGCCCGCCATCTAATACAGGAGGGGCATCGATGCACGATGCCCTTGACCAGCTGACGGCCCCGCAGTGCCCAGAACTGTTGACGCACGACGGCGAGAGTTGCCTGAGCCCCGCCGTGCAGCGTCTGTCGATGAGCGGCTTCAATAATCAACCGACTCAAATGAGAGTCGCTCGGAAGTATGGCCGGATGTTGCTGGTGGCTCGGTAGAAGGGAGTGTTTGAGGCGGCCACCGACTCGCAACACTCCCCTGTCGTCCAGGAAAGGCGCAAGCTTGGGCAAGGGGCTCCGGCGGGGCAGTGCTCGCCCCAAACGAAGTTCATCGAGATCGTCGTGGAATGCCACCTCCTGCGTTACTCGAAGCCACACGTCCCGGGCGTTGTCAATCTCCTGAGGTTCGAGCGTCAGGAGAGGGGTCGATGTTGGTGCGCTGGATGCCCCCTCGGATGGTTGTTCTCGCCACCTCAGCATCCACGCTGTCACGCGAAGCAGGCGCCGGAGACACGAAAAACGCTGCAGCTCAGCAGGTTCGGTGACACCTTTCACCTTATGGCACCGCGCCGGACGCAGTTCCGGCAGTCCTGCGGAATCCTGTGGCCTGGAGTCTTCCGGCCACATCGAGGGGGCCTCCTTCAGGAAGGGAGGGCCTTGCCACCAGAGCGGATGCTCCAGCAGTTCTTGAGGCGCGACACCGCGAGAAGCACAATCTGCCGGGTTGTCGCGCCCTGGGATGTGCCGCCACAGCACGGTGGCGCTCGTTCGCTGGATCTCGGCTACTCTATTAGCCACGAAGGTCGTCCAGCGTGTTGGATGTCCTCGTATCCAGCTGAGAGCAACGGTTGAGTCCGACCAATGAACTGTCGTTGCCGTCTCCAGCCCCAGTGTGGATCGAACGTGGGCCGAGAGCTTGGCGAGGAGTGCTGCAGAGCAGAGTTCCAGCCTGGGCAGTGAGATTGGTTTGAGCGGTGCAATCTTCGTCTTCCCCAACGCCAAAGACACGGACACCTCCCCGGCGGACTCTGTCCTGATATAAATGACTGCAGCGTACGCCCGTTCGGAGGCGTCGCAAAAGCCGTGAATTTCCACAGTGGCACCTCCGTCGACGCCGCTGAACCACCGTGGCACCTGGATCTTCTCCATGAGTGGAAGATCCTCTTCAATCCGCTTCCATGCCCGCGCTTCCTCGTCGGCAAGCGGGGCATCCCAGTCGAGTTGCTGCACCCACGTCGTTTGCAGCAACAGTTTGGCCCTGACGATGACGGGCGCCAGCCATCCCATTGGATCGAATAATCGGGCGATTCCCGACAGCAAACTCCTCTTCGTCGGCACAGTGGGAACCAGCCTGTGAACAGAGGGCGAAAAGGAGTCGGTCCCCGGGTTCCAGCGCAGGCCGAGGATGGAATGCTCCTCGGACGGCATGGCGCTTGCCGACGACAGCATTCTGTCCTCCGGAGGAATAGACTCCAGTAGGACGGGGTTGTTGGCGGCCCATTTTTTAAGTGGAAAGCCGCCCGCCGTGCAGATGTTGCGGAGGTCGTCTCTGAGACGCTGCCCCGCCTCCAAGGTGGGTGCTCCGGTGAGGACATCGTCGACGTACGAGTCACGCCGCAAAGCTACCGCTCCTAAAGGATAGCGTGACTCTTCGTCGGCTGCAAGTTGGTTGATGACCCTGATGGCGAGGTAAGGTGCACTCGCTAACCCATAGGTCACGGTGTTGAGCTGGAACTCCATGACCCCATCTTGACCGTTCCAGAGAACTCGCTGCAAGTCTCTATCTTGGGGATCAACCTGAATTTGCCGGTACATCTTCTCGATGTCTGCGGCAAAGACATACCGGTGCCACCGCCATCGAAGGACGACGTCCGCTAGAGAGGGTAAAAGGTTAGGACCGGGCAACAGGCACTTGTTCAGCGAGGTGCCTGCTGGAGTGTGCGCGGAGCCGTTGAATACAACGCGGATTTTTTCGCGGTCTCCCGAGCTCTTGAAAACTCCATGATGGGGGAGGTAGCAGCTTCTGCCTTCCGGAGCCACGCGCGTTGTTGCGACGGGTGACATGTGACCTAATGTCTCGTACTCGCGCATAAAGTTCCTGTACTGCTCACGAAGGGTTTCGTCACGCCCGAAACGGCGCTCCATTACAGCGAGCATTCTAACCGCGGCGCGACGCGTATCGAAAAGGTCCGGAGGATCGCCGCGAAACGGCAACCGCACTTGGTAACGGCCGTCGGGCAGCCGTATGTGAGTGCGACAGAAATGTTCCTCGCATTCCTTCTCCTCAGGTGTCAGTGGCAAGGCGACTTGATGCGGCTCCTCCCACTCCCAAAAACGGCGCAGTGCTTCTGAGAGATCGGCCTCCACAGAGCACTGCATTGACGACACGACTGACGCGGAAGAATCGACTCCCATCGCGCCAAGAAGGATCCACCCCAGCCTCGTTCGTTGTGCGATCGGTTCGTTGCAACCCCCTTTACGCATGCCCGGTAGCGCAATACTGCCATACACATCCGCTCCCAGCAGCAGTTCCACCGGGTCTCGTTCCAGGAATTCCGGATCTGCGAGACCGAGACCGTTCAAATGCGGCCACGACCGCTCAGCGCCCGGTACTGCTCCGTTATAAGCCGACAGCCGCGGGAGAACCAACGAAGAGATCGTGATTGCGTACTGTTCTGTCCGCGACTCGATAGTGAGGGTGACGCGCCCTCTTGCCAAGCCGGATTGAGCGCCTCCGACACCGTAGATGGCAACCGACGTGGGTGTGCGCGGCACCCGCAATCGTTGCGCCAGCGATTCTGCCACCAGCGAGGTTTCTGAACCGGAGTCAATTAATGCACGCACCGAATATTGCTCTCCGAAACAGCCGCGAATGTTTACCCGCGCGGTTGCGAGCAGCACCGGAGAGTTGCCTACACATTCCCTCTGTGCGACGTGAACCGAAGACGAAGTGCTCGGCCCTGCGCTTGCTCGCGGGGCCCCTGCAAATGCCTCATGCAACGACGAATGATGTCGACCGGAACACTTGAAGCAAGTTTTCGTCGATCCGCAGTCACTCATTAAATGTCGGCCGAGACAATTCCAGCACCTGCCATGCTTAGACGCCGTCTCCCGTCGATCTTGCGGCGACATACGCTGGTAACGCTCGCAGACAGCAATGTAATGCGGCGCTTTGCAGATCGGGCAGTTTCGGCTCGACTCGTCTCCTCTCGCCATCATTGGGGCCGCGTGCACGGTACGAACCGCCTTGGCTACCGGCTTCGCGTTCTCCCCTCTCGCCCTCTGCAGAGCCTCTTGCGTTAGGAGCTGTTCCTGCAAGAACTTCCGGAGCTCCTCGAAGGAAGGAGGATCGGTGCTCGCGCATAAGGACGCCTCCCACTCGCGACGCGAATTGGAGTCTAAAAGTCTTGTCACGAAATGCACGAAAAGGTCTTCGCCGTTGCTGATGGGACGCCCAATGCCCTCGAGTGAGGCAGCGGTCGCAATGACTCCGTGGAATATGCGCCGAAGATCGTCTGCCGAATCAGGTCGCATTTTCGGTAGCGAGATAAACGCGTCGAGGTACGAATTCACTATGAGGCGCTTATTCTCGAAATGCTCCGATAGCATTTTCCAAGCGCGGTCGAAATTCTCGTTTGTTGACGGGATACTGCGAAGGAGGCTCTCGGCGTCTCCTTTAACCGACGCTTTCAAAAAATGTAATTTCTCTACCTTCTGTAGGGATGCTTCCTGAGTAATGAGAGAGGTGAACAAATCTCGGAAGGCTGGCCAATCCTCGAACTTCCCGCTGAATTTAGGAAGTTCGATCCTCGGAAAAGATGTGCGCTGCGGAGTGGGATCCAACCCTCTTGACTGCTGCTTGTTCTTCTCACCTTCGGCCAACAAACTTTGTTCGAGTTGCAGCAGATTTGTCCGTTGCTGTGAATACGCCACTTCCGCCAATCCCACCAAATCCTGATTAACGTAATCGGATGTTTTGAGCTGAACGTGATGTTCACGCATAAGCTCGAAATGTTGAGCCTCAAATTTTTTCCACTTGTCCTCCAACAAGGACAAGGTCGTGCGGATGAGTTCCACGGAGAGTTTCGACGCACCGGCCTTCTTCACATTGTCCCCTGTTCGGGTTATGCGCCCGTGCAGTTCCGATTGCGAAGCAATTAACTGCTCCATATTCAGTTTGTTCACACTACTTCTGAACACACGGCACTTCACCGATAACACGCACGCCGAATGCGAGAGTTCGCAGTATCCGGCTCGAAGGACCAGTAATGTGCGTAGATTGGTAGAGATTATGGGTGTGGGAGAGAAGTAGTGTTGAGAAAGGAAGAAAAGAAATTGCGAAAAAGACTAGAGAGGGTGTAGGAGACAGGAGAGAATGAATGTGCGGGGAAAGAGAGTTTGTAAAGGAAGAGAGAGTGAATGCGGGCAAGACTGTGTGAAAGTAAATGAAAAAAAGAATGTATTTTAAAGGAATGGTTGAACAATGATGAAGTGAAAAGTACAAAAGAGAAGGTGCCGAATGTTACGGCCCGAAACAAAGTCGTTTTGTAAACCACGCCGAATGTTACGGCTTCGCACTAACACGCGTTTTATACTCGCCACTAATAATCGCTCTTAATTCGCACTCTCAACGCCTTGGACAATACCTCGGTAATGAGCTTAAGCCGTTAAGCCCCTAATTTTCGAACGACTCCGACCTCTGGAAGACTCTTCCCCCGGGAAAGGGGGGGGGGGGTCAGCGCATGCCGCTTTAGGGGACAATCAAAACATTGGAGTCTTCCAGAAGTCGGAGGCTAACGGCGTGACTTTTAAAATGCCAGCCACGCCGTGCTGCGCTGCGCGCAGGCGCGCGCGCCTCGCCCGTGTCGCTCGCTGGGCGCGCTCCCGGTGCTGGCGTCACGCGCGGTTGCGCCGCACGAGGGCGCCGCGCTGTCGCTTTCTGCCAGCGGCAGTCCACCGTGAAACGCAGCGCCTATTTCGAACACACAGGCAGCACAGCAAGCACAGGCAGCAAGCACAGGCAGCACAGCAAGCACAGGCAGCAAGCACAGGTAGCACAGCAAGCACAGGCAGCACAGCAAGCACAGGCAGCAAGCACAGGCAGCAAACACAGGCAGCACAGCAAGCACAGGCAGCAAGCACAGGCAGCACAGCAAACACAGGCAGCAAGCACAGGCAGCACAGGCAGCACAGCGAGCACAGGCAGCACAGCAAGAACAGGCAGCAAGCACAGGCAGCACAGCAAGTACAGGCAGCAAGCACAGGCAGCACAGCAAGCACAGGCAGCAAGCACAGGCAGCACAGCAAGCACAGGCAGTAAGCACAGGCAGCACAGCAATCACAGGCAGCAAGCACAGGCAGCACAGCAAGCACAGGCAGCAAGCAAGCACAGGCAGCACACCAAGCACAGGCAGCACAGGCAGCACAGCAAGCACAGGCAGCAAACACAGGCAGCCCAGCAAGCACAGGCAGCACAGCAAGCACAGGCAGCAAGCACAGGCAGCACAGCAAACACAGGCAGCCCAGCAAGCACAGGTAGCACAGCAAGCACAGGCAGCAAGCACAGGCAGCAAACACAGGCAGCACAGCAAGCACAGGCAGCAAGCACAGGCAGCACAGCAAGCACAGGCAGCACAGCAAACACAGGCAGCACAGCAAGCACAGGCAGCAAGCACAGGTAGCACAGCAAGCACAGGCAGCAAGCACAGGCAGCACAGCAAACACAGGCAGCACAGCAAGCACAGGCAGCATGCACAGGCAGCAAAGCAAGCACAGGCAGCACAGCAAACACAGGCAGCACAGCAAGCACAGGCAGCAAGCAAGCACAGGCAGCAAACCAAGCACAGGCAGCACAGCAAGCACAGGTAGCACAGCAAGCACAGGCAGCAAGCACAGGCAGCAAACACAGGCAGCACAGCAAGCACAGGCAGCAAGCACAGGCAGCACAGCGAGTACAGGCAGCACAGCAAGCACAGGCAGCAAGCACAGGCAGCAAGGACAGGCAGCAAGCACAGGCAGCACAGCAAGTAGAGGCAGCAAGCACAGGCAGCACAGCAAGTAGAGGCAGCAAGCACAGGCAGCACAGCAATCACAGGCAGCAAGCACAGGCAGCAAACCCAGGCAGCCCAGCAAGCACAGGCAGCACAGCAAGCACAGGCAGCAAGCACAGGCAGCACAGCAAACACAGGCAGCAAGCACAGGCAGCACAGGCAGCACAGCGAGTACAGGCAGCACAGCAAGCACAGACAGCAAGCACAGGCAGCACAGCAAGCACAGGCAGCACAGGCAGCAAGCACAGGCAGCACACCAAGCACAGGCAGCACAGCAAGCACAGGCAGCACAGCAAGCACAACAAGCACAGGCAGCACAGCAAGCACAGGCAGCAAGCACAGGCAGCACAGCAAGCACAGGCAGCAAGCACAGGCAGCACAGGCAGCACAGCAAGCACAGGCAGCACAGGCAGCAAGCACAGACAGCACAGCAAGCACAGGCAGCACAGCAAGCACAGGCAGCAAGCACAGGCAGCAAGGACAGGCAGCACAGCAAGCACAGGCAGCAAGCACAGGCAGCACAGCAAGCACAGGCAGCAAGCACAGGCAGCACAGCAAGCACAGGCAGCAAGCACAGGCAGCACAGGAAGCACAGGCAGCAAGCACAGGCAGCACAGGCAGCACACCAAGTACAGGCAGCAAGCACAGGCAGCACAGCAAGCAGAGGCAGCACACAAAGTACAGGCAGCACAGCAAGCACAGGCAGCACAGCAAGCACAGGCAGCACAGCAAACACAGGCAGCACAGCAAGCACAGGCAGCAAGCACAGGTAGCACAGCAAGCACAGGCAGCAAGCACAGGCAGCAAGCACAGGCAGCAAGGACAGGCAGCACAGCAAGCACAGGCAGCAAGCACAGGCAGCACAGCAAGCACAGGCAGCAAGCACAGGCTGCACAGCAAGCACAGGCAGCACAGCACAGGCAGCACAGCAAGCACATGCAGCAAGCACAGGCAGCAAACACAGGCAGCACAGCAAGCACAGGCAGCAAGCACAGGCAGCACAGCAAGCACAGGCAGCAAGCACAGGTAGCACAGCAAGCACAGGCAGCACAGCAATCACAGGCAGCAAGCACAGGCAGCAAGCACAGGCAGCACAGCAAGCACAGGCAGCACACCAAGTACAGGCAGCAAGCACAGGCAGCACAGCAAGCAGAGGCAGCACACAAAGCACAGGCAGCACAGCAAGCACAGGCAGCACAGCAAACACAGGCAGCACAGCAAGCACAGGCAGCAAGCACAGGCAGCAAGCACAGGTAGCACAGCAAGCACAGGCAGCACAGCAAGCACAGGCAGCAAGCACAGGCAGTAAACACAGGCAGCACAGCAAGCACAGGCAGCAAGCACAGGCAGCACAGCAAACACAGGCAGCACAGCAAGCACAGGCAGCAAGCACAGGCAGCACAGCAAACACAGGCAGCAAGCACAGGCAGAACAGCAAGCACAGGCAGCAAGCACAGGCAGCACAGGCAGCAAGCACAGGCAGCACAGCAAGTACAGGCAGCAAGCACAGGCAGCACAGCAAGCACAGGCAGCAAGCACAGGCAGCACAGCAAGCACAGGCAGCAAGCACAGGCAGCACAGCAATCACAGGCAGCAAGGACAGGCATCAAGCACAGGCAGCACAGCAAGCACAGGCAGCAAGCAAGCACAGGCAGCACACCAAGCACAGGCAGCACAGGCAGCACAGCAAGCACAGGCAGCACAGGCAGCACAGCAAGCACAGGCAGCAAGCACAGGCAGCACAGCAAGCACAGGCAGCACAGCAAGCACAGGCAGCAAGCACAGGCAGCACAGCAAGTAGAGGCAGCAAGCACAGGCAGCACAGCAATCACAGGCAGCAAGCACAGGCAGCAAACACAGGCAGCCCAGCAAGCACAGGCAGCACAGCAAGCACAGGCAGCAAGCACAGGCAGCAAGCACAGGCAGCAAGGACAGGCAGCACAGCAAGCACAGGCAGCAAGCACAGGCAGCACAGCAAGCACAGGCAGCAAGCACAGGCTGCACAGCAAGCACTGGCAGCACAGCAAGCACAGGCAGCACAGCACAGGCAGCACAGCAAGCACATGCAGCAAGCACAGGCAGCAAACACAGGCAGCACAGCAAGCACAGGCAGCAAGCACAGGCAGCACAGCAAGCACAGGCAGCAAGCACAGGTAGCACAGCAAGCACAGGCAGCAAGCACAGGCAGCACAGCAATCACAGGCAGCAAGCACAGGCAGCAAGCACAGGCAGCACAGCAAGCACAGGCAGCACACCAAGTACAGGCAGCAAGCACAGGCAGCACAGCAAGCAGAGGCAGCACACAAAGCACAGGCAGCACAGCAAGCACAGGCAGCACAGCAAACACAGGCAGCACAGCAAGCACAGGCAGCAAGCACAGGCAGCAAGCACAGGTAGCACAGCAAGCACAGGCAGCACAGCAAGCACAGGCAGCAAGCACAGGCAGTAAACACAGGCAGCACAGCAAGCACAGGCAGCAAGCACAGGCAGCACAGCAAACACAGGCAGCACAGCAAGCACAGGCAGCAAACACAGGCAGCACAGCAAACACAGGCAGCAAGCACAGGCAGAACAGCAAGCACAGGCAGCAAGCACAGGCAGCACAGGCAGCACAGCGAGCACAGGCAGCACAGCAAGCACAGGCAGCAAGCACAGGCAGCACAGCAAGTACAGGCAGCAAGCACAGGCAGCACAGCAAGCACAGGCAGCAAGCACAGGCAGCACAGCAAGCACAGGCAGCAAGCACAGGCAGCACAGCAATCACAGGCAGCAAGGACAGGCAGCAAGCACAGGCAGCACAGCAAGCACAGGCAGCAAGCAAGCACAGGCAGCACACCAAGCACAGGCAGCACAGGCAGCACAGCAAGCACAGGCAGCACAGGCAGCACAGCAAGCACAGGCAGCAAGCACAGGCAGCACAGCAAGCACAGGCAGCACAGCAAGCACAGGCAGCAAGCACAGGCAGCACAGCAAGTAGAGGCAGCAAGCACAGGCAGCACAGCAATCACAGGCAGCAAGCACAGGCAGCAAACACAGGCAGCCCAGCAAGCACAGGCAGCACAGCAAGCACAGGCAGCACAGCAAACACAGGCAGCAAGCACAGGCAGCACAGGCAGCACAGCGAGTACAGGCAGCACAGCAAGCACAGACAGCAAGCACAGGCAGCACAGCAAGCACAGGCAGCACGGGCAGCAAGCACAGGCAGCACACCAAGCACAGGCAGCACAGCAAGCACAGCAAGCACAGGCAGCACAGCAAGCACAACAAGCACAGGCAGCACAGCAAGCACAGGCAGCAAGCACAGGCAGCACAGCAAGCACTGGCAGCACAGCAAGCACAGGCAGCACAGCACAGGCAGCACAGCAAGCACATGCAGCAAGAACAGGCAGCAAACACAGGCAGCACAGCAAGCACAGGCAGCAAGCACAGGCAGCACAGCAAGCACAGGCAGCAAGCACAGGTAGCACAGCAAGCACAGGCAGCAAGCACAGGCAGCACAGCAATCACAGGCAGCAAGCACAGGCAGCACAGCGAGTACAGGCAGCACAGCAAGCACAGGCAGCAAGCACAGGCAGCACAGCAAGTAGAGGCAGCAAGCACAGGCAGCACAGCAATCACAGGCAGCAAGCACAGGCAGCAAACACAGGCAGCCCAGCAAGCACAGGCAGCACAGCAAGCACAGGCAGCACAGCAAACACAGGCAGCACAGCAAGCACAGGTAGCACAGCAAGCACAGGCAGCAAGCACAGGCAGCAAACACAGGCAGCAAACACAGGCAGCACAGCAAGCACAGGCAGCAAGCACAGGCAGCACAGCAAGCACAGGCAGAAAGCACAGGCAGCACAGGCAGCACAGAAAGCACAGGCAGCACAGCAAGCACAGGCAGCAAGCACAGGTAGCACAGCAAGCACAGGCAGCACAGCACAGGTAGCACAGCAAGCACAGGCAGCAAGCACAGGCAGCACAGCAAGCACAGACATCAAGCACAGGCAGCAAGCACAGGCAGCAAGCACAGGCAGCACAGCAAGTACAGGCAGCAAGCACAGGCAGCACAGCAAGCACAGGCAGCAAGCACAGGCAGCAAGCACAGGCAGCACAGCAAGCACAGGCAGCAAGCACAGGCAGCAAGGACAGGCAGCAAGCACAGGCAGCACAGCAAGCACAGGCAGCAAGCAAGCACAGGCAGCACACCAAGCACAGGCAGCACAGGCAGCACAGGCAGCACAATAAGCACAGGCAGCAAGCACAGGCAGCACAGCAAGCACAGGCAGCAAGCACAGGCAGCACAGCAAGTAGAGGCAGCAAGCACAGGCAGCACAGCAAGTAGAGGCAGCAAGCACAGGCAGCACAGCAATCACAGGCAGCAAGCACAGGCAGCAAACCCAGGCAGCCCAGCAAGCACAGGCAGCACAGCAAGCACAGGCAGCACACCAAGTACAGGCAGCAAGCACAGGCAGCACAGCAAGCAGAGGCAGCACACAAAGCACAGGCAGCACAGCAAGCACAGGCAGCACAGCAAACACAGGCAGCACAGCAAGCACAGGCAGCAAGCACAGGTAGCACAGCAAGCACAGGCAGCAAGCACAGGCAGCAAGCACAGGCAGCAAGGACAGGCAGCACAGCAAGCACAGGCAGCAAGCACAGGCAGCACAGCAAACACAGGCAGCAAGCACAGGCTGCACAGCAAGCACAGGCAGCACAGCACAGGCAGCACAGCAAGCACATGCAGCAAGCACAGGCAGCAAACACAGGCAGCACAGCAAGCACAGGCAGCAAGCACAGGCAGCACAGCAAGCACAGGCAGCAAGCACAGGTAGCACAGCAAGCACAGGCAGCAAGCACAGGCAGCACAGCAATCACAGGCAGCAAGCACAGGCAGCAAGCACAGGCAGCACAGCAAGCACAGGCAGCACACCAAGTACAGGCAGCAAGCACAGGCAGCACAGCAAGCAGAGGCAGCACACAAAGCACAGGCAGCACAGCAAGCACAGGCAGCACAGCAAACACAGGCAGCACAGCAAGCACAGGCAGCAAGCACAGGCAGCAAGCACAGGTAGCACAGAAAGCACAGGCAGCACAGCAAGCACAGGCAGCAAGCACAGGCAGTAAACACAGGCAGCACAGCAAGCACAGGCAGCAAGCACAGGCAGCACAGCAAACACAGGCAGCACAGCAAGCACAGGCAGCAAGCAAGCACAGGCAGCACACCAAGCACAGGCAGCACAGGCAGCACAGCAAGCACAGGCAGCACAGGCAGCACAGCAAGCACAGGCAGCAAGCACAGGCAGCACAGCAAGTACAGGCAGCAAGCACAGGCAGCACAGCAAGCACAGGCAGCAAGCACAGGCAGCAAGCACAGGCAGCACAGCAAGCACAGGCAGCAAGCACAGGCAGCAAGGACAGGCAGCAAGCACAGGCAGCACAGCAAGCACAGGCAGCAAGCAAGCACAGGCAGCACACCAAGCACAGGCAGCACAGGCAGCACAGGCAGCACAATAAGCACAGGCAGCAAGCACAGGCAGCACAGCAAGCACAGGCAGCAAGCACAGGCAGCACAGCAAGTAGAGGCAGCAAGCACAGGCAGCACAGCAAGTAGAGGCAGCAAGCACAGGCAGCACAGCAATCACAGGCAGCAAGCACAGGCAGCAAACCCAGGCAGCCCAGCAAGCACAGGCAGCACAGCAAGCACAGGCAGCACACCAAGTACAGGCAGCAAGCACAGGCAGCACAGCAAGCAGAGGCAGCACACAAAGCACAGGCAGCACAGCAAGCACAGGCAGCACAGCAAACACAGGCAGCACAGCAAGCACAGGCAGCAAGCACAGGTAGCACAGCAAGCACAGGCAGCAAGCACAGGCAGCAAGCACAGGCAGCAAGGACAGGCAGCACAGCAAGCACAGGCAGCAAGCACAGGCAGCACAGCAAACACAGGCAGCAAGCACAGGCTGCACAGCAAGCACAGGCAGCACAGCACAGGCAGCACAGCAAGCACATGCAGCAAGCACAGGCAGCAAACACAGGCAGCACAGCAAGCACAGGCAGCAAGCACAGGCAGCACAGCAAGCACAGGCAGCAAGCACAGGTAGCACAGCAAGCACAGGCAGCAAGCACAGGCAGCACAGCAATCACAGGCAGCAAGCACAGGCAGCAAGCACAGGCAGCACAGCAAGCACAGGCAGCACACCAAGTACAGGCAGCAAGCACAGGCAGCACAGCAAGCAGAGGCAGCACACAAAGCACAGGCAGCACAGCAAGCACAGGCAGCACAGCAAACACAGGCAGCACAGCAAGCACAGGCAGCAAGCACAGGCAGCAAGCACAGGTAGCACAGAAAGCACAGGCAGCACAGCAAGCACAGGCAGCAAGCACAGGCAGTAAACACAGGCAGCACAGCAAGCACAGGCAGCAAGCACAGGCAGCACAGCAAACACAGGCAGCACAGCAAGCACAGGCAGCAAGCAAGCACAGGCAGCACACCAAGCACAGGCAGCACAGGCAGCACAGCAAGCACAGGCAGCACAGGCAGCACAGCAAGCACAGGCAGCAAGCACAGGCAGCACAGCAAGCACAGGCAGCACAGCAAGCACAGGCAGCAAGCACAGGCAGCACAGCAAGTAGAGGCAGCAAGCACAGGCAGCACAGCAATCACAGGCAGCAAGCACAGGCAGCAAACACAGGCAGCCCAGCAAGCACAGGCAGCACAGCAAGCACAGGCAGCAAGCACAGGCAGCAAGCACAGGCAGCAAGGACAGGCAGCACAGCAAGCACAGGCAGCAAGCACAGGCAGCACAGCAAGCACAGGCAGCAAGCACAGGCTGCACAGCAAGCACTGGCAGCACAGCAAGCACGGGCAGCACAGCACAGGCAGCACAGCAAGCACATGCAGCAAGCACAGGCAGCAAACACAGGCAGCACAGCAAGCACAGGCAGCAAGCACAGGCAGCACAGCAAGCACAGGCAGCAAGCACAGGTAGCACAGCAAGCACAGGCAGCAAGCACAGGCAGCACAGCAATCACAGGCAGCAAGCACAGGCAGCACAGCAAGCACAGGCAGCAAGCACACGCAGCACAGCAAGTAGAGGCAGCAAGCACAGGCAGCACAGCAATCACAGGCAGCAAGCACAGGCAGCAAACACAGGCAGCCCAGCAAGCACAGGCAGCAAAGCAAGCACAGGCAGCAAGCACAGGCAGCAAGCACAGGCAGCAAGGACAGGCAGCACAGCAAGCACAGGCAGCAAGCACAGGCAGCACAGCAATCACAGGCAGCAAGCACAGGCAGCAAACACAGGCAGCCCAGCAAGCACAGGCAGCACAGCAAGCACAGGCAGCAAGCACAGGCAGCAAGCACAGGCAGCAAGGACAGGCAGCACAGCAAGCACAGGCAGCAAGCACAGGCAGCACAGCAAGCACAGGCAGCAAGCACAGGCTGCACAGCAAGCACTGGCAGCACAGCAAGCACAGGCAGCACAGCACAGGCAGCACAGCAAGCACATGCAGCAAGCACAGGCAGCAAACACAGGCAGCACAGCAAGCACAGGCAGCAAGCACAGGCAGCACAGCAAGCACAGGCAGCACAGCAAGCACAGGCAGCAAGCACAGGCAGCACAGCAAGTAGAGGCAGCAAGCACAGGCAGCACAGCAATCACAGGCAGCAAGCACAGGCAGCACAGGCAGCACAGCAAGCACAGGCAGCACAGGCAGCAAGCACAGACAGCACAGCAAGCACAGGCAGCACAGCAAGCACAGGCAGCAAGCACAGGCAGCAAGGACAGGCAGCACAGCAAGCACAGGCAGCAAGCACAGGCAGCACAGCAAGCACAGGCAGCAAGCACAGGCAGCACAGCAAGCACAGGCAGCAAGCACAGGCAGCACAGGAAGCACAGGCAGCAAGCACAGGCAGCACAGCAAGCACAGGCAGCACACCAAGTACAGGCAGCAAGCACAGGCAGCACAGCAAGCAGAGGCAGCACACCAAGCACAGGCAGCACAGCAAGCACAGGCAGCACAGCAAACACAGGCAGCACAGCAAGCACAGGCAGCAAGCACAGGCAGCACAGCAAGCACAGGCAGCAAGCACAGGCAGCAAACACAGGCAGCACAGCAAGCACAGGCAGCAAGCACAGGCAGCACAGCAAACACAGGCAGCACAGCAAGCACAGGCAGCAAGCACAGGCAGCACAGCAAACACAGGCAGCACAGCAAGCCCAGGCAGCAAGCACAGGCAGAACAGCAAGCACAGGCAGCACAGCAAGCACAGGCAGCAAGCACAGGCAGCACAGCAAGTACAGGCAGCAAGCACAGGCAGCACAGCAAGCACAGGCAGCAAGCACAGGCAGCACAGCAAGCACAGGCAGCAAGCACAGGCAGCACAGCAATCACAGGCAGCAAGCACAGGCAGCAAGCACAGGCAGCACAGCAAGCACAGGCAGCAAGCAAGCACAGGCAGCACAGCAAGCACAGGCAGCAAGCACAGGCAGCACAGCAAGCACAGACAGCAAGCACAGGCAGCACAGCAAGCACAGGCAGCAGAGGCAGCAAGCACAGGCAGCACACCAAGCACAGGCAGCACAGCAAGCACAGGCAGCACAGCAAGCACAACAAGCACAGGCAGCACAGCAAGCACAGGCAGCAAGCACAGGCAGCACAGCAAGCACAGGCAGCAAGCACAGGCAGCAAGCACAGGCAGCAAGCACAGGCAGCACAGGCAGCACAGCAAGCACAGGCAGCACAGGCAGCAAGCACAGACAGCACAGCAAGCACAGGCAGCACAGCAAGCACAGGCAGCAAGCACAGGCAGCAAGCACAGGCAGCAAGGACAGGCAGCACAGCAAGCACAGGCAGCAAGCACAGGCAGCACAGCAAGCACAGGCAGCAAGCACAGGCTGCACAGCAAGCACTGGCAGCACAGCAAGCACAGGCAGCACAGCACAGGCAGCACAGCAAGCACATGCAGCAAGCACAGGCAGCAAACACAGGCAGCACAGCAAGCACAGGCAGCAAGCACAGGCAGCAAGCACAGGCAGCAAGCACAGGCAGCACAGCAAGCACAGGCAGCAAGCACAGGCAGCACAGGAAGCACAGGCAGCAAGCACAGGCAGCACAGCAAGCACAGGCAGCACACCAAGTACAGGCAGCAAGCACAGGCAGCACAGCAAGCAGAGGCAGCACACCAAGCACAGGCAGCACAGCAAGCACAACAAGCACAGGCAGCACAGCAAGCACAGGCAGCAAGCACAGGCAGCACAGCAAGCACAGGCAGCAAGCACAGGCAGCAAGCACAGGCAGCAAGCACAGGCAGCACAGGCAGCACAGCAAGCACAGGCAGCACAGGCAGCAAGCACAGACAGCACAGCAAGCACAGGCAGCACAGCAAGCACAGGCAGCAAGCACAGGCAGCAAGCACAGGCAGCAAGGACAGGCAGCACAGCAAGCACAGGCAGCAAGCACAGGCAGCACAGCAAGCACAGGCAGCAAGCACAGGCTGCACAGCAAGCACTGGCAGCACAGCAAGCACAGGCAGCACAGCACAGGCAGCACAGCAAGCACATGCAGCAAGCACAGGCAGCAAACACAGGCAGCACAGCAAGCACAGGCAGCACAGCAATCACAGGCAGCAAGCACAGGCAGCAAGCACAGGCAGCACAGCAAGCACAGGCAGCAAGCACAGGCAGCACACCAAGCACAGGCAGCAAGCACAGGCAGCAAGCACAGGCAGCACAGCAAGCACAGGCAGCAAGCAAGCACAGGCAGCACACCAAGCACAGGCAGCACAGGCAGCACAGCAAGCACAGGCAGCACAGCAAGCACAGGCAGCAAGCAAGCACAGGCAGCACACCAAGCACAGGCAGCACAGCAAGCACAGGCAGCACAGGCAGCACAGCAAGCACAGGCAGCACAGCAAGCACAGGCAGCAAGCACAGGCAACACAGCAAGCACAGGCAACAAGCACAGGCAGCACAGCAAGCACAGGCAGCACACCAAGTACAGGCAGCAAGCACAGGCAGCACAGCAAGCAGAGGCAGCACACCAAGCACAGGGAGCAAGCACAGGCAGCAAGCACAGGCAGCACAGCAAGCACAGGCAGCAAGCACAGGTAGCACAGCAAGCACAGGCAGCAAGCACAGGTAGCACAGCAAGCACAGGCAGCACAGCAAGCACAGGCAGCAAGCACAGGCAGCACAGCAAGCACAGGCAGCAAGCACAGGCAGCACAGCACAGGTAGCACACCAAACACAGGCAGCACAGCAAGCACAGGCAGCAAGCACAGGCAGCAAGCACAGGCAGCAAACACAGGCAGCACAGCAAGCACAGGCAGCAAGCACAGGCAGCACAGCAAGCACAGGCAGCAAGCACAGGCAGCACAGCAAGCACAGGCAGCACACCAAGTACAGGCAGCAAGCACAGGCAGCACAGCAAGCAGAGGCAGCACACAAAGCACAGGCAGCACAGCAAGCACAGGCAGCACAGCAAACACAGGCAGCACAGCAAGCACAGGCAGCAAGCACAGGCAGCAAGCACAGGTAGCACAGCAAGCACAGGCAGCACAGAAAGCACAGGCAGCAAGCACAGGCAGTAAACACAGGCAGCACAGCAAGCACAGGCAGCAAGCACAGGCAGCACAGCAAACACAGGCAGCACAGCAAGCACAGGCAGCAAGCACAGGCAGCACAGCAAACACAGGCAGCAAGCACAGGCAGAACAGCAAGCACAGGCAGCAAGCACAGGCAGCACAGGCAGCACAGCGAGCACAGGCAGCACAGCAAGCACAGGCAGCAAGCACAGGCAGCACAGCAAGTACAGGCAGCAAGCACAGGCAGCACAGCAAGCACAGGCAGCAAGCACAGGCAGCACAGCAAGCACAGGCAGCAAGCACAGGCAGCACAGCAATCACAGGCAGCAAGGACAGGCAGCAAGCACAGGCAGCACAGCAAGGACAGGCAGCAAGCAAGCACAGGCAGCACACCAAGCACAGGCAGCACAGGCAGCACAGCAAGCACAGGCAGCACAGGCAGCACAGCAAGCACAGGCAGCAAGCACAGGCAGCACAGCAAGCACAGGCAGCACAGCAAGCACAGGCAGCAAGCACAGGCAGCACAGCAAGTAGAGGCAGCAAGCACAGGCAGCACAGCAATCACAGGCAGCAAGCACAGGCAGCAAACACAGGCAGCCCAGCAAGCACAGGCAGCACAGCAAGCACAGGCAGCAAGCACAGGCAGCACAGCAAACACAGGCAGCAAGCACAGGCAGCACAGGCAGCACAGCGAGTACAGGCAGCACAGCAAGCACAGACAGCAAGCACAGGCAGCACAGCAAGCACAGGCAGCAAGCACAGGCAGCACAGCAAGCACAGGCAGCAAGCACAGGCAGCACAGGCAGCACAGCAAGCACAGGCAGCACAGGCAGCAAGCACAGACAGCACAGCAAGCACAGGCAGCACAGCAAGCACAGGCAGCAAGCACAGGCAGCAAGGACAGGCAGCACAGCAAGCACAGGCAGCAAGCACAGGCAGCACAGCAAGCACAGGCAGCAAGCACAGGCAGCACAGCAAGCACAGGCAGCAAGCACAGGCAGCACAGGAAGCACAGGCAGCAAGCACAGGCAGCACAGCAAGCACAGGCAGCACACCAAGTACAGGCAGCAAGCACAGGCAGCACAGCAAGCAGAGGCAGCACACCAAGCACAGGCAGCACAGCAAGCACAGGCAGCACAGCAAACACAGGCAGCACAGCAAGCACAGGCAGCAAGCACAGGCAGCAAGCACAGGCAGCACAGCAAGCACAGGCAGCAAGCACAGGCAGCAAGCACAGGCAGCACAGCAAACACAGGCAGCACAGCAAGCACAGGCAGCAAGCACAGGCAGCACAGCAAACACAGGCAGCACAGCAAGCCCAGGCAGCAAGCACAGGCAGAACAGCAAGCACAGGCAGCAAGCACAGGCAGCACAGGCAGCACAGCGAGTACAGGCAGCACAGCAAGCACAGGCAGCACAGCAAGTAGAGGCAGCAAGCACAGGCAGCACAGCAGGCACAGGCAGCACAGCAAGCACAGGCAGCAAACACAGGCAGCACAGGCAGCATGCACAGGTAGCACAGCAAGCACAGGCAGCACAGCAAGCACAGGCAGCAAGCACAGGCAGCAAGCACAGGCAGCAAACACAGGCAGCACAGCAAGCACAGGCAGCAAACACAGGCAGCCCAGCAAGCACAGGCAGCACAGCAAGCACAGGCAGCAAGCACAGGCAGCACAGCAAACACAGGCAGCAAGCACAGGCAGCACAGGCAGCACAGCGAGTACAGGCAGCACAGCAAGCACAGACAGCAAGCACAGGCAGCACAGCAAGCACAGGCAGCAAGCACAGGCAGCACAGCAAGCACAGGCAGCAAGCACAGGCAGCACAGGCAGCAAGCACAGGCAGCACAGCAAGCACAGGCAGCAAGCACAGGCAGCACAGGCAGCACAGCAAGCACAGGCAGAACAGGCAGCAAGCACAGACAGCACAGCAAGCACAGGCAGCACAGCAAGCACAGGCAGCAAGCACAGGCAGCAAGGACAGGCAGCACAGCAAGCACAGACAGCAAGCACAGGCAGCACAGCAAGCACAGGCAGCAAGCACAGGCAGCACAGCAAGCACAGGCAGCAAGCACAGGCAGCACAGCAAGCACAGGCAGCACACCAAGTACAGGCAGCAAGCACAGGCAGCACAGCAAGCAGAGGCAGCACACCAAGCACAGGCAGCACAGCAAGCACAGGCAGCACAGCAAACACAGGCAGCACAGCAAGCACAGGCAGCAAGCACAGGCAGCACAGCAAGCACAGGCAGCAAGCACAGGCAGCAAGCACAGGCAGCACAGCAAGCACAGGCAGCAAGCACAGGCAGCACAGCAATCACAGGCAGCAAGCACAGGCAGCAAGCACAGGCAGCACAGCAAGCACAGGCAGCAAGCAAGCACAGGCAGCACAGCAAGCACAGGCAGCAAGCACAGGCAGCACAGCAAGCACAGACAGCAAGCACAGGCAGCACAGCAAGCACAGGCAGCACAGGCAGCAAGCACAGGCAGCACACCAAGCACAGGCAGCAAGCACATGCAGCACAGCAAGCACAGGCAGCAAGCACAGGCAGCACAGGCAGCAAGCACAGACAGCACAGCAAGCACAGGCAGCATAGCAAGCACAGGCAGCAAGCACAGGCAGCACAGCAATCACAGGCAGCAAGCACAGGCAGCAAGCACAGGCAGCACAGCAAGCACAGGCAGCACAGCAAGCACAGGCAGCAAGCAAGCACAGGCAGCACAGGCAGCACAGCAAGCACAGGCAGCACAGCAAGCACAGGCAGCAAGCAAGCACAGGCAGCACACCAAGCACAGGCAGCACAGGCAGCACAGCAAGCACAGGCAGCACAGCAAGCACAGGCAGCACAGCAAGCACAGGCAGCAAGCACAGGCAACACAGCAAGCACAGGCAACAAGCACAGGCAGCACAGCAAGCACAGGCAGCACACCAAGTACAGGCAGCAAGCACAGGCAGCACAGCAAGCAGAGGCAGCACACCAAGAACAGGCAGCAAGCACAGGCAGCAAGCACAGGCAGCACAGCAAGCACAGGCAGCAAGCACAGGTAGCACAGCAAGCACAGGCAGCAAGCACAGGTAGCACAGCAAGCACAGGCAGCACAGCAAGCGCAGGCAGCAAGCACAGGCAGCAAACACAGGCAGCAAACACAGGCAGCACAGCAAGCACAGGCAGCACAGCAAGCACAGGCAGCAAGCACAGGCAGCACAGCAAGCACAGGCAGCACAGCAAGCACAGGCAGCAAGCACAGGCAGCACAGCAAGCACAGGCAGCAAGCACAGGCAGCACAGCATGCACAGGCAGCACAGCAAGCGCAGGCAGCAAGCACAGGCAGCAAACACAGGCAGCACAGCAAGCACAGGCAGCAAGCACAGGCAGCACAGCAAACACAGGCAGCACAGCAAGCACAGGCAGCAAGCACAGGCAGCACAGCAAACACAGGCAGCACAGCAAGCCCAGGCAGCAAGCACAGGCAGAACAGCAAGCACAGGCAGCAAGCACAGGCAGCACAGGCAGCACAGCGAGTACAGGCAGCACAGCAAGCACAGGCAGCACAGCAAGTAGAGGCAGCAAGCACAGGCAGCACAGCAGGCACAGGCAGCACAGCAAGCACAGGCAGCAAACACAGGCAGCACAGGCAGCATGCACAGGTAGCACAGCAAGCACAGGCAGCACAGCAAGCACAGGCAGCAAGCACAGGCAGCAAGCACAGGCAGCAAACACAGGCAGCACAGCAAGCACAGGCAGCACAGCAAGCACAGGCAGCAAGCACAGGCAGCACAGCAAGCACAGGCAGCAAGCACAGGTAGCACAGAAAGCACAGGCAGCACAGCAAGCACAGGCAGCAAGCACAGGCAGCACAGCAAACACAGGCAGCAAGCACAGGCAGCAAAGCAAGCACAGGCAGCACAGCAAACACAGGCAGCACAGCAAGCACAGGCAGCAAGCACAGGTAGCACAGGCAGCACAGCAAGCACAGGCAGCAAGCACAGGCAGCAAGCACAGGCAGCACAGCAAGCACAGGCAGCACAGCAAACACAGGCAGCACAGCAAGCACAGGCAGCACAGCAAGCACAGGCAGCAAGCACAGGCAGCAAGCACAGGCAGCACAGCAAGCACAGGCAGCAAGCACAGGTAGCACAGCAAGCACAGGCAGCACAGCAAGCGCAGGCAGCAAGCACAGGCAGCAAACACAGGCAGCAAACACAGGCAGCACAGCAAGCACAGGCAGCAAGCACAGGCAGCACAGCAAGCACAGGCAGCAAGCACAGGCAGCACAGCACAGGTAGCACACCAAACACAGGCAGCACAGCAAGCACAGGCAGCAAGCACAGGCAGCAAGCACAGGCAGCAAACACAGGCAGCACAGCAAGCACAGGCAGCAAGCACAGGCAGCACAGCAAGCACAGGCAGCACAGCAAACACAGGCAGAACAGCAAGCACAGGTAGCAAGCACAGGTAGCACAGCAAGCACAGGCAGCACAGCAAGCACAGGCAGCAAGCACAGGCAGCACAGCAAACACAGGCAGCACAGCAAGCACAGGCAGCACAGCAAACACAGGCAGCACAGCAAGCACAGGCAGCAAGCACAGGCAGCGGGCACAGGCAGCAAGCACAGGCAGCACAGGCAGCACAGCGAGTACAGGCAGCACAGCAAGCACAGGCAGCAAGCACAGGCAGCACAGCAAGTAGAGGCAGCAAGCACAGGCAGCACAGCAAGCACAGGCAGCAAGCACAGGCAGCAAACACAGGCAGCACAGCAAGCACAGGCAGCACAGCAAGCACAGGCAGCAAGCACAGGCAGCACAGCAAGCACAGGCAGCAAGCACAGGCAGCACAGCAAACACAGGCAGCACAGCAAGCACAGGCAGCACAGCAAACACAGGCAGCACAGCAAGCACAGGCAGCAAGCACAGGCAGCAAACACAGGCAGCACAGCAAGCACAGGCAGCACAGCAAGCACAGGCAGCAAGCACAGGCAGCACAGCAAGCACAGGCAGCAAGCACAGGCAGCAAGCACAGGCAGCAAACACAGGCAGCACAGCAAGCACAGGCAGCAAGCACAGGCAGCACAGCAAGCACAGGCAGCACAGCAAACACAGGCAGCACAGCAAGCACAGGCAGCAAGCACAGGTAGCACAGCAAGCACAGGCAGCACAGCAAGCACAGGCAGCAAGCACAGGCAGCACAGCAAACACAGGCAGCACAGCAAGCACAGGCAGCAAGCACAGGCAGCAAGCTCAGGCAGCACAGGCAGCACAGGCAGCACAGCGAGCACAGGCAGCACAGCAAGCACAGGCAGCAAGCACAGGCAGCACAGCAAGCACAGGCAGCAAGCACAGGCAGCAAGTACAGGCAGCACAGTAAGCACAGGCAGCAAGCAAGCACAGGCAGCACACCAAGCACAGGCAGCACAGGCAGCACAGCAAGCACAGGCAGCAAGCACAGGCAGCACAGCAAGCACAGGCAGCAAGCATAGGCAACACAGCAAGCACAGGCAGCAAACACAGGCAGCACAGCAAGCACAGGTAGCACAGCAAGCACAGGCAGCACAGCAAGCACAGGCAGCAAGCACAGGCATGTTAGAAACCCGCAAAATAGCTCGACGAGATGTGTTCGTTTTAGCGATTCTGGGGGAAGTGCAGAGGGGTCAAGCTCCGTTCTCTTTCCAACAGGCAAAGCCTGCTCCGATCGTCGGCGAGATTCACTCTCGCATTTGTATACAATGCTTACTCTTACTGAGGCGCAGGTCAATGCACCGGCCGCCGAGGTAAACATATGATCCGCGACTCTCGGCGCCTCCAAAAACAGGTGACACAGCAACGCACTGTCGTATGCCACTGTCGAATTACCGCGTGTTATGGGCGAAATCAAATGCATCGCTAATAGGCAGCACAGCAAGCACAGGCAGCAAGCACAGGCAGCACAGCAAGCACAGGCAGCAAGCACAGGCAGCACAGCAAGCACTGGCAGCACAGCAAGCACAGCAAGCACTGGCAGCACAGCAAGCACAGGCAGCACAGCACAGGCAGCACATCAAGCACATGCAGCAAGCACAGGCAGCAAACACAGGCAGCACAGCAAGCACAGGCAGCAAGCACAGGCAGCACAGCAAGCACAGGCAGCAAGCACAGGTAGCACAGCAAGCACAGGCAGCACAGCAAGCACAGGCAGCAAGCACAGGCAGCAAGCACAGGCAGCAAACACAGGCAGCACAGCAAGCACAGGCAGCAAGCACAGGCAGCACAGCAAGCACAGGCAGCACAGCAAACACAGGCAGCACAGCAAACACAGGCAGCACAGCAAGCACAGGCAGCAAGCACAGGTAGCACAGCAAGCACAGGCAGCACAGCAAGCACAGGCAGCAAGCACAGGCAGCACAGCAAACACAGGCAGCACAGCAAGCACAGGCAGCAAGCACAGGCAGCAAAGCAAGCACAGGCAGCACAGCAAACACAGGCAGCACAGCAAGCACAGGCAGCAAGCACAGGTAGCACAGGTAGCACAGGCAGCACAGCAAGCACAGGCAGCAAGCACAGGCAGCAAACACAGGCAGCACAGCAAGCACCGGCAGCACAGCAAGGACAGGCAGCAAGCACAGGCAGCACAGGCAGCACAGCAAACACAGGCAGCACAGCAAGCACAGGTAGCAAACACAGGCAGCACAGCAAGCACAGGCAGCAAGCACAGGCAGCAAGCACAGTCAGCACAGCAAGCACAGGCAGCAAGCAAGCACAGGCAGCACACCAAGCACAGGCAGCACAGCAAGCACAGGCAGCAGAGGCAGCACAGCAAGCACAGGCAGCAAGCACAGGCAGCACAGCAAGCACAGGCAGCAAGCACAGGCAGCAGAGGAAGCACAGGTAGCACAGCAAGCACAGGCAGCACAACAAGCACAGGCGGCACAGGCAGCAAGCACAGGCAGCAAGCACAGGCAGCAAGCACAGGCAGCAAGCACAGGCAGCACAGCAAGTACAGGCAGCAAGCACAGGCAGCACAGCAAGCACAGGCAGCAAGCACAGGCAGCACAGCAAGCACAGGCAGCAAGCACAGGAAGCACAGCAAGCACAGGCAGCAAGCACAGCAAGCACAGGCAGCACAGGCAGCACAGCAAGCACAGGCAGCAAGCACAGGCAGCACAGCAAGCACAGCCAGCACAGCAAGCACAGGCAGCAAGCACAGGCAGCACAGCAAGTAGAGGCAGCAAGCACAGGCAGCACAGCAATCACAGGCAGCAAGCACAGGCAGCAAACACAGGCAGCCCAGCAAGCACAGGCAGCACAGCAAGCACAGGCAGCAAGCACAGGCAGCACAGCAAACACAGGCAGCAAGCACAGGCAGCACAGGCAGCACAGCGAGTACAGGCAGCACAGCAAGCACAGACAGCAAGCACAGGCAGCACAGCAAGCACAGGCAGCAAGCACAGGCAGCACAGCAAGCACAGGCAGCAAGCACAGGCAGCACAGGCAGCACAGCAAGCACAGGCAGCACAGGCAGCAAGCACAGGCAGCACAGGCAGCACAGCGAGTACAGGCAGCACAGCAAGCACAGACAGCAAGCACAGGCAGCACAGCAAGCACAGGCAGCAAGCACAGGCAGCACAGCAAGCACAGGCAGCAAGCACAGGCAGCACAGGCAGCACAGCAAGCACAGGCAGCACAGGCAGCAAGCACAGACAGCACAGCAAGCACAGGCAGCACAGCAAGCACAGGCAGCACAGCAAACACAGGCAGCACAGCAAGCACAGGCAGCAAGCACAGGCAGCACAGCAAGCACAGGCAGCAAGCACAGGCAGCACAGCAAGCACAGGCAGCAAGCACAGGAAGCACAGGCAGCAAGCACAGGCAGCACAGCAAGCACAGGCAGCACACCAAGTACAGGCAGCAAGCACAGGCAGCACAGCAAGCAGAGGCAGCACACCAAGCACAGGCAGCACAGCAAGCACATGCAGCAAGCACAGGCAGCAAACACAGGCAGCACAGCAAGCACAGGCAGCAAGCACAGGCAGCACAGCAAGCACAGGCAGCAAGCACAGGTAGCACAGCAAGCACAGGCAGCACAGCAATCACAGGCAGCAAGCACAGGCAGCAAGCACAGGCAGCACAGCAAGCACAGGCAGCACACCAAGTACAGGCAGCAAGCACAGGCAGCACAGCAAGCAGAGGCAGCACACAAAGCACAGGCAGCACAGCAAGCACAGGCAGCACAGCAAACACAGGCAGCACAGCAAGCACAGGCAGCAAGCACAGGCAGCAAGCACAGGTAGCACAGCAAGCACAGGCAGCACAGCAAGCACAGGCAGCAAGCACAGGCAGTAAACACAGGCAGCACAGCAAGCACAGGCAGCAAGCACAGGCAGCACAGCAAACACAGGCAGCACAGCAAGCACAGGCAGCAAGCACAGGCAGCACAGCAAACACAGGCAGCAAGCACAGGCAGAACAGCAAGCACAGGCAGCAAGCACAGGCAGCACAGGCAGCACAGGCAGCAAGCACAGGCAGCACAGCAAGTACAGGCAGCAAGCACAGGCAGCACAGCAAGCACAGGCAGCAAGCACAGGCAGCACAGCAAGCACAGGCAGCAAGCACAGGCAGCACAGCAATCACAGGCAGCAAGGACAGGCATCAAGCACAGGCAGCACAGCAAGCACAGGCAGCAAGCAAGCACAGGCAGCACACCAAGCACAGGCAGCACAGGCAGCACAGCAAGCACAGGCAGCACAGGCAGCACAGCAAGCACAGGCAGCAAGCACAGGCAGCACAGCAAGCACAGGCAGCACAGCAAGCACAGGCAGCAAGCACAGGCAGCACAGCAAGTAGAGGCAGCAAGCACAGGCAGCACAGCAATCACAGGCAGCAAGCACAGGCAGCAAACACAGGCAGCCCAGCAAGCACAGGCAGCACAGCAAGCACAGGCAGCAAGCACAGGCAGCAAGCACAGGCAGCAAGGACAGGCAGCACAGCAAGCACAGGCAGCAAGCACAGGCAGCACAGCAAGCACAGGCAGCAAGCACAGGCTGCACAGCAAGCACTGGCAGCACAGCAAGCACAGGCAGCACAGCACAGGCAGCACAGCAAGCACATGCAGCAAGCACAGGCAGCAAACACAGGCAGCACAGCAAGCACAGGCAGCAAGCACAGGCAGCACAGCAAGCACAGGCAGCAAGCACAGGTAGCACAGCAAGCACAGGCAGCAAGCACAGGCAGCACAGCAATCACAGGCAGCAAGCACAGGCAGCAAGCACAGGCAGCACAGCAAGCACAGGCAGCACACCAAGTACAGGCAGCAAGCACAGGCAGCACAGCAAGCAGAGGCAGCACACAAAGCACAGGCAGCACAGCAAGCACAGGCAGCACAGCAAACACAGGCAGCACAGCAAGCACAGGCAGCAAGCACAGGCAGCAAGCACAGGTAGCACAGCAAGCACAGGCAGCACAGCAAGCACAGGCAGCAAGCACAGGCAGTAAACACAGGCAGCACAGCAAGCACAGGCAGCAAGCACAGGCAGCACAGCAAACACAGGCAGCACAGCAAGCACAGGCAGCAAACACAGGCAGCACAGCAAACACAGGCAGCAAGCACAGGCGGAACAGCAAGCACAGGCAGCAAGCACAGGCAGCACAGGCAGCACAGCGAGCACAGGCAGCACAGCAAGCACAGGCAGCAAGCACAGGCAGCACAGCAAGTACAGGCAGCAAGCACAGGCAGCACAGCAAGCACAGGCAGCAAGCACAGGCAGCACAGCAAGCACAGGCAGCAAGCACAGGCAGCACAGCAATCACAGGCAGCAAGGACAGGCAGCAAGCACAGGCAGCACAGCAAGCACAGGCAGCAAGCAAGCACAGGCAGCACACCAAGCACAGGCAGCACAGGCAGCACAGCAAGCACAGGCAGCACAGGCAGCACAGCAAGCACAGGCAGCAAGCACAGGCAGCACAGCAAGCACAGGCAGCACAGCAAGCACAGGCAGCAAGCACAGGCAGCACAGCAAGTAGAGGCAGCAAGCACAGGCAGCACAGCAATCACAGGCAGCAAGCACAGGCAGCAAACACAGGCAGCCCAGCAAGCACAGGCAGCACAGCAAGCACAGGCAGCACAGCAAACACAGGCAGCAAGCACAGGCAGCACAGGCAGCACAGCGAGTACAGGCAGCACAGCAAGCACAGACAGCAAGCACAGGCAGCACAGCAAGCACAGGCAGCACGGGCAGCAAGCACAGGCAGCACACCAAGCACAGGCAGCACAGCAAGCACAGCAAGCACAGGCAGCACAGCAAGCACAACAAGCACAGGCAGCACAGCAAGCACAGGCAGCAAGCACAGGCAGCACAGCAAGCACTGGCAGCACAGCAAGCACAGGCAGCACAGCACAGGCAGCACAGCAAGCACATGCAGCAAGCACAGGCAGCAAACACAGGCAGCACAGCAAGCACAGGCAGCAAGCACAGGCAGCACAGCAAGCACAGGCAGCAAGCACAGGTAGCACAGCAAGCACAGGCAGCAAGCACAGGCAGCACAGCAATCACAGGCAGCAAGCACAGGCAGCACAGCGAGTACAGGCAGCACAGCAAGCACAGGCAGCAAGCACAGGCAGCAAGCACAGGCAGCACAGCAAGTAGAGGCAGCAAGCACAGGCAGCACAGCAATCACAGGCAGCAAGCACAGGCAGCAAACACAGGCAGCCCAGCAAGCACAGGCAGCACAGCAAGCACAGGCAGCACAGCAAACACAGGCAGCACAGCAAGCACAGGTAGCACAGCAAGCACAGGCAGCAAGCACAGGCAGCAAACACAGGCAGCAAACACAGGCAGCACAGCAAGCACAGGCAGCAAGCACAGGCAGCACAGCAAGCACAGGCAGAAAGCACAGGCAGCACAGGCAGCACAGAAAGCACAGGCAGCACAGCAAGCACAGGCAGCAAGCACAGGTAGCACAGCAAGCACAGGCAGCACAGCACAGGTAGCACAGCAAGCACAGGCAGCAAGCACAGGCAGCACAGCAAGCACAGACATCAAGCACAGGCAGCAAGCACAGGCAGCAAGCACAGGCAGCACAGCAAGTACAGGCAGCAAGCACAGGCAGCACAGCAAGCACAGGCAGCAAGCACAGGCAGCAAGCACAGGCAGCACAGCAAGCACAGGCAGCAAGCACAGGCAGCAAGGACAGGCAGCAAGCACAGGCAGCACAGCAAGCACAGGCAGCAAGCAAGCACAGGCAGCACACCAAGCACAGGCAGCACAGGCAGCACAGGCAGCACAATAAGCACAGGCAGCAAGCACAGGCAGCACAGCAAGCACAGGCAGCAAGCACAGGCAGCACAGCAAGTAGAGGCAGCAAGCACAGGCAGCACAGCAAGTAGAGGCAGCAAGCACAGGCAGCACAGCAATCACAGGCAGCAAGCACAGGCAGCAAACCCAGGCAGCCCAGCAAGCACAGGCAGCACAGCAAGCACAGGCAGCACACCAAGTACAGGCAGCAAGCACAGGCAGCACAGCAAGCAGAGGCAGCACACAAAGCACAGGCAGCACAGCAAGCACAGGCAGCACAGCAAACACAGGCAGCACAGCAAGCACAGGCAGCAAGCACAGGTAGCACAGCAAGCACAGGCAGCAAGCACAGGCAGCAAGCACAGGCAGCAAGGACAGGCAGCACAGCAAGCACAGGCAGCAAGCACAGGCAGCACAGCAAACACAGGCAGCAAGCACAGGCTGCACAGCAAGCACAGGCAGCACAGCACAGGCAGCACAGCAAGCACATGCAGCAAGCACAGGCAGCAAACACAGGCAGCACAGCAAGCACAGGCAGCAAGCACAGGCAGCACAGCAAGCACAGGCAGCAAGCACAGGTAGCACAGCAAGCACAGGCAGCAAGCACAGGCAGCACAGCAATCACAGGCAGCAAGCACAGGCAGCAAGCACAGGCAGCACAGCAAGCACAGGCAGCACACCAAGTACAGGCAGCAAGCACAGGCAGCACAGCAAGCAGAGGCAGCACACAAAGCACAGGCAGCACAGCAAGCACAGGCAGCACAGCAAACACAGGCAGCACAGCAAGCACAGGCAGCAAGCACAGGCAGCAAGCACAGGTAGCACAGAAAGCACAGGCAGCACAGCAAGCACAGGCAGCAAGCACAGGCAGTAAACACAGGCAGCACAGCAAGCACAGGCAGCAAGCACAGGCAGCACAGCAAACACAGGCAGCACAGCAAGCACAGGCAGCAAGCAAGCACAGGCAGCACACCAAGCACAGGCAGCACAGGCAGCACAGCAAGCACAGGCAGCACAGGCAGCACAGCAAGCACAGGCAGCAAGCACAGGCAGCACAGCAAGCACAGGCAGCACAGCAAGCACAGGCAGCAAGCACAGGCAGCACAGCAAGTAGAGGCAGCAAGCACAGGCAGCACAGCAATCACAGGCAGCAAGCACAGGCAGCAAACACAGGCAGCCCAGCAAGCACAGGCAGCACAGCAAGCACAGGCAGCAAGCACAGGCAGCAAGCACAGGCAGCAAGGACAGGCAGCACAGCAAGCACAGGCAGCAAGCACAGGCAGCACAGCAAGCACAGGCAGCAAGCACAGGCTGCACAGCAAGCACTGGCAGCACAGCAAGCACGGGCAGCACAGCACAGGCAGCACAGCAAGCACATGCAGCAAGCACAGGCAGCAAACACAGGCAGCACAGCAAGCACAGGCAGCAAGCACAGGCAGCACAGCAAGCACAGGCAGCAAGCACAGGTAGCACAGCAAGCACAGGCAGCAAGCACAGGCAGCACAGCAATCACAGGCAGCAAGCACAGGCAGCACAGCAAGCACAGGCAGCAAGCACACGCAGCACAGCAAGTAGAGGCAGCAAGCACAGGCAGCACAGCAATCACAGGCAGCAAGCACAGGCAGCAAACACAGGCAGCCCAGCAAGCACAGGCAGCAAAGCAAGCACAGGCAGCAAGCACAGGCAGCAAGCACAGGCAGCAAGGACAGGCAGCACAGCAAGCACAGGCAGCAAGCACAGGCAGCACAGCAATCACAGGCAGCAAGCACAGGCAGCAAACACAGGCAGCCCAGCAAGCACAGGCAGCACAGCAAGCACAGGCAGCAAGCACAGGCAGCAAGCACAGGCAGCAAGGACAGGCAGCACAGCAAGCACAGGCAGCAAGCACAGGCAGCACAGCAAGCACAGGCAGCAAGCACAGGCTGCACAGCAAGCACTGGCAGCACAGCAAGCACAGGCAGCACAGCACAGGCAGCACAGCAAGCACATGCAGCAAGCACAGGCAGCAAACACAGGCAGCACAGCAAGCACAGGCAGCAAGCACAGGCAGCACAGCAAGCACAGGCAGCACAGCAAGCACAGGCAGCAAGCACAGGCAGCACAGCAAGTAGAGGCAGCAAGCACAGGCAGCACAGCAATCACAGGCAGCAAGCACAGGCAGCACAGGCAGCACAGCAAGCACAGGCAGCACAGGCAGCAAGCACAGACAGCACAGCAAGCACAGGCAGCACAGCAAGCACAGGCAGCAAGCACAGGCAGCAAGGACAGGCAGCACAGCAAGCACAGGCAGCAAGCACAGGCAGCACAGCAAGCACAGGCAGCAAGCACAGGCAGCACAGCAAGCACAGGCAGCAAGCACAGGCAGCACAGGAAGCACAGGCAGCAAGCACAGGCAGCACAGCAAGCACAGGCAGCACACCAAGTACAGGCAGCAAGCACAGGCAGCACAGCAAGCAGAGGCAGCACACCAAGCACAGGCAGCACAGCAAGCACAGGCAGCACAGCAAACACAGGCAGCACAGCAAGCACAGGCAGCAAGCACAGGCAGCACAGCAAGCACAGGCAGCAAGCACAGGCAGCAAACACAGGCAGCACAGCAAGCACAGGCAGCAAGCACAGGCAGCACAGCAAACACAGGCAGCACAGCAAGCACAGGCAGCAAGCACAGGCAGCACAGCAAACACAGGCAGCACAGCAAGCCCAGGCAGCAAGCACAGGCAGAACAGCAAGCACAGGCAGCACAGCAAGCACAGGCAGCAAGCACAGGC
Organism: Priocnemis perturbator; assembly: GCA_963942575.1. NCBI lineage: Eukaryota > Metazoa > Arthropoda > Insecta > Hymenoptera > Pompilidae > Priocnemis > Priocnemis perturbator. The sequence continues at coordinate 711,997 of CAWWDK010000169.1, forward strand.
AGCACAGCAAGTACAGGCAGCAAGCACAGGCAGCACAGCAAGCACAGGCAGCAAGCACAGGCAGCACAGCAAGCACAGGCAGCAAGCACAGGCAGCACAGCAATCACAGGCAGCAAGCACAGGCAGCAAGCACAGGCAGCACAGCAAGCACAGGCAGCAAGCAAGCACAGGCAGCACAGCAAGCACAGGCAGCAAGCACAGGCAGCACAGCAAGCACAGACAGCAAGCACAGGCAGCACAGCAAGCACAGGCAGCAGAGGCAGCAAGCACAGGCAGCACACCAAGCACAGGCAGCACAGCAAGCACAGGCAGCACAGCAAGCACAACAAGCACAGGCAGCACAGCAAGCACAGGCAGCAAGCACAGGCAGCACAGCAAGCACAGGCAGCAAGCACAGGCAGCAAGCACAGGCAGCAAGCACAGGCAGCACAGGCAGCACAGCAAGCACAGGCAGCACAGGCAGCAAGCACAGACAGCACAGCAAGCACAGGCAGCAAGCACAGGCAGCAAGGACAGGCAGCACAGCAAGCACAGGCAGCAAGCACAGGCAGCACAGCAAGCACAGGCAGCAAGCACAGGCTGCACAGCAAGCACTGGCAGCACAGCAAGCACAGGCAGCACAGCACAGGCAGCACAGCAAGCACATGCAGCAAGCACAGGCAGCAAACACAGGCAGCACAGCAAGCACAGGCAGCAAGCACAGGCAGCAAGCACAGGCAGCAAGCACAGGCAGCACAGCAAGCACAGGCAGCAAGCACAGGCAGCACAGGAAGCACAGGCAGCAAGCACAGGCAGCACAGCAAGCACAGGCAGCACACCAAGTACAGGCAGCAAGCACAGGCAGCACAGCAAGCAGAGGCAGCACACCAAGCACAGGCAGCACAGCAAGCACAACAAGCACAGGCAGCACAGCAAGCACAGGCAGCAAGCACAGGCAGCACAGCAAGCACAGGCAGCAAGCACAGGCAGCAAGCACAGGCAGCAAGCACAGGCAGCACAGGCAGCACAGCAAGCACAGGCAGCACAGGCAGCAAGCACAGACAGCACAGCAAGCACAGGCAGCACAGCAAGCACAGGCAGCAAGCACAGGCAGCAAGCACAGGCAGCAAGGACAGGCAGCACAGCAAGCACAGGCAGCAAGCACAGGCAGCACAGCAAGCACAGGCAGCAAGCACAGGCTGCACAGCAAGCACTGGCAGCACAGCAAGCACAGGCAGCACAGCACAGGCAGCACAGCAAGCACATGCAGCAAGCACAGGCAGCAAACACAGGCAGCACAGCAAGCACAGGCAGCACAGCAATCACAGGCAGCAAGCACAGGCAGCAAGCACAGGCAGCACAGCAAGCACAGGCAGCAAGCACAGGCAGCACACCAAGCACAGGCAGCAAGCACAGGCAGCAAGCACAGGCAGCACAGCAAGCACAGGCAGCAAGCAAGCACAGGCAGCACACCAAGCACAGGCAGCACAGGCAGCACAGGCAGCACAGCAAGCACAGGCAGCAAGCAAGCACAGGCAGCACACCAAGCACAGGCAGCACAGCAAGCACAGGCAGCACAGGCAGCACAGCAAGCACAGGCAGCACAGCAAGCACAGGCAGCAAGCACAGGCAACACAGCAAGCACAGGCAACAAGCACAGGCAGCACAGCAAGCACAGGCAGCACACCAAGTACAGGCAGCAAGCACAGGCAGCACAGCAAGCAGAGGCAGCACACCAAGCACAGGGAGCAAGCACAGGCAGCAAGCACAGGCAGCACAGCAAGCACAGGCAGCAAGCACAGGTAGCACAGCAAGCACAGGCAGCAAGCACAGGTAGCACAGCAAGCACAGGCAGCACAGCAAGCACAGGCAGCAAGCACAGGCAGCACAGCAAGCACAGGCAGCAAGCACAGGCAGCACAGCACAGGTAGCACACCAAACACAGGCAGCACAGCAAGCACAGGCAGCAAGCACAGGCAGCAAGCACAGGCAGCAAACACAGGCAGCACAGCAAGCACAGGCAGCAAGCACAGGCAGCACAGCAAGCACAGGCAGCAAGCACAGGCAGCACAGCAAGCACAGGCAGCACACCAAGTACAGGCAGCAAGCACAGGCAGCACAGCAAGCAGAGGCAGCACACAAAGCACAGGCAGCACAGCAAGCACAGGCAGCACAGCAAACACAGGCAGCACAGCAAGCACAGGCAGCAAGCACAGGCAGCAAGCACAGGTAGCACAGCAAGCACAGGCAGCACAGAAAGCACAGGCAGCAAGCACAGGCAGTAAACACAGGCAGCACAGCAAGCACAGGCAGCAAGCACAGGCAGCACAGCAAACACAGGCAGCACAGCAAGCACAGGCAGCAAGCACAGGCAGCACAGCAAACACAGGCAGCAAGCACAGGCAGAACAGCAAGCACAGGCAGCAAGCACAGGCAGCACAGGCAGCACAGCGAGCACAGGCAGCACAGCAAGCACAGGCAGCAAGCACAGGCAGCACAGCAAGTACAGGCAGCAAGCACAGGCAGCACAGCAAGCACAGGCAGCAAGCACAGGCAGCACAGCAAGCACAGGCAGCAAGCACAGGCAGCACAGCAATCACAGGCAGCAAGGACAGGCAGCAAGCACAGGCAGCACAGCAAGGACAGGCAGCAAGCAAGCACAGGCAGCACACCAAGCACAGGCAGCACAGGCAGCACAGCAAGCACAGGCAGCACAGGCAGCACAGCAAGCACAGGCAGCAAGCACAGGCAGCACAGCAAGCACAGGCAGCACAGCAAGCACAGGCAGCAAGCACAGGCAGCACAGCAAGTAGAGGCAGCAAGCACAGGCAGCACAGCAATCACAGGCAGCAAGCACAGGCAGCAAACACAGGCAGCCCAGCAAGCACAGGCAGCACAGCAAGCACAGGCAGCAAGCACAGGCAGCACAGCAAACACAGGCAGCAAGCACAGGCAGCACAGGCAGCACAGCGAGTACAGGCAGCACAGCAAGCACAGACAGCAAGCACAGGCAGCACAGCAAGCACAGGCAGCAAGCACAGGCAGCACAGCAAGCACAGGCAGCAAGCACAGGCAGCACAGGCAGCACAGCAAGCACAGGCAGCACAGGCAGCAAGCACAGACAGCACAGCAAGCACAGGCAGCACAGCAAGCACAGGCAGCAAGCACAGGCAGCAAGGACAGGCAGCACAGCAAGCACAGGCAGCAAGCACAGGCAGCACAGCAAGCACAGGCAGCAAGCACAGGCAGCACAGCAAGCACAGGCAGCAAGCACAGGCAGCACAGGAAGCACAGGCAGCAAGCACAGGCAGCACAGCAAGCACAGGCAGCACACCAAGTACAGGCAGCAAGCACAGGCAGCACAGCAAGCAGAGGCAGCACACCAAGCACAGGCAGCACAGCAAGCACAGGCAGCACAGCAAACACAGGCAGCACAGCAAGCACAGGCAGCAAGCACAGGCAGCAAGCACAGGCAGCACAGCAAGCACAGGCAGCAAGCACAGGCAGCAAGCACAGGCAGCACAGCAAACACAGGCAGCACAGCAAGCACAGGCAGCAAGCACAGGCAGCACAGCAAACACAGGCAGCACAGCAAGCCCAGGCAGCAAGCACAGGCAGAACAGCAAGCACAGGCAGCAAGCACAGGCAGCACAGGCAGCACAGCGAGTACAGGCAGCACAGCAAGCACAGGCAGCACAGCAAGTAGAGGCAGCAAGCACAGGCAGCACAGCAGGCACAGGCAGCACAGCAAGCACAGGCAGCAAACACAGGCAGCACAGGCAGCATGCACAGGTAGCACAGCAAGCACAGGCAGCACAGCAAGCACAGGCAGCAAGCACAGGCAGCAAACACAGGCAGCACAGCAAGCACAGGCAGCAAACACAGGCAGCCCAGCAAGCACAGGCAGCACAGCAAGCACAGGCAGCAAGCACAGGCAGCACAGCAAACACAGGCAGCAAGCACAGGCAGCACAGGCAGCACAGCGAGTACAGGCAGCACAGCAAGCACAGACAGCAAGCACAGGCAGCACAGCAAGCACAGGCAGCAAGCACAGGCAGCACAGCAAGCACAGGCAGCAAGCACAGGCAGCACAGGCAGCAAGCACAGGCAGCACAGCAAGCACAGGCAGCAAGCACAGGCAGCACAGGCAGCACAGCAAGCACAGGCAGAACAGGCAGCAAGCACAGACAGCACAGCAAGCACAGGCAGCACAGCAAGCACAGGCAGCAAGCACAGGCAGCAAGGACAGGCAGCACAGCAAGCACAGGCAGCAAGCACAGGCAGCACAGCAAGCACAGGCAGCAAGCACAGGCAGCACAGCAAGCACAGGCAGCAAGCACAGGCAGCACAGGCAGCACAGCAAGCACAGGCAGAACAGGCAGCAAGCACAGACAGCACAGCAAGCACAGGCAGCACAGCAAGCACAGGCAGCAAGCACAGGCAGCAAGGACAGGCAGCACAGCAAGCACAGGCAGCAAGCACAGGCAGCACAGCAAGCACAGGCAGCAAGCACAGGCAGCACAGCAAGCACAGGCAGCAAGCACAGGCAGCACAGCAAGCACAGGCAGCACACCAAGTACAGGCAGCAAGCACAGGCAGCACAGCAAGCAGAGGCAGCACACCAAGCACAGGCAGCACAGCAAGCACAGGCAGCACAGCAAACACAGGCAGCACAGCAAGCACAGGCAGCAAGCACAGGCAGCACAGCAAGCACAGGCAGCAAGCACAGGCAGCAAGCACAGGCAGCACAGCAAGCACAGGCAGCAAGCACAGGCAGCACAGCAATCACAGGCAGCAAGCACAGGCAGCAAGCACAGGCAGCACAGCAAGCACAGGCAGCAAGCAAGCACAGGCAGCACAGCAAGCACAGGCAGCAAGCACAGGCAGCACAGCAAGCACAGACAGCAAGCACAGGCAGCACAGCAAGCACAGGCAGCACAGGCAGCAAGCACAGGCAGCACACCAAGCACAGGCAGCAAGCACAGGCAGCACAGGCAGCAAGCACAGACAGCACAGCAAGCACAGGCAGCACAGCAAGCACAGGCAGCAAGCACAGGCAGCACAGCAATCACAGGCAGCAAGCACAGGCAGCAAGCACAGGCAGCACAGCAAGCACAGGCAGCACAGCAAGCACAGGCAGCAAGCAAGCACAGGCAGCACAGGCAGCACAGCAAGCACAGGCAGCACAGCAAGCACAGGCAGCAAGCAAGCACAGGCAGCACACCAAGCACAGGCAGCACAGGCAGCACAGCAAGCACAGGCAGCACAGCAAGCACAGGCAGCACAGCAAGCACAGGCAGCAAGCACAGGCAACACAGCAAGCACAGGCAACAAGCACAGGCAGCACAGCAAGCACAGGCAGCACACCAAGTACAGGCAGCAAGCACAGGCAGCACAGCAAGCAGAGGCAGCACACCAAGAACAGGCAGCAAGCACAGGCAGCAAGCACAGGCAGCAAGCACAGGTAGCACAGCAAGCACAGGCAGCAAGCACAGGTAGCACAGCAAGCACAGGCAGCACAGCAAGCGCAGGCAGCAAGCACAGGCAGCAAACACAGGCAGCAAACACAGGCAGCACAGCAAGCACAGGCAGCACAGCAAGCACAGGCAGCAAGCACAGGCAGCACAGCAAGCACAGGCAGCACAGCAAGCACAGGCAGCAAGCACAGGCAGCACAGCAAGCACAGGCAGCAAGCACAGGCAGCACAGCATGCACAGGCAGCACAGCAAGCGCAGGCAGCAAGCACAGGCAGCAAACACAGGCAGCACAGCAAGCACAGGCAGCAAGCACAGGCAGCACAGCAAACACAGGCAGCACAGCAAGCACAGGCAGCAAGCACAGGCAGCACAGCAAACACAGGCAGCACAGCAAGCCCAGGCAGCAAGCACAGGCAGAACAGCAAGCACAGGCAGCAAGCACAGGCAGCACAGGCAGCACAGCGAGTACAGGCAGCACAGCAAGCACAGGCAGCACAGCAAGTAGAGGCAGCAAGCACAGGCAGCACAGCAGGCACAGGCAGCACAGCAAGCACAGGCAGCAAACACAGGCAGCACAGGCAGCATGCACAGGTAGCACAGCAAGCACAGGCAGCACAGCAAGCACAGGCAGCAAGCACAGGCAGCAAGCACAGGCAGCAAACACAGGCAGCACAGCAAGCACAGGCAGCACAGCAAGCACAGGCAGCAAGCACAGGCAGCACAGCAAGCACAGGCAGCAAGCACAGGTAGCACAGAAAGCACAGGCAGCACAGCAAGCACAGGCAGCAAGCACAGGCAGCACAGCAAACACAGGCAGCAAGCACAGGCAGCAAAGCAAGCACAGGCAGCACAGCAAACACAGGCAGCACAGCAAGCACAGGCAGCAAGCACAGGTAGCACAGGCAGCACAGCAAGCACAGGCAGCAAGCACAGGCAGCAAGCACAGGCAGCACAGCAAGCACAGGCAGCACAGCAAACACAGGCAGCACAGCAAGCACAGGCAGCACAGCAAGCACAGGCAGCAAGCACAGGCAGCAAGCACAGGCAGCACAGCAAGCACAGGCAGCAAGCACAGGTAGCACAGCAAGCACAGGCAGCACAGCAAGCGCAGGCAGCAAGCACAGGCAGCAAACACAGGCAGCAAACACAGGCAGCACAGCAAGCACAGGCAGCACAGCAAGCACAGGCAGCAAGCACAGGCAGCACAGCAAGCACAGGCAGCAAGCACAGGCAGCACAGCACAGGTAGCACACCAAACACAGGCAGCACAGCAAGCACAGGCAGCAAGCACAGGCAGCAAGCACAGGCAGCAAACACAGGCAGCACAGCAAGCACAGGCAGCAAGCACAGGCAGCACAGCAAGCACAGGCAGCACAGCAAGCACAGGCAGAACAGCAAGCACAGGTAGCAAGCACAGGTAGCACAGCAAGCACAGGCAGCACAGCAAGCACAGGCAGCAAGCACAGGCAGCACAGCAAACACAGGCAGCACAGCAAGCACAGGCAGCACAGCAAACACAGGCAGCACAGCAAGCACAGGCAGCAAGCACAGGCAGCGGGCACAGGCAGCAAGCACAGGCAGCACAGGCAGCACAGCGAGTACAGGCAGCACAGCAAGCACAGGCAGCAAGCACAGGCAGCACAGCAAGTAGAGGCAGCAAGCACAGGCAGCACAGCAAGCACAGGCAGCAAGCACAGGCAGCAAACACAGGCAGCACAGCAAGCACAGGCAGCACAGCAAGCACAGGCAGCAAGCACAGGCAGCACAGCAAGCACAGGCAGCAAGCACAGGCAGCACAGCAAACACAGGCAGCACAGCAAGCACAGGCAGCACAGCAAACACAGGCAGCACAGCAAGCACAGGCAGCAAGCACAGGCAGCAAACACAGGCAGCACAGCAAGCACAGGCAGCACAGCAAGCACAGGCAGCAAGCACAGGCAGCACAGCAAGCACAGGCAGCAAGCACAGGCAGCAAGCACAGGCAGCACAGCAAGCACTGGCAGCACAGCAAGCACAGGCAGCAAGCACAGGCAGCAAGCACAGGCAGCAAGGACAGGCAGCACAGCAAGCACAGGCAGCAAGCACAGGCAGCACAGCAATCACAGGCAGCAAGCACAGGCAGCAAACACAGGCAGCCCAGCAAGCACAGGCAGCACAGCAAGCACAGGCAGCAAGCACAGGCAGCAAGCACAGGCAGCAAGGACAGGCAGCACAGCAAGCACAGGCAGCAAGCACAGGCAGCACAGCAAGCACAGGCAGCAAGCACAGGCTGCACAGCAAGCACTGGCAGCACAGCAAGCACAGGCAGCACAGCACAGGCAGCACAGCAAGCACATGCAGCAAGCACAGGCAGCAAACACAGGCAGCACAGCAAGCACAGGCAGCAAGCACAGGCAGCACAGCAAGCACAGGCAGCACAGCAAGCACAGGCAGCAAGCACAGGCAGCACAGCAAGTAGAGGCAGCAAGCACAGGCAGCACAGCAATCACAGGCAGCAAGCACAGGCAGCACAGGCAGCACAGCAAGCACAGGCAGCACAGGCAGCAAGCACAGACAGCACAGCAAGCACAGGCAGCACAGCAAGCACAGGCAGCAAGCACAGGCAGCAAGGACAGGCAGCACAGCAAGCACAGGCAGCAAGCACAGGCAGCACAGCAAGCACAGGCAGCAAGCACAGGCAGCACAGCAAGCACAGGCAGCAAGCACAGGCAGCACAGGAAGCACAGGCAGCAAGCACAGGCAGCACAGCAAGCACAGGCAGCACACCAAGTACAGGCAGCAAGCACAGGCAGCACAGCAAGCAGAGGCAGCACACCAAGCACAGGCAGCACAGCAAGCACAGGCAGCACAGCAAACACAGGCAGCACAGCAAGCACAGGCAGCAAGCACAGGCAGCACAGCAAGCACAGGCAGCAAGCACAGGCAGCAAACACAGGCAGCACAGCAAGCACAGGCAGCAAGCACAGGCAGCACAGCAAACACAGGCAGCACAGCAAGCACAGGCAGCAAGCACAGGCAGCACAGCAAACACAGGCAGCACAGCAAGCCCAGGCAGCAAGCACAGGCAGAACAGCAAGCACAGGCAGCACAGCAAGCACAGGCAGCAAGCACAGGCAGCACAGCAAGTACAGGCAGCAAGCACAGGCAGCACAGCAAGCACAGGCAGCAAGCACAGGCAGCACAGCAAGCACAGGCAGCAAGCACAGGCAGCACAGCAATCACAGGCAGCAAGCACAGGCAGCAAGCACAGGCAGCACAGCAAGCACAGGCAGCAAGCAAGCACAGGCAGCACAGCAAGCACAGGCAGCAAGCACAGGCAGCAAAGCAAGCACAGGCAGCACAGCAAACACAGGCAGCACAGCAAGCACAGGCAGCAAGCACAGGCAGCAAGCACAGGTAGCACAGCAAGCACAGGCAGCAAGCACAGGTAGCACAGCAAGCACAGGCAGCACAGCAAGCGCAGGCAGCAAGCACAGGCAGCAAACACAGGCAGCAAACACAGGCAGCACAGCAAGCACAGGCAGCACAGCAAGCACAGGCAGCAAGCACAGGCAGCACAGCAAGCACAGGCAGCACAGCAAGCACAGGCAGCAAGCACAGGCAGCACAGCAAGCACAGGCAGCAAGCACAGGCAGCACAGCATGCACAGGCAGCACAGCAAGCGCAGGCAGCAAGCACAGGCAGCAAACACAGGCAGCACAGCAAGCACAGGCAGCAAGCACAGGCAGCACAGCAAACACAGGCAGCACAGCAAGCACAGGCAGCAAGCACAGGCAGCACAGCAAACACAGGCAGCACAGCAAGCCCAGGCAGCAAGCACAGGCAGAACAGCAAGCACAGGCAGCAAGCACAGGCAGCACAGGCAGCACAGCGAGTACAGGCAGCACAGCAAGCACAGGCAGCACAGCAAGTAGAGGCAGCAAGCACAGGCAGCACAGCAGGCACAGGCAGCACAGCAAGCACAGGCAGCAAACACAGGCAGCACAGGCAGCATGCACAGGTAGCACAGCAAGCACAGGCAGCACAGCAAGCACAGGCAGCAAGCACAGGCAGCAAGCACAGGCAGCAAACACAGGCAGCACAGCAAGCACAGGCAGCACAGCAAGCACAGGCAGCAAGCACAGGCAGCACAGCAAGCACAGGCAGCAAGCACAGGTAGCACAGAAAGCACAGGCAGCACAGCAAGCACAGGCAGCAAGCACAGGCAGCACAGCAAACACAGGCAGCAAGCACAGGCAGCAAAGCAAGCACAGGCAGCACAGCAAACACAGGCAGCACAGCAAGCACAGGCAGCAAGCACAGGTAGCACAGGCAGCACAGCAAGCACAGGCAGCAAGCACAGGCAGCAAGCACAGGCAGCACAGCAAGCACAGGCAGCACAGCAAACACAGGCAGCACAGCAAGCACAGGCAGCACAGCAAGCACAGGCAGCAAGCACAGGCAGCAAGCACAGGCAGCACAGCAAGCACAGGCAGCAAGCACAGGTAGCACAGCAAGCACAGGCAGCACAGCAAGCGCAGGCAGCAAGCACAGGCAGCAAACACAGGCAGCAAACACAGGCAGCACAGCAAGCACAGGCAGCACAGCAAGCACAGGCAGCAAGCACAGGCAGCACAGCAAGCACAGGCAGCAAGCACAGGCAGCACAGCACAGGTAGCACACCAAACACAGGCAGCACAGCAAGCACAGGCAGCAAGCACAGGCAGCAAGCACAGGCAGCAAACACAGGCAGCACAGCAAGCACAGGCAGCAAGCACAGGCAGCACAGCAAGCACAGGCAGCACAGCAAGCACAGGCAGAACAGCAAGCACAGGTAGCAAGCACAGGTAGCACAGCAAGCACAGGCAGCACAGCAAGCACAGGCAGCAAGCACAGGCAGCACAGCAAACACAGGCAGCACAGCAAGCACAGGCAGCACAGCAAACACAGGCAGCACAGCAAGCACAGGCAGCAAGCACAGGCAGCGGGCACAGGCAGCAAGCACAGGCAGCACAGGCAGCACAGCGAGTACAGGCAGCACAGCAAGCACAGGCAGCAAGCACAGGCAGCACAGCAAGTAGAGGCAGCAAGCACAGGCAGCACAGCAAGCACAGGCAGCAAGCACAGGCAGCAAACACAGGCAGCACAGCAAGCACAGGCAGCACAGCAAGCACAGGCAGCAAGCACAGGCAGCACAGCAAGCACAGGCAGCAAGCACAGGCAGCACAGCAAACACAGGCAGCACAGCAAGCACAGGCAGCACAGCAAACACAGGCAGCACAGCAAGCACAGGCAGCAAGCACAGGCAGCAAACACAGGCAGCACAGCAAGCACAGGCAGCACAGCAAGCACAGGCAGCAAGCACAGGCAGCACAGCAAGCACAGGCAGCAAGCACAGGCAGCAAGCACAGGCAGCACAGCAAGCACTGGCAGCACAGCAAGCACAGGCAGCAAGCACAGGCAGCAAGCACAGGCAGCAAGGACAGGCAGCACAGCAAGCACAGGCAGCAAGCACAGGCAGCACAGCAATCACAGGCAGCAAGCACAGGCAGCAAACACAGGCAGCCCAGCAAGCACAGGCAGCACAGCAAGCACCGGCAGCAAGCACAGGCAGCAAGCACAGGCAGCAAGGACAGGCAGCACAGCAAGCACAGGCAGCAAGCACAGGCAGCACAGCAAGCACAGGCAGCAAGCACAGGCTGCACAGCAAGCACTGGCAGCACAGCAAGCACAGGCAGCACAGCACAGGCAGCACAGCAAGCACATGCAGCAAGCACAGGCAGCAAACACAGGCAGCACAGCAAGCACAGGCAGCAAGCACAGGCAGCACAGCAAGCACAGGCAGCACAGCAAGCACAGGCAGCACAGCAAGCACAGGCAGCAAGCACAGGCAGCACAGCAAGTAGAGGCAGCAAGCACAGGCAGCACAGCAATCACAGGCAGCAAGCACAGGCAGCACAGGCAGCACAGCAAGCACAGGCAGCACAGGCAGCAAGCACAGACAGCACAGCAAGCACAGGCAGCACAGCAAGCACAGGCAGCAAGCACAGGCAGCAAGGACAGGCAGCACAGCAAGCACAGGCAGCAAGCACAGGCAGCACAGCAAGCACAGGCAGCAAGCACAGGCAGCACAGCAAGCACAGGCAGCAAGCACAGGCAGCACAGGAAGCACAGGCAGCAAGCACAGGCAGCACAGCAAGCACAGGCAGCACACCAAGTACAGGCAGCAAGCACAGGCAGCACAGCAAGCAGAGGCAGCACACCAAGCACAGGCAGCACAGCAAGCACAGGCAGCACAGCAAACACAGGCAGCACAGCAAGCACAGGCAGCAAGCACAGGCAGCACAGCAAGCACAGGCAGCAAGCACAGGCAGCAAACACAGGCAGCACAGCAAGCACAGGCAGCAAGCACAGGCAGCACAGCAAACACAGGCAGCACAGCAAGCACAGGCAGCAAGCACAGGCAGCACAGCAAACACAGGCAGCACAGCAAGCCCAGGCAGCAAGCACAGGCAGAACAGCAAGCACAGGCAGCACAGCAAGCACAGGCAGCAAGCACAGGCAGCACAGCAAGTACAGGCAGCAAGCACAGGCAGCACAGCAAGCACAGGCAGCAAGCACAGGCAGCACAGCAAGCACAGGCAGCAAGCACAGGCAGCACAGCAATCACAGGCAGCAAGCACAGGCAGCAAGCACAGGCAGCACAGCAAGCACAGGCAGCAAGCAAGCACAGGCAGCACAGCAAGCACAGGCAGCAAGCACAGGCAGCACAGCAAGCACAGACAGCAAGCACAGGCAGCACAGCAAGCACAGGCAGCAGAGGCAGCAAGCACAGGCAGCACACCAAGCACAGGCAGCACAGCAAGCACAGGCAGCACAGCAAGCACAACAAGCACAGGCAGCACAGCAAGCACAGGCAGCAAGCACAGGCAGCACAGCAAGCACAGGCAGCAAGCACAGGCAGCAAGCACAGGCAGCAAGCACAGGCAGCACAGGCAGCACAGCAAGCACAGGCAGCACAGGCAGCAAGCACAGACAGCACAGCAAGCACAGGCAGCACAGCAAGCACAGGCAGCAAGCACAGGCAGCAAGCACAGGCAGCAAGGACAGGCAGCACAGCAAGCACAGGCAGCAAGCACAGGCAGCACAGCAAGCACAGGCAGCAAGCACAGGCTGCACAGCAAGCACTGGCAGCACAGCAAGCACAGGCAGCACAGCACAGGCAGCACAGCAAGCACATGCAGCAAGCACAGGCAGCAAACACAGGCAGCACAGCAAGCACAGGCAGCAAGCACAGGCAGCAAGCACAGGCAGCAAGCACAGGCAGCACAGCAAGCACAGGCAGCAAGCACAGGCAGCACAGGAAGCACAGGCAGCAAGCACAGGCAGCACAGCAAGCACAGGCAGCACACCAAGTACAGGCAGCAAGCACAGGCAGCACAGCAAGCAGAGGCAGCACACCAAGCACAGGCAGCACAGCAAGCACAACAAGCACAGGCAGCACAGCAAGCACAGGCAGCAAGCACAGGCAGCACAGCAAGCACAGGCAGCAAGCACAGGCAGCAAGCACAGGCAGCAAGCACAGGCAGCACAGGCAGCACAGCAAGCACAGGCAGCACAGGCAGCAAGCACAGACAGCACAGCAAGCACAGGCAGCACAGCAAGCACAGGCAGCAAGCACAGGCAGCAAGCACAGGCAGCAAGGACAGGCAGCACAGCAAGCACAGGCAGCAAGCACAGGCAGCACAGCAAGCACAGGCAGCAAGCACAGGCTGCACAGCAAGCACTGGCAGCACAGCAAGCACAGGCAGCACAGCACAGGCAGCACAGCAAGCACATGCAGCAAGCACAGGCAGCAAACACAGGCAGCACAGCAAGCACAGGCAGCACAGCAATCACAGGCAGCAAGCACAGGCAGCAAGCACAGGCAGCACAGCAAGCACAGGCAGCAAGCACAGGCAGCACACCAAGCACAGGCAGCAAGCACAGGCAGCAAGCACAGGCAGCACAGCAAGCACAGGCAGCAAGCAAGCACAGGCAGCACACCAAGCACAGGCAGCACAGGCAGCACAGCAAGCACAGGCAGCACAGCAAGCACAGGCAGCAAGCAAGCACAGGCAGCACACCAAGCACAGGCAGCACAGCAAGCACAGGCAGCACAGGCAGCACAGCAAGCACAGGCAGCACAGCAAGCACAGGCAGCAAGCACAGGCAACACAGCAAGCACAGGCAACAAGCACAGGCAGCACAGCAAGCACAGGCAGCACACCAAGTACAGGCAGCAAGCACAGGCAGCACAGCAAGCAGAGGCAGCACACCAAGCACAGGGAGCAAGCACAGGCAGCAAGCACAGGCAGCACAGCAAGCACAGGCAGCAAGCACAGGTAGCACAGCAAGCACAGGCAGCAAGCACAGGTAGCACAGCAAGCACAGGCAGCACAGCAAGCACAGGCAGCAAGCACAGGCAGCACAGCAAGCACAGGCAGCAAGCACAGGCAGCACAGCACAGGTAGCACACCAAACACAGGCAGCACAGCAAGCACAGGCAGCAAGCACAGGCAGCAAGCACAGGCAGCAAACACAGGCAGCACAGCAAGCACAGGCAGCAAGCACAGGCAGCACAGCAAGCACAGGCAGCAAGCACAGGCAGCACAGCAAGCACAGGCAGCACACCAAGTACAGGCAGCAAGCACAGGCAGCACAGCAAGCAGAGGCAGCACACAAAGCACAGGCAGCACAGCAAGCACAGGCAGCACAGCAAACACAGGCAGCACAGCAAGCACAGGCAGCAAGCACAGGCAGCAAGCACAGGTAGCACAGCAAGCACAGGCAGCACAGAAAGCACAGGCAGCAAGCACAGGCAGTAAACACAGGCAGCACAGCAAGCACAGGCAGCAAGCACAGGCAGCACAGCAAACACAGGCAGCACAGCAAGCACAGGCAGCAAGCACAGGCAGCACAGCAAACACAGGCAGCAAGCACAGGCAGAACAGCAAGCACAGGCAGCAAGCACAGGCAGCACAGGCAGCACAGCGAGCACAGGCAGCACAGCAAGCACAGGCAGCAAGCACAGGCAGCACAGCAAGTACAGGCAGCAAGCACAGGCAGCACAGCAAGCACAGGCAGCAAGCACAGGCAGCACAGCAAGCACAGGCAGCAAGCACAGGCAGCACAGCAATCACAGGCAGCAAGGACAGGCAGCAAGCACAGGCAGCACAGCAAGGACAGGCAGCAAGCAAGCACAGGCAGCACACCAAGCACAGGCAGCACAGGCAGCACAGCAAGCACAGGCAGCACAGGCAGCACAGCAAGCACAGGCAGCAAGCACAGGCAGCACAGCAAGCACAGGCAGCACAGCAAGCACAGGCAGCAAGCACAGGCAGCACAGCAAGTAGAGGCAGCAAGCACAGGCAGCACAGCAATCACAGGCAGCAAGCACAGGCAGCAAACACAGGCAGCCCAGCAAGCACAGGCAGCACAGCAAGCACAGGCAGCAAGCACAGGCAGCACAGCAAACACAGGCAGCAAGCACAGGCAGCACAGGCAGCACAGCGAGTACAGGCAGCACAGCAAGCACAGACAGCAAGCACAGGCAGCACAGCAAGCACAGGCAGCAAGCACAGGCAGCACAGCAAGCACAGGCAGCAAGCACAGGCAGCACAGGCAGCACAGCAAGCACAGGCAGCACAGGCAGCAAGCACAGACAGCACAGCAAGCACAGGCAGCACAGCAAGCACAGGCAGCAAGCACAGGCAGCAAGGACAGGCAGCACAGCAAGCACAGGCAGCAAGCACAGGCAGCACAGCAAGCACAGGCAGCAAGCACAGGCAGCACAGCAAGCACAGGCAGCAAGCACAGGCAGCACAGGAAGCACAGGCAGCAAGCACAGGCAGCACAGCAAGCACAGGCAGCACACCAAGTACAGGCAGCAAGCACAGGCAGCACAGCAAGCAGAGGCAGCACACCAAGCACAGGCAGCACAGCAAGCACAGGCAGCACAGCAAACACAGGCAGCACAGCAAGCACAGGCAGCAAGCACAGGCAGCAAGCACAGGCAGCACAGCAAGCACAGGCAGCAAGCACAGGCAGCACAGCAAGCACAGGCAGCAAGCATAGGCAACACAGCAAGCACAGGCAGCAAACACAGGCAGCACAGCAAGCACAGGTAGCACAGCAAGCACAGGCAGCACAGCAAGCACAGGCAGCAAGCACAGGCATGTTAGAAACCCGCAAAATAGCTCGACGAGATGTGTTCGTTTTAGCGATTCTGGGGGAAGTGCAGAGGGGTCAAGCTCCGTTCTCTTTCCAACAGGCAAAGCCTGCTCCGATCGTCGGCGAGATTCACTCTCGCATTTGTATACAATGCTTACTCTTACTGAGGCGCAGGTCAATGCACCGGCCGCCGAGGTAAACATATGATCCGCGACTCTCGGCGCCTCCAAAAACAGGTGACACAGCAACGCACTGTCGTATGCCACTGTCGAATTACCGCGTGTTATGGGCGAAATCAAATGCATCGCTAATAGGCAGCACAGCAAGCACAGGCAGCAAGCACAGGCAGCACAGCAAGCACAGGCAGCAAGCACAGGCAGCACAGCAAGCACTGGCAGCACAGCAAGCACAGCAAGCACTGGCAGCACAGCAAGCACAGGCAGCACAGCACAGGCAGCACATCAAGCACATGCAGCAAGCACAGGCAGCAAACACAGGCAGCACAGCAAGCACAGGCAGCAAGCACAGGCAGCACAGCAAGCACAGGCAGCAAGCACAGGTAGCACAGCAAGCACAGGCAGCACAGCAAGCACAGGCAGCAAGCACAGGCAGCAAGCACAGGCAGCAAACACAGGCAGCACAGCAAGCACAGGCAGCAAGCACAGGCAGCACAGCAAGCACAGGCAGCACAGCAAACACAGGCAGCACAGCAAACACAGGCAGCACAGCAAGCACAGGCAGCAAGCACAGGTAGCACAGCAAGCACAGGCAGCACAGCAAGCACAGGCAGCAAGCACAGGCAGCACAGCAAACACAGGCAGCACAGCAAGCACAGGCAGCAAGCACAGGCAGCAAAGCAAGCACAGGCAGCACAGCAAACACAGGCAGCACAGCAAGCACAGGCAGCAAGCACAGGTAGCACAGGTAGCACAGGCAGCACAGCAAGCACAGGCAGCAAGCACAGGCAGCAAACACAGGCAGCACAGCAAGCACCGGCAGCACAGCAAGCACAGGCAGCAAGCACAGGCAGCACAGGCAGCACAGCAAACACAGGCAGCACAGCAAGCACAGGTAGCAAACACAGGCAGCACAGCAAGCACAGGCAGCAAGCACAGGCAGCAAGCACAGTCAGCACAGCAAGCACAGGCAGCAAGCAAGCACAGGCAGCACACCAAGCACAGGCAGCACAGCAAGCACAGGCAGCAGAGGCAGCACAGCAAGCACAGGCAGCAAGCACAGGCAGCACAGCAAGCACAGGCAGCAAGCACAGGCAGCAGAGGAAGCACAGGTAGCACAGCAAGCACAGGCAGCACAACAAGCACAGGCGGCACAGGCAGCAAGCACAGGCAGCAAGCACAGGCAGCAAGCACAGGCAGCAAGCACAGGCAGCACAGCAAGTACAGGCAGCAAGCACAGGCAGCACAGCAAGCACAGGCAGCAAGCACAGGCAGCACAGCAAGCACAGGCAGCAAGCACAGGAAGCACAGCAAGCACAGGCAGCAAGCACAGCAAGCACAGGCAGCACAGGCAGCACAGCAAGCACAGGCAGCAAGCACAGGCAGCACAGCAAGCACAGCCAGCACAGCAAGCACAGGCAGCAAGCACAGGCAGCACAGCAAGTAGAGGCAGCAAGCACAGGCAGCACAGCAATCACAGGCAGCAAGCACAGGCAGCAAACACAGGCAGCCCAGCAAGCACAGGCAGCACAGCAAGCACAGGCAGCAAGCACAGGCAGCACAGCAAACACAGGCAGCAAGCACAGGCAGCACAGGCAGCACAGCGAGTACAGGCAGCACAGCAAGCACAGACAGCAAGCACAGGCAGCACAGCAAGCACAGGCAGCAAGCACAGGCAGCACAGCAAGCACAGGCAGCAAGCACAGGCAGCACAGGCAGCACAGCAAGCACAGGCAGCACAGGCAGCAAGCACAGGCAGCACAGGCAGCACAGCGAGTACAGGCAGCACAGCAAGCACAGACAGCAAGCACAGGCAGCACAGCAAGCACAGGCAGCAAGCACAGGCAGCACAGCAAGCACAGGCAGCAAGCACAGGCAGCACAGGCAGCACAGCAAGCACAGGCAGCACAGGCAGCAAGCACAGACAGCACAGCAAGCACAGGCAGCACAGCAAGCACAGGCATCAAGCACAGGCAGCAAGGACAGGCAGCACAGCAAGCACAGGCAGCAAGCACAGGCAGCACAGCAAGCACAGGCAGCAAGCACAGGCAGCACAGCAAGCACAGGCAGCAAGCACAGGAAGCACAGGCAGCAAGCACAGGCAGCACAGCAAGCACAGGCAGCACACCAAGTACAGGCAGCAAGCACAGGCAGCACAGCAAGCAGAGGCAGCACACCAAGCACAGGCAGCACAGCAAGCACAGGCAGCACAGCAAACACAGGCAGCACAGCAAGCACAGGCAGCAAGCACAGGCAGCACAGCAAGCACAGGCAGCAAGCACAGGCAGCACAGCAAGCACAGGCAGCAAGCACAGGCAGCACAGCAATCACAGGCAGCAAGCACGGGCAGCAAGCACAGGCAGCAAGCAAGCACAGGCAGCACAGCAAGCACAGGCAGCAAGCACAGGCAGCACAGCAAGCACAGACAGCAAGCACAGGCAGCACAGCAAGCACAGGCAGCACAGGCAGCAAGCACAGGCAGCACACCAAGCACAGGCAGCAAGCACATGCAGCACAGCAAGCACAGGCAGCAAGCACAGGCAGCACAGGCAGCACAGCAAGCACAGGCAGCACAGGCAGCAAGCACAGACAGCACAGCAAGCACAGGCAGCACAGCAAGCACAGGCAGCAAGCACAGGCAGCAAGCACAGGCAGCAAGGACAGGCAGCACAGCAAGCACAGGCAGCAAGCACAGGCTGCACAGCAAGCACTGGCAGCACAGCAAGCACAGGCAGCACAGCACAGGCAGCACAGCAAGCACAGGCAGCAAGCACAGGCAGCAAAAACAGGCAGCAAACACAGGCAGCACAGCAAGCACAGGCAGCAAGCACAGGCAGCACAGCAAGCACAGGCAGCACAGCAAACACAGGCAGCACAGCAAGCACAGGCAGCAAGCACAGGTAGCACAGCAAGCACAGGCAGCACAGCAAGCACAGGCAGCAAGCACAGGCAGCAAGCACAGGCAGCAAGCTCAGGCAGCACAGGCAGCACAGGCAGCACAGCGAGCACAGGCAGCACAGCAAGCACAGGCAGCAAGCACAGGCAGCACAGCAAGCACAGGCAGCAAGCACAGGCAGCAAGCACAGGCAGCACAGTAAGCACAGGCAGCAAGCAAGCACAGGCAGCACACCAAGCACAGGCAGCACAGGCAGCACAGCAAGCACAGGCAGCAAGCACAGGCAGCACAGCAAGCACAGGCAGCAAGCATAGGCAACACAGCAAGCACAGGCAGCAAACACAGGCAGCACAGCAAGCACAGGCAGCAAGCACAGGCAGCAAGCACAGTCAGCACAGCAAGCACAGGCAGCAAGCAAGCACAGGCAGCACACCAAGCACAGGCAGCACAGCAAGCACAGGCAGCAGAGGCAGCACAGCAAGCACAGGCAGCAAGCACAGGCAGCACAGCAAGCACAGGCAGCAAGCACAGGCAGCAGAGGAAGCACAGGTAGCACAGCAAGCACAGGCAGCACAACAAGCACAGGCGGCACAGGCAGCAAGCACAGGCAGCAAGCACAGGCAGCACAGCAAGCACAGGCAGCACAGCAAGCACAGGCAGCAAGCAGAGGCAGCAAGCACAGGCAGCACAGCAAGCACAGGCAGCAAGCACAGACAGCACAGCAAGCACAGGCAGCAAGCACAGGCAGCACAGCAAGCACAGGCAGCAAGCAGAGGCAGCAAGCACAGGCAGCACAGGCAGCACAGCAAGCACAGGCAGCAAGCAGAGGCAGCAAGCACAGGTAGCACAGGCAGCAAGCACAGGCAGCAAGCACAGACAGCACAGCACAGGCAGCACAGGCAGCACAGCGAGTACAGGCAGCACAGCAAGCACAGGCAGCAAGCACAGGCAGCACAGCAAGTAGAGGCAGCAAGCACAGGCAGCACAGCAAGCACAGGCAGCACAGCAAGCACAGGCAGCAAGCACAGGCAGCAAACACAGGCAGCACAGCAAGCACAGGCAGCACAGCAAGCACAGGCAGCAAGCACAGGCAGCACAGCAAGCACAGGCAGCACAGCACAGGTAGCACAGAAAGCACAGGCAGCACAGCAAGCACAGGCAGCAAGCACAGGCAGCACAGCAAACACAGGCAGCAAGCACAGGCAGCAAAGCAAGCACAGGCAGCACAGCAAACACAGGCAGCACAGCAAGCACAGGCAGCAAGCACAGGTAGCACAGGCAGCACAGCAAGCACAGGCAGCAAGCACAGGCAGCACAGCAAGCACAGGCAGCACAGCAAACACAGGCAGCACAGCAAGCACAGGCAGCACAGCAAGCACAGGCAGCAAGCACAGGCAGCAAGCACAGGCAGCACAGCAAGCACAGGCAGCAAGCACAGGTAGCACAGCAAGCACAGGCAGCACAGCAAGCGCAGGCAGCAAGCACAGGCAGCAAACACAGGCAGCAAACACAGGCAGCACAGCAAGCACAGGCAGCACAGCAAGCACAGGCAGCAAGCACAGGCAGCACAGCAAGCACAGGCAGCAAGCACAGGCAGCACAGCACAGGTAGCACACCAAACACAGGCAGCACAGCAAGCACAGGCAGCAAGCACAGGCAGCAAGCACAGGCAGCAAACACAGGCAGCACAGCAAGCACAGGCAGCAAGCACAGGCAGCACAGCAAGCACAGGCAGCACAGCAAACACAGGCAGAACAGCAAGCACAGGTAGCAAGCACAGGTAGCACAGCAAGCACAGGCAGCACAGCAAGCACAGGCAGCAAGCACAGGCAGCACAGCAAACACAGGCAGCACAGCAAGCACAGGCAGCACAGCAAACACAGGCAGCACAGCAAGCACAGGCAGCAAGCACAGGCAGCGGGCACAGGCAGCAAGCACAGGCAGCACAGGCAGCACAGCGAGTACAGGCAGCACAGCAAGCACAGGCAGCAAGCACAGGCAGCACAGCAAGTAGAGGCAGCAAGCACAGGCAGCACAGCAAGCACAGGCGGCAAGCACAGGCAGCAAACACAGGCAGCACAGCAAGCACAGGCAGCACAGCAAGCACAGGCAGCAAGCACAGGCAGCACAGCAAGCACAGGCAGCAAGCACAGGCAGCACAGCAAACACAGGCAGCACAGCAAGCACAGGCAGCACAGCAAACACAGGCAGCACAGCAAGCACAGGCAGCAAGCACAGGCAGCAAACACAGGCAGCACAGCAAGCACAGGCAGCACAGCAAGCACAGGCAGCAAGCACAGGCAGCACAGCAAGCACAGGCAGCAAGCACAGGCAGCAAGCACAGGCAGCAAACACAGGCAGCACAGCAAGCACAGGCAGCAAGCACAGGCAGCACAGCAAGCACAGGCAGCACAGCACACACAGGCAGCACAGCAAGCACAGGCAGCAAGCACAGGTAGCACAGCAAGCACAGGCAGCACAGCAAGCACAGGCAGCAAGCACAGGCAGCACAGCAAACACAGGCAGCACAGCAAGCACAGGCAGCAAGCACAGGCAGCAAGCTCAGGCAGCACAGGCAGCACAGGCAGCACAGCGAGCACAGGCAGCACAGCAAGCACAGGCAGCAAGCACAGGCAGCACAGCAAGCACAGGCAGCAAGCACAGGCAGCAAGTACAGGCAGCACAGTAAGCACAGGCAGCAAGCAAGCACAGGCAGCACACCAAGCACAGGCAGCACAGGCAGCACAGCAAGCACAGGCAGCAAGCACAGGCAGCACAGCAAGCACAGGCAGCAAGCATAGGCAACACAGCAAGCACAGGCAGCAAACACAGGCAGCACAGCAAGCACAGGTAGCACAGCAAGCACAGGCAGCACAGCAAGCACAGGCAGCAAGCACAGGCATGTTAGAAACCCGCAAAATAGCTCGACGAGATGTGTTCGTTTTAGCGATTCTGGGGGAAGTGCAGAGGGGTCAAGCTCCGTTCTCTTTCCAACAGGCAAAGCCTGCTCCGATCGTCGGCGAGATTCACTCTCGCATTTGTATACAATGCTTACTCTTACTGAGGCGCAGGTCAATGCACCGGCCGCCGAGGTAAACATATGATCCGCGACTCTCGGCGCCTCCAAAAACAGGTGACACAGCAACGCACTGTCGTATGCCACTGTCGAATTACCGCGTGTTATGGGCGAAATCAAATGCATCGCTAATAGGCAGCACAGCAAGCACAGGCAGCAAGCACAGGCAGCACAGCAAGCACAGGCAGCAAGCACAGGCAGCACAGCAAGCACTGGCAGCACAGCAAGCACAGCAAGCACTGGCAGCACAGCAAGCACAGGCAGCACAGCACAGGCAGCACATCAAGCACATGCAGCAAGCACAGGCAGCAAACACAGGCAGCACAGCAAGCACAGGCAGCAAGCACAGGCAGCACAGCAAGCACAGGCAGCAAGCACAGGTAGCACAGCAAGCACAGGCAGCACAGCAAGCACAGGCAGCAAGCACAGGCAGCAAGCACAGGCAGCAAACACAGGCAGCACAGCAAGCACAGGCAGCAAGCACAGGCAGCACAGCAAGCACAGGCAGCACAGCAAACACAGGCAGCACAGCAAACACAGGCAGCACAGCAAGCACAGGCAGCAAGCACAGGTAGCACAGCAAGCACAGGCAGCACAGCAAGCACAGGCAGCAAGCACAGGCAGCACAGCAAACACAGGCAGCACATCAAGCACAGGCAGCAAGCACAGGCAGCAAAGCAAGCACAGGCAGCACAGCAAACACAGGCAGCACAGCAAGCACAGGCAGCAAGCACAGGTAGCACAGGTAGCACAGGCAGCACAGCAAGCACAGGCAGCAAGCACAGGCAGCAAACACAGGCAGCACAGCAAGCACCGGCAGCACAGCAAGCACAGGCAGCAAGCACAGGCAGCACAGGCAGCACAGCAAACACAGGCAGCACAGCAAGCACAGGT
The DNA here is from genome assembly GCA_963942575.1 of Priocnemis perturbator. Lineage (NCBI taxonomy): Eukaryota > Metazoa > Arthropoda > Insecta > Hymenoptera > Pompilidae > Priocnemis > Priocnemis perturbator. Next base: position 734,686 of record CAWWDK010000169.1, read on the forward strand.
AGCAAACACAGGCAGCACAGCAAGCACAGGCAGCAAGCACAGGCAGCAAGCACAGTCAGCACAGCAAGCACAGGCAGCAAGCAAGCACAGGCAGCACACCAAGCACAGGCAGCACAGCAAGCACAGGCAGCAGAGGCAGCACAGCAAGCACAGGCAGCAAGCACAGGCAGCACAGCAAGCACAGGCAGCAAGCACAGGCAGCAGAGGAAGCACAGGTAGCACAGCAAGCACAGGCAGCACAACAAGCACAGGCGGCACAGGCAGCAAGCACAGGCAGCAAGCACAGGCAGCAAGCACAGGCAGCAAGCACAGGCAGCACAGCAAGTACAGGCAGCAAGCACAGGCAGCACAGCAAGCACAGGCAGCAAGCACAGGCAGCACAGCAAGCACAGGCAGCAAGCACAGGAAGCACAGCAAGCACAGGCAGCAAGCACAGGCAGCACAGGCAGCACAGCAAGCACAGGCAGCAAGCACAGGCAGCACAGCAAGCACAGCCAGCACAGCAAGCACAGGCAGCAAGCACAGGCAGCACAGCAAGTAGAGGCAGCAAGCACAGGCAGCACAGCAATCACAGGCAGCAAGCACAGGCAGCAAACACAGGCAGCCCAGCAAGCACAGGCAGCACAGCAAGCACAGGCAGCAAGCACAGGCAGCACAGCAAACACAGGCAGCAAGCACAGGCAGCACAGGCAGCACAGCGAGTACAGGCAGCACAGCAAGCACAGACAGCAAGCACAGGCAGCACAGCAAGCACAGGCAGCAAGCACAGGCAGCACAGCAAGCACAGGCAGCAAGCACAGGCAGCACAGGCAGCACAGCAAGCACAGGCAGCACAGGCAGCACAGCGAGTACAGGCAGCACAGCAAGCACAGACAGCAAGCACAGGCAGCACAGCAAGCACAGGCAGCAAGCACAGGCAGCACAGCAAGCACAGGCAGCAAGCACAGGCAGCACAGGCAGCACAGCAAGCACAGGCAGCACAGGCAGCAAGCACAGACAGCACAGCAAGCACAGGCAGCACAGCAAGCACAGGCATCAAGCACAGGCAGCAAGGACAGGCAGCACAGCAAGCACAGGCAGCAAGCACAGGCAGCACAGCAAGCACAGGCAGCAAGCACAGGCAGCACAGCAAGCACAGGCAGCAAGCACAGGAAGCACAGGCAGCAAGCACAGGCAGCACAGCAAGCACAGGCAGCACACCAAGTACAGGCAGCAAGCACAGGCAGCACAGCAAGCAGAGGCAGCACACCAAGCACAGGCAGCACAGCAAGCACAGGCAGCACAGCAAACACAGGCAGCACAGCAAGCACAGGCAGCAAGCACAGGCAGCACAGCAAGCACAGGCAGCAAGCACAGGCAGCAAGCACAGGCAGCACAGCAAGCACAGGCAGCAAGCACAGGCAGCACAGCAATCACAGGCAGCAAGCACGGGCAGCAAGCACAGGCAGCAAGCAAGCACAGGCAGCACAGCAAGCACAGGCAGCAAGCACAGGCAGCACAGCAAGCACAGACAGCAAGCACAGGCAGCACAGCAAGCACAGGCAGCACAGGCAGCAAGCACAGGCAGCACACCAAGCACAGGCAGCAAGCACATGCAGCACAGCAAGCACAGGCAGCAAGCACAGGCAGCACAGGCAGCACAGCAAGCACAGGCAGCACAGGCAGCAAGCACAGACAGCACAGCAAGCACAGGCAGCACAGCAAGCACAGGCAGCAAGCACAGGCAGCAAGCACAGGCAGCAAGGACAGGCAGCACAGCAAGCACAGGCAGCAAGCACAGGCTGCACAGCAAGCACTGGCAGCACAGCAAGCACAGGCAGCACAGCACAGGCAGCACAGCAAGCACAGGCAGCAAGCACAGGCAGCAAAAACAGGCAGCAAACACAGGCAGCACAGCAAGCACAGGCAGCAAGCACAGGCAGCACAGCAAGCACAGGCAGCACAGCAAACACAGGCAGCACAGCAAGCACAGGCAGCAAGCACAGGTAGCACAGCAAGCACAGGCAGCACAGCAAGCACAGGCAGCAAGCACAGGCAGCAAGCACAGGCAGCAAGCTCAGGCAGCACAGGCAGCACAGGCAGCACAGCGAGCACAGGCAGCACAGCAAGCACAGGCAGCAAGCACAGGCAGCACAGCAAGCACAGGCAGCAAGCACAGGCAGCAAGCACAGGCAGCACAGTAAGCACAGGCAGCAAGCAAGCACAGGCAGCACACCAAGCACAGGCAGCACAGGCAGCACAGCAAGCACAGGCAGCAAGCACAGGCAGCACAGCAAGCACAGGCAGCAAGCATAGGCAACACAGCAAGCACAGGCAGCAAACACAGGCAGCACAGCAAGCACAGGCAGCAAGCACAGGCAGCAAGCACAGTCAGCACAGCAAGCACAGGCAGCAAGCAAGCACAGGCAGCACACCAAGCACAGGCAGCACAGCAAGCACAGGCAGCAGAGGCAGCACAGCAAGCACAGGCAGCAAGCACAGGCAGCACAGCAAGCACAGGCAGCAAGCACAGGCAGCAGAGGAAGCACAGGTAGCACAGCAAGCACAGGCAGCACAACAAGCACAGGCGGCACAGGCAGCAAGCACAGGCAGCAAGCACAGGCAGCACAGCAAGCACAGGCAGCACAGCAAGCACAGGCAGCAAGCAGAGGCAGCAAGCACAGGCAGCACAGCAAGCACAGGCAGCAAGCACAGACAGCACAGCAAGCACAGGCAGCAAGCACAGGCAGCACAGCAAGCACAGGCAGCAAGCAGAGGCAGCAAGCACAGGCAGCACAGGCAGCACAGCAAGCACAGGCAGCAAGCAGAGGCAGCAAGCACAGGTAGCACAGGCAGCAAGCACAGGCAGCAAGCACAGACAGCACAGCAAAGGCAGCACAGGCAGCACAGCGAGTACAGGCAGCACAGCAAGCACAGGCAGCAAGCACAGGCAGCACAGCAAGTAGAGGCAGCAAGCACAGGCAGCACAGCAAGCACAGGCAGCACAGCGAGCACAGGCAGCAAGCACAGGCAGCAAACACAGGCAGCACAGCAAGCACAGGCAGCACAGGCAGCAAGCACAGGCAGCACAGCAAGCACAGGCAGCACAGCAAGCACAGGCAGCAAGCACAGGCAGCAAGCACAGGCAGCAAACACAGGCAGCACAGCAAGCACAGGCAGCAAGCACAGGCAGCACAGCAAGCACAGGCAGCACAGCAAGCACAGGCAGCACAGCAAACACAGGCAGCACAGCAAGCACAGGCAGCAAGCACAGGTAGCACAGCAAGCACAGGCAGCACAGCAAGCACAGGCAGCAAGCACAGGCAGCACAACAAACACAGGCAGCACAGCAAACACAGGCAGCACAGCAAGAACAGGTAGCAAACACAGGCAGCACAGCAAGCACAGGCAGCAAGAACCGGCAGCAAGCACAGTCAGCACAGCAAGCACAGGCAGCAAGCACAGGCAGCACAGCAAGCACAGGCAGCACAGCAAGCACAGGCAGCAAGCACAGGCAGCAAGCACAGGTAGCACAGCAAGCACAGGCAGCACAGCAAGCACAGGCAGCAAGCACAGGCAGCACAGCAAGCACAGGCAGCACAGCAAACACAGGCAGCACAGCAAGCACAGGCAGCAAGCAGAGGCAGCAAGCACAGGCAGCACAGGCAGCAAGCACAGACAGCACAGCAAGCACAGGCAGCAAGCACAGGCAGCACAGCAAGCACAGGCAGCAAGCACAGGCAGCACAGCAAGCACAGGCAGCACAGCAAGCACAGGCAGCAAGCAGAGGCAGCAAGCACAGGCAGCACAGGCAGCACAGCAAGCACAGGCAGCAAGCAGAGGCAGCAAGCACAGGCAGCACAGCAAGCACAGGTAGCAAGCACAGACAGCACAGCAAGCACAGGCAGCAAGCACAGGCAGCACAGCAAGCACAGGCAGAAAGCACAGGCAGCACAGCAAGCACAGACAGCAAGCACAGGCAGCAAGCACAGGCATGTTAGAAACCTGCAAAATAGCTCGACGAGATGTGTTCGTTTTAGCGATTCTGGGGGAAGTGCAGAGGGGTCAAGCTCCGTCCTCTTTCCAACAGGCAAAGCCTGCTCCGATCGTCGGCGAGATTCACTCTCGCATTTGTATACAATGCTTACTCTTACTCAGACGCAGGTCAATGCACCGGGCGCCGAGGTAAACATATTATCCGCGACTCTCGGCGCCTCCAAAAACAGGTGACACAGCAACGCACTGTCGTGTGCCACTATCGAATTACCGCGTGTTATGGGCGAAATCAAATGCATCGCTAACAGGCAGCACAGCAAGCACAGGCAGCAAGCACAGGCAGCACAGCAAGCACAGGCAGCAAGCACAGGCAGCACAGGAAGCACAGCAAGCACAGGCAGCACACCAAGTACAGGCAGCAAGCACAGGCAGCACAGCAAGCAGAGGCAGCACACCAAGCACAGGCAGCACAGCAAGCACAGGCAGCACAGCAAACACAGGCAGCACAGCAAGCACAGGCAGCAAGCACAGGCAGCAAGCACAGGTAGCACAGCAAGCACAGGCAGCACAGCAAGCACAGGCAGCAAGCACAGGCAGCAAGCACAGGCAGCACAGCAAGCACAGGCAGCAAGCACAGGCAGCACAGGCAGCACAGCGAGCACAGGCAGCACAGCAAGCACAGGCAGCAAGCACAGGCAGCGCAGCAAGCACAGGCAGCAAGCACAGACAGCACAGGCAGCACAGCGAGCACAGGCAGCAAGCACAGGCAGCACAGCAAGCACAGGCAGCACAGCAAGCACAGGCAGCTTGCACGGGCAGCATAGCAAGCACAGGCAGCAAGCACAGGCAGCACAGCAGGCACAGGCAGCACGCACAGGCAGCACAGCAAGCACAGGCAGCAAGCACAGGCAGCAGAGCAAGCACAGGCAGCACAGCAAGTGCAGCAAGCACAGGCAGCACAGCAAGCAGAGGCAGCAAGCACAGGCAGCACAGCAAGCACAGGCAGCAAGCACAGGCAGCACAGCAAGCACAGGCAGCAAGCACAGGCAGCACAGCAAGCACAGGTAGCACAGGCAGCAAGCACAGGCAGCAAGCACAGACAGCACAGCACAGGCAGCAAGCACAGGCAGCAAGCACAGGCAGCAAGCACAGGCAGCAAGCACAGGCAGCACAGGCAGCACAGCAAGCACAGGCAGCAAGCACAGACAGCACAGCAAGCACAGGCAGCACAGCAAACACAGGCAGCAAGCACAGGCAGCACAGCAAGCACAGGCAGCAAGCACAGGCAGCACAGCAAGAACAGACAGCAAGCACAGGCAGCACAGGCAGCAAGCACAGGCAGCACACCAAGCACAGGCAGCACAGCAAGCACAGCAAGCACAGGCAGCACAGCAAGCACAACAAGCACAGGCAGCACAGCAAGCACAGGCAGCAAGCACAGGCAGCACAGCAAGCACAGGCAGCAAGCACAGGCAGCACAGGCAGCACAGCAAGCACAGGCAGCACAGGCAGCAAGCACAGACAGCACAGCAAGCACAGGCAGCACAGCAAGCACAGGCAGCAAGCACAGGCAGCAAGCACAGGCAGCAAGGACAGGCAGCACAGCAAGCACAGGCAGCAAGCACAGGCAGCACAGCAAGCACAGGCAGCACAGCAAGCACAGGCAGCAAGCACAGGCAGCACAGCAAGCACTGGCAGCACAGCAAGCACAGGCAGCACAGCACAGGCAGCACAGCAAGCACATGCAGCAAGCACAGGCAGCAAACACAGGCAGCACAGCAAGCACAGGCAGCAAGCACAGGCAGCACAGCAAGCACAGGCAGCAAGCACAGGTAGCACAGCAAGCACAGGCAGCACAGCAAGCACAGGCAGTAAGCACAGGCAGCAAGCACAGGCAGCAAACACAGGCAGCACAGCAAGCACAGGCAGCAAGCACAGGCAGCACAGCAAGCACAGGCAGCACAGCAAACACAGGCAGCACAGCAAACACAGGCAGCACAGCAAGCACAGGCAGCAAGCACAGGTAGCACAGCAAGCACAGGCAGCACAGCAAGCACAGGCAGCAAGCACAGGCAGCACAGCAAACACAGGCAGCACAGCAAGCACAGGCAGCAAGCACAGGCAGCAAAGCAAGCACAGGCAGCACAGCAAACACAGGCAGCACAGCAAGCACAGGCAGCAAGCACAGGTAGCACATGCAGCACAGCAAGCACAGGCAGCAAGCACAGGCAGCAAACACAGGCAGCACAGCAAGCACAGGCAGCAAGCACAGGCAGCACAGCAAGCACAGGCAGCACAGCAAACACAGGCAGCACAGCAAGCACAGGTAGCAAACACAGGCAGCACAGCAAGCACAGGCAGCAAGCACAGGCAGCAAGCACAGTCAGCACAGCAAGCACAGGCAGCAAGCAAGCACAGGCAGCACACCAAGCACAGGCAGCACAGCAAGCACAGGCAGCAGAGGCAGCACAGCAAGCACAGGCAGCAAGCACAGGCAGCACAGCAAGCACAGGCAGCAAGCACAGGCAGCAGAGGAAGCACAGGTAGCACAGCAAGCACAGGCAGCACAACAAGCACAGGCGGCACAGGCAGCAAGCACAGGCAGCAAGCACAGGCAGCACAGCAAGCACAGGCAGCAAGCAGAGGCAGCAAGCACAGGCAGCACAGCAAGCGCAGGCAGCAAGCACAGGCAGCAAACACAGGCAGCAAACACAGGCAGCACAGCAAGCACAGGCAGCAAGCACAGGCAGCACAGCAAGCACAGGCAGCACAGCAAGCACAGGCAGCAAGCACAGGCAGCACAGCAAGCACAGGCAGCAAGCACAGGCAGCACAGCATGCACAGGCAGCACAGCAAGCGCAGGCAGCAAGCACAGGCAGCAAACACAGGCAGCACAGCAAGCACAGGCAGCAAGCACAGGCAGCACAGCAAACACAGGCAGCACAGCAAGCACAGGCAGCAAGCACAGGCAGCACGGCAAACACAGGCAGCACAGCAAGCCCAGGCAGCAAGCACAGGCAGAACAGCAAGCACAGGCAGCAAGCACAGGCAGCACAGCGAGTACAGGCAGCACAGCAAGCACAGGCAGCACAGCAAGTAGAGGCAGCAAGCACAGGCAGCACAGCAGGCACAGGCAGCACAGCAAGCACAGGCAGCAAACACAGGCAGCACAGCAAGCACAGGCAGCATGCACAGGTAGCACGGCAAGCACAGGCAGCACAGCAAACACAGGCAGCACAGCAAGCACAGGTAGCACAGCAAGCACAGGCAGCAAGCACAGGCAGCAAACACAGGCAGCACAGCAAGCACAGGCAGCAGAGCAAGCACAGGCAGCAAGCACAGGCAGCACAGCAAGCACAGGCAGCACAGCAAATACAGGCAGCACAGCAAGCTCAGGCAGCAAGCACAGGTAGCACAGAAAGCACAGGCAGCACAGCAAGCACAGGCAGCAAGCACAGGCAGCACAGCAAACACAGGCAGCAAGCACAGGTAGCACAGGCAGCACAGCAAGCACAGGCAGCGGGCACAGGCAGCAAGCACAGGCAGCACAGGCAGCACAGCGAGTACAGGCAGCACAGCAAGCACAGGCAGCAAGCACAGGTAGCACACCAAACACAGGCAGCACAGCAACCACAGGCAGCAAGCACAGGCAGCAAGCACAGGCAGCAAACACAGGCAGCACAGCAAGCACAGGCAGCAAGCACAGGCAGCACAGCAAGCACAGGCAGCAAGCACAGGCAGCAAACACAGGCAGCACAGCAAGCACAGGCAGCAAGCACAGGCAGCACAGCAAACACAGGCAGCACAGCAAGCACAGGTAGCAAGCACAGGTAGCACAGCAAGCACAGGCAGCACAGCAAGCACAGGCAGCAAGCACAGCAAGCACAGGCAGCAAGCACAGGCAGCAAAGCAAGCACAGGCAGCACAGCAAACACAGGCAGCACAGCAAGCACAGGCAGCAAGCACAGGTAGCACAGGCAGCACAGCAAGCACAGGCAGCAAGCACAGGTAGCACAGGCAGCACAGCAAGCACAGGCAGCGGGCACAGGCAGCAAGCACAGGCAGCACAGGCAGCACAGCGAGTACAGGCAGCACAGCAAGCACAGGCAGCACAGCAAGTAGAGGCAGCAAGCACAGGCAGCACAGCAAGCACAGGCAGCAAGCACAGGCAGCAAACACAGGCAGCACAGCAAGCACAGGCAGCAAGCACAGGCAGCACAGCAAGCACAGGCAGCAAGCACAGGCAGCAAGCACAGGCAGCAAACACAGGCAGCACAGCAAGCACAGGCAGCAAGCACAGGCAGCACAGCAAGCACAGGCAGCACACCAAGCACAGGCAGCACAGCAAGCACAGGCAGCACAGGCAGCACAGCAAGCAGAGGCAGCAAGCACAGGCAGCACAGCAAGCACAGGCAGCAAGCACAGGCATGTTAGAAACCCGCAAAATAGCTCGACGAGATGTGTTGGTTTTAGCGACTCTGGGGGAAGTGCAGAGGGGTCAAGCTCCGTCCTCTTTCCAACAGGCAAAGCCTGCTCCGATCTTCGGCGAGATTCACTCTCGCATTTGTTTAGAATGCTTACTCTTACTGAGACGCAGGTCAATGCACCGGCCTCCGAGTTTATGAAACTTGTAGAGAATGCTCGTGTCGCCAATCGAGAGCACTCCTGCAAGTTTGAAGATGATCGTACGGTCGGTTCAGATTTCTCGATGAACTTACATGCAGCTACGAAGGGACTTGGTCGGTAAGCGGAAATTCGGATGATGACAATTTGTGTCTAACTCCCCTTCCAGCCGTAAGAAGTATATGAAACTTGTAGAGAATGCTCGTGTCGCCAATCGAGAGCACTCCTGCAAGTTTGAAGAAGATCGTACGGTCGGTTCGCATTTCTCGATGAACTTAAATACAGCTACGACGGGAATTGGTCGCTGAGCGGAAACTGCGTTGTAGATGACAATTATTGTCTAACTCCCCTTCCAGCCATACGAAGTTTATGAAACTTGTACAGCATGCTCGTGTCGCCAATCGAGAGCACTCCAGCAAGTTTGAAGAAGATCGTACGGTCGGTTCGCATTTCTCGATGAACTTATATACAGCTACGACGGGACTTGGTCGCTGAGCGGAAACTGCGTTGCAGATAACAGTTTGTGTCTAACACCCCTTCCAGCCGTACGAAGTTTATGAAACTTGTACAGAATGCTCGTGTCGCCAATCGAGAGCACTCCTGTAAGTTTGAAGATGATCGTACGGTCGGTTCAGATTTCTCGATGAACTTACATGCAGCTACAAAGGAACTTGGTCGCTGAGCGGAAATTCGGATGATGACAATTTTTTTAAACTCCGCTTCCAGCCGTACGAAGTTTATGAAACTTGTACAGAATGCTCGTGTCGCCTATCGAGAGCACTCCTACAAGTTTGAAGATGTTCGTACGGTCGGTTAACATTTCTCGATGAACTTACATACAGCTACGACGGGACTTGGTCGCTGAGCGGAAACTGCGTTGTAGATGACAATTTGTGTCTAACTCCCCTTCCAGCCGTACGAAGTTTATGAAACTTGTAGAGAATGCTCGTGTCGCCAATCGAGAGCACTCCTGCAAGTTTGAAGATGATCGTACGGTCGGTTCAGATTTCTCGATGAACTTACACGTAGCTACGAAGGGACTTGGTCGCTGAGCGGAAATTCGGATGATGACAATTTTTTTCAAACTCCGCTTCCAGCCGTACGAAGTTTATGAAACTTGTAGACAATGCTCGTGTCGCCAATCGAGAGCACTCCTGCAAGTTTGAAGAAGATCGTACGGCCGGTTCGCATTTCTCGATGAACTTACATACAGCTACGACGGGACTTGGTCGCTGAGCGGAAACTTTGTTGTAGATGACAATTTGTGTCTAACTCCCCTTCCAGCCGTACGAAGTTTATGAAACTTGTAGAGAATGCTCGTGTCGCCAATCGAGAGCACTCCTGCAAGTTTCAAGAAGATCGTACGGTCGGTTCACATTTCTCGATGAACGTACATACATCTACGACGGAACTTAGTCGCTGAAGGGGAACTATCCAGTACTGCGTTGTAGATGACAATTTGTGTCTAACTCCCCTTCCAGCCGTACGAAGTTTATGAAATTTGTACAGAATGCTCGTGTCACCTATCGAGAGCACTCCTGCAAGTTTGAAGATGATCGTACGGTCGGTTCAGATTTCTCGATGAACTTATATGCAGCTACGAAGGGACTTGGTCGCTGAGCGGAAATTCGGATGATGACAATATGTGTCTAACTCCGCTTCCAGCCGTACGAAGATTATGAAACTTGTACTGCATGCTCGTGTCGTCAATCGAGAGCACTCCTGCAAGTTTGAAGAAGATCGAACGGTCGGTTCGCATTTCTCGATGAACTTACAAACAGCCACGACGGGACTTGGTCGCTGAGAGGAAACTGCATTGTAGATGACAATTTTTGTCTAACTCCCCTTCAAGCCGTACGAAGTTTATGAAACTCGTAGAGAATGCTCGTGTCGCCAATCGGGAACACTGCTGCAAGTTTGTAGAAGATCGTACGGTCGGTTCACATTTCTCGATGAACTTACATACACCTACGACGGGACTTATTCGCTGAACGGGAACTGTCCAGTACTGCGTTGTAGATGACAATTTGTGTCTAACGCCCGTTCCAACCGTACGAAGTTTATGAAACTTGTACAGAATGCTCGTGTCGCCAATCGAGAGCACTCCTGCAAGTTTGAAGATGATCGTACGGTCGGTTCAGATTTCTCGATGATCTTACATGCAGCTACAAATGGACTTGGTCGCTGAGCGGAAATTCGGATGATGACAATTTTTTTCAAAATCCGCTTCCAGCCTTAAGAAGTTTATGAAACTTGTACAGCATGCTCGTGTCGTCAATCGAGAGCAATCCTGCACGTTTGAAGAAGATCGTACGGTCGGTTCACATTTCACGATGAACGTACATACAGCTACGACGGGACTTGGTCGCTGATCGGAAACTGCGTTGTAGATGACAATTTTTGTCTAACTCCCCTTCCAGCCATACGCAGTTTATGAAACTTGTACAGAATGCTCGTGGCAGCAATCGAGAGCACTCCTGCAAGTTTGAAGATGATCGTACGGTCGGTTCAGATTTCTCGATGAACTTACATGCAGCTACGAAGTGACTTGGTCGCTGAGCGGAAACTGCGTTGTAGATGACAATTTGTGTCTAACTCCCCTTCCAGCCATGCGAAGTTTATGAAACTTATAGAGAATGCTCGTGTCGCCAATCGAGAGCACTCCTGCAAGTTTGAAGATGATCGTACGGTCGGTTCAGATTTCTCGATGAACTTACATGCAGCTACGAAGGGACTTGGTCGGTAAGCGGAAATTCGGATGATGACAATTTGTGTCTAACTCCCCTTCCAGCCGTAAGAAGTATATGAAACTTGTAGAGAATGCTCGTGTCGCCAATCGAGAGCACTCCTGCAAGTTTGAAGAAGATCGTACGGTCGGTTCGCATTTCTCGATGAACTTACATACAGCTACGACGGGACTTGGTCGCTGTCGGAAACTGCGTTGTAGATGACAATTTGTGTCTAACTCCCCTTCCAGCCGTACGAAGTTTATGAAACTTGTAGAGAATGCTCGTGTCGCCAATCGAGAGCACTCCTGCATGTTTAAAGAAGATCGTACGGTCGGTTCGCATTTCTCGATGAACTTACATACACCTACGACGGGACTTATTCGCTGAACGGGAACTATCCAGTACTGCGTTGTAGATGGCAATTTGTGTCTAACTCCCCTTCCAACCGTACGATGTTTATGAAACTTGTAGAGAATGCTCGTGTCGCCAATCGAGAGCACTCCTGCATGTTTAAAGAAGATCGTACGGTCGGTTCGCATTTCTCGATGAACTTACATACACCTACGACGGGACTTATTCGCTGAACGGGAACTATCCAGTACTGCGTTGTAGATGGCAATTTGTGTCTAACTCCCCTTCCAACCGTACGATGTTTATGAAACTTGTAGAGAATGCTCGTGTCGCCAATCGAGAGCACTCCTGCAAGTTTGAAGATGATCGTACGGTCGGTTCGCATTTCTCGATGAACTTACATACAGCTGCGACGGGACTTGGTCGCTGTCGGAAACTGCGTTGTAGATGACAATTTGTGGCTAACACCCCTTCCAGCCGTACGAAGTTTATGAAACTTATACAGAATGCTCGTTTCGCCAATCGAGAGCACTCCTGCAAGTTTGAAGAAGATCGTATGGTCGGTTCACATTTCTCGATGAACGTACATACAGCTACGACGGGACTTGGTCGCTGAGCGGAAACTGCGTTGTAGATGACAATTTTTGTCTAACTCCCCTTCCAGCCATACGAAGTTTATGAAACTTGTACAGAATGCTCGTGTCAGCAATCGAGAGCACTCCTGCAAGTTTGAAGATGATCGTACGGTCGGTTCAGATTTCTCGATGAACTTACATGCAGCTACGAAGGGACTTGGTCGGTAAGCGGAAATTCGGATGATGACAATTTGTGTCTAACTCCCCTTCCAGCCGTAAGAAGTATATGAAACTTGTAGAGAATGCTCGTGTCGCCAATCGAGAGCACTCCTGCAAGTTTGAAGAAGATCGTACGGTCGGTTCGCATTTCTCGATGAACTTACATACAGCTACGACGGGACTTGGTCGCTGTCGGAAACTGCGTTGTAGATGACAATTTGTGTCTAACTCCCCTTCCAGCCGTGCGAAGTTTATGAAACTTATAGAGAATGCTCGTGTCGCCAATCGAGAGCACTCCTGCAAGTTTGAAGATGATCGTACGGTCGGTTCAGATTTCTCGATGAACTTACATGCAGCTACGAAGTGACTTGGTCGCTGAGCGGAAATTCGGATGATGACAATTTTTTTAAACTCCGCTTCCACCCGTACGAAGTTTATGAAACTTGTACAGCATGCTCGTGTCGTCAATCGAGAGCACTCCTGCACGTTTGAAGAAGATCGTTCGGTCGGTTCGCATTTCTCGATGAACTTACATACAGCTACGACGGGACTTGGTCGCTGAGCGGAAACTGCGTTGTAGATGACAATTTGTGTCTAACACCCCTTCCAGCCTTACGAAGTTTATGAAACTTGTACAGAATGCTCGTGTCGCCTATCGAGAGCACTCCTACAAGTTTGAAGATGTTCGTACTGTCGGTTAACATTTCTCGATGAACTTACATACAGCTACGACGGGACTTGGTCGCTGAGCGGAAACTGCGTTGTAGATGACTATTTGTGTCTAACTCCCCTTCCAGCCATACGAAGTTTATGAAACTTGTAGAGAATGCTCGTGTCGCCAATCGAGAGCACTCCTGCAAGTTTAAAGAAGATCGTACGGTCGGTTAACATTTCTCGATGAACTTACATGCACCTACGACGGGACTTAGTCGCTGAACGGGAACTATCCAGTACTGCGTTGTAGATGACAATTTGTGTCTAACTCCCCTTCCAGCCGTACGAAGTTTATGAAACTTGTAGAGAATGCTCGTGTCGCCAATCGAGAGCACTCCGGTAAGTTTGAAGAAGATCGTACGGTCGGTTCAGATTTCTCGATGAACTTACATGCAGCTACAAAGGGACTTGGTCGCTGAGCGGAAATTCGGATGATGACAATTTTTTTCAAAATCCGCTTCCAGCTGTACGAAGTTTATGAAACTTGTACAGCATGCTCGTGTCGTCAATCGAGAGCACTCCTGCAAGTTTGAAGAAGATCGAACGCTCGGTTCGCATTTCTCAAAGAACTTACATACAGCTACGACGGGACTTGGTCGCTGAGCGGAAACTGCGTTGTAGATGACAATTTGTGTCTAACTCCCCTTCCTGCCATGCGAAGTTTATGAAACTTATAGAGAATGCTCATGTCGCCAATCGAGAGCACTCCTGCAAGTTTGAAGATGATCGTACGGTCGGTTCAGATTTCTCGATGAACTTACATGCAGCTACGACGGGACTTAGTCGCTGAACGGGAACTATCCAGTACTGCGTTGTAGATGACAATTTGTGTCTAACTCCCCTTCCAGCCGTACGAAGTTTATGAAACTTGTAGAGAATGCTCGTGTCGCCAATCGAGAGCACTCCTGCAAGTTTGAAGATGATCGTACGGTCGGTTCAGATTTCTCGATGAACTTATATGCAGCTACAAAGGGACTTGGTCGCTGAGCGGAAATTCGGATGATGACAATTTTTTTCAAAATCCGCTTCCAGCCGTACGAAGTTTATGAAACTTGTACAGCATGCTCGTGTCGTCAATCGAGAGCACTCCTGCAAGTTTGAAGAAGATCGAACGCTCGGTTCGCATTTCTCAAAGAACTTACATACAGCTACGACGGGACTTGGTCGCTGAGCGGAAACTGCGTTGTAGATGACAATTATTGTCTAACTCCCCTTCCAGCCATACGAAGTTTATGAAACTTGTACAGCATGCTCGTGTCGCCAATCGAGAGCACTCCTGCAAGTTTGAAGAAGATCGTACGGTCGGTTCGCATTTCTCGATGAACTTATATACAGCTACGACGGGACTTGGTCGCTGAGCGGAAACTGCGTTGCAGATGACAATTTGCGTCTAACACCCCTTCCAGCCGTACGAAGTTTATGAAACTTGTAGAGAATGCTCGTGTCGCCAATCGAGAGCACTCCTGCATGTTTAAAGAAGATCGTACGGTCGGTTCGCATTTCTCGATGAACTTACATACACCTACGACGGGACTTATTCGCTGAACGGGAACTATCCAGTACTGCGTTGTAGATGGCAATTTGTGTCTAACTCCCCTTCCAACCGTACGATGTTTATGAAACTTGTAGAGAATGCTCGTGTCGCCAATCGAGAGCACTCCTGCAAGTTTGAAGATGATCGTACGGTCGGTTCAGATTTCTCGATGAACTTACATGCAGCTACGAAGTGACTTGGTCGCTGAGCGGAAATTCGGATGATGACAATTTTTTTAAACTCCGCTTCCAGCCGTACGAAGTTTATGAAACTTGTACAGCATGCTCGTGTCGTCAATCGAGAGCACTCCTGCACGTTTGAAGAAGATCGTTCGGTCGGTTCGCATTTCTCGATGAACTTACATGCAGCTACAAAGGGACTTGGTCGCTGAGCGGAAACTGCGTTGTAGATGACAATTTGTGCCTAACACCCCTTCCAGCCTTACGAAGTTTATGAAACTTGTACAGAATGCTCGTGTCGCCTATCGAGAGCACTCCTGCAAGTTTGAAGAAGATCGTACGGTCGGTTCGCATTTCTCGATGAACTTACATACAGCTACGACGGGACTTGGTCGCTGTCGGAAACTGCGTTGTAGATGACAATTTGTGTCTAACTCCCCTTCCAGCCGTACGAAGTTTATGAAACTTGTAGAGAATGCTCGTGTCGCCAATCGAGAGCACTCCGGCAAGTTTGAAGAAGATCGTACGGTCGGTTCAGATTTCTCGATGAACTTACATGCAGCTACAAAGGGACTTGGTCGCTGAGCGGAAATTCGGATGATGACAATTTTTTTCAAAATCCGCTTCCAGCCGTACGAAGTTTATGAAACTTGTACAGCATGCTCGTGTCGTCAATCGAGAGCACTCCTGCAAGTTTGAAGAAGATCGAACGCTCGGTTCGCATTTCTCAAAGAACTTACATACAGCTACGACGGGACTTGGTCGCTGAGCGGAAACTGCGTTGTAGATGACAATTTGTGTCTAACTCCCCTTCCAGCCATGCGAAGTTTATGAAACTTATAGAGAATGCTCGTGTCGCCAATCGAGAGCACTCCTGCAAGTTTGAAGATGATCGTACGGTCGGTTCAGATTTCTCGATGAACTTACATGCAGCTACGAAGGGACTTGGTCGGTAAGCGGAAATTCGGATGATGACAATTTGTGTCTAACTCCCCTTCCAGCCGTAAGAAGTATATGAAACTTGTAGAGAATGCTCGTGTCGCCAATCGAGAGCACTCCTGCAAGTTTGAAGAAGATCGTACGGTCGGTTCGCATTTCTCGATGAACTTAAATACAGCTACGACGGGACTTGGTCGCTGAGCGGAAACTGCGTTGTAGATGACAATTATTGTCTAACTCCCCTTCCAGCCATACGAAGTCTATGAAACTTGTACAGCATGCTCGTGTCGCCAATCGAGAGCACTCCTGCAAGTTTGAAGAAGATCGTACGGTCGGTTCGCATTTCTCGATGAACTTATATACAGCTACGACGGGACTTGGTCGCTGAGCGGAAACTGCGTTGCAGATGACAATTTGTGTCTAACACCCCTTCCAGCCGTACGAAGTTTATGAAACTTGTACAGAATGCTCGTGTCGCCAATCGAGAGCACTCCTGTAAGTTTGAAGATGATCGTACGGTCGGTTCAGATTTCTCGATGAACTTACATGCAGCTACAAAGGAACTTGGTCGCTGAGCGGAAATTCGGATGATGACAATTTTTTTAAACTCCGCTTCCAGCCGTACGAAGTTTATGAAACTTGTACAGAATGCTCGTGTCGCCTATCGAGAGCACTCCTACAAGATTGAAGATGTTCGTACGGTCGGTTAACATTTCTCGATGAACTTACATACAGCTACGACGGGACTTGGTCGCTGAGCGGAAACTGCGTTGTAGATGACAATTTGTGTCTAACTCCACTTCCAGCCGTACGAAGTTTATGAAACTTGTAGAGAATGCTCGTGTCGCCAATCGAGAGCACTCCTGCAAGTTTGAAGAAGATCGTACGGTCGGTTCGCATTTCTTGATGAACTTACATACAGCTACGACGGGACTTGGTCGCTGTCGGAAACTGCGTTGTAGATGACAATTTGTGTCTAACTCCCCTTCCAGCCATACGAAGTTTATGAAACTTGTAGAGAATGCTCGTGTCGCCAATCGAGAGCACTCCGGCAAGTTTGAAGAAGATCGTACGGTCGGTTCAGATTTCTCGATGAACTTACATGCAGCTACAAAGGGACTTGGTCGCTGAGCGGAAATTCGGATGATGACAATTTTTTTCAAAATCCGCTTCCAGCCGTACGAAGTTTATGAAACTTGTACAGCATGCTCGTGTCGTCAATCGAGAGCACTCCTGCAAGTTTGAAGAAGATCGAACGCTCGGTTCGCATTTCTCAAAGAACTTACATACAGCTACGACGGGACTTGGTCGCTGAGCGGAAACTGCGTTGTAGATGACAATTTGTGTCTAACTCCCCTTCCAGCCATGCGAAGTTTATGAAACTTATAGAGAATGCTCGTGTCGCCAATCGAGAGCACTCCTGCAAGTTTGAAGATGATCGTACGGTCGGTTCAGATTTCTCGATGAACTTACATGCAGCTACGAAGGGACTTGGTCGGTAAGCGGAAATTCGGATGATGACAATTTGTGTCTAACTCCCCTTCCAGCCGTAAGAAGTATATGAAACTTGTAGAGAATGCTCGTGTCGCCAATCGAGAGCACTCCTGCAAGTTTGAAGAAGATCGTACGGTCGGTTCGCATTTCTCGATGAACTTAAATACAGCTACGACGGGACTTGGTCGCTGAGCGGAAACTGCGTTGTAGATGACAATTATTGTCTAACTCCCCTTCCAGCCATACGAAGTCTATGAAACTTGTACAGCATGCTCGTGTCGCCAATCGAGAGCACTCCTGCAAGTTTGAAGAAGATCGTACGGTCGGTTCGCATTTCTCGATGAACTTATATACAGCTACGACGGGACTTGGTCGCTGAGCGGAAACTGCGTTGCAGATGACAATTTGTGTCTAACACCCCTTCCAGCCGTACGAAGTTTATGAAACTTGTACAGAATGCTCGTGTCGCCAATCGAGAGCACTCCTGTAAGTTTGAAGATGATCGTACGGTCGGTTCAGATTTCTCGATGAACTTACATGCAGCTACAAAGGAACTTGGTCGCTGAGCGGAAATTCGGATGATGACAATTTTTTTAAACTCCGCTTCCAGCCGTACGAAGTTTATGAAACTTGTACAGAATGCTCGTGTCGCCTATCGAGAGCACTCCTACAAGATTGAAGATGTTCGTACGGTCGGTTAACATTTCTCGATGAACTTACATACAGCTACGACGGGACTTGGTCGCTGAGCGGAAACTGCGTTGTAGATGACAATTTGTGTCTAACTCCACTTCCAGCCGTACGAAGTTTATGAAACTTGTAGAGAATGCTCGTGTCGCCAATCGAGAGCACTCCTGCAAGTTTGAAGAAGATCGTACGGTCGGTTCGCATTTCTTGATGAACTTACATACAGCTACGACGGGACTTGGTCGCTGTCGGAAACTGCGTTGTAGATGACAATTTGTGTCTAACTCCCCTTCCAGCCATACGAAGTTTATGAAACTTGTAGAGAATGCTCGTGTCGCCAATCGAGAGCACTCCTGCATGTTTGAAGAAGATCGTACGGTCGGTTCGCATTTCTCGATGAACTTACATACACCTACGACGGGTCTTATTCGCTGAACGGGAACTATCCAGTACTGCGTTGTAGATGGCAATTTGTGTCTAACTCCCCTTCCAACCGTACGATGTTTATGAAACTTGTAGAGAATGCTCGTATCGCCAATCGAGAGCACTCCTGCAAGTTTGAAGATGATCGTTCGGTCGGTTCAGATTTCTCGATGAACTTACATGCAGCTACGACGGGACTTGGTCGCTGAGCGGAAACTGCGTTGTAGATGACAATTTTTGTCTAACTCCCCTTCCAGCCGTACGAAGTTTATGAAACTTGTACAGAATGCTCGTGTCAGCAATCGGGAGCACTCCTGCAAGTTTGAAGAAGATCGTACGGGCGGTTCAGATTTCTCGAATGAACTTACATACAGCTACGACGGGACTTGGTCGCTGTCGGAAACTGCGTTGTAGATGACAATTTGTGGCTAACACCCCTTCCAGCCGTACGAAGTTTATGAAACTTGTAGAGAATGCTCGTATCGCCAATCGAGAGCACTCCTGCAAGTTTGAAGATGATCGTACGGTCGGTTCAGATTTCTCGATGAACTTACACGTAGCTACGAAGGGACTTGGTCGCTGAGCGGAAATTCGGATGATGACAATTTTTTTCAAACTCCGCTTCCAGCCGTACGAAGTTTATGAAACTTGTAGACAATGCTCGTATCGCCAATCGAGAGCACTCCTGCAAGTTTGAAGAAGATCGTACGGCCGGTTCGCATTTCTCGATGAACTTACATACAGCTACGACGGGACTTGGTCGCTGAGCGGAAACTTTGTTGTAGATGACAATTTGTGTCTAACTCCCCTTCAAGCCGTACGAAGTTTATGAAACTCGTAGAGAATGCTCGTGTCGCCAATCGGGAACACTGCTGCAAGTTTGAAGAAGATCGTACGGGCGGTTCACCTTTCTCGATGAACGTACATACACCTACGACGGGACTTAGTCGCTGAACGGGAACTATCCAGTACTGCGTTGTAGATGACAATTTGTGTCTAACTCCCCTTCCAGCCGTACGAAGTTTATGAAACTTGTACAGAATGCTCGTCTCGCCAATCGAGAGCACTCCTGCAAGTTTGAAGATGATCGTACGGTCGGTTCAGATTTCTCGATGAACTTACATGCAGCTACGAAGGGACTTGGTCGCTGAGCGGAAATTCGGAGGATGACAATTTGTGTCTAACTCCGCTTCCAGCCGTACGAAGTTTATGAAACTTGTACTGAATGCTCGTGTCGTCAATCGAGAGCACTCCTGCAAGTTTGAAGAAGATCGTACGGTCGGTTCGCATTTCTCGATGAACTTACAAACAGCCACGACGGGACTTGGTCGCTGAGAGGAAACTGCACTGTAGATGACAATTTTTGTCTAACTCCCCTTCAAGCCGTACGAAGTTTATGAAACTCGTAGAGAATGCTCGTGTCGCCAATCGGGAACACTGCTGCAAGTTTGTAGAAGATCGTACGGTCGGTTCACATTTCTCGATGAACTTACATACACCTACGACGGGACTTATTCGCTGAACGGGAACTGTCCAGTACTGCGTTGTAGATGACAATTTGTGTCTAACGCCCCTTCCAACCGTACGAAGTTTATGAAACTTGTACAGAATGCTCGTGCCGCCAATCGAGAGCACTCCTGCAAGTTTGAAGATGATCGTACGGTCGGTTCAGATTTCTCGATGAACTTACATGCAGCTACAAATGGACTTGGTCGCTGAGCGGAAATTCGGATGATGACAATTTTTTTCAAAATCCGTTTCCAGCCGTACGAAGTTTATGAAACTTGTACAGAATGCTCGTTTCGCCAATCGAGAGCACTCCTGCAAGTTTGAAGATGATCGTACGGTCGGTTCAGATTTCTCGATGAACTTACATACAGCTACGACGGGACTTCGTCGCTGAGCGGAAACTGCGTTGTAGATGACAATTTTTGTCTAACTCCCCTTACAGCCATACGAAGTTTAAGAAACTTGTACAGAATGCTCGTGTCAGCAATCGAGAGCACTCCTGCAAGTTTGAAGATGATCGTCAGGTCGGTTCAGATTTCTCGATGAACTTACATGCAGCTACGAAGGGACTTGGTCGCTGAGCGGAAATTCGGAGGATGACAATATGTGTCTAACTCCGCTTCCAGCCGTACGAAGTTTATGAAACTTGTACTGCATGCTCGTGTCGTCAATCGAGAGCACTCCTGCAAGTTTGAAGAAGATCGTACGGTCGGTTCGCATTTCTCGATGAACTTACAATCAGCCACGACGGGACTTGGTCGCTGAGAGGAAACTGCATTGTAGATGACAATTTTTGTCTAACTCCCCTTCAAGCCGTACGAAGTTTATGAAACTCGTAGAGAATGCTCGTGTCGCCTATCGGGAACACTGCTGCAAGTTTGTAGAAGATCGTACGGTCGGTTCACATTTCTCGATGAACTTACATACACCTACGACGGGACTTATTGGCTGAACGGGAACTATCCAGTACTGCGTTGTAGATGACAATTTGTGTCTAACGCCCCTTCCAACCGTACGAAGTTTATGAAACTTGTACAGAATGCTCGTGTCGCCAATCGAGAGCACTCCTGCAAGTTTGAAGATGATCGTACGGTCGGTTCAGATTTCTCGATGAACTTACATGCAGCTACAAATGGACTTGGTCGCTGAGCGGAAATTCGGATGATGACAATTTTTTTCAAAATCCTCTTCCAGCCTTAAGAAGTTTATGAAACTTGTACAGCATGCTCGTGTCGTCAATCGAGAGCAATCCTGCACGTTTGAAGAAGATCGTACGGTCGGTTCACATTTCTCGATGAACGTACATACAGCTACGACGGGACTTGGTCGCTGAGCGGAAACTGCGTTGTAGATGACAATTTTTGTCTAACTCCCCTTCCAGCCATACGAAGTTTATGAAACTTGTACAGAATGCTCGTGTCAGCAATCGAGAGCACTCCTGCAAGTTTGAAGATGATCGTACGGTCGGTTCAGATTTCTCGATGAACTTACATGCAGCTACGAAGTGACTTGGTCGCTGAGCGGAAACTGCGTTGTAGATGACAATTTTTGTCTAACTCCCCTTCCAGCCATACGAAGTTTATGAAACTTGTACAGAATGCTCGTGTCAGCAATCGAGAGCACTCCTGCAAGTTTGAAGATGATCGTACGGTCGGTTCAGATTTCTCGATGAACTTACATGCAGCTACGAAGGGACTTGGTCGCTGAGCGGAAATTCGGATGATGACAATATGTGTCTAACTCCGCTTCCAGCCGTACGAAGTTTACGAAACTTGTACTGCATGCTCGTGTCGTCAATCGAGAGCACTCCTGCAAGTTTGAAGAAGATCGTACGGTCGGTTCGCATTTCTCGATGAACTTACAAACAGCCACGACGGGACTTGGTCGCTGAGAGGAAAATGCATTGTAGATGACAATTTTTGTCTAACTCCCCTTCAAGCCGTACGAAGTTTATGAAACTCGTAGAGAATGCTCGTGTCGCCAATCGGGAACACTGCTGCAAGTTTGAAGAAGATCGTACGGTCGGTTCATATTTCTCGATGAACTTACATACACCTACGACGGGACTTATTCACTGAACGGGAACTATCCAGTACTGCGTTGTAGATGACAATTTGTGTCTAACGCCCCTTCCAACCGTACGAAGTTTATGAAACTTGTACAGAATGCTCGTGTCGCCAATCGAGAGCACTCCTGCAAGTTTGAAGATGATCGTCAGGTCGGTTCAGATTTCTCGATGAACTTACATGCAGCTACGAAGGGACTTGGTCGCAGAGCGGAAATTCGGAGGATGACAATATGTGTCTAACTCCGCTTCCAGCCGTACGAAGTTTATGAAACTTGTACTGCATGCTCGTGTCGTCAATCGAGAGCACTCCTGCAAGTTTGAAGAAGATCGTACGGTCGGTTCGCATTTCTCGATGAACTTACAAACAGCCACGACGGGACTTGGTCGCTGAGAGGAAAATGCATTGTAGATGACAATTTTTGTCTAACTCCCCTTCCAGCCATACGAAGTTTATGAAACTTGTACAGAATGCTCGTGTCAGCAATCGAGAGCACTCCTGCAAGTTTGAAGATGATCGTACGGTCGGTTCAGATTTCTCGATGAACTTACATGCAGCTACGAAGTGACTTGGTCGCTGAGCGGAAACTGCGTTGTAGATGACAATTTTTGTCTAACTCCCCTTCCAGCCATACGAAGTTTATGAAACTTGTACAGAATGCTCGTGTCAGCAATCGAGAGCACTCCTGCAAGTTTGAAGATGATCGTACGGTCGGTTCAGATTTCTCGATGAACTTACATGCAGCTACGAAGGGACTTGGTCGCTGAGCGGAAATTCGGATGATGACAATATGTGTCTAACTCCGCTTCCAGCCGTACGAAGTTTACGAAACTTGTACTGCATGCTCGTGTCGTCAATCGAGAGCACTCCTGCAAGTTTGAAGAAGATCGTACGGTCGGTTCGCATTTCTCGATGAACTTACAAACAGCCACGACGGGACTTGGTCGCTGAGAGGAAAATGCATTGTAGATGACAATTTTTGTCTAACTCCCCTTCAAGCCGTACGAAGTTTATGAAACTCGTAGAGAATGCTCGTGTCGCCAATCGGGAACACTGCTGCAAGTTTGAAGAAGATCGTACGGTCGGTTCATATTTCTCGATGAACTTACATACACCTACGACGGGACTTATTCACTGAACGGGAACTATCCAGTACTGCGTTGTAGATGACAATTTGTGTCTAACGCCCCTTCCAACCGTACGAAGTTTATGAAACTTGTACAGAATGCTCGTGTCGCCAATCGAGAGCACTCCTGCAAGTTTGAAGATGATCGTCAGGTCGGTTCAGATTTCTCGATGAACTTACATGCAGCTACGAAGGGACTTGGTCGCAGAGCGGAAATTCGGAGGATGACAATATGTGTCTAACTCCGCTTCCAGCCGTACGAAGTTTATGAAACTTGTACTGCATGCTCGTGTCGTCAATCGAGAGCACTCCTGCATGTTTGAAGAAGATCGTACGGTCGGTTCGCATTTCTCGATGAACTTACAAACAGCCACGACGGGACTTGGTCGCTGAGAGGAAAATGCATTGTAGATGACAATTTGTGTCTAACGCCCCTTCCAACTGTACGAAGTTTATGAAACTTGTACAGAATGCTCGTGTCGCCAATCGAGAGCACTCCTGCAAGTTTGAAGATGATCGTACGGTCGGTTCAGATTTCTCGATGAACTTACATGCAGCTACAAATGGACTTGGTCGCTGAGCGGAAATTCGGATGATGACAATTTTTTTCAAAATCCGCTTCCAGCCTTAAGAAGTTTATGAAACTTGTACAGCATGCTCGTGTCGTCAATCGAGAGCAATCCTGCACGTTTGAAGAAGATCGTACGGTCGGTTCACATTTCTCGATGAACGTACATACAGCTACGACGGGACTTGGTCGCTGAGCGGAAACTGCGTTGTAGATGACAATTTTTGTCTAACTCCGCTTCCAGCCGTACGAAGTTTACGAAACTTGTACTGCATGCTCGTGTCGTCAATCGAGAGCACTCCTGCAAGTTTGAAGAAGATCGTACGGTCGGTTCGCATTTCTCGATGAACTTACAAACAGCCACGACGGGACTTGGTCGCTGAGAGGAAAATGCATTGTAGATGACAATTTTTGTCTAACTCCCCTTCAAGCCGTACGAAGTTTATGAAACTCGTAGAGAATGCTCGTGCCGCCAATCGGGAACACTGCTGCAAGTTTGAAGAAAATCGTACGGTCGGTTCATATTTCTCGATGAACTTACATACACCTACGACGGGACTTATTCACTGAACGGGAACTATCCAGTACTGCGTTGTAGATGACAATTTGTGTCTAACGCCCCTTCCAACCGTACGAAGTTTATGAAACTTGTACAGAATGCTCGTGTCGCCAATCGAGAGCACTCCTGCAAGTTTGAAGATGATCGTCAGGTCGGTTCAGATTTCTCGATGAACTTACATGCAGCTACGAAGGGACTTGGTCGCTGAGCGGAAATTCGGAGGATGACAATATGTGTCTAACTCCGCTTCCAGCCGTACGAAGTTTATGAAACTTGTACTGCATGCTCGTGTCGTCAATCGAGAGCACTCCTGCAAGTTTGAAGAAGATCGTACGGTCGGTTCGCATTTCTCGATGAACTTACAATCAGCCACGACGGGACTTGGTCGCTGAGAGGAAACTGCATTGTAGATGACAATTTTTGTCTAACTCCCCTTCAAGCCTTACGAAGTTTATGAAACTCGTAGAGAATGCTCGTGTCGCCAATCGGGAACACTGCTGCAAGTTTGTAGAAGATCATACGGTCGGTTCACATTTCTCGATGAACTTACATACACCTACAACGGGACTTATTGGCTGAACGGGAACTGTCGAGTACTGCGTTGTAGATGACACTTTGTGTCTAACGCCCCTTCCAACCGTACGAAGTTTATGAAACTTGTACAGAATGCTCGTGTCGCCAATCGAGAGCACTCCTGCAAGTTTGAAGATGATCGTACGGTCGGTTCAGATTTCTCGATGAACTTACATGCAGCTACAAAGGGACTTGGTCGCTGAGCGGAAATTCGGATGATGACAATTTTTTTCAAAATCCGCTCCCAGCCGTACGAAGTTTATGAAACTTGTACAGCATGCTCGTGTCGTCAATCGAGAGCAATCCTGCACGTTTGAAGAAGATCGTACGGTCGGTTCACATTTCTCGATGAACGTACATACAGCTACGACGGGACTTGGTCGCTGAGCGGAAACTGCGTTGTAGATGACAATTTTTGTCTAACTCTCCTTCCAGCCATACGAAGTTTATGAAACTTGTACAGAATGCTCGTGTCAGCATTCGAGAGCACTCCTGCAAGTTTGAAGATGATCGTACGGTCGGTTCGCATTTCTCGATGAACTTACAATCAGCCACGACGGGACTTGGTCGCTGAGAGGAAACTGCATTGTAGATGACAATTTTTGTCTAACTCCCCTTCAAGCCTTACGAAGTTTATGAAACTCGTAGAGAATGCTCGTGTCGCCAATCGGGAACACTGCTGCAAGTTTGTAGAAGATCATACGGTCGGTTCACATTTCTCGATGAACTTACATACACCTACAACGGGACTTATTGGCTGAACGGGAACTGTCGAGTACTGCGTTGTAGATGACACTTTGTGTCTAACGCCCCTTCCAACCGTACGAAGTTTATGAAACTTGTACAGAATGCTCGTGTCGCCAATCGAGAGCACTCCTGCAAGTTTGAAGATGATCGTACGGTCGGTTCAGATTTCTCGATGAACTTACATGCAGCTACAAAGGGACTTGGTCGCTGAGCGGAAATTCGGATGATGACAATTTTTTTCAAAATCCGCTCCCAGCCGTACGAAGTTTATGAAACTTGTACAGCATGCTCGTGTCGTCAATCGAGAGCAATCCTGCACGTTTGAAGAAGATCGTACGGTCGGTTCACATTTCTCGATGAACGTACATACAGCTACGACGGGACTTGGTCGCTGAGCGGAAACTGCGTTGTAGATGACAATTTTTGTCTAACTCTCCTTCCAGCCATACGAAGTTTATGAAACTTGTACAGAATGCTCGTGTCAGCATTCGAGAGCACTCCTGCAAGTTTGAAGATGATCGTACGGTCGGTTCAGATTTCTCGATGAACTTACATGCAGCTACGAAGGGAGTTGGTCGCTTAGCGGAAACTGCGTAATAGATGACAATTTGTGTCTAACTCCCCTTCCAGCCGTGCGAAGTTTATGAAACTCATATAGAATGCTCGTGTCGCCAATCGAGAGCACTCCTGCAAGTTTGAAGAAGATCGTACGGTCGGTTCGCATTTCTCGATGAACTTACATACACCTACGACGGGACTTATTCGCTGAACGGGAACTATCCAGTACTGCGTTGTAGATGGCAATTTGTGTCTAACTCCCCTTCCAACCGTACGATGTTTATGAAACTTGTAGAGAATGCTCGTGTCGCCAATCGAGAGCACTCCTGCAAGTTTGAAGATGATCGTACGGTCGGTTCGCATTTCTCGATAAACTTACATACAGCTGCGACGGGACTTGGTCGCTGTCGGAAACTGCGTTGTAGATGACAATTTGTGTCTAACTCCCCTTCCAGCCGTACGAAGTTTATGAAACTTATACAGAATGCTCGTTTCGCCAATCGAGAGCACTCCTGCAAGTTTGAAGAAGATCGTACGGTCTGTTCACATTTCTCGATGAACTTACATGCAGCTACAAAGGGACTTGGTCGCTGAGCGGAAATTCGGATGATGACAATTTGTGTCTAACTCCGCTTCCAGCCGTACGAAGTTTATGAAACTTGTAGAGAATGCTCGTGTCGCCAATCGAGAGCACTCCTGCAAGTTTGAAGAAGATCGTACGGTCGGTTCGCATTTCTCGATGAACTTACATACAGCTACGACGGGACTTGGTCGCTGTCGGAAACTGCGTTGTAGATGACAATTTGTGTCTAACTCCCCTTCCAGCCGTGCGAAGTTTATGAAACTTATAGAGAATGCTCGTGTCGCCAATCGAGAGCACTCCTGCAAGTTTGAAGATGATCGTACGGTCGGTTCAGATTTCTCGATGAACTTACATGCAGCTACGAAGTGACTTGGTCGCTGAGCGGAAACTGCGTGGTAGATGACAATTTGTGTCTAACTCCCCTTCCAGCCGTACGAAGTTTATGAAACTTGTAGAGAATGCTCTTGTCGCCAATCGAGAGGACTCCTGCAAGTTTGAAGAAGATCATACGGTCGGTTCGCATTGCTCGATGAACTTACATACACCTACGACGGGACTTATTCGCTGAACGGGAACTATCCAGTACTGCGTTGTAGATGGCAATTTGTGTCTAACTCCCCTTCCAACCGTACGATGTTTATGAAACTTGTAGATAATGCTCGTGTCGCCAATCGAGAGCACTCCTGCAAGTTTGAAGATGATCGTACGGTCGGTTCGCATTTCTCGATAAACTTACATACAGCTGCGACGGGACTTGGTCGCTGTCGGAAACTGCGTTGTAGATGACAATTTGTGTCTAACTCCCCTTCCAGCCGTACGAAGTTTATGAAACTTATACAGAATGCTCGTTTCGCCAATCGAGAGCACTCCTGCAAGTTTGAAGAAGATCGTACGGTCGGTTCACATTTCTCGATGAACTTACATACACCTACGACGGGACTTATTCGCTGAACGGGAACTATCCAGTACTGCGTTGTAGATGGCAATTTGGGTCTAACTCCCCTTCCAGCCGTACGAAGTTTATGAAACTTGTAGAGAATGATCGTGTCGCCAATCGAGAGCACTCCTGCAAGTGTGAAGATGATCGTACGGTCGGTTCAGATTTCTCGATGAACTTACATGCAGCTACAAAGGGACTTGGTCGCTGAGCGGAAATTCTGATGATGACAATTTGTGTCTAACTCCGCTTCCAGCCGTACGAAGTTTATGAAACTTGTAGAGAATGCTCGTGTCGCCAATCGAGAGCACTCCTGCAAGTTTGAAGAAGATCGTACGGTCGGTTCGCATTTCTCGATGAACTTACATACAGCTGCGACGGGACTTGGTCGCTGTCGGAAACTGCGTTGTAGATGACAATTTGTGTCTAACTCCCCTTCCAGCCGTACGAAGTTTATGAAACTTATACAGAATGCTCGTTTCGCCAATCGAGAGCACTGCTGCAAGTTTCAAGATGATCGTACGGTCGGTTCAGATTTCTCGATGAACTTACATGCAGCTACAAATGGACTTGGTCGCTGAGCGGAAATTCGGATGATGACAATTTTTTTCAAAATCCGCTTCCAGCCTTAAGAAGTTTATGAAACTTGTACAGCATGCTCGTGTCGTCAATCGAGAGCACTCCTGCAAGTTTGAAGAAGATCGAACGCTCGGTTCGCATTTCTCAATGAACTTACATACAGCTACGACGGGACTTGGTCGCTGAGCGGAAACTGCGTTGTAGATGACAATTTGTGTCTAACTCCCCTTCCAGCCATACGAAGTTTATGAAACTTGTACAGAATGCTCGTGTCGCCAATCGAGAGCACTCCTAAAAGCTTGAAGATGATCGTACGCTCGGTTCAAATTCCTCGATGAACTTACATGCAGCTACGAAGGGACTTGGTCGCTGAGCGGAAATTCGGATGATGACAATTTGTGTCTAACTCCCCTTCCAGCCGTAAGAAGTTTATGAAACTTGTACAGCATGCTCGTGTCGTCAATCGAGAGCACGCCTGCACGTTTGAAGAAGATCGTACTGTCGGTTCACATTTCTCGATGAACGTACATACACCTACGACGGGACTTAGTCGCTGAACGGGAACTATCCAGTACTGCGTTGTAGATGACAATTTGTGTCTAACTCCCCTTCCAGCCGTACGAAGTTTATGAAACTTGTACAGAATGCTCGTGTCGTCAATCGAGAGCACTCCTGCAAGTTTGAAGAAGATCGTACGGTCGGTTCGCATTTCTCGATGAACTTACAATCAGCCACGACGGGACTTGGTCGCTGAGAGGAAACTGCATTGTAGATGACAATTTTTGTCTAACTCCCCTTCAAGCCTTACGAAGTTTATGAAACTCGTAGAGAATGCTCGTGTCGCCAATCGGGAACACTGCTGCAAGTTTGTAGAAGATCATACGGTCGGTTCACATTTCTCGATGAACTTACATACACCTACAACGGGACTTATTGGCTGAACGGGAACTGTCGAGTACTGCGTTGTAGATGACACTTTGTGTCTAACGCCCCTTCCAACCGTACGAAGTTTATGAAACTTGTACAGAATGCTCGTGTCGCCAATCGAGAGCACTCCTGCAAGTTTGAAGATGATCGTACGGTCGGTTCAGATTTCTCGATGAACTTACATGCAGCTACAAAGGGACTTGGTCGCTGAGCGGAAATTCGGATGATGACAATTTTTTTCAAAATCCGCTCCCAGCCGTACGAAGTTTATGAAACTTGTACAGCATGCTCGTGTCGTCAATCGAGAGCAATCCTGCACGTTTGAAGAAGATCGTACGGTCGGTTCACATTTCTCGATGAACGTACATACAGCTACGACGGGACTTGGTCGCTGAGCGGAAACTGCGTTGTAGATGACAATTTTTGTCTAACTCTCCTTCCAGCCATACGAAGTTTATGAAACTTGTACAGAATGCTCGTGTCAGCATTCGAGAGCACTCCTGCAAGTTTGAAGATGATCGTACGGTCGGTTCGCATTTCTCGATGAACTTACAATCAGCCACGACGGGACTTGGTCGCTGAGAGGAAACTGCATTGTAGATGACAATTTTTGTCTAACTCCCCTTCAAGCCTTACGAAGTTTATGAAACTCGTAGAGAATGCTCGTGTCGCCAATCGGGAACACTGCTGCAAGTTTGTAGAAGATCATACGGTCGGTTCACATTTCTCGATGAACTTACATACACCTACAACGGGACTTATTGGCTGAACGGGAACTGTCGAGTACTGCGTTGTAGATGACACTTTGTGTCTAACGCCCCTTCCAACCGTACGAAGTTTATGAAACTTGTACAGAATGCTCGTGTCGCCAATCGAGAGCACTCCTGCAAGTTTGAAGATGATCGTACGGTCGGTTCAGATTTCTCGATGAACTTACATGCAGCTACAAAGGGACTTGGTCGCTGAGCGGAAATTCGGATGATGACAATTTTTTTCAAAATCCGCTCCCAGCCGTACGAAGTTTATGAAACTTGTACAGCATGCTCGTGTCGTCAATCGAGAGCAATCCTGCACGTTTGAAGAAGATCGTACGGTCGGTTCACATTTCTCGATGAACGTACATACAGCTACGACGGGACTTGGTCGCTGAGCGGAAACTGCGTTGTAGATGACAATTTTTGTCTAACTCTCCTTCCAGCCATACGAAGTTTATGAAACTTGTACAGAATGCTCGTGTCAGCATTCGAGAGCACTCCTGCAAGTTTGAAGATGATCGTACGGTCGGTTCAGATTTCTCGATGAACTTACATGCAGCTACGAAGGGAGTTGGTCGCTTAGCGGAAACTGCGTAATAGATGACAATTTGTGTCTAACTCCCCTTCCAGCCGTGCGAAGTTTATGAAACTCATATAGAATGCTCGTGTCGCCAATCGAGAGCACTCCTGCAAGTTTGAAGAAGATCGTACGGTCGGTTCGCATTTCTCGATGAACTTACATACACCTACGACGGGACTTATTCGCTGAACGGGAACTATCCAGTACTGCGTTGTAGATGGCAATTTGTGTCTAACTCCCCTTCCAACCGTACGATGTTTATGAAACTTGTAGAGAATGCTCGTGTCGCCAATCGAGAGCACTCCTGCAAGTTTGAAGATGATCGTACGGTCGGTTCGCATTTCTCGATAAACTTACATACAGCTGCGACGGGACTTGGTCGCTGTCGGAAACTGCGTTGTAGATGACAATTTGTGTCTAACTCCCCTTCCAGCCGTACGAAGTTTATGAAACTTATACAGAATGCTCGTTTCGCCAATCGAGAGCACTCCTGCAAGTTTGAAGAAGATCGTACGGTCTGTTCACATTTCTCGATGAACTTACATGCAGCTACAAAGGGACTTGGTCGCTGAGCGGAAATTCGGATGATGACAATTTGTGTCTAACTCCGCTTCCAGCCGTACGAAGTTTATGAAACTTGTAGAGAATGCTCGTGTCGCCAATCGAGAGCACTCCTGCAAGTTTGAAGAAGATCGTACGGTCGGTTCGCATTTCTCGATGAACTTACATACAGCTACGACGGGACTTGGTCGCTGTCGGAAACTGCGTTGTAGATGACAATTTGTGTCTAACTCCCCTTCCAGCCGTGCGAAGTTTATGAAACTTATAGAGAATGCTCGTGTCGCCAATCGAGAGCACTCCTGCAAGTTTGAAGATGATCGTACGGTCGGTTCAGATTTCTCGATGAACTTACATGCAGCTACGAAGTGACTTGGTCGCTGAGCGGAAACTGCGTGGTAGATGACAATTTGTGTCTAACTCCCCTTCCAGCCGTACGAAGTTTATGAAACTTGTAGAGAATGCTCTTGTCGCCAATCGAGAGGACTCCTGCAAGTTTGAAGAAGATCATACGGTCGGTTCGCATTGCTCGATGAACTTACATACACCTACGACGGGACTTATTCGCTGAACGGGAACTATCCAGTACTGCGTTGTAGATGGCAATTTGTGTCTAACTCCCCTTCCAACCGTACGATGTTTATGAAACTTGTAGATAATGCTCGTGTCGCCAATCGAGAGCACTCCTGCAAGTTTGAAGATGATCGTACGGTCGGTTCGCATTTCTCGATAAACTTACATACAGCTGCGACGGGACTTGGTCGCTGTCGGAAACTGCGTTGTAGATGACAATTTGTGTCTAACTCCCCTTCCAGCCGTACGAAGTTTATGAAACTTATACAGAATGCTCGTTTCGCCAATCGAGAGCACTCCTGCAAGTTTGAAGAAGATCGTACGGTCGGTTCACATTTCTCGATGAACTTACATACACCTACGACGGGACTTATTCGCTGAACGGGAACTATCCAGTACTGCGTTGTAGATGGCAATTTGTGTCTAACTCCCCTTCCAGCCGTACGAAGTTTATGAAACTTGTAGAGAATGATCGTGTCGCCAATCGAGAGCACTCCTGCAAGTGTGAAGATGATCGTACGGTCGGTTCAGATTTCTCGATGAACTTACATGCAGCTACAAAGGGACTTGGTCGCTGAGCGGAAATTCTGATGATGACAATTTGTGTCTAACTCCGCTTCCAGCCGTACGAAGTTTATGAAACTTGTAGAGAATGCTCGTGTCGCCAATCGAGAGCACTCCTGCAAGTTTGAAGAAGATCGTACGGTCGGTTCGCATTTCTCGATGAACTTACATACAGCTGCGACGGGACTTGGTCGCTGTCGGAAACTGCGTTGTAGATGACAATTTGTGTCTAACTCCCCTTCCAGCCGTACGAAGTTTATGAAACTTATACAGAATGCTCGTTTCGCCAATCGAGAGCACTGCTGCAAGTTTCAAGATGATCGTACGGTCGGTTCAGATTTCTCGATGAACTTACATGCAGCTACAAATGGACTTGGTCGCTGAGCGGAAATTCGGATGATGACAATTTTTTTCAAAATCCGCTTCCAGCCTTAAGAAGTTTATGAAACTTGTACAGCATGCTCGTGTCGTCAATCGAGAGCACTCCTGCAAGTTTGAAGAAGATCGAACGCTCGGTTCGCATTTCTCAATGAACTTACATACAGCTACGACGGGACTTGGTCGCTGAGCGGAAACTGCGTTGTAGATGACAATTTGTGTCTAACTCCCCTTCCAGCCATACGAAGTTTATGAAACTTGTACAGAATGCTCGTGTCGCCAATCGAGAGCACTCCTAAAAGCTTGAAGATGATCGTACGCTCGGTTCAAATTCCTCGATGAACTTACATGCAGCTACGAAGGGACTTGGTCGCTGAGCGGAAATTCGGATGATGACAATTTGTGTCTAACTCCCCTTCCAGCCGTAAGAAGTTTATGAAACTTGTACAGCATGCTCGTGTCGTCAATCGAGAGCACGCCTGCACGTTTGAAGAAGATCGTACTGTCGGTTCACATTTCTCGATGAACGTACATACACCTACGACGGGACTTAGTCGCTGAACGGGAACTATCCAGTACTGCGTTGTAGATGACAATTTGTGTCTAACTCCCCTTCCAGCCAGACGAAGTTTATGAAACTTGTACAGAATGCTCGTGTCGCCAATCGAGAGCACTCCTGCAAGTTTGAAAATGATCGTACGGTCGGTTCAGATTTCTCGATGAACTTACATACAGCTACGACGGGACTTGGTCGCTGAGCGGAAACTGCGTAATAGATGACAATTTGTGTCTAACTCCCCTTCCAGCCGTGCGAAGTTTATGAAACTTATAGAGAATGCTCGTGTCGCCAATCGAGAGCACTCCTGCAAGTGTGAAGATGATCGTACGGTCGGTTCAGATTTCTCGATGAACTTACATGCAGCTACAAAGGGACTTGGTCGCTGAGCGGAAATTCGGATGATGACAATTTGTGTCTAACTCCGCTTCCAGCCGTACGAAGTTTATGAAACTTGTAGAGAATGCTCGTGTCGCCAATCGAGAGCACTCCTGCAAGTTTGAAGAAGATCGTACGGTCGGTTCGCATTTCTCGATGAACTTACCTACAGCTACGACGGGACTTGGTCGCTGTCGGAAACTGCGTTGTAGATGACAATTTGTGTCTAACTCCCCTTCCAGCCGTGCGAAGTTTATGAAACTTATAGAGAATGCTCGTGTCGCCAATCGAGAGCACTCCTGCAAGTTTGAAGATGACCGTACGGTCGGTTCAGATTTCTCGATGAACTTACATGCAGCTACGAAGTGACTTGGTCGCTGAGCGGAAACTGCGTGGGAGATGACAATTTGTGTCTAACTCCCCTTCCAGCCGTACGAAGTTTATGAAACTTGTAGAGAATGCTCGTGTCGCCAATCGAGAGCACTCCTGCAAGTTTGAAGAAGATCGTACGGTCGGTTCGCATTTCTCTATGAACTTACATACACCTACGACGGGACTTATTCGCTGAACGGGAACTATCCAGTACTGCGTTGTAGATGGCAATTTGTGTCTAACTCCCCTTCCAACCGTACGATGTTTATGAAACTTGTAGAGAATGCTCGTGTCGCCAATCGAGAGCACTCCTGCAAGTTTGAAGATGATCGTACGGTCGGTTCGCAGTTCTCGATGAACTTACATACAGCTGCGACGGGACTTGGTCGCTGTCGGAAACTGCGTTGTAGATGACAATTTGTGTCTAACTCCCCTTCCAGCCGTACGAAGTTTATGAAACTTATACAGAATGCTCGTTTCGCCAATCGAGAGCACTGCTGCAAGTTTGAAGATGATCGTTCGGTCGGTTCAGATTTCTCGATGAACTTACATGCAGCTACGAAGGGACTTGGTCGCTGAGCGGAAATTCGGATGATGACAATTTGTGTCTAACTCCCCTTCCAGCCGTGCGAAGTTTATGAAACTTGTAGAGAATGCTCGTGTCGCCAATCGAGAGCACTCCTGCAAGTTTGAAGAAGATCGTACGGTCGGTTCAGATTTCTCGATGAACTTACATGCAGCTACAAAGGGACTTGGTCGCTGAGCGGAAATTCGGATGATGACAATTTGTGTCTAACTCCGCTTCCAGCCGTACGAAGTTTATGAAACTTGTAGAGAATGCTCGTGTCGCCAATCGAGAGCACTCCTGCAAGTTTGAAGAAGATCGTACGGTCGGTTCGCATTTCTCGATGAACTTACCTACAGCTACGACGGGACTTGGTCGCTGTCGGAAACTGCGTTGTAGATGACAATTTGTGTCTAACTCCCCTTCCAGCCGTGCGAAGTTTATGAAACTTATAGAGAATGCTCGTGTCGCCAATCGAGAGCACTCCTGCAAGTTTGAAGATGACCGTACGGTCGGTTCAGATTTCTCGATGAACTTACATGCAGCTACGAAGTGACTTGGTCGCTGAGCGGAAACTGCGTGGGAGATGACAATTTGTGTCTAACTCCCCTTCCAGCCGTACGAAGTTTATGAAACTTGTAGAGAATGCTCGTGTCGCCAATCGAGAGCACTCCTGCAAGTTTGAAGAAGATCGTACGGTCGGTTCGCATTTCTCTATGAACTTACATACACCTACGACGGGACTTATTCGCTGAACGGGAACTATCCAGTACTGCGTTGTAGATGGCAATTTGTGTCTAACTCCCCTTCCAACCGTACGATGTTTATGAAACTTGTAGAGAATGCTCGTGTCGCCAATCGAGAGCACTCCTGCAAGTTTGAAGATGATCGTACGGTCGGTTCGCAGTTCTCGATGAACTTACATACAGCTGCGACGGGACTTGGTCGCTGTCGGAAACTGCGTTGTAGATGACAATTTGTGTCTAACTCCCCTTCCAGCCGTACGAAGTTTATGAAACTTATACAGAATGCTCGTTTCGCCAATCGAGAGCACTGCTGCAAGTTTGAAGATGATCGTTCGGTCGGTTCAGATTTCTCGATGAACTTACATGCAGCTACGAAGGGACTTGGTCGCTGAGCGGAAATTCGGATGATGACAATTTGTGTCTAACTCCCCTTCCAGCCGTGCGAAGTTTATGAAACTTGTAGAGAATGCTCGTGTCGCCAATCGAGAGCACTCCTGCAAGTTTGAAGAAGATCGTACGGTCGGTTCACATTTCTCGATGAACTTACATACAGCTACGACGGGACTTGGTCGCTGAGCGGAAATGCGTTGTAGATGACAATTTGTGTCTAACTCCCCTTCCAGCCGTACGAAGTTTATGAAACTTGTACAGAATGCTCGTGTCGCCAATCGCAAGCACTCCTGCAAGTTTGAAGAAGATCGTAAGGTCGGTTCACATTTCTCGATGAACGTACATACACCTACGACGGACTTAGTCGCTGAACGGGAACTATCCTGTACTGCGTTGTAGATGACAATTTGTGTCTAACTCCCCTTCCAGCCGTACGAAGTTTATGAAACTTGTACATAATGCTCGTGTCAGCAATCGAGAGCACTCCTGCAAGTTTGAATATGATCGTATGGTCGGTTCAGAATTCTCGATGAACTTACATACAGCTACGACGGGACTTGGTCGCTGTCGGAAACTGCGTTGTAGATGACAATTTGTGTCTAACTCCCCTTCCAGCCATACGAAGTTTATGAAACTTCTACAGAATGCTCGTGTCGCCAATCGAGAGCACTCCTAAAAGCTTGAAGATGATCGTACGCTCGGTTCAAATTCCTCGATGAACTTACATGCAGCTACGAAGGGACTTGGTCGCTGAGCGGAAATTCGGATGATGACAATTTGTGTCTAACTCCCCTTCCAGCCGTAAGAAGTTTATGAAACTTGTACAGCATGCTCGTGTCGTCAATCGAGAGCACGCCTGCACGTTTGAAGAAGATCGTACTGTCGGTTCACATTTCTCGATGAACGTACATACACCTACGACGGGACTTAGTCGCTGAACGGGAACTATCCAGTACTGCGTTGTAGATGACAATTTGTGTCTAACTCCCCTTCCAGCCGTACGAAGTTTATGAAACTTGTACAGAATGCTCGTGTCGCCAATCGAGAGCACTCCTGCAAGTTTGAAAATGATCGTACGGTCGGTTCAGATTTCTCGATGAACTTACATACAGCTACGACGGGACTTGGTCGCTGAGCGGAAACTGCGTAATAGATGACAATTTGTGTCTAACTCCCCTTCCAGCCGTGCGAAGTTTATGAAATTTATAGAGAATGCTCGTGTCGCCAATCGAGAGCACTCCTGCAAGTGTGAAGATGATCGTACGGTCGGTTCAGATTTCTCGATGAACTTACATGCAGCTACAAAGGGACTTGGTCGCTGAGCGGAAATTCGGATGATGACAATTTGTGTCTAACTCCGCTTCCAGCCGTACGAAGTTTATGAAACTTGTAGAGAATGCTCGTGTCGCCAATCGAGAGCACTCCTGCAAGTTTGAAGAAGATCGTACGGTCGGTTCGCATTTCTCGATGAACTTACCTACAGCTACGACGGGACTTGGTCGCTGTCGGAAACTGCGTTGTAGATGACAATTTGTGTCTAACTCCCCTTCCAGCCGTGCGAAGTTTATGAAACTTATAGAGAATGCTCGTGTCGCCAATCGAGAGCACTCCTGCAAGTTTGAAGATGACCGTACGGTCGGTTCAGATTTTTCGATGAACTTACATGCAGCTACGAAGTGACTTGGTCGCTGAGCGGAAACTGCGTGGTAGATGACAATTTGTGTCTAACTCCCCTTCCAGCCGTACGAAGTTTATGAAACTTGTAGAGAATGCTCGTGTCGCCAATCGAGAGCACTCCTGCAAGTTTGAAGAAGATCGTACGGTCGGTTCGCATTTCTCGATGAACTTACATACACCTACGACGGGACTTATTCGCTGAACGGGAACTATCCAGTACTGCGTTGTAGATGGCAATTTGTGTCTAACTCCCCTTCCAACCGTACGATGTTTATGAAACTTGTAGAGAATGCTCGTGTCGCCAATCGAGAGCACTCCTGCAAGTTTGAAGATGATCGTACGGTCGGTTCGCAGTTCTCGATGAACTTACATACAGCTGCGACGGGACTTGGTCGCTGTCGGAAACTGCGTTGTAGATGACAATTTGTGTCTAACTCCCCTTCCAGCCGTACGAAGTTTATGAAACTTATACAGAATGCTCGTTTCGCCAATCGAGAGCACTGCTGCAAGTTTGAAGATGATCGTTCGGTCGGTTCAGATTTCTCGATGAACTTACATGCAGCTACGAAGGGACTTGGTCGCTGAGCGGAAATTCGGATGATGACAATTTGTGTCTAACTCCCCTTCCAGCCGTGCGAAGTTTATGAAACTTGTAGAGAATGCTCGTGTCGCCAATCGAGAGCACTCCTGCAAGTTTGAAGAAGATCGTACGGTCGGTTCACATTTCTCGATGAACTTACATACAGCTACGACGGGACTTGGTCGCTGAGCGGAAATGCGTTGTAGATGACAATTTGTGTCTAACTCCCCTTCCAGCCGTACGAAGTTTATGAAACTTGTACAGAATGCTCGTGTCGCCAATCGCAAGCACTCCTGCAAGTTTGAAGAAGATCGTAAGGTCGGTTCACATTTCTCGATGAACGTACATACACCTACGACGGACTTAGTCGCTGAACGGGAACTATCCTGTACTGCGTTGTAGATGACAATTTGTGTCTAACTCCCCTTCCAGCCGTACGAAGTTTATGAAACTTGTACAGAATGCTCGTGTCAGCAATCGAGAGCACTCCTGCAAGTTTGAATATGATCGTATGGTCGGTTCAGAATTCTCGATGAACTTACATACAGCTACGACGGGACTTGGTCGCTGTCGGAAACTGCGTTGTAGATGACAATTTGTGTCTAACTCCCCATCCAGCCATGCGAAGTTTATGAAACTTATACAGAATGCTCGTTTCGCCAATCGAGAGCACTGCTGCAAGTTTGAAGATGATCGTTCGGTCGGTTCAGATTTCTCGATGAACTTACATGCAGCTACGAACGGACTTGGTCGCTGAGCGGAAATTCGGATGATGACAATTTGTGTCTAACTCCCCTTCCAGCCGTGCGAAGTTTATGAAACTTGTAGAGAATGCTCGTGTCGCCAATCGAGAGCACTCCTGCAAGTTTGAAGAAGATCGTACGGTCGGTTCGCATTTCTCGACGAACTTACATAGAGCTACGACGGGACTTGGTCGCTGAGCGGAAACTGCGTTGTAGATGACAATTTTTGTCTAACTCCCCTTCCAGCCGTACGAAGTTTATGAAACTTGTACAGAATGCTCGTGTCAGCAATCGAGAGCACTCCTGCAAGTTTGAATATGATCGTATGGTCGGTTCAGAATTCTCGATGAACTTACATACAGCTACGACGGGACTTGGTCGCTGTCGGAAACTGCGTTGTAGATGACAATTTGTGTCTAACTCCCCTTCCAGCCGTACGAAGTTTATGAAACTTATACAGAATGCTCGTTTCGCCAATCGAGAGCACTGCTGCAAGTTTGAAGATGATCGTTCGGTCGGTTCAGATTTCTCGATCAACTTACATGCAGCTACGAAGGGACTTGGTCGCTGAGCGGAAATTCGGATGATGACAATTTGTGTCTAACTCCCCTTCCAACCGTACGATGTTTATGAAACTTGTAGAGAATGCTCGTGTCGCCAATCGAGAGCACTCCTGCAAGTTTGAAGATGATCGTACGGTCGGTTCGCATTTCTCGATGAACTTACATACAGCTGCGACGGAACTTGGTCGCTGTTGGAAACTGCGTTGTAGATGACAATTTGTGTCTAACTCCCCTTCCAGCCGTACGAAGTTTATGAAACTTATACAGAATGCTCGTTTCGCCAATCGAGAGCACTGCTGCAAGTTTGAAGATGATTGTTCGGTCGGTTCAGATTTCTCGATGAACTTACATGCAGCTACGAAGGGACTTGGTCGCTGAGCGGAAATTCGGATGATGACAATTTGTGTCTAACTCCCCTTCCAGCCGTACGAAGTTTATGAAACTTGTAGAGAATGCTCGTGTCGCCAATCGAGAGCACTCCTGCAAGTTTGAAGAAGATCGTACGGTCGGTTCACATTTCTCGATGAACTTACATACAGCTACGACGGGACTTGGTCGCTGAGCGGAAATGCGTTGTAGATGACAATTTGTGTCTAACTCCCCTTCCAGCCGTACGAAGTTTATGAAACTTGTACAGAATGCTCGTGTCGCCAATCGCAAGCACTCCTGCAAGTTTGAAGAAGATCGTAAGGTCGGTTCACATTTCTCGATGAACGTACATACACCTACGACGGACTTAGTCGCTGAACGGGAACTATCCAGTACTGCGTTGTAGATGGCAATTTGGGTCTAACTCCCCTTCCAGCCGTACGAAGTTTATGAAACTTGTAGAGAATGATCGTGTCGCCAATCGAGAGCACTCCTGCAAGTGTGAAGATGATCGTACGGTCGGTTCAGATTTCTCGATGAACTTACATGCAGCTACAAAGGGACTTGGTCGCTGAGCGGAAATTCTGATGATGACAATTTGTGTCTAACTCCCCTTCCAACCGTACGATGTTTATGAAACTTGTAGAGAATGCTCGTGTCGCCAATCGAGAGCACTCCTGCAAGTTTGAAGATGATCGTACGGTCGGTTCGCATTTCTCGATAAACTTACATACAGCTGCGACGGGACTTGGTCGCTGTCGGAAACTGCGTTGTAGATGACAATTTGTGTCTAACTCCCCTTCCAGCCGTACGAAGTTTATGAAACTTATACAGAATGCTCGTTTCGCCAATCGAGAGCACTCCTGCAAGTTTGAAGAAGATCGTACGGTCGGTTCACATTTCTCGATGAACTTACATACAGCTACGACGGGACTTGGTCGCTGAGCGGAAATGCGTTGTAGATGACAATTTGTGTCTAACTCAACTTCCAGCCGTACGAAGTTTATGAAACTTGTACAGAATGCTCGTGTCGCCAATCGCAAGCACTCCTGCAAGTTTGAAGAAGATCGTACGGTCGGTTCGCATTTCTCGATGAACTTACAAACAGCCACGACGGGACTTGGTCGCTGAGAGGAAACTGCATTGTAGATGACAATTTTTGTCTAACTCCCCTTCAAGCCGTACGAAGTTTATGAAACTCGTAGAGAATGCTCGTGTCGCCAATCGGGAACACTGCTGCAAGTTTGTAGAAGATCGTACGGTCGGTTCACATTTCTCGATGAACGTACATACACCTACGACGGCACTTAGTCGCTGAACGGGAACTATCCAGTACTGCGTTGTAGATGACAATTTGTGTCTAACTCCCCTTCCAGCCGTACGAAGTTTATGAAACTTGTACAGAATGCTCGTGTCGCCAATCGAGAGCACTCCTGCAAGTTTGAAGATGATCGTACGGTCGGTTCAGATTTCTCGATGAACTTACATACAGCTACGACGGGACTTGGTCGCTGAGCGGAAACTGGGTTGTAGATGACAATTTTTGTCTAACGCCCCTTCCAGCCATACGAAGTTTATGAAACTTGTACAGAATGCTCGTGTCAGCATTCGAGAGCACTCCTGCAAGTTTGAAGATGATCGTACGGTCGGTTCAGATTTCTCGATGAACTTACATGCAGCTACGAAGGGAGTTGGTCGCTTAGCGGAAACTGCGTAATAGATGACAATTTGTGTCTAACTCCCCTTCCAGCCGTGCGAAGTTTATGAAACTTATAGAGAATGCTCGTGTCGCCAATCGAGAGCACTCCTGCAAGTTTGAAGAAGATCGTACGGTCGGTTCATTTCTCGATGAACTTTCATACACCTACGACGGGACTTATTCGCTGAACGGGAACTATCCAGTACTGCGTTGTAGATGGCAATTTGGGTCTAACTCCCCTTCCAGCCGTACGAAGTTTATGAAACTTGTAGAGAATGCTCGTGTCGCCAATCGAGAGCACTCCTGCAAGTGTGAAGATGATCGTACGGTCGGTTCAGATTTCTTTATGAACTTACATGCAGCTACAAAGGGACTTGGTCGCTGAGCGGAAATTCGGATGATGACAATTTGTGTCTAACTCCGCTTCCAGCCGTACGAAGTTTATGGAACTTGTAGAGAATGCTCGTGTCGCCAATCGAGAGCACTCCTGCAAGTTTGTAGAAGATCGTACGGTCGGTTCGCATTTCTCGATGAACTTACATACAGCTACGACGGGACTTGGTCGCTGTCGGAAACTGCGTTGTAGATGACAATTTGTGTCTAACTCCCCTTCCAGCCGTGCGAAGTTTATGAAACTTATAGAGAATGCTCGTGTCGCCAATCGAGAGCACTCCTGCAAGTTTGAAGATGATCGTACGGTCGGTTCAGATTTCTCGATGAACTTACATGCAGCTACGAAGTGACTTGGTCGCTGAGCGGAAACTGCGTGGTAGATGACAATTTGTGTCTAACTCCCCTTCCAGCCGTACGATGTTTATGAAAATTGTAGAGAATGCTCGTGTCGCCAATCGAGAGCACTCCTGCAAGTTTGAAGATGATCGTACGGTCGGTTCGCATTTCTCGATGAACTTACATACAGCTGCGACGGAACTTGGTCGCTGTCGGAAACTGCGTTGTAGATGACAATTTGTGTCTAACTCCCCTTCCAGCCGTACGAAGTTTATGAAACTTATACAGAATGCTCGTTTCGCCAATCGAGAGCACTGCTGCAAGTTTGAAGATGATCGTTCGGTCGGTTCAGATTTCTCGATGAACTTACATGCAGCTACGAAGGGACTTGGTCGCTGAGCGGAAATTCGGATGATGACAATTTGTGTCTAACTCCCCTTCCAGCCGTACGAAGTTTATGAAACTTGTAGAGAATGCTCGTGTCGCCAATCGAGAGCACTCCTGCAAGTTTGAAGAAGATCGTACGGTCGGTTCACATTTCTCGATGAACTTACATACAGCTACGACGGGACTTGGTCGCTGAGCGGAAATGCGTTGTAGATGACAATTTGTGTCTAACTCCCCTTCCAGCCGTACGAAGTTTATGAAACTTGTACAGAATGCTCGTGTCGCCAATCGCAAGCACTCCTGCAAGTTTGAAGAAGATCGTAAGGTCGGTTCACATTTCTCGATGAACGTACATACACCTACGACGGACTTAGTCGCTGAACGGGAACTATCCAGTACTGCGTTGTAGATGACAATTTGTGTCTAACTCCCCTTCCAGCCGTACGAAGTTTATGAAACTTGTACAGAATGCTCGTGTCGCCAATCGAGAGCACTCCTGCAAGTTTGAAGAAGATCGTACGGTCGGTTCACATTTCTCGATGAACTTACATACACCTACGACGGGACTTATTCGCTGAACGGGAACTATCCAGTACTGCGTTGTAGATGGCAATTTGGGTCTAACTCCCCTTCCAGCCGTACGAAGTTTATGAAACTTGTAGAGAATGATCGTGTCGCCAATCGAGAGCACTCCTGCAAGTGTGAAGATGATCGTACGGTCGGTTCAGATTTCTCGATGAACTTACATGCAGCTACAAAGGGACTTGGTCGCTGAGCGGAAATTCTGATGATGACAATTTGTGTCTAACTCCGCTTCCAGCCGTACGAAGTTTATGAAACTTGTAGAGAATGCTCGTGTCGCCAATCGAGAGCACTCCTGCAAGTTTGAAGAAGATCGTACGGTCGGTTCGCATTTCTCGATGAACTTACATACAGCTACGACGGGACTTGGTCGCTGTCGGAAACTGCGTTGTAGATGACAATTTGTGTCTAACTCCCCTTCCAGCCGTGCGAAGTTTATGAAACTTGTAGAGAATGCTCGTGTCGCCAATCGAGAGCACTCCTGCAAGTTTGATGAAGATCGTACGGTCGGTTCGCATTTCTCGATGAACTTACGTACATCTACGACGGGACTTACTCGCTGAACGGGAACTATCCAGTACTGCGTTGTAGATGGCAATTTGTGTCTAACTCCCCTTCCAACCGTACGATGTTTATGAAACTTGTAGAGAATGCTCGTGTCGCCAATCGAGAGCACTCCTGCAAGTTTGAAGATGATCGTACGGTCGGTTCGCATTTCTCAATGAACTTACATACAGCTACGACGGGACTTGGTCGCTGAGCGGAAACTGCGTTGTAGATGACAATTTGTGTCTAACTCCCCTTCCAGCCGTACGAAGTTTATGGAACTTGTAGAGAATGCTCGTGTCGCCAATCGAGAGCACTCCTGCAAGTTTGTAGAAGATCGTACGGTCGGTTCGCATTTCTCGATGAACTTACATACAGCTACGACGGGACTTGGTCGCTGTCGGAAACTGCGTTGTAGATGACAATTTGTGTCTAACTCCCCTTCCAGCCGTGCGAAGTTTATGAAACTTATAGAGAATGCTCGTGTCGCCAATCGAGAGCACTCCTGCAAGTTTGAAGATGATCGTACGGTCGGTTCAGATTTCTCGATGAACTTACATGCAGCTACGAAGTGACTTGGTCGCTGAGCGGAAACTGCGTGGTAGATGACAATTTGTGTCTAACTCCCCTTCCAGCCGTACGATGTTTATGAAAATTGTAGAGAATGCTCGTGTCGCCAATCGAGAGCACTCCTGCAAGTTTGAAGATGATCGTACGGTCGGTTCGCATTTCTCGATGAACTTACATACAGCTGCGACGGAACTTGGTCGCTGTCGGAAACTGCGTTGTAGATGACAATTTGTGTCTAACTCCCCTTCCAGCCGTACGAAGTTTATGAAACTTATACAGAATGCTCGTTTCGCCAATCGAGAGCACTGCTGCAAGTTTGAAGATGATCGTTCGGTCGGTTCAGATTTCTCGATGAACTTACATGCAGCTACGAAGGGACTTGGTCGCTGAGCGGAAATTCGGATGATGACAATTTGTGTCTAACTCCCCTTCCAGCCGTGCGAAGTTTATGAAACTTATATAGAATGCTCGTGTCGCCAATCGAGAGCACTCCTGCAAGTTTGAAGAAGATCGTACGGTCGGTTCGCATTTCTCGATGAACTTACATACACCTACGACGGGACTTATTCGCTGAACGGGAACTATCCAGTACTGCGTTGTAGATGGCAATTTGTGTCTAACTCCCCTTCCAACCGTACGATGTTTATGAAACTTGTAGAGAATGCTCGTGTCGCCAATCGAGAGCACTCCTGCAAGTTTGAAGATGATCGTACGGTCGGTTCGCATTTCTCGATAAACTTACATACAGCTGCGACGGGACTTGGTCGCTGTCGGAAACTGCGTTGTAGATGACAATTTGTGTCTAACTCCCCTTCCAGCCGTACGAAGTTTATGAAACTTATACAGAATGCTCGTTTCGCCAATCGAGAGCACTCCTGCAAGTTTGAAGAAGA
Source organism: Priocnemis perturbator (assembly GCA_963942575.1). Classification (NCBI taxonomy): domain Eukaryota; kingdom Metazoa; phylum Arthropoda; class Insecta; order Hymenoptera; family Pompilidae; genus Priocnemis; species Priocnemis perturbator. The sequence goes on from CAWWDK010000169.1 coordinate 779,613, forward strand.
TCGTACGGTCGGTTCACATTTCTCGATGAACTTACATACAGCTACGACGGGACTTGGTCGCTGAGCGGAAATGCGTTGTAGATGACAATTTGTGTCTAACTCCCCTTCCAGCCGTACGAAGTTTATGAAACTTGTACAGAATGCTCGTGTCGCCAATCGCAAGCACTCCTGCAAGTTTGAAGAAGATCGTAAGGTCGGTTCACATTTCTCGATGAACGTACATACACCTACGACGGACTTAGTCGCTGAACGGGAACTATCCAGTACTGCGTTGTAGATGACAATTTGTGTCTAACTCCCCATCCAGCCATACGAAGTTTATGAAACTTGTACAGAATGCTCGTGTCAGCATTCGAGAGCACTCCTGCAAGTTTGAAGATGATCGTATGGTCGGTTCAGATTTCTCGATAAACTTACATGCAGCTACGAAGGGAGTTGGTCGCTTAGCGGAAACTGCGTAATAGATGACAATTTGTGTCTAACTCCCCTTCCAGCCGTACGAAGTTTATGAAACTTATACAGAATGCTCGTTTCGCCAATCGAGAGCACTCCTGCAAGTTTGAAGAAGATCGTACGGTCGGTTCACATTTCTCGATGAACTTACATACACCTACGACGGGACTTATTCGCTGAACGGGAACTATCCAGTACTGCGTTGTAGATGGCAATTTGGGTCTAACTCCCCTTCCAGCCGTACGAAGTTTATGAAACTTGTAGAGAATGATCGTGTCGCCAATCGAGAGCACTCCTGCAAGTGTGAAGATGATCGTACGGTCGGTTCAGATTTCTCGATGAACTTACATGCAGCTACAAAGGGACTTGGTCGCTGAGCGGAAATTCTGATGATGACAATTTGTGTCTAACTCCGCTTCCAGCCGTACGAAGTTTATGAAACTCGTAGAGAATGCTCGTGTCGCCAATCGAGAGCACTCCTGCAAGTTTGAAGAAGATCGTACGGTCGGTTCGCATTTCTCGATGAACTTACATACAGCTGCGACGGGACTTGGTCGCTGTCGGAAACTGCGTTGTAGATGACAATTTGTGTCTAACTCCCCTTCCAGCCGTACGAAGTTTATGAAACTTATACAGAATGCTCGTTTCGCCAATCGAGAGCACTGCTGCAAGTTTCAAGATGATCGTACGGTCGGTTCAGATTTCTCGATGAACTTACATGCAGCTACAAATGGACTTGGTCGCTGAGCGGAAATTCGGATGATGACAATTTTTTTCAAAATCCGCTTCCAGCCTTAAGAAGTTTATGAAACTTGTACAGCATGCTCGTGTCGTCAATCGAGAGCACTCCTGCAAGTTTGAAGAAGATCGAACGCTCGGTTCGCATTTCTCAATGAACTTACATACAGCTACGACGGGACTTGGTCGCTGAGCGGAAACTGCGTTGTAGATGACAATTTGTGTCTAACTCCCCTTCCAGCCGTGCGAAGTTTATGAAACTTATAGAGAATGCTCGTGTCGCCAATCGAGAGCACTCCTGCAAGTTTGAAGATGATCGTACGGTCGGTTCAGATTTCTCGATGAACTTACATACAGCTACGACGGGACTTGGTCGCTGAGCGGAAATGCGTTGTAGATGACAATTTGTGTCTAACTCAACTTCCAGCCGTACGAAGTTTATGAAACTTGTACAGAATGCTCGTGTCGCCAATCGCAAGCACTCCTGCAAGTTTGAAGAAGATCGTAAGGTCGGTTCACATTTCTCGATGAACGTACATACACCTACGACGGCACTTAGTCGCTGAACGGGAACTATCCAGTACTGCGTTGTAGATGACAATTTGTGTCTAACTCCCCTTCCAGCCGTACGAAGTTTATGAAACTTGTACAGAATGCTCGTGTCGCCAATCGAGAGCACTCCTGCAAGTTTGAAGATGATCGTACGGTCGGTTCAGATTTCTCGATGAACTTACATACAGCTACGACGGGACTTGGTCGCTGAGCGGAAACTGGGTTGTAGATGACAATTTTTGTCTAACGCCCCTTCCAGCCATACGAAGTTTATGAAACTTGTACAGAATGCTCGTGTCAGCATTCGAGAGCACTCCTGCAAGTTTGAAGATGATCGTACGGTCGGTTCAGATTTCTCGATGAACTTACATGCAGCTACGAAGGGAGTTGGTCGCTTAGCGGAAACTGCGTAATAGATGACAATTTGTGTCTAACTCCCCTTCCAGCCGTGCGAAGTTTATGAAACTTATAGAGAATGCTCGTGTCGCCAATCGAGAGCACTCCTGCAAGTTTGAAGAAGATCGTACGGTCGGTTCATTTCTCGATGAACTTTCATACACCTACGACGGGACTTATTCGCTGAACGGGAACTATCCAGTACTGCGTTGTAGATGGCAATTTGGGTCTAACTCCCCTTCCAGCCGTACGAAGTTTATGAAACTTGTAGAGAATGCTCGTGTCGCCAATCGAGAGCACTCCTGCAAGTGTGAAGATGATCGTACGGTCGGTTCAGATTTCTTTATGAACTTACATGCAGCTACAAAGGGACTTGGTCGCTGAGCGGAAATTCGGATGATGACAATTTGTGTCTAACTCCGCTTCCAGCCGTACGAAGTTTATGGAACTTGTAGAGAATGCTCGTGTCGCCAATCGAGAGCACTCCTGCAAGTTTGTAGAAGATCGTACGGTCGGTTCGCATTTCTCGATGAACTTACATACAGCTACGACGGGACTTGGTCGCTGTCGGAAACTGCGTTGTAGATGACAATTTGTGTCTAACTCCCCTTCCAGCCGTGCGAAGTTTATGAAACTTATAGAGAATGCTCGTGTCGCCAATCGAGAGCACTCCTGCAAGTTTGAAGATGATCGTACGGTCGGTTCAGATTTCTCGATGAACTTACATGCAGCTACGAAGTGACTTGGTCGCTGAGCGGAAACTGCGTGGTAGATGACAATTTGTGTCTAACTCCCCTTCCAGCCGTACGATGTTTATGAAAATTGTAGAGAATGCTCGTGTCGCCAATCGAGAGCACTCCTGCAAGTTTGAAGATGATCGTACGGTCGGTTCGCATTTCTCGATGAACTTACATACAGCTGCGACGGAACTTGGTCGCTGTCGGAAACTGCGTTGTAGATGACAATTTGTGTCTAACTCCCCTTCCAGCCGTACGAAGTTTATGAAACTTATACAGAATGCTCGTTTCGCCAATCGAGAGCACTGCTGCAAGTTTGAAGATGATCGTTCGGTCGGTTCAGATTTCTCGATGAACTTACATGCAGCTACGAAGGGACTTGGTCGCTGAGCGGAAATTCGGATGATGACAATTTGTGTCTAACTCCCCTTCCAGCCGTACGAAGTTTATGAAACTTGTAGAGAATGCTCGTGTCGCCAATCGAGAGCACTCCTGCAAGTTTGAAGAAGATCGTACGGTCGGTTCACATTTCTCGATGAACTTACATACAGCTGCGACGGAACTTGGTCGCTGTCGGAAACTGCGTTGTAGATGACAATTTGTGTCTAACTCCCCTTCCAGCCGTACGAAGTTTATGAAACTTGTACAGAATGCTCGTGTCGCCAATCGCAAGCACTCCTGCAAGTTTGAAGAAGATCGTAAGGTCGGTTCACATTTCTCGATGAACGTACATACACCTACGACGGACTTAGTCGCTGAACGGGAACTATCCAGTACTGCGTTGTAGATGACAATTTGTGTCTAACTCCCCTTCCAGCCGTACGAAGTTTATGAAACTTGTACAGAATGCTCGTGTCGCCAATCGAGAGCACTCCTGCAAGTTTGAAGAAGATCGTACGGTCGGTTCACATTTCTCGATGAACTTACATACACCTACGACGGGACTTATTCGCTGAACGGGAACTATCCAGTACTGCGTTGTAGATGGCAATTTGGGTCTAACTCCCCTTCCAGCCGTACGAAGTTTATGAAACTTGTAGAGAATGATCGTGTCGCCAATCGAGAGCACTCCTGCAAGTGTGAAGATGATCGTACGGTCGGTTCAGATTTCTCGATGAACTTACATGCAGCTACAAAGGGACTTGGTCGCTGAGCGGAAATTCTGATGATGACAATTTGTGTCTAACTCCGCTTCCAGCCGTACGAAGTTTATGAAACTTGTAGAGAATGCTCGTGTCGCCAATCGAGAGCACTCCTGCAAGTTTGAAGAAGATCGTACGGTCGGTTCGCATTTCTCGATGAACTTACATACAGCTACGACGGGACTTGGTCGCTGTCGGAAACTGCGTTGTAGATGACAATTTGTGTCTAACTCCCCTTCCAGCCGTGCGAAGTTTATGAAACTTATAGAGAATGCTCGTGTCGCCAATCGAGAGCACTCCTGCAAGTTTGAAGATGATCGTACGGTCGGTTCAGATTTCTCGATGAACTTACATGCAGCTACGAAGTGACTTGGTCGCTGAGCGGAAACTGCGTGGTAGATGACAATTTGTGTCTAACTCCCCTTCCAGCCGTACGAAGTTTATGAAACTTGTAGAGAATGCTCTTGTCGCCAATCGAGAGGACTCCTGCAAGTTTGAAGAAGATCATACGGTCGGTTCGCATTGCTCGATGAACTTACATACACCTACGACGGGACTTATTCGCTGAACGGGAACTATCCAGTACTGCGTTGTAGATGGCAATTTGTGTCTAACTCCCCTTCCAACCGTACGATGTTTATGAAACTTGTAGAGAATGCTCGTGTCGCCAATCGAGAGCACTCCTGCAAGTTTGAAGATGATCGTACGGTCGGTTCGCATTTCTCGATAAACTTACATACAGCTGCGACGGGACTTGGTCGCTGTCGGAAACTGCGTTGTAGATGACAATTTGTGTCTAACTCCCCTTCCAGCCGTACGAAGTTTATGAAACTTATACAGAATGCTCGTTTCGCCAATCGAGAGCACTCCTGCAAGTTTGAAGAAAATCGTACGGTCGGTTCACATTTCTCGATGAACTTACATACAGCTACGACGGGACTTGGTCGCTGAGCGGAAATGCGTTGTAGATGACAATTTGTGTCTAACTCCCCTTCCAGCCATACGAAGTTTATGAAACTTGTACAGCATGCTCGTGTCGTCAATCGAGAGCACTCCTGCAAGTTTGAAGAAGATCGAACGCTCGGTTCGCATTTCTCAATGAACTTACATACAGCTACGACGGGACTTGGTCGCTGAGCGGAAACTGCGTTGTAGATGACAATTTGTGTCTAACTCCCCTTCCAGCCGTGCGAAGTTTATGAAACTTATAGAGAATGCTCGTGTCGCCAATCGAGAGCACTCCTGCAAGTTTGAAGATGATCGTACGGTCGGTTCAGATTTCTCGATGAACTTACATACAGCTACGACGGGACTTGGTCGCTGAGCGGAAATGCGTTGTAGATGACAATTTGTGTCTAACTCAACTTCCAGCCGTACGAAGTTTATGAAACTTGTACAGAATGCTCGTGTCGCCAATCGCAAGCACTCCTGCAAGTTTGAAGAAGATCGTAAGGTCGGTTCACATTTCTCGATGAACGTACATACACCTACGACGGCACTTAGTCGCTGAACGGGAACTATCCAGTACTGCGTTGTAGATGACAATTTGTGTCTAACTCCCCTTCCAGCCGTACGAAGTTTATGAAACTTGTACAGAATGCTCGTGTCGCCAATCGAGAGCACTCCTGCAAGTTTGAAGATGATCGTACGGTCGGTTCAGATTTCTCGATGAACTTACATACAGCTACGACGGGACTTGGTCGCTGAGCGGAAACTGGGTTGTAGATGACAATTTTTGTCTAACGCCCCTTCCAGCCATACGAAGTTTATGAAACTTGTACAGAATGCTCGTGTCAGCATTCGAGAGCACTCCTGCAAGTTTGAAGATGATCGTACGGTCGGTTCAGATTTCTCGATGAACTTACATGCAGCTACGAAGGGAGTTGGTCGCTTAGCGGAAACTGCGTAATAGATGACAATTTGTGTCTAACTCCCCTTCCAGCCGTGCGAAGTTTATGAAACTTATAGAGAATGCTCGTGTCGCCAATCGAGAGCACTCCTGCAAGTTTGAAGAAGATCGTACGGTCGGTTCATTTCTCGATGAACTTTCATACACCTACGACGGGACTTATTCGCTGAACGGGAACTATCCAGTACTGCGTTGTAGATGGCAATTTGGGTCTAACTCCCCTTCCAGCCGTACGAAGTTTATGAAACTTGTAGAGAATGCTCGTGTCGCCAATCGAGAGCACTCCTGCAAGTGTGAAGATGATCGTACGGTCGGTTCAGATTTCTTTATGAACTTACATGCAGCTACAAAGGGACTTGGTCGCTGAGCGGAAATTCGGATGATGACAATTTGTGTCTAACTCCGCTTCCAGCCGTACGAAGTTTATGGAACTTGTAGAGAATGCTCGTGTCGCCAATCGAGAGCACTCCTGCAAGTTTGTAGAAGATCGTACGGTCGGTTCGCATTTCTCGATGAACTTACATACAGCTACGACGGGACTTGGTCGCTGTCGGAAACTGCGTTGTAGATGACAATTTGTGTCTAACTCCCCTTCCAGCCGTGCGAAGTTTATGAAACTTATAGAGAATGCTCGTGTCGCCAATCGAGAGCACTCCTGCAAGTTTGAAGATGATCGTACGGTCGGTTCAGATTTCTCGATGAACTTACATGCAGCTACGAAGTGACTTGGTCGCTGAGCGGAAACTGCGTGGTAGATGACAATTTGTGTCTAACTCCCCTTCCAGCCGTACGATGTTTATGAAAATTGTAGAGAATGCTCGTGTCGCCAATCGAGAGCACTCCTGCAAGTTTGAAGATGATCGTACGGTCGGTTCGCATTTCTCGATGAACTTACATACAGCTGCGACGGAACTTGGTCGCTGTCGGAAACTGCGTTGTAGATGACAATTTGTGTCTAACTCCCCTTCCAGCCGTACGAAGTTTATGAAACTTATACAGAATGCTCGTTTCGCCAATCGAGAGCACTGCTGCAAGTTTGAAGATGATCGTTCGGTCGGTTCAGATTTCTCGATGAACTTACATGCAGCTACGAAGGGACTTGGTCGCTGAGCGGAAATTCGGATGATGACAATTTGTGTCTAACTCCCCTTCCAGCCGTACGAAGTTTATGAAACTTGTAGAGAATGCTCGTGTCGCCAATCGAGAGCACTCCTGCAAGTTTGAAGAAGATCGTACGGTCGGTTCACATTTCTCGATGAACTTACATACAGCTGCGACGGAACTTGGTCGCTGTCGGAAACTGCGTTGTAGATGACAATTTGTGTCTAACTCCCCTTCCAGCCGTACGAAGTTTATGAAACTTGTACAGAATGCTCGTGTCGCCAATCGCAAGCACTCCTGCAAGTTTGAAGAAGATCGTAAGGTCGGTTCACATTTCTCGATGAACGTACATACACCTACGACGGACTTAGTCGCTGAACGGGAACTATCCAGTACTGCGTTGTAGATGACAATTTGTGTCTAACTCCCCTTCCAGCCGTACGAAGTTTATGAAACTTGTACAGAATGCTCGTGTCGCCAATCGAGAGCACTCCTGCAAGTTTGAAGAAGATCGTACGGTCGGTTCACATTTCTCGATGAACTTACATACACCTACGACGGGACTTATTCGCTGAACGGGAACTATCCAGTACTGCGTTGTAGATGGCAATTTGGGTCTAACTCCCCTTCCAGCCGTACGAAGTTTATGAAACTTGTAGAGAATGATCGTGTCGCCAATCGAGAGCACTCCTGCAAGTGTGAAGATGATCGTACGGTCGGTTCAGATTTCTCGATGAACTTACATGCAGCTACAAAGGGACTTGGTCGCTGAGCGGAAATTCTGATGATGACAATTTGTGTCTAACTCCGCTTCCAGCCGTACGAAGTTTATGAAACTTGTAGAGAATGCTCGTGTCGCCAATCGAGAGCACTCCTGCAAGTTTGAAGAAGATCGTACGGTCGGTTCGCATTTCTCGATGAACTTACATACAGCTACGACGGGACTTGGTCGCTGTCGGAAACTGCGTTGTAGATGACAATTTGTGTCTAACTCCCCTTCCAGCCGTGCGAAGTTTATGAAACTTATAGAGAATGCTCGTGTCGCCAATCGAGAGCACTCCTGCAAGTTTGAAGATGATCGTACGGTCGGTTCAGATTTCTCGATGAACTTACATGCAGCTACGAAGTGACTTGGTCGCTGAGCGGAAACTGCGTGGTAGATGACAATTTGTGTCTAACTCCCCTTCCAGCCGTACGAAGTTTATGAAACTTGTAGAGAATGCTCTTGTCGCCAATCGAGAGGACTCCTGCAAGTTTGAAGAAGATCATACGGTCGGTTCGCATTGCTCGATGAACTTACATACACCTACGACGGGACTTATTCGCTGAACGGGAACTATCCAGTACTGCGTTGTAGATGGCAATTTGTGTCTAACTCCCCTTCCAACCGTACGATGTTTATGAAACTTGTAGAGAATGCTCGTGTCGCCAATCGAGAGCACTCCTGCAAGTTTGAAGATGATCGTACGGTCGGTTCGCATTTCTCGATAAACTTACATACAGCTGCGACGGGACTTGGTCGCTGTCGGAAACTGCGTTGTAGATGACAATTTGTGTCTAACTCCCCTTCCAGCCGTACGAAGTTTATGAAACTTATACAGAATGCTCGTTTCGCCAATCGAGAGCACTCCTGCAAGTTTGAAGAAAATCGTACGGTCGGTTCACATTTCTCGATGAACTTACATACAGCTACGACGGGACTTGGTCGCTGAGCGGAAATGCGTTGTAGATGACAATTTGTGTCTAACTCCCCTTCCAGCCATACGAAGTTTATGAAACTTGTACAGAATGCTCGTGTCGCCAATCGCAAGCACTCCTGCAAGTTTGAAGAAGATCGTAAGGTCGGTTCACATTTCTCGATGAACGTACATACACCTACGACGGACTTAGTCGCTGAACGGGAACTATCCAGTACTGCGTTGTAGATGACAATTTGTGTCTAACTCCCCATCCAGCCATACGAAGTTTATGAAACTTGTACAGAATGCTCGTGTCAGCATTCGAGAGCACTCCTGCAAGTTTGAAGATGATCGTATGGTCGGTTCAGATTTCTCGATAAACTTACATGCAGCTACGAAGGGAGTTGGTCGCTTAGCGGAAACTGCGTAATAGATGACAATTTGTGTCTAACTCCCCTTCCAGCCGTACGAAGTTTATGAAACTTATACAGAATGCTCGTTTCGCCAATCGAGAGCACTCCTGCAAGTTTGAAGAAGATCGTACGGTCGGTTCACATTTCTCGATGAACTTACATACACCTACGACGGGACTTATTCGCTGAACGGGAACTATCCAGTACTGCGTTGTAGATGGCAATTTGGGTCTAACTCCCCTTCCAGCCGTACGAAGTTTATGAAACTTGTAGAGAATGATCGTGTCGCCAATCGAGAGCACTCCTGCAAGTGTGAAGATGATCGTACGGTCGGTTCAGATTTCTCGATGAACTTACATGCAGCTACAAAGGGACTTGGTCGCTGAGCGGAAATTCTGATGATGACAATTTGTGTCTAACTCCGCTTCCAGCCGTACGAAGTTTATGAAACTTGTAGAGAATGCTCGTGTCGCCAATCGAGAGCACTCCTGCAAGTTTGAAGAAGATCGTACGGTCGGTTCGCATTTCTCGATGAACTTACATACAGCTGCGACGGGACTTGGTCGCTGTCGGAAACTGCGTTGTAGATGACAATTTGTGTCTAACTCCCCTTCCAGCCGTGCGAAGTTTATGAAACTTATAGAGAATGCTCGTGTCGCCAATCGAGAGCACTCCTGCAAGTTTGAAGATGATCGTACGGTCGGTTCAGATTTCTCGATGAACTTACATGCAGCTACGAAGTGACTTGGTCGCTGAGCGGAAACTGCGTGGTAGATGACAATTTGTGTCTAACTCCCCTTCCAGCCGTACGATGTTTATGAAAATTGTAGAGAATGCTCGTGTCGCCAATCGAGAGCACTCCTGCAAGTTTGAAGATGATCGTACGGTCGGTTCGCATTTCTCGATGAACTTACATACAGCTGCGACGGAACTTGGTCGCTGTCGGAAACTGCGTTGTAGATGACAATTTGTGTCTAACTCCCCTTCCAGCCGTACGAAGTTTATGAAACTTATACAGAATGCTCGTTTCGCCAATCGAGAGCACTGCTGCAAGTTTGAAGATGATCGTTCGGTCGGTTCAGATTTCTCGATGAACTTACATGCAGCTACGAAGGGACTTGGTCGCTGAGCGGAAATTCGGATGATGACAATTTGTGTCTAACTCCCCTTCCAGCCGTACGAAGTTTATGAAACTTGTAGAGAATGCTCGTGTCGCCAATCGAGAGCACTCCTGCAAGTTTGAAGAAGATCGTACGGTCGGTTCACATTTCTCGATGAACTTACATACAGCTACGACGGGACTTGGTCGCTGAGCGGAAATGCGTTGTAGATGACAATTTGTGTCTAACTCCCCTTCCAGCCGTACGAAGTTTATGAAACTTGTACAGAATGCTCGTGTCGCCAATCGCAAGCACTCCTGCAAGTTTGAAGAAGATCGTAAGGTCGGTTCACATTTCTCGATGAACGTACATACACCTACGACGGACTTAGTCGCTGAACGGGAACTATCCAGTACTGCGTTGTAGATGACAATTTGTGTCTAACTCCCCTTCCAGCCGTACGAAGTTTATGAAACTTGTACAGAATGCTCGTGTCGCCAATCGAGAGCACTCCTGCAAGTTTGAAGAAGATCGTACGGTCGGTTCACATTTCTCGATGAACTTACATACACCTACGACGGGACTTATTCGCTGAACGGGAACTATCCAGTACTGCGTTGTAGATGGCAATTTGGGTCTAACTCCCCTTCCAGCCGTACGAAGTTTATGAAACTTGTAGAGAATGATCGTGTCGCCAATCGAGAGCACTCCTGCAAGTGTGAAGATGATCGTACGGTCGGTTCAGATTTCTCGATGAACTTACATGCAGCTACAAAGGGACTTGGTCGCTGAGCGGAAATTCTGATGATGACAATTTGTGTCTAACTCCGCTTCCAGCCGTACGAAGTTTATGAAACTTGTAGAGAATGCTCGTGTCGCCAATCGAGAGCACTCCTGCAAGTTTGAAGAAGATCGTACGGTCGGTTCGCATTTCTCGATGAACTTACATACAGCTACGACGGGACTTGGTCGCTGTCGGAAACTGCGTTGTAGATGACAATTTGTGTCTAACTCCCCTTCCAGCCGTGCGAAGTTTATGAAACTTGTAGAGAATGCTCGTGTCGCCAATCGAGAGCACTCCTGCAAGTTTGATGAAGATCGTACGGTCGGTTCGCATTTCTCGATGAACTTACGTACATCTACGACGGGACTTACTCGCTGAACGGGAACTATCCAGTACTGCGTTGTAGATGGCAATTTGTGTCTAACTCCCCTTCCAACCGTACGATGTTTATGAAACTTGTAGAGAATGCTCGTGTCGCCAATCGAGAGCACTCCTGCAAGTTTGAAGATGATCGTACGGTCGGTTCGCATTTCTCAATGAACTTACATACAGCTACGACGGGACTTGGTCGCTGAGCGGAAACTGCGTTGTAGATGACAATTTGTGTCTAACTCCCCTTCCAGCCGTACGAAGTTTATGAAACTTGTACAGAATGCTCGTGTCGCCAATCGAGAGCACTCCTGCAAGTTTGAAGAAGATCGTACGGTCGGTTCGCATTTCTCGACGAACTTACATAGATGATATTCATACTTTAATTGCCAACACGGTGTACAGATAGAAAATAAAAAACAATAAATAATAACGGCGTATAGGAATTGTACATTTCTCGCAAACATTGTTCGCGAGATAATGGACATATTCCGAGATTGTAACCAACTTAGCCACTGTAACCAATGGCACGTCTAGGGCAGGTTCCACTCGACATCAGCCCTACTGATGAGTCCTGTCGAGTGGATCCAGGACGAAACGTAATTTTAATCCAGGATTGTCCCATTTTTGAGGAAATGCCTGGCGGCCAAGTGTAGAGGAGGCGGTAATCGGTCCCACACTTGGTCGTTATTATTTATTTTTTTTTATTTTCTATCTGTACACCGTGTTGGCAATTAAAGTATGAATATCATATATGCACCGGTGAAATAATAAACTTACATACATTACATACGCCGTAATATTTTTGATTGAATTGTTCCCCAATAGATGGCGTATAGGAATTGTACATTTCTCGCAAACATTGTTCGCGAGATAATGGACATATTCCGAGATTGTAACCAACTTAGCCACTGTAACCAATGGCACGTCTAGGGCAGGTTCCACTCGACATCAGCCCTACTGATGAGTCCTGTAGAGTGGATCCAGGACGAAACGTAATTTTAATCCAGGATTGTCCCATTTTTGAGGAAATGCCTGGCGGCCAAGTGTAGAGGAGGCGGTAATCGGTCCCACACTTGGTCGTTATTATTTATTTTTTTTTATTTTCTATCTGTACACCGTGTTGGCAATTAAAGTATGAATATCATATATGCACCGGTGAAATAATAAACTTACATACATTACATACGCCGTAATATTTTTGATTGAATTGTTCCCCAATAGATGGCGTATAGGAATTGTACATTTCTCGCAAACATTGTTCGCGAGATAATGGACATATTCCGAGATTGTAACCAACTTAGCCACTGTAACCAATGGCACGTCTAGGGCAGGTTCCACTCGACATCAGCCCTACTGATGAGTCCTGTCGAGTGGATCCAGGACGAAACGTAATTTTAATCCAGGATTGTCCCATTTTTGAGGAAATGCCTGGCGGCCAAGTGTAGAGGAGGCGGTAATCGGTCCCACACTTGGTCGTTATTATTTATTTTTTTTTTATTTTCTATCTGTACACCGTGTTGGCAATTAAAGTATGAATATCATATATGCACCGGTGAAATAATAAACTTACATACATTACATACGCCGTAATATTTTTGATTGAATTTTTCCCCAATAGATGGCGTATAGGAATTGTACATTTCTCGCAAACATTGTTCGCGAGATAATGGACATATTCCGAGATTGTAACCAACTTAGCCACTGTAACCAATGGCACGTCTAGGGCAGGTTCCACTCGACATCAGCCCTACTGATGAGTCCTGTCGAGTGGATCCAGGACGAAACGTAATTTTAATCCAGGATTGTCCCATTTTTGAGGAAATGCCTGGCGGCCAAGTGTAGAGGAGGCGGTAATCGGTCCCACACTTGGTCGTTATTATTTATTTTTTTTTTATTTTCTATCTGTACACCGTGTTGGCAATTAAAGTATGAATATCATATATGCACCGGTGAAATAATAAACTTACATACATTACATACGCCGTAATATTTTTGATTGAATTTTTCCCCAATAGATGGCGTATAGGAATTGTACATTTCTCGCAAACATTGTTCGCGAGATAATGGACATATTCCGAGATTGTAACCAACTTAGCCACTGTAACCAATGGCACGTCTAGGGCAGGTTCCACTCGACATCAGCCCTACTGATGAGTCCTGTCGAGTGGATCCAGGACGAAACGTAATTTTAATCCAGGATTGTCCCATTTTTGAGGAAATGCCTGGCGGCCAAGTGTAGAGGAGGCGGTAATCGGTCCCACACTTGGTCGTTATTTTTTTTTTCTTTTTTTTTTTTTTTTTTTATTTTCTATCTGTACACCGTGTTGGCAATTAAAGTATGAATATCATATATGCACCGGTGAAATAATAAACTTACGAACTTACATAGAGCTACGACGGGACTTGGTCGCTGAGCGGAAACTGCGTTATAGATGATAATTTTTGTCTAACTCCCCTTCCAGCCGTACGAAGTTTATGAAACTTGTACAGAATGCTCGTGTCAGCAATCGAGAGCACTCCTGCAAGTTTGAATATGATCGTATGGTCGGTTCAGAATTCTCGATGAACTTACATACAGCTACGACGGGACTTGGTCGCTGTCGGAAACTGCGTTGTAGATGACAATTTGTGTCTAACTCCCCATCCAGCCATGCGAAGTTTATGAAACTTATAGAGAATGCTCGTGTCGCCAATCGAGAGCACTCCTGCAAGTTTGAAGATGATCGTACGGTTGGTTCAGATTTCTCGGTGAACTTACATGCAGCTACGACGGGACTTGGTCGCTGAGCGGAAACTGGGTTGTAGATGACAATTTTTGTCTAACTCCCCTTCCAGCCATACGAAGTTTATGAAACTTGTACAGAATGCTCGTGTCAGCATTCGAGAGCACTCCTGCAAGTTTGAAGATGATCGTACGGTCGGTTCAGATTTCTCGATGAACTTACATGCAGCTACGAAGGGAGTTGGTCGCTTAGCGGAAACTGCGTAATAGATGACAATTTGTGTCTAACTCCCCTTCCAGCCGTGCGAAGTTTATGAAACTTATATAGAATGCTCGTGTCGCCAATCGAGAGCACTCCTGCAAGTTTGAAGAAGATCGTACGGTCGGTTCGCATTTCTCGATGAACTTACATACACCTACGACGGGACTTATTCGCTGAACGGGAACTATCCAGTACTGCGTTGTAGATGGCAATTTGTGTCTAACTCCCCTTCCAACCGTACGATGTTTATGAAACTTGTAGAGAATGCTCGTGTCGCCAATCGAGAGCACTCCTGCAAGTTTGAAGATGATCGTACGGTCGGTTCGCATTTCTCGATAAACTTACATACAGCTGCGACGGGACTTGGTCGCTGTCGGAAACTGCGTTGTAGATGACAATTTGTGTCTAACTCCCCTTCCAGCCGTACGAAGTTTATGAAACTTATACAGAATGCTCGTTTCGCCAATCGAGAGCACTCCTGCAAGTTTGAAGAAAATCGTACGGTCGGTTCACATTTCTCGATGAACTTACATACAGCTACGACGGGACTTGGTCGCTGAGCGGAAATGCGTTGTAGATGACAATTTGTGTCTAACTCCCCTTCCAGCCGTACGAAGTTTATGAAACTTGTACAGAATGCTTGTGTCGCCAATCGCAAGCACTCCTGCAAGTTTGAAGAAGATCGTAAGGTCGGTTCACATTTCTCGATGAACGTACATACACCTACGACGGACTTAGTCGCTGAACGGGAACTATCCAGTACTGCGTTGTAGATGACAATTTGTGTCTAACTCCCCATCCAGCCATACGAAGTTTATGAAACTTGTACAGAATGCTCGTGTCAGCATTCGAGAGCACTCCTGCAAGTTTGAAGATGATCGTATGGTCGGTTCAGATTTCTCGATAAACTTACATGCAGCTACGAAGGGAGTTGGTCGCTTAGCGGAAACTGCGTAATAGATGACAATTTGTGTCTAACTCCCCTTCCAGCCGTACGAAGTTTATGAAACTTATACAGAATGCTCGTTTCGCCAATCGAGAGCACTCCTGCAAGTTTGAAGAAGATCGTACGGTCGGTTCACATTTCTCGATGAACTTACATACACCTACGACGGGACTTATTCGCTGAACGGGAACTATCCAGTACTGCGTTGTAGATGGCAATTTGGGTCTAACTCCCCTTCCAGCCGTACGAAGTTTATGAAACTTGTAGAGAATGATCGTGTCGCCAATCGAGAGCACTCCTGCAAGTGTGAAGATGATCGTACGGTCGGTTCAGATTTCTCGATGAACTTACATGCAGCTACAAAGGGACTTGGTCGCTGAGCGGAAATTCTGATGATGACAATTTGTGTCTAACTCCGCTTCCAGCCGTACGAAGTTTATGAAACTTGTAGAGAATGCTCGTGTCGCCAATCGAGAGCACTCCTGCAAGTTTGAAGAAGATCGTACGGTCGGTTCGCATTTCTCGATGAACTTACATACAGCTGCGACGGGACTTGGTCGCTGTCGGAAACTGCGTTGTAGATGACAATTTGTGTCTAACTCCCCTTCCAGCCGTACGAAGTTTATGAAACTTATACAGAATGCTCGTTTCGCCAATCGAGAGCACTGCTGCAAGTTTCAAGATGATCGTACGGTCGGCTCAGATTTCTCGATGAACTTACATGCAGCTACAAATGGACTTGGTCGCTGAGCGGAAATTCGGATGATGACAATTTTTTTCAAAATCCGCTTCCAGCCTTAAGAAGTTTATGAAACTTGTACAGCATGCTCGTGTCGTCAATCGAGAGCACTCCTGCAAGTTTGAAGAAGATCGAACGCTCGGTTCGCATTTCTCAATGAACTTACATACAGCTACGACGGGACTTGGTCGCTGAGCGGAAACTGCGTTGTAGATGACAATTTGTGTCTAACTCCCCTTCCAGCCATACGAAGTTTATGAAACTTGTACAGAATGCTCGTGTCGCCAATCGAGAGCACTCCTAAAAGCTTGAAGATGATCGTACGCTCGGTTCAAATTCCTCGATGAACTTACATGCAGCTACGAAGGGACTTGGTCGCTGAGCGGAAATTCGGATGATGACAATTTGTGTCTAACTCCCCTTCCAGCCGTAAGAAGTTTATGAAACTTGTACAGCATGCTCGTGTCGTCAATCGAGAGCACGCCTGCACGTTTGAAGAAGATCGTACTGTCGGTTCACATTTCTCGATGAACGTACATACACCTACGACGGGACTTAGTCGCTGAACGGGAACTATCCAGTACTGCGTTGTAGATGACAATTTGTGTCTAACTCCCCTTCCAGCCGTACGAAGTTTATGAAACTTGTACAGAATGCTCGTGTCGCCAATCGAGAGCACTCCTGCAAGTTTGAAAATTATCGTACGGTCGGTTCAGATTTCTCGATGAACTTACATACAGCTACGACGGGACTTGGTCGCTGAGCGGAAACTGGGTTGTAGATGACAATTTTTGTCTAACTCCCCTTCCAGCCATACGAAGTTTATGAAACTTGTACAGAATGCTCGTGTCAGCATTCGAGAGCACTCCTGCAAGTTTGAAGATGATCGTACGGTCGGTTCAGATTTCTCGATGAACTTACATGCAGCTACGAAGGGAGTTGGTCGCTTAGCGGAAACTGCGTAATAGATGACAATTTGTGTCTAACTCCCCTTCCAGCCGTGCGAAGTTTATGAAACTTATAGAGAATGCTCGTGTCGCCAATCGAGAGCACTCCTGCAAGTGTGAAGATGATCGTACGGTCGGTTCAGATTTCTCGATGAACTTACATGCAGCTACAAAGGGACTTGGTCGCTGAGCGGAAATTCGGATGATGACAATTTGTGTCTAACTCCGCTTCCAGCCGTACGAAGTTTATGAAACTTGTAGAGAATGCTCGTGTCGCCAATCGAGAGCACTCCTGCAAGTTTGAAGATGACCGTACGGTCGGTTCAGATTTCTCGATGAACTTACATGCAGCTACGAAGTGACTTGGTCGCTGAGCGGAAACTGCGTGGTAGATGACAATTTGTGTCTAACTCCCCTTCCAGCCGTACGAAGTTTATGAAACTTGTAGAGAATGCTCGTGTCGCCAATCGAGAGCACTCCTGCAAGTTTGAAGAAGATCGTACGGTCGGTTCGCATTTCTCGATGAACTTACATACACCTACGACGGGACTTATTCGCTGAACGGGAACTATCCAGTACTGCGTTGTAGATGGCAATTTGTGTCTAACTCCCCTTCCAACCGTACGATGTTTATGAAACTTGTAGAGAATGCTCGTGTCGCCAATCGAGAGCACTCCTGCAAGTTTGAAGATGATCGTACGGTCGGTTCGCAGTTCTCGATGAACTTACATACAGCTGCGACGGGACTTGGTCGCTGTCGGAAACTGCGTTGTAGATGACAATTTGTGTCTAACTCCCCTTCCAGCCGTACGAAGTTTATGAAACTTATACAGAATGCTCGTTTCGCCAATCGAGAGCACTGCTGCAAGTTTGAAGATGATCGTTCGGTCGGTTCAGATTTCTCGATGAACTTACATGCAGCTACGAAGGGACTTGGTCGCTGAGCGGAAATTCGGATGATGACAATTTGTGTCTAACTCCCCTTCCAGCCGTGCGAAGTTTATGAAACTTGTAGAGAATGCTCGTGTCGCCAATCGAGAGCACTCCTGCAAGTTTGAAGAAGATCGTACGGTCGGTTCACATTTCTCGATGAACTTACATACAGCTACGACGGGACTTGGTCGCTGAGCGGCAATGCGTTGTAGATGACAATTTGTGTCTAACTCCCCTTCCAGCCGTACGAAGTTTATGAAACTTGTACAGAATGCTCGTGTCGCCAATCGCAAGCACTCCTGCAAGTTTGAAGAAGATCGTAAGGTCGGTTCACATTTCTCGATGAACGTACATACACCTACGACGGACTTAGTCGCTGAACGGGAACTATCCTGTACTGCGTTGTAGATGACAATTTGTGTCTAACTCCCCTTCCAGCCGTACGAAGTTTATGAAACTTGTACAGAATGCTCGTGTCAGCAATCGAGAGCACTCCTGCAAGTTTGAATATGATCGTATGGTCGGTTCAGAATTCTCGATGAACTTACATACAGCTACGACGGGACTTGGTCGCTGTCGGAAACTGCGTTGTAGATGACAATTTGTGTCTAACTCCCCTTCCAGCCATACGAAGTTTATGAAACTTGTACAGAATGCTCGTGTCGCCAATCGAGAGCACTCCTAAAAGCTTGAAGATGATCGTACGCTCGGTTCAAATTCCTCGATGAACTTACATGCAGCTACGAAGGGACTTGGTCGCTGAGCGGAAATTCGGATGATGACAATTTGTGTCTAACTCCCCTTCCAGCCGTAAGAAGTTTATGAAACTTGTACAGCATGCTCGTGTCGTCAATCGAGAGCACGCCTGCACGTTTGAAGAAGATCGTACTGTCGGTTCACATTTCTCGATGAACGTACATACACCTACGACGGGACTTAGTCGCTGAACGGGAACTATCCAGTACTGCGTTGTAGATGACAATTTGTGTCTAACTCCCCTTCCAGCCGTACGAAGTTTATGAAACTTGTACAGAATGCTCGTGTCGCCAATCGAGAGCACTCCTGCAAGTTTGAAAATGATCGTACGGTCGGTTCAGATTTCTCGATGAACTTACATACAGCTACGACGGGACTTGGTCGCTGAGCGGAAACTGGGTTGTAGATGACAATTTTTGTCTAACTCCCCTTCCAGCCATACGAAGTTTATGAAACTTGTACAGAATGCTCGTGTCAGCATTCGAGAGCACTCCTGCAAGTTTGAAGATGATCGTACGGTCGGTTCAGATTTCTCGATGAACTTACATGCAGCTACGAAGGGAGTTGGTCACTTAGCGGAAACTGCGTAATAGATGACAATTTGTGTCTAACTCCCCTTCCAGCCGTGCGAAGTTTATGAAACTTATAGAGAATGCTCGTGTCGCCAATCGAGAGCACTCCTGCAAGTGTGAAGATGATCGTACGGTCGGTTCAGATTTCTCGATGAACTTACATGCAGCTACAAAGGGACTTGGTCGCTGAGCGGAAATTCGGATGATGACAATTTGTGTCTAACTCCGCTTCCAGCCGTACGAAGTTTATGAAACTTGTAGAGAATGCTCGTGTCGCCAATCGAGAGCACTCCTGCAAGTTTGAAGATGACCGTACGGTCGGTTCAGATTTCTCGATGAACTTACATGCAGCTACGAAGTGACTTGGTCGCTGAGCGGAAACTGCGTGGTAGATGACAATTTGTGTCTAACTCCCCTTCCAGCCGTACGAAGTTTATGAAACTTGTAGAGAATGCTCGTGTCGCCAATCGAGAGCACTCCTGCAAGTTTGAAGAAGATCGTACGGTCGGTTCGCATTTCTCGATGAACTTACATACACCTACGACGGGACTTATTCGCTGAACGGGAACTATCCAGTACTGCGTTGTAGATGGCAATTTGTGTCTAACTCCCCTTCCAACCGTACGATGTTTATGAAACTTGTAGAGAATGCTCGTGTCGCCAATCGAGAGCACTCCTGCAAGTTTGAAGATGATCGTACGGTCGGTTCGCAGTTCTCGATGAACTTACATACAGCTGCGACGGGACTTGGTCGCTGTCGGAAACTGCGTTGTAGATGACAATTTGTGTCTAACTCCCCTTCCAGCCGTACGAAGTTTATGAAACTTATACAGAATGCTCGTTTCGCCAATCGAGAGCACTGCTGCAAGTTTGAAGATGATCGTTCGGTCGGTTCAGATTTCTCGATGAACTTACATGCAGCTACGAAGGGACTTGGTCGCTGAGCGGAAATTCGGATGATGACAATTTGTGTCTAACTCCCCTTCCAGCCGTGCGAAGTTTATGAAACTTATAGAGAATGCTCGTGTCGCCAATCGAGAGCACTCCTGCAAGTGTGAAGATGATCCTACGGTCGGTTCAGATTTCTCGATGAACTTACATGCAGCTACAAAGGGACTTGGTCGCTGAGCGGAAATTCGGATGATGACAATTTGTGTCTAACTCCGCTTCCAGCCGTACGAAGTTTATGAAACTTGTAGAGAATGCTCGTGTCGCCAATCGAGAGCACTCCTGCAAGTTTGAAGATGACCGTACGGTCGGTTCAGATTTCTCGATGAACTTACATGCAGCTACGAAGTGACTTGGTCGCTGAGCGGAAACTGCGTGGTAGATGACAATTTGTGTCTAACTCCCCTTCCAGCCGTACGAAGTTTATGAAACTTGTAGAGAATGCTCGTGTCGCCAATCGAGAGCACTCCTGCAAGTTTGAAGAAGATCGTACGGTCGGTTCGCATTTCTCGATGAACTTACATACACCTACGACGGGACTTATTCGCTGAACGGGAACTATCCAGTACTGCGTTGTAGATGGCAATTTGTGTCTAACTCCCCTTCCAACCGTACGATGTTTATGAAACTTGTAGAGAATGCTCGTGTCGCCAATCGAGAGCACTCCTGCAAGTTTGAAGATGATCGTACGGTCGGTTCGCAGTTCTCGATGAACTTACATACAGCTGCGACGGGACTTGGTCGCTGTCGGAAACTGCGTTGTAGATGACAATTTGTGTCTAACTCCCCTTCCAGCCGTACGAAGTTTATGAAACTTATACAGAATGCTCGTTTCGCCAATCGAGAGCACTGCTGCAAGTTTGAAGATGATCGTTCGGTCGGTTCAGATTTCTCGATGAACTTACATGCAGCTACGAAGGGACTTGGTCGCTGAGCGGAAATTCGGATGATGACAATTTGTGTCTAACTCCCCTTCCAGCCGTGCGAAGTTTATGAAACTTGTAGAGAATGCTCGTGTCGCCAATCGAGAGCACTCCTGCAAGTTTGAAGAAGATCGTACGGTCGGTTCACATTTCTCGATGAACTTACATACAGCTACGACGGGACTTGGTCGCTGAGCGGCAATGCGTTGTAGATGACAATTTGTGTCTAACTCCCCTTCCAGCCGTACGAAGTTTATGAAACTTGTACAGAATGCTCGTGTCGCCAATCGCAAGCACTCCTGCAAGTTTGAAGAAGATCGTAAGGTCGGTTCACATTTCTCGATGAACGTACATACACCTACGACGGACTTAGTCGCTGAACGGGAACTATCCTGTACTGCGTTGTAGATGACAATTTGTGTCTAACTCCCCTTCCAGCCGTACGAAGTTTATGAAACTTGTACAGAATGCTCGTGTCAGCAATCGAGAGCACTCCTGCAAGTTTGAATATGATCGTATGGTCGGTTCAGAATTCTCGATGAACTTACATACAGCTACGACGGGACTTGGTCGCTGTCGGAAACTGCGTTGTAGATGACAATTTGTGTCTAACTCCCCTTCCAGCCATACGAAGTTTATGAAACTTGTACAGAATGCTCGTGTCGCCAATCGAGAGCACTCCTAAAAGCTTGAAGATGATCGTACGCTCGGTTCAAATTCCTCGATGAACTTACATGCAGCTACGAAGGGACTTGGTCGCTGAGCGGAAATTCGGATGATGACAATTTGTGTCTAACTCCCCTTCCAGCCGTAAGAAGTTTATGAAACTTGTACAGCATGCTCGTGTCGTCAATCGAGAGCACGCCTGCACGTTTGAAGAAGATCGTACTGTCGGTTCACATTTCTCGATGAACGTACATACACCTACGACGGGACTTAGTCGCTGAACGGGAACTATCCAGTACTGCGTTGTAGATGACAATTTGTGTCTAACTCCCTTTCCAGCCGTACGAAGTTTATGAAACTTGTACAGAATGCTCGTGTCGCCAATCGAGAGCACTCCTGCAAGTTTGAAAATGATCGTACGGTCGGTTCAGATTTCTCGATGAACTTACATACAGCTACGACGGGACTTGGTCGCTGAGCGGAAACTGCGTAATAGATGACAATTTGTGTCTAACTCCCCTTCCAGCCGTGCGAAGTTTATGAAACTTATAGAGAATGCTCGTGTCGCCAATCGAGAGCACTCCTGCAAGTGTGAAGATGATCGTACGGTCGGTTCAGATTTCTCGATGAACTTACATGCAGCTACAAAGGGACTTGGTCGCTGAGCGGAAATTCGGATGATGACAATTTGTGTCTAACTCCGCTTCCAGCCGTACGAAGTTTATGAAACTTGTAGAGAATGCTCGTGTCGCCAATCGAGAGCACTCCTGCAAGTTTGAAGAAGATCGTACGGTCGGTTCGCATTTCTCGATGAACTTACCTACAGCTACGACGGGACTTGGTCGCTGTCGGAAACTGCGTTGTAGATGACAATTTGTGTCTAACTCCCCTTCCAGCCGTGCGAAGTTTATGAAACTTATAGAGAATGCTCGTGTCGCCAATCGAGAGCACTCCTGCAAGTTTGAAGATGACCGTACGGTCGGTTCAGATTTCTCGATGAACTTACATGCAGCTACGAAGTGACTTGGTCGCTGAGCGGAAACTGCGTGGTAGATGACAATTTGTGTCTAACTCCCCTTCCAGCCGTACGAAGTTTATGAAACTTGTAGAGAATGCTCGTGTCGCCAATCGAGAGCACTCCTGCAAGTTTGAAGAAGATCGTACGGTCGGTTCGCATTTCTCGATGAACTTACATACACCTACGACGGGACTTATTCGCTGAACGGGAACTATCCAGTACTGCGTTGTAGATGGCAATTTGTGTCTAACTCCCCTTCCAACCGTACGATGTTTATGAAACTTGTAGAGAATGCTCGTGTCGCCAATCGAGAGCACTCCTGCAAGTTTGAAGATGATCGTACGGTCGGTTCGCAGTTCTCGATGAACTTACATACAGCTGCGACAGGACTTGGTCGCTGTCGGAAACTGCGTTGTAGATGACAATTTGTGTCTAACTCCCCTTCCAGCCGTACGAAGTTTATGAAACTTATACAGAATGCTCGTTTCGCCATTCGAGAGCACTGCTGCAAGTTTGAAGATGATCGTTCGGTCGGTTCAGATTTCTCGATGAACTTACATGCAGCTACGAAGGGACTTGGTCGCTGAGCGGAAATTCGGATGATGACAATTTGTGTCTAACTCCCCTTCCAGCCGTGCGAAGTTTATGAAACTTGTAGAGAATGCTCGTGTCGCCAATCGAGAGCACTCCTGCAAGTTTGAAGAAGATCGTACGGTCGGTTCACATTTCTCGATGAACTTACATACAGCTACGACGGGACTTGGTCGCTGAGCGGAAATGCGTTGTAGATGACAATTTGTGTCTAACTCCCCTTCCAGCCGTACGAAGTTTATGAAACTTGTACAGAATGCTCGTGTCGCCAATCGCAAGCACTCCTGCAAGTTTGAAGAAGATCGTAAGGTCGGTTCACATTTCTCGATGAACGTACATACACCTACGACGGACTTAGTCGCTGAACGGGAACTATCCTGTACTGCGTTGTAGATGACAATTTGTGTCTAACTCCCCTTCCAGCCGTACGAAGTTTATGAAACTTGTACAGAATGCTCGTGTCAGCAATCGAGAGCACTCCTGCAAGTTTGAATATGATCGTATGGTCGGTTCAGAATTCTCGATGAACTTACATACAGCCACGACGGGACTTGGTCGCTGTCGGAAACTGCGTTGTAGATGACAATTTGTGTCTAACTCCCCATCCAGCCATGCGAAGTTTATGAAACTTATACAGAATGCTCGTTTCGCCAATCGAGAGCACTGCTGCAAGTTTGAAGATGATCGTTCGGTCGGTTCAGATTTCTCGATGAACTTACATGCAGCTACGAACGGACTTGGTCGCTGAGCGGAAATTCGGATGATGACAATTTGTGTCTAACTCCCCTTCCAGCCGTGCGAAGTTTATGAAACTTGTAGAGAATGCTCGTGTCGCCAATCGAGAGCACTCCTGCAAGTTTGAAGAAGATCGTACGGTCGGTTCGCATTTCTCGACGAACTTACATAGAGCTACGACGGGACTTGGTCGCTGAGCGGAAACTGCGTTGTAGATGACAATTTTTGTCTAACTCCCCTTCCAGCCGTACGAAGTTTATGAAACTTGTACAGAATGCTCGTGTCAGCAATCGAGAGCACTCCTGCAAGTTTGAATATGATCGTATGGTCGGTTCAGAATTCTCGATGAACTTACATACAGCTACGACGGGACTTGGTCGCTGTCGGAAACTGCGTTGTAGATGACAATTTGTGTCTAACTCCCCTTCCAGCCGTACGAAGTTTATGAAACTTATACAGAATGCTCGTTTCGCCAATCGAGAGCACTGCTGCAAGTTTGAAGATGATCGTTCGGTCGGTTCAGATTTCTCGATCAACTTACATGCAGCTACGAAGGGACTTGGTCGCTGAGCGGAAATTCGGATGATGACAATTTGTGTCTAACTCCCCTTCCAACCGTACGATGTTTATGAAACTTGTAGAGAATGCTCGTGTCGCCAATCGAGAGCACTCCTGCAAGTTTGAAGATGATCGTACGGTCGGTTCGCATTTCTCGATGAACTTACATACAGCTGCGACGGAACTTGGTCGCTGTTGGAAACTGCGTTGTAGATGACAATTTGTGTCTAACTCCCCTTCCAGCCGTACGAAGTTTATGAAACTTATACAGAATGCTCGTTTCGCCAATCGAGAGCACTGCTGCAAGTTTGAAGATGATTGTTCGGTCGGTTCAGATTTCTCGATGAACTTACATGCAGCTACGAAGGGACTTGGTCGCTGAGCGGAAATTCGGATGATGACAATTTGTGTCTAACTCCCCTTCCAGCCGTACGAAGTTTATGAAACTTGTAGAGAATGCTCGTGTCGCCAATCGAGAGCACTCCTGCAAGTTTGAAGAAGATCGTACGGTCGGTTCACATTTCTCGATGAACTTACATACAGCTACGACGGGACTTGGTCGCTGAACGGGAACTATCCAGTACTGCGTTGTAGATGACAATTTGTGTCTAACTCCCCTTCCAGCCGTACGAAGTTTATGAAACTTGTACAGAATGCTCGTGTCGCCAATCGAGAGCACTCCTGCAAGTTTGAAGAAGATCGTACGGTCGGTTCACATTTCTCGATGAACTTACATACACCTACGACGGGACTTATTCGCTGAACGGGAACTATCCAGTACTGCGTTGTAGATGGCAATTTGGGTCTAACTCCCCTTCCAGCCGTACGAAGTTTATGAAACTTGTAGAGAATGATCGTGTCGCCAATCGAGAGCACTCCTGCAAGTGTGAAGATGATCGTACGGTCGGTTCAGATTTCTCGATGAACTTACATGCAGCTACAAAGGGACTTGGTCGCTGAGCGGAAATTCTGATGATGACAATTTGTGTCTAACTCCCCTTCCAACCGTACGATGTTTATGAAACTTGTAGAGAATGCTCGTGTCGCCAATCGAGAGCACTCCTGCAAGTTTGAAGATGATCGTACGGTCGGTTCGCATTTCTCGATAAACTTACATACAGCTGCGACGGGACTTGGTCGCTGTCGGAAACTGCGTTGTAGATGACAATTTGTGTCTAACTCCCCTTCCAGCCGTACGAAGTTTATGAAACTTATACAGAATGCTCGTTTCGCCAATCGAGGGCACTCCTGCCAGTTTGAAGAAGATCGTACTGTCGGTTCACATTTCTCGATGAACTTACATACAGCTACGACGGGACTTGGTCGCTGAGCGGAAATGCGTTGTAGATGACAATTTGTGTCTAACTCAACTTCCAGCCGTACGAAGTTTATGAAACTTGTACAGAATGCTCGTGTCGCCAATCGCAAGCACTCTTGCAAGTTTGAAGAAGATCGTACGGTCGGTTCGCATTTCTCGATGAACTTACAAACAGCCACGACGGGACTTGGTCGCTGAGAGGAAACTGCATTGTAGATGACAATTTTTGTCTAACTCCCCTTCAAGCCGTACGAAGTTTATGAAACTCGTAGAGAATGCTCGTGTCGCCAATCGGGAACACTGCTGCAAGTTTGTAGAAGATCGTACGGTCGGTTCACATTTCTCGATGAACTTACATACACCTACGACGGGACTTATTCGCTGAACGGGAACTGTCCAGTACTGCGTTGTAGATGACAATTTGTGTCTAACGCCCCTTCCAACCGTACGAAGTTTATGAAACTTGTACAGAATGCTCCTGTCGCCAATCGAGAGCACTCCTGCAAGTTTCAAGATGATCGTACGGTCGGTTCAGATTTCTCGATGAACTTACATGCAGCTACAAATGGACTTGGTCGCTGAGCGGAAATTCGGATGATGACAATTTTTTTCAAAATCCGCTTCCAGCCTTAAGAAGTTTATGAAACTTGTACAGCATGCTCGTGTCGTCAATCGAGAGCAATCCTGCACGTTTGAAGAAGATCGTACGGTCGGTTCACATTTCTCGATGAACTTACATGCACTACGACGGGACTTAGTCACTGAACGGAAATTCGGATGATGACCATTTTTTTCAAAATCCGCTTCCAGCCATACGAAGTTTATGAAACTTGTACAGCATGCTCGCGTCGTCAATCGAGAGCACTCCTGCAAGTTTGAAGAAGATCGAACGCTCGGTTCGCATTTCTCAATGAACTTACATACAGCTACGACGGGACTTGGTCGCTGAGCGGAAACTGCGTTGTAGATGACAATTTGTGTCTAACTCCCCTTCCAGCCATACGAAGTTTATGAAACTTGTACAGAATGCTCGTGTCGCCAATCGAGAGCACTCCTAAAAGCTTGAAGATGATCGTACGCTCGGTTCAAATTCCTCGATGAACTTACATGCAGCTACGAAGGGACTTGGTCGCTGAGCGGAAATTCGGATGATGACAATTTGTGTCTAACTCCCCTTCCAGCCGTAAGAAGTTTATGAAACTTGTACAGCATGCTCGTGTCGTCAATCGAGAGCACGCCTGCACGTTTGAAGAAGATCGTACTGTCGGTTCACATTTCTCGATGAACGTACATACACCTACGACGGGACTTAGTCGCTGAACGGGAACTATCCAGTACTGCGTTGTAGATGACAATTTGTGTCTAACTCCCCTTCCAGCCGTACGAAGTTTATGAAACTTGTACAGAATGCTCGCGTCGCCAATCGAGAGCACTCCTGCAAGTTTGAAAATGATCGTACGGTCGGTTCAGATTTCTCGATGAACTTACATACAGCTACGACGGGACTTGGTCGCTGAGCGGAAACTGGGTTGTAGATGACAATTTTTGTCTAACTCCCCTTCCAGCCATACGAAGTTTATGAAACTTGTACAGAATGCTCGTGTCAGCATTCGAGAGCACTCCTGCAAGTTTGAAGATGATCGTACGGTCGGTTCAGATTTCTCGATGAACTTACATGCAGCTACGAAGGGAGTTGGTCGCTTAGCGGAAACTGCGTAATAGATGACAATTTGTGTCTAACTCCCCTTCCAGCCGTGCGAAGTTTATGAAACTTATAGA
Source organism: Priocnemis perturbator (assembly GCA_963942575.1). Lineage (NCBI taxonomy): Eukaryota > Metazoa > Arthropoda > Insecta > Hymenoptera > Pompilidae > Priocnemis > Priocnemis perturbator. The sequence goes on from CAWWDK010000169.1 coordinate 807,402, forward strand.
GAATGCTCGTGTCGCCAATCGAGAGCACTCCTGCAAGTGTGAAGATGATCGTACGGTCGGTTCAGATTTCTCGATGAACTTACATGCAGCTACAAAGGGACTTGGTCGCTGAGCGGAAATTCGGATGATGACAATTTGTGTCTAACTCCGCTTCCAGCCGTACGAAGTTTATGAAACTTGTAGAGAATGCTCGTGTCGCCAATCGAGAGCACTCCTGCAAGTTTGAAGAAGATCGTACGGTCGGTTCGCATTTCTCGATGAACTTACCTACAGCTACGACGGGACTTGGTCGCTGTCGGAAACTGCGTTGTAGATGACAATTTGTGTCTAACTCCCCTTCCAGCCGTGCGAAGTTTATGAAACTTATAGAGAATGCTCGTGTCGCCAACCGAGAGCACTCCTGCAAGTTTGAAGATGATCGTACGGTCGGTTCAGATTTCTCGATGAACTTACATGCAGATACGAAGTGACTTGGTCGCTGAGCGGAAACTGCGTGGTAGATGACAATTTGTGTCTAACTCCCCTTCCAGCCGTACGAAGTTTATGAAACTTGTAGAGAATGCTCGTGTCGCCAATCGAGAGCACTCCTGCAAGTTTGAAGAAGATCGTACGGTCGGTTCGCATTTCTCGATGAACTTACATACACCTACGACGGGACTTATTCGCTGAACGGGAACTATCCAGTACTGCGTTGTAGATGGCAATTTGTGTCTAACTCCCCTTCCAACCGTACGATGTTTATGAAACTTGTAGAGAATGCTCGTGTCGCCAATCGAGAGCACTCCTGCAAGTTTGAAGATGATCGTACGGTCGGTTCGCAGTTCTCGATGAACTTACATACAGCTGCGACGGGACTTGGTCGCTGTCGGAAACTGCGTTGTAGATGACAATTTGTGTCTAACTCCCCTTCCAGCCGTACGAAGTTTATGAAACTTATACAGAATGCTCGTTTCGCCAATCGAGAGCACTGCTGCAAGTTTGAAGATGATCGTTCGGTCGGTTCAGATTTCTCGATGAACTTACATGCAGCTACGAAGGGACTTGGTCGCTGAGCGGAAATTCGGATGATGACAATTTGTGTCTAACTCCCCTTCCAGCCGTGCGAAGTTTATGAAACTTGTAGAGAATGCTCGTGTCGCCAATCGAGAGCACTCCTGCAAGTTTGAAGAAGATCGTACGGTCGGTTCACATTTCTCGATGAACTTACATACAGCTACGACGGGACTTGGTCGCTGAGCGGAAATGCGTTGTAGATGACAATTTGTGTCTAACTCAACTTCCAGCCGTACGAAGTTTATGAAACTTGTACAGAATGCTCGTGTCGCCAATCGCAAGCACTCCTGCAAGTTTGAAGAAGATCGTAAGGTCGGTTCACATTTCTCGATGAACGTACATACACCTACGACGGCACTTAGTCGCTGAACGGGAACTATCCAGTACTGCGTTGTAGATGACAATTTGTGTCTAACTCCCCTTCCAGCCGTACGAAGTTTATGAAACTTGTACAGAATGCTCGTGTCGCCAATCGAGAGCACTCCTGCAAGTTTGAAGATGATCGTACGGTCGGTTCAGATTTCTCGATGAACTTACATACAGCTACGACGGGACTTGGTCGCTGAGCGGAAACTGGGTTGTAGATGACAATTTTTGTCTAACGCCCCTTCCAGCCATACGAAGTTTATGAAACTTGTACAGAATGCTCGTGTCAGCATTCGAGAGCACTCCTGCAAGTTTGAAGATGATCGTACGGTCGGTTCAGATTTCTCGATGAACTTACATGCAGCTACGAAGGGAGTTGGTCGCTTAGCGGAAACTGCGTAATAGATGACAATTTGTGTCTAACTCCCCTTCCAGCCGTGCGAAGTTTATGAAACTTATAGAGAATGCTCGTGTCGCCAATCGAGAGCACTCCTGCAAGTTTGAAGAAGATCGTACGGTCGGTTCATTTCTCGATGAACTTTCATACACCTACGACGGGACTTATTCCCTGAACGGGAACTATCCAGTACTGCGTTGTAGATGGCAATTTGGGTCTAACTCCCCTTCCAGCCGTACGAAGTTTATGAAACTTGTAGAGAATGCTCGTGTCGCCAATCGAGAGCACTCCTGCAAGTGTGAAGATGATCGTACGGTCGGTTCAGATTTCTTTATGAACTTACATGCAGCTACAAAGGGACTTGGTCGCTGAGCGGAAATTCGGATGATGACAATTTGTGTCTAACTCCGCTTCCAGCCGTACGAAGTTTATGGAACTTGTAGAGAATGCTCGTGTCGCCAATCGAGAGCACTCCTGCAAGTTTGTAGAAGATCGTACGGTCGGTTCGCATTTCTCGATGAACTTACATACAGCTACGACGGGACTTGGTCGCTGTCGGAAACTGCGTTGTAGATGACAATTTGTGTCTAACTCCCCTTCCAGCCGTGCGAAGTTTATGAAACTTATAGAGAATGCTCGTGTCGCCAATCGAGAGCACTCCTGCAAGTTTGAAGATGATCGTACGGTCGGTTCAGATTTCTCGATGAACTTACATGCAGCTACGAAGTGACTTGGTCGCTGAGCGGAAACTGCGTGGTAGATGACAATTTGTGTCTAACTCCCCTTCCAGCCGTACGATGTTTATGAAAATTGTAGAGAATGCTCGTGTCGCCAATCGAGAGCACTCCTGCAAGTTTGAAGAAGATCGTACGGTCGGTTCACATTTCTCGATGAACTTACATACAGCTACGACGGGACTTGGTCGCTGAGCGGAAATGCGTTGTAGATGACAATTTGTGTCTAACTCCCCTTCCAGCCGTACGAAGTTTATGAAACTTGTACAGAATGCTCGTGTCGCCAATCGCAAGCACTCCTGCAAGTTTGAAGAAGATCGTAAGGTCGGTTCACATTTCTCGATGAACGTACATACACCTACGACGGACTTAGTCGCTGAACGGGAACTATCCAGTACTGCGTTGTAGATGACAATTTGTGTCTAACTCCCCTTCCAGCCGTACGAAGTTTATGAAACTTGTACAGAATGCTCGTGTCGCCAATCGAGAGCACTCCTGCAAGTTTGAAGAAGATCGTACGGTCGGTTCACATTTCTCGATGAACTTACATACACCTACGACGGGACTTATTCGCTGAACGGGAACTATCCAGTACTGCGTTGTAGATGGCAATTTGGGTCTAACTCCCCTTCCAGCCGTACGAAGTTTATGAAACTTGTAGAGAATGATCGTGTCGCCAATCGAGAGCACTCCTGCAAGTGTGAAGATGATCGTACGGTCGGTTCAGATTTCTCGATGAACTTACATGCAGCTACAAAGGGACTTGGTCGCTGAGCGGAAACTGGGTTGTAGATGACAATTTGTGTCTAACTCCGCTTCCAGCCGTACGAAGTTTATGAAACTTGTAGAGAATGCTCGTGTCGCCAATCGAGAGCACTCCTGCAAGTTTGAAGAAGATCGTACGGTCGGTTCGCATTTCTCGATGAACTTACATACAGCTACGACGGGACTTGGTCGCTGTCGGAAACTGCGTTGTAGATGACAATTTGTGTCTAACTCCCCTTCCAGCCGTGCGAAGTTTATGAAACTTGTAGAGAATGCTCGTGTCGCCAATCGAGAGCACTCCTGCAAGTTTGATGAAGATCGTACGGTCGGTTCGCATTTCTCGATGAACTTACGTACATCTACGACGGGACTTACTCGCTGAACGGGAACTATCCAGTACTGCGTTGTAGATGGCAATTTGTGTCTAACTCCCCTTCCAACCGTACGATGTTTATGAAACTTGTAGAGAATGCTCGTGTCGCCAATCGAGAGCACTCCTGCAAGTTTGAAGATGATCGTACGGTCGGTTCGCATTTCTCAATGAACTTACATACAGCTACGACGGGACTTGGTCGCTGAGCGGAAACTGCGTTGTAGATGACAATTTGTGTCTAACTCCCCTTCCAGCCGTACGAAGTTTATGAAACTTGTACAGAATGCTCGTGTCGCCAATCGAGAGCACTCCTGCAAGTTTGAAGAAGATCGTACGGTCGGTTCGCATTTCTCGACGAACTTACATACAGCTACGACGGGACTTGGTCGCTGAGCGGAAATGCGTTGTAGATGACAATTTGTGTCTAACTCCCCTTCCAGCCGTACGAAGTTTATGAAACTTGTACAGAATGCTCGTGTCGCCAATCGCAAGCACTCCTGCAAGTTTGAAGAAGATCGTAAGGTCGGTTCACATTTCTCGATGAACGTACATACACCTACGACGGACTTAGTCGCTGAACGGGAACTATCCAGTACTGCGTTGTAGATGACAATTTGTGTCTAACTCCCCATCCAGCCATACGAAGTTTATGAAACTTGTACAGAATGCTCGTGTCAGCATTCGAGAGCACTCCTGCAAGTTTGAAGATGATCGTATGGTCGGTTCAGATTTCTCGATAAACTTACATGCAGCTACGAAGGGAGTTGGTCGCTTAGCGGAAACTGCGTAATAGATGACAATTTGTGTCTAACTCCCCTTCCAGCCGTACGAAGTTTATGAAACTTATACAGAATGCTCGTTTCGCCAATCGAGAGCACTCCTGCAAGTTTGAAGAAGATCGTACGGTCGGTTCACATTTCTCGATGAACTTACATACACCTACGACGGGACTTATTCGCTGAACGGGAACTATCCAGTACTGCGTTGTAGATGGCAATTTGGGTCTAACTCCCCTTCCAGCCGTACGAAGTTTATGAAACTTGTAGAGAATGATCGTGTCGCCAATCGAGAGCACTCCTGCAAGTGTGAAGATGATCGTACGGTCGGTTCAGATTTCTCGATGAACTTACATGCAGCTACAAAGGGACTTGGTCGCTGAGCGGAAATTCTGATGATGACAATTTGTGTCTAACTCCGCTTCCAGCCGTACGAAGTTTATGAAACTTGTAGAGAATGCTCGTGTCGCCAATCGAGAGCACTCCTGCAAGTTTGAAGAAGATCGTACGGTCGGTTCGCATTTCTCGATGAACTTACATACAGCTGCGACGGGACTTGGTCGCTGTCGGAAACTGCGTTGTAGATGACAATTTGTGTCTAACTCCCCTTCCAGCCGTACGAAGTTTATGAAACTTATACAGAATGCTCGTTTCGCCAATCGAGAGCACTGCTGCAAGTTTCAAGATGATCGTACGGTCGGTTCAGATTTCTCGATGAACTTACATGCAGCTACAAATGGACTTGGTCGCTGAGCGGAAATTCGGATGATGACAATTTTTTTCAAAATCCGCTTCCAGCCTTAAGAAGTTTATGAAACTTGTACAGCATGCTCGTGTCGTCAATCGAGAGCACTCCTGCAAGTTTGAAGAAGATCGAACGCTCGGTTCGCATTTCTCAATGAACTTACATACAGCTACGACGGGACTTGGTCGCTGAGCGGAAACTGCGTTGTAGATGACAATTTGTGTCTAACTCCCCTTCCAGCCATACGAAGTTTATGAAACTTGTACAGAATGCTCGTGTCGCCAATCGAGAGCACTCCTAAAAGCTTGAAGATGATCGTACGCTCGGTTCAAATTCCTCGATGAACTTACATGCAGCTACGAAGGGACTTGGTCGCTGAGCGGAAATTCGGATGATGACAATTTGTGTCTAACTCCCCTTCCAGCCGTAAGAAGTTTATGAAACTTGTACAGCATGCTCGTGTCGTCAATCGAGAGCACGCCTGCACGTTTGAAGAAGATCGTACTGTCGGTTCACATTTCTCGATGAACGTACATACACCTACGACGGGACTTAGTCGCTGAACGGGAACTATCCAGTACTGCGTTGTAGATGACAATTTGTGTCTAACTCCCCTTCCAGCCGTACGAAGTTTATGAAACTTGTACAGAATGCTCGTGTCGCCAATCGAGAGCACTCCTGCAAGTTTGAAAATGATCGTACGGTCGGTTCAGATTTCTCGATGAACTTACATACAGCTACGACGGGACTTGGTCGCTGAGCGGAAACTGGGTTGTAGATGACAATTTTTGTCTAACTCCCCTTCCAGCCATACGAAGTTTATGAAACTTGTACAGAATGCTCGTGTCAGCATTCGAGAGCACTCCTGCAAGTTTGAAGATGATCGTACGGTCGGTTCAGATTTCTCGATGAACTTACATGCAGCTACGAAGGGAGTTGGTCGCTTAGCGGAAACTGCGTAATAGATGACAATTTGTGTCTAACTCCCCTTCCAGCCGTGCGAAGTTTATGAAACTTATAGAGAATGCTCGTGTCGCCAATCGAGAGCACTCCTGCAAGTGTGAAGATGATCGTACGGTCGGTTCAGATTTCTCGATGAACTTACATGCAGCTACAAAGGGACTTGGTCGCTGAGCGGAAATTCGGATGATGACAATTTGTGTCTAACTCCGCTTCCAGCCGTACGAAGTTTATGAAACTTGTAGAGAATGCTCGTGTCGCCAATCGAGAGCACTCCTGCAAGTTTGAAGATGACCGTACGGTCGGTTCAGATTTCTCGATGAACTTACATGCAGCTACGAAGTGACTTGGTCGCTGAGCGGAAACTGCGTGGTAGATGACAATTTGTGTCTAACTCCCCTTCCAGCCGTACGAAGTTTATGAAACTTGTAGAGAATGCTCGTGTCGCCAATCGAGAGCACTCCTGCAAGTTTGAAGAAGATCGTACGGTCGGTTCGCATTTCTCGATGAACTTACATACACCTACGACGGGACTTATTCGCTGAACGGGAACTATCCAGTACTGCGTTGTAGATGGCAATTTGTGTCTAACTCCCCTTCCAACCGTACGATGTTTATGAAACTTGTAGAGAATGCTCGTGTCGCCAATCGAGAGCACTCCTGCAAGTTTGAAGATGATCGTACGGTCGGTTCGCAGTTCTCGATGAACTTACATACAGCTGCGACGGGACTTGGTCGCTGTCGGAAACTGCGTTGTAGATGACAATTTGTGTCTAACTCCCCTTCCAGCCGTACGAAGTTTATGAAACGTATACAGAATGCTCGTTTCGCCAATCGAGAGCACTGCTGCAAGTTTGAAGATGATCGTTCGGTCGGTTCAGATTTCTCGATGAACTTACATGCAGCTACGAAGGGACTTGGTCGCTGAGCGGAAATTCGGATGATGACAATTTGTGTCTAACTCCCCTTCCAGCCGTGCGAAGTTTATGAAACTTGTAGAGAATGCTCGTGTCGCCAATCGAGAGCACTCCTGCAAGTTTGAAGAAGATCGTACGGTCGGTTCACATTTCTCGATGAACTTACATACAGCTACGACGGGACTTGGTCGCTGAGCGGCAATGCGTTGTAGATGACAATTTGTGTCTAACTCCCCTTCCAGCCGTACGAAGTTTATGAAACTTGTACAGAATGCTCGTGTCGCCAATCGCAAGCACTCCTGCAAGTTTGAAGAAGATCGTAAGGTCGGTTCACATTTCTCGATGAACGTACATACACCTACGACGGACTTAGTCGCTGAACGGGAACTATCCTGTACTGCGTTGTAGATGACAATTTGTGTCTAACTCCCCTTCCAGCCGTACGAAGTTTATGAAACTTGTACAGAATGCTCGTGTCAGCAATCGAGAGCACTCCTGCAAGTTTGAATATGATCGTATGGTCGGTTCAGAATTCTCGATGAACTTACATACAGCTACGACGGGACTTGGTCGCTGTCGGAAACTGCGTTGTAGATGACAATTTGTGTCTAACTCCCCTTCCAGCCATACGAAGTTTATGAAACTTGTACAGAATGCTCGTGTCGCCAATCGAGAGCACTCCTAAAAGCTTGAAGATGATCGTACGCTCGGTTCAAATTCCTCGATGAACTTACATACAGCTGCGACGGGACTTGGTCGCTGTCGGAAACTGCGTTGTAGATGACAATTTGTGTCTAACTCCCCTTCCAGCCGTACGAAGTTTATGAAACTTATACAGAATGCTCGTTTCGCCAATCGAGGGCACTCCTGCCAGTTTGAAGAAGATCGTACTGTCGGTTCACATTTCTCGATGAACTTACATACAGCTACGACGGGACTTGGTCGCTGAGCGGAAATGCGTTGTAGATGACAATTTGTGTCTAACTCAACTTCCAGCCGTACGAAGTTTATGAAACTTGTACAGAATGCTCGTGTCGCCAATCGCAAGCACTCTTGCAAGTTTGAAGAAGATCGTACGGTCGGTTCGCATTTCTCGATGAACTTACAAACAGCCACGACGGGACTTGGTCGCTGAGAGGAAACTGCATTGTAGATGACAATTTTTGTCTAACTCCCCTTCAAGCCGTACGAAGTTTATGAAACTCGTAGAGAATGCTCGTGTCGCCAATCGGGAACACTGCTGCAAGTTTGTAGAAGATCGTACGGTCGGTTCACATTTCTCGATGAACTTACATACACCTACGACGGGACTTATTCGCTGAACGGGAACTGTCCAGTACTGCGTTGTAGATGACAATTTGTGTCTAACGCCCCTTCCAACCGTACGAAGTTTATGAAACTTGTACAGAATGCTCCTGTCGCCAATCGAGAGCACTCCTGCAAGTTTCAAGATGATCGTACGGTCGGTTCAGATTTCTCGATGAACTTACATGCAGCTACAAATGGACTTGGTCGCTGAGCGGAAATTCGGATGATGACAATTTTTTTCAAAATCCGCTTCCAGCCTTAAGAAGTTTATGAAACTTGTACAGCATGCTCGTGTCGTCAATCGAGAGCAATCCTGCACGTTTGAAGAAGATCGTACGGTCGGTTCACATTTCTCGATGAACTTACATGCACTACGACGGGACTTAGTCACTGAACGGAAATTCGGATGATGACCATTTTTTTCAAAATCCGCTTCCAGCCATACGAAGTTTATGAAACTTGTACAGCATGCTCGCGTCGTCAATCGAGAGCACTCCTGCAAGTTTGAAGAAGATCGAACGCTCGGTTCGCATTTCTCAATGAACTTACATACAGCTACGACGGGACTTGGTCGCTGAGCGGAAACTGCGTTGTAGATGACAATTTGTGTCTAACTCCCCTTCCAGCCATACGAAGTTTATGAAACTTGTACAGAATGCTCGTGTCGCCAATCGAGAGCACTCCTAAAAGCTTGAAGATGATCGTACGCTCGGTTCAAATTCCTCGATGAACTTACATGCAGCTACGAAGGGACTTGGTCGCTGAGCGGAAATTCGGATGATGACAATTTGTGTCTAACTCCCCTTCCAGCCGTAAGAAGTTTATGAAACTTGTACAGCATGCTCGTGTCGTCAATCGAGAGCACGCCTGCACGTTTGAAGAAGATCGTACTGTCGGTTCACATTTCTCGATGAACGTACATACACCTACGACGGGACTTAGTCGCTGAACGGGAACTATCCAGTACTGCGTTGTAGATGACAATTTGTGTCTAACTCCCCTTCCAGCCGTACGAAGTTTATGAAACTTGTACAGAATGCTCGCGTCGCCAATCGAGAGCACTCCTGCAAGTTTGAAAATGATCGTACGGTCGGTTCAGATTTCTCGATGAACTTACATACAGCTACGACGGGACTTGGTCGCTGAGCGGAAACTGGGTTGTAGATGACAATTTTTGTCTAACTCCCCTTCCAGCCATACGAAGTTTATGAAACTTGTACAGAATGCTCGTGTCAGCATTCGAGAGCACTCCTGCAAGTTTGAAGATGATCGTACGGTCGGTTCAGATTTCTCGATGAACTTACATGCAGCTACGAAGGGAGTTGGTCGCTTAGCGGAAACTGCGTAATAGATGACAATTTGTGTCTAACTCCCCTTCCAGCCGTGCGAAGTTTATGAAACTTATAGAGAATGCTCGTGTCGCCAATCGAGAGCACTCCTGCAAGTGTGAAGATGATCGTACGGTCGGTTCAGATTTCTCGATGAACTTACATGCAGCTACAAAGGGACTTGGTCGCTGAGCGGAAATTCGGATGATGACAATTTGTGTCTAACTCCGCTTCCAGCCGTACGAAGTTTATGAAACTTGTAGAGAATGCTCGTGTCGCCAATCGAGAGCACTCCTGCAAGTTTGAAGAAGATCGTACGGTCGGTTCGCATTTCTCGATGAACTTACCTACAGCTACGACGGGACTTGGTCGCTGTCGGAAACTGCGTTGTAGATGACAATTTGTGTCTAACTCCCCTTCCAGCCGTGCGAAGTTTATGAAACTTATAGAGAATGCTCGTGTCGCCAACCGAGAGCACTCCTGCAAGTTTGAAGATGATCGTACGGTCGGTTCAGATTTCTCGATGAACTTACATGCAGCTACGAAGTGACTTGGTCGCTGAGCGGAAACTGCGTGGTAGATGACAATTTGTGTCTAACTCCCCTTCCAGCCGTACGAAGTTTATGAAACTTGTAGAGAATGCTCGTGTCGCCAATCGAGAGCACTCCTGCAAGTTTGAAGAAGATCGTACGGTCGGTTCGCATTTCTCGATGAACTTACATACACCTACGACGGGACTTATTCGCTGAACGGGAACTATCCAGTACTGCGTTGTAGATGGCAATTTGTGTCTAACTCCCCTTCCAACCGTACGATGTTTATGAAACTTGTAGAGAATGCTCGTGTCGCCAATCGAGAGCACTCCTGCAAGTTTGAAGATGATCGTACGGTCGGTTCGCAGTTCTCGATGAACTTACATACAGCTGCGACGGGACTTGGTCGCTGTCGGAAACTGCGTTGTAGATGACAATTTGTGTCTAACTCCCCTTCCAGCCGTACGAAGTTTATGAAACTTATACAGAATGCTCGTTTCGCCAATCGAGAGCACTGCTGCAAGTTTGAAGATGATCGTTCGGTCGGTTCAGATTTCTCGATGAACTTACATGCAGCTACGAAGGGACTTGGTCGCTGAGCGGAAATTCGGATGATGACAATTTGTGTCTAACTCCCCTTCCAGCCGTGCGAAGTTTATGAAACTTGTAGAGAATGCTCGTGTCGCCAATCGAGAGCACTCCTGCAAGTTTGAAGAAGATCGTACGGTCGGTTCACATTTCTCGATGAACTTACATACAGCTACGACGGGACTTGGTCGCTGAGCGGAAATGCGTTGTAGATGACAATTTGTGTCTAACTCAACTTCCAGCCGTACGAAGTTTATGAAACTTGTACAGAATGCTCGTGTCGCCAATCGCAAGCACTCCTGCAAGTTTGAAGAAGATCGTAAGGTCGGTTCACATTTCTCGATGAACGTACATACACCTACGACGGCACTTAGTCGCTGAACGGGAACTATCCAGTACTGCGTTGTAGATGACAATTTGTGTCTAACTCCCCTTCCAGCCGTACGAAGTTTATGAAACTTGTACAGAATGCTCGTGTCGCCAATCGAGAGCACTCCTGCATGTTTGAAGATGATCGTACGGTCGGTTCAGATTTCTCGATGAACTTACATACAGCTACGACGGGACTTGGTCGCTGAGCGGAAACTGGGTTGTAGATGACAATTTTTGTCTAACGCCCCTTCCAGCCATACGAAGTTTATGAAACTTGTACAGAATGCTCGTGTCAGCATTCGAGAGCACTCCTGCAAGTTTGAAGATGATCGTACGGTCGGTTCAGATTTCTCGATGAACTTACATGCAGCTACGAAGGGAGTTGGTCGCTTAGCGGAAACTGCGTAATAGATGACAATTTGTGTCTAACTCCCCTTCCAGCCGTGCGAAGTTTATGAAACTTATAGAGAATGCTCGTGTCGCCAATCGAGAGCACTCCTGCAAGTTTGAAGAAGATCGTACGGTCGGTTCATTTCTCGATGAACTTTCATACACCTACGACGGGACTTATTCCCTGAACGGGAACTATCCAGTACTGCGTTGTAGATGGCAATTTGGGTCTAACTCCCCTTCCAGCCGTACGAAGTTTATGAAACTTGTAGAGAATGCTCGTGTCGCCAATCGAGAGCACTCCTGCAAGTGTGAAGATGATCGTACGGTCGGTTCAGATTTCTTTATGAACTTACATGCAGCTACAAAGGGACTTGGTCGCTGAGCGGAAATTCGGATGATGACAATTTGTGTCTAACTCCGCTTCCAGCCGTACGAAGTTTATGGAACTTGTAGAGAATGCTCGTGTCGCCAATCGAGAGCACTCCTGCAAGTTTGTAGAAGATCGTACGGTCGGTTCGCATTTCTCGATGAACTTACATACAGCTACGACGGGACTTGGTCGCTGTCGGAAACTGCGTTGTAGATGACAATTTGTGTCTAACTCCCCTTCCAGCCGTGCGAAGTTTATGAAACTTATAGAGAATGCTCGTGTCGCCAATCGAGAGCACTCCTGCAAGTTTGAAGATGATCGTACGGTCGGTTCAGATTTCTCGATGAACTTACATGCAGCTACGAAGTGACTTGGTCGCTGAGCGGAAACTGCGTGGTAGATGACAATTTGTGTCTAACTCCCCTTCCAGCCGTACGATGTTTATGAAAATTGTAGAGAATGCTCGTGTCGCCAATCGAGAGCACTCCTGCAAGTTTGAAGATGATCGTACGGTCGGTTCGCATTTCTCGATGAACTTACATACAGCTGCGACGGAACTTGGTCGCTGTCGGAAACTGCGTTGTAGATGACAATTTGTGTCTAACTCCCCTTCCAGCCGTACGAAGTTTATGAAACTTATACAGAATGCTCGTTTCGCCAATCGAGAGCACTGCTGCAAGTTTGAAGATGATCGTTCGGTCGGTTCAGATTTCTCGATGAACTTACATGCAGCTACGAAGGGACTTGGTCGCTGAGCGGAAATTCGGATGATGACAATTTGTGTCTAACTCCCCTTCCAGCCGTACGAAGTTTATGAAACTTGTAGAGAATGCTCGTGTCGCCAATCGAGAGCACTCCTGCAAGTTTGAAGAAGATCGTACGGTCGGTTCACATTTCTCGATGAACTTACATACAGCTACGACGGGACTTGGTCGCTGAGCGGAAATGCGTTGTAGATGACAATTTGTGTCTAACTCCCCTTCCAGCCGTACGAAGTTTATGAAACTTGTACAGAATGCTCGTGTCGCCAATCGAGAGCACTCCTGCAAGTTTGAAGAAGATCGTACGGTCGGTTCACATTTCTCGATGAACTTACATACACCTACGACGGGACTTATTCGCTGAACGGGAACTATCCAGTACTGCGTTGTAGATGGCAATTTGGGTCTAACTCCCCTTCCAGCCGTACGAAGTTTATGAAACTTGTAGAGAATGATCGTGTCGCCAATCGAGAGCACTCCTGCAAGTGTGAAGATGATCGTACGGTCGGTTCGCATTTCTCGATGAACTTACATACAGCTGCGACGGAACTTGGTCGCTGTCGGAAACTGCGTTGTAGATGACAATTTGTGTCTAACTCCCCTTCCAGCCGTACGAAGTTTATGAAACTTATACAGAATGCTCGTTTCGCCAATCGAGAGCACTGCTGCAAGTTTGAAGATGATCGTTCGGTCGGTTCAGATTTCTCGATGAACTTACATGCAGCTACGAAGGGACTTGGTCGCTGAGCGGAAATTCGGATGATGACAATTTGTGTCTAACTCCCCTTCCAGCCGTACGAAGTTTATGAAACTTGTAGAGAATGCTCGTGTCGCCAATCGAGAGCACTCCTGCAAGTTTGAAGAAGATCGTACGGTCGGTTCACATTTCTCGATGAACTTACATACAGCTACGACGGGACTTGGTCGCTGAGCGGAAATGCGTTGTAGATGACAATTTGTGTCTAACTCCCCTTCCAGCCGTACGAAGTTTATGAAACTTGTACAGAATGCTCGTGTCGCCAATCGCAAGCACTCCTGCAAGTTTGAAGAAGATCGTAAGGTCGGTTCACATTTCTCGATGAACGTACATACACCTACGACGGACTTAGTCGCTGAACGGGAACTATCCAGTACTGCGTTGTAGATGACAATTTGTGTCTAACTCCCCTTCCAGCCGTACGAAGTTTATGAAACTTGTACAGAATGCTCGTGTCGCCAATCGAGAGCACTCCTGCAAGTTTGAAGAAGATCGTACGGTCGGTTCACATTTCTCGATGAACTTACATACACCTACGACGGGACTTATTCGCTGAACGGGAACTATCCAGTACTGCGTTGTAGATGGCAATTTGGGTCTAACTCCCCTTCCAGCCGTACGAAGTTTATGAAACTTGTAGAGAATGATCGTGTCGCCAATCGAGAGCACTCCTGCAAGTGTGAAGATGATCGTACGGTCGGTTCAGATTTCTCGATAAACTTACATGCAGCTACAAAGGGACTTGGTCGCTGAGCGGAAACTGGGTTGTAGATGACAATTTGTGTCTAACTCCGCTTCCAGCCGTACGAAGTTTATGAAACTTGTAGAGAATGCTCGTGTCGCCAATCGAGAGCACTCCTGCAAGTTTGAAGAAAATCGTACGGTCGGTTCGCATTTCTCGATGAACTTACATACAGCTACGACGGGACTTGGTCGCTGTCGGAAACTGCGTTGTAGATGACAATTTGTGTCTAACTCCCCTTCCAGCCGTGCGAAGTTTATGAAACTTGTAGAGAATGCTCGTGTCGCCAATCGAGAGCACTCCTGCAAGTTTGATGAAGATCGTACGGTCGGTTCGCATTTCTCGATGAACTTACGTACATCTACGACGGGACTTACTCGCTGAACGGGAACTATCCAGTACTGCGTTGTAGATGGCAATTTGTGTCTAACTCCCCTTCCAACCGTACGATGTTTATGAAACTTGTAGAGAATGCTCGTGTCGCCAATCGAGAGCACTCCTGCAAGTTTGAAGATGATCGTACGGTCGGTTCGCATTTCTCAATGAACTTACATACAGCTACGACGGGACTTGGTCGCTGAGCGGAAACTGCGTTGTAGATGACAATTTGTGTCTAACTCCCCTTCCAGCCGTACGAAGTTTATGAAACTTGTACAGAATGCTCGTGTCGCCAATCGAGAGCACTCCTGCAAGTTTGAAGAAGATCGTACGGTCGGTTCGCATTTCTCGACGAACTTACATACAGCTACGACGGGACTTGGTCGCTGAGCGGAAATGCGTTGTAGATGACAATTTGTGTCTAACTCCCCTTCCAGCCGTACGAAGTTTATGAAACTTGTACAGAATGCTCGTGTCGCCAATCGCAAGCACTCCTGCAAGTTTGAAGAAGATCGTAAGGTCGGTTCACATTTCTCGATGAACGTACATACACCTACGACGGACTTAGTCGCTGAACGGGAACTATCCAGTACTGCGTTGTAGATGACAATTTGTGTCTAACTCCCCATCCAGCCATACGAAGTTTATGAAACTTGTACAGAATGCTCGTGTCAGCATTCGAGAGCACTCCTGCAAGTTTGAAGATGATCGTATGGTCGGTTCAGATTTCTCGATAAACTTACATGCAGCTACGAAGGGAGTTGGTCGCTTAGCGGAAACTGCGTAATAGATGACAATTTGTGTCTAACTCCCCTTCCAGCCGTACGAAGTTTATGAAACTTATACAGAATGCTCGTTTCGCCAATCGAGAGCACTCCTGCAAGTTTGAAGAAGATCGTACGGTCGGTTCACATTTCTCGATGAACTTACATACACCTACGACGGGACTTATTCGCTGAACGGGAACTATCCAGTACTGCGTTGTAGATGGCAATTTGGGTCTAACTCCCCTTCCAGCCGTACGAAGTTTATGAAACTTGTAGAGAATGATCGTGTCGCCAATCGAGAGCACTCCTGCAAGTGTGAAGATGATCGTACGGTCGGTTCAGATTTCTCGATGAACTTACATGCAGCTACAAAGGGACTTGGTCGCTGAGCGGAAATTCTGATGATGACAATTTGTGTCTAACTCCGCTTCCAGCCGTACGAAGTTTATGAAACTTGTAGAGAATGCTCGTGTCGCCAATCGAGAGCACTCCTGCAAGTTTGAAGAAGATCGTACGGTCGGTTCGCATTTCTCGATGAACTTACATACAGCTGCGACGGGACTTGGTCGCTGTCGGAAACTGCGTTGTAGATGACAATTTGTGTCTAACTCCCCTTCCAGCCGTACGAAGTTTATGAAACTTATACAGAATGCTCGTTTCGCCAATCGAGAGCACTGCTGCAAGTTTCAAGATGATCGTACGGTCGGTTCAGATTTCTCGATGAACTTACATGCAGCTACAAATGGACTTGGTCGCTGAGCGGAAATTCGGATGATGACAATTTTTTTCAAAATCCGCTTCCAGCCTTAAGAAGTTTATGAAACTTGTACAGCATGCTCGTGTCGTCAATCGAGAGCACTCCTGCAAGTTTGAAGAAGATCGAACGCTCGGTTCGCATTTCTCAATGAACTTACATACAGCTACGACGGGACTTGGTCGCTGAGCGGAAACTGCGTTGTAGATGACAATTTGTGTCTAACTCCCCTTCCAGCCATACGAAGTTTATGAAACTTGTACAGAATGCTCGTGTCGCCAATCGAGAGCACTCCTAAAAGCTTGAAGATGATCGTACGCTCGGTTCAAATTCCTCGATGAACTTACATGCAGCTACGAAGGGACTTGGTCGCTGAGCGGAAATTCGGATGATGACAATTTGTGTCTAACTCCCCTTCCAGCCGTAAGAAGTTTATGAAACTTGTACAGCATGCTCGTGTCGTCAATCGAGAGCACGCCTGCACGTTTGAAGAAGATCGTACTGTCGGTTCACATTTCTCGATGAACGTACATACACCTACGACGGGACTTAGTCGCTGAACGGGAACTATCCAGTACTGCGTTGTAGATGACAATTTGTGTCTAACTCCCCTTCCAGCCGTACGAAGTTTATGAAACTTGTACAGAATGCTCGTGTCGCCAATCGAGAGCACTCCTGCAAGTTTGAAAATGATCGTACGGTCGGTTCAGATTTCTCGATGAACTTACATACAGCTACGACGGGACTTGGTCGCTGAGCGGAAACTGGGTTGTAGATGACAATTTTTGTCTAACTCCCCTTCCAGCCATACGAAGTTTATGAAACTTGTACAGAATGCTCGTGTCAGCATTCGAGAGCACTCCTGCAAGTTTGAAGATGATCGTACGGTCGGTTCAGATTTCTCGATGAACTTACATGCAGCTACGAAGGGAGTTGGTCGCTTAGCGGAAACTGCGTAATAGATGACAATTTGTGTCTAACTCCCCTTCCAGCCGTGCGAAGTTTATGAAACTTATAGAGAATGCTCGTGTCGCCAATCGAGAGCACTCCTGCAAGTGTGAAGATGATCGTACGGTCGGTTCAGATTTCTCGATGAACTTACATGCAGCTACAAAGGGACTTGGTCGCTGAGCGGAAATTCGGATGATGACAATTTGTGTCTAACTCCGCTTCCAGCCGTACGAAGTTTATGAAACTTGTAGAGAATGCTCGTGTCGCCAATCGAGAGCACTCCTGCAAGTTTGAAGATGACCGTACGGTCGGTTCAGATTTCTCGATGAACTTACATGCAGCTACGAAGTGACTTGGTCGCTGAGCGGAAACTGCGTGGTAGATGACAATTTGTGTCTAACTCCCCTTCCAGCCGTACGAAGTTTATGAAACTTGTAGAGAATGCTCGTGTCGCCAATCGAGAGCACTCCTGCAAGTTTGAAGAAGATCGTACGGTCGGTTCGCATTTCTCGATGAACTTACATACACCTACGACGGGACTTATTCGCTGAACGGGAACTATCCAGTACTGCGTTGTAGATGGCAATTTGTGTCTAACTCCCCTTCCAACCGTACGATGTTTATGAAACTTGTAGAGAATGCTCGTGTCGCCAATCGAGAGCACTCCTGCAAGTTTGAAGATGATCGTACGGTCGGTTCGCAGTTCTCGATGAACTTACATACAGCTGCGACGGGACTTGGTCGCTGTCGGAAACTGCGTTGTAGATGACAATTTGTGTCTAACTCCCCTTCCAGCCGTACGAAGTTTATGAAACGTATACAGAATGCTCGTTTCGCCAATCGAGAGCACTGCTGCAAGTTTGAAGATGATCGTTCGGTCGGTTCAGATTTCTCGATGAACTTACATGCAGCTACGAAGGGACTTGGTCGCTGAGCGGAAATTCGGATGATGACAATTTGTGTCTAACTCCCCTTCCAGCCGTGCGAAGTTTATGAAACTTGTAGAGAATGCTCGTGTCGCCAATCGAGAGCACTCCTGCAAGTTTGAAGAAGATCGTACGGTCGGTTCACATTTCTCGATGAACTTACATACAGCTACGACGGGACTTGGTCGCTGAGCGGCAATGCGTTGTAGATGACAATTTGTGTCTAACTCCCCTTCCAGCCGTACGAAGTTTATGAAACTTGTACAGAATGCTCGTGTCGCCAATCGCAAGCACTCCTGCAAGTTTGAAGAAGATCGTAAGGTCGGTTCACATTTCTCGATGAACGTACATACACCTACGACGGACTTAGTCGCTGAACGGGAACTATCCTGTACTGCGTTGTAGATGACAATTTGTGTCTAACTCCCCTTCCAGCCGTACGAAGTTTATGAAACTTGTACAGAATGCTCGTGTCAGCAATCGAGAGCACTCCTGCAAGTTTGAATATGATCGTATGGTCGGTTCAGAATTCTCGATGAACTTACATACAGCTACGACGGGACTTGGTCGCTGTCGGAAACTGCGTTGTAGATGACAATTTGTGTCTAACTCCCCTTCCAGCCATACGAAGTTTATGAAACTTGTACAGAATGCTCGTGTCGCCAATCGAGAGCACTCCTAAAAGCTTGAAGATGATCGTACGCTCGGTTCAAATTCCTCGATGAACTTACATGCAGCTACGAAGGGACTTGGTCGCTGAGCGGAAATTCGGATGATGACAATTTGTGTCTAACTCCCCTTCCAGCCGTAAGAAGTTTATGAAACTTGTACAGCATGCTCGTGTCGTCAATCGAGAGCACGCCTGCACGTTTGAAGAAGATCGTACTGTCGGTTCACATTTCTCGATGAACGTACATACACCTACGACGGGACTTAGTCGCTGAACGGGAACTATCCAGTACTGCGTTGTAGATGACAATTTGTGTCTAACTCCCCTTCCAGCCGTACGAAGTTTATGAAACTTGTACAGAATGCTCGTGTCGCCAATCGAGAGCACTCCTGCAAGTTTGAAAATGATCGTACGGTCGGTTCAGATTTCTCGATGAACTTACATACAGCTACGACGGGACTTGGTCGCTGAGCGGAAACTGCGTAATAGATGACAATTTGTGTCTAACTCCCCTTCCAGCCGTGCGAAGTTTATGAAACTTATAGAGAATGCTCGTGTCGTCAATCGAGAGCACTCCTGCAAGTGTGAAGATGATCGTACGGTCGGTTCAGATTTCTCGATGAACTTACATGCAGCTACAAAGGGACTTGGTCGCTGAGCGGAAATTCGGATGATGACAATTTGTGTCTAACTCCGCTTCCAGCCGTACGAAGTTTATGAAACTTGTAGAGAATGCTCGTGTCGCCAATCGAGAGCACTCCTGCAAGTTTGAAGAAGATCGTACGGTCGGTTCGCATTTCTCGATGAACTTACCTACAGCTACGACGGGACTTGGTCGCTGTCGGAAACTGCGTTGTAGATGACAATTTGTGTCTAACTCCCCTTCCAGCCGTACGAAGTTTATGAAACTTATACAGAATGCTCGTTTCGCCAATCGAGAGCACTGCTGCAAGTTTGAAGATGATCGTTCGGTCGGTTCAGATTTCTCGATGAACTTACATGCAGCTACGAAGGGACTTGGTCGCTGAGCGGAAATTCGGATGATGACAATTTGTGTCTAACTCCCCTTCCAGCCGTACGAAGTTTATGAAACTTGTAGAGAATGCTCGTGTCGCCAATCGAGAGCACTCCTGCAAGTTTGAAGAAGATCGTACGGTCGGTTCACATTTCTCGATGAACTTACATACAGCTACGACGGGACTTGGTCGCTGAGCGGAAATGCGTTGTAGATGACAATTTGTGTCTAACTCCCCTTCCAGCCGTACGAAGTTTATGAAACTTGTACAGAATGCTCGTGTCGCCAATCGCAAGCACTCCTGCAAGTTTGAAGAAGATCGTAAGGTCGGTTCACATTTCTCGATGAACGTACATACACCTACGACGGACTTAGTCGCTGAACGGGAACTATCCAGTACTGCGTTGTAGATGACAATTTGTGTCTAACTCCCCTTCCAGCCGTACGAAGTTTATGAAACTTGTACAGAATGCTCGTGTCGCCAATCGAGAGCACTCCTGCAAGTTTGAAGAAGATCGTACGGTCGGTTCACATTTCTCGATGAACTTACATACACCTACGACGGGACTTATTCGCTGAACGGGAACTATCCAGTACTGCGTTGTAGATGGCAATTTGGGTCTAACTCCCCTTCCAGCCGTACGAAGTTTATGAAACTTGTAGAGAATGATCGTGTCGCCAATCGAGAGCACTCCTGCAAGTGTGAAGATGATCGTACGGTCGGTTCAGATTTCTCGATGAACTTACATGCAGCTACAAAGGGACTTGGTCGCTGAGCGGAAACTGGGTTGTAGATGACAATTTGTGTCTAACTCCGCTTCCAGCCGTACGAAGTTTATGAAACTTGTAGAGAATGCTCGTGTCGCCAATCGAGAGCACTCCTGCAAGTTTGAAGAAGATCGTACGGTCGGTTCGCATTTCTCGATGAACTTACATACAGCTACGACGGGACTTGGTCGCTGTCGGAAACTGCGTTGTAGATGACAATTTGTGTCTAACTCCCCTTCCAGCCGTGCGAAGTTTATGAAACTTGTAGAGAATGCTCGTGTCGCCAATCGAGAGCACTCCTGCAAGTTTGATGAAGATCGTACGGTCGGTTCGCATTTCTCGATGAACTTACGTACATCTACGACGGGACTTACTCGCTGAACGGGAACTATCCAGTACTGCGTTGTAGATGGCAATTTGTGTCTAACTCCCCTTCCAACCGTACGATGTTTATGAAACTTGTAGAGAATGCTCGTGTCGCCAATCGAGAGCACTCCTGCAAGTTTGAAGATGATCGTACGGTCGGTTCGCATTTCTCAATGAACTTACATACAGCTACGACGGGACTTGGTCGCTGAGCGGAAACTGCGTTGTAGATGACAATTTGTGTCTAACTCCCCTTCCAGCCGTACGAAGTTTATGAAACTTGTACAGAATGCTCGTGTCGCCAATCGAGAGCACTCCTGCAAGTTTGAAGAAGATCGTACGGTCGGTTCGCATTTCTCGACGAACTTACATACAGCTACGACGGGACTTGGTCGCTGAGCGGAAATGCGTTGTAGATGACAATTTGTGTCTAACTCCCCTTCCAGCCGTACGAAGTTTATGAAACTTGTACAGAATGCTCGTGTCGCCAATCGCAAGCACTCCTGCAAGTTTGAAGAAGATCGTAAGGTCGGTTCACATTTCTCGATGAACGTACATACACCTACGACGGACTTAGTCGCTGAACGGGAACTATCCAGTACTGCGTTGTAGATGACAATTTGTGTCTAACTCCCCATCCAGCCATACGAAGTTTATGAAACTTGTACAGAATGCTCGTGTCAGCATTCGAGAGCACTCCTGCAAGTTTGAAGATGATCGTATGGTCGGTTCAGATTTCTCGATAAACTTACATGCAGCTACGAAGGGAGTTGGTCGCTTAGCGGAAACTGCGTAATAGATGACAATTTGTGTCTAACTCCCCTTCCAGCCGTACGAAGTTTATGAAACTTATACAGAATGCTCGTTTCGCCAATCGAGAGCACTCCTGCAAGTTTGAAGAAGATCGTACGGTCGGTTCACATTTCTCGATGAACTTACATACACCTACGACGGGACTTATTCGCTGAACGGGAACTATCCAGTACTGCGTTGTAGATGGCAATTTGGGTCTAACTCCCCTTCCAGCCGTACGAAGTTTATGAAACTTGTAGAGAATGATCGTGTCGCCAATCGAGAGCACTCCTGCAAGTGTGAAGATGATCGTACGGTCGGTTCAGATTTCTCGATGAACTTACATGCAGCTACAAAGGGACTTGGTCGCTGAGCGGAAATTCTGATGATGACAATTTGTGTCTAACTCCGCTTCCAGCCGTACGAAGTTTATGAAACTTGTAGAGAATGCTCGTGTCGCCAATCGAGAGCACTCCTGCAAGTTTGAAGAAGATCGTACGGTCGGTTCGCATTTCTCGATGAACTTACATACAGCTGCGACGGGACTTGGTCGCTGTCGGAAACTGCGTTGTAGATGACAATTTGTGTCTAACTCCCCTTCCAGCCGTACGAAGTTTATGAAACTTATACAGAATGCTCGTTTCGCCAATCGAGAGCACTGCTGCAAGTTTCAAGATGATCGTACGGTCGGTTCAGATTTCTCGATGAACTTACATGCAGCTACAAATGGACTTGGTCGCTGAGCGGAAATTCGGATGATGACAATTTTTTTCAAAATCCGCTTCCAGCCTTAAGAAGTTTATGAAACTTGTACAGCATGCTCGTGTCGTCAATCGAGAGCACTCCTGCAAGTTTGAAGAAGATCGAACGCTCGGTTCGCATTTCTCAATGAACTTACATACAGCTACGACGGGACTTGGTCGCTGAGCGGAAACTGCGTTGTAGATGACAATTTGTGTCTAACTCCCCTTCCAGCCATACGAAGTTTATGAAACTTGTACAGAATGCTCGTGTCGCCAATCGAGAGCACTCCTAAAAGCTTGAAGATGATCGTACGCTCGGTTCAAATTCCTCGATGAACTTACATGCAGCTACGAAGGGACTTGGTCGCTGAGCGGAAATTCGGATGATGACAATTTGTGTCTAACTCCCCTTCCAGCCGTAAGAAGTTTATGAAACTTGTACAGCATGCTCGTGTCGTCAATCGAGAGCACGCCTGCACGTTTGAAGAAGATCGTACTGTCGGTTCACATTTCTCGATGAACGTACATACACCTACGACGGGACTTAGTCGCTGAACGGGAACTATCCAGTACTGCGTTGTAGATGACAATTTGTGTCTAACTCCCCTTCCAGCCGTACGAAGTTTATGAAACTTGTACAGAATGCTCGTGTCGCCAATCGAGAGCACTCCTGCAAGTTTGAAAATGATCGTACGGTCGGTTCAGATTTCTCGATGAACTTACATACAGCTACGACGGGACTTGGTCGCTGAGCGGAAACTGGGTTGTAGATGACAATTTTTGTCTAACTCCCCTTCCAGCCATACGAAGTTTATGAAACTTGTACAGAATGCTCGTGTCAGCATTCGAGAGCACTCCTGCAAGTTTGAAGATGATCGTACGGTCGGTTCAGATTTCTCGATGAACTTACATGCAGCTACGAAGGGAGTTGGTCGCTTAGCGGAAACTGCGTAATAGATGACAATTTGTGTCTAACTCCCCTTCCAGCCGTGCGAAGTTTATGAAACTTATAGAGAATGCTCGTGTCGCCAATCGAGAGCACTCCTGCAAGTGTGAAGATGATCGTACGGTCGGTTCAGATTTCTCGATGAACTTACATGCAGCTACAAAGGGACTTGGTCGCTGAGCGGAAATTCGGATGATGACAATTTGTGTCTAACTCCGCTTCCAGCCGTACGAAGTTTATGAAACTTGTAGAGAATGCTCGTGTCGCCAATCGAGAGCACTCCTGCAAGTTTGAAGATGACCGTACGGTCGGTTCAGATTTCTCGATGAACTTACATGCAGCTACGAAGTGACTTGGTCGCTGAGCGGAAACTGCGTGGTAGATGACAATTTGTGTCTAACTCCCCTTCCAGCCGTACGAAGTTTATGAAACTTGTAGAGAATGCTCGTGTCGCCAATCGAGAGCACTCCTGCAAGTTTGAAGAAGATCGTACGGTCGGTTCGCATTTCTCGATGAACTTACATACACCTACGACGGGACTTATTCGCTGAACGGGAACTATCCAGTACTGCGTTGTAGATGGCAATTTGTGTCTAACTCCCCTTCCAACCGTACGATGTTTATGAAACTTGTAGAGAATGCTCGTGTCGCCAATCGAGAGCACTCCTGCAAGTTTGAAGATGATCGTACGGTCGGTTCGCAGTTCTCGATGAACTTACATACAGCTGCGACGGGACTTGGTCGCTGTCGGAAACTGCGTTGTAGATGACAATTTGTGTCTAACTCCCCTTCCAGCCGTGCGAAGTTTATGAAACTTATAGAGAATGCTCGTGTCGTCAATCGAGAGCACTCCTGCAAGTGTGAAGATGATCGTACGGTCGGTTCAGATTTCTCGATGAACTTACATGCAGCTACAAAGGGACTTGGTCGCTGAGCGGAAATTCGGATGATGACAATTTGTGTCTAACTCCGCTTCCAGCCGTACGAAGTTTATGAAACTTGTAGAGAATGCTCGTGTCGCCAATCGAGAGCACTCCTGCAAGTTTGAAGAAGATCGTACGGTCGGTTCGCATTTCTCGATGAACTTACCTACAGCTACGACGGGACTTGGTCGCTGTCGGAAACTGCGTTGTAGATGACAATTTGTGTCTAACTCCCCTTCCAGCCGTACGAAGTTTATGAAACTTATACAGAATGCTCGTTTCGCCAATCGAGAGCACTGCTGCAAGTTTGAAGATGATCGTTCGGTCGGTTCAGATTTCTCGATGAACTTACATGCAGCTACGAAGGGACTTGGTCGCTGAGCGGAAATTCGGATGATGACAATTTGTGTCTAACTCCCCTTCCAGCCGTACGAAGTTTATGAAACTTGTAGAGAATGCTCGTGTCGCCAATCGAGAGCACTCCTGCAAGTTTGAAGAAGATCGTACGGTCGGTTCACATTTCTCGATGAACTTACATACAGCTACGACGGGACTTGGTCGCTGAGCGGAAATGCGTTGTAGATGACAATTTGTGTCTAACTCCCCTTCCAGCCGTACGAAGTTTATGAAACTTGTACAGAATGCTCGTGTCGCCAATCGCAAGCACTCCTGCAAGTTTGAAGAAGATCGTAAGGTCGGTTCACATTTCTCGATGAACGTACATACACCTACGACGGACTTAGTCGCTGAACGGGAACTATCCAGTACTGCGTTGTAGATGACAATTTGTGTCTAACTCCCCTTCCAGCCGTACGAAGTTTATGAAACTTGTACAGAATGCTCGTGTCGCCAATCGAGAGCACTCCTGCAAGTTTGAAGAAGATCGTACGGTCGGTTCACATTTCTCGATGAACTTACATACACCTACGACGGGACTTATTCGCTGAACGGGAACTATCCAGTACTGCGTTGTAGATGGCAATTTGGGTCTAACTCCCCTTCCAGCCGTACGAAGTTTATGAAACTTGTAGAGAATGATCGTGTCGCCAATCGAGAGCACTCCTGCAAGTGTGAAGATGATCGTACGGTCGGTTCAGATTTCTCGATGAACTTACATGCAGCTACAAAGGGACTTGGTCGCTGAGCGGAAACTGGGTTGTAGATGACAATTTGTGTCTAACTCCGCTTCCAGCCGTACGAAGTTTATGAAACTTGTAGAGAATGCTCGTGTCGCCAATCGAGAGCACTCCTGCAAGTTTGAAGAAGATCGTACGGTCGGTTCGCATTTCTCGATGAACTTACATACAGCTACGACGGGACTTGGTCGCTGTCGGAAACTGCGTTGTAGATGACAATTTGTGTCTAACTCCCCTTCCAGCCGTGCGAAGTTTATGAAACTTGTAGAGAATGCTCGTGTCGCCAATCGAGAGCACTCCTGCAAGTTTGATGAAGATCGTACGGTCGGTTCGCATTTCTCGATGAACTTACGTACATCTACGACGGGACTTACTCGCTGAACGGGAACTATCCAGTACTGCGTTGTAGATGGCAATTTGTGTCTAACTCCCCTTCCAACCGTACGATGTTTATGAAACTTGTAGAGAATGCTCGTGTCGCCAATCGAGAGCACTCCTGCAAGTTTGAAGATGATCGTACGGTCGGTTCGCATTTCTCAATGAACTTACATACAGCTACGACGGGACTTGGTCGCTGAGCGGAAACTGCGTTGTAGATGACAATTTGTGTCTAACTCCCCTTCCAGCCGTACGAAGTTTATGAAACTTGTACAGAATGCTCGTGTCGCCAATCGAGAGCACTCCTGCAAGTTTGAAGAAGATCGTACGGTCGGTTCGCATTTCTCGACGAACTTACATACAGCTACGACGGGACTTGGTCGCTGAGCGGAAATGCGTTGTAGATGACAATTTGTGTCTAACTCCCCTTCCAGCCGTACGAAGTTTATGAAACTTGTACAGAATGCTCGTGTCGCCAATCGCAAGCACTCCTGCAAGTTTGAAGAAGATCGTAAGGTCGGTTCACATTTCTCGATGAACGTACATACACCTACGACGGACTTAGTCGCTGAACGGGAACTATCCAGTACTGCGTTGTAGATGACAATTTGTGTCTAACTCCCCATCCAGCCATACGAAGTTTATGAAACTTGTACAGAATGCTCGTGTCAGCATTCGAGAGCACTCCTGCAAGTTTGAAGATGATCGTATGGTCGGTTCAGATTTCTCGATAAACTTACATGCAGCTACGAAGGGAGTTGGTCGCTTAGCGGAAACTGCGTAATAGATGACAATTTGTGTCTAACTCCCCTTCCAGCCGTACGAAGTTTATGAAACTTATACAGAATGCTCGTTTCGCCAATCGAGAGCACTCCTGCAAGTTTGAAGAAGATCGTACGGTCGGTTCACATTTCTCGATGAACTTACATACACCTACGACGGGACTTATTCGCTGAACGGGAACTATCCAGTACTGCGTTGTAGATGGCAATTTGGGTCTAACTCCCCTTCCAGCCGTACGAAGTTTATGAAACTTGTAGAGAATGATCGTGTCGCCAATCGAGAGCACTCCTGCAAGTGTGAAGATGATCGTACGGTCGGTTCAGATTTCTCGATGAACTTACATGCAGCTACAAAGGGACTTGGTCGCTGAGCGGAAATTCTGATGATGACAATTTGTGTCTAACTCCGCTTCCAGCCGTACGAAGTTTATGAAACTTGTAGAGAATGCTCGTGTCGCCAATCGAGAGCACTCCTGCAAGTTTGAAGAAGATCGTACGGTCGGTTCGCATTTCTCGATGAACTTACATACAGCTGCGACGGGACTTGGTCGCTGTCGGAAACTGCGTTGTAGATGACAATTTGTGTCTAACTCCCCTTCCAGCCGTACGAAGTTTATGAAACTTATACAGAATGCTCGTTTCGCCAATCGAGAGCACTGCTGCAAGTTTCAAGATGATCGTACGGTCGGTTCAGATTTCTCGATGAACTTACATGCAGCTACAAATGGACTTGGTCGCTGAGCGGAAATTCGGATGATGACAATTTTTTTCAAAATCCGCTTCCAGCCTTAAGAAGTTTATGAAACTTGTACAGCATGCTCGTGTCGTCAATCGAGAGCACTCCTGCAAGTTTGAAGAAGATCGAACGCTCGGTTCGCATTTCTCAATGAACTTACATACAGCTACGACGGGACTTGGTCGCTGAGCGGAAACTGCGTTGTAGATGACAATTTGTGTCTAACTCCCCTTCCAGCCATACGAAGTTTATGAAACTTGTACAGAATGCTCGTGTCGCCAATCGAGAGCACTCCTAAAAGCTTGAAGATGATCGTACGCTCGGTTCAAATTCCTCGATGAACTTACATGCAGCTACGAAGGGACTTGGTCGCTGAGCGGAAATTCGGATGATGACAATTTGTGTCTAACTCCCCTTCCAGCCGTAAGAAGTTTATGAAACTTGTACAGCATGCTCGTGTCGTCAATCGAGAGCACGCCTGCACGTTTGAAGAAGATCGTACTGTCGGTTCACATTTCTCGATGAACGTACATACACCTACGACGGGACTTAGTCGCTGAACGGGAACTATCCAGTACTGCGTTGTAGATGACAATTTGTGTCTAACTCCCCTTCCAGCCGTACGAAGTTTATGAAACTTGTACAGAATGCTCGTGTCGCCAATCGAGAGCACTCCTGCAAGTTTGAAAATGATCGTACGGTCGGTTCAGATTTCTCGATGAACTTACATACAGCTACGACGGGACTTGGTCGCTGAGCGGAAACTGGGTTGTAGATGACAATTTTTGTCTAACTCCCCTTCCAGCCATACGAAGTTTATGAAACTTGTACAGAATGCTCGTGTCAGCATTCGAGAGCACTCCTGCAAGTTTGAAGATGATCGTACGGTCGGTTCAGATTTCTCGATGAACTTACATGCAGCTACGAAGGGAGTTGGTCGCTTAGCGGAAACTGCGTAATAGATGACAATTTGTGTCTAACTCCCCTTCCAGCCGTGCGAAGTTTATGAAACTTATAGAGAATGCTCGTGTCGCCAATCGAGAGCACTCCTGCAAGTGTGAAGATGATCGTACGGTCGGTTCAGATTTCTCGATGAACTTACATGCAGCTACAAAGGGACTTGGTCGCTGAGCGGAAATTCGGATGATGACAATTTGTGTCTAACTCCGCTTCCAGCCGTACGAAGTTTATGAAACTTGTAGAGAATGCTCGTGTCGCCAATCGAGAGCACTCCTGCAAGTTTGAAGATGACCGTACGGTCGGTTCAGATTTCTCGATGAACTTACATGCAGCTACGAAGTGACTTGGTCGCTGAGCGGAAACTGCGTGGTAGATGACAATTTGTGTCTAACTCCCCTTCCAGCCGTACGAAGTTTATGAAACTTGTAGAGAATGCTCGTGTCGCCAATCGAGAGCACTCCTGCAAGTTTGAAGAAGATCGTACGGTCGGTTCGCATTTCTCGATGAACTTACATACACCTACGACGGGACTTATTCGCTGAACGGGAACTATCCAGTACTGCGTTGTAGATGGCAATTTGTGTCTAACTCCCCTTCCAACCGTACGATGTTTATGAAACTTGTAGAGAATGCTCGTGTCGCCAATCGAGAGCACTCCTGCAAGTTTGAAGATGATCGTACGGTCGGTTCGCAGTTCTCGATGAACTTACATACAGCTGCGACGGGACTTGGTCGCTGTCGGAAACTGCGTTGTAGATGACAATTTGTGTCTAACTCCCCTTCCAGCCGTACGAAGTTTATGAAACGTATACAGAATGCTCGTTTCGCCAATCGAGAGCACTGCTGCAAGTTTGAAGATGATCGTTCGGTCGGTTCAGATTTCTCGATGAACTTACATGCAGCTACGAAGGGACTTGGTCGCTGAGCGGAAATTCGGATGATGACAATTTGTGTCTAACTCCCCTTCCAGCCGTGCGAAGTTTATGAAACTTGTAGAGAATGCTCGTGTCGCCAATCGAGAGCACTCCTGCAAGTTTGAAGAAGATCGTACGGTCGGTTCACATTTCTCGATGAACTTACATACAGCTACGACGGGACTTGGTCGCTGAGCGGCAATGCGTTGTAGATGACAATTTGTGTCTAACTCCCCTTCCAGCCGTACGAAGTTTATGAAACTTGTACAGAATGCTCGTGTCGCCAATCGCAAGCACTCCTGCAAGTTTGAAGAAGATCGTAAGGTCGGTTCACATTTCTCGATGAACGTACATACACCTACGACGGACTTAGTCGCTGAACGGGAACTATCCTGTACTGCGTTGTAGATGACAATTTGTGTCTAACTCCCCTTCCAGCCGTACGAAGTTTATGAAACTTGTACAGAATGCTCGTGTCAGCAATCGAGAGCACTCCTGCAAGTTTGAATATGATCGTATGGTCGGTTCAGAATTCTCGATGAACTTACATACAGCTACGACGGGACTTGGTCGCTGTCGGAAACTGCGTTGTAGATGACAATTTGTGTCTAACTCCCCTTCCAGCCATACGAAGTTTATGAAACTTGTACAGAATGCTCGTGTCGCCAATCGAGAGCACTCCTAAAAGCTTGAAGATGATCGTACGCTCGGTTCAAATTCCTCGATGAACTTACATGCAGCTACGAAGGGACTTGGTCGCTGAGCGGAAATTCGGATGATGACAATTTGTGTCTAACTCCGCTTCCAGCCGTACGAAGTTTATGAAACTTGTAGAGAATGCTCGTGTCGCCAATCGAGAGCACTCCTGCAAGTTTGAAGAAGATCGTACGGTCGGTTCGCATTTCTCGATGAACTTACCTACAGCTACGACGGGACTTGGTCGCTGTCGGAAACTGCGTTGTAGATGACAATTTGTGTCTAACTCCCCTTCCAGCCGTGCGAAGTTTATGAAACTTATAGAGAATGCTCGTGTCGCCAATCGAGAGCACTCCTGCAAGTTTGAAGATGACCGTACGGTCGGTTCAGATTTCTCGATGAACTTACATGCAGCTACGAAGTGACTTGGTCGCTGAGCGGAAACTGCGTGGTAGATGACAATTTGTGTCTAACTCCCCTTCCAGCCGTACGAAGTTTATGAAACTTGTAGAGAATGCTCGTGTCGCCAATCGAGAGCACTCCTGCAAGTTTGAAGAAGATCGTACGGTCGGTTCGCATTTCTCGATGAACTTACATACACCTACGACGGGACTTATTCGCTGAACGGGAACTATCCAGTACTGCGTTGTAGATGACAATTTGTGTCTAACTCCCCTTCCAGCCGTGCGAAGTTTATGAAACTTGTAGAGAATGCTCGTGTCGCCAATCGAGAGCACTCCTGCAAGTTTGAAGAAGATCGTACGGTCGGTTCACATTTCTCGATGAACTTACATACAGCTACGACGGGACTTGGTCGCTGAGCGGAAATGCGTTGTAGATGACAATTTGTGTCTAACTCCCCTTCCAGCCGTACGAAGTTTATGAAACTTGTACAGAATGCTCGTGTCGCCAATCGCAAGCACTCCTGCAAGTTTGAAGAAGATCGTAAGGTCGGTTCACATTTCTCGATGAACGTACATACACCTACGACGGACTTAGTCGCTGAACGGGAACTATCCTGTACTGCGTTGTAGATGACAATTTGTGTCTAACTCCCCTTCCAGCCGTACGAAGTTTATGAAACTTGTACAGAATGCTCGTGTCAGCAATCGAGAGCACTCCTGCAAGTTTGAATATGATCGTATGGTCGGTTCAGAATTCTCGATGAACTTACATACAGCTACGACGGGACTTGGTCGCTGTCGGAAACTGCGTTGTAGATGACAATTTGTGTCTAACTCCCCATCCAGCCATGCGAAGTTTATGAAACTTATACAGAATGCTCGTTTCGCCAATCGAGAGCACTGCTGCATGTTTGAAGATGATCGTTCGGTCGGTTCAGATTTCTCGATGAACTTACATGCAGCTACGAACGGACTTGGTCGCTGAGCGGAAATTCGGATGATGACAATTTGTGTCTAACTCCCCTTCCAGCCGTGCGAAGTTTATGAAACTTGTAGAGAATGCTCGTGTCGCCAATCGAGAGCACTCCTGCAAGTTTGAAGAAGATCGTACGGTCGGTTCGCATTTCTCGACGAACTTACATAGAGCTACGACGGGACTTGGTCGCTGAGCGGAAACTGCGTTGTAGATGACAATTTTTGTCTAACTCCCCTTCCAGCCGTACGAAGTTTATGAAACTTGTACAGAATGCTCGTGTCAGCAATCGAGAGCACTCCTGCAAGTTTGAATATGATCGTATGGTCGGTTCAGAATTCTCGATGAACTTACATACAGCTACGACGGGACTTGGTCGCTGTCGGAAACTGCGTTGTAGATGACAATTTGTGTCTAACTCCCCTTCCAGCCGTACGAAGTTTATGAAACTTATACAGAATGCTCGTTTCGCCAATCGAGAGCACTGCTGCAAGTTTGAAGATGATCGTTCGGTCGGTTCAGATTTCTCGATCAACTTACATGCAGCTACGAAGGGACTTGGTCGCTGAGCGGAAATTCGGATGATGACAATTTGTGTCTAACTCCCCTTCCAACCGTACGATGTTTATGAAACTTGTAGAGAATGCTCGTGTCGCCAATCGAGAGCACTCCTGCAAGTTTGAAGAAGATCGTACGGTCGGTTCACATTTCTCGATGAACTTACATACACCTACGACGGGACTTATTCGCTGAACGGGAACTATCCAGTACTGCGTTGTAGATGGCAATTTGGGTCTAACTCCCCTTCCAGCCGTACGAAGTTTATGAAACTTGTAGAGAATGATCGTGTCGCCAATCGAGAGCACTCCTGCAAGTGTGAAGATGATCGTACGGTCGGTTCAGATTTCTCGATGAACTTACATGCAGCTACAAAGGGACTTGGTCGCTGAGCGGAAATTCTGATGATGACAATTTGTGTCTAACTCCCCTTCCAACCGTACGATGTTTATGAAACTTGTAGAGAATGCTCGTGTCGCCAATCGAGAGCACTCCTGCAAGTTTGAAGATGATCGTACGGTCGGTTCGCATTTCTCGATAAACTTACATACAGCTGCGACGGGACTTGGTCGCTGTCGGAAACTGCGTTGTAGATGACAATTTGTGTCTAACTCCCCTTCCAGCCGTACGAAGTTTATGAAACTTATACAGAATGCTCGTTTCGCCAATCGAGAGCACTCCTGCCAGTTTGAAGAAGATCGTACTGTCGGTTCACATTTCTCGATGAACTTACATACAGCTACGACGGGACTTGGTCGCTGAGCGGAAACTGGGTTGTAGATGACAATTTTTGTCTAACTCCCCTTCCAGCCATACGAAGTTTATGAAACTTGTACAGAATGCTCGTGTCAGCATTCGAGAGCACTCCTGCAAGTTTGAAGATGATCGTACGGTCGGTTCGCATTTCTCGATGAACTTACCTACAGCTACGACGGGACTTGGTCGCTGTCGGAAACTGCGTTGTAGATGACAATTTGTGTCTAACTCCCCTTCCAGCCGTGCGAAGTTTATGAAACTTATAGAGAATGCTCGTGTCGCCAACCGAGAGCACTCCTGCAAGTTTGAAGATGATCGTACGGTCGGTTCAGATTTCTCGATGAACTTACATGCAGCTACGAAGTGACTTGGTCGCTGAGCGGAAACTGCGTGGTAGATGACAATTTGTGTCTAACTCCCCTTCCAGCCGTACGAAGTTTATGAAACTTGTAGAGAATGCTCGTGTCGCCAATCGAGAGCACTCCTGCAAGTTTGAAGAAGATCGTACGGTCGGTTCGCAGTTCTCGATGAACTTACATACAGCTGCGACGGGACTTGGTCGCTGTCGGAAACTGCGTTGTAGATGACAATTTGTGTCTAACTCCCCTTCCAGCCGTACGAAGTTTATGAAACTTATACAGAATGCTCGTTTCGCCAATCGAGAGCACTGCTGCAAGTTTGAAGATGATCGTTCGGTCGGTTCAGATTTCTCGATGAACTTACATGCAGCTACGAAGGGACTTGGTCGCTGAGCGGAAATTCGGATGATGACAATTTGTGTCTAACTCCCCTTCCAGCCGTGCGAAGTTTATGAAACTTGTAGAGAATGCTCGTGTCGCCAATCGAGAGCACTCCTGCAAGTTTGAAGAAGATCGTACGGTCGGTTCACATTTCTCGATGAACTTACATACAGCTACGACGGGACTTGGTCGCTGAGCGGAAATGCGTTGTAGATGACAATTTGTGTCTAACTCCCCTTCCAGCCGTACGAAGTTTATGAAACTTATACAGAATGCTCGTTTCGCCAATCGAGAGCACTCCTGCAAGTTTGAAGAAGATCGTACGGTCGGTTCACATTTCTCGATGAACTTACATACAGCTACGACGGGACTTGGTCGCTGAGCGGAAATGCGTTGTAGATGACAATTTGTGTCTAACTCAACTTCCAGCCGTACGAAGTTTATGAAACTTGTACAGAATGCTCGTGTCGCCAATCGCAAGCACTCCTGCAAGTTTGAAGAAGATCGTAAGGTCGGTTCACATTTCTCGATGAACGTACATACACCTACGACGGCACTTAGTCGCTGAACGGGAACTATCCAGTACTGCGTTGTAGATGACAATTTGTGTCTAACTCCCCTTCCAGCTGTACGAAGTTTATGAAACTTGTACAGAATGCTCGTGTCGCCAATCGAGAGCACTCCTGCAAGTTTGAAGATGATCGTACGGTCGGTTCAGATTTCTCGATGAACTTACATACAGCTACGACGGGACTTGGTCGCTGAGCGGAAACTGGGTTGTAGATGACAATTTTTGTCTAACGCCCCTTCCAGCCATACGAAGTTTATGAAACTTGTACAGAATGCTCGTGTCAGCATTCGAGAGCACTCCTGCAAGTTTGAAGATGATCGTACGGTCGGTTCAGATTTCTCGATGAACTTACATGCAGCTACGAAGGGAGTTGGTCGCTTAGCGGAAACTGCGTAATAGATGACAATTTGTGTCTAACTCCCCTTCCAGCCGTGCGAAGTTTATGAAACTTATAGAGAATGCTCGTGTCGCCAATCGAGAGCACTCCTGCAAGTTTGAAGAAGATCGTACGGTCGGTTCATTTCTCGATGAACTTTCATACACCTACGACGGGACTTATTCGCTGAACGGGAACTATCCAGTACTGCGTTGTAGATGGCAATTTGGGTCTAACTCCCCTTCCAGCCGTACGAAGTTTATGAAACTTGTAGAGAATGCTCGTGTCGCCAATCGAGAGCACTCCTGCAAGTGTGAAGATGATCGTACGGTCGGTTCAGATTTCTTTATGAACTTACATGCAGCTACAAAGGGACTTGGTCGCTGAGCGGAAATTCGGATGATGACAATTTGTGTCTAACTCCGCTTCCAGCCGTACGAAGTTTATGGAACTTGTAGAGAATGCTCGTGTCGCCAATCGAGAGCACTCCTGCAAGTTTGTAGAAGATCGTACGGTCGGTTCGCATTTCTCGATGAACTTACATACAGCTACGACGGGACTTGGTCGCTGTCGGAAACTGCGTTGTAGATGACAATTTGTGTCTAACTCCCCTTCCAGCCGTGCGAAGTTTATGAAACTTATAGAGAATGCTCGTGTCGCCAATCGAGAGCACTCCTGCAAGTTTGAAGATGATCGTACGGTCGGTTCAGATTTCTCGATGAACTTACATGCAGCTACGAAGTGACTTGGTCGCTGAGCGGAAACTGCGTGGTAGATGACAATTTGTGTCTAACTCCCCTTCCAGCCGTACGATGTTTATGAAAATTGTAGAGAATGCTCGTGTCGCCAATCGAGAGCACTCCTGCAAGTTTGAAGATGATCGTACGGTCGGTTCGCATTTCTCGATGAACTTACATACAGCTGCGACGGAACTTGGTCGCTGTCGGAAACTGCGTTGTAGATGACAATTTGTGTCTAACTCCCCTTCCAGCCGTACGAAGTTTATGAAACTTATACAGAATGCTCGTTTCGCCAATCGAGAGCACTGCTGCAAGTTTGAAGATGATCGTTCGGTCGGTTCAGATTTCTCGATGAACTTACATGCAGCTACGAAGGGACTTGGTCGCTGAGCGGAAATTCGGATGATGACAATTTGTGTCTAACTCCCCTTCCAGCCGTACGAAGTTTATGAAACTTGTAGAGAATGCTCGTGTCGCCAATCGAGAGCACTCCTGCAAGTTTGAAGAAGATCGTACGGTCGGTTCACATTTCTCGATGAACTTACATACAGCTACGACGGGACTTGGTCGCTGAGCGGAAATGCGTTGTAGATGACAATTTGTGTCTAACTCCCCTTCCAGCCGTACGAAGTTTATGAAACTTGTACAGAATGCTCGTGTCGCCAATCGCAAGCACTCCTGCAAGTTTGAAGAAGATCGTAAGGTCGGTTCACATTTCTCGATGAACGTACATACACCTACGACGGACTTAGTCGCTGAACGGGAACTATCCAGTACTGCGTTGTAGATGACAATTTGTGTCTAACTCCCCTTCCAGCCGTACGAAGTTTATGAAACTTGTACAGAATGCTCGTGTCGCCAATCGAGAGCACTCCTGCAAGTTTGAAGAAGATCGTACGGTCGGTTCACATTTCTCGATGAACTTACATACACCTACGACGGGACTTATTCGCTGAACGGGAACTATCCAGTACTGCGTTGTAGATGGCAATTTGGGTCTAACTCCCCTTCCAGCCGTACGAAGTTTATGAAACTTGTAGAGAATGATCGTGTCGCCAATCGAGAGCACTCCTGCAAGTGTGAAGATGATCGTACGGTCGGTTCAGATTTCTCGATGAACTTACATGCAGCTACAAAGGGACTTGGTCGCTGAGCGGAAATTCGGATGATGACAATTTGTGTCTAACTCCGCTTCCAGCCGTACGAAGCTTATGAAACTTGTAGAGAATGCTCGTGTCGCCAATCGAGAGCACTCCTGCAAGTTTGAAGAAGATCGTACGGTCGGTTCGCATTTCTCGATGAACTTACCTACAGCTACGACGGGACTTGGTCGCTGTCGGAAACTGCGTTGTAGATGACAATTTGTGTCTAACTCCCCTTCCAGCCGTGCGAAGTTTATGAAACTTATAGAGAATGCTCGTGTCGCCAATCGAGAGCACTCCTGCAAGTTTGAAGATGACCGTACGGTCGGTTCAGATTTCTCGATGAACTTACATGCAGCTACGAAGTGACTTGGTCGCTGAGCGGAAACTGCGTGGTAGATGACAATTTGTGTCTAACTCCCCTTCCAGCCGTACGAAGTTTATGAAACTTGTAGAGAATGCTCGTGTCGCCAATCGAGAGCACTCCTGCAAGTTTGAAGAAGATCGTACGGTCGGTTCGCATTTCTCGATGAACTTACATACACCTACGACGGGACTTATTCGCTGAACGGGAACTATCCAGTACTGCGTTGTAGATGACAATTTGTGTCTAACTCCCCTTCCAGCCGTGCGAAGTTTATGAAACTTGTAGAGAATGCTCGTGTCGCCAATCGAGAGCACTCCTGCAAGTTTGAAGAAGATCGTACGGTCGGTTCACATTTCTCGATGAACTTACATACAGCTACGACGGGACTTGGTCGCTGAGCGGAAATGCGTTGTAGATGACAATTTGTGTCTAACTCCCCTTCCAGCCGTACGAAGTTTATGAAACTTGTACAGAATGCTCGTGTCGCCAATCGCAAGCACTCCTGCAAGTTTGAAGAAGATCGTAAGGTCGGTTCACATTTCTCGATGAACGTACATACACCTACGACGGACTTAGTCGCTGAACGGGAACTATCCTGTACTGCGTTGTAGATGACAATTTGTGTCTAACTCCCCTTCCAGCCGTACGAAGTTTATGAAACTTGTACAGAATGCTCGTGTCAGCAATCGAGAGCACTCCTGCAAGTTTGAATATGATCGTATGGTCGGTTCAGAATTCTCGATGAACTTACATACAGCTACGACGGGACTTGGTCGCTGTCGGAAACTGCGTTGTAGATGACAATTTGTGTCTAACTCCCCATCCAGCCATGCGAAGTTTATGAAACTTATACAGAATGCTCGTTTCGCCAATCGAGAGCACTGCTGCATGTTTGAAGATGATCGTTCGGTCGGTTCAGATTTCTCGATGAACTTACATGCAGCTACGAACGGACTTGGTCGCTGAGCGGAAATTCGGATGATGACAATTTGTGTCTAACTCCCCTTCCAGCCGTGCGAAGTTTATGAAACTTGTAGAGAATGCTCGTGTCGCCAATCGAGAGCACTCCTGCAAGTTTGAAGAAGATCGTACGGTCGGTTCGCATTTCTCGACGAACTTACATAGAGCTACGACGGGACTTGGTCGCTGAGCGGAAACTGCGTTGTAGATGACAATTTTTGTCTAACTCCCCTTCCAGCCGTACGAAGTTTATGAAACTTGTAGAGAATGCTCGTGTCGCCAATCGAGAGCACTCCTGCAAGTTTGAAGAAGATCGTACGGTCGGTTCGCATTTCTCGATGAACTTACATACACCTACGACGGGACTTATTCGCTGAACGGGAACTATCCAGTACTGCGTTGTAGATGGCAATTTGTGTCTAACTCCCCTTCCAACCGTACGATGTTTATGAAACTTGTAGAGAATGCTCGTGTCGCCAATCGAGAGCACTCCTGCAAGTTTGAAGATGATCGTACGGTCGGTTCGCAGTTCTCGATGAACTTACATACAGCTGCGACGGGACTTGGTCGCTGTCGGAAACTGCGTTGTAGATGACAATTTGTGTCTAACTCCCCTTCCAGCCGTACGAAGTTTATGAAACGTATACAGAATGCTCGTTTCGCCAATCGAGAGCACTGCTGCAAGTTTGAAGATGATCGTTCGGTCGGTTCAGATTTCTCGATGAACTTACATGCAGCTACGAAGGGACTTGGTCGCTGAGCGGAAATTCGGATGATGACAATTTGTGTCTAACTCCCCTTCCAGCCGTGCGAAGTTTATGAAACTTGTAGAGAATGCTCGTGTCGCCAATCGAGAGCACTCCTGCAAGTTTGAAGAAGATCGTACGGTCGGTTCACATTTCTCGATGAACTTACATACAGCTACGACGGGACTTGGTCGCTGAGCGGCAATGCGTTGTAGATGACAATTTGTGTCTAACTCCCCTTCCAGCCGTACGAAGTTTATGAAACTTGTACAGAATGCTCGTGTCGCCAATCGCAAGCACTCCTGCAAGTTTGAAGAAGATCGTAAGGTCGGTTCACATTTCTCGATGAACGTACATACACCTACGACGGACTTAGTCGCTGAACGGGAACTATCCTGTACTGCGTTGTAGATGACAATTTGTGTCTAACTCCCCTTCCAGCCGTACGAAGTTTATGAAACTTGTACAGAATGCTCGTGTCAGCAATCGAGAGCACTCCTGCAAGTTTGAATATGATCGTATGGTCGGTTCAGAATTCTCGATGAACTTACATACAGCTACGACGGGACTTGGTCGCTGTCGGAAACTGCGTTGTAGATGACAATTTGTGTCTAACTCCCCTTCCAGCCATACGAAGTTTATGAAACTTGTACAGAATGCTCGTGTCGCCAATCGAGAGCACTCCTAAAAGCTTGAAGATGATCGTACGCTCGGTTCAAATTCCTCGATGAACTTACATGCAGCTACGAAGGGACTTGGTCGCTGAGCGGAAATTCGGATGATGACAATTTGTGTCTAACTCCCCTTCCAGCCGTAAGAAGTTTATGAAACTTGTACAGCATGCTCGTGTCGTCAATCGAGAGCACGCCTGCACGTTTGAAGAAGATCGTACTGTCGGTTCACATTTCTCGATGAACGTACATACACCTACGACGGGACTTAGTCGCTGAACGGGAACTATCCAGTACTGCGTTGTAGATGACAATTTGTGTCTAACTCCCCTTCCAGCCGTACGAAGTTTATGAAACTTGTACAGAATGCTCGTGTCGCCAATCGAGAGCACTCCTGCAAGTTTGAAAATGATCGTACGGTCGGTTCAGATTTCTCGATGAACTTACATACAGCTACGACGGGACTTGGTCGCTGAGCGGAAACTGCGTAATAGATGACAATTTGTGTCTAACTCCCCTTCCAGCCGTGCGAAGTTTATGAAACTTATAGAGAATGCTCGTGTCGTCAATCGAGAGCACTCCTGCAAGTGTGAAGATGATCGTACGGTCGGTTCAGATTTCTCGATGAACTTACATGCAGCTACAAAGGGACTTGGTCGCTGAGCGGAAATTCGGATGATGACAATTTGTGTCTAACTCCGCTTCCAGCCGTACGAAGTTTATGAAACTTGTAGAGAATGCTCGTGTCGCCAATCGAGAGCACTCCTGCAAGTTTGAAGAAGATCGTACGGTCGGTTCGCATTTCTCGATGAACTTACCTACAGCTACGACGGGACTTGGTCGCTGTCGGAAACTGCGTTGTAGATGACAATTTGTGTCTAACTCCCCTTCCAGCCGTGCGAAGTTTATGAAACTTATAGAGAATGCTCGTGTCGCCAATCGAGAGCACTCCTGCAAGTTTGAAGATGACCGTACGGTCGGTTCAGATTTCTCGATGAACTTACATGCAGCTACGAAGTGACTTGGTCGCTGAGCGGAAACTGCGTGGTAGATGACAATTTGTGTCTAACTCCCCTTCCAGCCGTACGAAGTTTATGAAACTTGTAGAGAATGCTCGTGTCGCCAATCGAGAGCACTCCTGCAAGTTTGAAGAAGATCGTACGGTCGGTTCGCATTTCTCGATGAACTTACATACACCTACGACGGGACTTATTCGCTGAACGGGAACTATCCAGTACTGCGTTGTAGATGACAATTTGTGTCTAACTCCCCTTCCAGCCGTGCGAAGTTTATGAAACTTGTAGAGAATGCTCGTGTCGCCAATCGAGAGCACTCCTGCAAGTTTGAAGAAGATCGTACGGTCGGTTCACATTTCTCGATGAACTTACATACAGCTACGACGGGACTTGGTCGCTGAGCGGAAATGCGTTGTAGATGACAATTTGTGTCTAACTCCCCTTCCAGCCGTACGAAGTTTATGAAACTTGTACAGAATGCTCGTGTCGCCAATCGCAAGCACTCCTGCAAGTTTGAAGAAGATCGTAAGGTCGGTTCACATTTCTCGATGAACGTACATACACCTACGACGGACTTAGTCGCTGAACGGGAACTATCCTGTACTGCGTTGTAGATGACAATTTGTGTCTAACTCCCCTTCCAGCCGTACGAAGTTTATGAAACTTGTACAGAATGCTCGTGTCAGCAATCGAGAGCACTCCTGCAAGTTTGAATATGATCGTATGGTCGGTTCAGAATTCTCGATGAACTTACATACAGCTACGACGGGACTTGGTCGCTGTCGGAAACTGCGTTGTAGATGACAATTTGTGTCTAACTCCCCATCCAGCCATGCGAAGTTTATGAAACTTATACAGAATGCTCGTTTCGCCAATCGAGAGCACTGCTGCATGTTTGAAGATGATCGTTCGGTCGGTTCAGATTTCTCGATGAACTTACATGCAGCTACGAACGGACTTGGTCGCTGAGCGGAAATTCGGATGATGACAATTTGTGTCTAACTCCCCTTCCAGCCGTGCGAAGTTTATGAAACTTGTAGAGAATGCTCGTGTCGCCAATCGAGAGCACTCCTGCAAGTTTGAAGAAGATCGTACGGTCGGTTCGCATTTCTCGACGAACTTACATAGAGCTACGACGGGACTTGGTCGCTGAGCGGAAACTGCGTTGTAGATGACAATTTTTGTCTAACTCCCCTTCCAGCCGTACGAAGTTTATGAAACTTGTACAGAATGCTCGTGTCAGCAATCGAGAGCACTCCTGCAAGTTTGAATATGATCGTATGGTCGGTTCAGAATTCTCGATGAACTTACATACAGCTACGACGGGACTTGGTCGCTGTCGGAAACTGCGTTGTAGATGACAATTTGTGTCTAACTCCCCTTCCAGCCGTACGAAGTTTATGAAACTTATACAGAATGCTCGTTTCGCCAATCGAGAGCACTGCTGCAAGTTTGAAGATGATCGTTCGGTCGGTTCAGATTTCTCGATCAACTTACATGCAGCTACGAAGGGACTTGGTCGCTGAGCGGAAATTCGGATGATGACAATTTGTGTCTAACTCCCCTTCCAACCGTACGATGTTTATGAAACTTGTAGAGAATGCTCGTGTCGCCAATCGAGAGCACTCCTGCAAGTTTGAAGAAGATCGTACGGTCGGTTCACATTTCTCGATGAACTTACATACACCTACGACGGGACTTATTCGCTGAACGGGAACTATCCAGTACTGCGTTGTAGATGGCAATTTGGGTCTAACTCCCCTTCCAGCCGTACGAAGTTTATGAAACTTGTAGAGAATGATCGTGTCGCCAATCGAGAGCACTCCTGCAAGTGTGAAGATGATCGTACGGTCGGTTCAGATTTCTCGATGAACTTACATGCAGCTACAAAGGGACTTGGTCGCTGAGCGGAAATTCTGATGATGACAATTTGTGTCTAACTCCCCTTCCAACCGTACGATGTTTATGAAACTTGTAGAGAATGCTCGTGTCGCCAATCGAGAGCACTCCTGCAAGTTTGAAGATGATCGTACGGTCGGTTCGCATTTCTCGATAAACTTACATACAGCTGCGACGGGACTTGGTCGCTGTCGGAAACTGCGTTGTAGATGACAATTTGTGTCTAACTCCCCTTCCAGCCGTACGAAGTTTATGAAACTTATACAGAATGCTCGTTTCGCCAATCGAGAGCACTCCTGCCAGTTTGAAGAAGATCGTACTGTCGGTTCACATTTCTCGATGAACTTACATACAGCTACGACGGGACTTGGTCGCTGAGCGGAAACTGGGTTGTAGATGACAATTTTTGTCTAACTCCCCTTCCAGCCATACGAAGTTTATGAAACTTGTACAGAATGCTCGTGTCAGCATTCGAGAGCACTCCTGCAAGTTTGAAGATGATCGTACGGTCGGTTCGCATTTCTCGATGAACTTACCTACAGCTACGACGGGACTTGGTCGCTGTCGGAAACTGCGTTGTAGATGACAATTTGTGTCTAACTCCCCTTCCAGCCGTGCGAAGTTTATGAAACTTATAGAGAATGCTCGTGTCGCCAACCGAGAGCACTCCTGCAAGTTTGAAGATGATCGTACGGTCGGTTCAGATTTCTCGATGAACTTACATGCAGCTACGAAGTGACTTGGTCGCTGAGCGGAAACTGCGTGGTAGATGACAATTTGTGTCTAACTCCCCTTCCAGCCGTACGAAGTTTATGAAACTTGTAGAGAATGCTCGTGTCGCCAATCGAGAGCACTCCTGCAAGTTTGAAGAAGATCGTACGGTCGGTTCGCAGTTCTCGATGAACTTACATACAGCTGCGACGGGACTTGGTCGCTGTCGGAAACTGCGTTGTAGATGACAATTTGTGTCTAACTCCCCTTCCAGCCGTACGAAGTTTATGAAACTTATACAGAATGCTCGTTTCGCCAATCGAGAGCACTGCTGCAAGTTTGAAGATGATCGTTCGGTCGGTTCAGATTTCTCGATGAACTTACATGCAGCTACGAAGGGACTTGGTCGCTGAGCGGAAATTCGGATGATGACAATTTGTGTCTAACTCCCCTTCCAGCCGTGCGAAGTTTATGAAACTTGTAGAGAATGCTGGTGTCGCCAATCGAGAGCACTCCTGCAAGTTTGAAGAAGATCGTACGGTCGGTTCACATTTCTCGATGAACTTACATACAGCTACGACGGGACTTGGTCGCTGAGCGGAAATGCGTTGTAGATGACAATTTGTGTCTAACTCCCCTTCCAGCCGTACGAAGTTTATGAAACTTATACAGAATGCTCGTTTCGCCAATCGAGAGCACTCCTGCAAGTTTGAAGAAGATCGTACGGTCGGTTCACATTTCTCGATGAACTTACATACAGCTACGACGGGACTTGGTCGCTGAGCGGAAATGCGTTGTAGATGACAATTTGTGTCTAACTCAACTTCCAGCCGTACGAAGTTTATGAAACTTGTACAGAATGCTCGTGTCGCCAATCGCAAGCACTCCTGCAAGTTTGAAGAAGATCGTAAGGTCGGTTCACATTTCTCGATGAACGTACATACACCTACGACGGCACTTAGTCGCTGAACGGGAACTATCCAGTACTGCGTTGTAGATGACAATTTGTGTCTAACTCCCCTTCCAGCCGTACGAAGTTTATGAAACTTGTACAGAATGCTCGTGTCGCCAATCGAGAGCTCTCCTGCAAGTTTGAAGATGATCGTACGGTCGGTTCAGATTTCTCGATGAACTTACATACAGCTACGACGGGACTTGGTCGCTGAGCGGAAACTGGGTTGTAGATGACAATTTTTGTCTAACGCCCCTTCCAGCCATACGAAGTTTATGAAACTTGTACAGAATGCTC
Source organism: Priocnemis perturbator (assembly GCA_963942575.1). Taxonomy (NCBI): domain Eukaryota; kingdom Metazoa; phylum Arthropoda; class Insecta; order Hymenoptera; family Pompilidae; genus Priocnemis; species Priocnemis perturbator. Next base: position 851,120 of record CAWWDK010000169.1, read on the forward strand.
GTGTCAGCATTCGAGAGCACTCCTGCAAGTTTGAAGATGATCGTACGGTCGGTTCAGATTTCTCGATGAACTTACATGCAGCTACGAAGGGAGTTGGTCGCTTAGCGGAAACTGCGTAATAGATGACAATTTGTGTCTAACTCCCCTTCCAGCCGTGCGAAGTTTATGAAACTTATAGAGAATGCTCGTGTCGCCAATCGAGAGCACTCCTGCAAGTTTGAAGAAGATCGTACGGTCGGTTCATTTCTCGATGAACTTTCATACACCTACGACGGGACTTATTCGCTGAACGGGAACTATCCAGTACTGCGTTGTAGATGGCAATTTGGGTCTAACTCCCCTTCCAGCCGTACGAAGTTTATGAAACTTGTAGAGAATGCTCGTGTCGCCAATCGAGAGCACTCCTGCAAGTGTGAAGATGATCGTACGGTCGGTTCAGATTTCTTTATGAACTTACATGCAGCTACAAAGGGACTTGGTCGCTGAGCGGAAATTCGGATGATGACAATTTGTGTCTAACTCCGCTTCCAGCCGTACGAAGTTTATGGAACTTGTAGAGAATGCTCGTGTCGCCAATCGAGAGCACTCCTGCAAGTTTGTAGAAGATCGTACGGTCGGTTCGCATTTCTCGATGAACTTACATACAGCTACGACGGGACTTGGTCGCTGTCGGAAACTGCGTTGTAGATGACAATTTGTGTCTAACTCCCCTTCCAGCCGTGCGAAGTTTATGAAACTTATAGAGAATGCTCGTGTCGCCAATCGAGAGCACTCCTGCAAGTTTGAAGATGATCGTACGGTCGGTTCAGATTTCTCGATGAACTTACATGCAGCTACGAAGTGACTTGGTCGCTGAGCGGAAACTGCGTGGTAGATGACAATTTGTGTCTAACTCCCCTTCCAGCCGTACGATGTTTATGAAAATTGTAGAGAATGCTCGTGTCGCCAATCGAGAGCACTCCTGCAAGTTTGAAGATGATCGTACGGTCGGTTCGCATTTCTCGATGAACTTACATACAGCTGCGACGGAACTTGGTCGCTGTCGGAAACTGCGTTGTAGATGACAATTTGTGTCTAACTCCCCTTCCAGCCGTACGAAGTTTATGAAACTTATACAGAATGCTCGTTTCGCCAATCGAGAGCACTGCTGCAAGTTTGAAGATGATCGTTCGGTCGGTTCAGATTTCTCGATGAACTTACATGCAGCTACGAAGGGACTTGGTCGCTGAGCGGAAATTCGGATGATGACAATTTGTGTCTAACTCCCCTTCCAGCCGTACGAAGTTTATGAAACTTGTAGAGAATGCTCGTGTCGCCAATCGAGAGCACTCCTGCAAGTTTGAAGAAGATCGTACGGTCGGTTCACATTTCTCGATGAACTTACATACAGCTACGACGGGACTTGGTCGCTGAGCGGAAATGCGTTGTAGATGACAATTTGTGTCTAACTCCCCTTCCAGCCGTACGAAGTTTATGAAACTTGTACAGAATGCTCGTGTCGCCAATCGCAAGCACTCCTGCAAGTTTGAAGAAGATCGTAAGGTCGGTTCACATTTCTCGATGAACGTACATACACCTACGACGGACTTAGTCGCTGAACGGGAACTATCCAGTACTGCGTTGTAGATGACAATTTGTGTCTAACTCCCCTTCCAGCCGTACGAAGTTTATGAAACTTGTACAGAATGCTCGTGTCGCCAATCGAGAGCACTCCTGCAAGTTTGAAGAAGATCGTACGGTCGGTTCACATTTCTCGATGAACTTACATACACCTACGACGGGACTTATTCGCTGAACGGGAACTATCCAGTACTGCGTTGTAGATGGCAATTTGGGTCTAACTCCCCTTCCAGCCGTACGAAGTTTATGAAACTTGTAGAGAATGATCGTGTCGCCAATCGAGAGCACTCCTGCAAGTGTGAAGATGATCGTACGGTCGGTTCAGATTTCTCGATGAACTTACATGCAGCTACAAAGGGACTTGGTCGCTGAGCGGAAATTCGGATGATGACAATTTGTGTCTAACTCCGCTTCCAGCCGTACGAAGCTTATGAAACTTGTAGAGAATGCTCGTGTCGCCAATCGAGAGCACTCCTGCAAGTTTGAAGAAGATCGTACGGTCGGTTCGCATTTCTCGATGAACTTACCTACAGCTACGACGGGACTTGGTCGCTGTCGGAAACTGCGTTGTAGATGACAATTTGTGTCTAACTCCCCTTCCAGCCGTGCGAAGTTTATGAAACTTATAGAGAATGCTCGTGTCGCCAATCGAGAGCACTCCTGCAAGTTTGAAGATGACCGTACGGTCGGTTCAGATTTCTCGATGAACTTACATGCAGCTACGAAGTGACTTGGTCGCTGAGCGGAAACTGCGTGGTAGATGACAATTTGTGTCTAACTCCCCTTCCAGCCGTACGAAGTTTATGAAACTTGTAGAGAATGATCGTGTCGCCAATCGAGAGCACTCCTGCAAGTGTGAAGATGATCGTACGGTCGGTTCAGATTTCTCGATGAACTTACATGCAGCTACAAAGGGACTTGGTCGCTGAGCGGAAATTCTGATGATGACAATTTGTGTCTAACTCCGCTTCCAGCCGTACGAAGTTTATGAAACTTGTAGAGAATGCTCGTGTCGCCAATCGAGAGCACTCCTGCAAGTTTGAAGAAGATCGTACGGTCGGTTCGCATTTCTCGATGAACTTACATACGGCTACGACGGGACTTGGTCGCTGTCGGAAACTGCGTTGTAGATGACAATTTGTGTCTAACTCCCCTTCCAGCCGTGCGAAGTTTATGAAACTTGTAGAGAATGCTCGTGTCGCCAATCGAGAGCACTCCTGCAAGTTTGATGAAGATCGTACGGTCGGTTCGCATTTCTCGATGAACTTACGTACATCTACGACGGGACTTACTCGCTGAACGGGAACTATCCAGTACTGCGTTGTAGATGGCAATTTGTGTCTAACTCCCCTTCCAACCGTACGATGTTTATGAAACTTGTAGAGAATGCTCGTGTCGCCAATCGAGAGCACTCCTGCAAGTTTGAAGATGATCGTACGGTCGGTTCGCATTTCTCAATGAACTTACATACAGCTACGACGGGACTTGGTCGCTGAGCGGAAACTGCGTTGTAGATGACAATTTGTGTCTAACTCCCCTTCCAGCCGTACGAAGTTTATGAAACTTGTACAGAATGCTCGTGTCGCCAATCGAGAGCACTCCTGCAAGTTTGAAGAAGATCGTACGGTCGGTTCGCATTTCTCGACGAACTTACATAGATGATATTCATACTTTAATTGCCAACACGGTGTACAGATAGAAAATAAAAAACAATAAATAATAACGGCGTATAGGAATTGTACATTTCTCGCAAACATTGTTCGCGAGATAATGGACATATTCCGAGATTGTAACCAACTTAGCCACTGTAACCAATGGCACGTCTAGGGCAGGTTCCACTCGACATCAGCCCTACTGATGAGTCCTGTCGAGTGGATCCAGGACGAAACGTAATTTTAATCCAGGATTGTCCCATTTTTGAGGAAATGCCTGGCGGCCAAGTGTAGAGGAGGCGGTAATCGGTCCCACACTTGGTCGTTATTTTTCTTTTTTTTTTTTTTTTTTTATTTTCTATCTGTACACCGTGTTGGCAATTAAAGTATGAATATCATATATGCACCGGTGAAATAATAAACTTACGAACTTACATAGAGCTACGACGGGACTTGGTCGCTGAGCGGAAACTGCGTTATAGATGATAATTTTTGTCTAACTCCCCTTCCAGCCGTACGAAGTTTATGAAACTTGTACAGAATGCTCGTGTCAGCAATCGAGAGCACTCCTGCAAGTTTGAATATGATCGTATGGTCGGTTCAGAATTCTCGATGAACTTACATACAGCTACGACGGGACTTGGTCGCTGTCGGAAACTGCGTTGTAGATGACAATTTGTGTCTAACTCCCCATCCAGCCATGCGAAGTTTATGAAACTTATAGAGAATGCTCGTGTCGCCAATCGAGAGCACTCCTGCAAGTTTGAAGATGATCGTACGGTTGGTTCAGATTTCTCGGTGAACTTACATGCAGCTACGACGGGACTTGGTCGCTGAGCGGAAACTGGGTTGTAGATGACAATTTTTGTCTAACTCCCCTTCCAGCCATACGAAGTTTATGAAACTTGTACAGAATGCTCGTGTCAGCATTCGAGAGCACTCCTGCAAGTTTGAAGATGATCGTACGGTCGGTTCAGATTTCTCGATGAACTTACATGCAGCTACGAAGGGAGTTGGTCGCTTAGCGGAAACTGCGTAATAGATGACAATTTGTGTCTAACTCCCCTTCCAGCCGTGCGAAGTTTATGAAACTTATATAGAATGCTCGTGTCGCCAATCGAGAGCACTCCTGCAAGTTTGAAGAAGATCGTACGGTCGGTTCGCATTTCTCGATGAACTTACATACACCTACGACGGGACTTATTCGCTGAACGGGAACTATCCAGTACTGCGTTGTAGATGGCAATTTGTGTCTAACTCCCCTTCCAACCGTACGATGTTTATGAAACTTGTAGAGAATGCTCGTGTCGCCAATCGAGAGCACTCCTGCAAGTTTGAAGATGATCGTACGGTCGGTTCGCATTTCTCGATAAACTTACATACAGCTGCGACGGGACTTGGTCGCTGTCGGAAACTGCGTTGTAGATGACAATTTGTGTCTAACTCCCCTTCCAGCCGTACGAAGTTTATGAAACTTATACAGAATGCTCGTTTCGCCAATCGAGAGCACTCCTGCAAGTTTGAAGAAGATCGTACGGTCGGTTCACATTTCTCGATGAACTTACATACAGCTACGACGGGACTTGGTCGCTGAGCGGAAATGCGTTGTAGATGACAATTTGTGTCTAACTCCCCTTCCAGCCGTACGAAGTTTATGAAACTTGTACAGAATGCTCGTGTCGCCAATCGCAAGCACTCCTGCAAGTTTGAAGAAGATCGTAAGGTCGGTTCACATTTCTCGATGAACGTACATACACCTACGACGGACTTAGTCGCTGAACGGGAACTATCCAGTACTGCGTTGTAGATGACAATTTGTGTCTAACTCCCCATCCAGCCATACGAAGTTTATGAAACTTGTACAGAATGCTCGTGTCAGCATTCGAGAGCACTCCTGCAAGTTTGAAGATGATCGTATGGTCGGTTCAGATTTCTCGATAAACTTACATGCAGCTACGAAGGGAGTTGGTCGCTTAGCGGAAACTGCGTAATAGATGACAATTTGTGTCTAACTCCCCTTCCAGCCGTGCGAAGTTTATGAAACTTATAGAGAATGCTTGTGTCGCCAATCGAGAGCACTCCTGCAAGTTTGAAGAAGATCGTACGGTCGGTTCATTTCTCGATGAACTTACATACACCTACGACGGGACTTATTCGCTGAACGGGAACTATCCAGTACTGCGTTGTAGATGGCAATTTGGGTCTAACTCCCCTTCCAGCCGTACGAAGTTTATGAAACTTGTAGAGAATGCTCGTGTCGCCAATCGAGAGCACTCCTGCAAGTGTGAAGATGATCGTACGGTCGGTTCAGATTTCTCGATGAACTTACATGCAGCTACAAAGGGACTTGGTCGCTGAGCGGAAATTCGGATGATGACAATTTGTGTCTAACTCCGCTTCCAGCCGTACGAAGTTTATGAAACTTGTAGAGAATGCTCGTGTCGCCAATCGAGAGCACTCCTGCAAGTTTGAAGAAGATCGTACGGTCGGTTCGCATTTCTCGATGAACTTACATACAGCTACGACGGGACTTGGTCGCTGTCGGAAACTGCGTTGTAGATGACAATTTGTGTCTAACTCCCCTTCCAGCCGTGCGAAGTTTATGAAACTTATAGAGAATGCTCGTGTCGCCAATCGAGAGCACTCCTGCAAGTTTGAAGATGATCGTACGGTCGGTTCAGATTTCTCGATGAACTTACATGCAGCTACGAAGTGACTTGGTCGCTGAGCGGAAACTGCGTGGTAGATGACAATTTGTGTCTAACTCCCCTTCCAGCCGTACGAAGTTTATGAAACTTGTAGAGAATGCTCTTGTCGCCAATCGAGAGCACTCCTGCAAGTTTGAAGAAGATCGTACGGTCGGTTCGCATTTCTCGATGAACTTACGTACACCTACGACGGGACTTATTCGCTGAACGGGAACTATCCAGTACTGCGTTGTAGATGGCAATTTGTGTCTAACTCCCCTTCCAACCGTACGATGTTTATGAAACTTGTAGAGAATTCTCGTGTCGCCAATCGAGAGCACTCCTGCAAGTTTGAAGATGATCGTACGGTCGGCTCGCATTTCTCGATGAACTTACATACAGCTGCGACGGGACTTGGTCGCTGTCCGAAACTGCGTTGTAGATGACAATTTGTGTCTAACTCCCCTTCCAGCCGTACGAAGTTTATGAAACTTATACAGAATGCTCGTTTCGCCAATCGAGAGCACTGCTGCAAGTTTGAAGATGATCGTTCGGTCGGTTCAGATTTCTCGATGAACTTACATGCAGCTACGAAGGGACTTGGTCGCTGAGCGGAAATTCGGATGATGACAATTTGTGTCTAACTCCCCATCCAGCCATGCGAAGTTTATGAAACTTATAGAGAATGCTCGTGTCGCCAATCGAGAGCACTCCTGCAAGTTTGAAGATGATCGTACGGTTGGTTCAGATTTCTCGGTGAACTTACATGCAGCTACGACGGGACTTGGTCGCTGAGCGGAAACTGGGTTGTAGATGACAATTTTTGTCTAACTCCCCTTCCAGCCATACGAAGTTTATGAAACTTGTACAGAATGCTCGTGTCAGCATTCGAGAGCACTCCTGCAAGTTTGAAGATGATCGTACGGTCGGTTCAGATTTCTCGATGAACTTACATGCATGCTGTGGATAATTTGTTGGCGTAACGCTCGGTCTATATTAATCAAGGAAGCTACTCTAATTGTCCGACGTTTCGGTCAGTGTATCTGACCCTTCTCAAGGACTGTGAAATCTGTGTAAGTGAAGAAAAGAAAGAAAAGAATTGTAATATGTGACAAACATATTGGACAAACATCCCGGAACATCAAGGCTAGAATCTATGAACATAAAAGAAATAAATATGGGCCGGAGGAACAGTACACCGCACTCACCAAACACATGATCGATAACGATCACCTTTTTAATTTTGAGGAAACATCCATTTTGCATACAGAGACTAACTACCATCGTAGACTGCACCTAGAAACATTTGAGATAATAAAACACCACAAAAGCGTTAATCTCAGATATGAAAAACCAAGTATTGCAGAATTTTATTCATCGTTCTTTACCTGCAATGATTAGTAACTGGTGCTTCATGTTTCTCTGTTCTCGTAACAGAGCGATTAATAATCTGCCAGTCTCTAACCAGCATCAGCTGTTGGTCTCAATGTTTTGACAGATTTTATAACCTCACTGTCAATCATGGATAGTTTGGTTAGTTTGATGGCCCCGGTACGACTCCATATTGGATCGCTCTGGGTGAGCTAAATGACATCTTACGACTAAATAGGTGAACCTCCGTGAGCTCTTTTTATGTTCAAACTGATTTCAAAAGCGGCAATGTAAATAATTTTGAATGCCTCCCTCAATCTGTCCTTTGTGTCCTTCATCTCCACGTTATGACCGCGACTTGCTTGTAACCGGCACAGTCGCTAGAAACATCTCGTTGAAACCTCATGTAAGTAGCGTCACTGTCTTTCCTTATAAATATAGTTTCAGTTTGCTATTTTTCTTTCATCTATTTCTATAATTTAGCTTCTTTCAATTTTGATAATATCTATTAATTATAAGACGTAAGTCGGTTTCTTGCATTAGTTTATTGCCTCTTTGATCATTATTACATATTACAATTCTTTTCTTTCTTTTCTTCACTTACACAGATTTCACAGTCCTTGAGAAGGGTCAGATACACTGACCGAAACGTCGGACAATTAGAGTAGCTTCCTTGATTAATATAGACCGAGCGTTACGCCAACAAATTATCCACAGCATCATTGGACACGGTCAACTAAAACAAACAACACATCATGAACAATGGCGGTAAAAGTTTCTTTAATTTTATACGCACACAATTTGGAAACGCTTGCTTACATTTTATGAAAACATGGAAACGTAGCAGTGAGAAATTAGTAAATCTGAAATTACAAAAAACATTTTTAATTAAATGCAGAAATAGTAGAATTATTCCTCGACATATTATCTCCTATAATTTCTTAAACACAAACAGTTTCTTTAGCCAACGAACAAATGACAAACTCAATAATCTCTTAAATAGAACACAAAACTCTGCGTTAAGACTCGAATTGTTAGATCTGCATGAAAAAGAAAGAGCACTAAATCAGGAGATTTACTTAATGAAGAATAGGATTTATTATCATCTTCCACCTGATATTGCAGACAATTTTTTCTTTCACCAACAACGAAATTTGCACAAACAATTCATGTCTCGTCGCCATAATTTTATCAATAAATTTAATAGATTAATTAACACACAGCTAAGGAACCATGTAGGCCCATCAGACAAATGGTTCAAAAACTTGTCCAACATTGCGATTCCTGAAAGAGTGAAAGACACCTTAGCATTAGGACCTAAATTTGCGCTACCCACGAACAACAAAAACTTACCACTACTGCCTATGCTTGGTGCCGTTGAGGACGTCGCCACACGAGTACCACCTGAAAAGAAACAAGAGTTCAGATTCGAGGCTAATAGTAAGATACATGATTACATTAGAATTAATAACAGGGAAAGTCAACATTTATCGCCCCTGTCCAGAAATATTAATTATACTCGACGATTTTTAAAAGAACATCCTGAACTAATTGTCACGAAGGCAGATAAGGGTAATGTCACCGTAGCGGTTCAAAAAGCTAGTTACATTGAGTCCATGAACAATATGCTTAGTGATAGGGATACGTACATAGAGAGTAGACACGAATACACTGCCACCTTTGAAAAAGAGATTAGTAAAATCGTTTCTTTATGGGCACGTAGGGGCTGGATCTCCGAGAAAGTTGCTCGGTTTCTCAGACCTCACTGCAGCATCACGCCCAGAGCGTACGGGTTACCTAAAATCCACAAACCTGTATTAGCTTGGAGAATAATTGTGTCTACCATAAACGGTCCTACATACAATCTCGCTGCATACCTGAGCGAAACATTAGCTAAAATAGTAGGGAACACGCAATACCATGTAAAGGATAGCTGGAGTTTTGCAAATGATATTATCAACGTTAACATTCCTTCAGATTACGTACTAATTTCTCTTGATGTCACAGCGTTGTTCACCAATGTCCCCATAGATCTGGCCATAGAAATTATAGGGAAGAGATGGGATTCACTAAAGGACTCCTCGAAAATACCTAAAATGGAGTTTTTAAAAGCTGTTGAATTTTGCCTGCATGCCACTGTATTTAAGTTTGATAATAAGATCTACAAACAAACCTTTGGATGCGCTATGGGTTCTCCGTTATCTCCTGTTGTAGCGAACCTAGTCATGGAGGAATTAGAGCAGACTATTATTCCCACCTTATCATTTCAATTGCCTTTCTATAAAAGATACGTGGACGACATTGTGACAGCGGTACCACCTGACAAAATAGATGAAATCGTTTCCAAATTTAATGGTTTTCATCAGAGGTTAAAATTCACACACGAAGTGGAAGTAGATGGTAGAATTAATTTTCTTGACACTACCTTAATTAGAAAGGACATTGGCATCATCACCGATTGGTATCACAAAGATACGTGGTCTGGCAGATACGTAAACTTTAATTCTGCACATCCTATCAGCCATAAAACAGGACTTGTCGTTGGTTTAATTGACCGTGCACTTAAACTTTCTGATATTTCATTTAGACAAAAAAATCTAGACCTTATCAGACATACGTTATCGGAGAATAACTACCCTTCTCAATTTGTCAACCGGCTTATAAAGCAGCGCACATATGACTATTATCATCCTGTGGCTGCTGAAGCTGAAAAAGAATTAAGATTTATTAATAGGGGACCGATTAACGTGTTTAACACCATAGTTTTACCTTTTGTACCAAACGTTTCCGACAATCTGAAACGTATATTTAGGAAGTACAATATGCACACTATTTACTCAATTCCCAACTCCACTCGCTCCTTGTTTCCACCTATCAAGGATCCTGTTCCTGCTGACCGAAAGACAGGCGTTGTATACCATATCCCATGCTCACATTGTGACTCTTGTTATATTGGACAAACATCCCGGAACATCAAGGCTAGAATCTATGAACATAAAAGAAATAAATATGGGCCGGAGGAACAGTACACCGCACTCACCAAACACATGATCGATAACGATCACCTTTTTAATTTTGAGGAAACATCCATTTTGCATACAGAGACTAACTACCATCGTAGACTGCACCTAGAAACATTTGAGATAATAAAACACCACAAAAGCGTTAATCTCAGATATGAAAAACCAAGTATTGCAGAATTTTATTCATCGTTCTTTACCTGCAATGATTAGTAACTGGTGCTTCATGTTTCTCTGTTCTCGTAACAGAGCGATTAATAATCTGCCAGTCTCTAACCAGCATCAGCTGTTGGTCTCAATGTTTTGACAGATTTTATAACCTCACTGTCAATCATGGATAGTTTGGTTAGTTTGATGGCCCCGGTACGACTCCATATTGGATCGCTCTGGGTGAGCTAAATGACATCTTACGACTAAATAGGTGAACCTCCGTGAGCTCTTTTTATGTTCAAACTGATTTCAAAAGCGGCAATGTAAATAATTTTGAATGCCTCCCTCAATCTGTCCTTTGTGTCCTTCATCTCCACGTTATGACCGCGACTTGCTTGTAACCGGCACAGTCGCTAGAAACATCTCGTTGAAACCTCATGTAAGTAGCGTCACTGTCTTTCCTTATAAATATAGTTTCAGTTTGCTATTTTTCTTTCATCTATTTCTATAATTTAGCTTCTTTCAATTTTGATAATATCTATTAATTATAAGACGTAAGTCGGTTTCTTGCATTAGTTTATTGCCTCTTTGATCATTATTACATATTACAATTCTTTTCTTTCTTTTCTTCACTTACACAGATTTCACAGTCCTTGAGAAGGGTCAGATACACTGACCGAAACGTCGGACAATTAGAGTAGCTTCCTTGATTAATATAGACCGAGCGTTACGCCAACAAATTATCCACAGCATCATTGGACACGGTCAACTAAAACAAACAACACATCATGAACAATGGCGGTAAAAGTTTCTTTAATTTTATACGCACACAATTTGGAAACGCTTGCTTACATTTTATGAAAACATGGAAACGTAGCAGTGAGAAATTAGTAAATCTGAAATTACAAAAAACATTTTTAATTAAATGCAGAAATAGTAGAATTATTCCTCGACATATTATCTCCTATAATTTCTTAAACACAAACAGTTTCTTTAGCCAACGAACAAATGACAAACTCAATAATCTCTTAAATAGAACACAAAACTCTGCGTTAAGACTCGAATTGTTAGATCTGCATGAAAAAGAAAGAGCACTAAATCAGGAGATTTACTTAATGAAGAATAGGATTTATTATCATCTTCCACCTGATATTGCAGACAATTTTTTCTTTCACCAACAACGAAATTTGCACAAACAATTCATGTCTCGTCGCCATAATTTTATCAATAAATTTAATAGATTAATTAACACACAGCTAAGGAACCATGTAGGCCCATCAGACAAATGGTTCAAAAACTTGTCCAACATTGCGATTCCTGAAAGAGTGAAAGACACCTTAGCATTAGGACCTAAATTTGCGCTACCCACGAACAACAAAAACTTACCACTACTGCCTATGCTTGGTGCCGTTGAGGACGTCGCCACACGAGTACCACCTGAAAAGAAACAAGAGTTCAGATTCGAGGCTAATAGTAAGATACATGATTACATTAGAATTAATAACAGGGAAAGTCAACATTTATCGCCCCTGTCCAGAAATATTAATTATACTCGACGATTTTTAAAAGAACATCCTGAACTAATTGTCACGAAGGCAGATAAGGGTAATGTCACCGTAGCGGTTCAAAAAGCTAGTTACATTGAGTCCATGAACAATATGCTTAGTGATAGGGATACGTACATAGAGAGTAGACACGAATACACTGCCACCTTTGAAAAAGAGATTAGTAAAATCGTTTCTTTATGGGCACGTAGGGGCTGGATCTCCGAGAAAGTTGCTCGGTTTCTCAGACCTCACTGCAGCATCACGCCCAGAGCGTACGGGTTACCTAAAATCCACAAACCTGTATTAGCTTGGAGAATAATTGTGTCTACCATAAACGGTCCTACATACAATCTCGCTGCATACCTGAGCGAAACATTAGCTAAAATAGTAGGGAACACGCAATACCATGTAAAGGATAGCTGGAGTTTTGCAAATGATATTATCAACGTTAACATTCCTTCAGATTACGTACTAATTTCTCTTGATGTCACAGCGTTGTTCACCAATGTCCCCATAGATCTGGCCATAGAAATTATAGGGAAGAGATGGGATTCACTAAAGGACTCCTCGAAAATACCTAAAATGGAGTTTTTAAAAGCTGTTGAATTTTGCCTGCATGCCACTGTATTTAAGTTTGATAATAAGATCTACAAACAAACCTTTGGATGCGCTATGGGTTCTCCGTTATCTCCTGTTGTAGCGAACCTAGTCATGGAGGAATTAGAGCAGACTATTATTCCCACCTTATCATTTCAATTGCCTTTCTATAAAAGATACGTGGACGACATTGTGACAGCGGTACCACCTGACAAAATAGATGAAATCGTTTCCAAATTTAATGGTTTTCATCAGAGGTTAAAATTCACACACGAAGTGGAAGTAGATGGTAGAATTAATTTTCTTGACACTACCTTAATTAGAAAGGACATTGGCATCATCACCGATTGGTATCACAAAGATACGTGGTCTGGCAGATACGTAAACTTTAATTCTGCACATCCTATCAGCCATAAAACAGGACTTGTCGTTGGTTTAATTGACCGTGCACTTAAACTTTCTGATATTTCATTTAGACAAAAAAATCTAGACCTTATCAGACATACGTTATCGGAGAATAACTACCCTTCTCAATTTGTCAACCGGCTTATAAAGCAGCGCACATATGACTATTATCATCCTGTGGCTGCTGAAGCTGAAAAAGAATTAAGATTTATTAATAGGGGACCGATTAACGTGTTTAACACCATAGTTTTACCTTTTGTACCAAACGTTTCCGACAATCTGAAACGTATATTTAGGAAGTACAATATGCACACTATTTACTCAATTCCCAACTCCACTCGCTCCTTGTTTCCACCTATCAAGGATCCTGTTCCTGCTGACCGAAAGACAGGCGTTGTATACCATATCCCATGCTCACATTGTGACTCTTGTTATATTGGACAAACATCCCGGAACATCAAGGCTAGAATCTATGAACATAAAAGAAATAAATATGGGCCGGAGGAACAGTACACCGCACTCACCAAACACATGATCGATAACGATCACCTTTTTAATTTTGAGGAAACATCCATTTTGCATACAGAGACTAACTACCATCGTAGACTGCACCTAGAAACATTTGAGATAATAAAACACCACAAAAGCGTTAATCTCAGATATGAAAAACCAAGTATTGCAGAATTTTATTCATCGTTCTTTACCTGCAATGATTAGTAACTGGTGCTTCATGTTTCTCTGTTCTCGTAACAGAGCGATTAATAATCTGCCAGTCTCTAACCAGCATCAGCTGTTGGTCTCAATGTTTTGACAGATTTTATAACCTCACTGTCAATCATGGATAGTTTGGTTAGTTTGATGGCCCCGGTACGACTCCATATTGGATCGCTCTGGGTGAGCTAAATGACATCTTACGACTAAATAGGTGAACCTCCGTGAGCTCTTTTTATGTTCAAACTGATTTCAAAAGCGGCAATGTAAATAATTTTGAATGCCTCCCTCAATCTGTCCTTTGTGTCCTTCATCTCCACGTTATGACCGCGACTTGCTTGTAACCGGCACAGTCGCTAGAAACATCTCGTTGAAACCTCATGTAAGTAGCGTCACTGTCTTTCCTTATAAATATAGTTTCAGTTTGCTATTTTTCTTTCATCTATTTCTATAATTTAGCTTCTTTCAATTTTGATAATATCTATTAATTATAAGACGTAAGTCGGTTTCTTGCATTAGTTTATTGCCTCTTTGATCATTATTACATATTACAATTCTTTTCTTTCTTTTCTTCACTTACACAGATTTCACAGTCCTTGAGAAGGGTCAGATACACTGACCGAAACGTCGGACAATTAGAGTAGCTTCCTTGATTAATATAGACCGAGCGTTACGCCAACAAATTATCCACAGCATCATTGGACACGGTCAACTAAAACAAACAACAGAACTTACATGCAGCTACGAAGGGAGTTGGTCGCTTAGCGGAAACTGCGTAATAGATGACAATTTGTGTCTAACTCCCCTTCCAGCCGTGCGAAGTTTATGAAACTTATATAGACTGCTCGTGTCGCCAATCGCAAGCACTCCTGCAAGTTTGAAGAAGATCGTAAGGTCGGTTCACATTTCTCGATGAACGTACATACACCTACGACGGACTTAGTCGCTGAACGGGAACTATCCAGTACTGCGTTGTAGATGACAATTTGTGTCTAACTCCCCATCCAGCCATACGAAGTTTATGAAACTTGTAGATAATGCTCGTGTCGCCAATCGAGAGCACTCCTGCAAGTTTGAAGATGATCGTACGGTCGGTTCAGATTTCTCGATGAACTTACATGCAGCTACAAAGGGACTTGGTCGCTGAGCGGAAATTCGGATGATGACAATTTTTTTCAAAATCCGCTTCCAGCCATACGAAGTTTATGAAACTTGTACAGCATGCTGGCGTCGTCAATCGAGAGCACTCCTGCAAGTTTGAAGAAGATCGGACGCTCGGTTCGCATTTCTCAATGAACTTACATACAGCTACGACGGGACTTGGTCGCTGAGCGGAAACTGCGTTGTAGATGACAATTTGTGTCTAACTCCCCTTCCAGCCGTACGAAGTTTATGAAACTTGTAGAGAATGCTCGTGTCGCCAATCGAGAGCACTCCTAAAAGCTTGAAGATGATCGTACGCTCGGTTCAAATTTCTCGATGAACTTACATGCAGCTACGAAGGGACTTGGTCGCTGAGCGGAAATTCGGATGATGACAATTTGTGTCTAACTCCCCTTCCAGCCGTAAGAAGTTTATGAAACTTGTACAGCATGCTCGTGTCGTCAATCGAGAGCACTCCTGCACGTTTGAAGAAGATCGTACGGTCGGTTCACATTTCTCGATGAACGTACATACACCTACGACGGGACTTAGTCGCTGAACGGGAACTATCCAGTACTGCGTTGTAGATGACAATTTGTGTCTAACTCCCCTTCCAGCCGTACGAAGTTTATGAAACTTGTACAGAATGCTCGTGTCGCCAATCGAGAGCACTCCTGCAAGTTTGAAGATGATCGTACGGTCGGTTCAGATTTCTCGATGAACTTACATACAGCTGCGACGGAACTTGGTCGCTGTCGGAAACTGCGTTGTAGATGACAATTTGTGTCTAACTCCCCTTCCAGCCGTACGAAGTTTATGAAACTTATACAGAATGCTCGTTTCGCCAATCGAGAGCACTGCTGCAAGTTTGAAGATGATCGTTCGGTCGGTTCAGATTTCTCGATGAACTTACATGCAGCTACGAAGGGACTTGGTCGCTGAGCGGAAATTCGGATGATGACAATTTGTGTCTAACTCCCCTTCCAGCCGTACGAAGTTTATGAAACTTGTAGAGAATGCTCGTGTCGCCAATCGAGAGCACTCCTGCAAGTTTGAAGAAGATCGTACGGTCGGTTCACATTTCTCGATGAACTTACATACAGCTACGACGGGACTTGGTCGCTGAGCGGAAATGCGTTGTAGATGACAATTTGTGTCTAACTCCCCTTCCAGCCGTACGAAGTTTATGAAACTTGTACAGAATGCTCGTGTCGCCAATCGCAAGCACTCCTGCAAGTTTGAAGAAGATCGTAAGGTCGGTTCACATTTCTCGATGAACGTACATACACCTACGACGGACTTAGTCGCTGAACGGGAACTATCCAGTACTGCGTTGTAGATGATAATTTGTGTCTAACTCCCCTTCCAGCCGTACGAAGTTTATGAAACTTGTACAGAATGCTCGTGTCGCCAATCGAGAGCACTCCTGCAAGTTTGAAGAAGATCGTACGGTCGGTTCACATTTCTCGATGAACTTACATACACCTACGACGGGACTTATTCGCTGAACGGGAACTATCCAGTACTGCGTTGTAGATGGCAATTTGGGTCTAACTCCCCTTCCAGCCGTACGAAGTTTATGAAACTTGTAGAGAATGATCGTGTCGCCAATCGAGAGCACTCCTGCAAGTGTGAAGATGATCGTACGGTCGGTTCAGATTTCTCGATGAACTTACATGCAGCTACAAAGGGACTTGGTCGCTGAGCGGAAATTCGGATGATGACAATTTGTGTCTAACTCCGCTTCCAGCCGTACGAAGTTTATGAAACTTGTAGAGAATGCTCGTGTCGCCAATCGAGAGCACTCCTGCAAGTTTGAAGATGATCGTACGGTCGGTTCAGATTTCTCGATGAACTTACATGCAGCTACGAAGTGACTTGGTCGCTGAGCGGAAACTGCGTTGTAGATGACAATTTGTGTCTAACTCCCCTTACAGCCGTACGAAGTTTATGAAACTTGTAGAGAATGCTCGTGTCGCCAATCGAGAGCACTCCTGCAAGTTTGAAGATGATCGTACGGTCGGTTCGCTTTTCTCGATGAACTTACATACAGCTGCGACGGAACTTGGTCGCTGTCGGAAACTGCGTTGTAGATGACAATTTGTGTCTAACTCCCCTTCCAGCCGTACGAAGTTTATGAAACTTATACAGAATGCTCGTTTCGCCAATCGAGAGCACTGCTGCAAGTTTGAAGATGATCGTTCGGTCGGTTCAGATTTCTCGATGAACTTACATGCAGCTACGAAGGGACTTGGTCGCTGAGCGGAAATTCGGATGATGGCAATTTGTGTCTAACTCCCCTTCCAGCCGTACGAAGTTTATGAAACTTGTAGAGAATGCTCGTGTCGCCAATCGAGAGCACTCCTGCAAGTTTGAAGAAGATCGTACGGTCGGTTCACATTTCTCGATGAACTTACATACAGCTACGACGGGACTTGGTCGCTGAGCGGAAATGCGTTGTAGATGACAATTTGTGTCTAACTCCCCTTCCAGCCGTACGAAGTTTATGAAACTTGTACAGAATGCTCGTGTCGCCAATCGCAAGCACTCCTGCAAGTTTGAAGAAGATCGTAAGGTCGGTTCACATTTCTCGATGAACGTACATACACCTACGACGGACTTAGTCGCTGAACGGGAACTATCCAGTACTGCGTTGTAGATGACAATTTGTGTCTAACTCCCCTTCCAGCCGTACGAAGTTTATGAAACTTGTAGAGAATGCTCGTGTCGCCAATCGAGAGCACTCCTGCAAGTTTGAAGAAGATCGTTCGGTGGGTTCGCATTTCTCGATGAACTTACATACATCTACGACGGGACTTATTCGCTGAACGGGAACTATCCAGTACTGCGTTGTAGATGGCAATTTGTGTCTAACTCCCCTTCCAACCGTACGATGTTTATGAAACTTGTAGAGAATGCTCGTGTCGCCAATCGAGAGCACTCCTGCAAGTTTGAAGATGATCGTACGGTCGGTTCGCTTTTCTCGATGAACTTACATACAGCTGCGACGGAACTTGGTCGCTGTCGGAAACTGCGTTGTAGATGACAATTTGTGTCTAACTCCCCTTCCAGCCATGCGAAGTTTATAAAACTTATAGAGAATGCTCGTGTCGCCAATCGAGAGCACTCCTGCAAGTTTGAAGATGATCGTACGGTTGGTTCAGATTTCTCGGTGAACTTACATGCAGCTACGAATTGACTTGGTCGCTGAGCGGAAATTCGGATGATGACAATTTTGTTCAAACTCCGTTTCCAGCCGTACGAAGTTTATGAAACTTGTACAGCATGCTCGTGTCGTCAATCGAGAGCACTCCTGCAAGTTTGAAGAAGATCATACGGTCGGTTCGCATTTCTCGATGAACTTACATACAGCCACGACGGGACTTGGTCGCTGAGCGGAAACTGCGTTGTAGATGACAATTTGTGTCTAACTCCCCTTCCAGCTGTACGAAGTTTATGAAACTTGTACAGAATGCTCGTGTCGCCAATCGAGAGCACTGCTACAAGCTTGAAGATGATCGTACGCTCGGTTCAGATTTCTCGATGAACTTACATGCAGCTACGAAGGGACTTGGTCGGTAAGCGGAAATTCGGATGATGACAATTTGTGTCTAACTCCCCTTCCAGCCGTAAGAAGTTTATGAAACTTGTAGAGAATGCTCGTGTCGCCAATCGAGAGCACTCCTGCAAGTTTGAAGAAGATCGTACGGTCGGTTCGCATTTCTCGATGGACTTACATACATCTACGACGGGACTTGGCCGCTGAGCGGAAACTGCGTTGTAGATGACAATTATTGTCTAACTCCCCTTCCAGCCGTACGCAGTTTATGAAACGTGTACAGCAAGCTCGTTTCGCCAATCGAGAGCACTCCTGCAAGTTTGAAGAAGATCGTACGGTCGGTTCGCGTTTCTCGATGAACTTACATGCAGCTACGACGGGACTTGGTCGCTGAGCGGAAATTCGATTGACGACAATTTTTTTCAAACTCCGCTTCCAGCCGTATGAAGTTTATGAAACTTGTACAGCATGCTCGTGTCGTCAATCGAGAGCACTCCTGCAAGTTTGAAGAAGATCGTACGGTCGGTTCACATTTCTCGATGAACTTACATACAGCTACGACGGGACTTGGTCGCTGAGCGGAAACTGCGTTGTAGATGACAATTTGTGTCTAACTCCCCTTCCAGCCGTACGAAGTTTATGAGACTTGTACAGAATGCTCGTGTCGCCAATCGAGAGCACTCCTGCAAGTTTGAAGAAGATCGTACGGTCGGTTCGCATTTTTCGATGAACTTACATAGAGCTACGACGGGACTTGGTCGCTGAGCGGAAACTGCGTTGTAGATGACAATTTTTGTCTAACTCCCCTTCCAGCCGTACGAAGTTTATGAAACTTGTACAGAATGCTCGTGTCAGCAATCGAGAGCACTCCTGCAAGTTTGAATATGATCGTATGGTCGGTTCAGATTTCTCGATGAACTTACATACAGCTACGACGGGACTTGGTCGCTGTCGGAAACTGCGTTGTAGATGACAATTTGTGTCTAACTCCCCTTCCAGCCATGCGAAGTTTATAAAACTTATAGAGAATGCTCGTGACGCCAATCGAGAGCACTCCTGCAAGTTTGAAGATGATCGTACGGTTGGTTCAGATTTCTCGGTGAACTTACATGCAGCTACGAATTGACTTGGTCGCTGAGCGGAAATTCGGATGATGACAATTTTGTTCAAACTTCGTTTCCAGCCGTACGAAGTTTATGAAACTTGTACAGCATGCTCGTGTCGTCAATCGAGAGCACTCCTGCAAGTTTGAAGAAGATCATACGGTCGGTTCGCATTTCTCGATGAACTTACATGCAGCTACGAAGGGAGTTGGTCGCTTAGCGGAAACTGCGTAATAGATGACAATTTGTGTCTAACTCCCCTTCCAGCCGTGCTAAGTTTATGAAACTTATAGAGAATGCTCGTGTCGCCAATCGAGAGCACTCCTGCAAGTTTGAAGAAGATCGTACGGTCGGTTCACACTTCTCGATGAACTTACATACACCTACGACGGGACTTATTCGCTGATCGGGAACTATCCAGTACTGCGTTGTAGATGGCAATTTGGGTCTAACTCCCCTTCCAGCCGTACGAAGTTTATGAAACTTGTAGAGAATGCTCGTGTCGCCAATTGAGAGCACTCCTGCAAGTGTGAAGATGATCGTACGGTCGGTTCAGATTTCTCGATGAACTTACATGCAGCTACAAAGGGACTTGGTCGCTGAGCGGAAATTCGGATGATGACAATTTGTGTCTAACTCCGCTTCCAGCCGTACGAAGTTTATGAAACTTGTAGAGAATGCTCGTGTCGCCAATCGAGAGCACTCGTGCAAGTTTGAAGAAGATCGTACGGTCGGTTCGCATTTCTCGATGAACTTACATACAGCTACGACGGGACTTGGTCGCTGTCGGAAACTGCGTTGTAGATGACAATTTGTGTCTAACTCCCCTTCCAGCCGTGCGAAGTTTATTTAACTTATAGAGAATGCTCGTGTCGCCAATCGCAAGCACTCCTGCAAGTTTGAAGAAGATCGTAAGGTCGGTTCACATTTCTCGATGAACTTACATACAGCTACGACGGGACTTGGTCGCTGAGCGGAAATGCGTTGTAGATGACCATTTGTGTCTAACTCCCCTTCCAGCCGTACGAAGTTTATGAAACTTGTACAGAATGCTCGTGTCGCCAATCGCAAGCACTCCTGCAAGTTTGAAGAAGATCGTAAGGTCGGTTCACATTTCTCGATGAACGTACATACACCTACGACGGACTTAGTCGCTGAACAGGAACTATCGAGTACTGCGTTGTAGATGACAATTTGTGTCTAACTCCCCTTCCAGCCGTACGAAGTTTATGAAACTTGTACAGAATGCTCGTGTCGCCAATCGAGAGCACTCCTGCAAGTTTGAAGAAGATCGTACGGTCGGTTCGCATTTCTCGATGAACTTACATAGAGCTACGACGGGACTTGGTCGCTGAGCGGAAACTGCGTTGTAGATGACAATTTTTGTCTAACTCCCCTTCCAGCCGTACGAAGTTTATGAAACTTGTACAGAATGCTCGTGTCAGCAATCGAGAGCACTCCTGCAAGTTTGAATATGATCGTATGGTGGGTTCAGATTTCTCGATGAACTTACATACAGCTACGACGGGACTTGGTCGCTGTCGGAAACTGCGTTGTAGATGACAATTTGTGTCTAACTCCCCTTCCAGCCATGCGAAGTTTATAAAACTTATAGAGAATGCTCGTGTCGCCAATCGAGAGCACTCCTGCAAGATTGAAGATGATCGTACGGTTGGTTCAGATTTCTCGGTGAACTTACACGCAGCTACGAAGGGACTTGGTCGCTGAGCGGAAATTCGGATGATGACAATATGTGTCAAACTCCGTTTCCAGCCGTACGAAGTTTATGAAACTTGTACTGCATGCTCGTGTCGTCAATCGACAGCACTCCTGCAAGTTTGAAGAAGATCGTACGGTCGGTTCACATTTCTCGATGAACTTACATACACCTACGACGGGACTTATTCGCTGAACGGGAACTGTCCAGTACTGCGTTGTAGATGACAATTTGTGTCTAACGCCCCTTCCAACCGTACGAAGTTTATGAAACTTGTACAGAATGCTCGTGTCGCCAATCGAGAGCACTCCTGCAAGTTTGAAGATGATCGTACCGTCGGTTCAGATTTCTCGATGAACTTACATGCAGCAACGAAGGGAATTGGTCGCTGAGCGGAAATTCGGATGATGACAGTTTTTGTCAAACTCCGCTTCCAGCCATACCAAGTTCATGAAACTTGTAGAGAATGCTCCTGTCGCCATTCGAGAGCACTCCTGCAAGTTTGAAGAAGATCGTACGGTCGGTTCGCATTTCTCGATGAACTTACATACAGCTACGACGGGACTTGGTCGCTGTCGGAAACTGCGTTATAGATGACAATTTGTGTCTAACTCCCCTTCAAGCCGTACGAAGTTTATGAAACTCGTAGAGAATGCTCGTGTCGCCAATCGGGAACGCTGCTGCTAGTTTGAAGAAGATCGTACGGGCGGTTCACATTTCTCGATGAACGTACATACACCTACGACGGGACTTAGTCGCTGAACGGGAACTTTCCAGTACTGCGTTGTAGATGACAATTTGTGTCTAACTCCCCTTCCAGCCGTACGAAGTTTATGAAACTTGTACAGAATGCTCGTGTCGCCAATCGAGAGCACTCCTGCAAGTTTGAAGATGATCGTACGGTCGGTTCAGATTTCTCGATGAACTTACATGCAGCTACGAATTGACTTGGTCGCTGAGCGGAAATTCGGATGATGACAATTTTGTTCAAACTCCGTTTCCAGCCGTACGAAGTTTATGAAACTTGTACAGCATGCTCGTGTCGTCAATCGAGAGCACTCCTGCAAGTTTGAAGAAGATCGTACGGTCGGTTCACATTTCTCGATGAACTTACATACAGCTACGACGGGACTTGGTCGCTGAGCGGAAACTGCGTTGTAGATGACAATTTGTGTCTAACTCCCCTTCCAACCATACGAAGTTTATGAAACTTGTAGAGAATGCTCGTGTCGCCAATCGAGAGCACTTCTGCAAGTTTGAAGAAGATCGTACGGTCGGTTCGCATTTCTCGATGAACTTACATACACCTACGACCGGGCTTATTCGCTGAGCGGAAATTCGGATGATGACAATTTTGGTCTAACTCCCCTTCCAGCCGTACGAAGTTTATGAAACTTGTAGAGAATGCTCGTGTCTCCAATCGAGAGCACTCCTGCAAGTGTGAAGATGATCGTACGGTCGGTTCAGATTTCCGGATGAACTTACATGCAGCTACGACGGGACTTATTCGCTGAGCGGAAATTCGGATGATGACAATTTTGGTCTAACTCCCCTTCCAGCCGTACGAAGTTTATGAAACTTGTACAGACTGCTCGTGTCGCCAATCGAGAGCACTCCTGCCAGTTTGAAGGTGATCGTAAGGCCGGTTCAGATTTCTTGATGAACTTATATGCAGCTACGTAGGGATTTGGTCGCTGAGCGGAAATTCGGATGATGACAATTTGTGTCTAACTCCCCTTCCAGCCGTACGAAGTTTATGAAACTTATAGAGAATGCTCATGTCGCCAATCGAGAGCACTCCTGCAAGTTTGAAGAAGATCGTACGGTCGGTTCGCATTTCTCGATGAACTTACATACAGCTACGACGGGACTTGGTCGCTGTCGGAAACTGCGTTATAGATGACAATTTGTGTCTAACTCCCCTTCCAGCCATGCGAAGTTTATGAAACTTATAGAGAATGCTCGTGTCGCCAATCGAGAGCACTCCTGCAAGTTTGTAGAAGATCGTACGGTCGGTTCACATTTCTCGATGAACTTACAAACACCTACGACGGGACATATTCGCTGAACGGGAACTATCCAGTACTGCGTTGTAGATGGCAATTTGGGTCTAACTCCCCTTCCAGCCGTACGAAGTTTATGAAACTTGTACAGAATGCTCGTGTCAGCAATCGAGAGCACTCCTGCAAGTTTGAATATGATCGTATGGTGGGTTCAGATTTCTCGATGAACTTACATACAGCTACGACGGGACTTGGTCGCTGTCGGAAACTGCGTTGTAGATGACAATTTGTGTCTAACTCCCCTTCCAGCCATGCGAAGTTTATAAAACTTATAGAGAATGCTCGTGTCGCCAATCGAGAGCACTCCTGCAAGATTGAAGATGATCGTACGGTTGGTTCAGATTTCTCGGTGAACTTACACGCAGCTACGAAGGGACTTGGTCGCTGAGCGGAAATTCGGATGATGACAATATGTGTCAAACTCCGTTTCCAGCCGTACGAAGTTTATGAAACTTGTACTGCATGCTCGTGTCGTCAATCGACAGCACTCCTGCAAGTTTGAAGAAGATCGTACGGTCGGTTCACATTTCTCGATGAACTTACATACACCTACGACGGGACTTATTCGCTGAACGGGAACTGTCCAGTACTGCGTTGTAGATGACAATTTGTGTCTAACGCCCCTTCCAACCGTACGAAGTTTATGAAACTTGTACAGAATGCTCGTGTCGCCAATCGAGAGCACTCCTGCAAGTTTGAAGATGATCGTACCGTCGGTTCAGATTTCTCGATGAACTTACATGCAGCAACGAAGGGAATTGGTCGCTGAGCGGAAATTCGGATGATGACAGTTTTTGTCAAACTCCGCTTCCAGCCATACCAAGTTCATGAAACTTGTAGAGAATGCTCCTGTCGCCATTCGAGAGCACTCCTGCAAGTTTGAAGAAGATCGTACGGTCGGTTCGCATTTCTCGATGAACTTACATACAGCTACGACGGGACTTGGTCGCTGTCGGAAACTGCGTTATAGATGACAATTTGTGTCTAACTCCCCTTCAAGCCGTACGAAGTTTATGAAACTCGTAGAGAATGCTCGTGTCGCCAATCGGGAACGCTGCTGCTAGTTTGAAGAAGATCGTACGGGCGGTTCACATTTCTCGATGAACGTACATACACCTACGACGGGACTTAGTCGCTGAACGGGAACTTTCCAGTACTGCGTTGTAGATGACAATTTGTGTCTAACTCCCCTTCCAGCCGTACGAAGTTTATGAAACTTGTACAGAATGCTCGTGTCGCCAATCGAGAGCACTCCTGCAAGTTTGAAGATGATCGTACGGTCGGTTCAGATTTCTCGATGAACTTACATGCAGCTACGAATTGACTTGGTCGCTGAGCGGAAATTCGGATGATGACAATTTTGTTCAAACTCCGTTTCCAGCCGTACGAAGTTTATGAAACTTGTACAGCATGCTCGTGTCGTCAATCGAGAGCACTCCTGCAAGTTTGAAGAAGATCGTACGGTCGGTTCACATTTCTCGATGAACTTACATACAGCTACGACGGGACTTGGTCGCTGAGCGGAAACTGCGTTGTAGATGACAATTTGTGTCTAACTCCCCTTCCAACCATACGAAGTTTATGAAACTTGTAGAGAATGCTCGTGTCGCCAATCGAGAGCACTTCTGCAAGTTTGAAGAAGATCGTACGGTCGGTTCGCATTTCTCGATGAACTTACATACACCTACGACCGGGCTTATTCGCTGAGCGGAAATTCGGATGATGACAATTTTGGTCTAACTCCCCTTCCAGCCGTACGAAGTTTATGAAACTTGTAGAGAATGCTCGTGTCTCCAATCGAGAGCACTCCTGCAAGTGTGAAGATGATCGTACGGTCGGTTCAGATTTCCGGATGAACTTACATGCAGCTACGACGGGACTTATTCGCTGAGCGGAAATTCGGATGATGACAATTTTGGTCTAACTCCCCTTCCAGCCGTACGAAGTTTATGAAACTTGTACAGACTGCTCGTGTCGCCAATCGAGAGCACTCCTGCCAGTTTGAAGGTGATCGTAAGGCCGGTTCAGATTTCTTGATGAACTTATATGCAGCTACGTAGGGATTTGGTCGCTGAGCGGAAATTCGGATGATGACAATTTGTGTCTAACTCCCCTTCCAGCCGTACGAAGTTTATGAAACTTATAGAGAATGCTCATGTCGCCAATCGAGAGCACTCCTGCAAGTTTGAAGAAGATCGTACGGTCGGTTCGCATTTCTCGATGAACTTACATACAGCTACGACGGGACTTGGTCGCTGTCGGAAACTGCGTTATAGATGACAATTTGTGTCTAACTCCCCTTCCAGCCATGCGAAGTTTATGAAACTTATAGAGAATGCTCGTGTCGCCAATCGAGAGCACTCCTGCAAGTTTGTAGAAGATCGTACGGTCGGTTCACATTTCTCGATGAACTTACAAACACCTACGACGGGACATATTCGCTGAACGGGAACTATCCAGTACTGCGTTGTAGATGGCAATTTGGGTCTAACTCCCCTTCCAGCCATACGATGTTTATGAAACTTGTAGAGAATGCTCGTGTCGCCAATCGAGAGCACTCCTGCAAGTTTGAAGATGATTGTACGGTCGGTTCAGATTTCTCGATGAACTTACATGCAGCTACAAAGGGACTTGGTCGCTGAGCGGAAATTCGGATGATGACAATTTTTTTTAAAATCCGCTTCCAGCCATACGAAGTTTATGAAACTTGTACAGCATGCTCGCGTCGTCAATCGAGAGCACTCCTGCAAGTTTGAAGAAGATCGAACGCTCGGTTCGCATTTCTCAATGAACTTACATACAGCTACGACGGGACTTGGTCGCTGAGCGGAAACTGCGTTGTAGATGACAATTTGTGTCTAACTCCCCTTCCAGCCGTACGAAGTTTATGAAACTTGTGCAGAATGCTCGTGTCGCCAATCGAGAGCACTCCTAAAAGCTTGAAGATGATCGTACGCTCGGTTCAAATTTCTCGATGAACTTACATGCAGCTACGAAGGGACTTGGTCGCTGAACGGGAACTATCCAGTACTGCGTTGTAGATGGCAATTTGGGTCTAACTCCCCTTCCAGCCGTACGAAGTTTATGAAACTTGTAGAGAATGCTCGTGTCGCCAATCGAGAGCACTCCTGCAAGTTTGAAGAAGATCGAACGCTCGGTTCGCATTTCTCAATGAACTTCCATACAGCTACGACGGGAATTGGTCGCTGAGCGGAAACTGCGTTGTAGATGACAATTTGTGTCTAACTCCCCTTCCAGCCGTACGAAGTTTATGAAACTTGTACAGAATGCTCGTGTCGCCAATCGAGAGCACTCCTAAAAGCTTGAAGATGATCGTACGGTTGGTTCAGATTTCTCGATGAACTTACATGCAGCTAAGAAGGGACTTGGTCGCTGAGCGGAAATTCGGATGATGACAATTTGTGTCTAACTCCCCTTCCAGCCGTAAGAAGTTTATGAAACTTGTACAGCATGCTCGTGTCGTCAATCGAGAGCACTCCTGCAAGTTTGAAGAAGATCATACGGTCGGTTCGCATTTCTCGATGAACTTACATGCAGCTACGAAGGGAGTTGGTCGCTTAGCGGAAACTGCGTAATAGATGACAATTTGTGTCTAACTCCCCTTCCAGCCGTGCGAAGTTTATGAAACTTATAGAGAATGCTCGTGTCGCCAATCGAGAGCACTCCTGCAAGTTTGAAGAAGATCGTACGGTCGGTTCACACTTCTCGATGAACTTACATACACCTACGACGGGACTTATTCGCTGAACGGGAACTATCGAGTACTGCGTTGTAGATGACAATTTGTGTCTAACTCCCCTTCCAGCCGTACGAAGTTTATGAAACTTGTACAGAATGCTCGTGTCGCCAATCGAGAGCACTCCTGCAAGTTTGAAGAAGATCGTACGGTCGGTTCGCATTTCTCGATGAACTTACATAGAGCTACGACGGGACTTGGTCGCTGAGCGGAAACTGCGTTGTAGATGACAATTTTTGTCTAACTCCCCTTCCAGCCGTACGAAGTTTATGAAACTTGTACAGAATGCTCGTGTCGCCAATCGAGAGCACTCCTAAAAGCTTGAAGATGATCGTACGCTCGGTTCAAATTTCTCGATGAACTTACATGCAGCTACGAAGGGACTTGGTCGCTGAACGGGAACTATCCAGTACTGCGTTGTAGATGGCAATTTGGGTCTAACTCCCCTTCCAGCCGTACGAAGTTTATGAAACTTGTACAGAATGCTCGTGTCGCCAATCGAGAGCACTCCTGCAAGTTTGAAGATGATCGTACGGTCGGTTCAGATTTCTCGATGAACTTACATGCAGCTACAAAGGGACTTGGTCGCTGAGCGGAAATTCGGATGATGACAATTTTTTTCAAAATCCGCTTCCAGCCATACGAAGTTTATGAAACTTGTACAGCATGCTCGCGTCGTCAATCGAGAGCACTCCTGCAAGTTTGAAGAAGATCGAACGCTCGGTTCGCATTTCTCAATGAACTTACATACAGCTACGACGGGACTTGGTCGCTGAGCGGAAACTGCGTTGTAGATGACAATTTGTGTCTAACTCCCCTTCCAGCCATACGAAGTTTATGAAACTTGTACAGAATGTTCGTGTCGCCAATCGAGAGCACTCCTAAAAGCTTGAAGATGATCGTACGCTCGGTTCAAATTTCTCGATGAACTTACATGCAGCTACGAAGGGACTTGGTCGCTGAGCGGAAATTCGGATGATGACAATTTTTTTCAAAATCCGCTTCCAGCCATACGAAGTTTATGAAACTTGTACAGCATGCTCGCGTCGTCAATCGAGAGCACTCCTGCAAGTTTGAAGAAGATCGAACCCTCGGTTCGCATTTCTCAATGAACTTACATACAGCTACGACGGGACTTGGTCGCTGAGCGGAAACTGCGTTGTAGATGACAATTTGTGTCTAACTCCCCTTCCAGCCGTACGAAGTTTATGAAACTTGTACAGCATGCTCGTGTCGTCAATCGAGAGCACTCCTGCACGTTTGAAGAAGATCGTACGGTGGGTTCACATTTCTCGATGAACGTACATACAGCTACGACGGGACTTAGTCGCTGAACGGGAACTATCCAGTACTGCGTTGTAGATGACAATTTGTGACTAACTCCCCTTCCAGCCGTACGAAGTTTATGAAACTTGTACAGAATGCTCGTGTCGCCAATCGAGAGCACTCCTGCAAGTTTGATGATGATCGTACGGTCGGTTCAGATTTCTCGATGAACTTACATACAGCTACGACGGGACTTGGTCGCTGAGCGGAAACTGGGTTGTAGATGACAATTTTTGTCTAACTCCCCTTCCAGCCATACGAAGTTTATGAAACTTGTACAGAATGCTCGTGTCAGCATTCGAGAGCACTCCTGCAAGTTTGAAGATGATCGTACTGTCGGTTCAGATTTCTCGATGAACTTACATGCAGCTACGAAGGGAGTTGGTCGCTTAGCGGAAACTGCGTAATAGATGACAATTTGTGTCTAACTCCCCTTCCAGCCGTGCGAAGTTTATGAAACTTATAGAGAATGCTCGTGTCGCCAATCGAGAGCACTCCTGCAAGTTTGAAGAAGATCGTACGGTCGGTTCACATTTCTCGATGAACTTACATACACCTACGACGGGACTTATTCGCTGAACGGGAACTATCCAGTACTGCGTTGTAGATGGCAATTTGGGTCTAACTCCCCTTCCAGCCGTACGAAGTTTATGAAACTTGTAGAGAATGCTCGTGTCGCCAATCGAGAGCACTCCTGCAAGTTTGAAGAAGATCGAACGCTCGGTTCGCATTTCTCAATGAACTTACATACAGCTACGACGGGACTTGGTCGCTGAGCGGAAACTGCGTTGTAGATGACAATTTGTGTCTAACTCCCCTTCCAGCCGTACGAAGTTTATGAAACTTGTACAGAATGCTCGTGTCGCCAATCGAGAGCACTCCTGCAAGTTTGAAGATGATCGTACGGTCGGTTCAGATTTCTCGATGAACTTACATACAGCTACGACGGGACTTGGTCGCTGAGCGGAAACTGGGTTGTAGATGACAATTTTTGTCTAACTCCCCTTCAAGCCGTACGAAGTTTATGAAACTCGTAGAGAATGCTCGTGTCGCCAATCGGGAACACTGCTGCAAGTTTGAAGAAGATTGTACGGTCGGTTCACATTTCTCGATGAACTTACACACACCTACGACGGGACTTATTCGCTGAACGGGAACTATCCAGTACTGCGTTGTAGATGACAATTTGGGTCTAACGCCCCTTCCAACCGTACGAAGTTTATGAAACTTGTACAGAATGCTCGTGTCAGCAATCGAGAGCACTCCTGCAAGTTTGAAGATGATCGTACGGTCGGTTCAGATTTCTCGATGAACTTACATGCAGCTACGAAGGGACTTGGTCGCTGAGCGGAAATTCGGATGATGACAATTTTTTTCAAAATCCGCTTCCAGCCATACGAAGTTTATGAAACTTGTACAGCATGCTCGCGTCGTCAATCGAGAGCACTCCTGCAAGTTTGAAGAAGATCGAACCCTCGGTTCGCATTTCTCAATGAACTTACATACAGCTACGACGGGACTTGGTCGCTGAGCGGAAACTGCGTTGTAGATGACAATTTGTGTCTAACTCCCCTTCCAGCCGTACGAAGTTTATGAAACTTGTACAGCATGCTCGTGTCGTCAATCGAGAGCACTCCTGCACGTTTGAAGAAGATCGTACGGTCGGTTCACATTTCTCGATGAACGTACATACAGCTACGACGGGACTTAGTCGCTGAACGGGAACTATCCAGTACTGCGTTGTAGATGACAATTTGTGACTAACTCCCCTTCCAGCCGTACGAAGTTTATGAAACTTGTACAGAATGCTCGTGTCGCCAATCGAGAGCACTCCTGCAATTTTGATGATGATCGTACGGTCGGTTCAGATTTCTCGATGAACTTACATACAGCTACGACGGGACTTGGTCGCTGAGCGGAAACTGGGTTGTAGATGACAACTTTTGTCTAACTCCCCTTCCAGCCATACGAAGTTTATGAAACTTGTACAGAATGCTCGTGTCAGCATTCGAGAGCACTCCTGCAAGTTTGAAGATGATCGTACTGTCGGTTCAGATTTCTCGATGAACTTACATGCAGCTACGAAGGGAGTTGGTCGCTTAGCGGAAACTGCGTAATAGATGACAATTTGTGTCTAACTCCCCTTCCAGCCGTGCGAAGTTTATGAAACTTATAGAGAATGCTCGTGTCGCCAATCGAGAGCACTCCTGCAAGTTTGAAGAAGATCGTACGGTCGGTTCACATTTCTCGATGAACTTACATACACCTACGACGGGACTTATTCGCTGAACGGGAACTATCCAGTACTGCGTTGTAGATGGCAATTTGGGTCTAACTCCCCTTCCAGCCGTACGAAGTTTATGAAACTTGTAGAGAATGCTCGTGTCGCCAATCGAGAGCACTCCTGCAAGTTTGAAGAAGATCGAACGCTCGGTTCGCATTTCTCAATGAACTTACATACAGCTACGACGGGACTTGGTCGCTGAGCGGAAACTGCGTTGTAGATGACAATTTGTGTCTAACTCCCCTTCCAGCCGTACGAAGTTTATGAAACCTGTACAGAATGCTCGTGTCGCCAATCGAGAGCACTCCTGCAAGTTTGAAGATGATCGTACGGTCGGTTCAGATTTCTCGATGAACTTACATACAGCTACGACGGGACTTGGTCGCTGAGCGGAAACTGGGTTGTAGATGACAATTTTTGTCTAACTCCCCTTCAAGCCGTACGAAGTTTATGAAACTCGTAGAGAATGCTCGTGTCGCCAATCGGGAACACTGCTGCAAGTTTGAAGAAGATCGTACGGTCGGTTCACATTTCTCGATGAACTTACACACACCTACGACGGGACTTATTCGCTGAACGGGAACTATCCAGTACTGCGTTGTAGATGACAATTTGTGTCTAACGCCCCTTCCAACCGTACGAAGTTTATGAAACTTGTACAGAATGCTTGTCTCGCCAATCGAGAGCACTCCTGCAAGTTTGAAGATGTTCGTACGGTCGGTTCAGATTTCTCGATGAACTTACATGCAGCTACGAATTGACTTGGTCGCTGAGCGGAAATTCGGATGATGACAATTTTGTTCAAACTCCGTTTCCAACCGTACGAAGTTTATGAAACTTGTACAGAATGCTCGTTTCGCCAATCGAGAGCACTCCTGCAAGTTTGAAGAAGATCGTACGGTCGGTTCGCATTTCTCGATGAACAAACAAACAGCCACGACGGGACTTGGTCGCTGAGAGGAAACTTCATTGTAGATGACAATTTTTGTGTAACTCCCCTTCAAGCCGTACGAAGTTTATGAAACTTGTACAGAATGCTCGTGTCAGCAATCGAGAGCACTCCTGCAAGTTTGAAGATGATCGTACGGTCGGTTCAGATTTCTCGATGAACTTACATGCAGCTACGAAGGGACTTGGTCGCTGAGCGGAAATTCAGATGATGACAATATGTGTCTAACTCCGCTTCCAGCCGTACGAAGTTTATGAAACTTGTACTGCATGCTCGTGTCGTCAATCGAGAGCACTCCTGCAAGTTTGAAGAAGATCGTACGGTCGGTTCGCATTTCTCGATGAACTTACAAACAGCCACGACGGGACTTGGTCGCTGACAGGAAAATGCATTGTAGATGACAATTTTTGTGTAACTCCCCTTCAAGCCGTACGAAGTTTATGAAACTCGTAGAGAATGCTCGTGTCGCCAATCGGGAACACTGCTTCAAGTTTGTAGAAGATCGTACGGTCGGTTCACATTTCTCGATGAACTTACATACACCTACGACGGGACTTATTCGCTGAACGGGAACTGTCCAGTACTGCGTTGTAGATGACAATTTGTGTCTAACGCCCCTTCCAACCGTACGAAGTTTATGAAACTTGTACAGAATGCTCGTGTCGCCAATCGAGAGCACTCCTGCAAGGTTGAAGATGATCGTACCGTCGGTTCAGATTTCTCGATGAACTTACATGCAGCAACGAAGGGAATTGGTCGCTGAGCGGAAATTCGGATGATGACAGTTTTTGTCAAACTCCGCTTCCAGCCATACGAAGTTCATGAAACTTGTAGAGAATGCTCCTGTCGCCATTCGAGAGCACTCCTGCAAGTTTGAAGAAGATCGTACGGTCGGTTCGCATTTCTCGATGAAGTGACATACAGCTACGACGAGACTTGGTCGCTGTCGGAAACTGCGTTATAGATGACAATTTGTGTCTAACTCCCCTTCAAGCCGTACGAAGTTTATGAAACTCGTAGAGAATGCTCGTGTCGCCAATCGGGAACACTGCTGCAAGTTTGAAGAAGATCGTACGGGCGGTTCACTTTTCTCGATGAACGTACATACACCTACGACGGGACTTAGTCGCTGAACGGGAACTATCCAGTACTGCGTTGTAGATGACAATTTGTGTCTAACTCCCCTTCCAGCCGTACGAAGTTTATGAAACTTGTAGAGAATGCTCGTGTCGCCAATCGAGGGCACTCCTGCAAGATTCAAGAAGATCGTACGGTCGGTTCACATTTCTCGATGAACGTACATACATCTACGACGGAACTTAGTCGCTGAACGGGAACTATCCAGTTCTGCGTTGTAGATGACAATTTGTGTCTAACTCCCCTTCCAGCCGTACGAAGTTTATGAAATTTGTACAGAATGCTCGTGTCACCTATCGAGAGCACTCCTACAAGTTTGAAGATGATCGTACGGTCGGTTCAGATTTCTCGATGAACTTATATGCAGCTACGAAGGGACTTGGTCGCTGAGCGGAAATTCGGATGATGGCAATATGTGTCTAACTCCGCTTCCAGCCGTACGAAGATTATGAAACTTGTACTGCATGCTCGTGTCGTCAATCGAGAGCACTCCTGCAAGTTTGAAGAAGATCGTACGGTCGGTTCGCATTTCTCGATGAACTTACAAACAGCCACGACGGGACTTGGTCGCTGAGAGGAAACTGCATTGTAGATGACAATTTTTGTCTAACTCCCCTTCAAGCCGTACGAAGTTTATGAAACTCGTAGAGAATGCTCGTGTCGCCAATCGGGAACCCTGCTGCAAGTTTGAAGAAGATCGTACGGTCGGTTCACATTTCTCGATGAACTTACATACACCTACGACGGGACTTATTCGCTGAACGGGAACTATCCAGTACTGCGTTGTAGATGACAATTTGTGTCTAACGCCCCTTCCAACCGTACGAAGTTTATGAAACTTGTACAGAATGCTCGTGTCGCCAATCGGGAGCACTCCTGCAAGTTTGAAGATGATCGTACGGCCGGTTCAGATTTCCCGATGAACTTACATGCAGCTACAAAAGGACTTGGTCGCTGAGCGGAAATTCGGATGACGACAATTTTTTTCAAAATCCGCTTCCAGCCGTAAGAAGTTTATGAAACTTGTACAGCATGCTCGTGTCGTCAATCGAGAGCAATCCTGCACGTTTGAAGAAGATCGTACGGTCGTTTCACATTTCTCGATGAACGTACATACAGCTACGACGGGACTTGGTCGCTGAGCGGAAACTGCGTTGTAGATGACAATTTTTGTCTAACTCCCCTTCCAGCCATACGAAGTTTATGAAACTTGTCCAGAATGCTCGTGTCAGCAATCGAGAGCACTCCTGCAAGTTTGAAGATGATCGTACGGTCGGTTCAGATTTCTCGATGAACTTACATGCAGCTACGAAGGGACTTGGTCGCTGAGCGGAAATTCGGAGGATGACAATATGTTTCTAACTCCGCTTCCAGCCGTACGAAGTTTATGAAACTTGTACTGCATGCTCGTGTCGTCAATCGAGAGCACTCCTGCAAGTTTGAAGAAGATCGTACGGTCGGTTCGCATTTCTCGATGAACTTACAAACAGCCACGACGGGACTTGGTCGCTGAGAGGAAAATGCATTGTAGATGACAATTTTTGTCTAACTCCCCTTCAAGCCGTACGAAGTTTATGAAACTCGTAGAGAATGCTCGTGTCGCCAATCGGGAACACTGCTGCAAGTTTGTAGAAGATCGTACGGTCGGTTCACATTTCTCAATGAACTTACATACACCTACGACGGGACTTATTCGCTGAACGGGAACTGTCCAGTACTGCGTTGTAGATGACAATTTGTGTCTAACGCCCCTTCCAACCGTACGAAGTTTATGAAACTTGTACAGAATGCTCGTGTCGCCAATCGAAAGCACTCCTGCAAGTTTGAAGATGATCGTACCGTCGGTTCAGATTTCTCGATGAACTTACATGCAGCAACGAAGGGAATTGGTCGCTGAGCGGAAATTCGGATGATGACAGTTTTTGTCAAACTCCGCTTCCAGCCATACGAAGTTCCTGAAACTTGTAGAGAATGCTCCTGTCGCCATTCGAGAGCACTCCTGCAAGTTTGAAGTAGATCGTACGGTCGGTTCGCATTTCTCGATGAACTGACATACAGCTACGACGAGACTTGGTCGCTGTCGGAAACTGCGTTATAGATGACAATTTGTGTCTAACTCCCCTTCAAGCCGTACGAAGTTTATGAAACTCGTGCAGAATGCTCGTGTCGCCAATCGGGAACACTGCTGCAAGTTTGAAGAAGATCGTACGGGCGGTTCACATTTCTCGATGAACGTACATTCACCTACGACGGGACTTAGTCGCTGAACGGGAACTATCCAGTACTGCGTTGTAGATGACAATTTGTGTCTAACTCCCCTTCCAGCCGTACGAAGTTTATGAAACTTGTACAGAATGCTCGTGTCGCCAATCGAGAGCACTCCTGCAAGTTTGAAGATGATCGTACGGTCGGTTCAGATTTCTCGATGAACTTACATGCAGCTACGAATTGACTTGGTCGCTGAGCGGAAATTCGGATGATGACAATTTTGTTCAAACTCCGTTTCCAGCCGTATGAAGTTTATGAAACTTGTACAGCATGCTCGTGTCGTCAATCGAGAGCACTCCTGCAAGTTTGAAGAAGATCGTACGGTCGGTTCGCATTTCTCGATGAACTTACATACAGCCACGACGGGACTTTTTCGCTGAGCGGAAACTGCGTTGTAGATGACAATTTGTGTCTAACTCCCCTTCCAGCCGTACGAAGTTTATGAAACTTGTACAGAATGCTCGTGTCGCCAATCGAGAGCACTCCTAAAAGCTTGAAGATGATCGTACGCTCGGTTCACATTTCTCGATGAACGTACATACACCTACGACGGGACTTAGTCGCTGAACGGGAACGATCCAGTACTGCGTTGTAGATGACAATTTGTTTCTAACTCCCCTTCCAGCCGTACGAAGTTTATGAAACTTGTACAGAATGCTCGTGTCGCCAATCGAGAGCACTCCTGCAAGTTTGAAGATGATCGTACGGCCGGTTCAGATTTCCCGATGAACTTACATGCAGCTACAAAGGGACTTGGTCGCTGAGCGGAAATTCGGATGACGACAATTTTTTTCAAAATCCGCTTCCAGCCGTAAGAAGTTTATGAAACGTGTACAGCATGCTCGTGTCGTCAATCGAGAGCAATCCTGCACGTTTGAAGAAGATCGTACGGTCGGTTCACATTTCTCGATGAACGTACATACAGCTACGACGGGACTTGGTCGCTGAGCGGAAACTGCGTTGTAGATGACAATTTTTGTCTAACTCCCCTTCCAGCCATACGAAGTTTATGAAACTTGTCCAGAATGCTCGTGTCAGCAA
Source organism: Priocnemis perturbator (assembly GCA_963942575.1). Classification (NCBI taxonomy): domain Eukaryota; kingdom Metazoa; phylum Arthropoda; class Insecta; order Hymenoptera; family Pompilidae; genus Priocnemis; species Priocnemis perturbator. Next base: position 887,227 of record CAWWDK010000169.1, read on the forward strand.
TCGAGAGCACTCCTGCAAGTTTGAAGATGATCGTACGGTCGGTTCAGATTTCTCGATGAACTTACATGCAGCTACGAAGGGACTTGGTCGCTGAGCGGAAATTCGGAGGATGACAATATGTTTCTAACTCCGCTTCCAGCCGTACGAAGTTTATGAAACGTGTACTGCATGCTCGTGTCGTCAATCGAGAGCACTCCTGCAAGTTTGAAGAAGATCGTACGGTCGGTTCACATTTCTCGATGAACTTACAAACAGCCACGACGGGACTTGGTCGCTGAGAGGAAAATGCATTGTAGATGACAATTTTTGTCTAACTCCCCTTCAAGCCGTTCAAAGTTTATGAAACTCGTAGAGAATGCTCGTGTCGCCAATCGGGAACACTGCTGCAAGTTTGTAGAAGATCGTACGGTCGGTTCACATTTCTCGATGAACTTACATACACCTACGACGGGACTTATTCGCTGAACGGGAACTGTCCAGTACTGCGTTGTAGATGACATTTTGTGTCTAACGCCCCTTCCAATCGTACGAAGTTTATGAAACTTGTACAGAATGCTCGTGTCGCCAATCGAGAGCACTCCTGCAAGTTTGAAGATGATCGTACCGTCGGTTCAGATTTCTCGATGAACTTACATGCAGCAACGAAGGGAATTGGTCGCTGAGCGGAAATTCGGATGATGACAGTTTTTGTCAAACTCCGCTTCCAGCCATACGAAGTTCCTGAAACTTGTAGAGAATGCTCCTGTCGCCATTCGAGAGCACTCCTGCAAGTTTGAAGAAGATCGTACGGTCGGTTCGCATTTCTCGATGAACTGACATACAGCTACGACGAGACTTGGTCGCTGTCGGAAACTGCGTTATAGATGACAATTTGTGTCTAACTCCCCTTCAAGCCGTACGAAGTTTATGAAACTCGTGCAGAATGCTCGTGTCGCCAATCGGGAACACTGCTGCAAGTTTGAAGAAGATCGTACGGGCGGTTCACATTTCTCGATGAACGTACATACACCTACGACGGGACTTAGTCGCTGAACGGGAACTATCCAGTACTGCGTTGTAGATGACAATTTGTGTCTAACTCCCCTTCCAGCCGTACGAAGTTTATGAAACTTGTACAGAATGCTCGTGTCGCCAATCGAGAGCACTCCTGCAAGTTTGAAGATGATCGTACGGTCGGTTCAGAATTCTCGATGAACTTACATGCAGCTACGAATTGACTTGGTCGCTGAGCGGAAATTCGGATGATGACAATTTTGTTCAAACTCCGTTTCCAGCCGTATGAAGTTTATGAAACTTGTACAGCATGCTCGTGTCGTCAATCGAGAGCACTCCTGCAAGTTTGAAGAAGATCGTACGGTCGGTTCGCATTTCTCGATGAACTTACATACAGCCACGACGGGACTTTTTCGCTGAGCGGAAACTGCGTTGTAGATGACAATTTGTGTCTAACTCCCCTTCCAGCCGTACGAAGTTTATGAAACTTGTAGATAATGCTCGTGTCGCCAATCGAGAGCACTCCTGCAAGTTTGAAGATGATCGTACGGTCGGTTCAGATTTCTCGATGAACTTACATGCAGCTACAAAGGGACTTGGTCGCTGAGCGGAAATTCGGATGATGACAATTTTTATCAAAATCCGCTTCCAGCCGTACGAAGTTTATGAAACTTGTACAGCATGCTCGTGTCGTCAATCGAGAGCACTCCTGCAAGTTTGAAGAAGATCGTACGGTCGGTTCGCATTTCTCGATGAACTTACATACAGCCACGACGGGACTTTTTCGCTGAGCGGAAACTGCGTTGTAGATGACAATTTGTGTCTAACTCCCCTTCCAGCCGTACGAAGTTTATGAAACTCGTACAGAATGCTCGTGTCAGCAATCGAGAGCACTCCTGCAAGTTTGAAGATGATCGTACGGTCGGTTCAGATTTCTCGATGAACTTACATGCAACTACGAAGGGACTTGGTCGCTGAGCGGAAATTCGGAGGATGACAATATGTTTCTAACTCCGCTTCCAGCCGTACGAAGTTTATGAAACGTGTACTGCATGCTCGTGTCGTCAATCGAGAGCACTCCTGCAAGTTTGAAGAAGATCGTACGGTCGGTTCACATTTCTCGATGAACTTACAAACAGCCACGACGGGACTTGGTCGCTGAGAGGAAAATGCATTGTAGATGACAATTTTTGTCTAACTCCCCTTCAAGCCGTTCAAAGTTTATGAAACTCGTAGAGAATGCTCGTGTCGCCAATCGGGAACACTGCTGCAAGTTTGTAGAAGATCGTACGGTCGGTTCACATTTCTCGATGAACTTACATACACCTACGACGGGACTTATTCGCTGAACGGGAACTGTCCAGTACTGCGTTGTAGATGACATTTTGTGTCTAACGCCCCTTCCAATCGTACGAAGTTTATGAAACTTGTACAGAATGTTCGTGTCGCTAATCGAGAGCACTCCTGCAAGTTTGAAGATGATCGTACCGTCGGTTCAGATTTCTCGATGAACTTACATGCAGCAACGAAGGGAATTGGTCGCTGAGCGGAAATTCGGATGATGACAGTTTTTGTCAAACTCCGCTTCCAGCCATACGAAGTTCCTGAAACTTGTAGAGAATGCTCCTGTCGCCATTCGAGAGCACTCCTGCAAGTTTGAAGAAGATCGTACGGTCGGTTCGCATTTCTCGATGAACTGACATACAGCTACGACGAGACTTGGTCGCTGTCGGAAACTGCGTTATAGATGACAATTTGTGTCTAACTCCCCTTCAAGCCGTACGAAGTTTATGAAACTCGTGCAGAATGCTCGTGTCGCCAATCGGGAACACTGCTGCAAGTTTGAAGAAGATCGTACGGGCGGTTCACATTTCTCGATGAACGTACATACACCTACGACGGGACTTAGTCGCTGAACGGGAACTATCCAGTACTGCGTTGTAGATGACAATTTGTGTCTAACTCCCCTTCCAGCCGTACGAAGTTTATGAAACTTGTACAGAATGCTCGTGTCGCCAATCGAGAGCACTCCTGCAAGTTTGAAGATGATCGTACGGTCGGTTCAGATTTCTCGATGAACTTACATGCAGCTACGAATTGACTTGGTCGCTGAGCGGAAATTCGGATGATGACAATTTTGTTCAAACTCCGTTTCCAGCCGTATGAAGTTTATGAAACTTGTACAGCATGCTCGTGTCGTCAATCGAGAGCACTCCTGCAAGTTTGAACAAGATCGTACAGTAGGTTCACATTTCTCGATGAACTTACATACAGCTACGAAGGGACTTGGTCGCTGAGCGGAAATTCGGATGATGACAATTTTTTTCAAACTCCGCTTCCAGCCGTACGAAGTTTATGAAACTTGTAGAGAATGCTCGCGTGGCCAATCGAGAGCACTCCTGCAAGTTTGAAGAAGATCGTACGGTCGGTTCGCATTTCTCGATGAACTAACATACAGCTACGACGGGACTTGGTCGCTGTCGGAAACTGCGTTGTAGATGACAATTTGTGTCTAACTCCCCTTCCAGTCGTGCGAAGTTTATGAAACATATAGAGAATGCTCGTGTCGCCAATCGAGAGCACTCCTCCAAGTTTGAAGATGATCGTACGGTCGGTTCAGATTTCTCGATGAACTTACATGCAGCTACGAAGTGACTTGGTCGCTGAGCGGAAACTGCGTGGTAGATGACAATTTGTGTCTAACTCCCCTTCCAGCCGTACGAAGTTTATGAAACTTGTAGAGAATGCTCGTGTCGCCAATCGAGAGCACTCCTGCAAGTTTGAAGAAGATCGTACGGTCGGTTCGCATTTCTCGATGAACTTACATACACCTACGACGGGACTTATTCGCTGAACGGGAACTATCCAGTACTGCGTTGTAGATGGCAATTTGTGTCTAACTCCCCTTCCAACCGTACGATGTTTATGAAACTTGTAGAGAATGCTCGTGTCGCCAATCGAGAGCACTCCTGCAAGTTTGAAGATGATCGTACGGTCGGTTGGCAAATCTCGATGAACTTACATACAGCTGCGACGGGACTTGGTCGCTGTCGGAAACTGCGTTGTAGATGACAATTTGTGTCTAACTCCTCTTCCAGCCGTACGAAGTTTATGAAACTTATACAGAATGCTCGTTTCGCCAATCGAGAGCACCCCTGCAAGTTTGAAGATGATCGTACGGTCGGTTCAGATTTCTCGATGAACTTACATGCAGCTACGAAGTGACTTGGTCGCTTAGCGGAAACTGCGTTGTAGATGACAATTTTTGTCTAACTCCCCTTCCAGCCATACGAAGTTTATGAAACTTGTACAGAATGCTCGCGTCAGCAATCGAGAGCACTCCTGCAAGTTTGAAGATGATCGTACGGTCGGTTCAGATTTCTCGATGAACTTACATGCAGCTACGAATGGACTTGGTCGCTGAGCGGAAATTCGGATGATGACAATTTTGTTCAAACTCCGTTTCCAGCCGTATGAAGTTTATGAAACTTGTACAGCATGCTCGTGTCGTCAATCGAGAGCACTCCTGCAAGTTTGAACAAGATCGTACAGTAGGTTCACATTTCTCGATGAACTTACATACAGCTACGAAGGGACTTGGTCGCTGAGCGGAAATTCGGATGATGACAATTTTTTTCAAACTCCGCTTCCAGCCGTACGAAGTTTATGAAACTTGTAGAGAATGCTCGCGTGGCCAATCGAGAGCACTCCTGCAAGTTTGAAGAAGATCGTACGGTCGGTTCGCATTTCTCGATGAACTAACATACAGCTACGACGGGACTTGGTCGCTGTCGGAAACTGCGTTGTAGATGACAATTTGTGTCTAACTCCCCTTCCAGTCGTGCGAAGTTTATGAAACATATAGAGAATGCTCGTGTCGCCAATCGAGAGCACTCCTCCAAGTTTGAAGATGATCGTACGGTCGGTTCAGATTTCTCGATGAACTTACATGCAGCTACGAAGTGACTTGGTCGCTGAGCGGAAACTGCGTGGTAGATGACAATTTGTGTCTAACTCCCCTTCCAGCCGTACGAAGTTTATGAAACTTGTAGAGAATGCTCGTGTCGCCAATCGAGAGCACTCCTGCAAGTTTGAAGAAGATCGTACGGTCGGTTCGCATTTCTCGATGAACTTACATACACCTACGACGGGACTTATTCGCTGAACGGGAACTATCCAGTACTGCGTTGTAGATGGCAATTTGTGTCTAACTCCCCTTCCAACCGTACGATGTTTATGAAACTTGTAGAGAATGCTCGTGTCGCCAATCGAGAGCACTCCTGCAAGTTTGAAGATGATCGTACGGTCGGTTGGCAAATCTCGATGAACTTACATACAGCTGCGACGGGACTTGGTCGCTGTCGGAAACTGCGTTGTAGATGACAATTTGTGTCTAACTCCTCTTCCAGCCGTACGAAGTTTATGAAACTTATACAGAATGCTCGTTTCGCCAATCGAGAGCACCCCTGCAAGTTTGAAGATGATCGTACGGTCGGTTCAGATTTCTCGATGAACTTACATGCAGCTACGAAGTGACTTGGTCGCTTAGCGGAAACTGCGTTGTAGATGACAATTTTTGTCTAACTCCCCTTCCAGCCATACGAAGTTTATGAAACTTGTACAGAATGCTCGCGTCAGCAATCGAGAGCACTCCTGCAAGTTTGAAGATGATCGTACGGTCGGTTCAGATTTCTCGATGAACTTACATGCAGCTACGAATGGACTTGGTCGCTGAGCGGAAATTCGGATGATGACAATATGTGTCTAACTCCGCTTCCAGCCGTACGAAGTTTATGAAACTTGTACTGCATGCTCGTGTCGTCATTCGAGAGTACTCCTGCAAGTTTGAAGAAGATCGTACGGTCGGTTCGCATTTCTCGATGAACTTACAAACAGCCACGACGGGACTTGGTCGCTGAGAGGAAAATGCATTGTAGATGACAATTTTTGTCTAACTCCCCTTCAAGCCGTACGAAGTTTATGAAACTCGTAGAGAATGCTCGTGTCGCCAATCGGGAACACTGCTGCAAGTTTGAAGAAGATCGTACGGTCGGTTCATATTTCTCGATGAACTTACATACACCTACGACGGGACTTATTCACAGAACGGGAACTATCCAGTACTGCGTTGTAGATGACAATTTGTGTCTAACGCCCCTTCCAACCGTACGAAGTTTATGAAACTTGTACAGAATGCTCGTGTCGCCAATCGAGAGCACTCCTGCAAGTTTGAAGATGATCGTACCGTCGGTTCAGATTTTTCGATGAACTTACATGCAGCAACGAAGGGAATTGGTCGCTGAGCGGAAATTCGGATGATGACAGTTTTTGTCAAACTCCGCTTCCAGCCATACGAAGTTCATGAAACTTGTAGAGAATGCTCCTGTCGCCATTCGAGAGCACTCCTATAAGTTTGAAGAAGATCGTACGGTCGGTTCGCATTTCTCGATGAACTTACATACAGCTACGACGGGACTCGGTCGCTGTCGGAAACTGCGTTATAGATGACAATTTGTGTCTAACTCCCCTTCAAGCCGTACGAAGTTTATGAAACTCGTAGAGAATGCTCGTGTCGCCAATCGGGAACACTGCTGCAAGTTTGTAGAAGATCGTACGGTCGGTTCACATTTCTCGATGAACTTACATACACCTACGACGGGACTTATTCGCTGAACGGGAACTGTCCAGTACTGCGTTGTAGATGACAATTTGTGTCTAACGCCCCTTCCAACCGTACGAAGTTTATGAAACTTGTATAGAATGCTCGTGTCGCCAATCGAGAGCACTCCTGCAAGTTTGAAGATGATCGTACCGTCGGTTCAGATTTCTCGATGAACTTACATGCAGCAACGAAGGGAATTGGTCGCTGAGCGGAAATTCGGATGATGACAGTTTTTATCAAACTCCGCTTCCAGCCATACGAAGTTTATGAAACTTGTAGAGAATGCTCCTGTCGCCATTCGAGAGCACTCCTGCAAGTTTGAAGAAGATCGTACGGTCGGTTCGCATTTCTCGATGAACTGACATACAGCTACGACGAGACTTGGTCGCTGTCGGAAACTGCGTTATAGATGACAATTTGTGTCTAACTCCCCTTCAAGCCGTACGAAGTTTATGATACTCGTAGAGAATGCTCGTGTCGCCAATCGGGAACACTGCTGCAAGTTTGAAGAAGATCGTACGGGCGGTTCAGTTTTCTCAATGAACTTACATGCAGCTACGAATTGACTTGGTCGCTGAGCGGAAATTCGGATGATGACAATTTTGTTCAAACTCCGTTTCCAGCCGTAAGAAGTTTATGAAACTTGTAGAGAATGCTCGTGTCGCCAATCGAGAGCACTCCTGCAAGTTTGAACAAGATCGTACGGTCGGTTCACATTTCTCGATGAACTTACATACAGCTACGAAGGGACTTGGTCGCTGAGCGGAAATTCGGATGATGACAATTTTTTTCAAACTCCGCTTCCAGCCGTACGAAGTTTATGAAACTTGTAGAGAATGCTCGTGTGGCCAATCGAGAGCACTCCTGCAAGTTCGAAGAAGATCGTACGGTCGGTTAACATTTCTCGATGAACTTACATGCACCTACGACGGGACTTAGTCACTGAACGGGAACTATCCAGTACTGCGTTGTAGATGACAATTTGTGTCTAACTCCCCTTCCAGCCGTACGAAGTTTATGAAACTTGTACAGAATGCTCGTGTCGCCAATCGAGAGCACTCCTGCAAGTTTGAAGATGATCGTACGGTCGGTTCAGCTTTCTCGATGAACTTACATACAGCTACGACGGGACTTGGTCGCTGAGCGGAAACTGGGTTGTAGATGACAATTTTTGGCTAACTCCCCTTCCAGCCATACGAAGTTTATGAAACTTGTACAGAATGCTCGTGTCAGCATTCGAGAGCACTCCTGCAAGTTTGAAGATGATCGTACGGTCGGTTCAGATTTCTCGATGAACTTACATGCAGCTACGAAGGGAGTTGGTCGCTAAGCGGAAACTGCGTAATAGATGACAATTTGTGTCTAACTCCCCTTCCAGCCGTGCGAAGTTTATGAAACTTATAGAGAATGCTCGTGTCGCCAATCGAGAGCACTCCTGCAAGTTTGAAGAAGATCGTACGGTCGGTTCACATTTCTCGATGAACTTACATACACCTACGACGGGACTTATTCGCTGAACGGGAACTATCCAGTACTGCGTTGTAGATGGCAATTTGGGTCTAACTCCCCTTCCAGCCGTACGAAGTTTATGAAACTTGTAGAGAATGCTCGTGTCGCCAATCGAGAGCACTCCTGCAAGTATGAAGATGATCGTACGGTCGGTTCAGATTTCTCGATGAACTTACATGCAGCTACAAAGGGACTTGGTCGCTGAGCGGAAATTCGGATGATGACAATTTGTGTGTAACTCCGCTTCCAGCCGTACGAAGTTTATGAAACTTGTAGAGAATGCTGGTGTCGCCAATCGAGAGCACTCCTGGAAGTTTGAAGAAGGTCGTATGGTCGGTTCGCATTTCTCGATGAACTTACATACAGCTACGACGGGACTTGGTCGCTGTCGGAAACTGCGTTGTAGATGACAATTTGTGTCTAACTCCCCTTCCAGCCGTGCGAAGTTTATGAAACTTATAGAGAATGCTCGTGTCGCCAATCGAGAGCACTCCTGCAAGTTTGAAGATGATCGTACGGTCGGTTCAGATTTCTCGATGAACTTACATGCAGCTACGAAGTGACTTGGTCGCTGAGCGGAAACTGCGTGGTAGATGACAATTTGTGTCTAACTCCCCTTCCAGCCGCACGAAGTTTATGAAACTTGTAGAGAATGCTCGTGTCGCCAATCGAGAGCACTCCTGCAAGTTTGAAGAAGATCGTACGGTCGGTTCGCATTTCTCGATGAACTTACATACACCTACGACGGGACTTATTCGCTGAACGGGAACTATCCAGTACTGTGTTGTAGATGGCAATTTGTGTCTAACTCCCCTTCCAACCGTACGATGTTTATGAAACTTGTAGAGAATGCTCGTGTCGCCAATCGAGAGCACTCCTGCAAGTTTGAAGATGATCGTACGGTCGGTTCGCATTTCTCGATGAACTTACATACAGCTGCGACGGGACTTGGTCGCTGTCGGAAACTGCGTTGTAGATGACAATTTGTGTCTAACTCCCCTTCCAGCCGTACGAAGTTTATGAAACTTATACAGAATGCTCGTTTCGCCAATCGAGAGCACTGCTGCAAGTTTGAAGATGATCGTTCGGTCGGTTCAGATTTCTCGATGAACTTACATGCAGCTACGAAGGGACTTGGTCGCTGAGCGGAAATTCGGATGATGACAATTTGTGTCTAACTCCCCTTCCAGCCGTACGAAGTTTATGAAACTTGTAGAGAATGCTCGTGTCGCCAATCGAGAGCACTCCTGCAAGTTTGAAGAAGATCGTACGGTCGGTTCACATTTCTCGATGAACTTACATACAGCTACGACGGGACTTGGTCGCTGAGCGGAAATGCGTTGTAGATGACAATTTGTGTCTAACTCCCCTTCCAGCCGTACGAAGTTTATGAAACTTGTACAGAATGCTCGTGTCGCCAATCGCAAGCACTCCTGCAAGTTTGAAGAAAATCGTAAGGTCGGTTCACATTTCTCGATGAACGTACATACACCTACGACGGACTTAGTCGCTGAACGGGAACTATCCAGTACTGCGTTGTAGATGATAATTTTTGTCTAACTCCCCTTCCAGCCATACGAAGTTTATGAAACTTGTAGAGAATGCTCGTGTGGCCAATCGAGAGCACTCCTGCAAGTTTGAAGAAGATCGTACGGTCGGTTAACATTTCTCGATGAACTTACATGCACCTACGACGGGACTTAGTCACTGAACGGGAACTATCCAGTACTGCGTTGTAGATGACAATTTTTGTCTAACTCCCCTTCCAGCCGTACGAAGTTTATGAAACTTGTACAGAATGCTCGTGTCAGCAATCGAGAGCACTCCTGCAAGTTTGAATATGATCGTATGGTCGGTTCAGATTTCTCGATGAACTTACATGCAGCTACAAAGGGACTTGGTCGCTGAGCGGAAATTCGGATGATGACAATTTTTTTCAAAATCCGCTTCCAGCCATACGAAGTTTATGAAACTTGTACAGCATGCTCGCGTCGTCAATCGAGAGCACTCCTGCAAGTTTGAAGAAGATCGAACGCTCGGTTCGCATTTCTCAATGAACTTACCTACAGCTACGACGGGACTTGGTCGCTGAGCGGAAACTGCGTTGTAGATGACAATTTGTGTCTAACTCCCCTTCCAGCCTTACGAAGTTTATGAAACTTGTACAGAATGCTCGTGTCGCCAATCGAGAGCACTCCTAAAAGCTTGAAGATGATCGTACGCTCGGTTCAAATTTCTCGATGAACTTACATGCAGCTACGAAGGGACTTGGTCGCTGAGCGGAAATTCGGATGATGACAATTTGTGTCTAACTCCCCTTCCAGCCGTAAGAAGTTTATGAAACTTGTACAGCATGCTCGTGTCGTCAATCGAGAGCACTCCTGCAAGTTTGAAGATGATCGTACGGTCGGTTCAGCTTTCTCGATGAACTTACATACAGCTACGACGGGACTTGGTCGCTGAGCGGAAACTGGGTTGTAGATGACAATTTTTGTCTAACTCCCCTTCCAGCCATACGAAGTTTATGAAACTTGTACAGAATGCTCGTGTCAGCATTCGAGAGCACTCCTGCAAGTTTGAAGATGATCGTACGGTCGGTTCAGATTTCTCGATGAACTTACATGCAGCTACGAAGGGAGTTGGTCGCTAAGCGGAAACTGCGTAATAGATGACAATTTGTGTCTAACTCCCCTTCCAGCCGTGCGAAGTTTATGAAACTTATAGAGAATGCTCGTGTCGCCAATCGAGAGCACTCCTGCAAGTTTGAAGAAGATCGTACGGTCGGTTCACATTTCTCGATGAACTTACATACACCTACGACGGGACTTATTCGCTGAACGGGAACTATCCAGTACTGCGTTGTAGATGGCAATTTGGGTCTAACTCCCCTTCCAGCCGTACGAAGTTTATGAAACTTGTAGAGAATGCTCGTGTCGCCAATCGAGAGCACTCCTGCAAGTGTGAAGATGATCGTACGGTCGGTTCAGATTTCTCGATGAACTTACATGCAGCTACAAAGGGACTTGGTCGCTGAGCGGAAATTCGGATGATGACAATTTGTGTCTAACTCCGCTTCCAGCCGTACGAAGTTTATGAAACTTGTAGAGAATGCTGGTGTCGCCAATCGAGAGCACTCCTGGAAGTTTGAAGAAGATCGTACGGTCGGTTCGCATTTCTCGATGAACTTACATACAGCTACGACGGGACTTGGTCGCTGTCGGAAACTGCGTTGTAGATGACAATTTGTGTCTAACTCCCCTTCCAGCCGTGCGAAGTTTATGAAACTTATAGAGAATGCTCGTGTCGCCAATCGAGAGCACTCCTGCAAGTTTGAAGATGATCGTACGGTCGGTTCAGATTTCTCGATGAACTTACATGCAGCTACGAAGTGACTTGGTCGCTGAGCGGAAACTGCGTGGTAGATGACAATTTGTGTCTAACTCCCCTTCCAGCCGCACGAAGTTTATGAAACTTGTAGAGAATGCTCGTGTCGCCAATCGAGAGCACTCCTGCAAGTTTGAAGAAGATCGTACGGTCGGTTCGCATTTCTCGATGAACTTACATACACCTACGACGGGACTTATTCGCTGAACGGGAACTATCCAGTACTGTGTTGTAGATGGCAATTTGTGTCTAACTCCCCTTCCAACCGTACGATGTTTATGAAACTTGTAGAGAATGCTCGTGTCGCCAATCGAGAGCACTCCTGCAAGTTTGAAGATGATCGTACGGTCGGTTCGCATTTCTCGATGAACTTACATACAGCTGCGACGGGACTTGGTCGCTGTCGGAAACTGCGTTGTAGATGACAATTTGTGTCTAACTCCCCTTCCAGCCGTACGAAGTTTATGAAACTTATACAGAATGCTCGTTTCGCCAATCGAGAGCACTGCTGCAAGTTTGAAGATGATCGTACGCTCGGTTCAGATTTCTCGATGAACTTACATGCAGCTACGAAGGGACTTGGTCGGTAAGCGGAAATTCGGATGATGACAATTTGTGTCTAACTCCCCTTCCAGCCGTACGAAGTTTATGAAACTTGTAGAGAATGCTCGTGTCGCCAATCGAGAGCACTCCTGCAAGTTTGAAGAAGATCGTACGGTCGGTTCACATTTCTCGATGAACTTACATACAGCTCCGACGGGACTTGGTCGCTGAGCGGAAATGCGTTGTATATGACAATTTGTGTCTAACTCCCCTTCCAGCCGTACGAAGTTTATGAAACTTGTACAGAATGCTCGTGTCGCCAATCGCAAGCACTCCTGCAAGTTTGAAGAAGATCGTAAGGTCGGTTCACATTTCTCGATGAACGTACATACACCTACGACGGACTTAGTCGCTGAACGGGAACTATCCAGTACTGCGTTGTAGATGACAATTTGTGTCTAACTCCCCTTCCAGCCGTACGAAGTTTATGAAACTTGTACAGAATGCTCGTGTCGCCAATCGAGAGCACTCCTGCAAGTTTGAAGAAGAACGTACGGTCGGTTGGCATTTCTCGATGAACTTACATAGAGCTACGACGGGACTTGGTCGCTGAGCGGAAACTGCGTTGTAGATGACAATTTTTGTCTAACTCCCCTTCCAGCCGTACGAAGTTTATGAAACTTGTACAGAATGCTCGTGTCAGCAATCGAGAGCACTCCTGCAAGTTTGAATATGATCGTATGGTCGGTTCAGATTTCTCGATGAACTTACATACAGCTACGACGGGACTTGGTCGCTGTCGGAAACTTCGTTGTAGATGACAATTTGTGTCTAACTCCCCTTCCAGCCATGCGAAGTTTATAAAACTTATAGAGAATGCTCGTGTCGCAAATCGAGAGCACTCCTGCAAGGTTGAAGATGATCGTACGGTTGGTTCAGATTTCTCGGTGAACTTACATGCAGCTACGAATTGACTTGGTCGCTGAGCGGAAATTCGGATGATGACAATTTTGTTCAAACTCCGTTTCCAGCCGTACGAAGTTTATGAAACTTGTACAGCATGCTCGTGTCGTCAATCGAGAGCACTCCTGCAAGTCTGAAGAAGATCATACGGTCGGTTCGCATTTCTCGATGAACTTACATACAGCCACGACGGGACTTGGTCGCTGAGCGGAAACTGCGTTGTAGATGACAATTTGTGTCTAACTCCCCTTCCAGCCATACGAAGTTTATGAAACTTGTAGAGAATGCTCGTGTCGCCAATCGAAAGCACTGCTGCAAGTTTGAAGAAGATCGTACGGTCGGTTCGCATTTCTCGATGAACTTACATACACCTACGACGGGACTTATTCGCTGAGCGGAAATTCGGATGATGACAATTTGGGTCTAACTCCCCTTCCAGCCGTACGAAGTTTATGAAACTTGTAGAGAATGCTCGTGTCTCCAATCGAGAGCACTCCTGCAAGTGTGAAGATGATCGTACGGTCGGTTCAGATTTCCGGATGAACTTACATGCAGCTACGAAGGGACTTGGTCGCTGAGCGGAAACTGCGTTGTACATGACAATTTGTGTCTAACTCCCCTTCCAGCCGTACGAAGTTTATGAAACTTGTACAGAATGATCGTGTCGCCAGTCGAGAGCACTCCTGCCAGTTTGAAGGTGATCGTAAGGCCGGTTCAGATTTCTCGATGAACTTACATGCAGCTACGTAGGGATTTCGTCGCTGAGCGGAAATTCGGATGATGACAATTTGTGTCTAACTCCCCTTCCAGCCATGCGAAGTTTATGAAACTTGTACAGAATGCTCGTGTCGCCTATCGAGAGCACTCCTGCAAGTTTGAAGAAGATCGTACGGTCGGTTCGCATTTCTCGATGAACTTACATACAGCTACGACGGGACTTGGTCGCTGTCGGAAACTGCGTTGTAGAAGACAATTTGTGTCTAACTCCCCTTCCAGCCATGCGAAGTTTATGAAACTTGTACAGAATGCTCGTGTCGCCTATCGAGAGCACTCCTGCAAGTTTGAAGAAGATCGTACGGTCGGTTCGCATTTCTCGATGAACTTACATGCAGCTACAAAGGGACTTGGTCGCTGCGCGGAAATTCGGATAATGACAATTTTTTTCAAAATCCGCTTCCAGAAAAACGAAGTTTATGAAACTTGTACAGCATGCTCGCGTCGTCAATCGAGAGCACTCCTGCAAGTTTGAAGAAGATCGAACGCTCGGTTCGCATTTCTCAATGAACTTACATACAGCTACGACGGGACTTGGTCGCTGAGCGGAAACTGCGTTGTAGATAACAATTTGTGTCTAACTCCCCTTCCAGCCGTACGAAGTTTATGAAACTTGTACAGAATGCTCGTGTCGCCAATAGAGAGCACTCCTAAAAACTTGAAGATGATCGTACGCTCGGTTCAAATTTCTCGATGAACTTACATGCAGCTACGAAGGGACTTGGTCGCTGAGCGGAAATTCGGATGATGACAATTTGTGTCTAACTCCTCTTCCAGCCGTAAGAAGTTTATGAAACTTGTACAGCATGCTCGTGTCGTCAATCGAGAGCACTCCTGCACGTTTGAAGAAGATCGTACGGTCGGTTCACATTTCTCGATGAACTTACATGCAGCTACGAAGGGAGTTGGTCGCTTAGCGGAAACTGCGTAATAGATGACAATTTGTGTCTAACTCCCCTTCCAGCCGTGCGAAGTTTATGAAACTTATAGAGAATGCTCGTGTCGCCAATCGAGAGCACTCCTGCAAGTTTGAAGAAGATCGTACGGTCGGTTCACATTTCTCGATGAACTTACATACACCTACGACGGGACTTATTCGCTGAACGGGAACTATCCAGTACTGCGTTGTAGATGGCAATTTGGGTCTAACTCCCCTTCCAGCCGTACGAAGTTTATGAAACTTATAGAGAATGCTCGTGTCGCCAATCGCAAGCACTCCTGCAAGTTTGAAGAAGATCGTAAGGTCGGTTCACATTTCTCGATGAACTCACATGCAGCTACGACGGACTTAGTCGCTGAGCGGAAATTCGGATGATGACAATTTTTTTCAAACTCCGCTTCCAGCCGTACGAAGTTTATGAAACTTGTAGAGAATGCTCGTGTCGCCAATCGAGAGCACTCCTGCAAGTTTGAAGAAGATCGTACGGTCGGTTCGCATTTCTCGATGAACTTACATACAGCTACGACGGGACTTGGTCGCTGTCGGAAACTGCGTTGGAGATGACAATTTGTGTCTAACTCCCCTTCCAGCCGTGCGAAGTTTATGAAACTTATAGAGAATGCTCGTGTCGCCAATCGCAAGCACTCCTGCAAGTTTGAAGAAGATCGTAAGGTCGGTTCACATTTCTCGATGAACTCACATGCAGCTACGACGGACTTAGTAGCTGAACGGGAACTATCCAGTACTGCGTTGTAGATGACAATTTGTGTCTAACTCCCCTTCCAGCCGTACGAAGTTTATGAAACTTGTACAGAATGCTCGTGTCGCCAATCGAGAGCACTCCTGCAAGTTTGAAGAAGATCGTACGGTCGGTTCGCATTTTTCGATGAACTTACATAGAGCTACGACGGGACTTGGTCGCTGAGCGGAAACTGCGTTGTAGATGACAATTTTTGTCTAACTCCCCTTCCAGCCATACGAAGTTTATGAAACTTGTACAGAATGCTCGTGTCAGCAATCGAGAGCACTCCTGCAAGTTTGAATATGATCGTATGGTCGGTTCAGATTTCTCGATGAACTTACATACAGCTACGACGGGACTTGGTCGCTGTCGGAAACTGCGTTGTAGATGACAATTTGTGTCTAACTCCCCTTCCAGCCATGCGAAGTTTATGAAACTTGTACAGAATGCTCGTGTCGCCTATCGAGAGCACTCCTGCAAGTTTGAAGAAGATCGTAAGGTCGGTTCGCATTTCTCGATGAACTTACATACAGCTACGAAGGGACTTGGTCGCTGAGCGGAAATTCGGATGATGACAATTTTTTTCAAACTCCGCTTCCAGCCGTACGAAGTTTATGAAACTTGTACAGCATGCTCGTGTCGTCAATCGAGAGCACTCCTGCAAGTCTGAAGAAGATCATACGGTCGGTTCGCATTTCTCGATGAACTTACATACAGCCACGACGGGACTTGGTCGCTGAGCGGAAACTGCGTTGTAGATGACAATTTGTGTCTAACTCCCCTTCCAGCCGTACGAAGTTTATGAAACTTGTACAGAATGCTCGTGTCGCCAATCGAGAGCACTGCTACAAGCTTGAAGATGATCGTACGCTCGGTTCAGATTTCTCGATGAACTTACATGCAGCTACGACGGGACTTGGTCGCTGAGCGGAAATTCGAATGATGACAATTTTTTTCAAACTCCGCTTCCAGCCGTATGAAGTTTATGAAACTTGTACAGCATGCTCGTGTCGTCAATCGAGAGCACTCCTGCAAGTTTGTAGAAGATCGTACGGTCGGTTCACATTTCTCGATGAACTTACATACACCTACGACGGGACATATTCGCTGAACGGGAACTATCCAGTACTGCGTTGTAGATGGCAATTTGGGTCTAACTCCCCTTCCAGCCGTACGAAGTTTATGAAACTTGTAGAGAATGCTCGTGTCGCCAATCGAGAGCACTCCTGCAAGTGTGAAGATGATCGTACGGTCGGTTCAGATTTCTCGATGAACTTACACGCAGCTACGAAGGGACTTGGTCGCTGAGCGGAAATTCGGATGATGACAATTTGTGTCTAACTCCGCTTCCAGCCATACGAAGTTTATGAAACTTGTAGAGAATTCTCGTGTGGCCAATCGAGAGCACTCCTGCAAGTGTGAAGAAGATCGTACGGTCGGTTAACATTTCTCGATGAACTTACATGCACCTACGACGGGACTTAGTCACTGAACGGGAACTATCCAGTACTGCGTTGTAGATGACAATTTGTGTCTAACTCCCCTTCCAGCCGTACGAAGTTTATGAAACTTGTAGATAATGCTCGTGTCGCCAATCGAGAGCACTCCTGCAAGTTTGAAGATGATCGTACGGTCGGTTCAGATTTCTCGATGAACTTACATGCAGCTACAAAGGGACTTGGTCGCTGAGCGGAAACTGCGTTGTAGATGACAATTTGTGTCTAACTCCCCTTCCAGCCGTACGAAGTTTATGAAACTTGTACAGAATGCTCGTGTCGCCAATCGAGAGCACTCCTAAAAGCTTGAAGATGATCGTACGCTCGGTTGAAATTTCTCGATGAACTTACATGCAGCTACGAAGGGACTTGGTCGCTGAGCGGAAATTCGGATGATGACAATTTGCGTCTAAATCCTCTTCCAGCCGTAAGAAGTTTATGAAACTTGTACAGCATGCTCGTGTCGTCAATCGAGAGCACTCCTGCACGTTTGAAGAAGATCGTACGGTCGGTTCACATTTCTCGATGAACTTACATGCAGCTACGAAGGGAGTTGGTCGCTTAGCGGAAACTGCGTAATAGATGACAATTTGTGTCTAACTCCCCTTCCAGCCGTGCGAAGTTTATGAAACTTGTAGAGAATGCTCGTGTCGCCAATCGAGAGCACTCCTGCAAGTTTGAAGAAGATCGTACGGTCGGTTCGCATTTTTCGATGAACTTACATAGAGCTACGACGGGACTTGGTCGCTGAGCGGAAACTGCGTTGTAGATGACAATTTTTGTCTAACTCCCCTTCCAGCCGTACGAAGTTTATGAAACTTGTACAGAATGCTCGTGTCGCCAATCGAGAGCACTCCTAAAAGCTTGAAGATGATCGTACGCTCGGTTGAAATTTCTCGATGAACTTACATGCAGCTACGAAGGGACTTGGTCGCTGAGCGGAAATTCGGATGATGACAATTTGCGTCTAACTCCCCTTCCAGCCGTAAGAAGTTTATGAAACTTGTACAGCATGCTCGTGTCGTCAATCGAGAGCACTCCTGCACGTTTGAAGAAGATCGTACGGTCGGTTCACATTTCTCGATGAACGTACATACACCTACGACGGGACTTAGTCGCTGAACGGGAACTATCCAGTACTGCGTTGTAGATGACAATTTGTGTCTAACTCCCCTTCCAGCCGTACGAAGTTTATGAAACTTGTACAGAATGCTCGTGTCGCCAATCGAGAGCACTCCTGCAAGTTTGAAGATGATCGTACGGTCGGTTCAGATTTCTCGATGAACTTACATACAGCTACGACGGGACTTGGTCGCTGAGCGGAAACTGGGTTGTAGATGACAATTTTTGTCTAACTCCCCTTCCAGCCATACGAAGTTTATGAAACTTGTAGAGAATGCTCGTGTCGCCAATCGAGAGCACTCCTGCAAGTTTGAAGAAGATCGTACGGTCGGTTCACATTTCTCGATGAACTTACATACACCTACGACGGGACTTATTCGCTGAACGGGAACTATCCAGTACTGCGTTGTAGATGGCAATTTGGGTCTAACTCCCCTTCCAGCCGTACGAAGTTTATGAAACTTGTAGAGAATGCTCGTGTCGCCAATCGAGAGCACTCCTGCAAGTGTGAAGATGATCGTACGGTCGGTTCAGATTTCTCGATGAACTTACATGCAGCTACAAAGGGACTAGGTCGCTGAGAGGAAATTCGGATGATGACAATTTGTGTCTAACTCCGCTTCCAGCCGTACGAAGTTTATGAAACTTGTAGATAATGCTCGTGTCGCCAATCGAGAGCACTCCTGCAAGTTTGAAGATGATCGTACGGTCGGTTCAGATTTCTCGATGAACTTACATGCAGCTACAAAGGGACTTGGTCGCTGAGCGGAAATTCGGATAATGACAATTTTTTTCAAAATCCGCTTCCAGCCATACGAAGTTTATGAAACTTGTACAGCATGCTCGCGTCGTCAATCGAGAGCACTCCTGCAAGTTTGAAGAAGATCGAACGCTCGGTTCGCATTTCTCAATGAACTTACATACAGCTACGACGGGACTTGGTCGCTGAGCGGAAACTGCGTTGTAGATGACAATTTGTGTCTAACTCCCCTTCCAGCCGTACGAAGTTTATGAAACTTGTACAGAATGCTCGTGTCGCCAATAGAGAGCACTCCTAAAAACTTGAAGATGATCGTACGCTCGGTTCAAATTTCTCGATGAACTTACATGCAGCTACGAAGGGACTTGGTCGCTGAGCGGAAATTCGGATGATGACAATTTGTGTCTAACTCCTCTTCCAGCCGTAAGAAGTTTATGAAACTTGTACAGCATGCTCGTGTCGTCAATCGAGAGCACTCCTGCACGTTTGAAGAAGATCGTACGGTCGGTTCACATTTCTCGATGAACTTACATGCAGCTACGAAGGGAGTTGGTCGCTTAGCGGAAACTGCGTAATAGATGACAATTTGTGTCTAACTCCCCTTCCAGCCGTGCGAAGTTTATGAAACTTATAGAGAATGCTCGTGTCGCCAATCGAGAGCACTCCTGCAAGTTTGAAGAAGATCGTACGGTCGGTTCACATTTCTCGATGAACTTACATACACCTACGACGGGACTTATTCGCTGAACGGGAATTATCCAGTACTGCGTTGTAGATGGCAATTTGGGTCTAACTCCCCTTCCAGCCGTACGAAGTTTATGAAACTTGTAGAGAATGCTCGTGTCGCCAATCGAGAGCACTCCTGCAAGTGTGAAGATGATCGTACGGTCGGTTCAGATTTCTCGATGAACTTACATGCAGCTACAAAGGGACTTGGTCGCTGAGCGGAAATTCGGATGATGACAATTTGTGTCTAACTCCGCTTCCAGCCGTACGAAGTTTATGAAACTTGTAGAGAATGCTCGTGTCGCCAATCGAGAGCACTCCTGCAAGTTTGAAGAAGATCGTACGGTCGGTTCGCATTTCTCGATGAACTTACATACAGCTACGACGGGACTTGGTCGCTGTCGGAAACTGCGTTGTAGATGACAATTTGTGTCTAACTGCCCTTCCAGCCGTGCGAAGTTTATGAAACTTATAGAGAATGCTCGTGTCGCCAATCGCAAGCACTCCTGCAAGTTTGAAGAAGATCGTAAGGTCGGTTCACATTTCTCGATGAACTCACATGCAGCTACGACGGACTTAGTCGCTGAACGGGAACTATCCAGTACTGCGTTGTAGATGACAATTTGTGTCTAACTCCCCTTCCAGCCGTACGAAGTTTATGAAACTTGTACAGAATGCTCGTGTCGCCAATCGAGAGCACTCCTGCAAGTTTGAAGAAGATCGTACGGTCGGTTCGCATTTTTCGATGAACTTACATAGAGCTACGACGGGACTTGGTCGCTGAGCGGAAACTGCGTTGTAGATGACAATTTTTGTCTAACTCCCCTTCCAGCGATACGAAGTTTATGAAACTTGTACAGAATGCTCGTGTCAGCAATCGAGAGCACTCCTGCAAGTTTGAATATGATCGTATGGTCGGTTCAGATTTCTCGATGAACTTACATACAGCTACGACGGGACTTGGTCGCTGTCGGAAACTGCGTTGTAGATGACAATTTGTGTCTAACTCCCCTTCCAGCCATGCGAAGTTTATAAAACTTATAGAGAATGCTCGTGTCGCCAATCGAGAGCACTCCTGCAAGGTTGAAGATGATCGTACGGTTGGTTCAGATTTCTCGGTGAACTTACATGCAGCTACGAATTGACTTGGTCGCTGAGCGGAAATTCGGATGATGACAATTTTGTTCAAACTCCGTTTCCAGCCGTACGAAGTTTATGAAACTTGTACAGCATGCTCGTGTCGTCAAACAAGAGCACTCCTGCAAGTCTGAAGAAGATCATACGGTCGGTTCGCATTTCTCGATGAACTTACATACAGCCACGACGGGACTTGGTCGCTGAGCGGAAACTGCGTTGTAGATGACAATTTGTGTCTAACTCCCCTTCCAGCCGTAGGAAGTTTATGAAACTTGTACAGAATGCTCGTGTCGCCAATCGAGAGCACTGCTACAAGCTTGAAGATGATCGTACGCTCGGTTCAGATTTCTCGATGAACTTACATGCAGCTACGACGGGACTTGGTCGCTGAGCGGAAATTCGAATGATGACAATTTTTTTCAAACTCCGCTTCCAGCCGTATGAAGTTTATGAAACTTGTACAGCATGCTCGTGTCGTCAATCGAGAGCACTCCTGCAAGTTTGTAGAAGATCGTACGGTCGGTTCACATTTCTCGATGAACTTACATACACCTACGACGGGACATATTCGCTGAACGGGAACTATCCAGTACTGCGTTGTAGATGGCAATTTGGGTCTAACTCCCCTTCCAGCCGTACGAAGTTTATGAAACTTGTAGAGAATGCTCGTGTCGCCAATCGAGAGCACTCCTGCAAGTGTGAAGATGATCGTACGGTCGGTTCAGATTTCTCGATGAACTTACATGCAGCTACGAAGGGACTTGGTCGCTGAGCGGAAATTCGGATGATGACAATTTGTGTCTAACTCCGCTTCCAGCCATACGAAGTTTATGAAACTTGTAGAGAATGCTCGTGTCGCCAATCGAGAGCACTCCTGCAAGTTTGAAGAAGATCGTACGGTCGGTTCGCATTTCTCGATGAACTTACATACAGCTACGACGGGACTTGGTCGCTGTCGGAAACTGCGTTGTAGATGACAATTTGTGTCTAACTCCCCTTCCAGCCATGCGAAGTTTATGAAACTTGTACAGAATGCTCGTGTCGCCTATCGAGAGCACTCCTGCAAGTTTGAAGAAGATCGTAAGGTCGGTTCGCATTTCTCGATGAACTTACATACAGCTACGAAGGGACTTGGTCGCTGAGCGGAAATTCGGATGATGACAATTTTTTTCAAACTCCGCTTCCAGCCGTACGAAGTTTATGAAACTTGTAGAGAATGCTCGTGTGGCCAATCGAGAGCACTCCTGCAAGTTTGAAGAAGATCGTACGGTCGGTTAACATTTCTCGATGAACTTACATGCACCTACGACGGGACTTAGTCACTGAACGGGAACTTCCAGTACTGCGTTGTAGATGACAATTTGTGTCTAACTCCCCTTCCAGCCGTACGAAGTTTATGAAACTTGTAGATAATGCTCGTGTCGCCAATCGAGAGCACTCCTGCAAGTTTGAAGATGATCGTACGGTCGGTTCAGATTTCTCGATGAACTTACATGCAGCTACAAAGGGACTTGGTCGCTGAGCGGAAACTGCGTTGTAGATGACAATTTGTGTCTAACTCCCCTTCCAGCCGTACGAAGTTTATGAAACTTGTACAGAATGCTCGTGTCGCCAATCGAGAGCACTCCTAAAAGCTTGAAGATGATCGTACGGTCGGTTCGCATTTCTCGATAAACTTACATACAGCCACGACGGGACTTGGTCGCTGAGCGGAAACTGCGTTGTAGATGACAATTTGTGTCTAACTCCCCTTCCAGCCATAATTAGTTTATGAAACTTGTAGAGAATGCTCGTGTCGCCAATCGAAAGCACTGCTGCAAGTTTGAAGAAGATCGTACGGTCGGTTCGCATTTCTCGATGAACTTACATACACCTACGACGGGACTTATTCGCTGAGCGGAAATTCGGATGATGACAATTTGGGTCTAACTCCCCTTCCAGCCGTACGAAGTTTATGAAACTTGTAGAGAATGCTCGTGTCTCCAATCGAGAGCACTCCTAAAAGCTTGAAGATGATCGTACGCTCGGTTCAAATTTCTCGATGAACTTACATGCAGCTACGAAGGGACTTTGTCGCTGAGCGGAAACTGCGTTGTACAAGACAATTTGTGTCTAACTCCCCTTCCAGCCGTACGAAGTTTATGAAACTTGTACAGAATGCTCGTGTCGCCAGTCGAGAGCACTCCTGCCAGTTTGAAGGTGATCGTAAGGCCGGTTCAGATTTCTCGATGAACTTACATGCAGCTACGTAGGGATTTGGTCGCTGAGCGGAAATTCGGATGATGACAATTTGTGTCTAACTCCCCTTCCAGCCGTACGAAGTTTATGAAACTTATAGAGAATGCTCATGTCGCCAATCGAGAGCACTCCTGCAAGTTTGAAGAAGATCGTGCGGTCGGTTCGCATTTCACGATGAACTTACATACAGCTACGACGGGACTTGGTCGCTGTCGGAAACTGCGTTATAGATGACAATTTGTGTCTAACTCCCCTTCCAGCCATGCGAAGTTTATGAAACTTATAGAGAATGCTCGTGTCGCCAATCGAGAGCAATCCTGCAAGTTTGTAGAAGATCGTACGGTCGGTTCACATTTCTCGATGAACTTACATACACCTACGACGGGACATATTCGCTGAACGGGAACTATCCAGTACTGCGTTGTAGATGGCAATTTGGGTCTAACTCCCCTTCCAGCCGTACGAAGTTTATGAAACTTGTAGAGAATGCTCGTGTCGCCAATCGAGAGCACTCCTGCAAGTTTGAAGGAGATCGTACGGTCGGTTCGCATTTCTCGATGAACTTACATGCAGCTACGAAGTGACTTGGTCGCTGAGCGGTAACTGCGTTGTAGATGACAATTTGTGTCTAAGTCCCCTTCCAGCCGTACGAAGTTTATGAAACTTGTAGAGAATGCTCGTGTCGCCAATCGAGAGCACTCCTGCAAGTTTGAAGAAGATCGTACGGTCGGTTCGCATTTCTCGATGAACTTACATACACCTACGACGGACTTAGTCGCTGAACGGGAACTATCCAGTACTGCGTTGTAGATGACAATTTGTGTCTAACTCCCCTTCCAGCCGTACGAAGTTTATGAAACTTGTACAGAATGCTCGTGTCGCCAATCGAGAACACTCCTGCAAGTTTGAAGAAGATCGTACGGTCGGTTCGCATTTCTCGATGAACTTACATAGAGCTACGACGGGACTTGGTCGCTGAGCGGAAACTGCGTTGTAGGTGACAATTTTTGTCTAACTCCCCTTCCAGCCGTACGAAGTTTATGAAACTTGTACAGAATGCTCGTGTCAGCAATCGAGAGCACTCCTGCAAGTTTGAATATGATCGTATGGTCGGTTCAGATTTCTCGATGAACTTACATACAGCTACGACGGGACTTGGTCGCTGTCGGAAACTGCGTTGTAGATGACAATTTGTGTCTAACTCCCCTTCCAGCCATGCGAAGTTTATGAAACTTATAGAGAATGCTCGTGTCGCCAATCGAGAGCACTCCTGCAAGTTTGAAGATGATCGTACTGTTGGTTCAGATTTCTCGGTGAACTTACATGCAGCTACGACGGGACTTGGTCGCTGAGCGGAAACTGGGTTGTAGATGACAATTTTTGTCTAACTCCCCTTCCAGCCATACGAAGTTTATGAAACTTGTACAGAATGCTCGTGTCAGCATTCGAGAGCACTCCTGCAAGTTTGAAGATGATCGTACGGTCGGTTCAGATTTCTCGATGAACTTACATGCAGCTACGAAGGGAGTTGGTCGCTTAGCGGAAACTGCGTAATAGATGACAATTTGTGTCTAACTCCCCTTCCAGCCGTGCGAAGTTTATGAAACTTATAGAGAATGCTCGTGTCGCCAATCGAGAGCACTCCTGCAAGTTTGAAGAAGATCGTACCGTCGGTTCACATTTCTCGATGAACTTACATACACCTACGACGGGACTTATTCGCTGAACGGGAACTATCCAGTACTGCGTTGTAGATGGCAATTTGGGTCTAACTCCCCTTCCAGCCGTACGAAGTTTATGAAACTTGTAGAGAATGCTCGTGTCTCCAATCGAGAGCACTCCTGCAAGTGTGAAGATGATCGTACGGTCGGTTCAGATTTCTCGATGAACTTACATGCAGCTACAAAGGGACTTGGTCGCTGAGCGGAAATTCGGATGATGACAATTTGTGTCTAACTCCGCTTCCAGCCGTACAAAGTTTATGAAACTTGTAGAGAATGCTCGTGTCGCCAATCGAGAGCACTCCTGCAAGTTTGAAGAAGATCGTACGGTCGGTTCGCATTTCTCGATGAACTTACATACAGCTACGACGGGACTTTGTCGCTGTCGGAAACTGCGTTGTAGATGACAATTTCTGTCTAACTCCCCTTCCAGCCGTACGAAGTTTATGAAACTTGTAGAGAATGCTCGTGTCGCCAATCGAGAGCACTCCTGCAAGGTTGAAGATGATCGTACGGTTGGTTCAGATTTCTCGGTGAACTTACATGCAGCTACGAATTGACTTGGTCGCTGAGCGGAAATTCGGATGATGACAATTTTGTTCAAACTCCGTTTCCAGCCGTACGAAGTTTTTGAAACATGTACAGCATGCTCGTGTCGTCAATCGAGAGCACTCCTGCAAGTTTGAAGAAGATCATACGGTCGGTTCGCATTTCTCGATAAACTTACATACAGCCACGACGGGACTTGGTCGCTGAGCGGAAACTGCGTTGTAGATGACAATTTGTGTCTAACTCCCCTTCCAGCCATACGAAGTTTATGAAACTTGTAGAGAATGCTCGTGTCGCCAATCGAAAGCACTGCTGCAAGTTTGTAGAAGATCGTACGGTCGGTTCGCATTTCTCGATGAACTTACATACACCTACGACGGGACTTATTCGCTGAGCGGAAATTCGGATGATGACAATTTGGGTCTAACTCCCCTTCCAGCCGTACGAAGTTTATGAAACTTGTAGAGAATGCTCGTGTCTCCAATCGAGAGCACTCCTGCAAGTGTGAAGATGATCATACGGTCGGTTCAGATTTCCGGATGAACTTACATGCAGCTACGAAGGGACTTGGTCGCTGAGCGGAAACTGCGTTGTACATGACAATTTGTGTCTAACTCCCCTTCCAGCCGTACGAAGTTTATGAAACTTGTACAGAATGCTCGTGTCGCCAGTCGAGAGCACTCCTGCCAGTTTGAAGGTGATCGTAAGGCCGGTTCAGATTTCTCGATGAACTTACATGCAGCTACGTAGGGATTTGGTCGCTGAGCGGAAATTCGGATGATGACAATTTGTGTCTAACTCCCCTTCCAGCCGTACGAAGTTTATGAAACTTATAGAGAATGCTCGTGTCGCCAATCGAGAGCACTCCTGCAAGTTTGTAGAAGATCGTACGGTCGGTTCACATTTCTCGATGAACTTACATACACCTACGACGGGACATATTCGCTGAACGGGAACTATCCAGTACTGCGTTGTAGATGGCAATTTGGGTCTAACTCCCCTCCAGCCGTACGAAGTTTATGAAACTTGTAGAGAATGCTCGTGTCGCCAATCGAGAGCACTCCTGCAAGTGTGAAGATGATCGTACGGTCGGTTCAGATTTCTCGATGAACTTACATGCAGCTACGAAGGGACTTGGTCGCTGAGCGGAAATTCGGATGATGACAATTTGTGTCTAACTCCGCTTCCAGCCATACGAAGTTTATGAAACTTGTAGAGAATGCTCGTGTCGCCAATCGAGAGCACTCCTGCAAGTTTGAAGAAGATCGTACGGTCGGTTCACATATCTCGATGAACTTACATACACCTACGACGGGACTTATTCGCTGAACGGGAACTATCCAGTACTGCGTAGTAGATGGCAATTTGGGTCTAACTCCCCTTCCAGCCGTACGAAGTTTATGAAACTTGTAGAGAATGCTCGTGTCGCCAATCGAGAGCACTCCTGCAAGTGTGAAGATGATCGTACGGTCGGTTCAGATTTCTCGATGAACTTACATGCAGCTACAAAGGGACTTGGTCGCTGAGCGGAAATTCGGATGATGACAATTTGTGTCTAACTCCGCTTCCAGCCGTACGAAGTTTATGAAACTTGTAGAGAATGCTCGTGTCGCCAATCGAGAGCACCCCTGCAAGTTTGAAGAAGATCGTACGGTCGGTTCGCATTTCTCGATGAACTTACATGCAGCTACGAAGTGACTTGGTCGCTGAGCGGTAACTGCGTTGTAGATGACAATTTGTGTCTAAGTCCCCTTCCAGCCGTACGAAGTTTATGAAACTTGTAGAGAATGCTCGTGTCGCCAATCGAGAGCACTCCTGCAAGTTTGAAGAAGATCGTACGGTCGGTTCGCATTTCTCGATGAACTTACATACACCTACGACGGACTTAGTCGCTGAACGGGAACTATCCAGTACTGCGTTGTAGATGACAATTTGTGTCTAACTCCCCTTCCAGCCGTACGAAGTTTATGAAACTTGTACAGAATGCTCGTGTCGCCAATCGAGAACACTCCTGCAAGTTTGAAGAAGATCGTACGGTCGGTTCAGATTTCTCGATGAACTTACATGCAGCTACGTAGGGATTTGGTCGCTGAGCGGAAATTCGGATGATGACAATTTGTGTCTAACTCCCCTTCCAGCCGTACGAAGTTTATGAAACTTGTACAGAATGCTCGTGTCGCCAGTCGAGAGCACTCCTGCCAGTTTGAAGGTGATCGTAAGGCCGGTTCAGATTTCTCGATGAACTTACATGCAGCTACGTAGGGATTTGGTCGCTGAGCGGAAATTCGGATGATGACAATTTGTGTCTAACTCCCCTTCCAGCCGTACGAAGTTTATGAAACTTATAGAGAATGCTCATGTCGCCAATCGAGAGCACTCCTGCAAGTTTGAAGAAGATCGTGCGGTCGGTTCGCATTTCACGATGAACTTACATACAGCTACGACGGGACTTGGTCGCTGTCGGAAACTGCGTTATAGATGACAATTTGTGTCTAACTCCCCTTCCAGCCATGCGAAGTTTATGAAACTTATAGAGAATGCTCGTGTCGCCAATCGAGAGCAATCCTGCAAGTTTGTAGAAGATCGTACGGTCGGTTCACATTTCTCGATGAACTTACATACACCTACGACGGGACATATTCGCTGAACGGGAACTATCCAGTACTGCGTTGTAGATGGCAATTTGGGTCTAACTCCCCTTCCAGCCGTACGAAGTTTATGAAACTTGTAGAGAATGCTCGTGTCGCCAATCGAGAGCACTCCTGCAAGTTTGAAGAAGATCGTACGGTCGGTTCGCATTTCTCGATGAACTTACATGCAGCTACGAAGTGACTTGGTCGCTGAGCGGTAACTGCGTTGTAGATGACAATTTGTGTCTAAGTCCCCTTCCAGCCGTACGAAGTTTATGAAACTTGTAGAGAATGCTCGTGTCGCCAATCGAGAGCACTCCTGCAAGTTTGAAGAAGATCGTACGGTCGGTTCGCATTTCTCGATGAACTTACATACACCTACGACGGACTTAGTCGCTGAACGGGAACTATCCAGTACTGCGTTGTAGATGACAATTTGTGTCTAACTCCCCTTCCAGCCGTACGAAGTTTATGAAACTTGTACAGAATGCTCGTGTCGCCAATCGAGAACACTCCTGCAAGTTTGAAGAAGATCGTACGGTCGGTTCGCATTTCTCGATGAACTTACATAGAGCTACGACGGGACTTGGTCGCTGAGCGGAAACTGCGTTGTAGGTGACAATTTTTGTCTAACTCCCCTTCCAGCCGTACGAAGTTTATGAAACTTGTACAGAATGCTCGTGTCAGCAATCGAGAGCACTCCTGCAAGTTTGAATATGATCGTATGGTCGGTTCAGATTTCTCGATGAACTTACATACAGCTACGACGGGACTTGGTCGCTGTCGGAAACTGCGTTGTAGATGACAATTTGTGTCTAACTCCCCTTCCAGCCATGCGAAGTTTATGAAACTTATAGAGAATGCTCGTGTCGCCAATCGAGAGCACTCCTGCAAGTTTGAAGATGATCGTACTGTTGGTTCAGATTTCTCGGTGAACTTACATGCAGCTACGACGGGACTTGGTCGCTGAGCGGAAACTGGGTTGTAGATGACAATTTTTGTCTAACTCCCCTTCCAGCCATACGAAGTTTATGAAACTTGTACAGAATGCTCGTGTCAGCATTCGAGAGCACTCCTGCAAGTTTGAAGATGATCGTACGGTCGGTTCAGATTTCTCGATGAACTTACATGCAGCTACGAAGGGAGTTGGTCGCTTAGCGGAAACTGCGTAATAGATGACAATTTGTGTCTAACTCCCCTTCCAGCCGTGCGAAGTTTATGAAACTTATAGAGAATGCTCGTGTCGCCAATCGAGAGCACTCCTGCAAGTTTGAAGAAGATCGTACGGTCGGTTCACATTTCTCGATGAACTTACATACACCTACGACGGGACTTATTCGCTGAACGGGAACTATCCAGTACTGCGTTGTAGATGGCAATTTGGGTCTAACTCCCCTTCCAGCCGTACGAAGTTTATGAAACTTGTAGAGAATGCTCGTGTCTCCAATCGAGAGCACTCCTGCAAGTGTGAAGATGATCGTACGGTCGGTTCAGATTTCTCGATGAACTTACATGCAGCTACAAAGGGACTTGGTCGCTGAGCGGAAATTCGGATGATGACAATTTGTGTCTAACTCCGCTTCCAGCCGTACAAAGTTTATGAAACTTGTAGAGAATGCTCGTGTCGCCAATCGAGAGCACTCCTGCAAGTTTGAAGAAGATCGTACGGTCGGTTCGCATTTCTCGATGAACTTACATACAGCTACGACGGGACTTTGTCGCTGTCGGAAACTGCGTTGTAGATGACAATTTCTGTCTAACTCCCCTTCCAGCCGTACGAAGTTTATGAAACTTGTAGAGAATGCTCGTGTCGCCAATCGAGAGCACTCCTGCAAGGTTGAAGATGATCGTACGGTTGGTTCAGATTTCTCGGTGAACTTACATGCAGCTACGAATTGACTTGGTCGCTGAGCGGAAATTCGGATGATGACAATTTTGTTCAAACTCCGTTTCCAGCCGTACGAAGTTTTTGAAACATGTACAGCATGCTCGTGTCGTCAATCGAGAGCACTCCTGCAAGTTTGAAGAAGATCATACGGTCGGTTCGCATTTCTCGATAAACTTACATACAGCCACGACGGGACTTGGTCGCTGAGCGGAAACTGCGTTGTAGATGACAATTTGTGTCTAACTCCCCTTCCAGCCATACGAAGTTTATGAAACTTGTAGAGAATGCTCGTGTCGCCAATCGAAAGCACTGCTGCAAGTTTGTAGAAGATCGTACGGTCGGTTCGCATTTCTCGATGAACTTACATACACCTACGACGGGACTTATTCGCTGAGCGGAAATTCGGATGATGACAATTTGGGTCTAACTCCCCTTCCAGCCGTACGAAGTTTATGAAACTTGTAGAGAATGCTCGTGTCTCCAATCGAGAGCACTCCTGCAAGTGTGAAGATGATCATACGGTCGGTTCAGATTTCCGGATGAACTTACATGCAGCTACGAAGGGACTTGGTCGCTGAGCGGAAACTGCGTTGTAAATGACAATTTGTGTCTAACTCCCCTTCCAGCCGTACGAAGTTTATGAAACTTGTACAGAATGCTCGTGTCGCCAGTCGAGAGCACTCCTGCCAGTTTGAAGGTGATCGTAAGGCCGGTTCAGATTTCTCGATGAACTTACATGCAGCTACGTAGGGATTTGGTCGCTGAGCGGAAATTCGGATGATGACAATTTGTGTCTAACTCCCCTTCCAGCCGTACGAAGTTTATGAAACTTATAGAGAATGCTCGTGTCGCCAATCGAGAGCACTCCTGCAAGTTTGTAGAAGATCGTACGGTCGGTTCACATTTCTCGATGAACTTACATACACCTACGACGGGACATATTCGCTGAACGGGAACTATCCAGTACTGCGTTGTAGATGGCAATTTGGGTCTAACTCCCCTCCAGCCGTACGAAGTTTATGAAACTTGTAGAGAATGCTCGTGTCGCCAATCGAGAGCACTCCTGCAAGTGTGAAGATGATCGTACGGTCGGTTCAGATTTCTCGATGAACTTACATGCAGCTACGAAGGGACTTGGTCGCTGAGCGGAAATTCGGATGATGACAATTTGTGTCTAACTCCGCTTCCAGCCATACGAAGTTTATGAAACTTGTAGAGAATGCTCGTGTCGCCAATCGAGAGCACTCCTGCAAGTTTGAAGAAGATCGTACGGTCGGTTCACATTTCTCGATGAACTTACATACACCTACGACGGGACTTATTCGCTGAACGGGAACTATCCAGTACTGCGTAGTAGATGGCAATTTGGGTCTAACTCCCCTTCCAGCCGTACGAAGTTTATGAAACTTGTAGAGAATGCTCGTGTCGCCAATCGAGAGCACTCCTGCAAGTGTGAAGATGATCGTACGGTCGGTTCAGATTTCTCGATGAACTTACATGCAGCTACAAAGGGACTTGGTCGCTGAGCGGAAATTCGGATGATGACAATTTGTGTCTAACTCCGCTTCCAGCCGTACGAAGTTTATGAAACTTGTAGAGAATGCTCGTGTCGCCAATCGAGAGCACCCCTGCAAGTTTGAAGAAGATCGTACGGTCGGTTCGCATTTCTCGATGAACTTACATGCAGCTACGAAGTGACTTGGTCGCTGAGCGGTAACTGCGTTGTAGATGACAATTTGTGTCTAAGTCCCCTTCCAGCCGTACGAAGTTTATGAAACTTGTAGAGAATGCTCGTGTCGCCAATCGAGAGCACTCCTGCAAGTTTGAAGAAGATCGTACGGTCGGTTCGCATTTCTCGATGAACTTACATACACCTACGACGGACTTAGTCGCTGAACGGGAACTATCCAGTACTGCGTTGTAGATGACAATTTGTGTCTAACTCCCCTTCCAGCCGTACGAAGTTTATGAAACTTGTACAGAATGCTCGTGTCGCCAATCGAGAACACTCCTGCAAGTTTGAAGAAGATCGTACGGTCGGTTCGCATTTCTCGATGAACTTACATAGAGCTACGACGGGACTTGGTCGCTGAGCGGAAACTGCGTTGTAGATGACAATTTTTGTCTAACTCCCCTTCCAGCCGTACGAAGTTTATGAAACTTGTACAGAATGCTCGTGTCAGCAATCGAGAGCACTCCTGCAAGTTTGAATATGATCGTATGGTCGGTTCAGATTTCTCGATGAACTTACATACAGCTACGACGCGACTTGGTCGCTGTCGGAAACTGCGTTGTAGATGACAATTTGTGTCTAACTCCCCTTCCAGCCATGCGAAGTTTATGAAACTTATAGAGAATGCCCGTGTCGCCAATCGAGAGCACTCCTGCAAGTTTGAAGATGATCGTACTGTTGGTTCAGATTTCTCGGTGAACTTACATGCAGCTACGACGGGACTTGGTCGCTGAGCGGAAACTGGGTTGTAGATGACAATTTTTGTCTAACTCCCCTTCCAGCCATACGAAGTTTATGAAACTTGTACAGAATGCTCGTGTCAGCATTCGAGAGCACTCCTGCAAGTTTGAAGATGATCGTACGGTCGGTTCAGATTTCTCGATGAACTTACATGCAGCTACGAAGGGAGTTGGTCGCTTAGCGGAAACTGCGTAATAGATGACAATTTGTGTCTAACTCCCCTTCCAGCCGTGCGAAGTTTATGAAACTTATAGAGAATGCTCGTGTCGCCAATCGAGAGCACTCCTGCAAGTTTGAAGAAGATCGTACGGTCGGTTCACATTTCTCGATGAACTTACATACACCTACGACGGGACTTATTCGCTGAACGGGAACTATCCAGTACTGCGTTGTAGATGGCAATTTGGGTCTAACTCCCCTTCCAGCCGTACGAAGTTTATGAAACTTGTAGAGAATGCTCGTGTCTCCAATCGAGAGCACTCCTGCAAGTGTGAAGATGATCGTACGGTCGGTTCAGATTTCTCGATGAACTTACATGCAGCTACAAAGGGACTTGGTCGCTGAGCGGAAATTCGGATGATGACAATTTGTGTCTAACTCCGCTTCCAGCCGTACAAAGTTTATGAAACTTGTAGAGAATGCTCGTGTCGCCAATCGAGAGCACTCCTGCAAGTTTGAAGAAGATCGTACGGTCGGTTCACATTTCTCGATGAACTCACATGCAGCTACGACGGACTTAGTCGCTGAACGGGAACTATCCAGTACTGCGTTGTAGATGACAATTTGTGTCTAACTCCCCTTCCAGCCGGTCGAAGTTTATGAAACTTGTACAGAATGCTCGTGTCGCCAATCGAGAGCACTCCTGTAAGTTTGAAGAAGATCGTACGGTCGGTTCGCATTTTTCGATGAACTTACATAGAGCTACGACGGGACTTGGTCGCTGAGCGGAAACTGCGTTGTAGATGACAATTTTTGTCTAACTCCCCTTCCAGCCATACGAAGTTTATGAAACTTGTACAGAATGCTCGTGTCAGCAATCGAGAGCACTCCTGCAAGTTTGAATATGATCGTATGGTCGGTTCAGATTTCTCGATGAACTTACATACAGCTACGACGGGACTTGGTCGCTGTCGGAAACTGCGTTGTAGATGACAATTTGTGTCTAACTCCCCTTCCAGCCATGCGAAGTTTATGAAACTTGTACAGAATGCCCGTGTCGCCTATCGAGAGCACTCCTGCAAGTTTGAAGAAGATCGTAAGGTCGGTTCGCATTTCTCGATGAACTTACATACAGCTACGAAGGGACTTGGTCGCTGAGCGGAAATGCGGATGATGACAATTTTTTTCAAACTCCGCTTCCAGCCGTACGAAGTTTATGAAACTTGTAGAGAATGCTCGTGTGGCCAATCGAGAGCACTCCTGCAAGTTTGAAGAAGATCGTACGGTCGGTTAACATTTCTCGATGAACTTACATGCACCTACGACGGGACTTAGTCACTGAACGGGAACTATCCAGTACTGCGTTGTAGATGACAATTTGTGTCTAACTCCCCTTCCAGCCGTACGAAGTTTATGAAACTTGTAGATAATGCTCGTGTCGCCAATCGAGAGCACTCCTGCAAGTTTGAAGATGATCGTACGGTCGGTTCAGATTTCTCGATGAACTTACATGCAGCTACAAAGGGACCTGGTCGCTGAGCGGAAACTGCGTTGTAGATGACAATTTGTGTCTAACTCCCCTTCCAGCCATGCGAAGTTTATGAAACTTGTACAGAATGCTCGTGTCGCCTATCGAGAGCACTCCTGCAAGTTTGAAGAAGATCGTAAGGTCGGTTCGCATTTCTCGATGAACTTACATACAGCTACGAAGGGACTTGGTCGCTGAGCGGAAATTCGGATGATGACAATTTTTTTCAAACTCCGCTTCCAGCCGTACGAAGTTTATGAAACTTGTAGAGAATGCTCGTGTGGCCAATCGAGAGCACTCCTGCAAGTTTGAAGAAGATCGTACGGTCGGTTAACATTTCTCGATGAACTTACATGCACCTACGACGGGACTTAGTCACTGAACGGGAACTATCCAGTACTGCGTTGTAGATGACAATTTGTGTCTAACTCCCCTTCCAGCCGTACGAAGTTTATGAAACTTGTAGATAATGCTCGTGTCGCCAATCGAGAGCACTCCTGCAAGTTTGAAGATGATCGTACGGTCGGTTCAGATTTCTCGATGAACTTACATGCAGCTACAAAGGGACCTGGTCGCTGAGCGGAAACTGCGTTGTAGATGACAATTTGTGTCTAAGTCCCCTTCCAGCCGTACGAAGTTTATGAAACTTGTAGAGAATGCTCGTGTCGCCAATCGAGAGCACTCCTGCAAGTTTGAAGAAGATCGTACGGTCGGTTCGCATTTCTCGATGAACTTACATACACCTACGACGGACTTAGTCGCTGAACGGGAACTATCCAGTACTGCGTTGTAGATGACAATTTGTGTCTAACTCCCCTTCCAGCCGTACGAAGTTTATGAAACTTGTACAGAATGCTCGTGTCGCCAATCGAGAACACTCCTGCAAGTTTGAAGAAGATCGTACGGTCGGTTCGCATTTCTCGATGAACTTACATAGAGCTACGACGGGATTTGGTCGCTGAGCGGAAACTGCGTTGTAGATGACAATTTTTGTCTAACTCCCCTTCCAGCCGTACGAAGTTTATGAAACTTGTACAGAATGCTCGTGTCAGCAATCGAGAGCACTCCTGCAAGTTTGAATATGATCGTATGGTCGGTTCAGATTTCTCGATGAACTTACATACAGCTACGACGGGACTTGGTCGCTGTCGGAAACTGCGTTGTAGATGACAATTTGTGTCTAACTCCCCTTCCAGCCATGCGAAGTTTATGAAACTTATAGAGAATGCTCGTGTCGCCAGTCGAGAGCACTCCTGCCAGTTTGAAGGTGATCGTAAGGCCGGTTCAGATTTCTCGATGAACTTACATGCAGCTACGTAGGGATTTGGTCGCTGAGCGGAAATTCGGATGATGACAATTTGTGTCTAACTCCCCTTCCAGCCATGCGAAGTTTATGAAACTTGTACAGAATGCTCGTGTCGCCTATCGAGAGCACTCCTGCAAGTTTGAAGAAGATCGTACGGTCGGTTCACATTTCTCGATGAACTTACATACACCTACGACGGGACTTATTCGCTGAACGGGAACTATCCAGTACTGCGTTGTAGATGGCAATTTGGGTCTAACTCCCCTTCCAGCCGTACGAAGTTTATGAAACTTGTAGAGAATGCTCGTGTCGCCAATCGAGAGCACTCCTGCAAGTGTGAAGATGATCGTACGGTCGGTTCAGATTTCTCGATGAACTTACATGCAGCTACAAAGGGACTTGGTCGCTGAGCGGAAATTCGGATGATGACAATTTGTGTCTAACTCCGCTTCCAGCCGTACGAAGTTTATGAAACTTGTAGAGAATGCTCGTGTCGCCAATCGAGAGCACTCCTGCAAGTTTGAAGAAGATCGTACGGTCGGTTCGCATTTCTCGATGAACTTACATACAGCTACGACGGGACTTGGTCGCTGTCGGAAACTGCGTTGTAGATGACAATTTGTGTCTAACTCCCCTTCCAGCCGTGCGAAGTTTATGAAACTTATAGAGAATGCTCGTGTCGCCAATCGCAAGCACACCTGCAAGTTTGAAGAAGATCGTAAGGTCGGTTCACATTTCTCGATGAACTCACATGCAGCTACGACGGACTTAGTCGCTGAACGGGAACTATCCAGTACTGCGTTGTAGATGACAATTTGTGTCTAACTCCCCTTCCAGCCGTACGAAGTTTATGAAACTTGTACAGAATGCTCGTGTCGCCAATCGAGAGCACTCCTGCAAGTTTGAAGAAGATCGTACGGTCGGTTCGCATTTTTCGATGAACTTACATAGAGCTACGACGGGACTTGGTCGCTGAGCGGAAACTGCGTTGTAGATGACAATTTTTGTCTAACTCCCCTTCCAGCCATACGAAGTTTATGAAACTTGTACAGAATGCTCGTGTCAGCAATCGAGAGCACTCCTGCAAGTTTGAATATGATCGTATGGTCGGTTCAGATTTCTCGATGAACTTACATACAGCTACGACGGGACTTGGTCGCTGTCGGAAACTGCGTTGTAGATGACAATTTGTGTCTAACTCCCCTTCCAGCCATGCGAAGTTTATGAAACTTGTACAGAATGCTCGTGTCGCCTATCGAGAGCACTCCTGCAAGTTTGAAGAAGATCGTAAGGTCGGTTCGCATTTCTCGATGAACTTACATACAGCTACGAAGGGACTTGGTCGCTGAGCGGAAATTCGGATGATGACAATTTTTTTCAAACTCCGCTTCCAGCCGTACGAAGTTTATGAAACTTGTAGAGAATGCTCGTGTGGCCAATCGAGAGCACTCCTGCAAGTTTGAAGAAGATCGTACGGTCGGTTAACATTTCTCGATGAACTTACATGCACCTACGACGGGACTTAGTCACTGAACGGGAACTATCCAGTACTGCGTTGTAGATGACAATTTGTGTCTAACTCCCCTTCCAGCCGTACGAAGTTTATGAAACTTGTAGATAATGCTCGTGTCGCCAATCGAGAGCACTCCTGCAAGTTTGAAGATGATCGTACGGTCGGTTCAGATTTCTCGATGAACTTACATGCAGCTACAAAGGGACTTGGTCGCTGAGCGGAAATTCGGATGATGACAATTTGTGTCTAACTCCGCTTCCAGCCGTACAAAGTTTATGAAACTTGTAGAGAATGCTCGTGTCGCCAATCGAGAGCACTCCTGCAAGTTTGAAGAAGATCGTACGGTCGGTTCGCATTTCTCGATGAACTTACATACAGCTACGACGGGACTTGGTCGCTGTCGGAAACTGCGTTGTAGATGACAATTTCTGTCTAACTCCCCTTCCAGCCGTACGAAGTTTATGAAACTTGTAGAGAATGCTCGTGTCGCCAATCGAGAGCACTCCTGCAAGGTTGAAGATGATCGTACGGTTGGTTCAGATTTCTCGGTGAACTTACATGCAGCTACGAATTGACTTGGTCGCTGAGCGGAAACTGCGTTGTACATGACAATTTGTGTCTAACTCCCCTTCCAGCCGTACGAAGTTTATGAAACTTGTACAGAATGCTCGTGTCGCCAGTCGAGAGCACTCCTGCCAGTTTGAAGGTGATCGTAAGGCCGGTTCAGATTTCTCGATGAACTTACATGCAGCTACGTAGGGATTTGGTCGCTGAGCGGAAATTCGGATGATGACAATTTGTGTCTAACTCCCCTTCCAGCCGTACGAAGTTTATGAAACTTATAGAGAATGCTCATGTCGCCAATCGAGAGCACTCCTGCAAGTTTGAAGAAGATCGTACGGTCGGTTCGCATTTCTCGATGAACTTACATACAGCTACGACGGGACTTGGTCGCTGTCGGAAACTGCGTTATAGATGACAATTTGTGTCTAACTCCCCTTCCAGCCATGCGAAGTTTATGAAACTTATAGAGAATGCTCGTGTCGCCAATCGAGAGCACTCCTGCAAGTTTGTAGAAGATCGTACGTTCGGTTCACATTTCTCGATGAACTTACATACAGCTACGACGGGACTTGGTCGCTGTCGGAAACTGCGTTATAGATGACAATTTGTGTCTAACTCCCCTTCCAGCCGTACAAAGTTTATGAAACTTGTAGAGAATGCTCGTGTCGCCAATCGAGAGCACTCCTGCAAGTTTGAAGAAGATCGTACGGTCGGTTCGCATTTCTCGATGAACTTACATACACCTACGACGGACTTAGTCGCTGAACGGGAACTATCCAGTACTGCGTTGTAGATGACAATTTGCGTCTAACTCCCCTTCCAGCCGTACGAAGTTTATGAAACTTGTACAGAATGCTCGTGTCGCCAATCGAGAACACTCCTGCAAGTTTGAAGAAGATCGTACGGTCGGTTCGCATTTCTCGATGAACTTACATAGAGCTACGACCAGTGGTCTCAGACTTGGCACCCGAGCACCACAGGTGCCCGCGGGAGTGGGGATACGGAAAAGTATGCGTGCCCTGTCTGTGAGCTGACAGACCAATGCGTGGAGTCCACAGCTCTCACAGACGGGCACGCACACTTGCGCGTATCCCCACTTCCGCGGGCACCTGTGGTGCTCGGGTGCCAAGTCTGAGACCACTGGCTACGACGGGACTTGGTCGCTGAGCGGAAACTGCGTTGTAGATGACAATTTTTGTCTAACTCCCCTTCCAGCCGTACGAAGTTTATGAAACTTGTACAGAATGCTCGTGTCAGCAATCGGGAGCACTCCTGCAAGTTTGAATATGATCGTATGGTCGGTTCAGATTTCTCGATGAACTTACATGCAGCTACGAAGGGACTTGGTCGCTGAGCGGAAATTCGGATGATGACAATTTGTGTCTAACTCCGCTTCCAGCCATACGAAGTTTATGAAACTTGTAGAGAATGCTCGTGTCGCCAATCGAGAGCACTCCTGCAAGTTTGAAGAAGATCGTACGGTCGGTTCACATTTCTCGATGAACTTACATACACCTACGACGGGACTTATTCGCTGAACGGGAACTATCCAGTACTGCGTAGTAGATGGCAATTTGGGTCTAACTCCCCTTCCAGCCGTACGAAGTTTATGAAACTTGTAGAGAATGCTCGTGTCGCCAATCGAGAGCACTCCTGCAAGTGTGAAGATGATCGTACGGTCGGTTCAGATTTCTCGATGAACTTACATGCAGCTACAAAGGGACTTGGTCGCTGAGCGGAAATTCGGATGATGACAATTTGTGTCTAACTCCGCTTCCAGCCGTACGAAGTTTATGAAACTTGTAGAGAATGCTCGTGTCGCCAATCGAGAGCACCCCTGCAAGTTTGAAGAAGATCGTACGGTCGGTTCGCATTTCTCGATGAACTTACATGCAGCTACGAAGTGACTTGGTCGCTGAGCGGTAACTGCGTTGTAGATGACAATTTGTGTCTAACTCCCCTTCCAGCCGTACGAAGT
The DNA here is from genome assembly GCA_963942575.1 of Priocnemis perturbator. Classification (NCBI taxonomy): domain Eukaryota; kingdom Metazoa; phylum Arthropoda; class Insecta; order Hymenoptera; family Pompilidae; genus Priocnemis; species Priocnemis perturbator. Next base: position 926,525 of record CAWWDK010000169.1, read on the forward strand.
TTATGAAACTTGTACAGAATGCTCGTGTCGCCAATCGAGAACACTCCTGCAAGTTTGAAGAAGATCGTACGGTCGGTTCGCATTTCTCGATGAACTTACATAGAGCTACGACCAGTGGTCTCAGACTTGGCACCCGAGCACCACAGGTGCCCGCCGGAGTGGGGATACGGAAAAGTATGCGTGCCCTGTCTGTGATCTGAGAGACCAATGCGTGGAGTCCACAGCTCTCACAGACGGGCACGCACACTTGCGCGTATCCCCACTTCCGCGGGCACCTGTGGTGCTCGGGTGCCAAGTCTGAGACCACTGGCTACGACGGGACTTGGTCGCTGAGCGGAAACTGCGTTGTAGATGACAATTTTTGTCTAACTCCCCTTCCAGCCGTACGAAGTTTATGAAACTTGTACAGAATGCTCGTGTCAGCAATCGGGAGCACTCCTGCAAGTTTGAATATGATCGTATGGTCGGTTCAGATTTCTCGATGAACTTACATACAGCTACGACGGGACTTGGTCGCTGTCGGAAACTGCGTTGTAGATGACAATTTGTGTCTAACTCCCCTTCCAGCCATGCGAAGTTTATGAAACTTATAGAGAATGCTCGTGTCGCCAATCGAGAGCACTCCTGCAAGTTTGAAGATGATCGTACTGTTGGTTCAGATTTCTCGGTGAACTTACATGCAGCTACGACGGGACTTGGTCGCTGAGCGGAAACTGGGTTGTAGATGACAATTTTTGTCTAACTCCCCTTCCAGCCATACGAAGTTTATGAAACTTGTACAGAATGCTCGTGTCAGCATTCGAGAGCACTCCTGCAAGTTTGAAGATGATCGTACGGTCGGTTCAGATTTCTCGATGAACTTACATGCAGCTACGAAGGGAGTTGGTCGCTGAGCGGTAACTGCGTTGTAGATGACAATTTGTGTCTAAGTCCCCTTCCAGCCGTACGAAGTTTATGAAACTTGTAGAGAATGCTCGTGTCGCCAATCGAGAGCACTCCTGCAAGTTTGAAGAAGATCGTACGGTCGGTTCGCATTTCTCGATGAACTTACATACACCTACGACGGACTTAGTCGCTGAACGGGAACTATCCAGTACTGCGTTGTAGATGACAATTTGTGTCTAACTCCCCTTCCAGCCGTACGAAGTTTATGAAACTTGTACAGAATGCTCGTGTCGCCAATCGAGAACACTCCTGCAAGTTTGAAGAAGATCGTACGGTCGGTTCGCATTTCTCGATGAACTTACATAGAGCTACGACGGGATTTGGTCGCTGAGCGGAAACTGCGTTGTAGATGACAATTTTTGTCTAACTCCCCTTCCAGCCGTACGAAGTTTATGAAACTTGTACAGAATGCTCGTGTCAGCAATCGAGAGCACTCCTGCAAGTTTGAATATGATCGTATGGTCGGTTCAGATTTCTCGATGAACTTACATACAGCTACGACGGGACTTGGTCGCTGTCGGAAACTGCGTTGTAGATGACAATTTGTGTCTAACTCCCCTTCCAGCCATGCGAAGTTTATGAAACTTATAGAGAATGCTCGTGTCGCCTATCGAGAGCACTCCTGCAAGTTTGAAGATGATCGTACTGTTGGTTCAGATTTCTCGGTGAACTTACATGCAGCTACGACGGGACTTGGTCGCTGAGCGGAAACTGGGTTGTAGATGACAATTTTTGTCTAACTCCCCTTCCAGCCATACGAAGTTTATGAAACTTGTACAGAATGCTCGTGTCAGCATTCGAGAGCACTCCTGCAAGTTTGAAGATGATCGTACGGTCGGTTCAGATTTCTCGATGAACTTACATGCAGCTACGAAGGGAGTTGGTCGCTTAGCGGAAACTGCGTAATAGATGACAATTTGTGTCTAACTCCCCTTCCAGCCGTGCGAAGTTTATGAAACTTATAGAGAATGCTCGTGTCGCCAATCGAGAGCACTCCTGCAAGTTTGAAGAAGATCGTACGGTCGGTTCACATGTCTCGATGAACTTACATACACCTACGACGGGACTTATTCGCTGAACGGGAACTATCCAGTACTGCGTTGTAGATGGCAATTTGGGTCTAACTCCCCTTCCAGCCGTACGAAGTTTATGAAACTTGTAGAGAATGCTCGTGTCTCCAATCGAGAGCACTCCTGCAAGTGTGAAGATGATCGTACGGTCGGTTCAGATTTCTCGATGAACTTACATGCAGCTACAAAGGGACTTGGTCGCTGAGCGGAAATTCGGATGATGACAATTTGTATCTAACTCCGCTTCCAGCCGTACGAAGTTTATGAAACTTGTAGAGAATGCTCGTGTCGCCAATCGAGAGCACTCCTGCAAGTTTGAAGAAGATCGTACGGTCGGTTCGCATTTCTCGATGAACTTACATACAGCTACGACGGGACTTGGTCGCTGTCGGAAACTGCGTTGTAGATGACAATTTGTGTCTAACTCCCCTTCCAGCCGTGCGAAGTTTATGAAACTTATAGAGAATGCTCGTGTCGCCAATCGAGAGCACTCCTGCAAGTTTGAAGATGATCGTACGGTCGGTTCAGATTTCTCGATGAACTTACATGCAGCTACGAAGTGACTTGGTCGCTGAGCGGAAACTGCGTTGTAGATGACAATTTGTGTCTAACTCCCCTTCCAGCCGTACGAAGTTTATGAAACTTGTAGAGAATGCTCGTGTCGCCAATCGAGAGCACTCCTGCAAGGTTGAAGATCATCGTACGGTTGGTTCAGATTTCTCGGTGAACTTACATGCAGCTACGAATTGACTTGGTCGCTGAGCGGAAATTCGGATGATGACAATTTTGTTCAAACTCCGTTTCCAGCCGTACGAAGTTTTTGAAACTTGTACAGCATGCTCGTGTCGTCAATCGAGAGCACTCCTGCAAGTTTGAAGAAGATCATACGGTCGGTTCGCATTTCTCGATAAACTTACATACAGCCACGACGGGACTTGGTCGCTGAGCGGAAACTGCGTTGTAGATGACAATTTGTGTCTAACTCCCCTTCCAGCCATACGAAGTTTATGAAACTTGTAGAGAATGCTCGTGTCGCCAATCGAAAGCACTGCTGCAAGTTTGAAGAAGATCGTACGGTCGGTTCGCATTTCTCGATGAACTTACATACACCTACGACGGGACTTATTCGCTGAGCGGAAATTCGGATGATGACAATTTGGGTCTAACTCCCCTTCCAGCCGTACGAAGTTTATGAAACTTGTAGAGAATGCTCGTGTCTCCAATCGAGAGCACTCCTGCAAGTGTGAAGATGATCGTACGGTCGGTTCAGATTTCCGGATGAACTTACATGCAGCTACGAAGGGACTTGGTCGCTGAGCGGAAACTGCGTTGTACATGACAATTTGTGTCTAACTCCCCTTCCAGGCGTACGAAGTTTATGAAACTTGTACAGAATGCTCGTGTCGCCAGTCGAGAGCACTCCTGCCAGTTTGAAGGTGATCGTACGGCCGGTTCAGATTTCTCGATGAACTTACATGCAGCTACGTAGGGATTTGGTCGCTGAGCGGAAATTCGGATGATGACAATTTGTGTCTAACTCCCCTTCCAGCCGTACGAAGTTTATGAAACTTGTACAGAATGCTCGTGTCGCCTATCGAGAGCACTCCTACAAGTTTGAAGATGTTCGTACGGTCGGTTAACATTTCTCGATGAACTTACATACAGCTACGACGGGACTTGGTCGCTGAGCGGAAACTGCGTTGTAGATGACAATTTGTGTCTAACTCCCCTTCCAGCCGTACGAAGTTTATGAAACTTGTAGAGAATGCTCGTGTCGCCAATCGAGAGCACTCCTGCAAGTTTGAAGAAGATCGTACGGTCGGTTCGCATTTCTCGATGAACTTACATACAGCTACGACGGGACTTGGTCGCTGTCGGAAACTGCGTTGTAGATGACAATTTGTGTCTAACTCCCCTTCCAGCCGTGCGAAGTTTATGAAACTTATAGAGAATGCTCGTGTCGCCAATCGAGAGCACTCCTGCAAGTTTGAAGATGATCGTACGGTCGGTTCAGATTTCTCGATGAACTTACATGCAGCTACGAAGTGACTTGGTCTCTGAGCGGAAACTGCGTTGTAGATGACAATTAGTGTCTAACTCCCCTTCCAGCCGTACGAAGTTTATGAAACTTGTAGAGAATGCTCGTGTCGCCAATCGAGAGCACTCCTGCAAGTTTGAAGAAGATCGTACGGTCGGTTCGCATTTCTCGATGAAGTTACATACACCTACGACGGGACTTATTCGCTGAACGGGAACTATCCAGTACTGCGTTGTAGATGGCAATTTGTGTCTAACTCCCCTTCCAACCGTATGATGTTTATGAAACTTGTAGAGAATGCTCGTGTCGCCAATCAAGAGCACTCCTGCAAGTTTGAAGATGATCGTACGGTCGGTTCGCATTTCTCGATGAACTTACATACAGCTGCGACGGGACTTGGTCGCTGTCGGAAACTGCGTTGTAGATGACAATTTGTGTCTAACTCCCCTTCCAGCCGTACGAAGTTTATGAAACTTATACAGAATGCTCGCTTCGCCAATCGAGAGCACTGCTGCAAGTTTGAAGATGATCGTTCGGTCGGTTCAGATTTCTCGATGAACTTACATGCAGCTACGAAGGGACTTGGTCGCTGAGCGGAAATTCGGATGATGACAATTTGTGTCTAACTCCCCTTCCAGCCGTACGAAGTTTATGAAACTTGTAGAGAATGCTCGTGTCGCCAATCGAGAGCACTCCTGCAAGTTTGAAGAAGATCGTTCGGTCGGTTCACATTTCTCGATGAACTTACATACAGCTACGACGGGACTTGGTCGCTGAGCGGAAATGCGTTGTAGATGACAATTTGTGTCTAACTCCCCTTCCAGCCGTACGAAGTTTATGAAACTTGTACAGAGTGCTCGTGTCGCCAATCGCAAGCACTCCTGCAAGTTTGAAGAAGATCGTAAGGTCGGTTCACATTTCTCGATGAACGTACATACACCTACGACGGACTTAGTCGCTGAACGGGAACTATCCAGTACTGCGTTGTAGATGACAATTTGTGTCTAACTCCCCTTCCAGCCGTACGAAGTTTATGAAACTTGTACAGAATGCTCGTGTCAGCATTCGAGAGCACTCCTGCAAGTTTGAAGATGATCGTACGGTCGGTTCAGATTTCTCGATGAACTTACATGCAGCTACGAAGGGACTTGGTCGCTGAGCGGAAATTCGGATGATGACAATTTGTGTCTAACTCCCCTTCCAGCCGTAAGAAGTATATGAAACTTGTAGAGAATGCTCGTGTCGCCAATCGAGAGCACTCCTGTAAGTTTGAAGATGATCGTACGGTCGGTTCAGATTTCTCGATGAACTTACATGCAGCTACAAAGGAACTTGGTCGCTGAGCCGAAATTCGGATGATGACAATTTTTTTAAACTCCGCTTCCAGCCGTTCGAAGTTTATGAAACTTGTACAGAATGCTCGTGTCGCCTATCGAGAGCACTCATACAAGTTTGAGGATGTTCGTACGGTCGGTTAACATTTCTCGATGAACTTACATGCAGCTACGACTGGACTTAGTCGCTGAACGGGAACTATCCAGTACTGCGTCGTAGATGACAATTTGTGTCTAACTCCCCTTCCAGCCGTACGAAGTTTATGAAACTTGTAGATAATGCTCGTGTCGCCAATCGAGAGCACTCCTGCAAGTTTGAAGATGATCGTACGGTCGGTTCAGATTTCTCGATGAACTTACATGCAGCTACAAAGGGACTTGGTCGCTGAGCGGAAATTCGGATGATGACAATTTTTTTAAACTCCGCTTCCAGCCGTACGAAGTTTATGAAACTTGTACAGAATGCTCGTGTCGCCTATCGAGAGCACTCCTACAAGTTTGAAGATGTTCGTACGGTCGGTTAACATTTCTCGATGAACTTACATACAGCTACGACGGGACTTGGTCGCTGAGCGGAAACTGCGTTGTAGATGACAATTTGTGTCTAACTCCCCTTCCAGCCGTACGAAGTTTATGAAACTTGTAGAGAATGCTCGTGTCGCCAATCGAGAGCACTCCTGCAAGTTTGAAGAAGATCGTACGGTCGGTTCGCATTTCTCGATGAACTTACATACAGCTACGACGGGACTTGGTCGCTGTCGGAAACTGCGTTGTAGATGACAATTTGTGTCTAACTCCCCTTCCAGCCGTGCGAAGTTTATGAAACTTATAGAGAATGCTCGTGTCGCCAATCGAGAGCACTCCTGCAAGTTTGAAGATGATCATACGGTCGGTTCAGATTTCTCGATGAACTTACATGCAGCTACGAAGTGACTTGGTCGCTGAGCGGAAACTGCGTTGTAGATGACAATTTGTGCCTAACTCCCCTTCCAGCCATACGAAGTTTATGAAACTTGTAGAGAATGCTCGTGTCGCCAATCGAGAGCACTCCTGCATGTTTGAAGAAGATCGTACGGTCGGTTCGCATTTCTCGATGAACTTACATACACCTACGACGGGTCTTATTCGCTGAACGGGAACTATCCAGTACTGCGTTGTAGATGGCAATTTGTGTCTAACTCCCCTTCCAACCGTACGATGATATGAAACTTGTAGAGAATGCTCGTGTCGCCAATCGAGAGCACTCCTGCAAGTTTGAAGATGATCGTACGGTCGGTTCGCATTTCTCGATGAACTTACATACAGCTGCGACGGGACTTGGTCGCTGTCGGAAACTGCGTTGTAGATGACAATTTGTGTCTAACTCCCCTTCCAGCCGTACGAAGTTTATGAAACTTATACAGAATGCTCGTTTCGCCAATCGAGAGCACTCCTGCAAGTTTTAAGATGATCGTTCGGTCGGTTCAGATTTCTCGATGAACTTACATGCAGCTACGAAGTGACTTGGTCGCTGAGCGGAAAATGCGTTGTAGATGACAATTTTTGTCTAACTCCCCTTCCAGCCATACGAAGTTTATGAAACTTGTACAGAATGCTCGTGTCGCCTATCGAGAGCACTCATACAAGTTTGAGGATGTTCGTACGGTCGGTTAACATTTCTCGATGAACTTACATGCAGCTACGACGGGACTTAGTCGCTGAACGGGAACTATCCAGTACTGCGTTGTAGATGACAATTTGTGTCTAACTCCCCTTCCAGCCGTACGAAGTTTATGAAACTTGTAGATAATGCTCGTGTCGCCAATCGAGAGCACTCCTGCAAGTTTGAAGATGATCGTACGGTCGGTTCAGATTTCTCGATGAACTTACATGCAGCTACAAAGGGACTTGGTCGCTGAGCGGAAATTCGGATGATGACAATTTTTTTAAACTCCGCTTCCAGCCGTACGAAGTTTATGAAACTTGTACAGAATGCTCGTGTCGCCTATCGAGAGCACTCCTACAAGTTTGAAGATGTTCGTACGGTCGGTTAACATTTCTCGATGAACTTACATACAGCTACGACGGGACTTGGTCGCTGAGCGGAAACTGCGTTGTAGATGACAATTTGTGTCTAACTCCCCTTCCAGCCGTACGAAGTTTATGAAACTTGTAGAGAATGCTCGTGTCGCCAATCGAGAGCACTCCTGCAAGTTTGAAGAAGATCGTACGGTCGGTTCGCATTTCTCGATGAACTTACATACAGCTACGACGGGACTTGGTCGCTGTCGGAAACTGCGTTGTAGATGACAATTTGTGTCTAACTCCCCTTCCAGCCGTGCGAAGTTTATGAAACTTATAGAGAATGCTCGTGTCGCCAATCGAGAGCACTCCTGCAAGTTTGAAGATGATCGTACGGTCGGTTCAGATTTCTCGATGAACTTACATGCAGCTACGAAGTGACTTGGTCGCTGAGCGGAAACTGCGTTGTAGATGACAATTTGTGCCTAACTCCCCTTCCAGCCATACGAAGTTTATGAAACTTGTAGAGAATGCTCGTGTCGCCAATCGAGAGCACTCCTGCATGTTTTAAGAAGATCGTACGGTCGGTTCGCATTTCTCGATGAACTTACATACACCTACGACGGGTCTTATTCGCTGAACGGGAACTATCCAGTACTGCGTTGTAGATGGCAATTTGTGTCTAACTCCCCTTCCAACCGTACGATGTTTATGAAACTTGTAGAGAATGCTCGTGTCGCCAATCGAGAGCACTCCTGCAAGTTTGAAGATGATCGTACGGTCGGTTCGCATTTCTCGATGAACTTACATACAGCTGCGACGGGACTTGGTCGCTGTCGGAAACTGCGTTGTAGATGACAATTTGTGTCTAACTCCCCTTCCAGCCGTACGAAGTTTATGAAACTTATACAGAATGCTCGTTTCGCCAATCGAGAGCACTCCTGCAAGTTTGAAGATGATCGTTCGGTCGGTTCAGATTTCTCGATGAACTTACATGCAGCTACGAAGAGACTTGGTCGGTAAGCGGTAACTGCGTTGTAGATGACAATTTGTGTCTAAGTCCCCTTCCAGCCATACGAAGTTTATGAAACTTGTAGAGAATGCTCGTGTCGCCAATCGAGAGCACTCCTGCAAGTTTGAAGAAGATCGTACGGTCGGTTCGCATTTCTCGATGAACTTACATACACCTACGACGGACTTAGTCGCTGAACGGGAACTATCCAGTACTGCGTTGTAGATGACAATTTGTGTCTAACTCCCCTTCCAGCCGTACGAAGTTTATGAAACTTGTACAGAATGCTCGTGTCGCCAATCGAGAACACTCCTGCAAGTTTGAAGAAGATCGTACGGTCGGTTCGCATTTCTCGATGAACTTACATAGAGCTACGACGGGATTTGGTCGCTGAGCGGAAACTGCGTTGTAGATGACAATTTTTGTCTAACTCCCCTTCCAGCCGTACGAAGTTTATGAAACTTGTACAGAATGCTCGTGTCAGCAATCGAGAGCACTCCTGCAAGTTTGAATATGATCGTATGGTCGGTTCAGATTTCTCGATGAACTTACATACAGCTACGACGGGACTTGGTCGCTGTCGGAAACTGCGTTGTAGATGACAATTTGTGTCTAACTCCCCTTCCAGCCATGCGAAGTTTATGAAACTTATAGAGAATGCTCGTGTCGCCTATCGAGAGCACTCCTGCAAGTTTGAAGATGATCGTACTGTTGGTTCAGATTTCTCGGTGAACTTACATGCAGCTACGACGGGACTTGGTCGCTGAGCGGAAACTGGGTTGTAGATGACAATTTTTGTCTAACTCCCCTTCCAGCCATACGAAGTTTATGAAACTTGTACAGAATGCTCGTGTCAGCATTCGAGAGCACTCCTGCAAGTTTGAAGATGATCGTACGGTCGGTTCAGATTTCTCGATGAACTTACATGCAGCTACGAAGGGAGTTGGTCGCTTAGCGGAAACTGCGTAATAGATGACAATTTGTGTCTAACTCCCCTTCCAGCCGTGCGAAGTTTATGAAACTTATAGAGAATGCTCGTGTCGCCAATCGAGAGCACTCCTGCAAGTTTGAAGAAGATCGTACGGTCGGTTCACATTTCTCGATGAACTTACATACACCTACGACGGGACTTATTCGCTGAACGGGAACTATCCAGTACTGCGTTGTAGATGGCAATTTGGGTCTAACTCCCCTTCCAGCCGTACGAAGTTTATGAAACTTGTAGAGAATGCTCGTGTCTCCAATCGAGAGCACTCCTGCAAGTGTGAAGATGATCGTACGGTCGGTTCAGATTTCTCGATGAACTTACATGCAGCTACAAAGGGACTTGGTCGCTGAGCGGAAATTCGGATGATGACAATTTGTATCTAACTCCGCTTCCAGCCGTACGAAGTTTATGAAACTTGTAGAGAATGCTCGTGTCGCCAATCGAGAGCACTCCTGCAAGTTTGAAGAAGATCGTACGGTCGGTTCGCATTTCTCGATGAACTTACATACAGCTACGACGGGACTTGGTCGCTGTCGGAAACTGCGTTGTAGATGACAATTTGTGTCTAACTCCCCTTCCAGCCGTGCGAAGTTTATGAAACTTATAGAGAATGCTCGTGTCGCCAATCGAGAGCACTCCTGCAAGTTTGAAGATGATCGTACGGTCGGTTCAGATTTCTCGATGAACTTACATGCAGCTACGAAGTGACTTGGTCGCTGAGCGGAAACTGCGTTGTAGATGACAATTTGTGTCTAACTCCCCTTCCAGCCGTACGAAGTTTATGAAACTTGTAGAGAATGCTCGTGTCGCCAATCGAGAGCACTCCTGCAAGGTTGAAGATCATCGTACGGTTGGTTCAGATTTCTCGGTGAACTTACATGCAGCTACGAATTGACTTGGTCGCTGAGCGGAAATTCGGATGATGACAATTTTGTTCAAACTCCGTTTCCAGCCGTACGAAGTTTTTGAAACTTGTACAGCATGCTCGTGTCGTCAATCGAGAGCACTCCTGCAAGTTTGAAGAAGATCATACGGTCGGTTCGCATTTCTCGATAAACTTACATACAGCCACGACGGGACTTGGTCGCTGAGCGGAAACTGCGTTGTAGATGACAATTTGTGTCTAACTCCCCTTCCAGCCATACGAAGTTTATGAAACTTGTAGAGAATGCTCGTGTCGCCAATCGAAAGCACTGCTGCAAGTTTGAAGAAGATCGTACGGTCGGTTCGCATTTCTCGATGAACTTACATACACCTACGACGGGACTTATTCGCTGAGCGGAAATTCGGATGATGACAATTTGGGTCTAACTCCCCTTCCAGCCGTACGAAGTTTATGAAACTTGTAGAGAATGCTCGTGTCTCCAATCGAGAGCACTCCTGCAAGTGTGAAGATGATCGTACGGTCGGTTCAGATTTCCGGATGAACTTACATGCAGCTACGAAGGGACTTGGTCGCTGAGCGGAAACTGCGTTGTACATGACAATTTGTGTCTAACTCCCCTTCCAGGCGTACGAAGTTTATGAAACTTGTACAGAATGCTCGTGTCGCCAGTCGAGAGCACTCCTGCCAGTTTGAAGGTGATCGTACGGCCGGTTCAGATTTCTCGATGAACTTACATGCAGCTACGTAGGGATTTGGTCGCTGAGCGGAAATTCGGATGATGACAATTTGTGTCTAACTCCCCTTCCAGCCGTACGAAGTTTATGAAACTTGTACAGAATGCTCGTGTCGCCTATCGAGAGCACTCCTACAAGTTTGAAGATGTTCGTACGGTCGGTTAACATTTCTCGATGAATTTACATACAGCTACGACGGGACTTGGTCGCTGAGCGGAAACTGCGTTGTAGATGACAATTTGTGTCTAACTCCCCTTCCAGCCGTACGAAGTTTATGAAACTTGTAGAGAATGCTCGTGTCGCAAATCGAGAGCACTCCTGCAAGTTTGAAGAAGATCGTACGGTCGGTTCGCATTTCTCGATGAACTTACATACAGCTACGACGGGACTTGGTCGCTGTCGGAAACTGCGTTGTAGATGACAATTTGTGTCTAACTCCCCTTCCAGCCGTGCGAAGTTTATGAAACTTATAGAGAATGCTCGTGTCGCCAATCGAGAGCACTCCTGCAAGTTTGAAGATGATCGTACGGTCGGTTCAGATTTCTCGATGAACTTACATGCAGCTACGAAGTGACTTGGTCTCTGAGCGGAAACTGCGTTGTAGATGACAATTAGTGTCTAACTCCCCTTCCAGCCGTACGAAGTTTATGAAACTTGTAGAGAATGCTCGTGTCGCCAATCGAGAGCACTCCTGCAAGTTTGAAGAAGATCGTACGGTCGGTTCGCATTTCTCGATGAAGTTACATACACCTACGACGGGACTTATTCGCTGAACGGGAACTATCCAGTACTGCGTTGTAGATGGCAATTTGTGTCTAACTCCCCTTCCAACCGTATGATGTTTATGAAACTTGTAGAGAATGCTCGTGTCGCCAATCAAGAGCACTCCTGCAAGTTTGAAGATGATCGTACGGTCGGTTCGCATTTCTCGATGAACTTACATACAGCTGCGACGGGACTTGGTCGCTGTCGGAAACTGCGTTGTAGATGACAATTTGTGTCTAACTCCCCTTCCAGCCGTACGAAGTTTATGAAACTTATACAGAATGCTCGCTTCGCCAATCGAGAGCACTGCTGCAAGTTTGAAGATGATCGTTCGGTCGGTTCAGATTTCTCGATGAACTTACATGCAGCTACGAAGGGACTTGGTCGCTGAGCGGAAATTCGGATGATGACAATTTGTGTCTAACTCCCCTTCCAGCCGTACGAAGTTTATGAAACTTGTAGAGAATGCTCGTGTCGCCAATCGAGAGCACTCCTGCAAGTTTGAAGAAGATCGTTCGGTCGGTTCACATTTCTCGATGAACTTACATACAGCTACGACGGGACTTGGTCGCTGAGCGGAAATGCGTTGTAGATGACAATTTGTGTCTAACTCCCCTTCCAGCCGTACGAAGTTTATGAAACTTGTACAGAGTGCTCGTGTCGCCAATCGCAAGCACTCCTGCAAGTTTGAAGAAGATCGTAAGGTCGGTTCACATTTCTCGATGAACGTACATACACCTACGACGGACTTAGTCGCTGAACGGGAACTATCCAGTACTGCGTTGTAGATGACAATTTGTGTCTAACTCCCCTTCCAGCCGTACGAAGTTTATGAAACTTGTACAGAATGCTCGTGTCAGCATTCGAGAGCACTCCTGCAAGTTTGAAGATGATCGTACGGTCGGTTCAGATTTCTCGATGAACTTACATGCAGCTACGAAGGGACTTGGTCGCTGAGCGGAAATTCGGATGATGACAATTTGTGTCTAACTCCCCTTCCAGCCGTAAGAAGTATATGAAACTTGTAGAGAATGCTCGTGTCGCCAATCGAGAGCACTCCTGTAAGTTTGAAGATGATCGTACGGTCGGTTCAGATTTCTCGATGAACTTACATGCAGCTACAAAGGAACTTGGTCGCTGAGCCGAAATTCGGATGATGACAATTTTTTTAAACTCCGCTTCCAGCCGTTCGAAGTTTATGAAACTTGTACAGAATGCTCGTGTCGCCTATCGAGAGCACTCATACAAGTTTGAGGATGTTCGTACGGTCGGTTAACATTTCTCGATGAACTTACATGCAGCTACGACTGGACTTAGTCGCTGAACGGGAACTATCCAGTACTGCGTTGTAGATGACAATTTGTGTCTAACTCCCCTTCCAGCCGTACGAAGTTTATGAAACTTGTAGATAATGCTCGTGTCGCCAATCGAGAGCACTCCTGCAAGTTTGAAGATGATCGTACGGTCGGTTCAGATTTCTCGATGAACTTACATGCAGCTACAAAGGGACTTGGTCGCTGAGCGGAAATTCGGATGATGACAATTTTTTTAAACTCCGCTTCCAGCCGTACGAAGTTTATGAAACTTGTACAGAATGCTCGTGTCGCCTATCGAGAGCACTCCTACAAGTTTGAAGATGTTCGTACGGTCGGTTAACATTTCTCGATGAACTTACATACAGCTACGACGGGACTTGGTCGCTGAGCGGAAACTGCGTTGTAGATGACAATTTGTGTCTACCTCCCCTTCCAGCCGTACGAAGTTTATGAAACTTGTAGAGAATGCTCGTGTCGCCAATCGAGAGCACTCCTGCAAGTTTGAAGAAGATCGTACGGTCGGTTCGCATTTCTCGATGAACTTACATACAGCTACGACGGGACTTGGTCGCTGTCGGAAACTGCGTTGTAGATGACAATTTGTGTCTAACTCCCCTTCCAGCCGTGCGAAGTTTATGAAACTTATAGAGAATGCTCGTGTCGCCAATCGAGAGCACTCCTGCAAGTTTGAAGATGATCATACGGTCGGTTCAGATTTCTCGATGAACTTACATGCAGCTACGAAGTGACTTGGTCGCTGAGCGGAAACTGCGTTGTAGATGACAATTTGTGCCTAACTCCCCTTCCAGCCATACGAAGTTTATGAAACTTGTAGAGAATGCTCGTGTCGCCAATCGAGAGCACTCCTGCATGTTTGAAGAAGATCGTACGGTCGGTTCGCATTTCTCGATGAACTTACATACACCTACGACGGGTCTTATTCGCTGAACGGGAACTATCCAGTACTGCGTTGTAGATGGCAATTTGTGTCTAACTCCCCTTCCAACCGTACGATGATATGAAACTTGTAGAGAATGCTCGTGTCGCCAATCGAGAGCACTCCTGCAAGTTTGAAGATGATCGTACGGTCGGTTCGCATTTCTCGATGAACTTACATACAGCTGCGACGGGACTTGGTCGCTGTCGGAAACTGCGTTGTAGATGACAATTTGTGTCTAACTCCCCTTCCAGCCGTACGAAGTTTATGAAACTTATACAGAATGCTCGTTTCGCCAATCGAGAGCACTCCTGCAAGTTTTAAGATGATCGTTCGGTCGGTTCAGATTTCTCGATGAACTTACATGCAGCTACGAAGTGACTTGGTCGCTGAGCGGAAAATGCGTTGTAGATGACAATTTTTGTCTAACTCCCCTTCCAGCCATACGAAGTTTATGAAACTTGTACAGAATGCTCGTGTCGCCTATCGAGAGCACTCATACAAGTTTGAGGATGTTCGTACGGTCGGTTAACATTTCTCGATGAACTTACATGCAGCTACGACGGGACTTAGTCGCTGAACGGGAACTATCCAGTACTGCGTTGTAGATGACAATTTGTGTCTAACTCCCCTTCCAGCCGTACGAAGTTTATGAAACTTGTAGATAATGCTCGTGTCGCCAATCGAGAGCACTCCTGCAAGTTTGAAGATGATCGTACGGTCGGTTCAGATTTCTCGATGAACTTACATGCAGCTACAAAGGGACTTGGTCGCTGAGCGGAAATTCGGATGATGACAATTTTTTTAAACTCCGCTTCCAGCCGTACGAAGTTTATGAAACTTGTACAGAATGCTCGTGTCGCCTATCGAGAGCACTCCTACAAGTTTGAAGATGTTCGTACGGTCGGTTAACATTTCTCGATGAACTTACATACAGCTACGACGGGACTTGGTCGCTGAGCGGAAACTGCGTTGTAGATGACAATTTGTGTCTAACTCCCCTTCCAGCCGTGCGAAGTTTATGAAACTTATAGAGAATGCTCGTGTCGCCAATCGAGAGCACTCCTGCAAGTTTAAAGATGATCGTACGGTCGGTTCAGATTTCTCGATGAACTTACATGCAGCTACGAAGTGACTTGGTCGCTGAGCGGAAACTGCGTTGTAGATGACAATTTGTGCCTAACTCCCCTTCCAGCCATACGAAGTTTATGAAACTTGTAGAGAATGCTCGTGTCGCCAATCGAGAGCACTCCTGCATGTTTTAAGAAGATCGTACGGTCGGTTCGCATTTCTCGATGAACTTACATACACCTACGACGGGTCTTATTCGCTGAACGGGAACTATCCAGTACTGCGTTGTAGATGGCAATTTGTGTCTAACTCCCCTTCCAACCGTACGATGTTTATGAAACTTGTAGAGAATGCTCGTGTCGCCAATCGAGAGCACTCCTGCAAGTTTGAAGATGATCGTACGGTCGGTTCGCATTTCTCGATGAACTTACATACAGCTGCGACGGGACTTGGTCGCTGTCGGAAACTGCGTTGTAGATGACAATTTGTGTCTAACTCCCCTTCCAGCCGTACGAAGTTTATGAAACTTATACAGAATGCTCGTTTCGCCAATCGAGAGCACTCCTGCAAGTTTGAAGATGATCGTTCGGTCGGTTCAGATTTCTCGATGAACTTACATGCAGCTACGAAGAGACTTGGTCGGTAAGCGGAAATTCGGATGATGACAATTTTTTTCAAACTCCGCTTCCAGCCGTACGAAGTTTATGAAACTTGTAGAGAATGCTCGTGACGCCAATCGAGAGCACTCCTGCAAGTTTGAAGAAGATCGTACGGTCGGTTCGCATTTCTCGATGAACTTACATACAGCTACGAAGTGACTTGGTCGCTGAGCGGAAAATGCGTTAAGAATGACAATTTTTGTCTAACTCCCCTTCCAGCCATACGAAGTTTATGAAACTTGTACAGAATGCTCGTGTCGCCTATCGAGAGCACTCATACAAGTTTGAGGATGTTCGTACGGTCGGTTAACATGTCTCGATGAACTTACATGCAGCTACGACGGGACTTAGTCGCTGAACGGGAACTATCCAGTACTGCGTTGTAGATGACAATTTGTGTCTAACTCCCCTTCCAGCCGTACGAAGTTTATGAAACTTGTAGATAATGCTCGTGCCGCCAATCGAGAGCACTCCTGCAAGTTTGAAGATGATCGTACGGTCGGTTCAGATTTCTCGATGAACTTACATGCAGCTACAAAGGGACTTGGTCGCTGAGCGGAAATTCGGATGATGACAATTTTTTTAAACTCCGCTTCCAGCCGTACGAAGTTTATGAAACTTGTACAGAATGCTCGTGTCGCCTATCGAGAGCACTCCTACAAGTTTGAAGATGTTCGTACGGTCGGTTAACATTTCTCGATGAACTTACATACAGCTACGACGGGACTTGGTCGCTGAGCGGAAACTGCGTTGTAGATGACAATTTGTGTCTAACTCCCCTTCCAGCCGTACGAAGTTTATGAAACTTGTAGAGAATGCTCGTGTCGCCAATCGAGAGCACTCCTGCAAGTTTGAAGAAGATCGTACGGTCGGTTCGCATTTCTCGATGAACTTACATACAGCTACGACGGGACTTGGTCGCTGTCGGAAACTGCGTTGTAGATGACAATTTGTGTCTAACTCCCCTTCCAGCCGTGCGAAGTTTATGAAACTTATAGAGAATGCTCGTGTCGCCAATCGAGAGCACTCCTGCAAGTTTGAAGATGATCGTACGGTCGGTTCAGATTTCTCGATGAACTTACATGCAGCTACGAAGTGACTTGGTCGCTGAGCGGAAACTGCGTTGTAGATGACAATTTGTGCCTAACTCCCCTTCCAGCCATACGAAGTTTATGAAACTTGTAGAGAATGCTCGTGTCGCCAATCGAGAGCACTCCTGCATGTTTTAAGAAGATCGTACGGTCGGTTCGCATTTCTCGATGAACTTACATACACCTACGACGGGTCTTATTCGCTGAACGGGAACTATCCAGTACTGCGTTGTAGATGGCAATTTGTGTCTAACTCCCCTTCCAACCGTACGATGTTTATGAAACTTGTAGAGAATGCTCGTGTCGCCAATCGAGAGCACTCCTGCAAGTTTGAAGATGATCGTACGGTCGGTTCGCATTTCTCGATGAACTTACATACAGCTGCGACGGGACTTGGTCGCTGTCGGAAACTGCGTTGTAGATGACAATTTGTGTCTAACTCCCCTTCCAGCCGTACGAAGTTTATGAAACTTATACAGAATGCTCGTTTCGCCAATCGAGAGCACTCCTGCAAGTTTGAAGATGATCGTTCGGTCGGTTCAGATTTCTCGATGAACTTACATGCAGCTACGAAGAGACTTGGTCGGTAAGCGGAAATTCGGATGATGACAATTTTTTTCAAACTCCGCTTCCAGCCGTACGAAGTTTATGAAACTTGTAGAGAATGCTCGTGACGCCAATCGAGAGCACTCCTGCAAGTTTGAAGAAGATCGTACGGTCGGTTCGCATTTCTCGATGAACTTACATACAGCTACGACGGGACTTGGTCGCTGAGCGGAAACTGCGTTGTAGATGACAATTTGTGTCTAACTCCCCTTCCAGCCATACGACGTTTATGAAACTTGTAGAGAATGCTCGTGTCGCCAATCGAGAGCAATCCTGCAAGTTTGAAGAAGATCGTACGGTCGGTTCGCATTTCTCGATGAACTTACATACACCTACGACGGGACTTATTCGCTGAACGGGAACTATCCAGTACTGCGTTGTAGATGGCAATTTGTGTCTAACTCCGCTTCCAGCCGTACGAAGTTTATGAAACTTGTACAGAATGCTCGTGTCGCCTATCGAGAGCACTCCTACAAGTTTGAAGATGTTCGTACGGTCGGTTAACATTTCTCGATGAACTTACATACAGCTACGACGGGACTTGGTCGCTGAGCGGAAACTGCGTTGTAGATGACAATTTGTGTCTAACTCCCCTTCCAGCCGTACGAAGTTTATGAAACTTGTAGAGAATGCTCGTGTCGCCAATCGAGAGCACTCCTGCAAGTTTGAAGAAGATCGTACGGTCGGTTCGCATTTCTCGATGAACTTACATACAGCTACGACGGGTCTTGGTCGCTGTCGGAAACTGCGTTGTAGATGACAATTTGTGTCTAACTCCCCTTCCAGCCGTGCGAAGTTTATGAAACTTATAGAGAATGCTCGTGTCGCCAATCGAGAGCACTCCTGCAAGTTTGAAGATGATCGTACGGTCGGTTCAGATTTCTCGATGAACTTACATGCAGCTACGAAGTGACTTGGTCGCTGAGCGGAAACTGCGTTGTAGATGACAATTTGTGCCTAACTCCCCTTCCAGCCATACGAAGTTTATGAAACTTGTAGAGAATGCTCGTGTCAGCAATCGAGAGCACTCCTGCAAGTTTGAAGATGATCGTACGGTCGGTTCAGATTTCTCGATGAACTTACATGCAGCTACGAAGTGACTTGGTCGCTGAGCGGAAACTGCGTTGTAGATGACAATTTGTGCCTAACTCCCCTTCCAGCCATACGAAGTTTATGAAACTTGTAGAGAATGCTCGTGTCGCCAATCGAGAGCACTCCTGCATGTTTGAAGAAGATCGTACGGTCGGTTCGCATTTCTCGATGAACTTACATACACCTACGACGGGTCTTATTCGCTGAACGGGAACTATCGAGTACTGCGTTGTAGATGGCAATTTGTGTCTAACTCCCCTTCCAACCGTACGATGATATGAAACTTGTAGAGAATGCTCGTGTCGCCAATCGAGAGCACTCCTGCAAGTTTGAAGATGATCGTACGGTCGGTTCGCATTTCTCGATGAACTTACATACAGCTGCGACGGGACTTGGTCGCTGTCGGAAACTGCGTTGTAGATGACAATTTGTGTCTAACTCCCCTTCCAGCCGTACGAAGTTTATGAAACTTATACAGAATGCTCGTTTCGCCAATCGAGAGCACTCCTGCAAGTTTGAAGATGATCGTTCGGTCGGTTCAGATTTCTCGATGAACTTACATGCAGCTACGACGGGACTTGGTCGCTGAGCGGAAAATGCGTTGTAGATGACAATTTTTGTCTAACTCCCCTTCCAGCCGTACAAAGTTTATGAAACTTGTACAGAGTGGTCGTGTCGCCAATCGAGAGCACTCCTGCAAGTTTGAAGGTGATCGTACGGTCGGTTCAGATTTCTCGATGAACTTACATGCAGCTACGTAGGGACTTGGTCGCTGAGCGGAAATTCGGATGAAGACAATTTGTGTCTAACTCCCCTTCCAGCCGTAAGAAGTTTATGAAACTTGTAGAGATTGCTCGTGACGCCAATCGAGAGCACTCCTGCAAGTTTGAAGAAGATCGTACGGTCGGTTCGCATTTCTCGATGAACTTACATACAGCTACGACGGGACTTGGTCGCTGAGCGGAAACTGGGTTGTAGATGACAATTTTTGTCTAACTCCCCTTCCAGCCATACGAAGTTTATGAAACTTGTACAGAATGCTCGTGTCAGCAATCGAGAGCACTCCTGCAAGTTTGAAGATGATCGTACGGTCGATTCAGATTTCTCGGTGAACTTACATGCAGCTACGAATTGACTTGGTCGCTGAGCGGAAACTGCGTTGTACATGACAATTTGTGTCTAACTCCCCTTCCAGCCGTACGAAGTTTATGAAACTTGTACAGAATGCTCGTGTCGCCAGTCGAGAGCACTCCTGCCAGTTTGAAGGTGATCGTAAGGCCGGTTCAGATTTCTCGATGAACTTACATGCAGCTACGTAGGGATTTGGTCGCTGAGCGGAAATTCGGATGATGACAATTTGTGTCTAACTCCCCTTCCAGCCGTACGAAGTTTATGAAACTTATAGAGAATGCTCATGTCGCCAATCGAGAGCACTCCTGCAAGTTTGAAGAAGATCGTACGGTCGGTTCGCATTTCTCGATGAACTTACATACGGCTACGACGGGACTTGGTCGCTGTCGGAAACTGCGTTATAGATGACAATTTGTGTCTAACTCCCCTTCCAGCCATGCGAAGTTTATGAAACTTATAGAGAATGCTCGTGTCGCCAATCGAGAGCACTCCTGCAAGTTTGTAGAAGATCGTACGGTCTGTTCACATTTCTCGATGAACTTACATACACCTACGACGGGACATATTCGCTGAACGGGAACTATCCAGTACTGCGTTGTAGATGGCAATTTGGGTCTAACTCCCCTCCAGCCGTACGAAGTTTATGAAACTTGTAGAGAATGCTCGTGTCGCCAATCGAGAGCACTCCTGCAAGTGTGAAGATGATCGTACGGTCGGTTCAGATTTCTCGATGAACTTACATGCAGCTACGAAGGGACTTGGTCGCTGAGCGGAAATTCGGATGATGACAATTTGTGTCTAACTCCGCTTCCAGCCATACGAAGTTTATGAAACTTGTAGAGAATGCTCGTGTCGCCAATCGAGAGCACTCCTGCAAGTTTGAAGAAGATCGTACGGTCGGTTCACATTTCTCGATGAACTTACATACACCTACGACGGGACTTATTCGCTGAACGGGAACTATCCAGTACTGCGTAGTAGATGGCAATTTGGGTCTAACTCCCCTTCCAGCCGTACGAAGTTTATGAAACTTGTAGAGAATGCTCGTGTCGCCAATCGAGAGCACTCCTGCAAGTGTGAAGATGATCGTACGGTCGGTTCAGATTTCTCGATGAACTTACATGCAGCTACAAAGGGACTTGGTCGCTGAGCGGAAATTCGGATGATGACAATTTGTGTCTAACTCCGCTTCCAGCCGTACGAAGTTTATGAAACTTGTAGAGAATGCTCGTGTCGCCAATCGAGAGCACCCCTGCAAGTTTGAAGAAGATCGTACGGTCGGTTCGCATTTCTCGATGAACTTACATGTAGCTACGAAGTGACTTGGTCGCTGAGCGGTAACTGCGTTGTAGATGACAATTTGTGTCTAAGTCCCCTTCCAGCCGTACGAAGTTTATGAAACTTGTAGAGAATGCTCGTGTCGCCAATCGAGAGCACTCCTGCAAGTTTGAAGAAGATCGTACGGTCGGTTCGCATTTCTCGATGAACTTACATACACCTACGACGGACTTAGTCGCTGAACGGGAACTATCCAGTACTGCGTTGTAGATGACAATTTGTGTCTAACTCCCCTTCCAGCCGTACGAAGTTTATGAAACTTGTACAGAATGCTCGTGTCGCCAATCGAGAACACTCCTGCAAGTTTGAAGAAGATCGTACGGTCGGTTCGCATTTCTCGATGAACTTACATAGAGCTACGACCAGTGGTCTCAGACTTGGCACCCGAGCACCACAGGTGCCCGCGGGAGTGGGGATACGGAAAAGTATGCGTGCCCTGTCTGTGAGCTGACAGACCAATGCGTGGAGTCCACAGCTCTCACAGACGGGCACGCACACTTGCGCGTATCCCCACTTCCGCGGGCACCTGTGGTGCTCGGGTGCCAAGTCTGAGACCACTGGCTACGACGGGACTTGGTCGCTGAGCGGAAACTGCGTTGTAGATGACAATTTTTGTCTAACTCCCCTTCCAGCCGTACGAAGTTTATGAAACTTGTACAGAATGCTCGTGTCAGCAATCGAGAGCACTCCTGCAAGTTTGAATATGATCGTATGGTCGGTTCAGATTTCTCGATGAACTTACATACAGCTACGACGGGACTTGGTCGCTGTCGGAAACTGCGTTGTAGATGACAATTTGTGTCTAACTCCCCTTCCAGCCATGCGAAGTTTATGAAACTTATAGAGAATGCTCGTGTCGCCAATCGAGAGCACTCCTGCAAGTTTGAAGATGATCGTACTGTTGGTTCAGATTTCTCGGTGAACTTACATGCAGCTACGACGGGACTTGGTCGCTGAGCGGAAACTGGGTTGTAGATGACAATTTTTGTCTAACTCCCCTTCCAGCCATACGAAGTTTATGAAACTTGTACAGAATGCTCGTGTCAGCATTCGAGAGCACTCCTGCAAGTTTGAAGATGATCGTACGGTCGGTTCAGATTTCTCGATGAACTTACATGCAGCTACGAAGGGAGTTGGTCGCTGAGCGGTAACTGCGTTGTAGATGACAATTTGTGTCTAAGTCCCCTTCCAGCCGTACGAAGTTTATGAAACTTGTAGAGAATGCTCGTGTCGCCAATCGAGAGCACTCCTGCAAGTTTGAAGAAGATCGTACGGTCGGTTCGCATTTCTCGATGAACTTACATACACCTACGACGGACTTAGTCGCTGAACGGGAACTATCCAGTACTGCGTTGTAGATGACAATTTGTGTCTAACTCCCCTTCCAGCCGTACGAAGTTTATGAAACTTGTACAGAATGCTCGTGTCGCCAATCGAGAACACTCCTGCAAGTTTGAAGAAGATCGTACGGTCGGTTCGCATTTCTCGATGAACTTACATAGAGCTACGACGGGATTTGGTCGCTGAGCGGAAACTGCGTTGTAGATGACAATTTTTGTCTAACTCCCCTTCCAGCCGTACGAAGTTTATGAAACTTGTACAGAATGCTCGTGTCAGCAATCGAGAGCACTCCTGCAAGTTTGAATATGATCGTATGGTCGGTTCAGATTTCTCGATGAACTTACATACAGCTACGACGGGACTTGGTCGCTGTCGGAAACTGCGTTGTAGATGACAATTTGTGTCTAACTCCCCTTCCAGCCGTACGAAGTTTATGAAACTTGTACAGAATGCTCGTGTCAGCATTCGAGAGCACTCCTGCAAGTTTGAAGATGATCGTACGGTCGGTTCAGATTTCTCGATGAACTTACATGCAGCTACGAAGGGACTTGGTCGCTGAGCGGAAATTCGGATGATGACAATTTGTGTCTAACTCCCCTTCCAGCCGTAAGAAGTATATGAAACTTGTAGAGAATGCTCGTGTCGCCAATCGAGAGCACTCCTGCAAGTTTGAAGAAGATCGTACGGTCGGTTCGCATTTCTCGATGAACTTACATACGGCTACGACGGGACTTGGTCGCTGTCGGAAACTGCGTTATAGATGACAATTTGTGTCTAACTCCCCTTCCAGCCATGCGAAGTTTATGAAACTTATAGAGAATGCTCGTGTCGCCAATCGAGAGCACTCCTGCAAGTTTGTAGAAGATCGTACGGTCTGTTCACATTTCTCGATGAACTTACATACACCTACGACGGGACATATTCGCTGAACGGGAACTATCCAGTACTGCGTTGTAGATGGCAATTTGGGTCTAACTCCCCTCCAGCCGTACGAAGTTTATGAAACTTGTAGAGAATGCTC
The DNA here is from genome assembly GCA_963942575.1 of Priocnemis perturbator. Lineage (NCBI taxonomy): Eukaryota > Metazoa > Arthropoda > Insecta > Hymenoptera > Pompilidae > Priocnemis > Priocnemis perturbator. The sequence continues at coordinate 949,901 of CAWWDK010000169.1, forward strand.
GTGTCGCCAATCGAGAGCACTCCTGCAAGTGTGAAGATGATCGTACGGTCGGTTCAGATTTCTCGATGAACTTACATGCAGCTACGAAGGGACTTGGTCGCTGAGCGGAAATTCGGATGATGACAATTTGTGTCTAACTCCGCTTCCAGCCATACGAAGTTTATGAAACTTGTAGAGAATGCTCGTGTCGCCAATCGAGAGCACTCCTGCAAGTTTGAAGAAGATCGTACGGTCGGTTCACATTTCTCGATGAACTTACATACACCTACGACGGGACTTATTCGCTGAACGGGAACTATCCAGTACTGCGTAGTAGATGGCAATTTGGGTCTAACTCCCCTTCCAGCCGTACGAAGTTTATGAAACTTGTAGAGAATGCTCGTGTCGCCAATCGAGAGCACTCCTGCAAGTGTGAAGATGATCGTACGGTCGGTTCAGATTTCTCGATGAACTTACATGCAGCTACAAAGGGACTTGGTCGCTGAGCGGAAATTCGGATGATGACAATTTGTGTCTAACTCCGCTTCCAGCCGTACGAAGTTTATGAAACTTGTAGAGAATGCTCGTGTCGCCAATCGAGAGCACCCCTGCAAGTTTGAAGAAGATCGTACGGTCGGTTCGCATTTCTCGATGAACTTACATGTAGCTACGAAGTGACTTGGTCGCTGAGCGGTAACTGCGTTGTAGATGACAATTTGTGTCTAAGTCCCCTTCCAGCCGTACGAAGTTTATGAAACTTGTAGAGAATGCTCGTGTCGCCAATCGAGAGCACTCCTGCAAGTTTGAAGAAGATCGTACGGTCGGTTCGCATTTCTCGATGAACTTACATACACCTACGACGGACTTAGTCGCTGAACGGGAACTATCCAGTACTGCGTTGTAGATGACAATTTGTGTCTAACTCCCCTTCCAGCCGTCCGAAGTTTATGAAACTTGTACAGAATGCTCGTGTCGCCAATCGAGAACACTCCTGCAAGTTTGAAGAAGATCGTACGGTCGGTTCGCATTTCTCGATGAACTTACATAGAGCTACGACCAGTGGTCTCAGACTTGGCACCCGAGCACCACAGGTGCCCGCGGGAGTGGGGATACGGAAAAGTATGCGTGCCCTGTCTGTGAGCTGACAGACCAATGCGTGGAGTCCACAGCTCTCACAGACGGGCACGCACACTTGCGCGTATCCCCACTTCCGCGGGCACCTGTGGTGCTCGGGTGCCAAGTCTGAGACCACTGGCTACGACGGGACTTGGTCGCTGAGCGGAAACTGCGTTGTAGATGACAATTTTTGTCTAACTCCCCTTCCAGCCGTACGAAGTTTATGAAACTTGTACAGAATGCTCGTGTCAGCAATCGAGAGCACTCCTGCAAGTTTGAATATGATCGTATGGTCGGTTCAGATTTCTCGATGAACTTACATACAGCTACGACGGGACTTGGTCGCTGTCGGAAACTGCGTTGTAGATGACAATTTGTGTCTAACTCCCCTTCCAGCCATGCGAAGTTTATGAAACTTATAGAGAATGCTCGTGTCGCCAATCGAGAGCACTCCTGCAAGTTTGAAGATGATCGTACTGTTGGTTCAGATTTCTCGGTGAACTTACATGCAGCTACGACGGGACTTGGTCGCTGAGCGGAAACTGGGTTGTAGATGACAATTTTTGTCTAACTCCCCTTCCAGCCATACGAAGTTTATGAAACTTGTACAGAATGCTCGTGTCAGCATTCGAGAGCACTCCTGCAAGTTTGAAGATGATCGTACGGTCGGTTCAGATTTCTCGATGAACTTACATGCAGCTACGAAGGGAGTTGGTCGCTGAGCGGTAACTGCGTTGTAGATGACAATTTGTGTCTAAGTCCCCTTCCAGCCGTACGAAGTTTATGAAACTTGTAGAGAATGCTCGTGTCGCCAATCGAGAGCACTCCTGCAAGTTTGAAGAAGATCGTACGGTCGGTTCGCATTTCTCGATGAACTTACATACACCTACGACGGACTTAGTCGCTGAACGGGAACTATCCAGTACTGCGTTGTAGATGACAATTTGTGTCTAACTCCCCTTCCAGCCGTACGAAGTTTATGAAACTTGTACAGAATGCTCGTGTCGCCAATCGAGAACACTCCTGCAAGTTTGAAGAAGATCGTACGGTCGGTTCGCATTTCTCGATGAACTTACATAGAGCTACGACGGGATTTGGTCGCTGAGCGGAAACTGCGTTGTAGATGACAATTTTTGTCTAACTCCCCTTCCAGCCGTACGAAGTTTATGAAACTTGTACAGAATGCTCGTGTCAGCAATCGAGAGCACTCCTGCAAGTTTGAATATGATCGTATGGTCGGTTCAGATTTCTCGATGAACTTACATACAGCTACGACGGGACTTGGTCGCTGTCGGAAACTGCGTTGTAGATGACAATTTGTGTCTAACTCCCCTTCCAGCCGTACGAAGTTTATGAAACTTGTACAGAATGCTCGTGTCAGCATTCGAGAGCACTCCTGCAAGTTTGAAGATGATCGTACGGTCGGTTCAGATTTCTCGATGAACTTACATGCAGCTACGAAGGGACTTGGTCGCTGAGCGGAAATTCGGATGATGACAATTTGTGTCTAACTCCCCTTCCAGCCGTAAGAAGTATATGAAACTTGTAGAGAATGCTCGTGTCGCCAATCGAGAGCACTCCTGTAAGTTTGAAGATGATCGTACGGTCGGTTCAGATTTCTCGATGAACTTACATGCAGCTACAAAGGAACTTGGTCGCTGAGCCGAAATTCGGATGATGACAATTTTTTTAAACTCCGCTTCCAGCCGTTCGAAGTTTATGAAACTTGTACAGAATGCTCGTGTCGCCTATCGAGAGCACTCATACAAGTTTGAGGATGTTCGTACGGTCGGTTAACATTTCTCGATGAACTTACATGCAGCTACGACGGGACTTAGTCGCTGAACGGGAACTATCCAGTACTGCGTTGTAGATGACAATTTGTGTCTAACTCCCCTTCCAGCCGTACGAAGTTTATGAAACTTGTAGATAATGCTCGTGTCGCCAATCGAGAGCACTCCTGCAAGTTTGAAAATGATCGTACGGTCGGTTCAGATTTCTCGATGAACTTACATGCAGCTACAAAGGGACTTGGTCGCTGAGCGGAAATTCGGATGATGACAATTTTTTTAAACTCCGCTTCCAGCCGTACGAAGTTTATGAAACTTGTACAGAATGCTCGTGTCGCCTATCGAGAGCACTCCTACAAGTTTGAAGATGTTCGTACGGTCGGTTAACATTTCTCGATGAACTTACATACAGCTACGACGGGACTTGGTCGCTGAGCGGAAACTGCGTTGTAGATGACAATTTGTGTCTAACTCCCCTTCCAGCCGTACGAAGTCTATGAAACTTGTAGAGAATGCTCGTGTCGCCAATCGAGAGCACTCCTGCAAGTTTGAAGAAGATCGTACGGTCGGTTCGCATTTCTCGATGAACTTACATACAGCTACGACGGGACTTGGTCGCTGTCGGAAACTGCGTTGTAGATGACAATTTGTGTCTAACTCCCCTTCCAGCCGTGCGAAGTTTATGAAACTTATAGAGAATGCTCGTGTCGCCAATCGAGAGCACTCCTGCAAGTTTGAAGATGATCATACGGTCGGTTCAGATTTCTCGATGAACTTACATGCAGCTACGAAGTGACTTGGTCGCTGAGCGGAAAATGCGTTGTAGATGACAATTTTTGTCTAACTCCCCTTCCAGCCATACGAAGTTTATGAAACTTGTACAGAATGCTCGTGTCGCCTATCGAGAGCACTCATACAAGTTTGAGGATGTTCGTACGGTCGGTTAACATTTCTCGATGAACTTACATGCAGCTACGACGGGACTTAGTCGCTGAACGGGAACTATCCAGTACTGCGTTGTAGATGACAATTTGTGTCTAACTCCCCTTCCAGCCGTACGAAGTTTATGAAACTTGTAGATAATGCTCGTGTCGCCAATCGAGAGCACTCCTGCAAGTTTGAAGATGATCGTACGGTCGGTTCAGATTTCTCGATGAACTTACATGCAGCTACAAAGGGACTTGGTCGCTGAGCGGAAATTCGGATGATGACAATTTTTTTAAACTCCGCTTCCAGCCGTACGAAGTTTATGAAACTTGTACAGAATGCTCGTGTCGCCTATCGAGAGCACTCCTACAAGTTTGAAGATGTTCGTACGGTCGGTTAACATTTCTCGATGAACTTACATACAGCTACGACGGGACTTGGTCGCTGAGCGGAAACTGCGTTGTAGATGACAATTTGTGTCTAACTCCCCTTCCAGCCGTACGAAGTTTATGAAACTTGTAGAGAATGCTCGTGTCGCCAATCGAGAGCACTCCTGCAAGTTTGAAGAAGATCGTACGGTCGGTTCGCATTTCTCGATGAACTTACATGCAGCTACGACGGGACTTGGTCGCTGAGCGGAAACTGGGTTGTAGATGACAATTTTTGTCTAACTCCCCTTCCAGCCATACGAAGTTTATGAAACTTGTACAGAATGCTCGTGTCAGCATTCGAGAGCACTCCTGCAAGTTTGAAGATGATCGTACGGTCGGTTCAGATTTCTCGATGAACTTACATGCAGCTACGAAGGGAGTTGGTCGCTGAGCGGTAACTGCGTTGTAGATGACAATTTGTGTCTAAGTCCCCTTCCAGCCGTACGAAGTTTATGAAACTTGTAGAGAATGCTCGTGTCGCCAATCGAGAGCACTCCTGCAAGTTTGAAGAAGATCGTACGGTCGGTTCGCATTTCTCGATGAACTTACATACACCTACGACGGACTTAGTCGCTGAACGGGAACTATCCAGTACTGCGTTGTAGATGACAATTTGTGTCTAACTCCCCTTCCAGCCGTACGAAGTTTATGAAACTTGTACAGAATGCTCGTGTCGCCAATCGAGAACACTCCTGCAAGTTTGAAGAAGATCGTACGGTCGGTTCGCATTTCTCGATGAACTTACATAGAGCTACGACGGGATTTGGTCGCTGAGCGGAAACTGCGTTGTAGATGACAATTTTTGTCTAACTCCCCTTCCAGCCGTACGAAGTTTATGAAACTTGTACAGAATGCTCGTGTCAGCAATCGAGAGCACTCCTGCAAGTTTGAATATGATCGTATGGTCGGTTCAGATTTCTCGATGAACTTACATACAGCAACGACGGGACTTGGTCGCTGTCGGAAACTGCGTTGTAGATGACAATTTGTGTCTAACTCCCCTTCCAGCCGTACGAAGTTTATGAAACTTGTACAGAATGCTCGTGTCAGCATTCGAGAGCACTCCTGCAAGTTTGAAGATGATCGTACGGTCGGTTCAGATTTCTCGATGAACTTACATGCAGCTACGAAGGGACTTGGTCGCTGAGCGGAAATTCGGATGATGACAATTTGTGTCTAACTCCCCTTCCAGCCGTAAGAAGTATATGAAACTTGTAGAGAATGCTCGTGTCGCCAATCGAGAGCACTCCTGCAAGTTTGAAGATGATCGTACGGTCGGTTCGCATTTCTCGATGAACTTACATACAGTTGCGACGGGACTTGGTCGCTGTCGGAAACTGCGTTGTAGATGACAATTTGTGTCTAACTACCCTTCCAGCCGTACGAAGTTTATGAAACTTATACAGAATGCTCGTTTCGCCAATCGAGAGCACTCCTGCAAGTTTGAAGATGATCGTTCGGTCGGTTCAGATTTCTCGATGAACTTACATGCAGCTACGACGGGACTTGGTCGCTGAGCGGAAAATGCGTTGTAGATGACAATTTTTGTCTAACTCCCCTTCCAGCCGTACAAAGTTTATGAAACTTGTACAGAGTGGTCGTGTCGCCAATCGAGAGCACTCCTGCAAGTTTGAAGGTGATCGTACGGTCGGTTCAGATTTCTCGATGAACTTACATGCAGCTACGTAGGGACTTGGTCGCTGAGCGGAAATTCGGATGAAGACAATTTGTGTCTAACTCCCCTTCCAGCCGTAAGAAGTTTATGAAACTTGTAGAGATTGCTCGTGACGCCAATCGAGAGCACTCCTGCAAGTTTGAAGAAGATCGTACGGTCGGTTCGCATTTCTCGATGAACTTACATACAGCTACGACGGGACTTGGTCGCTGAGCGGAAACTGGGTTGTAGATGACAATTTTTGTCTAACTCCCCTTCCAGCCATACGAAGTTTATGAAACTTGTACAGAATGCTCGTGTCAGCAATCGAGAGCACTCCTGCAAGTTTGAAGATGATCGTACGGTCGATTCAGATTTCTCGGTGAACTTACATGCAGCTACGAATTGACTTGGTCGCTGAGCGGAAACTGCGTTGTACATGACAATTTGAGTCTAACTCCCCTTCCAGCCGTACGAAGTTTATGAAACTTGTACAGAATGCTCGTGTCGCCAGTCGAGAGCACTCCTGCCAGTTTGAAGGTGATCGTAAGGCCGGTTCAGATTTCTCGATGAACTTACATGCAGCTACGTAGGGATTTGGTCGCTGAGCGGAAATTCGGATGATGACAATTTGTGTCTAACTCCCCTTCCAGCCGTACGAAGTTTATGAAACTTATAGAGAATGCTCATGTCGCCAATCGAGAGCACTCCTGCAAGTTTGAAGAAGATCGTACGGTCGGTTCGCATTTCTCGATGAACTTACATACAGCTACGACGGGACTTGGTCGCTGTCGGAAACTGCGTTATAGATGACAATTTGTGTCTAACTCCCCTTCCAGCCATGCGAAGTTTATGAAACTTATAGAGAATGCTCGTGTCGCCAATCGAGAGCACTCCTGCAAGTTTGTAGAAGATCGTACGGTCGGTTCACATTTCTCGATGAACTTACATACACCTACGACGGGACATATTCGCTGAACGGGAACTATCCAGTACTGCGTTGTAGATGGCAATTTGGGTCTAACTCCCCTCCAGCCGTACGAAGTTTATGAAACTTGTAGAGAATGCTCGTGTCGCCAATCGAGAGCACTCCTGCAAGTGTGAAGATGATCGTACGGTCGGTTCAGATTTCTCGATGAACTTACATGCAGCTACGAAGGGACTTGGTCGCTGAGCGGAAATTCGGAAGATGACAATTTGTGTCTAACTCCGCTTCCAGCCATACGAAGTTTATGAAACTTGTAGAGAATGCTCGTGTCGCCAATCGAGAGCACTCCTGCAAGTTTGAAGAAGATCGTACGGTCGGTTCACATTTCTCGATGAACTTACATACACCTACGACGGGACTTATTCGCTGAACGGGAACTATCCAGTACTGCGTAGTAGATGGCAATTTGGGTCTAACTCCCCTTCCAGCCGTACGAAGTTTATGAAACTTGTAGAGAATGCTCGTGTCGCCAATCGAGAGCACTCCTGCAAGTGTGAAGATGATCGTACGGTCGGTTCAGATTTCTCGATGAACTTACATGCAGCTACAAAGGGACTTGGTCGCTGAGCGGAAATTCGGATGATGACAATTTGTGTCTAACTCCGCTTCCAGCCGTACGAAGTTTATGAAACTTGTAGAGAATGCTCGTGTCGCCAATCGAGAGCACCCCTGCAAGTTTGAAGAAGATCGTACGGTCGGTTCGCATTTCTCGATGAACTTACATGCAGCTACGAAGTGACTTGGTCGCTGAGCGGTAACTGCGTTGTAGATGACAATTTGTGTCTAAGTCCCCTTCCAGCCGTACGAAGTTTATGAAACTTGTAGAGAATGCTCGTGTCGCCAATCGAGAGCACTCCTGCAAGTTTGAAGAAGATCGTACGGTCGGTTCGCATTTCTCGATGAACTTACATACACCTACGACGGACTTAGTCGCTGAACGGGAACTATCCAGTACTGCGTTGTAGATGACAATTTGTGTCTAACTCCCCTTCCAGCCGTACGAAGTTTATGAAACTTGTACAGAATGCTCGTGTCGCCAATCGAGAACACTCCTGCAAGTTTGAAGAAGATCGTACGGTCGGTTCGCATTTCTCGATGAACTTACATAGAGCTACGACCAGTGGTCTCAGACTTGGCACCCGAGCACCACAGGTGCCCGCGGGAGTGGGGATACGGAAAAGTATGCGTGCCCTGTCTGCGAGCTGACAGACCAATGCGTGGAGTCCACAGCTCTCACAGACGGGCACGCAAACTTGCGCGTATCCCCACTTCCGCGGGCACCTGTGGTGCTCGGGTGCCAAGTCTGAGACCACTGGCTACGACGGGACTTGGTCGCTGAGCGGAAACTGCGTTGTAGATGACAATTTTTGTCTAACTCCCCTTCCAGCCGTACGAAGTTTATGAAACTTGTACAGAATGCTCGTGTCAGCAATCGAGAGCACTCCTGCAAGTTTGAATATGATCGTATGGTCGGTTCAGATTTCTCGATGAACTTACATACAGCTACGACGGGACTCGGTCGCTGTCGGAAACTGCGTTGTAGATGACAATTTGTGTCTAACTCCCCTTCCAGCCATGCGAAGTTTATGAAACTTATAGAGAATGCTCGTGTCGCCAATCGAGAGCACTCCTGCAAGTTTGAAGATGATCGTACTGTTGGTTCAGATTTCTCGGTGAACTTACATGCAGCTACGACGGGACTTGGTCGCTGAGCGGAAACTGGGTTGTAGATGACAATTTTTGTCTAACTCCCCTTCCAGCCATACGAAGTTTATGAAACTTGTACAGAATGCTCGTGTCAGCATTCGAGAGCACTCCTGCAAGTTTGAAGATGATCGTACGGTCGGTTCAGATTTCTCGATGAACTTACATGCAGCTACGAAGGGAGTTGGTCGCTGAGCGGTAACTGCGTTGTAGATGACAATTTGTGTCTAAGTCCCCTTCCAGCCGTACGAAGTTTATGAAACTTGTAGAGAATGCTCGTGTCGCCAATCGAGAGCACTCCTGCAAGTTTGAAGAAGATCGTACGGTCGGTTCGCATTTCTCGATGAACTTACATACACCTACGACGGACTTAGTCGCTGAACGGGAACTATCCAGTACTGCGTTGTAGATGACAATTTGTGTCTAACTCCCCTTCCAGCCGTACGAAGTTTATGAAACTTGTACAGAATGCTCGTGTCGCCAATCGAGAACACTCCTGCAAGTTTGAAGAAGATCGTACGGTCGGTTCGCATTTCTCGATGAACTTACATAGAGCTACGACGGGATTTGGTCGCTGAGCGGAAACTGCGTTGTAGATGACAATTTTTGTCTAACTCCCCTTCCAGCCGTACGAAGTTTATGAAACTTGTACAGAATGCTCGTGTCAGCAATCGAGAGCACTCCTGCAAGTTTGAATATGATCGTATGGTCGGTTCAGATTTCTCGATGAACTTACATACAGCTACGACGGGACTTGGTCGCTGTCGGAAACTGCGTTGTAGATGACAATTTGTGTCTAACTCCCCTTCCAGCCGTACGAAGTTTATGAAACTTGTACAGAATGCTCGTGTCAGCATTCGAGAGCACTCCTGCAAGTTTGAAGATGATCGTACGGTCGGTTCAGATTTCTCGATGAACTTACATGCAGCTACGAAGGGACTTGGTCGCTGAGCGGAAATTCGGATGATGACAATTTGTGTCTAACTCCCCTTCCAGCCGTAAGAAGTATATGAAACTTGTAGAGAATGCTCGTGTCGCCAATCGAGAGCACTCCTGTAAGTTTGAAGATGATCGTACGGTCGGTTCAGATTTCTCGATGAACTTACATGCAGCTACAAAGGAACTTGGTCGCTGAGCCGAAATTCGGATGATGACAATTTTTTTAAACTCCGCTTCCAGCCGTTCGAAGTTTATGAAACTTGTACAGAATGCTCGTGTCGCCTATCGAGAGCACTCATACAAGTTTGAGGATGTTCGTACGGTCGGTTAACATTTCTCGATGAACTTACATGCAGCTACGACGGGACTTAGTCGCTGAACGGGAACTATCCAGTACTGCGTTGTAGATGACAATTTGTGTCTAACTCCCCTTCCAGCCGTACGAAGTTTATGAAACTTGTAGATAATGCTCGTGTCGCCAATCGAGAGCACTCCTGCAAGTTTGAAAATGATCGTACGGTCGGTTCAGATTTCTCGATGAACTTACATGCAGCTACAAAGGGACTTGGTCGCTGAGCGGAAATTCGGATGATGACAATTTTTTTAAACTCCGCTTCCAGCCGTACGAAGTTTATGAAACTTGTACAGAATGCTCGTGTCGCCTATCGAGAGCACTCCTACAAGTTTGAAGATGTTCGTACGGTCGGTTAACATTTCTCGATGAACTTACATACAGCTACGACGGGACTTGGTCGCTGAGCGGAAACTGCGTTGTAGATGACAATTTGTGTCTAACTCCCCTTCCAGCCGTACGAAGTCTATGAAACTTGTAGAGAATGCTCGTGTCGCCAATCGAGAGCACTCCTGCAAGTTTGAAGAAGATCGTACGGTCGGTTCGCATTTCTCGATGAACTTACATACAGCTACGACGGGACTTGGTCGCTGTCGGAAACTGCGTTGTAGATGACAATTTGTGTCTAACTCCCCTTCCAGCCGTGCGAAGTTTATGAAACTTATAGAGAATGCTCGTGTCGCCAATCGAGAGCACTCCTGCAAGTTTGAAGATGATCATACGGTCGGTTCAGATTTCTCGATGAACTTACATGCAGCTACGAAGTGACTTGGTCGCTGAGCGGAAAATGCGTTGTAGATAACAATTTTTGTCTAACTCCCCTTCCAGCCATACGAAGTTTATGAAACTTGTACAGAATGCTCGTGTCGCCTATCGAGAGCACTCATACAAGTTTGAGGATGTTCGTACGGTCGGTTAACATTTCTCGATGAACTTACATGCAGCTACGACGGGACTTAGTCGCTGAACGGGAACTATCCAGTACTGCGTTGTAGATGACAATTTGTGTCTAACTCCCCTTCCAGCCGTACGAAGTTTATGAAACTTGTAGATAATGCTCGTGTCGCCAATCGAGAGCACTCCTGCAAGTTTGAAGATGATCGTACGGTCGGTTCAGATTTCTCGATGAACTTACATGCAGCTACAAAGGGACTTGGTCGCTGAGCGGAAATTCGGATGATGACAATTTTTTTAAACTCCGCTTCCAGCCGTACGAAGTTTATGAAACTTGTACAGAATGCTCGTGTCGCCTATCGAGAGCACTCCTACAAGTTTGAAGATGTTCGTACGGTCGGTTAACATTTCTCGATGAACTTACATACAGCTACGACGGGACTTGGTCGCTGAGCGGAAACTGCGTTGTAGATGACAATTTGTGTCTAACTCCCCTTCCAGCCGTACGAAGTTTATGAAACTTGTAGATAATGCTCGTGTCGCCAATCGAGAGCACTCCTGCAAGTTTGAAAATGATCGTACGGTCGGTTCAGATTTCTCGATGAACTTACATGCAGCTACAAAGGGACTTGGTCGCTGAGCGGAAATTCGGATGATGACAATTTTTTTAAACTCCGCTTCCAGCCGTACGAAGTTTATGAAACTTGTACAGAATGCTCGTGTCGCCTATCGAGAGCACTCCTACAAGTTTGAAGATGTTCGTACGGTCGGTTAACATTTCTCGATGAACTTACATACAGCTACGACGGGACTTGGTCGCTGAGCGGAAACTGCGTTGTAGATGACAATTTGTGTCTAACTCCCCTTCCAGCCGTACGAAGTTTATGAAACTTGTAGAGAATGCTCGTGTCGCCAATCGAGAGCACTCCTGCAAGTTTGAAGAAGATCGTACGGTCGGTTCGCATTTCTCGATGAACTTACATACAGCTACGACGGGACTTGGTCGCTGTCGGAAACTGCGTTGTAGATGACATTTTGTGTCTAACTCCCCTTCCAGCCGTGCGAAGTTTATGAAACTTATAGAGAATGCTCGTGTCGCCAATCGAGAGCACTCCTGCAAGTTTGAAGATGATCGTACGGTCGGTTCAGATTTCTCGATGAACTTACATGCAGCTACGAAGTGACTTGGTCGCTGAGCGGAAACTGCGTTGTAGATGACAATTTGTGCCTAACTCCCCTTCCAGCCATACGAAGTTTATGAAACTTGTAGAGAATGCTCGTGTCAGCAATCGAGAGCACTCCTGCAAGTTTGAAGATGATCGTACGGTCGGTTCAGATTTCTCGATGAACTTACATGCAGCTACAAAGGGACTTGGTCGCTGAGCGGAAATTCGGATGATGACAATTTTTTTAAACTCCGCTTCCAGCCGTACGAAGTTTATGAAACTTGTACAGAATGCTCGTGTCGCCTATCGAGAGCACTCCTACAAGTTTGAAGATGTTCGTACGGTCGGTTAACATTTCTCGATGAACTTACATACAGCTACGACGGGACTTGGTCGCTGAGCGGAAACTGCGTTGTAGATGACAATTTGTGTCTAACTCCCCTTCCAGCCGTACGAAGTTTATGAAACTTGTAGAGAATGCTCGTGACGCCAATCGAGAGCACTCCTGCAAGTTTGAAGAAGATCGTACGGTCGGTTCGCATTTCTCGATGAACTTACATACAGCTACGACGGGACTTGGTCGCTGTCGGAAACTGCGTTGTAGATGACAATTTGTGTCTAACTCCCCTTCCAGCCGTGCGAAGTTTATGAAACTTATAGAGAATGCTCGTGTCGCTAATCGAGAGCACTCCTGCAAGTTTGAAGATGATCGTACGGTCGGTTCAGATTTCTCGATGAACTTACATGCAGCTACGAAGTGACTTGGTCGCTGAGCGGAAACTGCGTTGTAGATGACAATTTGTGCCTAACTCCCCTTCCAGCCATACGAAGTTTATGAAACTTGTAGAGAATGCTCGTGTCGCCAATCGAGAGCACTCCTGCATGTTTGAAGAAGATCGTACGGTCGGTTCGCATTTCTCGATGAACTTACATACACCTACGACGGGTCTTATTCGCTGAACGGGAACTATCCAGTACTGCGTTGTAGATGGCAATTTGTGTCTAACTCCCCTTCCAACCGTACGATGATATGAAACTTGTAGAGAATGCTCGTGTCGCCAATCGAGAGCACTCCTGCAAGTTTGAAGATGATCGTACGGTCGGTTCGCATTTCTCGATGAACTTACATACAGCTGCGACGGGACTTGGTCGCTGTCGGAAACTGCGTTGTAGATGACAATTTGTGTCTAACTCCCCTTCCAGCCGTACGAAGTTTATGAAACTTATACAGAATGCTCGTTTCGCCAATCGAGAGCACTCCTGCAAGTTTGAAGATGATCGTTCGGTCGGTTCAGATTTCTCGATGAACTTACATGCAGCTACGACGGGACTTGGTCGCTGAGCGGAAAATGCGTTGTAGATGACAATTTTTGTCTAACTCCCCTTCCAGCCGTACAAAGTTTATGAAACTTGTACAGAGTGGTCGTGTCGCCAATCGAGAGCACTCCTGCAAGTTTGAAGGTGATCGTACGGTCGGTTCAGATTTCTCGATGAACTTACATGCAGCTACGTAGGGACTTGGTCGCTGAGCGGAAATTCGGATGAAGACAATTTGTGTCTAACTCCCCTTCCAGCCGTAAGAAGTTTATGAAACTTGTAGAGAATGCTCGTGACGCCAATCGAGAGCACTCCTGCAAGTTTGAAGAAGATCGTACGGTCGGTTCGCATTTCTCGATGAACTTACATACAGCTACGACGGGACTTGGTCGCTGAGCGGAAACTGGGTTGTAGATGACAATTTTTGTCTAACTCCCCTTCCAGCCATACGAAGTTTATGAAACTTGTACAGAATGCTCGTGTCAGCAATCGAGAGCACTCCTGCAAGTTTGAAGATGATCGTACGGTCGATTCAGATTTCTCGATGAACTTACATACAGCTACGACGGGACTTGGTCGCTGAGCGGAAACTGGGTTGTAGATGACAATTTTTGTCTAACTCCCCTTCCAGCCATACGAAGTTTATGAAACTTGTACAGAATGCTCGTGTCAGCAATCGAGAGCACTCCTGCAAGTTTGAAGATGATCGTACGGTCGATTCAGATTTCTCGATGAACTTACATGCACCTACGACGGGACTTGGTCGCTGAGCGGAAACTGCGTTGCAGATGACAATTTGTGTCTAACACCCCTTCCAGCCGTACGAAGTTTTTGAAACTTGTACAGAATGCTCGTGTCGCCAATCGAGAGCACTCCTGTAAGTTTGAAGATGATCGTACGGTTGGTTCAGATTTCTCGATGAACTTACATGCAGCTACAAAGGAACTTGGTCGCTGAGCGGAAACTGGGATGTAGATGACAATTTTTGTCTAACTCCCCTTCCAGCCATACGAAGTTTATGAAACTTGTACAGACTGGTCGTGTCGCCATCGAGAGCACTCCTGCAAGTTTGAAGGTGATCGTACGGTCGGTTCAGATTTCTCGATGAACTTACATGCACCTACGACGGGACTTGGTCGCTGAGCGGAAACTGCGTTGCAGATGACAATTTGTGTCTAACACCCCTTCCAGCCGTACGAAGTTTATGAAACTTGTACAGAATGCTCGTGTCGCCAATCGAGAGCACTCCTATAAGTTTAAAAATGATCGTACGGTTGGTTCAGATTTCTCGATGAACTTACATGCAGCTACAAAGGAACTTGGTCGCTGAGCGGAAACTGCGTTGCAGATGACAATTTGTGTCTAACACCCCTTCCAGCCGTACGAAGTTTATGAAACTTGTACAGAATGCTCGTGTCGCCAATCGAGAGCACTCCTGAAAGTTTGAAGATGATCGTACGGTTGGTTCAGATTTCTCGATGAACTTACATGCAGCTACAAAGGAACTTGGTCGCTGAGCGGAAATTCGGATGATGACAATTTTTTAAACTCCGCTTCCAGCCGTACGAAGTTTATGAAACTTGTACAGCATGCTCGTGTCGTCAATCGAGAGCACTCCTGCACGTTTGAAGAAGATCGTACGGTCGGTTCACATTTCTCGATGAACTTACATGCAGCTACGACGGGACTTGGTCGCTGTCGGAAACTGCGTTGTAGATGACAATTTGTGTCTAACTCCCCTTCCAGCCGTGCGAAGTTTATGAAACTTATAGAGAATGCTCGTGTCGCCAATCGAGAGCAATCCTGCAAGTTTGAAGAAGATCGTACGGTCGGTTCGCATTTCTCGATGAACTTACATACACCTACGACGGGTCTTATTCGCTGAACGGGAACTATCCAGTACTGCGTTGTAGATGGCAATTTGTGTCTAACTCCCCTTCCAACCGTACGATGTTTATGAAACTTGTAGAGAATGCTCGTGTCGCCAATCGAGAGCACTCCTGCAAGTTTGAAGATGATCGTACGGTCGGTTCGCATTTCTCGATGAACTTACATACAGCTGCGACGGGACTTGGTCGCTGTCGGAAACTGCGTTGTAGATGACAATTTGTGTCTAACTCCCCTTCCAGCCGTACGAAGTTTATGAAACTTATACAGAATGCTCGTTTCGCCAATCGAGAGCACTCCTGCAAGTTTGAAGATGATCGTTCGGTCGGTTCAGATTTCTCGATGAACTTACATGCAGCTACGAAGAGACTTGGTCGGTAAGCGGAAATTCGGATGATGACAATTTTTTTCAAACTCCGCTTCCAGCCGTACGAAGTTTATGAAACTTGTAGAGAATGCTCGTGACGCCAATCGAGAGCACTCCTGCAAGTTTGAAGAAGATCGTACGGTCGGTTCGCATTTCTCGATGAACTTACATGCAGCTACGACGGGACTTGGTCGCTGAGCGGAAACTGCGTTGTAGATGACAATTTGTGTCTAACTCCCCTTCCAGCCATACGACGTTTATGAAACTTGTAGAGAATGCTCGTGTCGCCAATCGAGAGCAATCCTGCAAGTTTGAAGAAGATCGTACGGTCGGTTCGCATTTCTCGATGAACTTACATACACCTACGACGGGACTTATTCGCTGAACGGGAACTATCCAGTACTGCGTTGTAGATGGCAATTTGTGTCTAACTCCGCTTCCAGCCGTACGAAGTTTATGAAACTTGTACAGAATGCTCGTGTCGCCTATCGAGAGCACTCCTACAAGTTTGAAGATGTTCGTACGGTCGGTTAACATTTCTCGATGAACTTACATACAGCTACGACGGGACTTGGTCGCTGAGCGGAAACTGCGTTGTAGATGACAATTTGTGTCTAACTCCCCTTCCAGCCGTACGAAGTTTATGAAACTTGTAGAGAATGCTCGTGTCGCCAATCGAGAGCACTCCTGCAAGTTTGAAGAAGATCGTACGGTCGGTTCGCATTTCTCGATGAACTTACATACAGCTACGACGGGACTTGGTCGCTGTCGGAAACTGCGTTGTAGATGACAATTTGTGTCTAACTCCCCTTCCAGCCGTGCGAAGTTTATGAAACTTATAGAGAATGCTCGTGTCGCCAATCGAGATCACTCCTTCAAGTTTGAAGATGATCGTACGGTCGGTTCAGATTTCTCGATGAACTTACATGCAGCTACGAAGTGACTTGGTCGCTGAGCGGAAACTGCGTTGTAGATGACAATTTGTGCCTAACTCCCCTTCCAGCCATACGATGTTTATGAAACTTGAAGAGAATGCTCGTGTCAGCAATCGAGAGCACTCCTGCAAGTTTGAAGATGATCGTACGGTCGGTTCAGATTTCTCGATGAACTTACATGCAGCTACAAAGGGACTTGGTCGCTGAGCGGAAATTCGGATGATGACAATTTTTTTAAACTACGCTTCCAGCCGTACGAAGTTTATGAAACTTGTACAGAATGCTCGTGTCGCCTATCGAGAGCACTCCTACAAGTTTGAAGATGATCGTACGGTCGGTTAACATTTCTCGATGAACTTACATACAGCTACGACGGGACTTGGTCGCTGAGCGGAAACTGCGTTGTAGATGACAATTTGTGTCTAACTCCCCTTCCAGCCGTACGAAGTTTATGAAACTTGTAGAGAATGCTCGTGTCGCCAATCGAGAGCACTCCTGCAAGTTTGAAGATGATCGTTCGGTCGGTTCAGATTTCTCGATGAACTTACATGCAGCTACGACGGGACTTGGTCGCTGAGCGGAAAATGCGTTGTAGATGACAATTTTTGTCTAACTCCCCTTCCAGCCGTACAAAGTTTATGAAACTTGTACAGAGTGGTCGTGTCGCCAATCGAGAGCACTCCTGCAAGTTTGAAGGTGATCGTACGGTCGGTTCAGATTTCTCGATGAACTTACATGCAGCTACGTAGGGACTTGGTCGCTGAGCGGAAATTCGGATGAAGACAATTTGTGTCTAACTCCCCTTCCAGCCGTAAGAAGTTTATGAAACTTGTAGAGAATGCTCGTGACGCCAATCGAGAGCACTCCTGCAAGTTTGAAGATGATCGTACGGTCGATTCAGATTTCTCGATGAACTTACATACAGCTACGACGGGACTTGGTCGCTGAGCGGAAACTGGGTTGTAGATGACAATTTTTGTCTAACTCCCCTTCCAGCCATACGAAGTTTATGAAACTTGTACAGAATGCTCGTGTCAGCAATCGAGAGCACTCCTGCAAGTTTGAAGATGATCGTACGGTCGATTCAGATTTCTCGATGAACTTACATGCACCTACGACGGGACTTGGTCGCTGAGCGGAAACTGCGTTGCAGATGACAATTTGTGTCTAACACCCCTTCCAGCCGTACGAAGTTTTTGAAACTTGTACAGAATGCTCGTGTCGCCAATCGAGAGCACTCCTGTAAGTTTGAAGATGATCGTACGGTTGGTTCAGATTTCTCGATGAACTTACATGCAGCTACAAAGGAACTTGGTCGCTGAGCGGAAACTGGGTTGTAGATGACAATTTTTGTCTAACTCCCCTTCCAGCCATACGAAGTTTATGAAACTTGTACAGAATGCTCGTGTCAGCAATCGAGAGCACTCCTGCAAGTTTGAAGATGATCGTACGGTCGACTCAGATTTCTCGATGAACTTACATGCACCTACGACGGGACTTGGTCGCTGAGCGGAAACTGCGTTGCAGATGACAATTTGTGTCTAACACCCCTTCCAGCCGTACGAAGTTTATGAAACTTGTACAGAATGCTCGTGTCGCCAATCGAGAGCACTCCTGTAAGTTTGAAGATGATCGTACGGTTGGTTCAGATTTCTCGATGAACTTACATGCAGCTACAAAGGAACTTGGTCGCTGAGCGGAAATTCGGATGATGACAATTTTTTTCAAACTCCGCTTCCAGCCGTACGAAGTTTATGAAACTTGTAGAGAATGCTCGTGACGCCAATCGAGAGCACTCCTGCAAGTTTGAAGAAGATCGTACGGTCGGTTCGCATTTCTCGATGAACTTACATACACCTACGACGGGACTTGGTCGCTGAGCGGAAACTGGGTTGTAGATGACAATTTTTGTCTATCTCCCCCTCCAGCCATACGAAGTTTATGAAACTTGTACAGAATGCTCGTGTCAGCAATCGAGAGCACTCCTGCAAGTTTGAAGATGATCGTACGGTCGATTCAGATTTCTCGATGAACTTACATGCACCTACGACGGGACTTGGTCGCTGAGCGGAAACTGCGTTGCAGATGACAATTTGTGTCTAACACCCCTTCCAGCCGTACGAAGTTTATGAAACTTGTACAGAATGCTCGTGTCGCCAATCGAGAGCACTCCTGTAAGTTTGAAGATGATCGTACGGTCGGTTCAGATTTCTCGATGAACTTACATGCAGCTACGACGGGACTTGGTCGCTGTCGGAAACTGCGTTGTAGATGACAATTTGTGTCTAACTCCCCTTCCAGCCGTGCGAAGTTTATGAAACTTATAGAGAATGCTCGTGTCAGCAATCGAGAGCACTCCTGCAAGTTTGAAGATGATCGTACGGTCGATTCAGATTTCTCGATGAACTTACATGCACCTACGACGGGACTTGGTCGCTGAGCGGAAACTGCGTTGCAGATGACAATTTGTGTCTAACACCCCTTCCAGCCGTACGAAGTTTATGAAACTTGTACAGAATGCTCGTGTCGCCAATCGAGAGCACTCCTGTAAGTTTGAAGATGATCGTACGGTTGGTTCAGATTTCTCGATGAACTTACATGCAGCTACAAAGGAACTTGGTCGCTGAGCGGAAACTGGGTTGTAGATGACAATTTGTGTCTAACTCCCCTTCCAGCCGTACGAAGTTTATGAAACTTGTAGAGAATGCTCGTGTCGCCAATCGAGAGCACTCCTGCAAGTTTGAAGAAGATCGTACGGTCGGTTCGCATTTCTCGATGAACTTACATACAGCTACGACGGGACTTGGTCGCTGTCGGAAACTGCGTTGTAGATGACAATTTGTGTCTAACTCCCCTTCCAGCCGTGCGAAGTTTATGAAACTTATAGAGAATGCTCGTGTCGCCAATCGAGAGCACTCCTGCAAGTTTGAAGATGATCGTACGGTCGGTTCAGATTTCTCGATGAACTTACATGCAGCTACGAAGTGACTTGGTCGCTGAGCGGAAACTGCGTTGTAGATGACAATTTGTGTCTAACTCCGCTTCCAGCCATACGAAGTTTATGAAACTTGTAGAGAATGCTCGTGTCGCCAATCGAGAGCACTCCTGCATGTTTGAAGAAGATCGTACGGTCGGTTCGCATTTCTCGATGAACTTACATACACCTACGACGGGTCTTATTCGCTGAACGGGAACTATCCAGTACTGCGTTGTAGATGGCAATTTGTGCCTAACTCCCCTTCCAACCGTACGATGTTTATGAAGCTTGTAGAGAATGCTCGTGTCGCCAATCGAGAGCACTCCTGCAATTTTGAAGATGATCGTACGGTCGGTTCGCATTTCTCGATGAACTTACATACAGCTGCGACGGGACTTGGTCGCTGTCGGAAACTGCGTTGTAGATGACAATTTGTGTCTAACTCCCCTTCCAGCCGTACGAAGTTTATGAAACTTATACAGAATGCTCGTTTCGCCAATCGAGAGCACTCCTGCAAGTTTGAAGATGATCGTTCGGTCGGTTCAGATTTCTCGATGAACTTACATGCAGCTACGAAGGGACTTGGTCGGTAAGCGGAAATTCGGATGATGACAATTTGTGTCTAACTCCCCTTCCAGCCGTAAGAAGTTTATGAAACTTGTAGAGAATGGTCGTGTCGCCAATCGAGAGCACTCCTGCAAGTTTGAAGAAGATCGTACGCTCGGTTCGCATTTCTCGATGAACTTACATACAGCTACGACGGGACTTGGTCGCTGAGCGGAAACTGCGTTGTAGATGACAATTATTGTCTAACTCACCTTCCAGCCGTACGAAGTTTATGAAACTTGTACAGCATGCTCGTGTCGCCAATCGAGAGCACTCCTGCAAGTTTGAAGAAGATCGTACGGTCGGTTCGCATTTCTCGATGAACTTACATGCAGCTACGACGGGACTTGGTCGCTGAGCGGAAATTCGAATGATGACAATTTTTTTCAAACTCCGCTTCCAGCCGTACGAAGTTTATGAAACTTGTAGAGAATGCTCGTGACGCCAATCGAGAGCACTCCTGCAAGTTTGAAGAAGATCGTACGGTCGGTTCGCATTTCTCGATTAACTTACATACAGCTACGACGGGACTTGGTCGCTGAGCGGAAACTGCGTTGTAGATGACAATTTGTGTCTAACTCCCCTTCCAGCCATACGAAGTTTATGAAACTTGTAGAGAATGCTCGTGTCGCCAATCGAGAGCAATCCTGCAAGTTTGAAGAAGATCGTACGGTCGGTTCGCATTTCTCGATGAACTTACATACACCTACGACGGGACTTATTCGCTGAACGGGAACTATCCAGTACTGCGTTGTAGATGGCAATTTGTGTCTAACTCCCCTTCCAACCGTACGATGTTTATGAAACTTGTACAGAATGCTCGTTTCGCCAATCGAGAGCACTCCTGCAAGTTTGAAGATGATCGTTCGGTCGGTTCAGATTTCTCGATGAACTTACATGCAGCTACGAAGGGACTTGGTCGCTGAGCGGAAATTCAGATGATGACAATTTGTGTCTAACTCCCCTTCCAGCCGTACGAAGTTTATGAAACGTGTAGAGAATGCTCGTGACGTCAATCGAGAGCACTCCTGCAAGTTTGAAGGAGATCGTACGGTCGGTTCGCATTTCTCGATGAACTTACATACAGCTACGACGGGACTTGGTCGCTGAGCGGAAACTTTGTTGTAGATGACAATTTGTGGCTAACACCCCTTCCAGCCGTACGAAGTTTATGAAACTTGTACAGCATGCTCGTGTCGCCAATCGAGAGCACCCCTGCAAGTTTGAAGAAGATCGTACGGTCGGTTCGCATTTCTCGATGAACTTACATGCAGCTACGACGGGACTTGGTCGCTGTCGGAAACTGCGTTGTAGATGACAATTTGTGTCTAACTCCCCTTCCAGCCGTACGAAGTTTATGAAACTTATACAGAATGCTCGTTTCGCCAATCGAGAGCACTCCTGCAAGTTTGAAGATGATCGTTCGGTCGGTTCAGATTTCTCGATGAACTTACATACAGCTACGACGGGACTTGGTCGCTGAGCGGAAACTGCGTTGTAGATGACAATTATTGTCTAACTCACCTTCCAGCCGTACGAAGTTTATGAAACTTGTAGAGAATGCTCGTGACGCCAATCGAGAGCACTCCTGCAAGTTTGAAGAAGATCGTACGGTCGGTTCGCATTTCTCGATGAACTTACATACAGCTACGACGGGACTTGGTCGCTGAGCGAAAACTGCGTTGTAGATGACAATTTGTGTCTAACTCCCCTTCCAGCCATACGAAGTTTATGAAACTTGTAGAGAATGCTCGTGTCGCCAATCGAGAGCACTCCTGTAAGTTTGAAGATGATCGTACGGTTGGTTCAGATTTCTCGATGAACTTACATGCAGCTACAAAGGAACTTGGTCGCTGAGCGGAAACTGGGTTGTAGATGACAATTTTTGTCTAACTCCCCTTCCAGCCATACGAAGTTTATGAAACTTGTACAGAATGCTCGTGTCAGCAATCGAGAGCACTCCTGCAAGTTTGAAGATGATCGTACGGTCGATTCAGATTTCTCGATGAACTTACATGCACCTACGACGGGACTTGGTCGCTGAGCGGAAACTGCGTTGCAGATGACAATTTGTGTCTAACACCCCTTCCAGCCGTACGAAGTTTATGAAACTTGTACAGAATGCTCGTGTCGCCAATCGAGAGCACTCCTGTAAGTTTGAAGATGATCGTACGGTTGGTTCAGATTTCTCGATGAACTTACATGCAGCTACAAAGGAACTTGGTCGCTGAGCGGAAACTGGGTTGTAGATGACAATTTTTGTCTAACTCCCCTTCCAGCCATACGAAGTTTATGAAACTTGTACAGAATGCTCGTGTCAGCAATCGAGAGCACTCCTGCAAGTTTGAAGATGATCGTACAGTCGATTCAGATTTCTCGATGAACTTACATGCACCTACGACGGGACTTGGTCGCTGAGCGGAAACTGCGTTGCAGATGACAATTTGTGTCTAACACCCCTTCCAGTCGTACGAAGTTTATGAAACTTGTACAGAATGCTCGTGTCGCCAATCGAGAGCACTCCTGTAAGTTTGAAGATGATCGTACGGTTGGTTCAGATTTCTCGATGAACTTACATGCAGCTACAAAGGAACTTGGTCGCTGAGCGGAAACTGGGTTGTAGATGACAATTTTTGTCTAACTCCCCTTCCAGCCGTACGAAGTTTATGAAACTTGTAGATAATGCTCGTGTCGCCAATCGAGAGCACTCCTGCAAGTTTGAAGATGATCGTACGGTCGGTTCAGGTTTCTCGATGAACTTACATGCAGCTACAAAGGGACTTGGTCGCTGAGCGGAAATTCGGATGATGACAATTTTTTTCAAAATCCGCTTCCAGCCGTACGAAGTTTATGAAACTTGTACAGCATGCTCGTGTCGTCAATCGAGAGCACTCCTGCAAGTTTGAAGATGATCGTACGGTCGGTTCAGATTTCTCGATGAACTTACATGCAGCTACGAAGTGACTTGGTCGCTGAGCGGAAACTGCGTTGTAGATGACAATTTGTGTCTAACTCCCCTTCCAGCCATACGAAGTTTATGAAACTTGTAGAGAATGCTCGTGTCGCCAATCGAGAGCACTCCTGCATGTTTGAAGAAGATCGTACGGTCGGTTCGCATTTCTCGATGAACTTACATACACCTACGACGGGTCTTATTCGCTGAACGGGAACTATCCAGTACTGCGTTGTAGATGGCAATTTGTGTCTAACTCCCCTTCCAACCGTACGATGTTTATGAAACTTGTAGAGAATGCTCGTGTCGCCAATCGAGAGCACTCCTGCAAGTTTGAAGAACATCGTACGGTCGGTTCGCATTTCTCGATGAACTTACATACAGCTACGACGGGACTTGGTCGCTGAGCGGAAACTGCGTTGTAGATGACAATTTGTGTCTAACTCCCCTTCCAGCCGTACGAAGTTTATGAAACTTGTACAGACTGGTCGTGTCGCCATCGAGAGCACTCCTGCAAGTTTGAAGGCGATCGTACGGTCGGTTCAGATTTCTCGATGAACTTACATACAGCTACGACGGGACTTGGTCGCTGAGCGGAAACTGCGTTGTAGATGACAATTATTGTCTAACTCACCTTCCAGCCGTACGAAGTTTATGAAACTTGTACAGCATGCTCGTGTCGCCAATCGAGAGCACTCCTGCAAGTTTGAAGAAGATCGTACGGTCGGTTCGCATTTCTCGATGAACTTACATGCAGCTACGACGGGACTTGGTCGCTGAGCGGAAATTCGAATGATGACAATTTTTTTCAAACTCCGCTTCCAGCCGTACGAAGTTTATGAAACTTGTAGAGAATGCTCGTGACGCCAATCGAGAGCACTCCTGCGAGTTTGAAGAAGATCGTACGGTCGGTTCGCATTTCTCGATTAACTTACATACAGCTACGACGGGACTTGGTCGCTGAGCGGAAACTGCGTTGTAGATGACAATTTGTGTCTAACTCCCCTTCCAGCCATACGAAGTTTATGAAACTTGTAGAGAATGCTCGTGTCGCCAATCGAGAGCAATCCTGCAAGTTTGAAGAAGATCGTACGGTCGGTTCGCATTTCTCGATGAACTTACATACACCTACGACGGGACTTATTCGCTGAACGGGAACTATCCAGTACTGCGTTGTAGATGGCAATTTGTGTCTAACTCCCCTTCCAACCGTACGATGTTTATGAAACTTGTACAGAATGCTCGTTTCGCCAATCGAGAGCACTCCTGCAAGTTTGAAGATGATCGTTCGGTCGGTTCAGATTTCTCGATGAACTTACATGCAGCTACGAAGGGACTTGGTCGCTGAGCGGAAATTCGGATGATGACAATTTGTGTCTAACTCCCCTTCCAGCCGTACGAAGTTTATGAAACTTGTACAGACTGGTCGTGTCGCCAATCGAGAGCACTCCTGCAAGTTTTAAGATGATCGTTCGGTCGGTTCAGATTTCTCGATGAACTTACATGCAGCTACGACGGGACTTGGTCGCTGAGCGGAAAATGCGTTGTAGATGACAATTTTTGTCTAACTCCCCTTCCAGCCGTACGAAGTTTATGAAACTTGTACAGAATGCTCGTGTCAGCAATCGAGAGCACTCCTGCAAGTTTGAAGATGATCGTACGGGCGGTTCAGATTTCTCGATGAACTTACATGCACCTACGACGGGACTTGGTCGCTGAGCGGAAACTGCGTTGCAGATGACAATTTGTGTCTAACACCCCTTCCAGCCGTACGAAGTTTATGAAACTTGTACAGAATGCTCGTGTCGCCAATCGAGAGCACTCCTGTAAGTTTGAAGATGATCGTACGGTTGGTTCAGATTTCTCGATGAACTTACATGCAGCTACAAAGGAACTTGGTCGCTGAGCGGAAACTGGGTTGTAGATGACAATTTTTGTCTAACTCCCCTTCCAGCCATACGAAGTTTATGAAACTTGTACAGAATGCTCGTGTCAGCAATCGAGAGCACTCCTGCAGGTTTGAAGATGATCGTACGGTCGATTCAGATTTCTCGATGAACTTACATGCACCTACGACGGGACTTGGTCGCTGAGCGGAAACTGCGTTGCAGATGACAATTTGTGTCTAACACCCCTTCCAGTCGTACGAAGTTTATGAAACTTGTACAGAATGCTCGTGTCGCCAATCGAGAGCACTCCTGTAAGTTTGAAGATGATCGTACGGTTGGTTCAGATTTCTCGATGAACTTACATGCAGCTACAAAGGAACTTGGTCGCTGAGCGGAAATTCGGATGATGACAATTTGTGTCTAACTCCCCTTCCAGCCGTACGAAGTTTATGAAACGTGTAGAGAATGCTCGTGACGTCAATCGAGAGCACTCCTGCAAGTTTGAAGGAGATCGTACGGTCGGTTCGCATTTCTCGATGAACTTACATACAGCTACGACGGGACTTGGTCGCTGAGCGGAAACTTTGTTGTAGATGACAATTTGTGGCTAACACCCCTTCCAGCCGTACGAAGTTTATGAAACTTGTACAGCATGCTCGTGTCGCCAATCGAGAGCACCCCTGCAAGTTTGAAGAAGATCGTACGGTCGGTTCGCATTTCTCGATGAACTTACATGCAGCTACGACGGGACTTGGTCGCTGTCGGAAACTGCGTTGTAGATGACAATTTGTGTCTAACTCCCCTTCCAGCCATACGAAGTTTATGAAACTTATACAGAATGCTCGTTTCGCCAATCGAGAGCACTCCTGCAAGTTTGAAGATGATCGTTCGGTCGGTTCAGATTTCTCGATGAACTTACATGCAGCTACGAAGGGACTTGGTCGGTAAGCGGAAATTCGGATGATGACAATTTGTGTCTAACTCCCCTTCCAGCCGTAAGAAGTTTATGAAACTTGTAGAGAATGGTCGTGTCGCCAATCGAGAGCACTCCTGCAAGTTTGAAGAAGATCGTACGCTCGGTTCTCATTTCTCGATGAACTTACATACAGCTACGACGGGACTTGGTCGCTGAGCGGAAACTGCGTTGTAGATGACAATTATTGTCTAACTCACCTTCCAGCCGTACGAAGTTTATGAAACTTGTAGAGAATGCTCGTGACGCCAATCGAGAGCACTCCTGCAAGTTTGAAGAAGATCGTACGGTCGGTTCGCATTTCTCGATGAACTTACATACAGCTACGACGGGACTTGGTCGCTGAGCGAAAACTGCGTTGTAGATGACAATTTGTGTCTAACTCCCCTTCCAGCCATACGAAGTTTATGAAACTTGTAGAGAATGCTCGTGTCGCCAATCGAGAGCACTCCTGTAAGTTTGAAGATGATCGTACGGTTGGTTCAGATTTCTCGATGAACTTACATGCAGCTACAAAGGAACTTGGTCGCTGAGCGGAAACTGGGTTGTAGATGACAATTTTTGTCTAACTCCCCTTCCAGCCATACGAAGTTTATGAAACTTGTACAGAATGCTCGTGTCAGCAATCGAGAGCACTCCTGCAAGTTTGAAGATGATCGTACGGTCGATTCAGATTTCTCGATGAACTTACATGCACCTACGACGGGACCTGGTCGCTGAGCGGAAACTGCGTTGCAGATGACAATTTGTGTCTAACACCCCTTCCAGCCGTACGAAGTTTATGAAACTTGTACAGAATGCTCGTGTCGCCAATCGAGAGCACTCCTGTAAGTTTGAAGATGATCGTACGGTTGGTTCAGATTTCTCGATGAACTTACATGCAGCTACAAAGGAACTTGGTCGCTGAGCGGAAACTGGGTTGTAGATGACAATTTTTGTCTAACTCCCCTTCCAGCCATACGAAGTTTATGAAACTTGTACAGAATGCTCGTGTCAGCAATCGAGAGCACTCCTGCAAGTTTGAAGATGATCGTACAGTCGATTCAGATTTCTCGATGAACTTACATGCACCTACGGCGGGACTTGGTCGCTGAGCGGAAACTGCGTTGCAGATGACAATTTGTGTCTAACACCCCTTCCAGTCGTACGAAGTTTATGAAACTTGTACAGAATGCTCGTGTCGCCAATCGAGAGCACTCCTGTAAGTTTGAAGATGATCGTACGGTTGGTTCAGATTTCTCGATGAACTTACATGCAGCTACAAAGGAACTTGGTCGCTGAGCGGAAACTGGGTTGTAGATGACAATTTGTGTCTAACTCCCCTTCCAGCCGTACGAAGTTTATGAAACTTGTAGAGAATGCTCGTGTCGCCAATCGAGAGCACTCCTGCAAGTTTGAAGAAGATCGTACGGTCGGTTCGCATTTCTCGATGAACTTACATACAGCTACGACGGGACTTGGTCGCTGTCGGAAACTGCGTTGTAGATGACAATTTGTGTCTAACTCCCCTTCCAGCCGTGCGAAGTTTATGAAACTTATAGAGAATGCTCGTGTCGCCAATCGAGAGCACTCCTGCAAGTTTGAAGATGATCGTACGGTCGGTTCAGATTTCTCGATGAACTTACATGCAGCTACGAAGTGACTTGGTCGCTGAGCGGAAACTGCGTTGTAGATGACAATTTGTGTCTAACTCCGCTTCCAGCCATACGAAGTTTATGAAACTTGTAGAGAATGCTCGTGTCGCCAATCGAGAGCACTCCTGCATGTTTGAAGAAGATCGTACGGTCGGTTCGCATTTCTCGATGAACTTACATACACCTACGACGGGTCTTATTCGCTGAACGGGAACTATCCAGTACTGCGTTGTAGATGGCAATTTGTGCCTAACTCCCCTTCCAACCGTACGATGTTTATGAAGCTTGTAGAGAATGCTCGTGTCGCCAATCGAGAGCACTCCTGCAATTTTGAAGATGATCGTACGGTCGGTTCGCATTTCTCGATGAACTTACATACAGCTGCGACGGGACTTGGTCGCTGTCGGAAACTGCGTTGTAGATGACAATTTGTGTCTAACTCCCCTTCCAGCCGTACGAAGTTTATGAAACTTATACAGAATGCTCGTTTCGCCAATCGAGAGCACTCCTGCAAGTTTGAAGATGATCGTTCGGTCGGTTCAGATTTCTCGATGAACTTACATGCAGCTACGAAGGGACTTGGTCGGTAAGCGGAAATTCGGATGATGACAATTTGTGTCTAACTCCCCTTCCAGCCGTAAGAAGTTTATGAAACTTGTAGAGAATGGTCGTGTCGCCAATCGAGAGCACTCCTGCAAGTTTGAAGAAGATCGTACGCTCGGTTCGCATTTCTCGATGAACTTACATACAGCTACGACGGGACTTGGTCGCTGAGCGGAAACTGCGTTGTAGATGACAATTATTGTCTAACTCACCTTCCAGCCGTACGAAGTTTATGAAACTTGTACAGCATGCTCGTGTCGCCAATCGAGAGCACTCCTGCAAGTTTGAAGAAGATCGTACGGTCGGTTCGCATTTCTCGATGAACTTACATGCAGCTACGACGGGACTTGGTCGCTGAGCGGAAATTCGAATGATGACAATTTTTTTCAAACTCCGCTTCCAGCCGTACGAAGTTTATGAAACTTGTAGAGAATGCTCGTGACGCCAATCGAGAGCACTCCTGCAAGTTTGAAGAAGATCGTACGGTCGGTTCGCATTTCTCGATTAACTTACATACAGCTACGACGGGACTTGGTCGCTGAGCGGAAACTGCGTTGTAGATGACAATTTGTGTCTAACTCCCCTTCCAGCCATACGAAGTTTATGAAACTTGTAGAGAATGCTCGTGTCGCCAATCGAGAGCAATCCTGCAAGTTTGAAGAAGATCGTACGGTCGGTTCGCATTTCTCGATGAACTTACATACACCTACGACGGGACTTATTCGCTGAACGGGAACTATCCAGTACTGCGTTGTAGATGGCAATTTGTGTCTAACTCCCCTTCCAACCGTACGATGTTTATGAAACTTGTACAGAATGCTCGTTTCGCCAATCGAGAGCACTCCTGCAAGTTTGAAGATGATCGTTCGGTCGGTTCAGATTTCTCGATGAACTTACATGCAGCTACGAAGGGACTTGGTCGCTGAGCGGAAATTCAGATGATGACAATTTGTGTCTAACTCCCCTTCCAGCCGTACGAAGTTTATGAAACGTGTAGAGAATGCTCGTGACGTCAATCGAGAGCACTCCTGCAAGTTTGAAGGAGATCGTACGGTCGGTTCGCATTTCTCGATGAACTTACATACAGCTACGACGGGACTTGGTCGCTGAGCGGAAACTTTGTTGTAGATGACAATTTGTGGCTAACACCCCTTCCAGCCGTACGAAGTTTATGAAACTTGTACAGCATGCTCGTGTCGCCAATCGAGAGCACCCCTGCAAGTTTGAAGAAGATCGTACGGTCGGTTCGCATTTCTCGATGAACTTACATGCAGCTACGACGGGACTTGGTCGCTGTCGGAAACTGCGTTGTAGATGACAATTTGTGTCTAACTCCCCTTCCAGCCGTACGAAGTTTATGAAACTTATACAGAATGCTCGTTTCGCCAATCGAGAGCACTCCTGCAAGTTTGAAGATGATCGTTCGGTCGGTTCAGATTTCTCGATGAACTTACATGCAGCTACGAAGGGACTTGGTCGGTAAGCGGAAATTCGGATGATGACAATTTGTGTCTAACTCCCCTTCCAGCCGTAAGAAGTTTATGAAACTTGTAGAGAATGGTCGTGTCGCCAATCGAGAGCACTCCTGCAAGTTTGAAGAAGATCGTACGCTCGGTTCGCATTTCTCGATGAACTTACATACAGCTACGACGGGACTTGGTCGCTGAGCGGAAACTGCGTTGTAGATGACAATTATTGTCTAACTCACCTTCCAGCCGTACGAAGTTTATGAAACTTGTAGAGAATGCTCGTGACGCCAATCGAGAGCACTCCTGCAAGTTTGAAGAAGATCGTACGGTCGGTTCGCATTTCTCGATGAACTTACATACAGCTACGACGGGACTTGGTCGCTGAGCGAAAACTGCGTTGTAGATGACAATTTGTGTCTAACTCCCCTTCCAGCCATACGAAGTTTATGAAACTTGTAGAGAATGCTCGTGTCGCCAATCGAGAGCACTCCTGTAAGTTTGAAGATGATCGTACGGTTGGTTCAGATTTCTCGATGAACTTACATGCAGCTACAAAGGAACTTGGTCGCTGAGCGGAAACTGGGTTGTAGATGACAATTTTTGTCTAACTCCCCTTCCAGCCATACGAAGTTTATGAAACTTGTACAGAATGCTCGTGTCAGCAATCGAGAGCACTCCTGCAAGTTTGAAGATGATCGTACGGTCGATTCAGATTTCTCGATGAACTTACATGCACCTACGACGGGACTTGGTCGCTGAGCGGAAAGTGCGTTGCAGATGACAATTTGTGTCTAACACCCCTTCCAGCCGTACGAAGTTTATGAAACTTGTACAGAATGCTCGTGTCGCCAATCGAGAGCACTCCTGTAAGTTTGAAGATGATCGTACGGTTGGTTCAGATTTCTCGATGAACTTACATGCAGCTACAAAGGAACTTGGTCGCTGAGCGGAAACTGGGTTGTAGATGACAATTTTTGTCTAACTCCCCTTCCAGCCATACGAAGTTTATGAAACTTGTACAGAATGCTCGTGTCAGCAATCGAGAGCACTCCTGCAAGTTTGAAGATGATCGTACAGTCGATTCAGATTTCTCGATGAACTTACATGCACCTACGACGGGACTTGGTCGCTGAGCGGAAACTGCGTTGCAGATGACAATTTGTGTCTAACACCCCTTCCAGTCGTACGAAGTTTATGAAACTTGTACAGAATGCTCGTGTCGCCAATCGAGAGCACTCCTGTAAGTTTGAAGATGATCGTACGGTTGGTTCAGATTTCTCGATGAACTTACATGCAGCTACAAAGGAACTTGGTCGCTGAGCGGAAATTCGGATGATGACAATTTTTTAAACTCCGCTTCCAGCCGTACGAAGTTTATGAAACTTGTACAGCATGCTCGTGTCGTCAATCGAGAGCACTCCTGCACGTTTGAAGAAGATCGTACGGTCGGTTCACATTTCTCGATGAACTTACATGCAGCTACGACGGGACTTAGTCGCTGAACGGGAACTATCCAGTACTGCGTTGTAGATGACAATTTGTGTCTAACTCCCCTTCCAGCCGTACGAAGTTTATGAAACTTGTAGATAATGCTCGTGTCGCCAATCGAGAGCACTCCTGCAAGTTTGAAGATGATCGTACGGTCGGTTCAGGTTTCTCGATGAACTTACATGCAGCTACAAAGGGACTTGGTCGCTGAGCGGAAATTCGGATGATGACAATTTTTTTCAAAATCCGCTTCCAGCCGTACGAAGTTTATGAAACTTGTACAGCATGCTCGTGTCGTCAATCGAGAGCACTCCTGCAAGTTTGAAGATGATCGTACGGTCGGTTCAGATTTCTCGATGAACTTACATGCAGCTACGAAGTGACTTGGTCGCTGAGCGGAAACTGCGTTGTAGATGACAATTTGTGTCTAACTCCCCTTCCAGCCATACGAAGTTTATGAAACTTGTAGAGAATGCTCGTGTCGCCAATCGAGAGCACTCCTGCATGTTTGAAGAAGATCGTACGGTCGGTTCGCATTTCTCGATGAACTTACATACACCTACGACGGGTCTTATTCGCTGAACGGGAACTATCCAGTACTGCGTTGTAGATGGCAATTTGTGTCTAACTCCCCTTCCAACCGTACGATGTTTATGAAACTTGTAGAGAATGCTCGTGTCGCCAATCGAGAGCACTCCTGCAAGTTTGAAGAACATCGTACGGTCGGTTCGCATTTCTCGATGAACTTACATACAGCTACGACGGGACTTGGTCGCTGAGCGGAAACTGCGTTGTAGATGACAATTTGTGTCTAACTCCCCTTCCAGCCGTACGAAGTTTATGAAACTTGTACAGACTGGTCGTGTCGCCATCGAGAGCACTCCTGCAAGTTTGAAGGTGATCGTACGGTCGGTTCAGATTTCTCGATGAACTTACATGCAACTACGACGGGACTTGGTCGCTGAGCGGAAACTGCGTTGCAGATGACAATTTGTGTCTAACACCCCTTCCAGCCGTACGAAGTTTATGAAACTTGTACAGAATGCTCGTGTCGCCAATCGAGAGCACTCCTGTAAGTTTGAAGATGATCGTACAGTTGGTTCAGATTTCTCGATGAACTTACATGCAGCTACAAAGGAACTTGGTCGCTGAGCGGAAATTCGGATGATGACAATTTGTGTCTAACTCCCCTTCCAGCCGTAAGAAGTTTATGAAACTTGTAGAGAATGGTCGTGTCGCCAATCGAGAGCACTCCTGCAAGTTTGAAGAAGATCGTACGCTCGGTTCGCATTTCTCGATGAACTTACATACAGCTACGACGGGACTTGGTCGCTGAGCGGAAACTGCGTTGTAGATGACAATTATTGTCTAACTCACCTTCCAGCCGTACGAAGTTTATGAAACTTGTACAGCATGCTCGTGTCGCCAATCGAGAGCACTCCTGCAAGTTTGAAGAAGATCGTACGGTCGGTTCGCATTTCTCGATGAACTTACATGCAGCTACGACGGGACTTGGTCGCTGAGCGGAAATTCGAATGATGACAATTTTTTTCAAACTCCGCTTCCAGCCGTACGAAGTTTATGAAACTTGTAGAGAATGCTCGTGACGCCAATCGAGAGCACTCCTGCGAGTTTGAAGAAGATCGTACGGTCGGTTCGCATTTCTCGATTAACTTACATACAGCTACGACGGGACTTGGTCGCTGAGCGGAAACTGCGTTGTAGATGACAATTTGTGTCTAACTCCCCTTCCAGCCATACGAAGTTTATGAAACTTGTAGAGAATGCTCGTGTCGCCAATCGAGAGCAATCCTGCAAGTTTGAAGAAGATCGTACGGTCGGTTCGCATTTCTCGATGAACTTACATACACCTACGACGGGACTTATTCGCTGAACGGGAACTATCCAGTACTGCGTTGTAGATGGCAATTTGTGTCTAACTCCCCTTCCAACCGTACGATGTTTATGAAACTTGTACAGAATGCTCGTTTCGCCAATCGAGAGCACTCCTGCAAGTTTGAAGATGATCGTTCGGTCGGTTCAGATTTCTCGATGAACTTACATGCAGCTACGAAGGGACTTGGTCGCTGAGCGGAAATTCGGATGATGACAATTTGTGTCTAACTCCCCTTCCAGCCGTACGAAGTTTATGAAACTTGTACAGACTGGTCGTGTCGCCAATCGAGAGCACTCCTGCAAGTTTTAAGATGATCGTTCGGTCGGTTCAGATTTCTCGATGAACTTACATGCAGCTACGACGGGACTTGGTCGCTGAGCGGAAAATGCGTTGTAGATGACAATTTTTGTCTAACTCCCCTTCCAGCCGTACGAAGTTTATGAAACTTGTACAGAATGCTCGTGTCAGCAATCGAGAGCACTCCTGCAAGTTTGAAGATGATCGTACGGGCGGTTCAGATTTCTCGATGAACTTACATGCACCTACGACGGGACTTGGTCGCTGAGCGGAAACTGCGTTGCAGATGACAATTTGTGTCTAACTCCCCTTCCAGCCGTACGAAGTTTATGAAACTTATACAGAATGCTCGTTTCGCCAATCGAGAGCACTCCTGCAAGTTTGAAGATGATCGTTCGGTCGGTTCAGATTTCTCGATGAACTTACATGCAGCTACGAAGGGACTTGGTCGGTAAGCGGAAATTCGGATGATGACAATTTGTGTCTAACTCCCCTTCCAGCCGTAAGAAGTTTATGAAACTTGTAGAGAATGGTCGTGTCGCCAATCGAGAGCACTCCTGCAAGTTTGAAGAAGATCGTACGCTCGGTTCGCATTTCTCGATGAACTTACATACAGCTACGACGGGACTTGGTCGCTGAGCGGAAACTGCGTTGTAGATGACAATTATTGTCTAACTCACCTTCCAGCCGTACGAAGTTTATGAAACTTGTAGAGAATGCTCGTGACGCCAATCGAGAGCACTCCTGCAAGTTTGAAGAAGATCGTAGGGTCGGTTCGCATTTCTCGATGAACTTACATACAGCTACGACGGGACTTGGTCGCTGAGCGAAAACTGCGTTGTAGATGACAATTTGTGTCTAACTCCCCTTCCAGCCATACGAAGTTTATGAAACTTGTAGAGAATGCTCGTGTCGCCAATCGAGAGCACTCCTGTAAGTTTGAAGATGATCGTACGGTTGGTTCAGATTTCTCGATGAACTTACATGCAGCTACAAAGGAACTTGGTCGCTGAGCGGAAACTGGGTTGTAGATGACAATTTTTGTCTAACTCCCCTTCCAGCCATACGAAGTTTATGAAACTTGTACAGAATGCTCGTGTCAGCAATCGAGAGCACTCCTGCAAGTTTGAAGATGATCGTACGGTCGATTCAGATTTCTCGATGAACTTACATGCACCTACGACGGGACTTGGTCGCTGAGCGGAAACTGCGTTGCAGATGACAATTTGTGTCTAACACCCCTTCCAGCCGTACGAAGTTTATGAAACTTGTACAGAATGCTCGTGTCGCCAATCGAGAGCACTCCTGTAAGTTTGAAGATGATCGTACGGTTGGTTCAGATTTCTCGATGAACTTACATGCAGCTACAAAGGAACTTGGTCGCTGAGCGGAAACTGGGTTGTAGATGACAATTTTTGTCTAACTCCCCTTCCAGCCATACGAAGTTTATGAAACTTGTACAGAATGCTCGTGTCAGCAATCGAGAGCACTCCTGCAAGTTTGAAGATGATCGTACAGTCGATTCAGATTTCTCGATGAACTTACATGCACCTACGACGGGACTTGGTCGCTGAGCGGAAACTGCATTGCAGATGACAATTTGTGTCTAACACCCCTTCCAGTCGTACGAAGTTTATGAAACTTGTACAGAATGCTCGTGTCGCCAATCGAGAGCACTCCTGTAAGTTTGAAGATGATCGTACGGTTGGTTCAGATTTCTCGATGAACTTACATGCAGCTACAAAGGAACTTGGTCGCTGAGCGGAAACTGGGTTGTAGATGACAATTTGTGTCTAACTCCCCTTCCAGCCGTACGAAGTTTATGAAACTTGTAGAGAATGCTCGTGTCGCCAATCGAGAGCACTCCTGCAAGTTTGAAGAAGATCGTACGGTCGGTTCGCATTTCTCGATGAACTTACATACAGCTACGACGGGACTTGGTCGCTGTCGGAAACTGCGTTGTAGATGACAATTTGTGTCTAACTCCCCTTCCAGCCGTGCGAAGTTTATGAAACTTATAGAGAATGCTCGTGTCGCCAATCGAGAGCACTCCTGCAAGTTTGAAGATGATCGTACGGTCGGTTCAGATTTCTCGATGAACTTACATGCAGCTACGAAGTGACTTGGTCGCTGAGCGGAAACTGCGTTGTAGATGACAATTTGTGTCTAACTCCGCTTCCAGCCATACGAAGTTTATGAAACTTGTAGAGAATGCTCGTGTCGCCAATCGAGAGCACTCCTGCATGTTTGAAGAAGATCGTACGGTCGGTTCGCATTTCTCGATGAACTTACATACACCTACGACGGGTCTTATTCGCTGAACGGGAACTATCCAGTACTGCGTTGTAGATGGCAATTTGTGCCTAACTCCCCTTCCAACCGTACGATGTTTATGAAGCTTGTAGAGAATGCTCGTGTCGCCAATCGAGAGCACTCCTGCAATTTTGAAGATGATCGTACGGTCGGTTCGCATTTCTCGATGAACTTACATACAGCTGCGACGGGACTTGGTCGCTGTCGGAAACTGCGTTGTAGATGACAATTTGTGTCTAACTCCCCTTCCAGCCGTACGAAGTTTATGAAACTTATACAGAATGCTCGTTTCGCCAATCGAGAGCACTCCTGCAAGTTTGAAGATGATCGTTCGGTCGGTTCAGATTTCTCGATGAACTTACATGCAGCTACGAAGGGACTTGGTCGGTAAGCGGAAATTCGGATGATGACAATTTGTGTCTAACTCCCCTTCCAGCCGTAAGAAGTTTATGAAACTTGTAGAGAATGGTCGTGTCGCCAATCGAGAGCACTCCTGCAAGTTTGAAGAAGATCGTACGCTCGGTTCGCATTTCTCGATGAACTTACATACAGCTACGACGGGACTTGGTCGCTGAGCGGAAACTGCGTTGTAGATGACAATTATTGTCTAACTCACCTTCCAGCCGTACGAAGTTTATGAAACTTGTACAGCATGCTCGTGTCGCCAATCGAGAGCACTCCTGCAAGTTTGAAGAAGATCGTACGGTCGGTTCGCATTTCTCGATGAACTTACATGCAGCTACGACGGGACTTGGTCGCTGAGCGGAAATTCGAATGATGACAATTTTTTTCAAACTCCGCTTCCAGCCGTACGAAGTTTATGAAACTTGTAGAGAATGCTCGTGACGCCAATCGAGAGCACTCCTGCAAGTTTGAAGAAGATCGTACGGTCGGTTCGCATTTCTCGATTAACTTACATACAGCTACGACGGGACTTGGTCGCTGAGCGGAAACTGCGTTGTAGATGACAATTTGTGTCTAACTCCCCTTCCAGCCATACGAAGTTTATGAAACTTGTAGAGAATGCTCGTGTCGCCAATCGAGAGCAATCCTGCAAGTTTGAAGAAGATCGTACGGTCGGTTCGCATTTCTCGATGAACTTACATACACCTACGACGGGACTTATTCGCTGAACGGGAACTATCCAGTACTGCGTTGTAGATGGCAATTTGTGTCTAACTCCCCTTCCAACCGTACGATGTTTATGAAACTTGTACAGAATGCTCGTTTCGCCAATCGAGAGCACTCCTGCAAGTTTGAAGATGATCGTTCGGTCGGTTCAGATTTCTCGATGAACTTACATGCAGCTACGAAGGGACTTGGTCGCTGAGCGGAAATTCAGATGATGACAATTTGTGTCTAACTCCCCTTCCAGCCGTACGAAGTTTATGAAACGTGTAAAGAATGCTCGTGACGTCAATCGAGAGCACTCCTGCAAGTTTGAAGGAGATCGTACGGTCGGTTCGCATTTCTC
Source organism: Priocnemis perturbator (assembly GCA_963942575.1). NCBI lineage: Eukaryota > Metazoa > Arthropoda > Insecta > Hymenoptera > Pompilidae > Priocnemis > Priocnemis perturbator. Next base: position 986,920 of record CAWWDK010000169.1, read on the forward strand.
GATGAACTTACATACAGCTACGACGGGACTTGGTCGCTGAGCGGAAACTTTGTTGTAGATGACAATTTGTGGCTAACACCCCTTCCAGCCGTACGAAGTTTATGAAACTTGTACAGCATGCTCGTGTCGCCAATCGAGAGCACCCCTGCAAGTTTGAAGAAGATCGTACGGTCGGTTCGCATTTCTCGATGAACTTACATGCAGCTACGACGGGACTTGGTCGCTGTCGGAAACTGCGTTGTAGATGACAATTTGTGTCTAACTCCCCTTCCAGCCGTACGAAGTTTATGAAACTTATACAGAATGCTCGTTTCGCCAATCGAGAGCACTCCTGCAAGTTTGAAGATGATCGTTCGGTCGGTTCAGATTTCTCGATGAACTTACATGCAGCTACGAAGGGACTTGGTCGGTAAGCGGAAATTCGGATGATGACAATTTGTGTCTAACTCCCCTTCCAGCCGTAAGAAGTTTATGAAACTTGTAGAGAATGGTCGTGTCGCCAATCGAGAGCACTCCTGCAAGTTTGAAGAAGATCGTACGCTCGGTTCGCATTTCTCGATGAACTTACATACAGCTACGACGGGACTTGGTCGCTGAGCGGAAACTGCGTTGTAGATGACAATTATTGTCTAACTCACCTTCCAGCCGTACGAAGTTTATGAAACTTGTAGAGAATGCTCGTGACGCCAATCGAGAGCACTCCTGCAAGTTTGAAGAAGATCGTACGGTCGGTTCGCATTTCTCGATGAACTTACATACAGCTACGACGGGACTTGGTCGCTGAGCGAAAACTGCGTTGTAGATGACAATTTGTGTCTAACTCCCCTTCCAGCCATACGAAGTTTATGAAACTTGTACAGACTGGTCGTGTCGCCATCGAGAGCACTCCTGCAAGTTTGAAGGTGATCGTACGGTCGGTTCAGATTTCTCGATGAACTTACATGCAACTACGACGGGACTTGGTCGCTGAGCGGAAACTGCGTTGCAGATGACAATTTGTGTCTAACACCCCTTTCAGCCGTACGAAGTTTATGAAACTTGTACAGAATGCTCGTGTCGCCAATCGAGAGCACTCCTGTAAGTTTGAAGATGATCGTACAGTTGGTTCAGATTTCTCGATTAACTTACATGCAGCTACAAAGGAACTTGGTCGCTGAGCGGAAATTCGGATGATGACAATTTGTGTCTAACTCCCCTTCCAGCCGTAAGAAGTTTATGAAACTTGTAGAGAATGGTCGTGTCGCCAATCGAGAGCACTCCTGCAAGTTTGAAGAAGATCGTACGCTCGGTTCGCATTTCTCGATGAACTTACATACAGCTACGACGGGACTTGGTCGCTGAGCGGAAACTGCGTTGTAGATGACAATTATTGTCTAACTCACCTTCCAGCCGTACGAAGTTTATGAAACTTGTACAGCATGCTCGTGTCGCCAATCGAGAGCACTCCTGCAAGTTTGAAGAAGATCGTACGGTCGGTTCGCATTTCTCGATGAACTTACATGCAGCTACGACGGGACTTGGTCGCTGAGCGGAAATTCGAATGATGACAATTTTTTTCAAACTCCGCTTCCAGCCGTACGAAATTTATGAAACTTGTAGAGAATGCTCGTGACGCCAATCGAGAGCACTCCTGCGAGTTTGAAGAAGATCGTACGGTCGGTTCGCATTTCTCGATTAACTTACATACAGCTACGACGGGACTTGGTCGCTGAGCGGAAACTGCGTTGTAGATGACAATTTGTGTCTAACTCCCCTTCCAGCCATACGAAGTTTATGAAACTTGTAGAGAATGCTCGTGTCGCCAATCGAGAGCAATCCTGCAAGTTTGAAGAAGATCGTACGGTCGGTTCGCATTTCTCGATGAACTTACATACACCTACGACGGGACTTATTCGCTGAACGGGAACTATCCAGTACTGCGTTGTAGATGGCAATTTGTGTCTAACTCCCCTTCCAACCGTACGATGTTTATGAAACTTGTACAGAATGCTCGTTTCGCCAATCGAGAGCACTCCTGCAAGTTTGAAGATGATCGTTCGGTCGGTTCAGATTTCTCGATGAACTTACATGCAGCTACGAAGGGACTTGGTCGCTGAGCGGAAATTCGGATGATGACAATTTGTGTCTAACTCCCCTTCCAGCCGTACGAAGTTTATGAAACTTGTACAGACTGGTCGTGTCGCCAATCGAGAGCACTCCTGCAAGTTTTAAGATGATCGTTCGGTCGGTTCAGATTTCTCGATGAACTTACATGCAGCTACGACGGGACTTGGTCGCTGAGCGGAAAATGCGTTGTAGATGACAATTTTTGTCTAACTCCCCTTCCAGCCGTACGAAGTTTATGAAACTTGTACAGAATGCTCGTGTCAGCAATCGAGAGCACTCCTGCAAGTTTGAAGATGATCGTACGGGCGGTTCAGATTTCTCGATGAACTTACATACAGCTACGACGGGACTTGGTCGCTGAGCGGAAATTCGAATGATGACAATTTTTTTCAAACTCCGCTTCCAGCCGTACGAAGTTTATGAAACTTGTACAGCATGCTCGTGTCGTCAATCGAGAGCACTCCTGCAAGTTTGAAGAAGATCGTACCGTCGGTTCACATTTCTCGATGAACTTACATACAGCTACGACGGGACTTGCCCGCTGTCGGAAACTGCGTTGTAGATGACAATTTGTGTCTAACTCCCCTTCCAGCCATGCGAAGTTTATGAAACTTATAGAGAATGCTCGTTTCGCCAATCGAGAGCACTCCTGCAAGTTTGAAGATGATCGTTCGGTCGGTTCAGATTTCTCGATGAACTTACATGCAGCTACGAAGGGACTTGGTCGGTAAGCGGAAATTCGGATGATGACAATTTGTGTCTAACTCCCCTTCCAGCCGTAAGAAGTTTATGAAACTTGTAGAGAATGGTCGTGTCGCCATTCGAGAGCACTCCTGCAAGTTTGAAGAAGATCGTACGCTCGGTTCGCATTTCTCGATGAACTTACATACAGCTACGACGGGACTTGGTCGCTGAGCGGAAACTGCGTTGTAGATGACAATTATTGTCTAACTCACCTTCCAGCCGTACGAAGTTTATGAAACTTGTAGAGAATGCTCGTGACGCCAATCGAGAGCACTCCTGCAAGTTTGAAGAAGATCGTACGGTCGGTTCGCATTTCATGATGAACTTACATACAGCTACGACGGGACTTGGTCGCTGAGCGGAAACTGCGTTGTAGATGACAATTTGTGTCTAACTCCCCTTCCAGCCATACGAAGTTTATGAAACTTGTGGAGAATGCTCGTGTCGCCAATCGAGAGCAATCCTGCAAGTTTGAAGAAGATCGTACGGTCGGTTCGCATTTCTCGATGAACTTACATACACCTACGACGGGATTTATTCGCTGAACGGGAACTATCCAGTACTGCGTTGTAGATGGCAATTTGTGTCTAACTCCCCTTCCAACCGTACGATGTTTATGAAACTTGTACAGAATGCTCGTTTCGCCAATCGAGAGCACTCCTGCAAGTTTGAAGATGATCGTTCGGTCGGTTCAGATTTCTCGATGAACTTACATGCAGCTACGAAGGGACTTGGTCGCTGAGCGGAAATTCGGATGATGACAATTTGTGTCTAACTCCCCTTCCAGCCGTACGAAGTTTATGAAACTTGTAGAGAATGCTCGTGACGCCAATCGAGAGCACTCCTGCAAGTTTGAAGGAGATCGTACGGTCGGTTCGCATTTCTCGATGAACTTACATACAGCTACGACGGGACTTGGTCGCTGAGCGGAAACTTTGTTGTAGATGACAATTTGTGGCTAACACCCCTTCCAGCCGTACGAAGTTTATGAAACTTGTACAGCATGCTCGTGTCGCCAATCGAGAGCACCCCTGCAAGTTTGAAGAAGATCGTACGGTCCGTTCGCATTTCTCGATGAACTTACATGCAGCTACGACGGGACTTGGGCGCTGAGCGGAAATTCGAATGATGACAATTTTTTTCAAACTCCGCTTCCAGCCGTACGAAGTTTATGAAACTTGTACAGCATGCTCGTGTCGTCAATCGAGAGCACTCCTGCAAGTTTGAAGAAGATCGTACCGTCGGTTCACATTTCTCGATGAACTTACATACACCTACGACGGGACTTAGTCGCTGAACGGGAACTATCCAGTACTGCGTTGTAGATGACAATTTGTGTCTAACTCCCCTTCCAGCCGTACGAAGTTTATGAAACTTGTACAGAATGCTCGTGTCGCCAATCGAGAGCACTCCTGCAAGTTTGAAGATGATCGTACGGTCGGTTCAGATTTCTCGATGAACTTACATGCAGCTACAAAGGAACTTGGTCGCTGAGCGGAAATTCGGATGATGACAATTTTTTAAACTCCGCTTCCAGCCGTACGAAGTTTATGAAACTTGTACAGCATGCTCGTGTCGTCAATCGAGAGCACTCCTGCACGTTTGAAGAAGATCGTACGGTCGGTTCACATTTCTCGATGAACTTACATGCAGCTACGACGGGACTTAGTCGCTGAACGGGAACTATCCAGTACTGCGTTGTAGATGACAATTTGTGTCTAACTCCCCTTCCAGCCGTACGAAGTTTATGAAACTTGTAGATAATGCTCGTGTCGCCAATCGAGAGCACTCCTGCAAGTTTGAAGATGATCGTACGGTCGGTTCAGGTTTCTCGATGAACTTACATGCAGCTACAAAGGGACTTGGTCGCTGAGCGGAAATTCGGATGATGACAATTTTTTTCAAAATCCGCTTCCAGCCGTACGAAGTTTATGAAACTTGTACAGCATGCTCGTGTCGTCAATCGAGAGCACTCCTGCAAGTTTGAAGAAGATCGAACGCTCGGTTCGCATTTCTCAATGAACTTACATACAGCTACGACGGGACTTGGTCGCTGAGCGGAAACTGCGTTGTAGATGACAATTTGTGTCTAACTCCCCTTCCAGCCATGCGAAGTTTATGAAACTTATAGAGAATGCTCGTGTCGCCAATCGAGAGCACTCCTGCAAGTTTGAAGATGATCGTACGGTCGGTTCAGATTTCTCGATGAACTTACATGCAGCTACGAAAGGACTTGGTCGGTAAGCGGAAATTCGGATGATGACAATTTGTGTCTAACTCCCCTTCCAGCCGTAAGAAGTATATGAAACTTGTAGAGAATGCTCGTGTCGCCAATCGAGAGCACTCCTGCAAGTTTGAAGAAGATCGTACATTCGGTTCGCATTTCTCGATGACCTTACATACAGCTACGACGGGACTTGGTCGCTGAGCGGAAAATGCGTTGTAGATGACAATTTGTGTCTAACTCCCCTTCCAGCCATGCGAAGTTTATGAAACTTATAGAGAATGCTCGTGTCGCCAATCGAGAGCACTCCTGCAAGTTTGAAGATGATCGTACGGTCGGTTCAGATTTCTCGATGAACTTACATGCAGCTACGACGGGACTTGGTCGCTGAGCGGAAATTCGAATGATGACAATTTTTTTCAAACTCCGCTTCCAGCCGTACGAAGTTTATGAAACTTGTACAGCATGCTCGTGTCGTCAATCGAGAGCACTCCTGCAAGTTTGAAGAAGATCGTACCGTCGGTTCACATTTCTCGATGAACTTACATACACCTACGACGGGACTTAGTCGCTGAACGGGAACTATCCAGTACTGCGTTGTAGATGACAATTTGTGTCTAACTCCCCTTCCAGCCGTACGCAGTTTATGAAACTTGTAGATAATGCTCGTGTCGCCAATCGAGAGCACTCCTGCAAGTTTGAAGATGATCGTACGGGCGGTTCAGATTTCTCGATGAACTTACATACAGCTACGACGGGACTTGGTCGCTGTCGGAAACTGCGTTGTAGATGACAATTTGTGTCTAACTCCCCTTCCAGCCGTACGAAGTTTATGAAACTTGTACAGCATGCTCGTGTCGTCAATCGAGAGCACTCCTGCAAGTTTGAAGAAGATCGAACGCTCGGTTCGCATTTCTCAATGAACTTATATACAGCTACGACGGGACTTGGTCGCTGTCGGAAACTGCGTTGTAGATGACAATTTGTGTCTAACTCCCCTTCCAGCCATACGAAGTTTATGAAACTTGTAGAGAATGCTCGTGTCGCCAATCGAGAGCACTCCTGCATGTTTGAAGAAGATCGTACGGTCGGTTCGCATTTCTCGATGAACTTACATACACCTACGACGGGTCTTATTCGCTGAACGGGAACTATCCAGTACTGCGTTGTAGATGGCAATTTGTGTCTAACTCCCCTTCCAACCGTACGATGTTTATGAAACTTGTAGAGAATGCTCGTGTCGCCAATCGAGAGCACTCCTGCAAGTTTGAAGATGATCGTACGGTCGGTTCGCATTTCTCGATGAACTTACATACAGCTGCGACGGGACTTGGTCGCTGTCGGAAACTGCGTTGTAGATGACAATTTGTGTCTAACTCCCCTTCCAGCCGTACGAAGTTTATGAAACTTATACAGAATGCTCGTTTCGCCAATGGAGAGCACTCCTGCAAGTTTGAAGATGATCGTTCGGTCGGTTCAGATTTCTCGATGAACTTACATGCAGCTACGACGGGACTTGGTCGCTGAGCGGAAAATGCGTTGTAGATGACAATTTTTGTCTAACTCCCCTTCCAGCCGTACGAAGTTTATGAAACTTGTACAGAATGCTCGTGTCAGCAATCGAGAGCATTCCTGCAAGTTTGAAGATGATCGTACGGGCGGTTCAGATTTCTCGATGAACTTACATACAGCTACGACGGGACTTGGTCGCTGAGCGGAAATTCGAATGATGACAATTTTTTTCAAACTCCGCTTCCAGCCGTACGAAGTTTATGAAACTTGTACAGCATGCTCGTGTCGTCAATCGAGAGCACTCCTGCAAGTTTGAAGAAGATCGTACCGTCGGTTCACATTTCTCGATGAACTTACATGCAGCTACGACGGGACTTAGTCGCTGAACGGGAAGTATCCAGTACTGCGTTGTAGATGACAATTTGTGTCTAACTCCCCTTCCAGCCGTACGAAGTTTATGAAACTTGTACAGAATGCTCGTGTCGCCAATCGAGAGCACTCCTGCAAGTTTGAAGAACATCGTACGATCGGTTCGCATTTCTCGATGAACTTAGATACAGCTACGACGGGACTTGGTCGCTGAGCGGAAACTGCGTTGTAGATGACAATTTGTGTCTAACTCCCCTTCCAGCCGTACGAAGTTTATGAAACTTGTACAGACTGGTCGTGTCGCCAATCGAGAGCACTCCTGCAAGTTTTAAGATGATCGTTCGGTCGGTTCAGATTTCTCGATGAACTTACATGCAGCTACGACGGGACTTGGTCGCTGAGCGGAAAATGCGTTGTAGATGACAATTTTTGTCTAACTCCCCTTCCAGCCGTACGAAGTTTATGAAACTTGTACAGAATGCTCGTGTCAGCAATCGAGAGCACTCCTGCAAGTTTGAAGATGATCGTACGGGCGGTTCAGATTTCTCGATGAACTTACATACAGCTACGACGGGACTTGGTCGCTGAGCGGAAATTCGAATGATGACAATTTTTTTCAAACTCCGCTTCCAGCCGTACGAAGTTTATGAAACTTGTACAGCATGCTCGTGTCGTCAATCGAGAGCACTCCTGCAAGTTTGAAGAAGATCGTACCGTCGGTTCACATTTCTCGATGAACTTACATACAGCTACGACGGGACTTGGCCGCTGTCGGAAACTGCGTTGTAGATGACAATTTGTGTCTAACTCCCCTTCCAGCCATGCGAAGTTTATGAAACTTATAGAGAATGCTCGTGTCGCCAATCGAGAGCACTGCTACAAGCTTGAAGATGATCGTACGCTCGTGTCAGATTTCTCGATGAACTTACATGCAGCTACGAAGGGACTTGGTCGGTAAGCGGAAATTCGGATGATGACAATTTGTGTCTAACTCCCCTTCCAGCCATAAGAAGTTTATGAAACTTGTAGAGAATGCTCGTGTCGCCAATCGAGAGCACTCCTGCAAGTTTGAAGAAGATCGTACGGTCGGTTCGCATTTCTCGATGAACTCACATACAGCTACGACGGGGCTTGGTCGCTGAGCGGAAACTGCGTTGTAGATGACAATTATTGTCTAACTCACCTTCCAGCCGTACGAAGTTTATGAAACTTGTACAGCATGCTCGTGTCGCCAATCGAGAGCACCCCTGCAAGTTTGAAGAAGATCGTACGGTCGGTTCGCATTTCTCGATGAACTTACATGCAGCTACGACGGGACTTGGTCGCTGAGCGGAAATTCGAATGATGACAATTTTTTTCAAACTCCGCTTCCAGCCGTACGAAGTTTATGAAACTTGTACAGCATGCTCGTGTCGTCAATCGAGAGCACTCCTGCAAGTTTGAAGAAGATCGTACCGTCGGTTCACATTTCTCGATGAACTTACATACACCTACGACGGGACTTAGTCGCTGAACGGGAACTATCCAGTACTGCGTTGTAGATGACAATTTGTGTCTAACTCCCCTTCCAGCCGTACGAAGTTTATGAAACTTGTACAGAATGCTCGTGTCGCCAATCGAGAGCACTCCTGCAAGTTTGAAGATGATCGTACGGTCGGTTCAGATTTCTCGATGAACTTACATACAGCTACGACGGGACTTGGTCGCTGAGCGGAAACTGGGTTGTAGATGACAATTTTTGTCTATCTCCCCTTCCAGCCATACGAAGTTTATGAAACTTGTACAGAATGCTCGTGTCAGCAATCGAGAGCACTCCTGCAAGTTTGAAGATGATCGTACGGTCGATTCAGATTTCTCGATGAACTTACATGCACCTACGACGGGACTTGGTCGCTGAGCGGAAACTGCGTTGCAGATGACAATTTGTGTCTAACACCCCTTCCAGCCGTACGAAGTTTATGAAACTTGTACAGAATGCTCGTGTCGCCAATCGAGAGCACTCCTGTAAGTTTGAAGATGATCGTACGGTCGGTTCAGATTTCTCGATGAACTTACATGCAGCTACAAAGGAACTTGGTCGCTGAGCGGAAATTCGGATGATGACAATTTTTTAAACTCCGCTTCCAGCCGTACGAAGTTTATGAAACTTGTACAGCATGCTCGTGTCGTCAATCGAGAGCACTCCTGCACGTTTGAAGAAGATCGTACGGTCGGTTCACATTTCTCGATGAACTTACATGCAGCTACGACGGGACTTAGTCGCTGAACGGGAACTATCCAGTACTGCGTTGTAGATGACAATTTGTGTCTAACTCCCCTTCCAGCCGTACGAAGTTTATGAAACTTGTAGATAATGCTCGTGTCGCCAATCGAGAGCACTCCTGCAAGTTTGAAGATGATCGTACGGTCGGTTCAGGTTTCTCGATGAACTTACATGCAGCTACAAAGGGACTTGGTCGCTGAGCGGAAATTCGGATGATGACAATTTTTTTCAAAATCCGCTTCCAGCCGTACGAAGTTTATGAAACTTGTACAGCATGCTCGTGTCGTCAATCGAGAGCACTCCTGCAAGTTTGAAGAAGATCGAACGCTCGGTTCGCATTTCTCGATGAACTTACATGCAGCTACGAAGTGACTTGGTCGCTGAGCGGAAACTGCGTTGTAGATGACAATTTATGTCTAACTCCCCTTCCAGCCATGCGAAGTATATGAAACTTATACAGAATGCTCGTTTCGCCAATCGAGAGCACTCCTGCAAGTTTTAAGATGATCGTTCGGTCGGTTCAGATTTCTCGATGAACTTACATGCAGCTACGACGGGACTTGGTCGCTGAGCGGAAAATGCGTTGTAGATGACAATTTTTGTCTAACTCCCCTTCCAGCCGTACAAAGTTTATGAAACTTGTACAGAATGCTCGTGTCAGCAATCGAGAGCACTCCTGCAAGTTTGAAGATGATCGTACGGGCGGTTCAGATTTCTCGATGAACTTACATACAGCTACGACGGGACTTGGTCGCTGAGCGGAAATTCGAATGATGACAATTTTTTTCAAACTCCGCTTCCAGCCGTACGAAGTTTATGAAACTTGTACAGCATGCTCGTGTCGTCAATCGAGAGCACTCCTGCAAGTTTGAAGAAGATCGTACCGTCGGTTCACATTTCTCGATGAACTTACATGCAGCTACGACGGGACTTAGTCGCTGAACGGGAAGTATCCAGTACTGCGTTGTAGATGACAATTTGTGTCTAAATCCCCTTCCAGCCGTACGAAGTTTATGAAACTTGTACAGAATGCTCGTGTCGCCAATCGAGAGCACTCCTGCAAGTTTGAAGAACATCGTACGGTCGGTTCGCATTTCTCGATGAACTTACATACAGCTACGACGGGACTTGGTCGCTGAGCGGAAACTGCGTTGTAGATGACAATTTGTGTCTAACTCCCCTTCCAACCGTACGAAGTTTATGAAACTTGTACAGACTGGTCGTGTCGCCAATCGAGAGCACTCCTGCAAGTTTGAAGGAGATCGTACGGTCGGTTCAGATTTCTCGATGAACTTACATGCAGCTACGACGGGACTTGGTCGCTGAGCGGAAACTGCGTTGCAGATGACAATTTGTGTCTAACACCCCTTCCAGCCGTACGAAGTTTATGAAACTTGTACAGAATGCTCGTGTCGCCAATCGAGAGCACTCCTGTAAGTTTGAAGATGATCGTACAGTTGGTTCAGATTTCTCGATGAACTTACATGCAGCTACGACGGGACTTGGTCGCTGAGCGGAAATTCGAATGATGACAATTTTTTTCAAACTCCGCTTCCAGCCGTACGAAGTTTATGAAACTTGTAGAGAATGCTCGTGACGCCAATCGAGAGCACTCCTGCAAGTTTGAAGAAGATCGTACGGTCGGTTCGCATTTCTCGATGAACTTACATGCAGCTACGACGGGACTTGGTCGCTGAGCGGAAATTCGAATGATGACAATTTGTGTCTAACTCCCCTTCCAGCCATACGAAGTTTATGAAACTTGTAGAGAATGCTCGTGTCGCCAATCGAGAGCAATCCTGCAAGTTTGAAGAAGATCGTACGGTCGGTTCGCATTTATCGATGAACTTACATACACCTACGACGGGACTTATTCGCTGAACGGAAAATGTGTTGTAGATGACAATTTGTGGCTAACACCCCTTCCAGCCTTACGAAGTTTATGAAACTTGTAGAGAATGCTCGTAACGCCAATCGAGAGCACTCCTGCAAGTTTGAAGAAGATCGTACGGTCGGTTCAGATTTCTCGATGAACTTACATACAGCTACGACGGGACTTGGTCGCTAAGCGGAAACTGGGTTGTAGATGACAATTTTTGTCTATCTCCCCTTCCAGCTATACGAAGTTTATGAAACTTGTACAGAATGCTCGTGTCAGCAATCGAGAGCACTCCTGCAAGTTTGAAGATGATCGTACGGTCGATTCAGATTTCTCGATGAACTTACATGCACCTACGACGGGACTTGGTCGCTGAGCGGAAACTGCGTTGCAGATGACAATTTGTGTCTAACACCCCTTCCAGCCGTACGAAGTTTATGAAACTTGTACAGAATGCTCGTGTCGCCAATCGAGAGCACTCCTGTAAGTTTGAAGATGATCGTACGGTCGGTTCGGTTTTCTCGATGAACTTACATGCAGCTACAAAGGAACTTGGTCGCTGAGCGGAAATTCGGATGATGACAATTTTTTAAACTCCGCTTCCAGCCGTACGAAGTTTATGAAACTTGTACAGCATGCTCGTGTCGTCAATCGAGAGCACTCCTGCACGTTTGAAGAAGATCGTACGGTCGGTTCACATTTCTCGATGAACTTACATGCAGCTACGACGGGACTTAGTCGCTGAACGGGAACTATCCAGTACTGCGTTGTAGATGACAATTTGTGTCTAACTCCCCTTCCAGCCGTACGAAGTTTATGAAACTTGTAGATAATGCTCGTGTCGCCAATCGAGAGCACTCCTGCAAGTTTGAAGATGATCGTACGGTCGGTTCAGGTTTCTCGATGAACTTACATGCAGCTACAAAGGGACTTGGTCGCTGAGCGGAAATTCGGATGATGACAATTTTTTTCAAAATCCGCTTCCAGCCGTACGAAGTTTATGAAACTTGTACAGCATGCTCGTGTCGTCAATCGAGAGCACTCCTGCAAGTTTGAAGAAGATCGAACGCTCGGTTCGCATTTCTCGATGAACTTACATGCAGCTACGAAGTGACTTGGTCGCTGAGCGGAAACTGCGTTGTAGATGACAATTTGTGTCTAACTCCCCTTCCAGCCATGCGAAGTATATGAAACTTATACAGAATGCTCGTTTCGCCAATGGAGAGCACTCCTGCAAGTTTTAAGATGATCGTTCGGTCGGTTCAGATTTCTCGATGAACTTACATGCAGCTACGACGGGACTTGGTCGCTGAGCGGAAAATGCGTTGTAGATGACAATTTTTGTCTAACTCCCCTTCCAGCCGTACGAAGTTTATGAAACTTGTACAGAATGCTCGTGTCAGCAATCGAGAGCACTCCTGCAAGTTTGAAGATGATCGTACGGGCGGTTCAGATTTCTCGATGAACTTACATACAGCTACGACGGGACTTGGTCGCTGAGCGGAAATTCGAATGATGACAATTTTTTTCAAACTCCGCTTCCAGCCGTACGAAGTTTATGAAACTTGTACAGCATGCTCGTGTCGTCAATCGAGAGCACTCCTGCAAGTTTGAAGAAGATCGTACCGTCGGTTCACATTTCTCGATGAACTTACATGCAGCTACGACGGGACTTAGTCGCTGAACGGGAAGTATCCAGTACTGCGTTGTAGATGACAATTTGTGTCTAAATCCCCTTCCAGCCGTACGAAGTTTATGAAACTTGTACAGAATGCTCGTGTCGCCAATCGAGAGCACTCCTGCAAGTTTGAAGAACATCGTACGGTCGGTTCGCATTTCTCGATGAACTTACATACAGCTACGACGGGACTTGGTCGCTGAGCGGAAACTGCGTTGTAGATGACAATTTGTGTCTAACTCCCCTTCCAGCCGTACGAAGTTTATGAAACTTGTACAGACTGGTCGTGTCGCCAATCGAGAGCACTCCTGCAAGTTTGAAAGTGATCGTACGGTCGGTTCAGATTTCTCGATGAACTTACATGCAGCTACGACGGGACTTGGTCGCTGAGCGGAAACTGCGTTGCAGATGACAATTTGTGTCTAACACCCCTTCCAGCCGTACGAAGTTTATGAAACTTGTACAGAATGCTCGTGTCGCCAATCGAGAGCACTCCTGTAAGTTTGAAGATGATCGTACAGTTGGTTCAGATTTCTCGATGAACTTACATGCAGCTACGACGGGACTTGGTCGCTGAGTGGAAATTCGAATGATGACAATTTTTTTCAAACTCCGCTTCCAGCCGTACGAAGTTTATGAAACTTGTAGAGAATGCTCGTGACGCCAATCGAGAGCACTCCTGCAAGTTTGAAGAAGATCGTACGGTCGGTTCGCATTTCTCGATGAACTTACATGCAGCTACGACGGGACTTGGTCGCTGAGCGGAAATTCGAATGATGACAATTTGTGTCTAACTCCCCTTCCAGCCATACGAAGTTTATGAAACTTGTAGAGAATGCTCGTGTCGCCAATCGAGAGCAATCCTGCAAGTTTGAAGAAGATCGTACGGTCGGTTCGCATTTATCGATGAACTTACATACACCTACGACGGGACTTATTCGCTGAACGGAAAATGTGTTGTAGATGACAATTTGTGGCTAACACCCCTTCCAGCCGTACGAAGTTTATGAAACTTGTAGAGAATGCTCGTAACGCCAATCGAGAGCACTCCTGCAAGTTTGAAGATGATCGTACGGGCGGTTCAGATTTCTCGATGAACTTACATACAGCTACGACGGGACTTGGTCGCTGTCGGAAACTGCGTTGTAGATGACAATTTGTGTCTAACTCCCCTTCCAGCCATGCGAAGTTTATGAAACTAATAGAGAATGCTCGTGTCGCCAATCGAGAGCACTGCTACAAGCTTGAAGATGATCGTACGCTCGGTTCAGATTTCTCGATGAACTTACATGCAGCTACGAAGGGACTTGGTCGGTAAGCGGAAATTCGGATGATGACAATTTGTGTCTAACTCCCCTTCCAGCCATAAGAAGTTTATGAAACTTGTAGAGAATGCTCGTGTCGCCAATCGAGAGCACTCCTGCAAGTTTGAAGAAGATCGTACGGTCGGTTCGCATTTCTCGATGAACTCACATACAGCTACGACGGGACTTGGTCGCTGAGCGGAAACTGCGTTGTAGATGACAATTATTGTCTAACACCCCTTCCAGCCGTACGAAGTTTATGAAACTTGTACAGCATGCTCGTGTCGCCAATCGAGAGCACCCCTGCAAGTTTGAAGAAGATCGTACGGTCCGTTCGCATTTCTCGATGAACTTACATGCAGCTACGACGGGACTTGGGCGCTGAGCGGAAATTCGAATGATGACAATTTTTTTCAAACTCCGCTTCCAGCCGTACGAAGTTTATGAAACTTGTACAGCATGCTCGTGTCGTCAATCGAGAGCACTCCTGCAAGTTTGAAGAAGATCGTACCGTCGGTTCACATTTCTCGATGAACTTACATACACCTACGACGGGACTTAGTCGCTGAACGGGAACTATCCAGTACTGCGTTGTAGATGACAATTTGTGTCTAACTCCCCTTCCAGCCGTACGAAGTTTATGAAACTTGTACAGAATGCTCGTGTCGCCAATCGAGAGCACTCCTGCAAGTTTGAAGATGATCGTACGGTCGGTTCAGATTTCTCGATGAACTTACATGCAGCTACAAAGGAACTTGGTCGCTGAGCGGAAATTCGGATGATGACAATTTTTTAAACTCCGCTTCCAGCCGTACGAAGTTTATGAAACTTGTACAGCATGCTCGTGTCGTCAATCGAGAGCACTCCTGCACGTTTGAAGAAGATCGTACGGTCGGTTCACATTTCTCGATGAACTTACATGCAGCTACGACGGGACTTAGTCGCTGAACGGGAACTATCCAGTACTGCGTTGTAGATGACAATTTGTGTCTAACTCCCCTTCCAGCCGTACGAAGTTTATGAAACTTGTAGATAATGCTCGTGTCGCCAATCGAGAGCACTCCTGCAAGTTTGAAGATGATCGTACGGTCGGTTCAGGTTTCTCGATGAACTTACATGCAGCTACAAAGGGACTTGGTCGCTGAGCGGAAATTCGGATGATGACAATTTTTTTCAAAATCCGCTTCCAGCCGTACGAAGTTTATGAAACTTGTACAGCATGCTCGTGTCGTCAATCGAGAGCACTCCTGCAAGTTTGAAGAAGATCGAACGCTCGGTTCGCATTTCTCAATGAACTTACATACAGCTACGACGGGACTTGGTCGCTGAGCGGAAACTGCGTTGTAGATGACAATTTGTGTCTAACTCCCCTTCCAGCCATGCGAAGTTTATGAAACTTATAGAGAATGCTCGTGTCGCCAATCGAGAGCACTCCTGCAAGTTTGAAGATGATCGTACGCTCGTGTCAGATTTCTCGATGAACTTACATGCAGCTACGAAAGGACTTGGTCGGTAAGCGGAAATTCGGATGATGACAATTTGTGTCTAACTCCCCTTCCAGCCGTAAGAAGTATATGAAACTTGTAGAGAATGCTCGTGTCGCCAATCGAGAGCACTCCTGCAAGTTTGAAGAAGATCGTACATTCGGTTCGCATTTCTCGATGACCTTACATACAGCTACGACGGGACTTGGTCGCTGAGCGGAAAATGCGTTGTAGATGACAATTTGTGTCTAACTCCCCTTCCAGCCATGCGAAGTTTATGAAACTTATAGAGAATGCTCGTGTCGCCAATCGAGAGCACCCCTGCAAGTTTGAAGAAGATCGTACGGTCGGTTCGCATTTCTCGATGAACTTACATGCAGCTACGACGGGACTTGGTCGCTGAGCGGAAATTCGAATGATGACAATTTTTTTCAAACTCCGCTTCCAGCCGTACGAAGTTTATGAAACTTGTACAGCATGCTCGTGTCGTCAATCGAGAGCACTCCTGCAAGTTTGAAGAAGATCGTACCGTCGGTTCACATTTCTCGATGAACTTACATACACCTACGACGGGACTTAGTCGCTGAACGGGAACTATCCAGTACTGCGTTGTAGATGACAATTTGTGTCTAACTCCCCTTCCAGCCGTACGAAGTTTATGAAACTTGTACAGAATGCTCGTGTCGCCAATCGAGAGCACTCCTGCAAGTTTGAAGATGATCGTACGGTCGGTTCAGATTTCTCGATGAACTTACATACAGCTACGACGGGACTTGGTCGCTGAGCGGAAACTGGGTTGTAGATGACAATTTTTGTCTATCTCCCCTTCCAGCCATACGAAGTTTATGAAACTTGTACAGAATGCTCGTGTCAGCAATCGAGAGCACTCCTGCAAGTTTGAAGATGATCGTACGGTCGATTCAGATTTCTCGATGAACTTACATGCACCTACGACGGGACTTGGTCGCTGAGCGGAAACTGCGTTGCAGATGACAATTTGTGTCTAACACCCCTTCCAGCCGTACGAAGTTTATGAAACTTGTACAGAATGCTCGTGTCGCCAATCGAGAGCACTCCTGTAAGTTTGAAGATGATCGTACGGTCGGTTCAGATTTCTCGATGAACTTACATGCAGCTACAAAGGAACTTGGTCGCTGAGCGGAAATTCGGATGATGACAATTTTTTAAACTCCGCTTCCAGCCGTACGAAGTTTATGAAACTTGTACAGCATGCTCGTGTCGTCAATCGAGAGCACTCCTGCACGTTTGAAGAAGATCGTACGGTCGGTTCACATTTCTCGATGAACTTACATGCAGCTACGACGGGACTTAGTCGCTGAACGGGAACTATCCAGTACTGCGTTGTAGATGACAATTTGTGTCTAACTCCCCTTCCAGCCGTACGAAGTTTATGAAACTTGTAGATAATGCTCGTGTCGCCAATCGAGAGCACTCCTGCAAGTTTGAAGATGATCGTACGGTCGGTTCAGGTTTCTCGATGAACTTACATGCAGCTACAAAGGGACTTGGTCGCTGAGCGGAAATTCGGATGATGACAATTTTTTTCAAAATCCGCTTCCAGCCGTACGAAGTTTATGAAACTTGTACAGCATGCTCGTGTCGTCAATCGAGAGCACTCCTGCAAGTTTGAAGAAGATCGAACGCTCGGTTCGCATTTCTCGATGAACTTACATGCAGCTACGAAGTGACTTGGTCGCTGAGCGGAAACTGCGTTGTAGATGACAATTTATGTCTAACTCCCCTTCCAGCCATGCGAAGTATATGAAACTTATACAGAATGCTCGTTTCGCCAATCGAGAGCACTCCTGCAAGTTTTAAGATGATCGTTCGGTCGGTTCAGATTTCTCGATGAACTTACATGCAGCTACGACGGGACTTGGTCGCTGAGCGGAAAATGCGTTGTAGATGACAATTTTTGTCTAACTCCCCTTCCAGCCGTACAAAGTTTATGAAACTTGTACAGAATGCTCGTGTCAGCAATCGAGAGCACTCCTGCAAGTTTGAAGATGATCGTACGGGCGGTTCAGATTTCTCGATGAACTTACATACAGCTACGACGGGACTTGGTCGCTGAGCGGAAATTCGAATGATGACAATTTTTTTCAAACTCCGCTTCCAGCCGTACGAAGTTTATGAAACTTGTACAGCATGCTCGTGTCGTCAATCGAGAGCACTCCTGCAAGTTTGAAGAAGATCGTACCGTCGGTTCACATTTCTCGATGAACTTACATGCAGCTACGACGGGACTTAGTCGCTGAACGGGAAGTATCCAGTACTGCGTTGTAGATGACAATTTGTGTCTAAATCCCCTTCCAGCCGTACGAAGTTTATGAAACTTGTACAGAATGCTCGTGTCGCCAATCGAGAGCACTCCTGCAAGTTTGAAGAACATCGTACGGTCGGTTCGCATTTCTCGATGAACTTACATACAGCTACGACGGGACTTGGTCGCTGAGCGGAAACTGCGTTGTAGATGACAATTTGTGTCTAACTCCCCTTCCAACCGTACGAAGTTTATGAAACTTGTACAGACTGGTCGTGTCGCCAATCGAGAGCACTCCTGCAAGTTTGAAGGAGATCGTACGGTCGGTTCAGATTTCTCGATGAACTTACATGCAGCTACGACGGGACTTGGTCGCTGAGCGGAAACTGCGTTGCAGATGACAATTTGTGTCTAACACCCCTTCCAGCCGTACGAAGTTTATGAAACTTGTACAGAATGCTCGTGTCGCCAATCGAGAGCACTCCTGTAAGTTTGAAGATGATCGTACAGTTGGTTCAGATTTCTCGATGAACTTACATGCAGCTACGACGGGACTTGGTCGCTGAGCGGAAATTCGAATGATGACAATTTTTTTCAAACTCCGCTTCCAGCCGTACGAAGTTTATGAAACTTGTAGAGAATGCTCGTGACGCCAATCGAGAGCACTCCTGCAAGTTTGAAGAAGATCGTACGGTCGGTTCGCATTTCTCGATGAACTTACATGCAGCTACGACGGGACTTGGTCGCTGAGCGGAAATTCGAATGATGACAATTTGTGTCTAACTCCCCTTCCAGCCATACGAAGTTTATGAAACTTGTAGAGAATGCTCGTGTCGCCAATCGAGAGCAATCCTGCAAGTTTGAAGAAGATCGTACGGTCGGTTCGCATTTATCGATGAACTTACATACACCTACGACGGGACTTATTCGCTGAACGGAAAATGTGTTGTAGATGACAATTTGTGGCTAACACCCCTTCCAGCCTTACGAAGTTTATGAAACTTGTAGAGAATGCTCGTAACGCCAATCGAGAGCACTCCTGCAAGTTTGAAGAAGATCGTACGGTCGGTTCAGATTTCTCGATGAACTTACATACAGCTACGACGGGACTTGGTCGCTAAGCGGAAACTGGGTTGTAGATGACAATTTTTGTCTATCTCCCCTTCCAGCTATACGAAGTTTATGAAACTTGTACAGAATGCTCGTGTCAGCAATCGAGAGCACTCCTGCAAGTTTGAAGATGATCGTACGGTCGATTCAGATTTCTCGATGAACTTACATGCACCTACGACGGGACTTGGTCGCTGAGCGGAAACTGCGTTGCAGATGACAATTTGTGTCTAACACCCCTTCCAGCCGTACGAAGTTTATGAAACTTGTACAGAATGCTCGTGTCGCCAATCGAGAGCACTCCTGTAAGTTTGAAGATGATCGTACGGTCGGTTCGGTTTTCTCGATGAACTTACATGCAGCTACAAAGGAACTTGGTCGCTGAGCGGAAATTCGGATGATGACAATTTTTTAAACTCCGCTTCCAGCCGTACGAAGTTTATGAAACTTGTACAGCATGCTCGTGTCGTCAATCGAGAGCACTCCTGCACGTTTGAAGAAGATCGTACGGTCGGTTCACATTTCTCGATGAACTTACATGCAGCTACGACGGGACTTAGTCGCTGAACGGGAACTATCCAGTACTGCGTTGTAGATGACAATTTGTGTCTAACTCCCCTTCCAGCCGTACGAAGTTTATGAAACTTGTAGATAATGCTCGTGTCGCCAATCGAGAGCACTCCTGCAAGTTTGAAGATGATCGTACGGTCGGTTCAGGTTTCTCGATGAACTTACATGCAGCTACAAAGGGACTTGGTCGCTGAGCGGAAATTCGGATGATGACAATTTTTTTCAAAATCCGCTTCCAGCCGTACGAAGTTTATGAAACTTGTACAGCATGCTCGTGTCGTCAATCGAGAGCACTCCTGCAAGTTTGAAGAAGATCGAACGCTCGGTTCGCATTTCTCGATGAACTTACATGCAGCTACGAAGTGACTTGGTCGCTGAGCGGAAACTGCGTTGTAGATGACAATTTGTGTCTAACTCCCCTTCCAGCCATGCGAAGTATATGAAACTTATACAGAATGCTCGTTTCGCCAATGGAGAGCACTCCTGCAAGTTTTAAGATGATCGTTCGGTCGGTTCAGATTTCTCGATGAACTTACATGCAGCTACGACGGGACTTGGTCGCTGAGCGGAAAATGCGTTGTAGATGACAATTTTTGTCTAACTCCCCTTCCAGCCGTACGAAGTTTATGAAACTTGTACAGAATGCTCGTGTCAGCAATCGAGAGCACTCCTGCAAGTTTGAAGATGATCGTACGGGCGGTTCAGATTTCTCGATGAACTTACATACAGCTACGACGGGACTTGGTCGCTGAGCGGAAATTCGAATGATGACAATTTTTTTCAAACTCCGCTTCCAGCCGTACGAAGTTTATGAAACTTGTACAGCATGCTCGTGTCGTCAATCGAGAGCACTCCTGCAAGTTTGAAGAAGATCGTACCGTCGGTTCACATTTCTCGATGAACTTACATGCAGCTACGACGGGACTTAGTCGCTGAACGGGAAGTATCCAGTACTGCGTTGTAGATGACAATTTGTGTCTAAATCCCCTTCCAGCCGTACGAAGTTTATGAAACTTGTACAGAATGCTCGTGTCGCCAATCGAGAGCACTCCTGCAAGTTTGAAGAACATCGTACGGTCGGTTCGCATTTCTCGATGAACTTACATACAGCTACGACGGGACTTGGTCGCTGAGCGGAAACTGCGTTGTAGATGACAATTTGTGTCTAACTCCCCTTCCAGCCGTACGAAGTTTATGAAACTTGTACAGACTGGTCGTGTCGCCAATCGAGAGCACTCCTGCAAGTTTGAAAGTGATCGTACGGTCGGTTCAGATTTCTCGATGAACTTACATGCAGCTACGACGGGACTTGGTCGCTGAGCGGAAACTGCGTTGCAGATGACAATTTGTGTCTAACACCCCTTCCAGCCGTACGAAGTTTATGAAACTTGTACAGAATGCTCGTGTCGCCAATCGAGAGCACTCCTGTAAGTTTGAAGATGATCGTACAGTTGGTTCAGATTTCTCGATGAACTTACATGCAGCTACGACGGGACTTGGTCGCTGAGTGGAAATTCGAATGATGACAATTTTTTTCAAACTCCGCTTCCAGCCGTACGAAGTTTATGAAACTTGTAGAGAATGCTCGTGACGCCAATCGAGAGCACTCCTGCAAGTTTGAAGAAGATCGTACGGTCGGTTCGCATTTCTCGATGAACTTACATGCAGCTACGACGGGACTTGGTCGCTGAGCGGAAATTCGAATGATGACAATTTGTGTCTAACTCCCCTTCCAGCCATACGAAGTTTATGAAACTTGTAGAGAATGCTCGTGTCGCCAATCGAGAGCAATCCTGCAAGTTTGAAGAAGATCGTACGGTCGGTTCGCATTTATCGATGAACTTACATACACCTACGACGGGACTTATTCGCTGAACGGAAAATGTGTTGTAGATGACAATTTGTGGCTAACACCCCTTCCAGCCGTACGAAGTTTATGAAACTTGTAGAGAATGCTCGTAACGCCAATCGAGAGCACTCCTGCAAGTTTGAAGATGATCGTACGGGCGGTTCAGATTTCTCGATGAACTTACATACAGCTACGACGGGACTTGGTCGCTGTCGGAAACTGCGTTGTAGATGACAATTTGTGTCTAACTCCCCTTCCAGCCATGCGAAGTTTATGAAACTAATAGAGAATGCTCGTGTCGCCAATCGAGAGCACTGCTACAAGCTTGAAGATGATCGTACGCTCGGTTCAGATTTCTCGATGAACTTACATGCAGCTACGAAGGGACTTGGTCGGTAAGCGGAAATTCGGATGATGACAATTTGTGTCTAACTCCCCTTCCAGCCATAAGAAGTTTATGAAACTTGTAGAGAATGCTCGTGTCGCCAATCGAGAGCACTCCTGCAAGTTTGAAGAAGATCGTACGGTCGGTTCGCATTTCTCGATGAACTCACATACAGCTACGACGGGACTTGGTCGCTGAGCGGAAACTGCGTTGTAGATGACAATTATTGTCTAACTCACCTTCCAGCCGTACGAAGTTTATGAAACTTGTACAGCATGCTCGTGTCGCCAATCGAGAGCACCCCTGCAAGTTTGAAGAAGATCGTACGGTCGGTTCGCATTTCTCGATGAACTTACATGCAGCTACGACGGGACTTGGTCGCTGAGCGGAAATTCGAATGATGACAATTTTTTTCAAACTCCGCTTCCAGCCGTACGAAGTTTATGAAACTTGTACAGCATGCTCGTGTCGTCAATCGAGAGCACTCCTGCAAGTTTGAAGAAGATCGTACCGTCGGTTCACATTTCTCGATGAATTTACATACACCTACGACGGGACTTAGTCGCTGAACGGGAACTATCCAGTACTGCGTTGTAGATGACAACTTGTGTCTAACTTCCCTTCCAGCCGTACGAAGTTTATGAAACTTGTACAGAATGCTCGTGTAGCCAATCGAGAGCACTCCTGCAAGTTTGAAGATGATCGTACGGTCGGTTCAGATTTCTCGATGAACTTACATACAGCTACGACGGGACTTGGTCGGTGAGCGGAAACTGGGTTGTAGATGACAACTTTTGTCTATCTCCCCTTCCAGCCATACGAAGTTTATGAAACTTGTACAGAATGCTCGTGTCAGCAATCGAGAGCACTCCTGCAAGTTTGAAGATGATCGTACGGTCGATTCAGATTTCTCGATGAACTTACATGCACCTACGACGGGACTTGGTCGCTGAGCGGAAACTGCGTTGCAGATGACAATTTGTGTCTAACACCCCTTCCAGCCGTACGAAGTTTATGAAACTTGTACAGAATGCTCGTGTCGCCAATCGAGAGCACTCCTGTAAGTTTGAAGATGATCGTACGGTCGGTTCAGATTTCTCGATGAACTTACATGCAGCTACAAAGGAACTTGGTCGCTGAGCGGAAATTCGGATGATGACAATTTTTTAAACTCCGCTTCCAGCCGTACGAAGTTTATGAAACTTGTACAGCATGCTCGTGTCGTCAATCGAGAGCACTCCTGCACGTTTGAAGAAGATCGTACGGTCGGTTCACATTTCTCGATGAACTTACATGCAGCTACGACGGGACTTAGTCGCTGAACGGGAACTATCCAGTACTGCGTTGTAGATGACAATTTGTGTCTAACTCCCCTTCCAGCCGTACGAAGTTTATGAAACTTGTAGAGAATGCTCGTGTCGCCAATCGAGAGCACTCCTGCAAGTTTGAAGATGATCGTACGGTCGGTTCAGGTTTCTCGATGAACTTACATGCAGCTACAAAGGGACTTGGTCGCTGAGCGGAAATTCGGATGATGACAATTTTTTTCAAAATCCGCTTCCAGCCGTACGAAGTTTATGAAACTTGTATAGCATGCTCGTGTCGTCAATCGAGAGCACTCCTGCAAGTTTGAAGAAGATCGAACGCTCGGTTCGCATTTCTCAATGAACTTACATACAGCTACGACGGGACTTGGTCGCTGAGCGGAAACTGCGTTGTAGATGACAATTTGTGTCTAACTCCCCTTCCAGCCATGCGAAGTTTATGAAACTTATAGAGAATGCTCGTGTCGCCAATCGAGAGCACTCCTGCAAGTTTGAAGATGATCGTACGGTCGGTTCAGATTTCTCGATGAACTTACATGCAGCTACGAAGGGACTTGGTCGGTAAGCGGAAATTCGGATGATGACAATTTGTGTCTAACTCCCCTTCCAGCCGTAAGAAGTATATGAAACTTGTAGAGAATGCTCGTGTCGCCAATCGAGAGCACTCCTGTAAGTTTGAAGATGATCGTACGGTCGGTTCAGATTTCTCGATGAACTTACATGCAGCTACAAAGGAACTTGGTCGCTGAGCGGAAATTCGGATGATGACAATTTTTTTAAACTCCGCTTCCAGCCGTACGAAGTTTATGAAACTTGTACAGAATGCTCGTGTCGCCTATCGAGAGCACTCATACAAGTTTGAGGATGTTCGTACGGTCGGTTAACATTTCTCGATGAACTTACATACACCTACGACGGGTCTTATTCGCTGAACGGGAACTATCCAGTACTGCGTTGTAGATGGCAATTTGTGTCTAACTCCCCTTCCAACCGTACGATGTTTATGAAACTTGTAGAGAATGCTCGTGACGCCAATCGAGAGCACTCCTGCAAGTTTGAAGAAGATCGTACGGTCGGTTCGCATTTCTCGATGAACTTACATGCAGCTACGACGGGACTTGGTCGCTGAGCGGAAATTCGAATGATGACAATTTGTGTCTAACTCCCCTTCCAGCCATACGAAGTTTATGAAACTTGTAGAGAATGCTCGTGTCGCCAATCGAGAGCAATCCTGCAAGTTTGAAGAAGATCGTACGGTCGGTTCGCATTTATCGATGAACTTACATACACCTACGACGGGACTTATTCGCTGAACGGAAAATGTGTTGTAGATGACAATTTGTGGCTAACACCCCTTCCAGCCGTACGAAGTTTATGAAACTTGTAGAGAATGCTCGTAACGCCAATCGAGAGCACTCCTGCAAGTTTGAAGATGATCGTACGGGCGGTTCAGATTTCTCGATGAACTTACATACAGCTACGACGGGACTTGGTCGCTGTCGGAAACTGCGTTGTAGATGACAATTTGTGTCTAACTCCCCTTCCAGCCATGCGAAGTTTATGAAACTAATAGAGAATGCTCGTGTCGCCAATCGAGAGCACCCCTGCAAGTTTGAAGAAGATCGTACGGTCGGTTCGCATTTCTCGATGAACTTACATGCAGCTACGACGGGACTTGGTCGCTGAGCGGAAATTCGAATGATGACAATTTTTTTCAAACTCCGCTTCCAGCCGTACGAAGTTTATGAAACTTGTACAGCATGCTCGTGTCGTCAATCGAGAGCACTCCTGCAAGTTTGAAGAAGATCGTACCGTCGGTTCACATTTCTCGATGAACTTACATACACCTACGACGGGACTTAGTCGCTGAACGGGAACTATCCAGTACTGCGTTGTAGATGACAACTTGTGTCTAACTTCCCTTCCAGCCGTACGAAGTTTATGAAACTTGTACAGAATGCTCGTGTAGCCAATCGAGAGCACTCCTGCAAGTTTGAAGATGATCGTACGGTTGGTTCAGATTTCTCGATGAACTTACATACAGCTACGACG
This sequence comes from Priocnemis perturbator, assembly GCA_963942575.1. Classification (NCBI taxonomy): domain Eukaryota; kingdom Metazoa; phylum Arthropoda; class Insecta; order Hymenoptera; family Pompilidae; genus Priocnemis; species Priocnemis perturbator. The sequence goes on from CAWWDK010000169.1 coordinate 1,012,058, forward strand.
GGACTTGGTCGCTGAGCGGAAACTGGGTTGTAGATGACAATTTTTGTCTATCTCCCCTTCCAGCCATACGAAGTTTATGAAACTTGTACAGAATGCTCGTGTCAGCAATCGAGAGCACTCCTGCAAGTTTGAAGATGATCGTACGGTCGATTCAGATTTCTCGATGAACTTACATGCACCTACGACGGGACTTGGTCGCTGAGCGGAAACTGCGTTGCAGATGACAATTTGTGTCTAACACCCCTTCCAGCCGTACGAAGTTTATGAAACTTGTACAGAATGCTCGTGTCGCCAATCGAGAGCACTCCTGTAAGTTTGAAGATGATCGTACGGTCGGTTCAGATTTCTCGATGAACTTACATGCAGCTACAAAGGAACTTGGTCGCTGAGCGGAAATTCGGATGATGACAATTTTTTAAACTCCGCTTCCAGCCGTACGAAGTTTATGAAACTTGTACAGCATGCTCGTGTCGTCAATCGAGAGCACTCCTGCACGTTTGAAGAAGATCGTACGGTCGGTTCACATTTCTCGATGAACTTACATGCAGCTACGACGGGACTTAGTCGCTGAACGGGAACTATCCAGTACTGCGTTGTAGATGACAATTTGTGTCTAACTCCCCTTCCAGCCGTACGAAGTTTATGAAACTTGTAGATAATGCTCGTGTCGCCAATCGAGAGCACTCCTGCAAGTTTGAAGATGATCGTACGGTCGGTTCAGGTTTCTCGATGAACTTACATGCAGCTACAAAGGGACTTGGTCGCTGAGCGGAAATTCGGATGATGACAATTTTTTTCAAAATCCGCTTCCAGCCGTACGAAGTTTATGAAACTTGTACAGCATGCTCGTGTCGTCAATCGAGAGCACTCCTGCAAGTTTGAAGAAGATCGAACGCTCGGTTCGCATTTCTCAATGAACTTACATACAGCTACGACGGGACTTGGTCGCTGAGCGGAAACTGCGTTGTAGATGACAATTTGTGTCTAACTCCCCTTCCAGCCATGCGAAGTTTATGAAACTTATAGAGAATGCTCGTGTCGCCAATCGAGAGCACTCCTGTAAGTTTGAAGATGATCGTACGGTCGGTTCAGATTTCTCGATGAACTTACATGCAGCTACAAAGGAACTTGGTCGCTGAGCGGAAATTCGGATGATGACAATTTTTTTAAACTCCGCTTCCAGCCGTACGAAGTTTATGAAACTTGTACAGAATGCTCGTGTCGCCTATCGAGAGCACTCATACATGTTTGAGGATGTTCGTACGGTCGGTTAACATTTCTCGATGAACTTACATGCAGCTACGACGGGACTTAGTCGCTGAACGGGAACTATCCAGTACTGCGTTGTAGATGACAATTTGTGTCTAACTCCCCTTCCAACCGTACGATGTTTATGAAACTTGTAGAGAATGCTCGTGTCGCCAATCGAGAGCACTCCTGCATGTTTGAAGAAGATCGTACGGTCGGTTCGCATTTCTCGATGAACTTACATACACCTACGACGGGACTTGGTCGCTGTCGGAAACTGCGTTGTAGATGACAATTTGTGTCTAACTCCCCTTCCAGCCGTGCGAAGTTTATGAAACTTATAGAGAATGCTCGTGTCGCCAATCGAGAGCACTCCTGCAAGTTTGAAGATGATCGTACGGTCGGTTCAGATTTCTCGATGAACTTACATGCAGCTACGAAGTGACTTGGTCGCTGAGCGGAAACTGCGTTGTAGATGACAATTTGTGCCTAACTCCCCTTCCAACCATACGAAGTTTATGAAACTTGTAGAGAATGCTCGTGTCGCCAATCGAGAGCACTCCTGCATGTTTGAAGAAGATCGTACGGTCGGTTCGCATTTCTCGATGAACTTACATACACCTACGACGGGTCTTATTCGCTGAACGGGAACTATCCAGTACTGCGTTGTAGATGGCAATTTGTGTCTAACTCCCCTTCCAACCGTACGATGTTTATGAAACTTGTAGAGAATGCTCGTGTCGCCAATCGAGAGCACTCCTGCAAGTTTGAAGATGATCGTACGGTCGGTTCGCATTTCTCGATGAACTTACATACAGCTGCGACGGGACTTGGTCGCTGTCGGAAACTGCGTTGTAGATGACAATTTGTGTCTAACTCCCCTTCCAGCCGTACGAAGTTTATGAAACTTATACAGAATGCTGGTTTCGCCAATCGAGAGCACTCCTGCAAGTTTGAAGATGATCGTTCGGTCGGTTCAGATTTCTCGATGAACTTACATGCAGCTACGACGGGACTTGGTCGCTGAGCGGAAAATGCGTTGTAGATGACAATTTTTGTCTAACTCCCCTTCCAGCCGTACGAAGTTTATGAAACTTGTACAGAATGCTCGTGTCAGCAATCGAGAGCACTCCTGCAAGTTTGAAGATGATCGTACGGCGGTTCAGATTTCTCGATGAACTTACATACAGCTACGACGGGACTTGGTCGCTGAGCGGAAATTCGAATGATGACAATTTTTTTCAAACTCCGCTTCCAGCCGTACGAAGTTTATGAAACTTGTACAGCATGCTCGTGTCGTCAATCGAGAGCACTCCTGCAAGTTTGAAGAAGATCGTACCGTCGGTTCACATTTCTCGATGAACTTACATGCAGCTACGACGGGACTTAGTCGCTGAACGGGAAGTATCCAGTACTGCGTTGTAGATGACAATTTGTGTCTAACTCCCCTTCCAGCCGTACGAAGTTTATGAAACTTGTACAGAATGCTCGTGTCGCCAATCGAGAGCACTCCTGCAAGTTTGAAGAACATCGTACGATCGGTTCGCATTTCTCGATGAACTTACATACAGCTACGACGGGACTTGGTCGCTGAGCGGAAACTGCGTTGTAGATGACAATTTGTGTCTAACTCCCCCTTCCAGCCGTACGAAGTTTATGAAACTTGTACAGACTGGTCGTGTCGCCAATCGAGAGCACTCCTGCAAGTTTGAAGGTGATCGTACGGTCGGTTCAGATTTCTCGATGAACTTACATGCAGCTACGTAGGGACTTGGTCGCTGAGCGGAAATTCGGATGAAGACAAATTGTGTCTAACTCCCCTTCCCTGCCGTAAGAAGTTTATGAAACTTGTAGAGAATGCTCGTGACGCCAATCGAGAGCCCTCCTGCAAGTTTGAAGAAGATCGTACGGTCGGTTCGCATTTCTCGATGAACTTACATACCGCTACGACGGGACTTGGTCGCTGAGCGGAAACTGGGTTGTAGATGACAATTTTTGTCTAACTCCCCTTCCAGCCATACGAAGTTTATGAAACTTGTACAGAATGCTCGTGTCAGCAATCGAGAGCACTCCTGCAAGTTTGAAGATGATCGTACGGGCGGTTCAGATTTCTCGATGAACTTACATACAGCTACGACGGGACTTGGTCGCTGAGCGGAAACTGTGTTGTAGATGACAATTTGAGTCTAACTCCCCTTCCAGCCATGCGAAGTTTATGAAACTTATAGAGAATGCTCGTGTCGCCAATCGAGAGCACTGCTACAAGCTTGAAGATGATCGTACGCTCGGTTCAGATTTCTCGATGAACTTACATGCAGCTACGAAGGGACTTGGTCGGTAAGCGGAAATTCGGATGATGACAATTTGTGTCTAACTACCCCTTCCAGCCATAAGAAGTTTATGAAACTTGTAGAGAATGCTCGTGTCGCCAATCGAGAGCACTCCTGCAAGTTTGAAGAAGATCGTACGGTCGGTTCGCATTTATCGATGAACTTACATACACCTACGACGGGACTTATTCGCTGAACGGGAACTGCGTTGTAGATGACAATTTGTGTCTAACTCCCCTTCCAGCCATACGAAGTTTATGAAACTTGTAGAGAATGCTCGTGTCGCCAATCGAGAGCAATCCTGCAAGTTTGAAGAAGATCGTACGGTCGGTTCGCATTTCTCGATGAACTTACATACACCTACGACGGGACTTATTCGCTGAACGGGAACTATCCAGTACTGCGTTGTAGATGGCAATTTGTGTCTAAGTCCCCTTCCAACCGTACGATGTTTATGAAACTTGTACAGAATGCTCGTTTCGCCAATCGATAGCACTCCTGCAAGTTTGAAGATGATCGTTCGGTCGGTTCAGATTTCTCGATGAACTTACATGCAGCTACGAAGGGACTTGGTCGTTGAGCGGAAATTCGGATGATGACAATTTGTGTCTAACTCCCCTTCCAGCCGTACGAAGTTTATGAAACTTGTAGAGAATGCTCGTGACGCCAATCGAGAGCACTCCTGCAAGTTTGAAGGAGATCGTACGGTCGGTTCGCATTTCTCGATGAACTTACATACAGCTACGACGGGACTTGGTCGCTGAGCGGAAACTTTGTTGTAGATGACAATTTGTGGCTAACACCCCTTCCAGCCGTACGAAGTTTATGAAACTTGTAGAGAATGCTCGTAACGCCAATCGAGAGCACTCCTGCAAGTTTGAAGATGATCGTACGGTCGGTTCAGATTTCTCGATGAACTTACATACAGCTACGACGGGACTTGGTCGCTGAGCGGAAACTGGGTTGTAGATGACAATTTTTGTCTATCTCCCCTTCCAGCCATACGAAGTTTATGAAACTTGTACAGAATGCTCGTGTCAGCAATCGAGAGCACTCCTGCAAGTTTGAAGATGATCGTACGGTCGATTCAGATTTCTCGATGAACTTACATGCACCTACGACGGGACTTGGTCGCTGAGCGGAAACTGCGTTGCAGATGACAATTTGTGTCTAACACCCCTTCCAGCCGTACGAAGTTTATGAAACTTGTACAGAATGCTCGTGTCGCCAATCGAGAGCACTCCTGTAAGTTTGAAGATGATCGTACGGTCGGTTCAGATTTCTCGATGAACTTACATGCAGCTACAAAGGAACTTGGTCGCTGAGCGGAAATTCGGATGATGACAATTTTTTAAACTCCGCTTCCAGCCGTACGAAGTTTATGAAACTTGTACAGCATGCTCGTGTCGTCAATCGAGAGCACTCCTGCACGTTTGAAGAAGATCGTACGGTCGGTTCACATTTCTCGATGAACTTACATGCAGCTACGACGGGACTTAGTCGCTGAACGGGAACTATCCAGTACTGCGTTGTAGATGACAATTTGTGTCTAACTCCCCTTCCAGCCGTACGAAGTTTATGAAACTTGTAGATAATGCTCGTGTCGCCAATCGAGAGCACTCCTGCAAGTTTGAAGATGATCGTACGGTCGGTTCAGGTTTCTCGATGAACTTACATGCAGCTACAAAGGGACTTGGTCGCTGAGCGGAAATTCGGATGATGACAATTTTTTTCAAAATCCGCTTCCAGCCGTACGAAGTTTATGAAACTTGTACAGCATGCTCGTGTCGTCAATCGAGAGCACTCCTGCAAGTTTGAAGAAGATCGAACGCTCGGTTCGCATTTCTCAATGAACTTACATACAGCTACGACGGGACTTGGTCGCTGAGCGGAAACTGCGTTGTAGATGACAATTTGTGTCTAACTCCCCTTCCAGCCATGCGAAGTTTATGAAACTGATAGAGAATGCTCGTGTCGCCAATCGAGAGCACTCCTGCAAGTTTGAAGATGATCGTACGGTCGGTTCAGATTTCTCGATGAACTTACATGCAGCTACGAAGGGACTTGGTCGGTAAGCGGAAATTCGGATGATGTCAATTTGTGTCTAACTCCCCTTCCAGCCGTAAGAAGTATATGAAACTTGTAGAGAATGCTCGTGTCGCCAATCGAGAGCACTCCTGTAAGTTTGAAGATGATCGTACGGTCGGTTCAGATTTCTCGATGAACTTACATGCAGCTACAAAGGAACTTGGTCGCTGAGCGGAAATTCGGATGATGACAATTTTTTTAAACTCCGCTTCCAGCCGTACGAAGTTTATGAAACTTGTACAGAATGCTCGTGTCGCCTATCGAGAGCACTCATACAAGTTTGAGGATGTTCGTACGGTCGGTTAACATTTCTCGATGAACTTACATGCAGCTACGAAGTGACTTGGTCGCTGAGCGGAAACTGCGTTGTAGATGACAATTTGTGCCTAACTCCCCTTCCAGCCATACGAAGTTTATGAAACTTGTAGAGAATGCTCGTGTCGCCAATCGAGAGCACTCCTGCATGTTTGAACAAGATCGTACGGTCGGTTCGCATTTCTCGATGAACTTACATACACCTACGACGGGTCTTATTCGCTGAACGGGAACTATCCAGTACTGCGTTGTAGATGGCAATTTGTGTCTAACTCCCCTCCCAACCGTACGATGTTTATGAAACTTGTAGAGAATGCTCGTGTCGCCAATCGAGAGCACTCCTGCAAGTTTGAAGATGATCGTACGGTCGGTTCGCATTTCTCGATGAACTTACATACAGCTGCGACGGGACTTGGTCGCTGTCGGAAACTGCGTTGTAGATGACAATTTGTGTCTAACTCCCCTTCCAGCCGTACGAAGTTTATGAAACTTATACAGAATGCTCGTTTCGCCAATCGAGAGCACTCCTGCAAGTTTGAAGATGATCGTTCGGTCGGTTCAGATTTCTCGGTGAACTTACATGCAGCTACGACGGGACTTGGTCGCTGAGCGGAAAATGCGTTGTAGATGACAATTTTTGTCTAACTCCCCTTCCAGCCGTACGAAGTTTATGAAACTTGTACAGAATGCTCGTGTCAGCAATCGAGAGCACTCCTGCAAGTTTGAAGATGATCGTACGGCGGTTCAGATTTCTCGATGAACTTACATATAGCTACGTCGGGACTTGGTCGCTGAGCGGAAATTCGAATGATGACAATTTTTTTCAAACTCCGCTTCCAGCCGTTCGAAGTTTATGAAACTTGTACAGCATGCTCGTGTCGTCAATCGAGAGCACTCCTGCAAGTTTGAAGAAGATCGTACCGTCGGTTCACATTTCTCGATGAACTTACATGCAGCTACGACGGGACTTAGTCGCTGAACGGGAAGTATCCAGTACTGCGTTGTAGATGACAATTTGTGTCTAACTCCCCTTCCAGCCGTACGAAGTTTATGAAACTTGTACAGAATGCTCGTGTCGCCAATCGAGAGCACTCCTGCAAGTTTGAAGAACATCGTACGTTCGGTTCGCATTTCTCGATGAACTTACATACAGCTACGACGGGACTTGGTCGCTGAGCGGAAACTGCGTTGTAGATGACAATTTGTGTCTAACTCCCCTTCCAGCCGTACGAAGTTTATGAAACTTGTACAGACTGGTCGTGTCGCCAATCGAGAGCACTCCTGCAAGTTTGAAGAAGATCGTACGGTCGGTTCGCATTTCTCGATGAACTTACATACAGCTACGACGGGACTTGGTCGCTGAGCGGAAACTGCGTTGTAGATGACAATTATTGTCTAACTCCGCTTCCAGCCGTACGAAGTTTATGAAACTTGTACAGAATGCTCGTGTCGCCTATCGAGAGCACTCATACAAGTTTGAGGATGTTCGTACGGTCGGTTAACATTTCTCGATGAACTTACATGGAGCTACGACGGGACTTAGTCGCTGAACGGGAACTATCCAGTACTGCGTTGTAGATGACAATTTGTGTCTAACTCCCCTTCCAGCCGTACGAAGTTTATGAAACTTGTAGATAATGCTCGTGTCGCCAATCGAGAGCACTCCTGCAAGTTTGAAGATGATCGTACGGTCGGTTCCGATTTCTCGATGAACTTACATGCGGCTACAAAGGGACTTGGTCGCTGAGCGGAAATTCGGATGATGACAATTTTTTTAAACTCCGCTTCCAGCCGTACGAAGTTTATGAAACTTGTACAGAATGCTCGTGTCGCCTATCGAGAGCACTCCTACAAGTTTGAAGATGTTCGTACGGTCGGTTAACATTTCTCGATGAACTTACATACAGCTACGACGGGACTTGGTCGCTGAGCGGAAACTGCGTTGTAGATGACAATTTGTGTCTAACTCCCCTTCCAGCCGTACGAATTTTATGAAACTTGTAGAGAATGCTCGTGTCGCCAATCGAGAGCACTCCTGCAAGTTTGAAGAAGATCGTACGGTCGGTTCGCATTTCTCGATGAACTTACATACAGCTACGACGGGACTTGGTCGCTGTCGGAAACTGCGTTGTAGATGACAATTTGTGTCTAACTCCCCTTCCAGCCGTGCGAAGTTTATGAAACTTATAGAGAATGCTCGTGTCGCCAATCGAGAGCACTCCTGCAAGTTTGAAGATGATCGTACGGTCGGTTCAGATTTCTCGATGAACTTACATGCAGCTACGAAGTGACTTGGTCGCTGAGCGGAAACTGCGTTGTAGATGACAATTTGTGCCTAACTCCCCTTCCAGCCATACGAAGTTTATGAAACTTGTAGAGAATGCTCGTGTCGCCAATCGAGAGCACTCCTGCATGTTTGAAGAAGATCGTAAGGTCGGTTCGCATTTCTCGATGAACTTACATACACCTACGACGGGTCTTATTCGCTGAACGGGAACTATCCAGTACTGCGTTGTAGATGACAATTTTTGTCTAACTCCCCTTCCAGCCGTACGAAGTTTATGAAACTTGTACAGAATGCTCGTGTCAGCAATCGAGAGCACTCCTGCAAGTTTGAAGATGATCGTACGGTCGGTTCGCATTTCTCGATGAACTTACATACAGCTGCGACGGGACTTGGTCGCTGTCGGAAACTGCGTTGTAGATGACAATTTGTGTCTAACTCCCCTTCCAGCCGTACGAAGTTTATGAAACTTATACAGAATGCTCGTTTCGCCAATCGAGAGCACTCCTGCAAGTTTGAAGATGATCGTTCGGTCGGTTCAGATTTCTCGATGAACTTACATGCAGCTACGACGGGACTTGGTCGCTGAGCGGAAAATGCGTTGTAGATGACAATTTTTGTCTAACTCCCCTTCCAGCCGTACGAAGTTTATGAAACTTGTACAGAATGCTCGTGTCAGCAATCGAGAGCACTCCTTCAAGTTTGAAGATGATCGTACGGTCGGTTCGCATTTCTCGATGAACTTACATACACCTACGACGGGTCTTATTCGCTGAACGGGAACTATCCAGTACTGCGTTGTAGATGGCAATTTGTGTCTAACTCCCCTTCCAACCGTACGATGTGTATGAAACTTGTAGAGAATGCTCGTGTCGCCAATCGAGAGCACTCCTGCAAGTTTGAAGATGATCGTACGGTCGGTTCGCATTTCTCGATGAACTTACATACAGCTGCGACGGGACTTGGTCGCTGTCGGAAACTGGGTTGTAGATGACAATTTGTGTCTAACTCCCCTTCCAGCCGTACGAAGTTTATGAAACTTATACAGAATGCTCGCTTCGCCAATCGAGAGCACTCCTGCAGGTTTTAAGATGATCGTTCGGTCGGTTCAGATTTCTCGATGAACTTACATGCAGCTACGACGGGACTTGGTCGCTGAGCGGAAAATGCGTTGTAGATGACAATTTTTGTCTAACTCCCCTTCCAGCTGTACGAAGTTTATGAAACTTGTACAGAATGCTCGTGTCAGCAATCGAGAGCACTCCTGCAAGTTTGAAGATGATCGTACGGGCGGTTCAGATTTCTCGATGAACTTACATACAGCTACGACGGGACTTGGTCGCTGAGCGGAAATTCGAATGATGACAATTTTTTTCAAACTCCGCTTCCAGCCGTACGAAGTTTATGAAACTTGTACAGCATGCTCGTGTCGTCAATCGAGAGCACTCCTGCAAGTTTGAAGAAGATCCTACCGTCGGTTCACATTTCTCGATGAACTTACATGCAGCTACGACGGGACTTAGTCGCTGAACGGGAAGTATCCAGTACTGTGTTGTAGATGACAATTTGTGTCTAACTCCCCTTCCAGCCGTACGAAGTTTATGAAACTTGTACAGACTGGTCGTGTCGCCAATGGAGAGCACTCCTGCAAGTTTGAAGGTGATCGTACGGTCGGTTCAGATTTCTCGATGAACTTACATGCAGCTACGACGGGACTTGGTCGCTGAGCGGAAACTGCGTTGCAGATGACAATTTGTGTCTAACACCCCTTCCAGCCGTACGAAGTTTATGAAACTTGTACAGAATGCTCGTGTCGCCAATCGAGAGCACTCCTGTAAGTTTGAAGATGATCGTACAGTTGGTTCAGATTTCTCGATGAACTTACATGCAGCTACAAAGGAACTTGGTCGCTGAGCGGAAACTGGGTTGTAGATGACAATTTTTGTCTAACTCCCCTTCCAGCCATACGAAGTTTATGAAACTTGTACAGAATGCTCGTGTCAGCAATCGAGAGCACTCCTGCAAGTTTGAAGATGATCGTACGGTCGATTCAGATTTCTCGATGAACTTACATGCACCTACGACGGGACTTGGTCGCTGAGCGGAAACTGCGTTGCAGATGACAATTTGTGTCTAACACCCCTTCCAGCCGTACGAAGTTTATGAAACTTGTACAGAATGCTTGTGTCGCCAATCGAGAGCACTCCTGTAAGTTTGAAGATGATCGTACGGTTGGTTTAGATTTCTCGATGAACTTACATGCAGCTACAAAGGAACTTGGTCGCTGAGCGGAAATTCGGATGATGACAATTTTTTAAACTCCGCTTCCAGCCGTACGAAGTTTATGAAACTTGTACAGCATGCTCGTGTCGTCAATCGAGAGCACTCCTGCACGTTTGAAGAAGATCGTACGGTCGGTTCACATTTCTCGATGAACTTACATGCAGCTACGACGGGACTTAGTCGCTGAACGGGAACTATCCAGTACTGCGTTGTAGATGACAATTTGTGTCTAACTCCCCTTCCAGCCGTACGAAGTTTATGAAACTTGTAGATAATGCTCGTGTCGCCAATCGAGAGCACTCCTGCAAGTTTGAAGATGATCGTACGGTCGGATCAGATTTCTCGATGAACTTACATGCAGCTACAAAGGGACTTGGTCGCTGAGCGGAAATTCGGATGATGACAATTTTTTTAAACTCCGCTTCCAGCCGGACAAAGTTTATGAAACTTGTACAGAATGCTCGTGTCGCCTATCGAGAGCACTCCTACAAGTTTGAAGATGTTCGTACGGTCGGTTATCATTTCTCGATGAACTTACATACAGCTACGACGGGACTTGGTCGCTGAGCGGAAACTGCGTTGTAGATGACAATTTGTGTCTAACTCCCCTTCCAGCCGTACGAAGTTTATGAAACTTGTAGAGAATGCTCGTGTCGCCAATCGAGAGCACTCCTGCAAGTTTGAAGAGGATCGTACGGTCGGTTCGCATTTCTCGATGAACTTACATACAGCTACGACGGGACTTGGTCGCTGTCGGAAACTGCGTTGTAGATGACAATTTGTGTCTAACTCCCCTTCCAGCCGTGCGAAGTTTATGAAACTTATAGAGAATGCTCGTGTCGCCAATCGAGAGCACTCCTGCAAGTTTGAAGATGATCGTACGGTCGGTTCAGATTTCTCGATGAACTTACATGCAGCTACGAAGTGACTTGGTCGCTGAGCGGAAACTGCGTTGTAGATGACAATTTGTGTCTAACTCCCCTTCCAGCCATACGAAGTTTATGAAACTTGTAGAGAATGCTCGTGTCGCCAATCGAGAGCACTCCTGCATGTTTGAAGAAGATCGTACGGTCGGTTCGCATTTCTTGATGAACTTACATACACCTACGACGGGTCTTATTCGCTGAACGGGAACTATCCAGTACTGCGTTGTAGATGGCAATTTGTGTCTAACTCCCCTTCCAACCGTACGATGTTTATGAAACTTGTAGAGAATGCTCGTGTCGCCAATCGAGAGCACTCCTGCAAGTTTGAAGATGATCGTACGGTCGGTTCGCATTTCTCGATGAACTTACATATAGCTGCGACGGGACTTGGTCGCTGTCGGAAACTGCGTTGTAGATGACAATTTGTGTCTAACTCCCCTTCCAGCCGTACGAAGTTTATGAAACTTATACAGAATGCTCGTTTCGCCAATCGAGAGCACTCCTGCAAGTTTGAAGATGATCGTTCGGTCGGTTCAGATTTCTCGATGAACTTACATGCAGCTACGACGGGACTTGGTCGCTGAGCGGAAAATGCGTTGTAGATGACAATTTTTGTCTAACTCCCCTTCCAGCCGTACGAAGTTTATGAAACATGTACAGAATGATCGTGTCAGCAATCAAGAGCACTCCTGCAAGTTTGAAGATGATCGTACGGGCGGTTCAGATTTCTCGATGAACTTACATACAGCTACGACGGGACTTGGTCGCTGCCGGAAACTGTGTTGTAGATGACAATTTGTGTCTAACTCCCCTTCCAGCCATGCGAAGTTTATGAAACTTATAGAGAATGCTCGTGTCGCCAATCGAGAGCACTGCTACAAGCTTGAAGATGATCGTACGCTCGGTTCAGATTTCTCGATGAACTTACATGCAGCTACGAAGGGACTTGGTCGGTAAGCGGAAATTCGGATGATGACAATTTGTGTCTAACTCCCCTTCCAGCCGTAAGAAGTTTATGAAACTTGTAGAGAATGGTCGTGTCGCCAATCGAGAGCACTCCTGCAAGTTTGAAGAAGATCGTACGGTCGGTTCGCATTTCTCGATGAACTTACATACAGCTACGACGGGACTTGGTCGCTGAGCGGAAACTGCGTTGTAGATGACAATTATTGTCTAACTCACCTTCCAGCCGTACGAAGTTTATGAAACTTGTACAGCATGCTCGTGACGCCAATCGAGAGCACTCCTGCAAGTTTGAAGAAGATCGTACGGTCGGTTCGCATTACTCGATGAACTTACATGCAGCTACGACGGGACTTGGTCGCTGAGCGGAAATTCGAATGATGACAATTTTTTTCAAACTCCGCTTCCAGCCGTACGAAGTTTATGAAACTTGTAGAGAATGCTCGTGACGCCAATCGAGAGCACTCCTGCAAGTTTGAAGAAGATCGTACGGTCGGTTCGCATTTCTCGATGAACTTACATGCAGCTACGAAGTGACTTGGTCGCTGAGCGGAAACTGCGTTGTAGATGACAATTTGTGTCTAACTCCCCTTCCAGCCATACGAAGTTTATGAAACTTGTAGAGAATGCTCGTGTCGCCAATCGAGAGCACTCCTGCATGTTTGAAGAAGATCGTACGGTCGGTTCGCATTTCTCGATGAACTTACATACACCTACGACGGGTCTTATTCGCTGAACGGGAACTATCCAGTACTGCGTTGTAGATGGCAATTTGTGTCTAACTCCCCTTCCAACCGTACGATGTTTATGAAACTTGTAGAGAATGCTCGTGTCGCCAATCGAGAGCACTCCTGCAAGTTTGAAGATGATCGTACGGTCGGTTCGCATTTCTCGATGAACTTACATACAGCTGCGACGGGACTTGGTCGCTGTCGGAAACTGCGTTGTAGATGACAATTTGTGTCTAACTCCCCTTCCAGCCGTACGAAGTTTATGAAACTTATACAGAATGCTCGTTTCGCCAATCGAGAGCACTCCTGCAAGTTTTAAGATGATCGTTCGGTCGGTTCAGATTTCTCGATGAACTTACATGCAGCTACGACGGGACTTGGTCGCTGAGCGGAAAATGCGTTGTAGATGACAATTTTTGTCTAACTCCCCTTCCAGCCGTACGAAGTTTATGAAACTTGTACAGAATGCTTGTGTCAGCAATCGAGAGCACTCCTGCAAGTTTGAAGATGATCGTACGGGCGGTTCAGATTTCTCGATGAACTTACATACAGCTACGACGGGACTTGGTCGCTGAGCGGAAATTCGAATGATGACAATTTTTTTCAAACTCCGCTTCCAGCCGTACGAAGTTTATGAAACTTGTACAGCATGCTCGTGTCGTCAATCGAGAGCACTCCTGCAAGTTTGAAGAAGATCATACCGTCGGTTCACATTTCTCGATGAACTTACATGCAGCTACGACGGGACTTAGTCGCTGAACGGGAAGTATCCAGTACTGCGTTGTAGATGACAATTTGTGTCTAACTCCCCTTCCAGCCGTACGAAGTTTATGAAACTTGTACAGAATGCTCGTGTCGCCAATCGACAGCACTCCTGCAAGTTTGAAGAACATCGTACGGTCGGTTCGCATTTCTCGATGAACTTACATACAGCTACGACGGGACTTGGTCGCTGAGCGGAAACTGCGTTGCAGATGACAATTTGTGTCTAACACCCCTTCCAGCCGTACGAAGTTTATGAAACTTGTACAGAATGCTCGTGTCGCCAATCGAGAGCACTCCTGTAAGTTTGAAGAAGATCATACCGTCGGTTCACATTTCTCGATGAACTTACATGCAGCTACGACGGGACTTAGTCGCTGAACGGGAAGTATCCAGTACTGTGTTGTAGATGACAATTTGTGTCTAACTCCCCTTCCAGCCGTACGAAGTTTATGAAACTTGTACAGACTGGTCGTGTCGCCAATGGAGAGCACTCCTGCAAGTTTGAAGGTGATCGTACGGTCGGTTCAGATTTCTCGATGAACTTACATGCAGCTACGACGGGACTTGGTCGCTGAGCGGAAACTGCGTTGCAGATGACAATTTGTGTCTAACACCCCTTCCAGCCGTACGAAGTTTATGAAACTTGTACAGAATGCTCGTGTCGCCAATCGAGAGCACTCCTGTAAGTTTGAAGATGATCGTACAGTTGGTTCAGATTTCTCGATGAACTTACATGCAGCTACAAAGGAACTTGGTCGCTGAGCGGAAACTGGGTTGTAGATGACAATTTTTGTCTAACTCCCCTTCCAGCCATACGAAGTTTATGAAACTTGTACAGAATGCTCGTGTCAGCAATCGAGAGCACTCCTGCAAGTTTGAAGATGATCGTACGGTCGATTCAGATTTCTCGATGAACTTACATGCACCTACGACGGGACTTGGTCGCTGAGCGGAAACTGCGTTGCAGATGACAATTTGTGTCTAACACCCCTTCCAGCCGTACGAAGTTTATGAAACTTGTACAGAATGCTCGTGTCGCCAATCGAGAGCACTCCTGTAAGTTTGAAGATGATCGTACGGTTGGTTTAGATTTCTCGATGAACTTACATGCAGCTACAAAGGAACTTGGTCGCTGAGCGGAAATTCGGATGATGACAATTTTTTAAACTCCGCTTCCAGCCGCACGAAGTTTATGAAACTTGTACAGCATGCTCGTGTCGTCAATCGAGAGCACTCCTGCACGTTTGAAGAAGATCGTACGGTCGGTTCACATTTCTCGATGAACTTACATGCAGCTACGACGGGACTTAGTCGCTGAACGGGAACTATCCAGTACTGCGTTGTAGATGACAATTTGTGTCTAACTCCCCTTCCAGCCGTACGAAGTTTATGAAACTTGTAGATAATGCTCGTGTCGCCAATCGAGAGCACTCCTGCAAGTTTGAAGATGATCGTACGGTCGGATCAGATTTCTCGATGAACTTACATGCAGCTACAAAGGGACTTGGTCGCTGAGCGGAAATTCGGATGATGACAATTTTTTTAAACTCCGCTTCCAGCCGTACGAAGTTTATGAAACTTGTACAGAATGCTCGTGTCGCCTATCGAGAGCACTCCTACAAGTTTGAAGATGTTCGTACGGTCGGTTATCATTTCTCGATGAACTTACATACAGCTACGACGGGACTTGGTCGCTGAGCGGAAACTGCGTTGTAGATGACAATTTGTGTCTAACTCCCCTTCCAGCCGTACGAAGTTTATGAAACTTGTAGATAATGCTCGTGTCGCCAATCGAGAGCACTCCTGCAAGTTTGAAGATGATCGTACGGTCGGATCAGATTTCTCGATGAACTTACATGCAGCTACAAAGGGACTTGGTCGCTGAGCGGAAATTCGGATGATGACAATTTTTTTAAACTCCGCTTCCAGCCGTACGAAGTTTATGAAACTTGTACAGAATGCTCGTGTCGCCTATCGAGAGCACTCCTACAAGTTTGAAGATGTTCGTACGGTCGGTTATCATTTCTCGATGAACTTACATACAGCTACGACGGGACTTGGTCGCTGAGCGGAAACTGCGTTGTAGATGACAATTTGTGTCTAACTCCCCTTCCAGCCGTACGAAGTTTATGAAACTTATACAGAATGCTCGTTTCGCCAATCGAGAGCACTCCTGCAAGTTTGAAGATGATCGTACGGTCGATTCAGATTTCTCGATGAACTTACATGCACCTACGACGGGACTTGGTCGCTGAGCGGAAACTGCGTTGCAGATGACAATTTGTGTCTAACACCCCTTCCAGCCGTACGAAGTTTATGAAACTTGTACAGAATGCTCGTGTCGCCAATCGAGAGCACTCCTGTAAGTTTGAAGAAGATCGTACGGTCGGTTCACATTTCTCGATGAACTTACATGCAGCTACGACGGGACTTAGTCGCTGAACGGGAACTATCCAGTACTGCGTTGTAGATGACAATTTGTGTCTAACTCCCCTTCCAGCCATACGAAGTTTATGAAACTTGTAGAGAATGCTCGTGTCGCCAATCGAGAGCACTCCTGCATGTTTGAAGAAGATCGTACGGTCGGTTCGCATTTCTCGATGAACTTACATACACCTACGACGGGTCTTATTCGCTGAACGGGAACTATCCAGTACTGCGTTGTAGATGGCAATTTGTGTCTAACTCCCCTTCCAACCGTACGATGTTTATGAAACTTGTAGAGAATGCTCGTGTCGCCAATCGAGAGCACTCCTGCAAGTTTGAAGATGATCGTACGGTCGGTTCGCATTTCTCGATGAACTTACATGCAGCTACAAAGGAACTTGGTCGCTGAGCGGAAACTGGGTTGTAGATGACAATTTTTTGTCTAACTCCCCTTCCAGCCATACGAAGTTTATGAAACTTGTACAGAATGCTCGTGTCAGCAATCGAGAGCACTCCTGCAAGTTTGAAGATGATCGTACGGTCGATTCAGATTTCTCGATGAACTTACATGCAGCTACAAAGGAACTTGGTCGCTGAGCGGAAACTGGGTTGTAGATGACAATTTTTGTCTAACTCCCCTTCCAGCCATACGAAGTTTATGAAACTTGTACAGAATGCTCGTGTCGCCTATCGAGAGCACTCCTACAAGTTTGAAGATGTTCGTACGGTCGGTTAACATTTCTCGATGAACTTACATACAGCTACGACGGGACTTGGTCGCTGAGCGGAAACTGCGTTGTAGATGACAATTTGTGTCTAACTCCCCTTCCAGCCGTACGAAGTTTATGAAACTTGTAGAGAATGCTCGTGTCGCCAATCGAGAGCACTCCTGCAAGTTTGAAGAAGATCGTACGGTCGGTTCGCATTTCTCGATGAACTTACATACAGCTACGACGGGACTTGGTCGCTGTCGGAAACTGCGTTGTAGATGACAATTTGTGTCTAACTCCCCTTCCAGCCGTGCGAAGTTTATGAAACTTATAGAGAATGCTCGTGTCGCCAATCGAGAGCACTCCTGCAAGTTTGAAGATGATCGTACGGTCGGTTCAGATTTCTCGATGAACTTACATGCAGCTACGAAGTGACTTGGTCGCTGAGCGGAAACTGCGTTGTAGATGACAATTTGTGTCTAACTCCCCTTCCAGCCATACGAAGTTTATGAAACTTGTAGAGAATGCTCGTGTCGCCAATCGAGAGCACTCCTGTAAGTTTGAAGATGATCGTACGGTTGGTTCAGATTTCTCGACGAACTTACATGCAGCTACAAAGGAACTTGGTCGCTGAGCGGAAATTCGGATGATGACAATTTTTTAAACTCCGCTTCCAGCCGTACGAAGTTTATGAAACTTGTACAGCATGCTCGTGTCGTCAATCGAGAGCACTCCTGCACGTTTGAAGAAGATCGTACGGTCGGTTCACATTTCTCGATGAACTTACATGCAGCTACGACGGGACTTAGTCGCTGAACGGGAACTATCCAGTACTGCGTTGTAGATGACAATTTGTGTCTAACTCCCCTTCCAGCCGTACGAAGTTTATGAAACTTGTACAGAATGCTCGTGTCGCCAATCGAGAGCACTCCTGCAAGTTTGAAGATGATCGTACGTTCGGTTCAGATTTCTCGATGAACTTACATACAGCTACGACGGGACTTGGTCGCTGAGCGGAAACTGGGTTGTAGATGACAATTTTTGTCTATCTCCCCTTCCAGCCATACGAAGTTTATGAAACTTGTACAGAATGCTCGTGTCAGCAATCGAGAGCACTCCTGCAAGTTTGAAGATGATCGTACGGTCGATTCAGATTTCTCGATGAACTTACATGCACCTACGACGGGACTTGGTCGCTGAGCGGAAACTGCGTTGCAGATGACAATTTGTGTCTAACACCCCTTCCAGCCGTACGAAGTTTATGAAACTTGTACAGAATGCTCGTGTCGCCAATCGAGAGCACTCCTGTAAGTTTGAAGATGATCGTACGGTCGGTTCAGATTTCTCGATGAACTTACATGTTGCTACAAAGGAACTTGGTCGCTGAGCGGAAATTCGGATGATGACAATTTTTTAAACTCCGCTTCCAGCCGTACGAAGTTTATGAAACTTGTACAGCATGCTCGTGTCGTCAATCGAGAGCACTCCTGCACGTTTGAAGAAGATCGTACGGTCGGTTCACATTTCTCGATGAACTTACATGCAGCTACGACGGGACTTAGTCGCTGAACGGGAACTATCCAGTACTGCGTTGTAGATGACAATTTGTGTCTAACTCCCCTTCCAGCCGTACGAAGTTTATGAAACTTGTAGATAATGCTCGTGTCGCCAATCGAGAGCACTCCTGCAAGTTTGAAGATGATCGTACGGTCGGTTCAGGTTTCTCGATGAACTTACATGCAGCTACAAAGGGACTTGGTCGCTGAGCGGAAATTCGGATGATGACAATTTTTTTCAAAATCCGCTTCCAGCCGTACGAAGTTTATGAAACTTGTACAGCATGCTCGTGTCGTCAATCGAGAGCACTCCTGCAAGTTTGAAGAAGATCGAACGCTCGGTTCGCATTTCTCGATGAACTTACATACAGCTACGACGGGACTTGGTCGCTGAGCGGAAACTACGTTGTAGATGACAATTTGTGTCTAACTCCCCTTCCAGCCGTACGAAGTTTATGAAACTTGTACAGACTGGTCGTGTCGCCAATCGAGAGCACTCCTGCAAGTTTGAAGGTGATCGTACGGTCGGTTCAGATTTCTCGATGAACTTACATGCAGCTACGACGGGACTTGGTCGCTGAGCGGAAACTGCGTTGCAGATGACAATTTGTGTCTAACACCCCTTCCAGCCGTACGAAGTTTATGAAACTTGTACAGAATGCTCGTGTCGCCAATCGAGAGCACTCCTGTAAGTTTGAAGATGATCGTACAGTTGGTTCAGATTTCTCGATGAACTTACATGCAGCTACATAGGAACTTGGTCGCTGAGCGGAAACTGGGTTGTAGATGACAATTTTTGTCTAACTCCCCTTCCAGCCATACGAAGTTTATGAAACTTGTACAGAATGCTCGTGTCAGCAATCGAGAGCACTCCTGCAAGTTTGAAGATGATCGTACGGTCGATTCAGATTTCTCGATGAACTTACATGCACCTACGACGGGACTTGGTCGCTGAGCGGAAACTGCGTTGCAGATGACAATTTGTGTCTAACACCCCTTCCAGCCGTACGAAGTTTATGAAACTTGTACAGAATGCTCGTGTCGCCAATCGAGAGCACTCCTGTAAGTTTGAAGATGATCGTACGGTTGGTTCAGATTTCTCGATGAACTTACATGCAGCTACAAAGGAACTTGGTCGCTGAGCGGAAATTCGGATGATGACAATTTTTTAAACTCCGCTTCCAGCCGTACGAAGTTTATGAAACTTGTACAGCATGCTCGTGTCGGCAATCGAGAGCACTCCTGCACGTTTGAAGAAGATCGTACGGTCGGTTCACATTTCTCGATGAACTTACATGCAGCTACGACGGGACTTAGTCGCTGAACGGGAACTATCCAGTACTGCGTTGTAGATGACAATTTGTGTCTAACTCCCCTTCCAGCCGTACGAAGTTTATGAAACTTGTACAGAATGCTCGTGTCGCCAATCGAGAGCACTCCTGCAAGTTTGAAGATGATCGTACGGTCGGTTCAGATTTCTCGATGAACTTACATACAGCTACGACGGGACTTGGTCGCTGAGCGGAAACTGGGTTGTAGATGACAATTTTTGTCTATCTCCCCTTCCAGCCATACGAAGTTTATGAAACTTGTACAGAATGCTCGTGTCGCCAATCGAGAGCACTGCTACAAGCTTGAAGATGATCGTACGCTCGGTTCAGATTTCTCGATGAACTTACATGCAGCTACGAAGGGACTTGGTCGGTAAGCGGAAATTCGGATGATGACAATTTGTGTCTAACTCCCCTTCCAGCCGTAAGAAGTTTATGAAACTTGTAGAGAATGGTCGTGTCGCCAATCGAGAGCACTCCTGCAAGTTTGAAGAAGATCGTACGGTCGGTTCGCATTTCTCGATGAACTTACATACAGCTACGACGGGACTTGGTCGCTGAGCGGAAACTGCGTTGTAGATGACAATTATTGTCTAACTCACCTTCCAGCCGTACGAAGTTTATGAAACTTGTACAGCATGCTCGTGTCGCCAATCGAGAGCACTCCTGCAAGTTTGAAGAAGATCGTACGTTCGGTTCGCATTTCTCGATGAACTTACATGCAGCTACGACGGGACTTGGTCGCTGAGCGGAAATTCGAATGATGACAATTTTTTTCAAACTCCGCTTCCAGCCGTACGAAGTTTATGAAACTTGTAGAGAATGCTCGTGACGCCAATCGAGAGCACTCCTGCAAGTTTGAAGAAGATCGTACGGTCGGTTCACATTTCTCGATGAACTTACATGCAGCTACGAAGTGACTTGGTCGCTGAGCGGAAACTGCGTTGTAGATGACAATTTGTGTCTAACTCCCCTTCCAGCCATACGAAGTTTATGAAACTTGTAGAGAATGCTCGTGTCGCCAATCGAGAGCACTCCTGCATGTTTGAAGAAGATCGTACGGTCGGTTCGCATTTCTCGATGAACTTACATACACCTACGACGGGTCTTATTCGCTGAACGGGAACTATCCAGTACTGCGTTGTAGATGGCAATTTGTGTCTAACTCCCCTTCCAACCGTACGATGTTTATGAAACTTGTAGAGAATGCTCGTGTCGCCAATCGAGAGCACTCCTGCAAGTTTGAAGATGATCGTACGGTCGGTTCGCATTTCTCGATGAACTTACATACAGCTGCGACGGGACTTGGTCGCTGTCGGAAACTGCGTTGTAGATGACAATTTGTGTCTAACTCCCCTTCCAGCCGTACGAAGTTTATGAAACTTATACAGAATGCTCGTTTCGCCAATCGAGAGCACTCCTGCAAGTTTTAAGATGATCGTTCGGTCGGTTCAGATTTCTCGATGAACTTACATGCAGCTACGACGGGACTTGGTCGCTGAGCGGAAAATGCGTTGTAGATGACAATTTTTGTCTAACTCCCCTTCCAGCCGTACGAAGTTTATGAAACTTGTACAGAATGCTCGTGTCAGCAATCGAGAGCACTCCTGCAAGTTTGAAGATGATCGTACGGGCGGTTCAGATTTCTCGATGAACTTACATGCAGCTACGACGGGACTTGGTCGCTGTCGGAAACTGCGTTGTAGATGACAATTTGTGTGTAACTCCCCTTCCAGCCATGCGAAGTTTATGAAACTTATAGAGAATGCTCGTGTCGCCAATCGAGAGCACTGCTACAAGCTTGAAGATGATCGTACGCTCGGTTCAGATTTCTCGATGAACTTACATGCAGCTACGAAGGGACTTGGTCGGTAAGCGGAAATTCGGATGATGACAATTTGTGTCTAACTCCCCTTCCAGCCATAAGAAGTTTATGAAACTTGTAGAGAATGCTCGTGTCGCCAATCGAGAGCACTCCTGCAAGTTTGAAGAAGATCGTACGGTCGGTTCGCATTTCTCGATGAACTTACATACAGCTACGACGGGACTTGGTCGCTGAGCGGAAACTGCGTTGTAGATGACAATTATTGTCTAACTCCCCTTCCAGCCATAAGAAGTTTATGAAACTTGTAGAGAATGCTCGTGTCGCCAATCGAGAGCACTCCTGCAAGTTTGAAGAAGATCGTACGGTCGGTTCGCATTTCTCGATGAACTTACATACAGCTACGAAGGGACTTGGTCGCTGAGCGGAAATTCGGATGATGACAATTTTTTTCAGACTCCGCTTCCAGCCGTACGAAATTTATGAAACTTGTAGAGAATGCTCGTGTCGCCAATCGAGAGCACTCCTGCAAGTTTGAAGAAGATCGTACGGTCGGTTAACATTTCTCGATGAACTTACATGCACCTACGACGGGACTTAGTCGCTGAACGGGAACTATCCAGTACTGCGTTATAGATGACAATTTGTGTCTAACTCCCCTTCCAGCCGTGCGAAGTTTATGAAACTTGTAGAGAATGCTCGTGACGCCAATCGAGAGCACTGCTGCAAGTTTGAAGGAGATCGTACGGTCGGTTCGCATTTCTCGATGAACTTACATACAGCTACGACGGGACTTGGTCGCTGAGCGGAAACTTTGTTGTAGATGACAATTTGTGGCTAACACCCCTTCCAGCCGTACGAAGTTTATGAAACTTGTACAGCATGCTCGTGTCGCCAATCGAGAGCACTCCTGCAAGTTTGAAGAAGATCGTACGGTCGGTTCGCATTTCTCGATGAACTTATATACAGCTACGACGGGACTTGGTCGCTGAGCGGAAACTGCGTTGCAGATGACAATTTGTGTCTAACACCCCTTCCAGCCGTACGAAGTTTATGAAACTTGTACAGAATGCTCGTGTCGCCAATCGAGAGCACTCCTGTAAGTTTGAAGATGATCGTACGGTCGGTTCAGATTTCTCGATGAACTTACATGCAGCTACAAAGGAACTTGGTCGCTGAGCGGAAATTCGGATGATGACAATTTTTTTAAACTCCGCTTCCAGCCGTACGAAGTTTATGAAACTTGTACAGCATGCTCGTGTCGTCAATCGAGAGCACTCCTGCAAGTTTGAAGAAGATCGAACGCTCGGTTCGCATTTCTCAATGAACTTACATACAGCTACGACGGGACTTTGTCGCTGAGCGGAAACTGCGTTGTAGATGACAATTTGTGTCTAACTCCCCTTCCAGCCATGCGAAGTTTATGAATCTTATAGAGAATGCTCGTGTCGCCAATCGAGAGCACTCCTGCAAGTTTGAAGATGATCGTACGGTCGGTTCAGATTTCTCGATGAACTTACATGCAGCTACGAAGGGACTTGGTCGGTAAGCGGAAATTCGGATGATGACAATTTGTGTCTAACTCCCCTTCCAGCCGTAAGAAGTATATGAAACTTGTAGAGAATGCTCGTGTCGCCAATCGAGAGCACTCCTGCAAGTTTGAAGAAGATCGTACGGTCGGTTCGCATTTCTCGATGAACTTACATACAGCTACGACGGGACTTGGTCGCTGAGCGGAAACTGCGTTGTAGATGACAATTATTGTCTAACTCCCCTTCCAGCCATACGAAGTTTATGAAACTTGTACAGCATGCTCGTGTCGCCAATCGAGAGCACTCCTGCAAGTTTGAAGAAGATCGTACGGTCGGTTCAGATTTCTCGATGAACTTACATGCAGCTACAAAGGAACTTGGTCGCTGAGCGGACATTCGGATGATGGCAATTTTTTTCAAACTCCGCTTCCAGCCGTACGAAGTTTATGAAACTTGTAGACAATGCTCGTGTCGCCAATCGAGAGCACTCCTGCAAGTTTGAAGATGATCGTACGGTCGGTTCGCATTTCTCGATGAACTTACATACAGCTACGAAGGGACTTGGTCGCTGAGCGGAAATTCGGATGATGACAATTTTTTTCAGACTCCGCTTCCAGCCGTACGAAGTTTATGAAACTTGTACAGACTGGTCGTGTCGCCAATCGAGAGCACTCCTGCAAGTTTGAAGGTGATCGTACGGTCGGTTCAGATTTCTCGATGAACTTACATGCAGCTACGACGGGACTTGGTCGCTGAGCGGAAACTGCGTTGCAGATGACAATTTGTGTCTAACACCCCTTCCAGCCGTACGAAGTTTATGAAACTTGTACAGAATGCTCGTGTCGCCAATCGAGAGCACTCCTGTAAGTTTGAAGATGATCGTACAGTTGGTTCAGATTTCTCGATGAACTTACATGCAGCTACATAGGAACTTGGTCGCTGAGCGGAAACTGGGTTGTAGATGACAATTTTTGTCTAACTCCCCTTCCAGCCATACGAAGTTTATGAAACTTGTACAGAATGCTCGTGTCAGCAATCGAGAGCACTCCTGCAAGTTTGAAGATGATCGTACGGTCGATTCAGATTTCTCGATGAACTTACATGCACCTACGACGGGACTTGGTCGCTGAGCGGAAACTGCGTTGCAGATGACAATTTGTGTCTAACACCCCTTCCAGCCGTACGAAGTTTATGAAACTTGTACAGAATGCTCGTGTCGCCAATCGAGAGCACTCCTGTAAGTTTGAAGATGATCGTACGGTTGGTTCAGATTTCTCGATGAACTTACATGCAGCTACAAAGGAACTTGGTCGCTGAGCGGAAATTCGGATGATGACAATTTTTTAAACTCCGCTTCCAGCCGTACGAAGTTTATGAAACTTGTACAGCATGCTCGTGTCGTCAATCGAGAGCACTCCTGCACGTTTGAAGAAGATCGTACGGTCGGTTCACATTTCTCGATGAACTTACATGCAGCTACGACGGGACTTAGTCGCTGAACGGGAACTATCCAGTACTGCGTTGTAGATGACAATTTGTGTCTAACTCCCCTTCCAGCCGTACGAAGTTTATGAAACTTGTACAGAATGCTCGTGTCGCCAATCGAGAGCACTCCTGCAAGTTTGAAGATGATCGTACGGTCGGTTCAGATTTCTCGATGAACTTACATACAGCTACGACGGGACTTGGTCGCTGAGCGGAAACTGGGTTGTAGATGACAATTTTTGTCTATCTCCCCTTCCAGCCATACGAAGTTTATGAAACTTGTACAGAATGCTCGTGTCGCCAATCGAGAGCACTGCTACAAGCTTGAAGATGATCGTACGCTCGGTTCAGATTTCTCGATGAACTTACATGCAGCTACGAAGGGACTTGGTCGGTAAGCGGAAATTCGGATGATGACAATTTGTGTCTAACTCCCCTTCCAGCCGTAAGAAGTTTATGAAACTTGTAGAGAATGGTCGTGTCGCCAATCGAGAGCACTCCTGCAAGTTTGAAGAAGATCGTACGGTCGGTTCGCATTTCTCGATGAACTTACATACAGCTACGACGGGACTTGGTCGCTGAGCGGAAACTGCGTTGTAGATGACAATTATTGTCTAACTCACCTTCCAGCCGTACGAAGTTTATGAAACTTGTACAGCATGCTCGTGTCGCCAATCGAGAGCACTCCTGCAAGTTTGAAGAAGATCGTACGTTCGGTTCGCATTTCTCGATGAACTTACATGCAGCTACGACGGGACTTGGTCGCTGAGCGGAAATTCGAATGATGACAATTTTTTTCAAACTCCGCTTCCAGCCGTACGAAGTTTATGAAACTTGTAGAGAATGCTCGTGACGCCAATCGAGAGCACTCCTGCAAGTTTGAAGAAGATCGTACGGTCGGTTCACATTTCTCGATGAACTTACATGCAGCTACGAAGTGACTTGGTCGCTGAGCGGAAACTGCGTTGTAGATGACAATTTGTGTCTAACTCCCCTTCCAGCCATACGAAGTTTATGAAACTTGTAGAGAATGCTCGTGTCGCCAATCGAGAGCACTCCTGCATGTTTGAAGAAGATCGTACGGTCGGTTCGCATTTCTCGATGAACTTACATACACCTACGACGGGTCTTATTCGCTGAACGGGAACTATCCAGTACTGCGTTGTAGATGGCAATTTGTGTCTAACTCCCCTTCCAACCGTACGATGTTTATGAAACTTGTAGAGAATGCTCGTGTCGCCAATCGAGAGCACTCCTGCAAGTTTGAAGATGATCGTACGGTCGGTTCGCATTTCTCGATGAACTTACATACAGCTGCGACGGGACTTGGTCGCTGTCGGAAACTGCGTTGTAGATGACAATTTGTGTCTAACTCCCCTTCCAGCCGTACGAAGTTTATGAAACTTATACAGAATGCTCGTTTCGCCAATCGAGAGCACTCCTGCAAGTTTTAAGATGATCGTTCGGTCGGTTCAGATTTCTCGATGAACTTACATGCAGCTACGACGGGACTTGGTCGCTGAGCGGAAAATGCGTTGTAGATGACAATTTTTGTCTAACTCCCCTTCCAGCCGTACGAAGTTTATGAAACTTGTACAGAATGCTCGTGTCAGCAATCGAGAGCACTCCTGCAAGTTTGAAGATGATCGTACGGGCGGTTCAGATTTCTCGATGAACTTACATGCAGCTACGACGGGACTTGGTCGCTGAGCGGAAATTCGAATGATGACAATTTTTTTCAAACTCCCCTTCCAGCCGTGAGAAGTTTATGAAACTTGTAGAGAATGCCCGTGTCGTCAATCGAGAGCACTCCTGCAAGTTTGAAGAAGATCGTACCGTCGGTTCACATTTCTCGATGAACTTACATACACCTACGACGGGACTTAGTCGCTGAACGGGAACTATCCAGTACTGCGTTGTAGATGACAATTTGTGTCTAACTCCCCTTCCAGCCGTACGAAGTTTATGAAACTTGTACAGAATGCTCGTGTCGCCAATCGAGAGCACTCCTGCAAGTTTGAAGATGATCGTACGGTCGGTTCAGGTTTCTCGATGAACTTACATGCAGCTACAAAGGGACTTGGTCGCTGAGCGGAAATTCGGATGATGACAATTTTTTTCAAAATCCGCTTCCAGCCGTACGAAGTTTATGAAACTTGTACAGCATGCTCGTGTCGTCAATCGAGAGCACTCCTGCAAGTTTGAAGAAGATCGAACGCTCGGTTCGCATTTCTCAATGAACTTACATACAGCTACGACGGGACTTGGTCGCTGAGCGGAAACTGCGTTGTAGATGACAATTTGTGTCTAACTCCCCTTCCAGCCATGCGAAGTTTATGAAACTTATAGAGAATGCTCGTGTCACCAATCGAGAGCACTCCTGCAAGTTTGAAGATGATCGTACGGTCGGTTCAGATTTCTCGATGAACTTACATGCAGCTACGAAGGGACTTGGTCGGTAAGCGGAAATTCGGATGATGACAATTTGTGTCTAACTCCCCTTCCAGCCGTAAGAAGTATATGAGACTTGTAGAGAATGCTCGTGTCACCAATCGAGAGCACTCCTGCAAGTTTGAAGAAGATCGTACGGTCGGTTCGCATTTCTCGATGAACTTACATACAGCCACGACGGGACTTGGTCGCTGAGCGGAAACTGCGTTGTAGATGACAATTTGTGTCTAACTCCCCTTCCAGCCATACGAAGTTTATGAAACTTGTACAGCATGCTCGTGTCGCCAATCGAGAGCACTCCTGCAAGTTTGAAGAAGATCGTACGGTCGGTTCACATTTCTCGATGAACGTACATACACCTACGACGGGAGTTAGTCGCTGAACGGGAACTAACCAGTACTGCGTTGCAGATGACAATTTGTGTCTAACTCCCCTTCCAGCCGTACGAAGTTTATGAAACTTGTAGATAATGCTCGTGTCGCCAATCGAGAGCACTCCTGCAAGTTTGAAGATGATCGTACGGTCGGTTCAGATTTCTCGATGAACTTACATGCAGCTACGAATTGACTTGGTCGCTGAGCGGAAATTCGGATGATGACAATTTTGTTCAAACTCCGTTTCCAGCCGTATGAAGTTTATGAAACTTGTACAGCATGCTCGTGTCGTCAATCGAGAGCACTCCTGCAAGTTTGAAGAAGATCGTACGGTCGGTTCGCATTTTTCGATGAACTTACATACAGCCACGACGGGACTTGGTCGCTGAGCGGAAACTGCGTTGTAGATGACAATTTGTGTCTAACTCCCCTTCCAGCCGTACGAAGTTTATGAAACTTGTACAGACTGGTCGTGTCGCCAATCGAGAGCACTCCTGCAAGTTTGAAGGTGATCGTACGGTCGGTTCAGATTTCTCGATGAACTTACACGTAGCTACGATGGGACTTGGTCGCTGAGCGGAAATTCGGATGATGACAATTTTTTTCAAACTCCGCTTCCAGCCGTACGAAGTTTATGAAACTTGTAGACAATGCTCGTGTCGCCAATCGAGAGCACTCCTGCAAGTTTGAAGATGATCGTACGCTCGGTTCGCATTTCTCGATGAACTTACATACAGCTACGACGGGACTTGGTCGCTGAGCGGAAACTGCGTTGTAGATGACAATTTGTGTCTAACTCCCCTTCCAGCCGTACGAAGTTTATGAAACTTGTAGAGAATGCTCGTGTCGCCAATCGAGAGCACTCCTGCAAGTTTGAAGATGATCGTACGGTCGGTTCACATTTCTCGATGAACGTACATACACCTCCGACGGGACTTAGTCGCTGAACGGGAACTATCCAGTACTGCGTTGTAGATGACAATTTGTGTCTAACTCCCCTTCCAGCCGTGCGAAGTTTATGAAACTTATAGAGAATGCTCGTGTCGCCAATCGAGAGCACTCCTGCAAGTTTGAAGAAGATCGTACGGTCGGTTCGCATTTCTCGATGAACTTACATGCAGCTACGAAGGGACTTGGTCGGTAAGCGGAAATTCGGATGATGACAATTTTGTTCAAACTCCGTTTCCAGCCGTACGAAGTTTATGAAACTTGTACAGCATGCTCGTGTCGTCAATCGAGAGCACTCCTGCAAGTTTGAAGAAGATCGAACGGTCGGTTCGCATTTCTCGATGATCTTACATACAGCCACGACGGGACTTGGTCGCTGAGCGGAAACTGCGTTGTAGATGACAATTTGTGTCTAACTCCCCTTCCAGCCGTACGAAGTTTATGAAACTTGTACAGAATGCTCGTGTCGCCAATCGAGAGCACTCCTAAAAGCTTGAAGATGATCGTACGCTCGGTTCACTTTTCTCGATGACCGTACATACACCTACGACGGGACTTAGTCGCTGAACGGGAACTATCCAGTACTGCGTTGTAGATGACAATTTGTTTCTAACTCCCCTTCCAGCCGTACGAAGTTTATGAAACTTGTACAGAATGCTCGTGTCGCCAATCGAGAGCACTGCTACAAGCTTGAAGATGATCGTACGCTCGGTTCAGATTTCTCGATGAACTTACATGCAGCTACGAAGGGACTTGGTCGGTAAGCGGAAATTCGGATGATGACAATTTGTGTCTAACTCCCCTTCCAGCCGTAAGAAGTTTATGAAACTTGTAGAGAATGCTCGTGTCGCCAATCGAGAGCACTCCTGCAAGTGTGAAGATGATCGTACGGTCGGTTCAGATTTCTCGATGAACTTACATGCAGCTACAAATTGACTTGGTTGCTGAGCGGAAATTCGGATGATGACAATTTTGTTCAAACTCCGTCTCCAGCCGTACGAAGTTTATGAAACTTGTACAGCATGCTCGTGCCGTCAATCGAGAGCACTCCTGCAAGTTTGAAGAAGATCGTACGGTCGGTTCGCATTTGTCGATGAACTTACATACAGCCACGACGGGACTTGGTCGCTGAGCGGAAACTGCGTTGTAGATGACAATTTGAGTCTAACTCCCCTTCCAGCCGTACGAAGGTTATGAAACTTGTACAGAATGCTCGTGTCGCCAATCGAGAGCACTGCTACAAGCTTGAAGATGATCGTACGCTCGGTTCAGATTTCTCGATGAACTTACGTGCAGCTACGAAGGGACTTGGTCGGTAAGCGGAAATTCGGATGATGACAATTTGTGTCTAACTCCCCTTCCAGCCGTAAGAAGTTTATGAAACTTGTAGAGAATGCTCGTGTCGCCAATCGAGAGCACTCCTGCAAGTTTGAACAAGATCGTACGGTCGGTTCACATTTCTCGATGAACTTACATACAGCTACGACGGGACTTGGTCGCTAAGCGGAAACTGCGTTGTAGATGACAATTATTGTCTAACTCCCCTTCCAGCCATACGAAGTTTATGAAACTTGTACAGAATGCTCGTGTCGCCAATCGAGAGCACTCCTGCAAGTTTGAAGATGATCGTACGGTCGGTTCACATTTCTCGATGAACGTACATACACCTCCGACGGGACTTAGTCGCTGAACGGGAACTATCCAGTACTGCGTTGTAGATGACAATTTGTGTCTAACTCTCCTTCCAGCCGTACGAAGTTTATGAAACTTGTAGAGAATGCTCGTGTCGCCAATCGAGAGCACTCCAGTAAGTTTAAAGATGTTCGTACGGTCGGTTCAGATTTCTCGATGAACTTACATGCAGCTACGAAGGGAGTTGGTCGCTTAGCGGAAACTGCGTTATAGATGACAATTTGTGTCTAACTCCCCTTCCAGCCGTGCGAAGTTTATGAAACTTATAGAGAATGCTCGTGTCGCCAATCGAGAGCACTCCTGCAAGTTTGAAGAAGATCGTACGGTCGGTTCACATTTCTCAATGAACTTACATACACCTACGACGGGACTTATTCGCTGAACGGGAACTATCCAGTACTGCGTTGTAGATGGCAATTTGGGTCTAACTCCCCTTCCAGCCGTACGAAGTTTATGAAACTTGTAGAGAATGCTCTGTCGCCAATCGAGAGCACTCCTGCAAGTGTGAAGAAGATCGTACGGTCGGTTCAGATTTCTCGATGAACTTACATGCAGCTACAAAGGGACTTGGTCGCTGAGCGGAAATTCGGATGATGACAATTTGTGTCTAACTCCGCTTCCAGCCGTACGAAGTTTATGAAACTTGTAGAGAATGCTCGTGTCGCCAATCGAGAGCACTCCTGCAAGTTTGAAGAAGATCGTACGGTCGGTTCGCATTTCTCGATGAACTTACATTCAGCTACGACGGGACTTGGTCGCTGTCCGAAACTGCGTTGTAGATGACAATTTGTGTCTGACTCCCCTTCCAGCCATGCGAAGTTTATGAAACTTATAGAGAATGCTCGTATCGCCAATCGAGAGCACTCCTGCAAGTTTGAAGATGATCGTACGGGCGGTTCAGATGTCTCGATGAACTTACATACAGCTACGACGGGACTTGGTCGCTGTGGGAAACTGCGTTGTAGATGACAATTTGTGTCTAACTCCCCTTCCAGCCATGCGAAGTTTATGAAACTTATAGAGAATGCTCTGCTACAAGCTTGAAGATGATCGTAAGCTCGGTTCAGATTTCTCGATGAACTTACATGCAGCTACGAAGGGACTTGGTCGGTAAGCGGAAATTCGGATGATGACAATTTGTGTCTAACTCCCCTTCCAGCCATAAGAAGTTTATGAATCTTGTAGAGAATGCTCGTGTCGCCAATCGAGAGCACTCCTGCAAGTTTGAAGAAGATCGTACGGTCGGTTCGCATTTCTCGATGAACTTACATGCAGCTACGACGGGACTTGGTCGCTGAGCGGAAATTCGAATGATGACAATTTTTTTCAAACTCCCCTTCCAGCCGTGAGAAGTTTATGAAACTTGTAGAGAATGCCCGTGTCGTCAATCGAGAGCACTCCTGCAAGTTTGAAGAAGATCGTACCGTCGGTTCACATTTCTCGATGAACTTACATACACCTACGACGGGACTTAGTCGCTGAACGGGAACTATCCAGTACTGCGTTGTAGATGACAATTTGTGTCTAACTCCCCTTCCAGCCGTACGAAGTTTATGAAACTTGTACAGAATGCTCGTGTCGCCAATCGAGAGCACTCCTGCAAGTTTGAAGATGATCGTACGGTCGGTTCAGGTTTCTCGATGAACTTACATGCAGCTACAAAGGGACTTGGTCGCTGAGCGGAAATTCGGATGATGACAATTTTTTTCAAAATCCGCTTCCAGCCGTACGAAGTTTATGAAACTTGTACAGCATGCTCGTGTCGTCAATCGAGAGCACTCCTGCAAGTTTGAAGAAGATCGAACGCTCGGTTCGCATTTCTCAATGAACTTACATACAGCTACGACGGGACTTGGTCGCTGAGCGGAAACTGCGTTGTAGATGACAATTTGTGTCTAACTCCCCTTCCAGCCATGCGAAGTTTATGAAACTTATAGAGAATGCTCGTGTCACCAATCGAGAGCACTCCTGCAAGTTTGAAGATGATCGTACGGTCGGTTCAGATTTCTCGATGAACTTACATGCAGCTACGAAGGGACTTGGTCGGTAAGCGGAAATTCGGATGATGACAATTTGTGTCTAACTCCCCTTCCAGCCGTAAGAAGTATATGAGACTTGTAGAGAATGCTCGTGTCACCAATCGAGAGCACTCCTGCAAGTTTGAAGAAGATCGTACGGTCGGTTCGCATTTCTCGATGAACTTACATACAGCCACGACGGGACTTGGTCGCTGAGCGGAAACTGCGTTGTAGATGACAATTTGTGTCTAACTCCCCTTCCAGCCATACGAAGTTTATGAAACTTGTACAGCATGCTCGTGTCGCCAATCGAGAGCACTCCTGCAAGTTTGAAGAAGATCGTACGGTCGGTTCACATTTCTCGATGAACGTACATACACCTACGACGGGAGTTAGTCGCTGAACGGGAACTAACCAGTACTGCGTTGCAGATGACAATTTGTGTCTAACTCCCCTTCCAGCCGTACGAAGTTTATGAAACTTGTAGATAATGCTCGTGTCGCCAATCGAGAGCACTCCTGCAAGTTTGAAGATGATCGTACGGTCGGTTCAGATTTCTCGATGAACTTACATGCAGCTACGAATTGACTTGGTCGCTGAGCGGAAATTCGGATGATGACAATTTTGTTCAAACTCCGTTTCCAGCCGTATGAAGTTTATGAAACTTGTACAGCATGCTCGTGTCGTCAATCGAGAGCACTCCTGCAAGTTTGAAGAAGATCGTACGGTCGGTTCGCATTTTTCGATGAACTTACATACAGCCACGACGGGACTTGGTCGCTGAGCGGAAACTGCGTTGTAGATGACAATTTGTGTCTAACTCCCCTTCCAGCCGTACGAAGTTTATGAAACTTGTAGATAATGCTCGTGTCGCCAATCGAGAGCACTCCTGCAAGTTTGAAGATGATCGTACGGTCGGTTCAGATTTCTCGATGAACTTACATGCAGCTACGAAGGGACTTGGTCGCTGAGCGGAAATTCGGATGATGACAATATGTGTCTAACTCCGCTTCCAGCCGTACGAAGTTTATGAAACTTGTACTGCATGCTCGTGTCGTCAATCGAGAGCACTCCCGCAAGTTTGAAGAAGATCGTACGGTCGGTTCGCATTTCTCGATGAACTTACAAACAGCCACGACGGGACATGGTCGCTGAGCGGAAACTGCGTTGTAGATGACAATTTGTGTCTAACTCCCCTTCCAGCCGTACGAAGTTTATGAAACTTGTAGAGAATGCTCGTGTCGCCAATCGAGAGCACTCCTGCAAGTTTGAAGATGATCGTACGGTCGGTTCACATTTCTCGATGAACGTACATACACCTCCGACGGGACTTAGTCGCTGAACGGGAACTATCCAGTACTGCGTTGTAGATGACAATTTGTGTCTAACTCCCCTTCCAGCCGTGCGAAGTTTATGAAACTTATAGAGAATGCTCGTGTCGCCAATCGAGAGCACTCCTGCAAGTTTGAAGAAGATCGTACGGTCGGTTCGCATTTCTCGATGAACTTACATGCAGCTACGAAGGGACTTGGTCGGTAAGCGGAAATTCGGATGATGACAATTTTGTTCAAACTCCGTTTCCAGCCGTACGAAGTTTATGAAACTTGTACAGCATGCTCGTGTCGTCAATCGAGAGCACTCCTGCAAGTTTGAAGAAGATCGAACGGTCGGTTCGCATTTCTCGATGATCTTACATACAGCCACGACGGGACTTGGTCGCTGAGCGGAAACTGCGTTGTAGATGACAATTTGTGTCTAACTCCCCTTCCAGCCGTACGAAGTTTATGAAACTTGTACAGAATGCTCGTGTCGCCAATCGAGAGCACTCCTAAAAGCTTGAAGATGATCGTACGCTCGGTTCACTTTTCTCGATGACCGTACATACACCTACGACGGGACTTAGTCGCTGAACGGGAACTATCCAGTACTGCGTTGTAGATGACAATTTGTTTCTAACTCCCCTTCCAGCCGTACGAAGTTTATGAAACTTGTACAGAATGCTCGTGTCGCCAATCGAGAGCACTGCTACAAGCTTGAAGATGATCGTACGCTCGGTTCAGATTTCTCGATGAACTTACATGCAGCTACGAAGGGACTTGGTCGGTAAGCGGAAATTCGGATGATGACAATTTGTGTCTAACTCCCCTTCCAGCCGTAAGAAGTTTATGAAACTTGTAGAGAATGCTCGTGTCGCCAATCGAGAGCACTCCTGCAAGTGTGAAGATGATCGTACGGTCGGTTCAGATTTCTCGATGAACTTACATGCAGCTACAAATTGACTTGGTTGCTGAGCGGAAATTCGGATGATGACAATTTTGTTCAAACTCCGTCTCCAGCCGTACGAAGTTTATGAAACTTGTACAGCATGCTCGTGCCGTCAATCGAGAGCACTCCTGCAAGTTTGAAGAAGATCGTACGGTCGGTTCGCATTTCTCGATGAACTTACATACAGCCACGACGGGACTTGGTCGCTGAGCGGAAACTGCGTTGTAGATGACAATTTGAGTCTAACTCCCCTTCCAGCCGTACGAAGGTTATGAAACTTGTACAGAATGCTCGTGTCGCCAATCGAGAGCACTGCTACAAGCTTGAAGATGATCGTACGCTCGGTTCAGATTTCTCGATGAACTTACGTGCAGCTACGAAGGGACTTGGTCGGTAAGCGGAAATTCGGATGATGACAATTTGTGTCTAACTCCCCTTCCAGCCGTAAGAAGTTTATGAAACTTGTAGAGAATGCTCGTGTCGCCAATCGAGAGCACTCCTGCAAGTTTGAACAAGATCGTACGGTCGGTTCACATTTCTCGATGAACTTACATACAGCTACGACGGGACTTGGTCGCTAAGCGGAAACTGCGTTGTAGATGACAATTATTGTCTAACTCCCCTTCCAGCCATACGAAGTTTATGAAACTTGTACAGAATGCTCGTGTCGCCAATCGAGAGCACTCCTGCAAGTTTGAAGATGATCGTACGGTCGGTTCACATTTCTCGATGAACGTACATACACCTCCGACGGGACTTAGTCGCTGAACGGGAACTATCCAGTACTGCGTTGTAGATGACAATTTGTGTCTAACTCTCCTTCCAGCCGTACGAAGTTTATGAAACTTGTAGAGAATGCTCGTGTCGCCAATCGAGAGCACTCCAGTAAGTTTAAAGGTGTTCGTACGGTCGGTTCAGATTTCTCGATGAACTTACATGCAGCTACGAAGGGAGTTGGTCGCTTAGCGGAAACTGCGTTATAGATGACAATTTGTGTCTAACTCCCCTTCCAGCCGTGCGAAGTTTATGAAACTTATAGAGAATGCTCGTGTCGCCAATCGAGAGCACTCCTGCAAGTTTGAAGAAGATCGTACGGTCGGTTCACATTTCTCAATGAACTTACATACACCTACGACGGGACTTATTCGCTGAACGGGAACTATCCAGTACTGCGTTGTAGATGGCAATTTGGGTCTAACTCCCCTTCCAGCCGTACGAAGTTTATGAAACTTGTAGAGAATGCTCTGTCGCCAATCGAGAGCACTCCTGCAAGTGTGAAGAAGATCGTACGGTCGGTTCAGATTTCTCGATGAACTTACATGCAGCTACAAAGGGACTTGGTCGCTGAGCGGAAATTCGGATGATGACAATTTGTGTCTAACTCCGCTTCCAGCCGTACGAAGTTTATGAAACTTGTAGAGAATGCTCGTGTCGCCAATCGAGAGCACTCCTGCAAGTTTGAAGAAGATCGTACGGTCGGTTCGCATTTCTCGATGAACTTACATTCAGCTACGACGGGACTTGGTCGCTGTCCGAAACTGCGTTGTAGATGACAATTTGTGTCTGACTCCCCTTCCAGCCATGCGAAGTTTATGAAACTTATAGAGAATGCTCGTATCGCCAATCGAGAGCACTCCTGCAAGTTTGAAGATGATCGTACGGTCGGTTCAGATTTCTCGATGAACTTACATGCAGTTACGAATTGACTTGGTCGTTGAGCGGAAATTCGGATGATGACAATTTTGTTCAAACTTCGTTTCCAGCCGTACGAAGTTTATGAAACTTGTACAGCATGCTCGTGCCGTCAATCGAGAGCACTCCTGCAAGTTTGAAGAAGATCGTACGGTCGGTTCGCATTTCTCGATGAACTTACATACAGCCACGACGGGACTTGGTCGCTGAGCGGAAACTGCGTTGTAGATGACAATTTGAGTCTAACTCCCCTTCCAGCCGTACGAAGGTTATGAAACTTGTACAGAATGCTCGTGTCGCCAATCGAGAGCACTGCTACAAGCTTGAAGATGATCGTACGCTCGGTTCAGATTTCTCGATGAACTTACATGCAGCTACGAAGGGACTTGGTCGGTAAGCGGAAATTCGGATGATGACAATTTGTGTCTAACTCCCCTTCCAGCCGTAAGAAGTTTATGAAACTTGTAGAGAATGCTCGTGTCGCCAATCGAGAGCACTCCTGCAAGTTTGAAGAAGATCGTACGGTGGGTTCGCATTTCTCGATGAACTTACATACAGCTACGACGGGACTTGGTCGCTAAGCGGAAACTGCGTTGTAGATGACAATTTGAGTCTAACTCCCCTTCCAGCCATACGAAGTTTATGAAACTAGTACAGAATGCTCGTGTCGCCAATCGAGAGCACTCCTGCAAGTTTGAACAAGATCGTACGGTCGGTTCACATTTCTCGATGAACTTACATACAGCTACGAAGGGACTTGGTCGCTGAGCGGAAACTGCGTTGTAGATGACAATTTGTGTCTAACTCCCCTTCCAGCCTTACGAAGTTTATGGAGCTTGTACAGAATGCTCGTGTCGCCAATCGAGAGCACTCCTAAAAGCTTGAAGATGATCGTACGCTCGGTTCAGATTTCTCGATGAACTTACATGCAGCTACGAAGGGAGTTGGTCGCTTAGCGGAAACTGCGTTATAGATGACAATTTGTGTCTAACTCCCCTTCCAGCCGTGCGAAGTTTATGAAACTTATAGAGAATGCTTGTGTCGCCAATCGAGAGCACTCCTGCAAGTTTGAAGAAGATCGTACGGTCGGTTCACATTTCTCGATGAACTTACATACACCTACGACGGGACTTATTCGCTGAACGGGAACTATCCAGTACTGCGTTGTAGATGGCAATTTGGGTCTAACTCCCCTTCCAGCCGTACGAAGTTTATGAAACTTGTAGAGAATGCTCTGTCGCCAATCGACAGCACTCCTGCAAGTGTGAAGATGATCGTACGGTCGGTTCAGATTTCACGATGAACTTACATGCAGCTACGTAGGGACTTATTCGCTGAACGGGAACTATCCAGTACTGCGTTGTAGATGGCAATTTGGGTCTAACTCCCCTTCCAGCCGTACGACGTTTATGAAACTTGTAGAGAATGCTCGTGTCGCCAATCGAGAGCACTCCTGCAAGTGTGAAGATGATCGTACGGTCGGTTCAGATTTCTCGATGAACTTACATGCAGCCACGAAGGGACTTGGTCGCTGAGCGGAAATTCGGATGATGACAATTTGTGTCTAACTCCGCTTCCAGCCGTACGAAGTTTATGAAACTTGTAGAGAATGTTCGTGTCGCCAATCGAGAGCACTCCTGCAAGTTTGAAGAAGATCGTACGGTCGGTTCGCATTTCTCGATGAACTTACATTCAGCTACGACGGGACTTGGTCGCTGTCCGAAACTGCGTTGTAGATGACAATTTGTGTCTGACTCCCCTTCCAGCCATGCGAAGTTTATGAAACTTATAGAGAATGCTCGTATCGCCAATCGAGAGCACTCCTGCAAGTTTGAAGATGATCGTACGGTCGGTTCAGATTTCTCGATGAACTTACATGCAGTTACGAATTGACTTGGTCGTTGAGCGGAAATTCGGATGATGACAATTTTGTTCAAACTCCGTTTCCAGCCGTACGAAGTTTATGAAACTTGTACAGCATGCTCGTGCCGTCAATCGAGAGCACTCCTGCAAGTTTGAAGAAGATCGTACGGTCGGTTCGCATTTCTCGATGAACTTACATACAGCCACGACGGGACTTGGTCGCTGAGCGGAAACTGCGTTGTAGATGACAATTTGAGTCTAACTCCCCTTCCAGCCGTACGAAGGTTATGAAACTTGTACAGAATGCTCGTGTCGCCAATCGAGAGCACTGCTACAAGCTTGAAGATGATCGTACGCTCGGTTCAGATTTCTCGATGAACTTACATGCAGCTACGAAGGGACTTGGTCGGTAAGCGGAAATTCGGATGATGACAATTTGTGTCTAACTCCCCTTCCAGCCGTAAGAAATTTATGAAACTTGTAGAGAATGCTCGTGTCGCCAATCGAGAGCACTCCTGCAAGTTTGAAGAAGATCGTACGGTGGGTTCGCATTTCTCGATGAACTTGCATACAGCTACGACGGGACTTGGTCGCTAAGCGGAAACTGCGTTGTAGATGACAATTATTGTCTAACTCCCCTTCCAGCCATACGAAGTTTATGAAACTTGTACAGAATGCTCGTGTCGCCAATCGAGAGAACTCCTGCAAGTTTGAAGAAGATCGTACGCTGGGTTCACATTTTTCGATGAACGTACATACACCTACGACGGGACTTAGTCGCTGAACGGGAACTATCCAGTACTGCGTTGTAGATGACAATTTGTTTCTAACTCCCCTTCCAACCGTACGAAGTTTATGAAACTTGTACAGAATGCTCGTGTCGCCAATCGAGAGCACTGCTACAAGCTTGAAGATGATCGTACGCTCGGTTCAGATTTCTCGATGAACTTACATGCAGCTACGAAGGGACTTGGTCGGTAAGCGGAAATTCGGATGATGACAATTTGTGTCTAACTCCCCTTCCAGCCGTAAGAAGTTTATGAAACTTGTAGAGAATGCTCGTGTCGCCAATCGAGAGCACTCCTGCAAGTTTGAACAAGATCGTACGGTCGGTTCACATTTCTCGATGAACTTACATACAGCTACGAAGGGACTTGGTCGCTGAGCGGAAACTGCGTTGTAGATGACAATTTGTGTCTAACTCCCCTTCCAGCCTTACGAAGTTTATGAAGCTTGTACAGAATGCTCGTGTCGCCAATCGAGAGCACTCCTAAAAGCTTGAAGATGATCGTACGCTCGGTTCAGATTTCTCGATGAACTTACATGCAGCTACGAAGGGAGTTGGTCGCTTAGCGGAAACTGCGTTATAGATGACAATTTGTGTCTAACTCCCCTTCCAGCCGTGCGAAGTTTATGAAACTTATAGAGAATGCTCGTGTCGCCAATCGAGAGCACTCCTGCAAGTTTGAAGAAGATCGTACGGTCGGTTCACATTTCTCGATGAACTTACATACACCTACGACGGGACTTATTCGCTGAACGGGAACTATCCAGTACTGCGTTGTAGATGGCAATTTGGGTCTAACTCCCCTTCCAGCCGTACGAAGTTTATGAAACTTGTAGAGAATGCTCTGTCGCCAATCGAGAGCACTCCTGCAAGTGTGAAGATGATCGTACGGTCGGTTCGCATTTCTCGATGAACTTACATACAGCTACGACGGGACTTGGTCGCTGAGCGGAAACTGCGTTGTAGATGGCAATTTGTGTCTAACTCCCCATCCAGCCGTACGAAGTTTATGAAACTTGTAGAGAATGCTCGTGTCTCCAATCGAGAGCACTCCTGCAAGTGTGAAGATGATCGTACTGTCGGTTCAGATTTCCGGATGAACTTACATGCAGCTACGAAGGGACTTGGTCGCTGAGCGGAAACTGCGTTGTACATGACAATTTGTGTCTAACGCCCCTTCCAGCCGTACGAGGTTTATGAAACTTGTACAGAATGCTCGTGTCGCCAATCGAGAGCACTCCTGCCAGTTTGAAGGTGATCGTAAGGCCGGTTCAGATTTCTCGATGAACTTACATACTGCTACGACGGGACTTGGTCGCTGAGCGGAAACTGCGTTGTGTATGACAATTTGCGCCTAACTCCCCTTCCAGCCGTACGAAGTTTATGAAACTTGTACAGAATGCTCGTGTCGCCAATCGAGAGCACTCCTGCAAGTTTGAAGGTGATCGTAAGGTCGGTTCAGATTTCTCGATGAACTTACATGCAGCTACGTAGGGACTTATTCGCTGAACGGGAACTATCCAGTACTGCGTTGTAGATGGCAATTTGGGTCTAACTCCCCTTCCAGCCGTACGACGTTTATGAAACTTGTAGAGAATGCTCGTGTCGCCAATCGAGAGCACTCCTGCAAGTGTGAAGATGATCGTACGGTCGGTTCAGATTTCTCGATGAACTTACATGCAGCCACGAAGGGACTTGGTCGCTGAGCGGAAATTCGGATGATGACAATTTGTGTCTAACTCCCCTTCCAGCCATGCGAAGTTTATGAAACTTATAGAGAATGCTCGTGTCGCCAATCGAGAGCACTCCTGCAAGTTTGAAGAAGATCGTACGGTCGGTTCACATTTCTCGATGAACTTACATACACCTACGACGGGACTTGGTCGCTGTCGGAAACTGCGTTGTAGATGACAATTTGTGTCTAACTCCCCTTCCAGCCGTGCGAAGTTTATGAAACTTATAGAGAATGCTCGTGTCGCCAATCGAGAGCACTCCTGCAAGTTTGAAGATGATCGTACGGTCGGTTCAGATTTCTCGATGAACTTACATGCAGCTACGAAGTGACTTGGTCGCTGAGCGGAAACTGCGATGTAGATGACAATTTGTGTCTAACTCCCCTTCCAGCCGTACGAAGTATATGAAACTTGTAGAGAATGCTCGTGTCGCCAATCGAGAGCACTCCTGCAAGTTTGAAGATGATCGTATGGTCGGTTCACATTTCTCGATGAACTTACACGTAGCTACGAAGGGACTTGGTCGCTGAGCGGAAATACGGATGATGACAATTTTTTTCAAAGTCCGCTTCCAGCCGTACGAAGTTTATGAATCTTGTAGACAATGCTCGTGTCGCCAATCGAGAGCACTCCTGCAAGTTTGAAGATGATCGTACGGTCGGTTCAGATTTCTCGATGAACTTACATGCAGCTACGAAGTGACTTGGTCGCTGAGCGGAAACTGCGATGTAGATGACAATTTGTGTCTAACTCCCCTTCCAGCCGTACGAAGTATATGAAACTTGTAGAGAATGCTCGTGTCGCCAATCGAGAGCACTCCTGCAAGTTTGAACAAGATCGTACGGTCGGTTCACATTTCTCGATGAACTTACATACAGCTACGAAGGGACTTGGTCGCTGAGCGGAAATTCGGATGATGACAATTTTTTTCAAACTCCGCTTCCAGCCGTACGAAGTTTATGAAACTTGTAGAGAATGCTCGTGTCGCCAATCGAGAGCACTCCTGCAAGTTTGAAGAAGATCGTACGGTCGGTTATCATTTCTCGATGAACTTACATGCACCTACGACGGGACTTAGTCACTGAACGGGAACTATCCAGTACTGCGTTGTAGATGACAATTTGTGTCTAACTCCCCTTCCAGCCGTACGAAGTTTATGAAACTTGTAGATAATGCTCGTTTCGCCAATCGAGAGCACTCCTGCAAGTTTGAAGATGATCGTACGGTCGGTTCAGATTTCTCGATGAACTTACATGCAGCTACAAAGGGACTTGGTCGCTGAGCGGAAATTCGGATGATGACAATTTTTTTCAAACTCCGCTTCCAGGCGTACGAAGTTTATGAAACTTGTAGAGAATGCTCGTGTCGCCAATCGAGAGCACTCCTGCAAGTTTGAAGATGATCGTACGGTCGGTTCAGATTTCTCGATGAACTTACATGCAGCTACGAAGTGACTTGGTCGCTGAGCGGAAACTGCGATGTAGATGACAATTTGTGTCTAACTCCCCTTCCAGCCGTACGTAGTTTATGAAACTTGTACAGCATGCTCGCGTCGTCAATCGAGAGCACTCCTGCAAGGTTGAAGAAGATCGAATGCTCGGTTCGCATTTCTCAATGAACTTACATACAGCTACGACGGGACTTGGTCGCTGAGCGGAAACTGCGTTGTAGATGACAATTTGTGTCTAACTCCCCTTCCAGCCGTACGAAGTTTATGAAACTTGTACAGAATGCTCGTGTCGCCAATCGAGAGCACTCCTGCACGTTTGAAGAAGATCGTACGGTCGGTTCACATTTCTCGATGAACGCACATACACCCACGACGGGACTTAGTCGCTGAACGGGAACTATCCAGTACTGCGTTGTAGATGACAATCTGTGTCTAACTCCCCTTCCAGCCGTACGAAGTTTATGAAACTTGTACAGAATGCTCGTGTCGCCAATCGAGAGCACTCCTGCAAGTTTGAAGATGATCGTACGGTCGGTTCAGATTTCTCGATGAACTAACATACAGCTACGACGGGACTTGGTCGTTGAGCGGAAACTGGTTGTAGATGACAATTTTTGTCTAACTCCCCTTCCAGCCATACGAAGTTTATGAAACTTGTACAGAATGCTCGTGTCAGCATTCGAGAGCACTCCTGCAAGTTTGAAGATGATCGTACGGTCGGTTCAGATTTCTCGATGAACTTACATGCAGCTACGAAGGGAGTTGGTCGCTTAGCGGAAACTGCGTTATAGATGACAATTTGTGTCTAACTCCCCTTCCAGCCGTGCGAAGTTTATGAAACTTATAGAGAATGCTCGTGTCGCCAATCGAGAGCACTCCTGCAAGTTTGAAGAAGATCGTACGGTCGGTTCACATTTCTCGATGAACTTACATATACCTACGACGGGACTTATTCGCTGAACGGGAACTATCCAGTACTGCGTTGTAGATGGCAATTTGGGTCTAACACCCCTTCCAGCCGTACGAAGTTTATGAAACTTGTAGAGAATGCTCGTGTCGCCCATCGAGAGCACTCCTGCAAGTGTGAAGATGATCGTACGGTCGGTTCAGATTTCTCGATGAACTTACATGCAGCTACAAAGGGACTTGGTCGCTGAGCGGAAATTCGGATGATGACAATTTGTGTCTAACTCCGCTTCCAGCCGTACGAAGTTTATGAAACTTGTACAGAATGCTCGTGTCGCCTATCGAGAGCACGCCTACAAGTTTGAAGATGTTCGTACGGTCGGTTTACATTTCTCGATGAACTTACATACAGCTACGACGGGACTTGGTCGCTGTCGGAAACTGCGTTGTAGATGACAATTTGTGTCTAACTCCCCTTCCAGCCGTGCGAAGTTTATGAAACTTATAGAGAATGCTCGTGTCGCCAATCGAGAGCACTCCTG
This sequence comes from Priocnemis perturbator, assembly GCA_963942575.1. Lineage (NCBI taxonomy): Eukaryota > Metazoa > Arthropoda > Insecta > Hymenoptera > Pompilidae > Priocnemis > Priocnemis perturbator. The sequence continues at coordinate 1,055,575 of CAWWDK010000169.1, forward strand.
CAAGTTTGAAGATGATCGTACGGTCGGTTCACATTTCTCGATGAACGTACATACACCTCCGACGGGACTTAGTCGCTGAACGGGAACTATCCAGTACTGCGTTGTAGATGACAATTTGTGTCTAACTCTCCTTCCAGCCGTACGAAGTTTATGAAACTTGTAGAGAATGCTCGTGTCGCCAATCGAGAGCACTCCTGCAAGTTTGAAGAAGATCGTACGGTCGGTTCGCATTTCTCGATGAACTTACATACAGCTACGACGGGACTTGGTCGCTGTCGGAAACTACGTTGTAGATGACAATTTGTGTCTAACTCCCCTTCCAGCCGTACGAAGTTTATGAAACTTGTACAGAATGCTCGTGTCGCCAATCGAGAGCACTCCTGCAAGTTTGAAGATGATCGTACGGTCGGTTCAGATTTCTCGATGAACTTACATGCAGCTACGAAGGGAGTTGGTCGCTGAGCGGAAACTGCGTTGTAGATGAAAATTTGTGTCTAACTCCCCTTCCAGCCGTACGAAGTTTATGAAACTTGTAGAGAATGCTCGTGTCGCCAATCGAGAGCACTCCTGCAAGTTTGAAGATGATCGTACGGTCGGTTCGCATTTCTCGATGAACTTACATACAGCTACGACGGGACTTGGTCGCTGTCGGAAACTGCGTTGTAGATGACAATTTGTGTCTAACTCCCCTTCCAGCCGTGCGAAGTTTATGAAACTTATAGAGAATGCTCGTGTCGCCAATCGAGAGCACTCCTGCAAGTTTGAAGATGATCGTACGGTCGGTTCAGATTTCTCGATGAACTTACATGCAGCTACGAAGTGACTTGGTCGCTGAGCGGAAACTGCGATGTAGATGACAATTTGTGTCTAACTCCCCTTCCAGCCGTACGAAGTATATGAAACTTGTAGAGAATGCTCGTGTCGCCAATCGAGAGCACTCCTGCAAGTTTGAAGATGATCGTATGGTCGGTTCACATTTCTCGATGAACTTACACGTAGCTACGAAGGGACTTGGTCGCTGAGCGGAAATACGGATGATGACAATTTTTTTCAAAGTCCGCTTCCAGCCGTACGAAGTTTATGAATCTTGTAGACAATGCTCGTGTCGCCAATCGAGAGCACTCCTGCAAGTTTGAAGAAGATCGTATGGCCGGTTCGCATTTCTCGATGAACTTACATACAGCTACGACGGGACTTGGTGGCTGACCGGAAACTTCGTTGTAGATGACAATTTGTGTCTAACTCCCCTTCCAGTCGTACGAAGTTTATGAAACTTGTACAGAATGCTCGTGTCGCCAATCGAGAGCACTCCTAAAAGCTTGAAGATGATCGTACGCTCGGTTCACATTTCTCGATGAACGTACATACACCTACGACGGGACTTAGTCGCTGAACGGGAACTATCCAGTACTGCGTTGTAGATGACAATTTGTTTCTAACTCCCCTTCCAGCCGTACGAAGTTTATGAAACTTGTACAGAATGCTCGTGTCGCCAATCGAGAGCACTGCTACAAGCTTGAAGATGATCGTACGCTCGGTTCAGATTTCTCGATGAACTTACATGCAGCTACGAAGGGACTTGGTCGGTAAGCGGAAATTCGGATGATGACAATTTGTGTCTAACCCCCCTTCCAGCCGTAAGAAGTTTATGAAACGTGTAGAGAATGCTCGTGTCGCCAATCGAGAGCACTCCTGCAAGTTTGAACAAGATCGTACGGTCGGTTCACATTTCTCGATGAACTTACATACAGCTACGAAGGGACTTGGTCGGTAAGCGGAAATTCGGATGATGACAATTTGTGTCTAACCCCCCTTCCAGCCGTAAGAAGTTTATGAAACGTGTAGAGAATGCTCGTGTCGCCAATCGAGAGCACTCCTGCAAGTTTGAACAAGATCGTACGGTCGGTTCACATTTCTCGATGAACTTACATACAGCTACGAAGGGACTTGGTCGCTGAGCGGAAATTCGGATGATGACAATTTTTTTCAAACTCCGCTTCCAGCCGTACGAAGTTTATGAAACTTGTAGAGAATGCTCGTGTCGCCAATCGAGAGCACTCCTGCAAGTTTGAAGAAGATCGTACGGTCGGTTATCATTTCTCGATGAACTTACATGCACCTACGACGGGACTTGGTGGCTGACCGGAAACTTCGTTGTAGATGACAATTTGTGTCTAACTCCCCTTCCAGTCGTACGAAGTTTATGAAACTTGTACAGAATGCTCGTGTCGCCAATCGAGAGCACTCCTAAAAGCTTGAAGATGATCGTACGCTCGGTTCACATTTCTCGATGAACGTACATACACCTACGACGGGACTTAGTCGCTGAACGGGAACTATCCAGTACTGCGTTGTAGATGACAATTTGTTTCTAACTCCCCTTCCAGCCGTACGAAGTTTATGAAACTTGTACAGAATGCTCGTGTCGCCAATCGAGAGCACTGCTACAAGCTTGAAGATGATCGTACGCTCGGTTCAGATTTCTCGATGAACTTACATGCAGCTACGAAGGGACTTGGTCGGTAAGCGGAAATTCGGATGATGACAATTTGTGTCTAACCCCCCTTCCAGCCGTAAGAAGTTTATGAAACGTGTAGAGAATGCTCGTGTCGCCAATCGAGAGCACTCCTGCAAGTTTGAACAAGATCGTACGGTCGGTTCACATTTCTCGATGAACTTACATACAGCTATGAAGGGACTTGGTCGCTGAGCGGAAATTCGGATGATGACAATTTTTTTCAAACTCCGCTTCCAGCCGTACGAAGTTTATGAAACTTGTAGAGAATGCTCGTGTCGCCAATCGAGAGCACTCCTGCAAGTTTGAAGAAGATCGTACGGTCGGTTATCATTTCTCGATGAACTTACATGCACCTACGACGGGACTTAGTCACTGAACGGGAACTATCCAGTACTGCGTTGTAGATGACAATTTGTGTCTAACTCCCCTTCCAGCCGTACGAAGTTTATGAAACTTGTAGATAATGCTCGTTTCGCCAATCGAGAGCACTCCTGCAAGTTTGAAGATGATCGTACGGTCGGTTCAGATTTCTCGATGAACTTACATGCAGCTACAAAGGGACTTGGTCGCTGAGCGGAAATTCGGATGATGACAATTTTTTTCAAAATCCGCTTCCAGCCGTACGTAGTTTATGAAACTTGTACAGCATGCTCGCGTCGTCAATCGAGAGCACTCCTGCAAGGTTGAAGAAGATCGAATGCTCGGTTCGCATTTCTCAATGAACTTACATACAGCTACGACGGGACTTGGTCGCTGAGCGGAAACTGCGTTGTAGATGACAATTTGTGTCTAACTCCCCTTCCAGCCGTACGAAGTTTATGAAACTTGTACAGAATGCTCGTGTCGCCAATCGAGAGCACTCCTGCACGTTTGAAGAAGATCGTACGGTCGGTTCACATTTCTCGATGAACGCACATACACCCACGACGGGACTTAGTCGCTGAACGGGAACTATCCAGTACTGCGTTGTAGATGACAATCTGTGTCTAACTCCCCTTCCAGCCGTACGAAGTTTATGAAACTTGTACAGAATGCTCGTGTCGCCAATCGAGAGCACTCCTGCAAGTTTGAAGATGATCGTACGGTCGGTTCAGATTTCTCGATGAACTAACATACAGCTACGACGGGACTTGGTCGTTGAGCGGAAACTACGTTGTAGATGACAATTTGTGTCTAACTCCCCTTCCAGCCGTACGAAGTTTATGAAACTTATAGAGAATGCTCGTGTCGCCAATCGAGAGCACTCCTGCAAGTTTGAAGAAGATCGTACGGTCGGTTCACATTTCTCGATGAACTTACATACACCTACGACGGGACTTATTCGCTGAACGGGAACTATCCAGTACTGCGTTGTAGATGGCAATTTGGGTCTAACACCCCTTCCAGCCGTACGAAGTTTATGAAACTTGTAGAGAATGCTCGTGTCGCCAATCGAGAGCACTCCTGCAAGTGTGAAGATGATCGTACGGTCGGTTCAGATTTCTCGATGAACTTACATGCAGCTACAAAGGGACTTGGTCGCTGAGCGGAAATTCGGATGATGACAATTTGTGTCTAACTCCGCTTCCAGCCGTACGAAGTTTATGAAACTTGTACAGAATGCTCGTGTCGCCTATCGAGAGCACGCCTACAAGTTTGAAGATGTTCGTACGGTCGGTTTACATTTCTCGATGAACTTACATACAGCTACGACGGGACTTGGTCGCTGTCGGAAACTGCGTTGTAGATGACAATTTGTGTCTAACTCCCCTTCCAGCCGTGCGAAGTTTATGAAACTTATAGAGAATGCTCGTGTCGCCAATCGAGAGCACTCCTGCAAGTTTGAAGATGATCGTACGGTCGGTTCACATTTCTCGATGAACGTACATACACCTCCGACGGGACTTAGTCGCTGAACGGGAACTATCCAGTACTGCGTTGTAGATGACAATTTGTGTCTAACTCTCCTTCCAGCCGTACGAAGTTTATGAAACTTGTAGAGAATGCTCGTGTCGCCAATCGAGAGCACTCCTGCAAGTTTGAAGAAGATCGTACGGTCGGTTCGCATTTCTCGATGAACTTACATACAGCTACGACGGGACTTGGTCGCTGTCGGAAACTACGTTGTAGATGACAATTTGTGTCTAACTCCCCTTCCAGCCGTACGAAGTTTATGAAACTTGTACAGAATGCTCGTGTCGCCAATCGAGAGCACTCTTGCAAGTTTGAAGATGATCGTACGGTCGGTTCAGATTTCTCGATGAACTTACATGCAGCTACGAAGGGAGTTGGTCGCTGAGCGGAAACTGCGTTGTAGATGAAAATTTGTGTCTAACTCCCCTTCCAGCCGTACGAAGTTTATGAAACTTGTAGAGAATGCTCGTGTCGCCAATCGAGAGCACTCCTGCAAGTTTGAAGATGATCGTACGGTCGGTTCACATTTCTCGATGAACTTACATACACCTACGACGGGACTTATTCGCTGAACGGGAACTATCCAGTACTGCGTTGTAGATGGCAATTTGGGTCTAACTCCCCTTCCAGCCGTACGAAGTTTATGAAACTTGTAGAGAATGCTCGTGTCGCCAATCGAGAGCACTCCTGCAAGTGTGAAGATGATCGTACGGTCGGTTCAGATTTCTCGATGAACTTACATGCAGCTACAAAGGGACTTGGTCGCTGAGCGGAAATTCGGATGATGACAATTTGTGTCTAACTCCGCTTCCAGCCGTACGAAGTTTATGAAACTTGTACAGAATGCTCGTGTCGCCTATCGAGAGCACTCCTACAAGTTTGAAGATGTTCGTACGGTCGGTTTACATTTCTCGATGAACTTACATACAGCTACGACGGGACTTGGTCGCTGAGCGGAAACTGCGTTGTAGATGACAATTTGTGTCTAACTCCCCTTCCAGCTGTACGAAGTTTATGAAACTTGTAGAGAATGCTTCTGTCGCCTATCGAGAGCACTCCTACAAGTTTGAAGATGTTCGTACGGTCGGTTTACATTTCTCGATGACCTTACATACAGCCACGACGGGACTTGGTCGCTGAACGGGAACTATCCAGTACTGCGTTGTAGATGACAATCTGTGTCTAACTCCCCTTCCAGCCGTACGAAGTTTATGAAACTTGTACAGAATGCTCGTGTCGCCAATCGAGAGCACTCCTGCAAGTTTGAAGATGATCGTACGGACGGTTCAGATTTCTCGATGAACTTACATACAGCTACGACGGGACTTGGTCGCTGAGCGGAAACTGCGTTGTAGATGACAATTTGTGTCTAACTCCCCTTCCAGCCGTACGAAGTTTATGAAACTTGTACAGACTGGTCGTGTCGCCATCGAGAGCACTCCTGCAAGTTTGAAGATGATCGTACGGTCGGTTCAGATTTCTCGATGAACTTACATACAGCTACGACGGGACTTGGTCGTTGAGCGGAAACTGGGTTGTAGATGACAATTTTTGTCTAACTCCCCTTCCAGCCATACGAAGTTTATGAAACTTGTACAGAATGCTCGTGTCAGCATTCGAGAGCACTCCTGCAAGTTTGAAGATGATCGTACGGTCGGTTCAGATTTCTCGATGAACTTACATGCAGCTACGAAGGGAGTTGGTCGCTTAGCGGAAACTGCGTTATAGATGACAATTTGTGTCTAACTCCCCTTCCAGCCGTGCGAAGTTTATGAGACTTATAGAGAATGCTCGTGTCGCCAATCGAGAGCACTCCTGCAAGTTTGAAGAAGATCGTACGGTCGGTTCACATTTCTCGATGAACTTACATACACCTACGACGGGACTTATTCGCTGAACGGGAACTATCCAGTACTGCGTTGTAGATGGCAATTTGGGTCTAACACCCCTTCCAGCCGTACGAAGTTTATGAAACTTGTAGAGAATGCTCGTGTCGCCAATCGAGAGCACTCCTGCAAGTGTGAAGATGATCGTACGGTCGGTTCAGATTTCTCGATGAACTTACATGCAGATACAAAGGGACTTGGTCGCTGAGCGGAAATTCGGATGATGACAATTTGTGTCTAACTCCGCTTCCAGCCGTACGAAGTTTATGAAACTTGTACAGAATGCTCGTGTCGCCTATCGAGAGCACGCCTACAAGTTTGAAGATGTTCGTACGGTCGGTTTACATTTCTCGATGAACTTACATACAGCTACGACGGGACTTGGTCGCTGTCGGAAACTGCGTTGTAGATGACAATTTGTGTCTAACTCCCCTTCCAGCCGTGCGAAGTTTATGAAACTTATAGAGAATGCTCGTGTCGCCAATCGCGAGCACTCCTGCAAGTTTGAAGATGATCGTACGGTCGGTTCACATTTCTCGATGAACGTACATACACCTCCGACGGGACTTAGTCGCTGAACGGGAACTATCCAGTACTGCGTTGTAGATGACAATTTGTGTCTAACTCTCCTTCCAGCCGTACGAAGTTTATGAAACTTGTAGAGAATGCTCGTGTCGCCAATCGAGAGCACTCCTGCAAGTTTGAAGAAGATCGTACGGTCGGTTCGCATTTCTCGATGAACTTACATACAGCTACGACGGGACTTGGTCGCTGTCGGAAACTACGTTGTAGATGACAATTTGTGTCTAACTCCCCTTCCAGCCGTACGAAGTTTATGAAACTTGTACAGAATGCTCGTGTCGCCAATCGAGAGCACTCCTGCAAGTTTGAAGATGATCGTACGGTCGGTTCAGATTTCTCGATGAACTTACATGCAGCTACGACGGGACTTAGTCGCTGAACGGGAACTATCCAGTACTGCGTTGTAGATGACAATTTGTGTCTAACTCCCCTTCCAGCTGTACGAAGTTTATGAAACTTGTAGAGAATGCTTCTGTCGCCTATCGAGAGCACTCCTGCAAGTTTGAAGAAGATCGTACGGTCGGTTCGCATTTCTCGACGAACTTATATACAGCTACGACGGGACTTGGTCGTTGAGCGGAAACTGCGTTGCAGATGACAATTTGTGTCTAACACCCCTTCCAGCCGTACGAAGTTTATGAAACTTGTACAGAATGCTCGTGTCGCCAATCGAGAGCACTCCTGTAAGTTTGAAGATGATCGTACGGTCGGTTCAGATTTCTCGATGAACTTACATGCAGCTACAAAGGAACTTGGTCGTTGAGCGGAAATTCGGATGATGACAATTTTTTTAACTCCGCTTCCAGCCGTACGAAGTTTATGAAACTTGTACAGCATGCTCGTGTCGTCAATCGAGAGCACTCCTGCACGTTTGAAGAAGATCGTACGGTCGGTTCACATTTCTCGATGAACTTACATGCAGCTACGACGGGACTTAGTCGCTGAACGGGAACTATCCAGTACTGCGTTGTAGACGACAATTTGTGTCTAACTCCCCTTCCAGCCGTACGAAGTTTATGAAACTTGTAGATAATGCTCGTGTCGCCAATCGAGAGCACTCCTGCAAGTTTGAAGATGATCGTACGGTCGGTTCAGGTTTCTCGATGAACTTACATGCAGCTACAAAGGGACTTGGTCGCTGAGCGGAAATTCGGATGATGACAATTTTTTTCAAAATCCGCTTCCAGCCGTACGAAGTTTATGAAACTTGTACAGCATGCTCGTGTCGTCAATCGAGAGCACTCCTGCAAGTTTGAAGATGATCGTACGGTCGGTTCAGATTTCTCGATGAACTTACATGCAGCTACGAAGTGACTTGGTCGCTGAGCGGAAACTGCGTTGTAGATGACAATTTGTGTCTAACTCCCCTTCCAGCCGTACGAAGTTTATGAAACTTGTAGAGAATGCTCGTGTCGCCAATCGAGAGCACTCCTGCATGTTTGAAGAAGATCGTACGGTCGGTTCGCATTTCTCGATGAACTTACATACACCTACGACGGGTCTTATTCGCTGAACGGGAACTATCCAGTACTGCGTTGTAGATGGCAATTTGTGTCTAACTCCCCTTCCAACCGTACGATGTTTATGAAACTTGTAGAGAATGCTCGTGTCGCCAATCGAGAGCACTCCTGCAAGTTTGAAGAACATCGTACGGTCGGTTCGCATTTCTCGATGAACTTACATACAGCTACGACGGGACTTGGTCGCTGAGCGGAACCTGCGTTGTAGATGACAATTTGTGTCTAACTCCCCTTCCAGCCGTACGAAGTTTATGAAACTTGTACAGACTGGTCGTGTCGCCATCGAGAGCACTCCTGCAAGTTTGAAGGTGATCGTACGGTCGGTTCAGATTTCTCGATGAACTTACATGCAACTACGACGGGACTTGGTCGCTGAGCGGAAACTGCGTTGCAGATGACAATTTGTGTCTAACACCCCTTCCAGCCGTACGAAGTTTATGAAACTTGTACAGAATGCTCGTGTCGCCAATCGAGAGCACTCCTGTAAGTTTGAAGATGATCGTACGGTTGGATCAGATTTCTCGATGAACTTACATGCAGCTACAAAGGAACTTGATCGCTGAGCGGAAATTCGGATGATGACAATTTTTTAAACTCCGCTTCCAGCCGTACGAAGTTTATGAAACTTGTACAGCATGCTCGTGTCGTCAATCGAGAGCACTCCTGCACGTTTGAAGAAGATCGTACGGTCGGTTCACATTTCTCGATGAACTTACATGCAGCTACGACGGGACTTAGTCGCTAAACGGGAACTATCCAGTACTGCGTTGTAGATGACAATTTGTGTCTAACTCCCCTTCCAGCCGTACGAAGTTTATGAAACTTGTAGAGAATGCTCGTGTCGCCAATCGAGAGCACTCCTGCAAGTTTGAAGAAGATCGTACGGTCGGTTCGCATTTCTCGATGAACTTACATACAGCTACGACGGGACTTGGTCGCTGTCGGAAACTGCGTTGTAGATGACAATTTGTGTCTAACTCCCCTTCCAGCCGTGCGAAGTTTATGAAACTTATAGAGAATGCTCGTGTCGCCAATCGAGAGCACTCCTGCAAGTTTGAAGATGATCGTACGGTCGGTTCAGATTTCTCGATGAACTTACATGCAGCTACGAAGTGACTTGGTCGCTGAGCGGAAACTGCGTTGTAGATGACAATTTGTGTCTAACTCCCCTTCCAGCCATACGAAGTTTATGAAACTTGTAGAGAATGCTCGTGTCGCCAATCGAGAGCACTCCTGCATGTTTGAAGAAGATCGTACGGTCGGTTCGCATTTCTCGATGAACTTACATACACCTACGACGGGTCTTATTCGCTGAACGGGAACTATCCAGTACTGCGTTGTTGATGGCAATTTGTGTCTAACTCCCCTTCCAACCGTACGATGTTTATGAAGCTTGTAGAGAATGCTCGTGTCGCCAATCGAGAGCACTCCTGCAAGTTTGAAGATGATCGTACGGTCGGTTCGCATTTCTCGATGAACTTACATACAGCTGCGACGGGACTTGGTCGCTGTCAGAAACTGCGTTGTAGATGACAATTTGTGTCTAACTCCCCTTCCAGCCGTACGAAGTTTATGAAACTTATACAGAATGCTCGTTTCGCCAATCGAGAGCACTCCTGCAAGTTTGAAGATGATCGTTCGGTCGGTTCAGATTTCTCGATGAACTTACATGCAGCTACGAAGGGACTTGGTCGGTAAGCGGAAATTCGGATGATGACAATTTGTGTCTAACTCCCCTTCCAGCCGTAAGAAGTTTATGAAACTTGTAGAGAATGGTCGTGTCGCCAATCGAGAGCACCCCTGCAAGTTTGAAGAAGATCGTACGGTCGGTTCGCATTTCTCGATGAACTTACATGCAGCTACGACGGGACTTGGTCGCTGTCGGAAACTGCGTTGTAGATGACAATTTGTGTCTAACTCCCCTTCCAGCCGTACGAAGTTTATGAAACTTATACAGAATGCTCGTTTCGCCAATCGAGAGCACTCCTGCAAGTTTGAAGATGATCGTTCGGTCGGTTCAGATTTCTCGATGAACTTACATGCAGCTACGAAGGGACTTGGTCGGTAAGCGGAAATTCGGATGATGACAATTTGTGTCTAACTCCCCTTCCAGCCGTAAGAAGTTTATGAAACTTGTAGAGAATGGTCGTGTCGCCAATCGAGAGCACTCCTGCAAGTTTGAAGAAGATCGTACGCTCGGTTCGCATTTCTCGATGAACTTACATACAGCTACGACGGGACTTGGTCGCTGAGCGGAAACTGCGTTGTAGATGACAATTATTGTCTAACTCACCTTCCAGCCGTACGAAGTTTATGAAACTTGTACAGCATGCTCGTGTCGCCAATCGAGAGCACTCCTGCAAGTTTGAAGAAGATCGTACGGTCGGTTCGCATTTCTCGATGAACTTACATGCAGCTACGACGGGACTTGGTCGCTGAGCGGAAATTCGAATGATGACAATTTTTTTCAAACTCCGCTTCCAACCGTACGAAGTTTATGAAACTTGTAGAGAATGCTCGTGACGCCAATCGAGAGCACTCCTGCAAGTTTGAAGAAGATCGTACGGTCGGTTCGCATTTCTCGATGAACTTACATACAGCTACGACGGGACTTGGTCGCTGAGCGGAAACTGCGTTGTAGATGACAATTTGTGTCTAACTCCCCTTCCAGCCATACGAAGTTTATGAAACTTGTAGAGAATGCTCGTGTCGCCAATCGAGAGCAATCCTGCAAGTTTGAAGAAGATCGTACGGTCGGTTCGCATTTCTCGATGAACTTACATACACCTACGACGGGACTTATTCGCTGAACGGGAACTATCCAGTACTGCGTTGTAGATGGCAATTTGTGTCTAACTCCCCTTCCAACCGTACGATGTTTATGAAACTTGTACAGAATGCTCGTTTCGCCAATCGAGAGCACTCCTGCAAGTTTGAAGATGATCGTTCGGTCGGTTCAGATTTCTCGATGAACTTACATGCAGCTACGAAGGGACTTGGTCGCTGAGCGGAAATTCGGATGATGACAATTTGTGTCTAACTCCCCTTCCAGCCGTACGAAGTTTATGAAACTTGTACAGCATGCTCGTGTCGTCAATCGAGAGCACTCCTGCACGTTTGAAGAAGATCGTACGGTCGGTTCACATTTCTCGATGAACTTACATGCAGCTACGACGGGACTTAGTCGCTGAACGGGAACTATCCAGTACTGCGTTGTAGATGACAATTTGTGTCTAACTCCCCTTCCAGCCGTACGAAGTTTATGAAACTTGTAGATAATGCTCGTGTCGCCAATCGAGAGCACTCCTGCAAGTTTGAAGATGATCGTACGGTCGGTTCAGGTTTCTCGATGAACTTACATGCAGCTACAAAGGGACTTGGTCGCTGAGCGGAAATTCGGATGATGACAATTTTTTTCAAAATCCGCTTCCAGCCGTACGAAGTTTATGAAACTTGTACAGCATGCTCGTGTCGTCAATCGAGAGCACTCCTGCAAGTTTGAAGATGATCGTACGGTCGGTTCAGATTTCTCGATGAACTTACATGCAGCTACGAAGTGACTTGGTCGCTGAGCGGAAACTGCGTTGTAGATGACAATTTGTGTCTAACTCCCCTTCCAGCCGTATGAAGTTTATGAAACTTGTAGAGAATGCTCGTGTCGCCAATCGAGAGCACTCCTGCATGTTTGAAGAAGATCGTACGGTCGGTTCGCATTTCTCGATGAACTTACATACACCTACGACGGGTCTTATTCGCTGAACGGGAACTATCCAGTACTGCGTTGTAGATGGCAATTTGTGTCTAACTCCCCTTCCAACCGTACGATGTTTATGAAACTTGTAGAGAATGCTCGTGTCGCCAATCGAGAGCACTCCTGCAAGTTTGAAGAACATCGTACGGTCGGTTCGCATTTCTCGATGAACTTACATACAGCTACGACGGGACTTGGTCGCTGAGCGGAAACTGCGTTGTAGATGACAATTTGTGTCTAACTCCCCTTCCAGCCGTACGAAGTTTATGAAACTTGTACAGACTGGTCGTGTCGCCATCGAGAGCACTCCTGCAAGTTTGAAGGTGATCGTACGGTCGGTTCAGATTTCTCGATGAACTTACATGCAACTACGACGGGACTTGGTCGCTGAGCGGAAACTGCGTTGCAGATGACAATTTGTGTCTAACACCCCTTCCAGCCGTACGAAGTTTATGAAACTTGTACAGAATGCTCGTGTCGCCAATCGAGAGCACTCCTGTAAGTTTGAAGATGATCGTACGGTTGGATCAGATTTCTCGATGAACTTACATGCAGCTACAAAGGAACTTGATCGCTGAGCGGAAATTCGGATGATGACAATTTTTTAAACTCCGCTTCCAGCCGTACGAAGTTTATGAAACTTGTACAGCATGCTCGTGTCGTCAATCGAGAGCACTCCTGCACGTTTGAAGAAGATCGTACGGTCGGTTCACATTTCTCGATGAACTTACATGCAGCTACGACGGGACTTAGTCGCTAAACGGGAACTATCCAGTACTGCGTTGTAGATGACAATTTGTGTCTAACTCCCCTTCCAGCCGTACGAAGTTTATGAAACTTGTAGAGAATGCTCGTGTCGCCAATCGAGAGCACTCCTGCAAGTTTGAAGAAGATCGTACGGTCGGTTCGCATTTCTCGATGAACTTACATACAGCTACGACGGGACTTGGTCGCTGTCGGAAACTGCGTTGTAGATGACAATTTGTGTCTAACTCCCCTTCCAGCCGTGCGAAGTTTATGAAACTTATAGAGAATGCTCGTGTCGCCAATCGAGAGCACTCCTGCAAGTTTGAAGATGATCGTACGGTCGGTTCAGATTTCTCGATGAACTTACATGCAGCTACGAAGTGACTTGGTCGCTGAGCGGAAACTGCGTTGTAGATGACAATTTGTGTCTAACTCCCCTTCCAGCCATACGAAGTTTATGAAACTTGTAGAGAATGCTCGTGTCGCCAATCGAGAGCACTCCTGCATGTTTGAAGAAGATCGTACGGTCGGTTCGCATTTCTCGATGAACTTACATACACCTACGACGGGTCTTATTCGCTGAACGGGAACTATCCAGTACTGCGTTGTTGATGGCAATTTGTGTCTAACTCCCCTTCCAACCGTACGATGTTTATGAAGCTTGTAGAGAATGCTCGTGTCGCCAATCGAGAGCACTCCTGCAAGTTTGAAGATGATCGTACGGTCGGTTCGCATTTCTCGATGAACTTACATACAGCTGCGACGGGACTTGGTCGCTGTCAGAAACTGCGTTGTAGATGACAATTTGTGTCTAACTCCCCTTCCAGCCGTACGAAGTTTATGAAACTTATACAGAATGCTCGTTTCGCCAATCGAGAGCACTCCTGCAAGTTTGAAGATGATCGTTCGGTCGGTTCAGATTTCTCGATGAACTTACATGCAGCTACGAAGGGACTTGGTCGGTAAGCGGAAATTCGGATGATGACAATTTGTGTCTAACTCCCCTTCCAGCCGTAAGAAGTTTATGAAACTTGTAGAGAATGGTCGTGTCGCCAATCGAGAGCACCCCTGCAAGTTTGAAGAAGATCGTACGGTCGGTTCGCATTTCTCGATGAACTTACATGCAGCTACGACGGGACTTGGTCGCTGTCGGAAACTGCGTTGTAGATGACAATTTGTGTCTAACTCCCCTTCCAGCCGTACGAAGTTTATGAAACTTATACAGAATGCTCGTTTCGCCAATCGAGAGCACTCCTGCAAGTTTGAAGATGATCGTTCGGTCGGTTCAGATTTCTCGATGAACTTACATGCAGCTACGAAGGGACTTGGTCGGTAAGCGGAAATTCGGATGATGACAATTTGTGTCTAACTCCCCTTCCAGCCGTAAGAAGTTTATGAAACTTGTAGAGAATGGTCGTGTCGCCAATCGAGAGCACTCCTGCAAGTTTGAAGAAGATCGTACGCTCGGTTCGCATTTCTCGATGAACTTACATACAGCTACGACGGGACTTGGTCGCTGAGCGGAAACTGCGTTGTAGATGACAATTATTGTCTAACTCACCTTCCAGCCGTACGAAGTTTATGAAACTTGTACAGCATGCTCGTGTCGCCAATCGAGAGCACTCCTGCAAGTTTGAAGAAGATCGTACGGTCGGTTCGCATTTCTCGATGAACTTACATGCAGCTACGACGGGACTTGGTCGCTGAGCGGAAATTCGAATGATGACAATTTTTTTCAAACTCCGCTTCCAACCGTACGAAGTTTATGAAACTTGTAGAGAATGCTCGTGACGCCAATCGAGAGCACTCCTGCAAGTTTGAAGAAGATCGTACGGTCGGTTCGCATTTCTCGATGAACTTACATACAGCTACGACGGGACTTGGTCGCTGAGCGGAAACTGCGTTGTAGATGACAATTTGTGTCTAACTCCCCTTCCAGCCATACGAAGTTTATGAAACTTGTAGAGAATGCTCGTGTCGCCAATCGAGAGCAATCCTGCAAGTTTGAAGAAGATCGTACGGTCGGTTCGCATTTCTCGATGAACTTACATACACCTACGACGGGACTTATTCGCTGAACGGGAACTATCCAGTACTGCGTTGTAGATGGCAATTTGTGTCTAACTCCCCTTCCAACCGTACGATGTTTATGAAACTTGTACAGAATGCTCGTTTCGCCAATCGAGAGCACTCCTGCAAGTTTGAAGATGATCGTTCGGTCGGTTCAGATTTCTCGATGAACTTACATGCAGCTACGAAGGGACTTGGTCGCTGAGCGGAAATTCGGATGATGACAATTTGTGTCTAACTCCCCTTCCAGCCGTACGAAGTTTATGAAACTTGTAGAGAATGCTCGTGACGCCAATCGAGAGCACTCCTGCAAGTTTGAAGGAGATCGTACGGTCGGTTCGCATTTCTCGATGAACTTACATACAGCTACGACGGGACTTGGTCGCTGAGCGGAAACTTTGTTGTAGATGACAATTTGTGGCTAACACCCCTTCCAGCCGTACGAAGTTTATGAAACGTGTACAGCATGCTGGTGTCGCCAATCGAGAGCACCCCTGCAAGTTTGAAGAAGATCGTACGGTCGGTTCGCATTTCTCGATGAACTTACATGCAGCTACGACGGGACTTGGTCGCTGAGCGGAAATTCGAATGATGACAATTTTTTTCAAACTCCGCTTCCAGCCGTACGAAGTTTATGAAACTTGTACAGCATGCTGGTGTCGTCAATCGAGAGCAGTCCTGCAAGTTTGAAGAAGATCGTACCGTCGGTTCACATTTCTCGATGAACTTATATACACCTACGACGGGACTTAGTCGCTGAACGGGAACTATCCAGTACTGCGTTGTAGATGACAATTTGTGTCTAACTCCCCTTCCAGCCGTACGAAGTTTATGAAACTTGTACAGAATGCTCGTGTCGCCAATCGAGAGCACTCCTGCAAGTTTGAAGATGATCGTACGGTCGGTTCAGGTTTCTCGATGAACTTACATGCAGCTACAAAGGGACTTGGTCGCTGAGCGGAAATTCGGATGATGACAATTTTTTTCAAAATCCGCTTCCAGCCGTACGAAGTTTATGAAACTTGTACAGCATGCTCGTGTCGTCAATCGAGAGCACTCCTGCACGTTTGAAGAAGATCGTACGGTCGGTTCACATTTCTCGATGAACTTACATGCAGCTACGACGGGACTTAGTCGCTGAACGGGAACTATCCAGTACTGCGTTGTAGATGACAATTTGTGTCTAACTCCCCTTCCAGCCGTACGAAGTTTATGAAACTTGTAGATAATGCTCGTGTCGCCAATCGAGAGCACTCCTGCAAGTTTGAAGATGATCGTACGGTCGGTTCAGGTTTCTCGATGAACTTACATGCAGCTACGAAGTGACTTGGTCGCTGAGCGGAAACTGCGTTGTAGATGACAATTTGTGTCTAACTCCCCTTCCAGCCGTACGAAGTTTATGAAACTTATACAGAATGCTCGTTTCGCCAATCGAGAGCACTCCTGCAAGTTTTAAGATGATCGTTCAGTCGGTTCAGATTTCTCGATGAACTTACATGCAGCTACGACGGGACTTGGTCGCTGAGCGGAAAATGCGTTGTAGATGACAATTTTTGTCTAACTCCCCTTCCAGCCGTACGAAGTTTATGAAACTTGTACAGAATGCTCGTGTCAGCAATCGAGAGCACTCCTGCAAGTTTGAAGATGATCGTACGGGCGGTTCAGATTTCTCGATGAACTTACATACAGCTACGACAGGACTTGGTCGCTGAGCGGAAATTCGAATGATGACAATTTTTTTCAAACTCCGCTTCCAGCCGTACGAAGTTTATGAAACTTGTACAGCATGCTCGTGTCGTCAATCGAGAGCACTCCAGCAAGTTTGAAGAAGATCGTACCGTCGGTTCACATTTCTCGATGAACTTACATGCAGCTACGACGGGACTTAGTCGCTGAACGGGAAGTATCCAGTACTGCGTTGTAGATGACAATTTGTGTCTAAATCCCCTTCCAGCCGTACGAAGTTTATGAAACTTGTACAGAATGCTCGTGTCGCCAATCGAGAGCACTCCTGCAAGTTTGAAGAACATCGTACGGTCGGTTCGCATTTCTCGATGAACTTACATACAGCTACGACGGGACTTGGTCGCTGAGCGGAAACTGCGTTGTAGATGACAATTTGTGTCTAACTCCCCTTCCAGCCGTACGAAGTTTATGAAACTTGTACAGACTGGTCGTGTCGCCAATCGAGAGCACTCCTGCAAGTTTGAAGGTGATCGTACGGTCGGTTCAGATTTCTCGATGAACTTACATGCAGCTATGTAGGGACTTGGTCGCTGAGCGGAAATTCGGATGAAGACAATTTGTGTCTAACTCCCCTTCCAGCCGTAAGAAGTTTATGAAACTTGTAGAGAATGCTCGTGACGCCAATCGAGAGCACTCCTGCAAGTTTGAAGATGATCGTACGGTCGATTCAGATTTCTCGATGAACTTACATGCACCTACGACGGGACTTAGTCGCTGAACGGGAACTATCCAGTACTGCGTTGTAGATGACAATTTGTGTCTAACTCCCCTTCCAGCTGTACGAAGTTTATGAAACTTGTAGATAATGCTCGTGTCGCCAATCGAGAGCACTCCTGCAAGTTTGAAGATGATCGTACGGTCGGTTCAGGTTTCTCGATGAACTTACATGCAGCTACAAAGGGACTTGGTCGCTGAGCGGAAATTCGGATGATGACAATTTTTTTCAAAATCCGCTTCCAGCCGTACGAAGTTTATGAAACTTGTACAGCATGCTCGTGTCGTCAATCGAGAGCACTCCTGCAAGTTTGAAGATGATCGTACGGTCGGTTCAGATTTCTCGATGAACTTACATGCAGCTACGAAGTGACTTGGTCGCTGAGCGGAAACTGCGTTGTAGATGACAATTTGTGTCTAACTCCCCTTCCAGCCATACGAAGTTTATGAAACTTGTAGAGAATGCTCGTGTCGCCAATCGAGAGCACTCCTGCATGTTTGAAGAAGATCGTACGGTCGGTTCGCATTTCTCGATGAACTTACATACACCTACGACGGGTCTTATTCGCTGAACGGGAACTATCCAGTACTGCGTTGTAGATGGCAATTTGTGTCTAACTCCCCTTCCAACCGTACGATGTTTATGAAACTTGTAGAGAATGCTCGTGTCGCCAATCGAGAGCACTCCTGCAAGTTTGAAGATGATCGTACGGTCGGTTCGCATTTCTCGATGAACTTACATAAAGCTGCGACGGGACTTGGTCGCTGTCGGAAACTGCGTTGTAGATGACAATTTGTGTTTAACTCCCCTTCCAGCCGTACGAAGTTTATGAAACTTATACAGAATGCTCGCTTCGCCAATCGAGAGCACTCCTGCAAGTTTTAAGATGATCGTTCGGTCGGTTCAGATTTCTCGATGAACTTACATGCAGCTACGACGGGACTTGGTCGCTGAGCGGAAAATGCGTTGTAGATGACAATTTTTGTCTAACTCCCCTTCCAGCCGTACGAAGTTTATGAAACTTGTACAGAATGCTCGTGTCAGCAATCGAGAGCACTCCTGCAAGTTTGAAGATGATCGTACGGGCGGTTCAGATTTCTCGATGAACTTACATACAGCTACGACGGGACTTGGTCGCTGAGCGGAAATTCGAATGACGACAATTTTTTTCAAACTCCGCTTCCAGCCGTACGAAGTTTGTGAAACTTGTACAGCATGCTCGTGTCGTCAATCGAGAGCACTCCTGCAAGTTTGAAGAAGATCCTACCGTCGGTTCACATTTCTCGATGAACTTACATGCAGCTACGACGGGACTTAGTCGCTGAACGGGAAGTATCCAGTACTGCGTTGTAGATGACAATTCGTGTCTAACTCCCCTTCCAGCCGTACGAAGTTTATGAAACTTGTACAGACTGGTCGTGTCGCCAATGGAGAGCACTCCTGCAAGTTTGAAGGTGATCGTACGGTCGGTTCAGATTTCTCGATGAACTTACATGCAGCTACGACGGGACTTGGTCGCTGAGCGGAAACTGCGTTGCAGATGACAATTTGTGTCTAACACCCCTTCCAGCCGTACGAAGTTTATGAAACTTGTACAGAATGCTCGTGTCGCCAATCGAGAGCACTCCTGTAAGTTTGAAGATGATCGTACAGTTGGTTCAGATTTCTCGATGAACTTACATGCAGCTACAAAGGAACTTGGTCGCTGAGCGGAAACTGGGTTGTAGATGACAATTTTTGTCTAACTCCCCTTCCAGCCATACGAAGTTTATGAAACTTGTACAGAATGCTCGTGTCAGCAATCGAGAGCACTCCTGCAAGTTTGAAGATGATCGTACGGTCGATTCAGATTTCTCGATGAACTTACATGCACCTACGACGGGACTTGGTCGCTGAGCGGAAACTGCGTTGCAGATGACAATTTGTGTCTAACACCCCTTCCAGCCGTACGAAGTTTATGAAACTTGTACAGAATGCTCGTGTCGCCAATCGAGAGCACTCCTGTAAGTTTGAAGATGATCGTACGGTTGGTTTAGATTTCTCGATGAACTTACATGCAGCTACAAAGGAACTTGGTCGCTGAGCGGAAATTCGGATGATGACAATTTTTTAAACTCCGCTTCCAGCCGTACGAAGTTTATGAAACTTGTACAGAATGCTCGTGTCGTCAATCGAGAGCACTCCTGCACGTTTGAAGAAGATCGTACGGTCGGTTATCATTTCTCGATGAACTTACATGCAGCTACGACGGGACTTAGTCGCTGAACGGGAACTATCCAGTACTGCGTTGTAGATGACAATTTGTGTCTAACTCCCCTTCCAGCCGTACGAAGTTTATGAAACTTGTACAGAATGCTCGTGTCGCCAATCGAGAGCACTCCTGTAAGTTTGAAGATGATCGTACGGTTGGTTCAGATTTCTCGATGAACTTACATGCAGCTACAAAGGGACTTGGTCGCTGAGCGGAAATTCGGGTGATGACAATTTTTTTAAACTCCGCTTCCAGCCGTACGAAGTTTATGAAACTTGTACAGAATGCTCGTGTCGCCTATCGAGAGCACTCCTACAAGTTTGAAAATGTTCGTACGGTCGGTTATCATTTCTCGATGAACTTACATACAGCTACGACGGGACTTGGTCGCTGAGCGGAAACTGCGTTGTAGATGACAATTTGTGTCTAACTCCCCTTCCAGCCGTACGAAGTTTATGAAACTTGTAGAGAATGCTCGTGTCGCCAATCGAGAGCACTCCTGCAAGTTTGAAGAGGATCGTACGGTCGGTTCGCATTTCTCGATGAACTTACATACAGCTACGACGGGACTTGGTCGCTGAGCGGAAAATGCGTTGTAGATGACAATTTTTGTCTAACTCCCCTTCCAGCCGTACGAAGTTTATGAAACTTGTACAGAATGCTCGTGTCAGCAATCGAGAGCACTCCTGCAAGTTTGAAGATGATCGTACGGGCGGTTCAGATTTCTCGATGAACTTACATACAGCTACGACGGGACTTGGTCGCTGCCGGAAACTGTGTTGTAGATGACAATTTGTGTCTAACTCCCCTTCCAGCAATGCGAAGTTTATGAAACTTATAGAGAATGCTCGTGTCGCCAATCGAGAGCATTGCTACAAGCTTGAAGATGATCGTACGCTCGGTTCAGATTTCTCGATGAACTTACATGCAGCTACGAAGGGACTTGGTCGGTAAGCGGAAATTCGGATGATGACAATTTGTGTCTAACTCCCCTTCCAGCCGTAAGAAGTTTATGAAACTTGTAGAGAATGGTCGTGTCGCCAATCGAGAGCACTCCTGCAAGTTTGAAGAAGATCGCATGGTCGGTTCGCATTTCTCGATGAACTTACATACAGCTACGACGGGACTTGGTCGCTGAGCAGAAACTGCGTTGTAGATGACAATTATTGTCTAACTCACCTTCCAGCCGTACGAAGTTTATGAAACTTGTACAGCATGCTCGTGTCGCCAATCGAGAGCACTCCTGCAAGTTTGAAGAAGATCGTACGGTCGGTTCGCATTTCTCGATGAACTTACATGCAGCTACGACGGGACTTGGTCGCTGAGCGGAAATTCGAATGATGACAATTTTTTTCAAACTCCGCTTCCAGCCGTACGAAGTTTATGAAACTTGTACAGCATGCTCGTGTCGTCAATCGAGAGCACTCCTGCAAGTTTGAAGATGATCGTACGGTCGGTTCAGATTTCTCGATGAACTTACATGCAGCTACGATGTGACTTGGTCGCTGAGCGGAAACTGCGTTGTAGATGACAATTTGTGTCTAACTCCCCTTCCAGCCATACGAAGTTTATGAAACTTGTAGAGAATGCTCGTGTCGCCAATCGAGAGCACTCCTGCATGTTTGAAGAAGATCGTACGGTCGGTTCGCAATTCTCGATGAACTTACATACACCTACGACGGGTCTTATTCGCTGAACGGGAACTATCCAGTACTGCGTTGTAGATGGCAATTTGTGTCTAACTCCCCTTCCAACCGTACGATGTTTATGAAACTTGTAGAGAATGCTCGTGTCGCCAATCGAGAGCACTCCTGCAAGTTTGAAGATGATCGTACGGTCGGTTCGCATTTCTCGATGAACTTACATACAGCTGCGACGGGACTTGGTCGCTGTCGGAAACTGCGTTGTAGATGACAATTTGTGTCTAACTCCCCTTCCAGCCGTACGAAGTTTATGAAACTTATACAGAATGCTCGCTTCGCCAATCGAGAGCACTCCTGCAAGTTTTAAGATGATCGTTCGGTCGGTTCAGATTTCTCGATGAACTTACATGCAGCTACGACGGGACTTGGTCGCTGAGCGGAAAATGCGTTGTAGATGACAATTTTTGTCTAACTCCCCTTCCAGCCGTACGAAGTTTATGAAACTTGTACAGAATGCTCGTGTCAGCAATCGAGAGCACTCCTGCAAGTTTGAAGATGATCGTACGGGCGGTTCAGATTTCTCGATGAACTTACATACAGCTACGACGGGACTTGGTCGCTGAGCGGAAATTCGAATGATGACAATTTTTTTCAAACTCCGCTTCCAGCCGTACGAAGTTTATGAAACTTGTACAGCATGCTCGTGTCGTCAATCGAGAGCACTCCTGCAAGTTTGAAGAAGATCGTACCGTCGGTTCACATTTCTCGATGAACTTACATGCAGCTACGACGGGACTTAGTCGCTGAACGGGAAGTATCCAGTACTGCGTTGTAGATGACAATTTGTGTCTAACTCCCCTTCCAGCCGTACGAAGTTTATGAAACTTGTACAGTATGCTCGTGTCGCCAATCGAGAGCACTCCTGCAAGTTTGAACAACATCGTACGATCGGTTCGCATTTCTCGATGAACTTACATACAGCTACGACGGGACTTGGTCGCTGAGCGGAAACTGCGTTGTAGATGACAATTTGTGTCTAACTCCCCTTCCAGCCGTACGAAGTTTATGAAACTTGTACAGACTGGTCGTGTCGCCAATCGAGAGCACTCCTGCAAGTTTGAAGGTGATCGTACGGTCGGTTCAGATTTCTCGATGAACTTACATGCAGCTATGTAGGGACTTGGTCGCTGAGCGGAAATTCGGATGAAGACAATTTGTGTCTAACTCCCCTTCCAGCCGTAAGAAGTTTATGAAACTTGTAGAGAATGCTCGTGACGCCAATCGAGAGCACTCCTGCAAGTTTGAAGAAGATCGTACGGTCGGTTCGCATTTCTCGATCAACTTACATACAGCTACGACGGGACTTGGTCGCTGAGCGGAAACTGGGTTGTAGATGACAATTTTTGTCTAACTCCCCTTCCAGCCATACGAAGTTTATGAAACTTGTACAGAATGCTCGTGTCAGCAATCGAGAGCACTCCTGCAAGTTTGAAGATGATCGTACGGTCGATTCAGATTTCTCGATGAACTTACATACAGCTACGACGGGACTTGGTCGCTGAGCGGAAACTGGGTTGTAGATGACAATTTTTGTCTAACTCCCCTTCCAGCCATACGAAGTTTATGAAACTTGTACAGAATGCTCGTGTCAGCAATCGAGAGCACTCCTGCAAGTTTGAAGATGATCGTACGGTCGATTCAGATTTCTCGATGAACTTACATGCACCTACGACGGGACTTGGTCGCTGAGCGGAAACTGCGTTGCAGATGACAATTTGTGTCTAACACCCCTTCCAGCCGTACGAAGTTTATGAAACTTGTACAGAATGCTCGTGTCGCCAATCGAGAGCACTCCTGTAAGTTTGAAGATGATCGTACGGTTGGTTCAGATTTCTCGATGAACTTACATGCAGCTACAAAGGAACTTGGTCGCTGAGCGGAAACTGGGTTGTAGATGACAATTTTTGTCTAACTCCCCTTCCAGCCATACGAAGTTTATGAAACTTGTACAGAATGCTCGTGTCAGCAATCGAGAGCACTCCTGCAAGTTTGAAGATGATCGTACGGTCGATTCAGATTTCTCGATGAACTTACATGCACCTACGACGGGACTTGGTCGCTGAGCGGAAACTGCGTTGCAGATGACAATTTGTGTCTAACACCCCTTCCAGCCGTACGAAGTTTATGAAACTTGTACAGAATGCTCGTGTCGCCAATCGAGAGCACTCCTGTAAGTTTGAAGATGATCGTACGGTTGGTTCAGATTTCTCGATGAACTTACATGCAGCTACAAAGGAACTTGGTCGCTGAGCGGATATTCGGATGATGACAATTTTTTAAACTCCGCTTCCAGCCGTACGAAGTTTATGAAACTTGTACAGCATGCTCGTGTCGTCAATCGAGAGCACTCCTGCACGTTTGAAGAAGATCGTACGGTCGGTTCACATTTCTCGATGAACTTACATGCAGCTACGACGGGACTTAGTCGCTGAACGGGAACTATCCAGTACTGCGTTGTAGATGACAATTTGTGTCTAACTCCCCTTCCAGCTGTACGAAGTTTATGAAACTTGTAGATAATGCTCGTGTCGCCAATCGAGAGCACTCCTGCAAGTTTGAAGATGATCGTACGGTCGGTTCAGGTTTCTCGATGAACTTACATGCAGCTACAAAGGGACTTGGTCGCTGAGCGGAAATTCGGATGATGACAATTTTTTTCAAAATCCGCTTCCAGCCGTACGAAGTTTATGAAACTTGTACAGCATGCTCGTGTCGTCAATCGAGAGCACTCCTGCAAGTTTGAAGATGATCGTACGGTCGGTTCAGATTTCTCGATGAACTTACATGCAGCTACGAAGTGACTTGGTCGCTGAGCGGAAACTGCGTTGTAGATGACAATTTGTGTCTAACTCCCCTTCCAGCCATACGAAGTTTATGAAACTTGTAGAGAATGCTCGTGTCGCCAATCGAGAGCACTCCTGCATGTTTGAAGAAGATCGTACGGTCGGTTCGCATTTCTCGATGAACTTACATACACCTACGACGGGTCTTATTCGCTGAACGGGAACTATCCAGTACTGCGTTGTAGATGGCAATTTGTGTCTAACTCCCCTTCCAACCGTACGATGTTTATGAAACTTGTAGAGAATGCTCGTGTCGCCAATCGAGAGCACTCCTGCAAGTTTGAAGATGATCGTACGGTCGGTTCGCATTTCTCGATGAACTTACATACAGCTGCGACGGGACTTGGTCGCTGTCGGAAACTGCGTTGTAGATGACAATTTGTGTCTAACTCCCATTCCAGCCGTACGAAGTTTATGAAACTTATACAGAATGCTCGCTTCGCCAATCGAGAGCACTCCTGCAAGTTTTAAGATGATCGTTCGGTCGGTTCAGATTTCTCGATGAACTTACATGCAGCTACGACGGGACTTGGTCGCTGAGCGGAAAATGCGTTGTAGATGACAATTTTTGTCTAACTCCCCTTCCAGCCGTACGAAGTTTATGAAACTTGTACAGAATGCTCGTGTCAGCAATCGAGAGCACTCCTGCAAGTTTGAAGATGATCGTACGGGCGGTTCAGATTTCTCGATGAACTTACATACAGCTACGACGGGACTTGGTCGCTGAGCGGAAATTCGAATGATGACAATTTTTTTCAAACTCCGCTTCCAGCCGTACGAAGTTTGTGAAACTTGTACAGCATGCTCGTGTCGTCAATCGAGAGCACTCCTGCAAGTTTGAAGAAGATCCTACCGTCGGTTCACATTTCTCGATGAACTTACATGCAGCTACGACGGGACTTAGTCGCTGAACGGGAAGTATCCAGTACTGCGTTGTAGATGACAATTCGTGTCTAACTCCCCTTCCAGCCGTACGAAGTTTATGAAACTTGTACAGACTGGTCGTGTCGCCAATGGAGAGCACTCCTGCAAGTTTGAAGGTGATCGTACGGTCGGTTCAGATTTCTCGATGAACTTACATGCAGTACGACGGGACTTGGTCGCTGAGCGGAAACTGCGTTGCAGATGACAATTTGTGTCTAACACCCCTTCCAGCCGTACGAAGTTTATGAAACTTGTACAGAATGCTCGTGTCGCCAATCGAGAGCACTCCTGTAAGTTTGAAGATGATCGTACAGTTGGTTCAGATTTCTCGATGAACTTACATGCAGCTACAAAGGAACTTGGTCGCTGAGCGGAAACTGGGTTGTAGATGACAATTTTTGTCTAACTCCCCTTCCAGCCATACGAAGTTTATGAAACTTGTACAGAATGCTCGTGTCAGCAATCGAGAGCACTCCTGCAAGTTTGAAGATGATCGTACGGTCGATTCAGATTTCTCGATGAACTTACATGCACCTACGACGGGACTTGGTCGCTGAGCGGAAACTGCGTTGCAGATGACAATTTGTGTCTAACACCCCTTCCAGCCGTACGAAGTTTATGAAACTTGTACAGAATGCTCGTGTCGCCAATCGAGAGCACTCCTGTAAGTTTGAAGATGATCGTACGGTTGGTTTAGATTTCTCGATGAACTTACATGCAGCTACAAAGGAACTTGGTCGCTGAGCGGAAATTCGGATGATGACAATTTTTTAAACTCCGCTTCCAGCCGTACGAAGTTTATGAAACTTGTACAGAATGCTCGTGTCGTCAATCGAGAGCACTCCTGCACGTTTGAAGAAGATCGTACGGTCGGTTATCATTTCTCGATGAACTTACATGCAGCTACGACGGGACTTAGTCGCTGAACGGGAACTATCCAGTACTGCGTTGTAGATGACAATTTGTGTCTATCTCCCCTTCCAGCCGTACGAAGTTTATGAAACTTGTACAGAATGCTCGTGTCGCCAATCGAGAGCACTCCTGTAAGTTTGAAGATGATCGTACGGTTGGTTCAGATTTCTCGATGAACTTACATGCAGCTACAAAGGGACTTGGTCGCTGAGCGGAAATTCGGATGATGACAATTTTTTTGAAAATCCGCTTCCAGCCGTACGAAGTTTATGAAACTTGTACAGCATGCTCGTGTCGTCAATCGAGAGCACTCCTGCAAGTTTGAAGATGATCGTACGGTCGGTTCAGATTTCTCGATGAACTTACATGCAGCTACGAAGTGACTTGGTCGCTGAGCGGAAACTGCGTTGTAGATGACAATTTGTGTCTAACTCCCCTTCCAGCCATACGAAGTTTATGAAACTTGTAGAGAATGCTCGTGTCGCCAATCGAGAGCACTCCTGCATGTTTGAAGAAGATCGTACGGTCGGTTCGCATTTCTCGATGAACTTACATACACCTACGACGGGTCTTATTCGCTGAACGGGAACTATCCAGTACTGCGTTGTAGATGGCAATTTGTGTCTAACTCCCCTTCCAACCGTACGATGTTTATGAAACTTGTAGAGAATGCTCGTGTCGCCAATCGAGAGCACTCCTGCAAGTTTGAAGATGATCGTACGGTCGGTTCGCATTTCTCGATGAACTTACATACAGCTGCGACGGGACTTGGTCGCTGTCGGAAACTGCGTTGTAGATGACAATTTGTGTCTAACTCCCCTTCCAGCCGTACGAAGTTTATGAAACTTATACAGAATGCTCGCTTCGCCAATCGAGAGCACTCCTGCAAGTTTTAAGATGATCGTTCGGTCGGTTCAGATTTCTCGATGAACTTACATGCAGCTACGACGGGACTTGGTCGCTGAGCGGAAAATGCGTTGTAGATGACAATTTTTGTCTAACTCCCCTTCCAGCCGTACGAAGTTTATGAAACTTGTACAGAATGCTCGTGTCAGCAATCGAGAGCACTCCTGCAAGTTTGAAGATGATCGTACGGGCGGTTCAGATTTCTCGATGAACTTACATACAGCTACGACGGGACTTGGTCGCTGAGCGGAAATTCGAATGATGACAATTTTTTTCAAACTCCTCTTCCAGCCGTACGAAGTTTGTGAAACTTGTACAGCATGCTCGTGTCGTCAATCGAGAGCACTCCTGCAAGTTTGAAGATGATCGTACGGTCGATTCAGATTTCTCGATGAACTTACATGCACCTACGACGGGACTTGGTCGCTGAGCGGAAACTGCGTTGCAGATGACAATTTGTGTCTAACACCCCTTCCAGCCGTACGAAGTTTATGAAACTTGTACAGAATGCTCGTGTCGCCAATCGAGAGCACTCCTGTAAGTTTGAAGATGATCGTACGGTTGGTTTAGATTTCTCGATGAACTTACATGCAGCTACAAAGGAACTTGGTCGCTGAGCGGAAATTCGGATGATGACAATTTTTTAAACTCCGCTTCCAGCCGTACGAAGTTTATGAAACTTGTACAGAATGCTCGTGTCGTCAATCGAGAGCACTCCTGCACGTTTGAAGAAGATCGTACGGTCGGTTATCATTTCTCGATGAACTTACATGCAGCTACGACGGGACTTAGTCGCTGAACGGGAACTATCCAGTACTGCGTTGTAGATGACAATTTGTGTCTAACTCCCCTTCCAGCCGTACGAAGTTTATGAAACTTGTACAGAATGCTCGTGTCGCCAATCGAGAGCACTCCTGTAAGTTTGAAGATGATCGTACGGTTGGTTCAGATTTCTCGATGAACTTACATGCAGCTACAAAGGGACTTGGTCGCTGAGCGGAAATTCGGATGATGACAATTTTTTTAAACTCCGCTTCCAGCCGTACGAAGTTTATGAAACTTGTACAGAATGCTCGTGTCGCCTATCGAGAGCACTCCTACAAGTTTGAAGATGTTCGTACGGTTGGTTATCATTTCTCGATGAACTTACATACAGCTACGACGGGACTTGGTCGCTGAGCGGAAACTGCGTTGTAGATGACAATTTGTGTCTAACTCCCCTTCCAGCCGTACGAAGTTTATGAAACTTGTAGAGAATGCTCGTGTCGCCAATCGAGAGCACTCCTGCAAGTTTGAAGAGGATCGTACGGTCGGTTCGCATTTCTCGATGAACTTACATACAGCTACGACGGGACTTGGTCGCTGTCGGAAACTGCGTTGTAGATGACAATTTGTGTCTAACTCCCCTTCCAGCCGTGCGAAGTTTATGAAACTTATAGGGAATGCTCGTGTCGCCAATCGAGAGCACTCCTGCAAGTTTGAAGATGATCGTACGGTCGGTTCAGATTTCTCGATGAACTTACATGCAGCTACGAAGTGACTTGGTCGCTGAGCGGAAACTGCGTTGTAGATGACAATTTGTGTCTAACTCCCCTTCCAGCCATACGAAGTTTATGAAACTTGTAGAGAATGCTCGTGTCGCCAATCGAGAGCACTCCTGCATGTTTGAAGAAGATCGTACGGTCGGTTCGCATTTCTCGATGAACTTACATACACCTACGACGGGTCTTATTCGCTGAACGGGAACTATCCAGTACTGCGTTGTAGATGGCAATTTGTGTCTAACTCCCCTTCCAACCGTACGATGTTTATGAAACTTGTAGAGAATGCTCGTGTCGCCAATCGAGAGCACTCCTGCAAGTTTGAAGATGATCGTACGGTCGGTTCGCATTTCTCGATGAACTTACATATAGCTGCGACGGGACTTGGTCGCTGTCGGAAACTGCGTTGTAGATGACAATTTGTGTCTAACTCCCCTTCCAGCCGTACGAAGTTTATGAAACTTATACAGAATGCTCGTTTCGCCAATCGAGAGCACTCCTGCAAGTTTGAAGATGATCGTTCGGTCGGTTCAGATTTCTCGATGAACTTACATGCAGCTACGACGGGACTTGGTCGCTGAGCGGAAAATGCGTTGTAGATGACAATTTTTGTCTAACTCCCCTTCCAGCCGTACGAAGTTTATGAAACTTGTACAGAATGCTCGTGTCAGCAATCGAGAGCACTCCTGCAAGTTTGAAGATGATCGTACGGGCGGTTCAGATTTCTCGATGAACTTACATACAGCTACGACGGGACTTGGTCGCTGCCGGAAACTGTGTTGTAGATGACAATTTGTGTCTAACTCCCCTTCCAGCCGTAAGAAGTTTATGAAACTTGTAGAGAATGGTCGTGTCGCCAATCGAGAGCACTCCTGCAAATTTGAAGAAGATCGTATGGTCGGTTCGCATTTCTCGATGAACTTACATACAGCTACGACGGGACTTGGTCGCTGAGCGGAAACTGCGTTGTAGATGACAATTATTGTCTAACTCACCTTCCAGCCGTACGAAGTTTATGAAACTTGTACAGCATGCTCGTGTCGCCAATCGAGAGCACTCCTGCAAGTTTGAAGAAGATCGTACGGTCGGTTCGCATTTCTCGATGAACTTACATGCAGCTACGACGGGACTTGGTCGCTGAGCGGAAATTCGGATGATGACAATTTTTTTCAAACTCCGCTTCCAGCCGTACGAAGTTTATGAAACTTGTAGAGAATGCTCGTGACGCCAATCGAGAGCACTCCTGCATGTTTGAAGAAGATCGTACGGTCGGTTCGCATTTCTCGATGAACTTACATACACCTACGACGGGTCTTATTCGCTGAACGGGAACTATCCAGTACTGCGTTGTAGATGGCAATTTGTGTCTAACTCCCCTTCCAACCGTACGATGTTTATGAAACTTGTAGAGAATGCTCGTGTCGCCAATCGAGAGCACTCCTGCAAGTTTGAAGATGATCGTACGGTCGGTTCGCATTTCGCGATGAACTTACATACAGCTGCGACGGGACTTGGTCGCTGTCGGAAACTGCGTTGTAGATGACAATTTGTGTCTAACTCCCCTTCCAGCCGTACGAAGTTTATGAAACTTATACAGAATGCTCGTTTCGCCAATCGAGAGCACTCCTGCAAGTTTTAAGATGATCGTTCGGTCGGTTCAGATTTCTCGATGAACTTACATGCAGCTACGACGGGACTTGGTCGCTGAGCGGAAAATGCGTTGTAGATGACAATTTTTGTCTAACTCCCCTTCCAGCCGTACGAAGTTTATGAAACTTGTACAGAATGCTCGTGTCAGCAATCGAGAGCACTCCTGCAAGTTTGAAGATGATCGTACGGGCGGTTCAGATTTCTCGATGAACTTACATACAGCTACGACGGGACTTGGTCGCTGAGCGGAAATTCGAATGATGACAATTTTTTTCAAACTCCGCTTCCAGCCGTACGAAGTTTATGAAACTTGTACAGCATGCTCGTGTCGTCAATCGAGAGCACTCCTGCAAGTTTGAAGAAGATCATACCGTCGGTTCACATTTCTCGATGAACTTACATGCAGCTACGACGGGACTTAGTCGCTGAACGGGAAGTATCCAGTACTGCGTTGTAGATGACAATTTGTGTCTAACTCCCCTTCCAGCCGTACGAAGTTTATGAAACTTGTACAGAATGCTCGTGTCGCCAATCGACAGCACTCCTGCAAGTTTGAAGAACATCGTACGGTCGGTTCGCATTTCTCGATGAACTTACATACAGCTACGACGGGACTTGGTCGCTGAGCGGAAACTGCGTTGTAGATGACAATTTGTGTCTAACTCCCCTTCCAGCCGTACGAAGTTTATGAAACTTGTACAGAATGCTCGTGTCGCCAATCGAGAGCACTCCTGTAAGTTTGAAGATGATCGTACAGTT
This sequence comes from Priocnemis perturbator, assembly GCA_963942575.1. Taxonomy (NCBI): domain Eukaryota; kingdom Metazoa; phylum Arthropoda; class Insecta; order Hymenoptera; family Pompilidae; genus Priocnemis; species Priocnemis perturbator. Next base: position 1,086,492 of record CAWWDK010000169.1, read on the forward strand.
GGTTCAGATTTCTCGATGAACTTACATGCAGCTACAAAGGAACTTGGTCGCTGAGCGGAAACTGGGTTGTAGATGACAATTTTTGTCTAACTCCCCTTCCAGCCATACGAAGTTTATGAAATTTGTACAGAATGCTCGTGTCAGCAATCGAGAGCACTCCTGCAAGTTTGAAGATGATCGTACGGTCGATTCAGATTTCTCGATGAACTTACATGCACCTACGACGGGACTTGGTCGCTGAGCGGAAACTGCGTTGCAGATGACAATTTGTGTCTAACACCCCTTCCAGCCGTACGAAGTTTATGAAACTTATAGAGAATGCTCGTGTCGCCAATCGAGAGCACTCCTGCAAGTTTGAAGATGATCGTACGGTCGGTTCAGATTTCTCGATGAACTTACATGCAGCTACGAAGTGACTTGGTCGCTGAGCGGAAACTGCGTTGTAGATGACAATTTGTGTCTAACTCCCCTTCCAGCCATAAGTAGTTTATGAAACTTGTAGAGAATGCTCGTGTCGCCAATCGAGAGCACTCCTGTAAGTTTGAAGATGATCGTACGGTTGGTTCAGATTTCTCGATGAACTTACATGCAGCTACAAAGGAACTTGGTCGCTGAGCGGAAATTCGGATGATGACAATTTTTTAAACTCCGCTTCCAGCCGTACGAAGTTTATGAAACTTGTACAGCATGCTCGTGTCGTCAATCGAGAGCACTCCTGCACGTTTGAAGAAGATCGTACGGTCGGTTCACATTTCTCGATGAACTTACATGCAGCTACGACGGGACTTAGTCACTGAACGGGAACTATCCAGTACTGCGTTGTAGATGACAATTTGTGTCTAACTCCCCTTCCAGCCGTACGAAGTTTATGAAACTTGTACAGAATGCTCGTGTCGCCAATCGAGAGCACTCCTGCAAGTTTGAAGATGATCGTACGGTCGGTTCAGATTTCTCGATGAACTTACATACAGCTACGACGGGACTTGGTCGCTGAGCGGAAACTGGGTTGTAGATGACAATTTTTGTCTATCTCCCCTTCCAGCCATACGAAGTTTATGAAACTTGTACAGAATGCTCGTGTCAGCAATCGAGAGCACTCCTGCAAGTTTGAAGATGATCGTACGGTCGATTCAGATTTCTCGATGAACTTACATGCACCTACGACGGGACTTGGTCGCTGAGCGGAAACTGCGTTGCAGATGACAATTTGTGTCTAACACCCCTTCCAGCCGTACGAAGTTTATGAAACTTGTACAGAATGCTCGTGTCGCCAATCGAGAGCACTCCTGTAAGTTTGAAGATGATCGTACGGTCGGTTCAGATTTCTCGATGAACTTACATGCTGCTACAAAGGAACTTGGTCGCTGAGCGGAAATTCGGATGATGACAATTTTTTAAACTCCGCTTCCAGCCGTACGAAGTTTATGAAACTTGTACAGCATGCTCGTGTCGTCAATCGAGAGCACTCCTGCACGTTTGAAGAAGATCGTACGGTCGGTTCACATTTCTCGATGAACTTACATGCAGCTACGACGGGACTTAGTCGCTGTACGGGAACTATCCAGTACTGCGTTGTAGATGACAATTTGTGTCTAACTCCCCTTCCAGCCGTACGAAGTTTATGAAACTTGTAGATAATGCTCGTGTCGCCAATCGAGAGCACTCCTGCAAGTTTGAAGATGATCGTACGGTCGGTTCAGGTTTCTCGATGAACTTACATGCAGCTACAAAGGGACTTGGTCGCTGAGCGGAAATTCGGATGATGACAATTTTTTTCAAAATCCGCTTCCAGCCGTACGAAGTTTATGAAACTTGTACAGCATGCTCGTGTCGTCAATCGAGAGCACTCCTGCAAGTTTGAAGAAGATCGAACGCTCGGTTCAGATTTCTCGATGAACTTACATGCTGCTACAAAGGAACTTGGTCGCTGAGCGGAAATTCGGATGATGACAATTTTTTAAACTCCGCTTCCAGCCGTACGAAGTTTATGAAACTTGTACAGCATGCTCGTGTCGTCAATCGAGAGCACTCTTGCACGTTTGAAGAAGATCGTACGGTCGGTTCACATTTCTCGATGAACTTACATGCAGCTACGACGGGACTTAGTCGCTGAACGGGAACTATCCAGTACTGCGTTGTAGATGACAATTTGTGTCTAACTCCCCTTCCAGCCGTACGAAGTTTATGAAACTTGTAGATAATGCTCGTGTCGCCAATCGAGAGCACTCCTGCAAGTTTGAAGATGATCGTACGGTCGGTTCAGGTTTCTCGATGAACTTACATGCAGCTACAAAGGGACTTGGTCGCTGAGCGGAAATTCGGATGATGACAATTTTTTTCAAAATCCGCTTCCAGCCGTACGAAGTTTATGAAACTTGTACAGCATGCTCGTGTCGTCAATCGAGAGCACTCCTGCAAGTTTGAAGAAGATCGAACGCTCGGTTCGCATTTCTCAATGAACTTAGATACAGCTACGACGGGACTTGGTCGCTGAGCGGAAACTGCGTTGTAGATGACAATTTTTTTCAAAATCCGCTTCCAGCCGTACGAAGTTTATGAAACTTCTAGAGAATGCTCGTGTCGCCAATCGAGAGCACTGCTACAAGTTTGAAGATGATCGTACGGTCGGTTCAGATTTCTCGATGAACTTACATACAGCTACGACGGGACTTGGTCGCTGAGCGGAAACTGGGTTGTAGATGACAATTTTTGTCTATCTCCCCTTCCAGCCATACGAAGTTTATGAAACTTGTACAGAATGCTCGTGTCAGCAATCGAGAGCACTCCTGCAAGTTTGAAGATGATCGTACGGTCGATTCAGATTTCTCGATGAACTTACATGCACCTACGACGGGACTTGGTCGCTGAGCGGAAACTGCGTTGCAGATGACAATTTGTGTCTAACACCCCTTCCAGCCGTACGAAGTTTATGAAACTTGTACAGAATGCTCGTGTCGCCAATCGAGAGCACTCCTGTAAGTTTGAAGATGATCGTACGGTCGGTTCAGATTTCTCGATGAACTTACATGCTGCTACAAAGGAACTTGGTCGCTGAGCGGAAATTCGGATGATGACAATTTTTTAAACTCCGCTTCCAGCCGTACGAAGTTTATGAAACTTGTACAGCATGCTCGTGTCGTCAATCGAGAGCACTCCTGCACGTTTGAAGAAGATCGTACGGTCGGTTCACATTTCTCGATGAACTTACATGCAGCTACGACGGGACTTAGTCGCTGTACGGGAACTATCCAGTACTGCGTTGTAGATGACAATTTGTGTCTAACTCCCCTTCCAGCCGTACGAAGTTTATGAAACTTGTAGATAATGCTCGTGTCGCCAATCGAGAGCACTCCTGCAAGTTTGAAGATGATCGTACGGTCGGTTCAGGTTTCTCGATGAACTTACATGCAGCTACAAAGGGACTTGGTCGCTGAGCGGAAATTCGGATGATGACAATTTTTTTCAAAATCCGCTTCCAGCCGTACGAAGTTTATGAAACTTGTACAGCATGCTCGTGTCGTCAATCGAGAGCACTCCTGCAAGTTTGAAGAAGATCGAACGCTCGGTTCGCATTTCTCAATGAACTTAGATACAGCTACGACGGGACTTGGTCGCTGAGCGGAAACTGCGTTGTAGATGACAATTTTTTTCAAAATCCGCTTCCAGCCGTACGAAGTTTATGAAACTTCTAGAGAATGCTCGTGTCGCCAATCGAGAGCACTGCTACAAGCTTGAAGATGATCGTACGCTCGGTTCAGATTTCTCGATGAACTTACATGCAGCTACGAAGGGACTTGGTCGGTAAGCGGCAATTCGGATGATGACAATTTGTGTCTAACTCCCCTTCCAGCCATAAGAAGTTTATGAAACTTGTAGAGAATGCTCGTGTCGCCAATCGAGAGCACTCCTGCAAGTTTGAAGAAAATCGTACGGTCGGTTCGCATTTCTCGATGAACTTACATACAGCTACGACGGGACTTGGTCGCTGAGCGGAAACTGCGTTGTAGATGACAATTATTGTCTAACTCACCTTCCAGCCGTACGAAGTTTATGAAACTTGTAGATAATGCTCGTGTCGCCAATCGAGAGCACTCCTGCAAGTTTGAAGATGATCGTATGGTCGGTTCAGGTTTCTCGATGAACTTACATGCAGCTACAAAGGGACTTGGTCGCTGAGCGGAAATTCGGATGATGACAATTTTTTTCAAAATCCGCTTCCAGCCGTACGAAGTTTATGAAACTTGTACAGCATGCTCGTGTCGTCAATCGAGAGCACTCCTGCAAGTTTGAAGAAGATCGAACGCTCGGTTCGCATTTCTCAATGAACTTACATACAGCTACGACGGGACTTGGTCGCTGAGCGGAAACTGCGTTGTAGATGACAATTTGTGTCTAACTCCCCTTCCAGCCATGCGAAGTTTATGAAACTTATAGAGAATGCTCGTGTCGCCAATCGAGAGCACTCCTGCAAGTTTGAAGATGATCGTACGGTCGGTTCAGATTTCTCGATGAACTTACATGCAGCTACGAAGGGACTTGGTCGGTAAGCGGAAATTCGGATGATGACAATTTGTGTCTAACTCCCCTTCCAGCCGTAAGAAGTATATGAAACTTGTAGAGAATGCTCGTGTCGCCAATCGAGAGCACACCTGCAAGTTTGAAGAAGATCGTATGGTCGGTTCGCATTTCTCGATGAACTTACATACAGCTACGACGGGACTTGGTCGCTGAGCGGAAACTGCGTTGTAGATGACAATTTGTGTCTAACTCCCCTTCCAGCCATGCGAAGTTTATGAAACTTATAGAGAATGCTCGTGTCGCCAATCGAGAGCACTCCTGCAAGTTTGAAGATGATCGTACGGGCGGTTCAGATTTCTCGATGAACTTACATACAGCTACGACGGGACATGGTCGCTGTCGGAAACTGCGTTGTAGATGACAATTTGTGTCTAACTCCCCTTCCAGCCGTACGAAGTTTATGAAACTTGTACAGCATGCTCGTGTCGTCAATCGAGAGCACTCCTGCAAGTTTGAAGAAGATCGTACGGTCGGTTCGCATTTCTCGATGAACTTACATACAGCTACGACGGGACTTGGTCGCTGAGCGGAAACTGGGTTGTAGATGACAATTTTTGTCTATCTCCCCTTCCAGCCATACGAAGTTTATGAAACTTGTACAGAATGCTCGTGTCAGCAATCGAGAGCACTCCTGCAAGTTTGAAGATGATCGTACGGTCGATTCAGATTTCTCGATGAACTTACATGCACCTACGACGGGACTTGGTCGCTGAGCGGAAACTGCGTTGCAGATGACAATTTGTGTCTAACACCCCTTCCAGCCGTACGAAGTTTATGAAACTTGTACAGAATGCTCGTGTCGCCAATCGAGAGCACTCCTGTAAGTTTGAAGATGATCGTACGGTCGGTTCAGATTTCTCGATGAACTTACATGCTGCTACAAAGGAACTTGGTCGCTGAGCGGAAATTCGGATGATGACAATTTTTTAAACTCCGCTTCCAGCCGTACGAAGTTTATGAAACTTGTAGAGAATGCTCGTGTCGCCAATCGAGAGCACTCCTGCAAGTTTGAAGAAGATCGTACGGTCGGTTCGCATTTCTCGATGAACTTACATACACCTACGACGGGACTTATTCGCTGAACGGGAACTATCCAGTACTGCGTTGTAGATGGCAATTTGTGTCTAACTCCCCTTCCAACCATACGATGTTTATGAAACTTGTACAGTATGCTCGTGTCGCCAATCGAGAGCACTCCTGCAAGTTTGAAGAAGATCGTACGGTCGGTTCGCATTTCTCGATGAACTAACATACAGCTACGACGGGACTTAGTCGCTGAGCGGAAACTGCGTTGTAGATGACAATTATTGTCTAACTCACCTTCCAGCCGTACGATGTTTATGAAACTTGTACAGTATGCTCGTGTCGCCAATCGAGAGCACTCCTGCAAGTTTGAAGAAGATCTTACGGTCGGTTCGCATTTCTCGATGAACTTACATGCAGCTACGACGGGACTTGGTCGCTGAGCGGAAATTCGGATGATGGCAATTTTTTTCAAACTCCGCTTCCAGCCGTACGAAGTTTATGAAACTTGTAGACAATGCTCGTGTCGCCAATCGAGAGCACTCCTGCAAGTTTGAAGATGATCGTACGGTCGGTTCGCATTTATCGATGAACTTACATACAGCTACGAAGGGACTTGGTCGCTGAGCGGAAATTCGGATGATGACAATTTTTTTCAGACTCCGCTTCCAGCCGTACGAAGTTTATGAAACTTGTACAGAATGCTCGTGTCGCCTATCGAGAGCACTCCTGCAAGTTTGAAGAAGATCGTACGGTCGGTTAACATTTCTCGATGAACTTACATGCACCTACGACGGGACTTAGTCGCTGAACGGGAAGTATCCAGTACTGCGTTGTAGATGAGAATTTGTGTCTAACTCCCCTTCCAGCCGTACGAAGTTTATGAAACTTGTACAGAATGCTCGTGTCGCCAATCGAGAGCACTCCTGCAAGTGTGAAGAACATCGTACGGTCGGTTCGCATTTCTCGAAGAACTTACATACAGCTACGACGGGACTTGGTCGCTGAGCGGAAACTGCGTTGTAGATGACAATTTGTGTCTAACTCCCCTTCCAGCCGTACGAAGTTTATGAAACTTGTACAGAATGCCCGTGTCGCCAATCGAGAGCACTCCTAAAAGCTTGAAGATGATCGTACGCTCGGTTCAGATTTCTCGATGAACGTACATACACCTACGACGGGACTTAGTCGCTGAACGGGAACTATCCAGTACTGCGTTGTAGATGGCAATTTGTGTCTAACTCCCCTTCCAACCGTACGATGTTTATGAAACTTGTAGAGAATGCTCGTGTCGCCAATCGAGAGCACTCCTGCAAGTTTGAAGATGATCGTACGGTCGGTTCGCATTTCTCGATGAACTTACATATAGCTGCGACGGGACTTGGTCGCTGTCGGAAACTGCGTTGTAGATGACAATTTGTGTCTAACTCCCCTTCCAGCCGTACGAAGTTTATGAAACTTATACAGAATGCTCGTTTCGCCAATCGAGAGCACTCCTGCAAGTTTGAAGATGATCGTTCGGTCGGTTCAGATTTCTCGATGAACTTACATGCAGCTACGACGGGACTTGGTCGCTGAGCGGAAAATGCGTTGTAGATGACAATTTTTGTCTAACTCCCCTTCCAGCCGTACGAAGTTTATGAAACTTGTACAGAATGCTCGTGTCAGCAATCGAGAGCACTCCTGCAAGTTTGAAGATGATCGTACGGGCGGTTCAGATTTCTCGATGAACTTACATACAGCTACGACGGGACTTGGTCGCTGCCGGAAACTGTGTTGTAGATGACAATTTGTGTCTAACTCCCCTTCCAGCCATGCGAAGTTTATGAAACTTATAGAGAATGCTCGTGTCGCCAATCGAGAGCATTGCTACAAGCTTGAAGATGATCGTACGCTCGGTTCAGATTTCTCGATGAACTTACATGCAGCTACGAAGGGACTTGGTCGGTAAGCGGAAATTCGGATGATGACAATTTGTGTCTAACTCCCCTTCCAGCCGTAAGAAGTTTATGAAACTTGTAGAGAATGGTCGTGTCGCCAATCGAGAGCACTCCTGCAAATTTGAAGAAGATCGTATGGTCGGTTCGCATTTCTCGATGAACTTACATACAGCTACGACGGGACTTGGTCGCTGAGCGGAAACTGCGTTGTAGATGACAATTATTGTCTAACTCACCTTCCAGCCGTACGAAGTTTATGAAACTTGTACAGCATGCTCGTGTCGCCAATCGAGAGCACTCCTGCAAGTTTGAAGAAGATCGTACGGTCGGTTCGCATTTCTCGATGAACTTACATGCAGCTACGACGGGACTTGGTCGCTGAGCGGAAATTCGGATGATGACAATTTTTTTCAAACTCCGCTTCCAGCCGTACGAAGTTTATGAAACTTGTAGAGAATGCTCGTGACGCCAATCGAGAGCACTCCTGCATGTTTGAAGAAGATCGTACGGTCGGTTCGCATTTCTCGATGAACTTACATACACCTACGACGGGTCTTATTCGCTGAACGGGAACTATCCAGTACTGCGTTGTAGATGGCAATTTGTGTCTAACTCCCCTTCCAACCGTACGATGTTTATGAAACTTGTAGAGAATGCTCGTGTCGCCAATCGAGAGCACTCCTGCAAGTTTGAAGATGATCGTACGGTCGGTTCGCATTTCGCGATGAACTTACATACAGCTGCGACGGGACTTGGTCGCTGTCGGAAACTGCGTTGTAGATGACAATTTGTGTCTAACTCCCCTTCCAGCCGTACGAAGTTTATGAAACTTATACAGAATGCTCGTTTCGCCAATCGAGAGCACTCCTGCAAGTTTTAAGATGATCGTTCGGTCGGTTCAGATTTCTCGATGAACTTACATGCAGCTACGACGGGACTTGGTCGCTGAGCGGAAAATGCGTTGTAGATGACAATTTTTGTCTAACTCCCCTTCCAGCCGTACGAAGTTTATGAAACTTGTACAGAATGCTCGTGTCAGCAATCGAGAGCACTCCTGCAAGTTTGAAGATGATCGTACGGGCGGTTCAGATTTCTCGATGAACTTACATACAGCTACGACGGGACTTGGTCGCTGAGCGGAAATTCGAATGATGACAATTTTTTTCAAACTCCGCTTCCAGCCGTACGAAGTTTATGAAACTTGTACAGCATGCTCGTGTCGTCAATCGAGAGCACTCCTGCAAGTTTGAAGAAGATCATACCGTCGGTTCACATTTCTCGATGAACTTACATGCAGCTACGACGGGACTTAGTCGCTGAACGGGAAGTATCCAGTACTGCGTTGTAGATGACAATTTGTGTCTAACTCCCCTTCCAGCCGTACGAAGTTTATGAAACTTGTACAGAATGCTCGTGTCGCCAATCGACAGCACTCCTGCAAGTTTGAAGAACATCGTACGGTCGGTTCGCATTTCTCGATGAACTTACATACAGCTACGACGGGACTTGGTCGCTGAGCGGAAACTGCGTTGTAGATGACAATTTGTGTCTAACTCCCCTTCCAGCCGTACGAAGTTTATGAAACTTGTACAGAATGCTCGTGTCGCCAATCGAGAGCACTCCTGTAAGTTTGAAGATGATCGTACAGTTGGTTCAGATTTCTCGATGAACTTACATGCAGCTACAAAGGAACTTGGTCGCTGAGCGGAAACTGGGTTGTAGATGACAATTTTTGTCTAACTCCCCTTCCAGCCATACGAAGTTTATGAAATTTGTACAGAATGCTCGTGTCAGCAATCGAGAGCACTCCTGCAAGTTTGAAGATGATCGTACGGTCGATTCAGATTTCTCGATGAACTTACATGCACCTACGACGGGACTTGGTCGCTGAGCGGAAACTGCGTTGCAGATGACAATTTGTGTCTAACACCCCTTCCAGCCGTACGAAGTTTATGAAACTTATAGAGAATGCTCGTGTCGCCAATCGAGAGCACTCCTGCAAGTTTGAAGATGATCGTACGGTCGGTTCAGATTTCTCGATGAACTTACATGCAGCTACGAAGTGACTTGGTCGCTGAGCGGAAACTGCGTTGTAGATGACAATTTGTGTCTAACTCCCCTTCCAGCCATAAGTAGTTTATGAAACTTGTAGAGAATGCTCGTGTCGCCAATCGAGAGCACTCCTGTAAGTTTGAAGATGATCGTACGGTTGGTTCAGATTTCTCGATGAACTTACATGCAGCTACAAAGGAACTTGGTCGCTGAGCGGAAATTCGGATGATGACAATTTTTTAAACTCCGCTTCCAGCCGTACGAAGTTTATGAAACTTGTACAGCATGCTCGTGTCGTCAATCGAGAGCACTCCTGCACGTTTGAAGAAGATCGTACGGTCGGTTCACATTTCTCGATGAACTTACATGCAGCTACGACGGGACTTAGTCACTGAACGGGAACTATCCAGTACTGCGTTGTAGATGACAATTTGTGTCTAACTCCCCTTCCAGCCGTACGAAGTTTATGAAACTTGTACAGAATGCTCGTGTCGCCAATCGAGAGCACTCCTGCAAGTTTGAAGATGATCGTACGGTCGGTTCAGATTTCTCGATGAACTTACATACAGCTACGACGGGACTTGGTCGCTGAGCGGAAACTGGGTTGTAGATGACAATTTTTGTCTATCTCCCCTTCCAGCCATACGAAGTTTATGAAACTTGTACAGAATGCTCGTGTCAGCAATCGAGAGCACTCCTGCAAGTTTGAAGATGATCGTACGGTCGATTCAGATTTCTCGATGAACTTACATGCACCTACGACGGGACTTGGTCGCTGAGCGGAAACTGCGTTGCAGATGACAATTTGTGTCTAACACCCCTTCCAGCCGTACGAAGTTTATGAAACTTGTACAGAATGCTCGTGTCGCCAATCGAGAGCACTCCTGTAAGTTTGAAGATGATCGTACGGTCGGTTCAGATTTCTCGATGAACTTACATGCTGCTACAAAGGAACTTGGTCGCTGAGCGGAAATTCGGATGATGACAATTTTTTAAACTCCGCTTCCAGCCGTACGAAGTTTATGAAACTTGTACAGCATGCTCGTGTCGTCAATCGAGAGCACTCCTGCACGTTTGAAGAAGATCGTACGGTCGGTTCACATTTCTCGATGAACTTACATGCAGCTACGACGGGACTTAGTCGCTGTACGGGAACTATCCAGTACTGCGTTGTAGATGACAATTTGTGTCTAACTCCCCTTCCAGCCGTACGAAGTTTATGAAACTTGTAGATAATGCTCGTGTCGCCAATCGAGAGCACTCCTGCAAGTTTGAAGATGATCGTACGGTCGGTTCAGGTTTCTCGATGAACTTACATGCAGCTACAAAGGGACTTGGTCGCTGAGCGGAAATTCGGATGATGACAATTTTTTTCAAAATCCGCTTCCAGCCGTACGAAGTTTATGAAACTTGTACAGCATGCTCGTGTCGTCAATCGAGAGCACTCCTGCAAGTTTGAAGAAGATCGAACGCTCGGTTCAGATTTCTCGATGAACTTACATGCTGCTACAAAGGAACTTGGTCGCTGAGCGGAAATTCGGATGATGACAATTTTTTAAACTCCGCTTCCAGCCGTACGAAGTTTATGAAACTTGTACAGCATGCTCGTGTCGTCAATCGAGAGCACTCTTGCACGTTTGAAGAAGATCGTACGGTCGGTTCACATTTCTCGATGAACTTACATGCAGCTACGACGGGACTTAGTCGCTGAACGGGAACTATCCAGTACTGCGTTGTAGATGACAATTTGTGTCTAACTCCCCTTCCAGCCGTACGAAGTTTATGAAACTTGTAGATAATGCTCGTGTCGCCAATCGAGAGCACTCCTGCAAGTTTGAAGATGATCGTACGGTCGGTTCAGGTTTCTCGATGAACTTACATGCAGCTACAAAGGGACTTGGTCGCTGAGCGGAAATTCGGATGATGACAATTTTTTTCAAAATCCGCTTCCAGCCGTACGAAGTTTATGAAACTTGTACAGCATGCTCGTGTCGTCAATCGAGAGCACTCCTGCAAGTTTGAAGAAGATCGAACGCTCGGTTCGCATTTCTCAATGAACTTAGATACAGCTACGACGGGACTTGGTCGCTGAGCGGAAACTGCGTTGTAGATGACAATTTTTTTCAAAATCCGCTTCCAGCCGTACGAAGTTTATGAAACTTCTAGAGAATGCTCGTGTCGCCAATCGAGAGCACTGCTACAAGTTTGAAGATGATCGTACGGTCGGTTCAGATTTCTCGATGAACTTACATACAGCTACGACGGGACTTGGTCGCTGAGCGGAAACTGGGTTGTAGATGACAATTTTTGTCTATCTCCCCTTCCAGCCATACGAAGTTTATGAAACTTGTACAGAATGCTCGTGTCAGCAATCGAGAGCACTCCTGCAAGTTTGAAGATGATCGTACGGTCGATTCAGATTTCTCGATGAACTTACATGCACCTACGACGGGACTTGGTCGCTGAGCGGAAACTGCGTTGCAGATGACAATTTGTGTCTAACACCCCTTCCAGCCGTACGAAGTTTATGAAACTTGTACAGAATGCTCGTGTCGCCAATCGAGAGCACTCCTGTAAGTTTGAAGATGATCGTACGGTCGGTTCAGATTTCTCGATGAACTTACATGCTGCTACAAAGGAACTTGGTCGCTGAGCGGAAATTCGGATGATGACAATTTTTTAAACTCCGCTTCCAGCCGTACGAAGTTTATGAAACTTGTAGAGAATGCTCGTGTCGCCAATCGAGAGCACTCCTGCAAGTTTGAAGAAGATCGTACGGTCGGTTCGCATTTCTCGATGAACTTACATACACCTACGACGGGACTTAGTCGCTGTACGGGAACTATCCAGTACTGCGTTGTAGATGACAATTTGTGTCTAACTCCCCTTCCAGCCGTACGAAGTTTATGAAACTTGTAGATAATGCTCGTGTCGCCAATCGAGAGCACTCCTGCAAGTTTGAAGATGATCGTACGGTCGGTTCAGGTTTCTCGATGAACTCACATGCAGCTACAAAGGGACTTGGTCGCTGAGCGGAAATTCGGATGATGACAATTTTTTTCAAAATCCGCTTCCAGCCGTACGAAGTTTATGAAACTTGTACAGCATGCTCGTGTCGTCAATCGAGAGCACTCCTGCAAGTTTGAAGAAGATCGAACGCTCGGTTCGCATTTCTCAATGAACTTAGATACAGCTACGACGGGACTTGGTCGCTGAGCGGAAACTGCGTTGTAGATGACAATTTTTTTCAAAATCCGCTTCCAGCCGTACGAAGTTTATGAAACTTCTAGAGAATGCTCGTGTCGCCAATCGAGAGCACTGCTACAAGCTTGAAGATGATCGTACGCTCGGTTCAGATTTCTCGATGAACTTACATGCAGCTACGAAGGGACTTGGTCGGTAAGCGGCAATTCGGATGATGACAATTTGTGTCTAACTCCCCTTCCAGCCATAAGAAGTTTATGAAACTTGTAGAGAATGCTCGTGTCGCCAATCGAGAGCACTCCTGCAAGTTTGAAGAAAATCGTACGGTCGGTTCGCATTTCTCGATGAACTTACATACAGCTACGACGGGACTTGGTCGCTGAGCGGAAACTGCGTTGTAGATGACAATTATTGTCTAACTCACCTTCCAGCCGTACGAAGTTTATGAAACTTGTAGATAATGCTCGTGTCGCCAATCGAGAGCACTCCTGCAAGTTTGAAGATGATCGTATGGTCGGTTCAGGTTTCTCGATGAACTTACATGCAGCTACAAAGGGACTTGGTCGCTGAGCGGAAATTCGGATGATGACAATTTTTTTCAAAATCCGCTTCCAGCCGTACGAAGTTTATGAAACTTGTACAGCATGCTCGTGTCGTCAATCGAGAGCACTCCTGCAAGTTTGAAGAAGATCGAACGCTCGGTTCGCATTTCTCAATGAACTTACATACAGCTACGACGGGACTTGGTCGCTGAGCGGAAACTGCGTTGTAGATGACAATTTGTGTCTAACTCCCCTTCCAGCCATGCGAAGTTTATGAAACTTATAGAGAATGCTCGTGTCGCCAATCGAGAGCACTCCTGCAAGTTTGAAGATGATCGTACGGTCGGTTCAGATTTCTCGATGAACTTACATGCAGCTACGAAGGGACTTGGTCGGTAAGCGGAAATTCGGATGATGACAATTTGTGTCTAACTCCCCTTCCAGCCGTAAGAAGTATATGAAACTTGTAGAGAATGCTCGTGTCGCCAATCGAGAGCACACCTGCAAGTTTGAAGAAGATCGTATGGTCGGTTCGCATTTCTCGATGAACTTACATACAGCTACGACGGGACTTGGTCGCTGAGCGGAAACTGCGTTGTAGATGACAATTTGTGTCTAACTCCCCTTCCAGCCATGCGAAGTTTATGAAACTTATAGAGAATGCTCGTGTCGCCAATCGAGAGCACTCCTGCAAGTTTGAAGATGATCGTACGGGCGGTTCAGATTTCTCGATGAACTTACATACAGCTACGACGGGACATGGTCGCTGTCGGAAACTGCGTTGTAGATGACAATTTGTGTCTAACTCCCCTTCCAGCCGTACGAAGTTTATGAAACTTGTACAGCATGCTCGTGTCGTCAATCGAGAGCACTCCTGCAAGTTTGAAGAAGATCGTACGGTCGGTTCGCATTTCTCGATGAACTTACATACAGCTACGACGGGACTTGGTCGCTGAGCGGAAACTGGGTTGTAGATGACAATTTTTGTCTATCTCCCCTTCCAGCCATACGAAGTTTATGAAACTTGTACAGAATGCTCGTGTCAGCAATCGAGAGCACTCCTGCAAGTTTGAAGATGATCGTACGGTCGATTCAGATTTCTCGATGAACTTACATGCACCTACGACGGGACTTGGTCGCTGAGCGGAAACTGCGTTGCAGATGACAATTTGTGTCTAACACCCCTTCCAGCCGTACGAAGTTTATGAAACTTGTACAGAATGCTCGTGTCGCCAATCGAGAGCACTCCTGTAAGTTTGAAGATGATCGTACGGTCGGTTCAGATTTCTCGATGAACTTACATGCTGCTACAAAGGAACTTGGTCGCTGAGCGGAAATTCGGATGATGACAATTTTTTAAACTCCGCTTCCAGCCGTACGAAGTTTATGAAACTTGTAGAGAATGCTCGTGTCGCCAATCGAGAGCACTCCTGCAAGTTTGAAGAAGATCGTACGGTCGGTTCGCATTTCTCGATGAACTTACATACACCTACGACGGGACTTATTCGCTGAACGGGAACTATCCAGTACTGCGTTGTAGATGGCAATTTGTGTCTAACTCCCCTTCCAACCATACGATGTTTATGAAACTTGTACAGTATGCTCGTGTCGCCAATCGAGAGCACTCCTGCAAGTTTGAAGAAGATCGTACGGTCGGTTCGCATTTCTCGATGAACTAACATACAGCTACGACGGGACTTAGTCGCTGAGCGGAAACTGCGTTGTAGATGACAATTATTGTCTAACTCACCTTCCAGCCGTACGATGTTTATGAAACTTGTACAGTATGCTCGTGTCGCCAATCGAGAGCACTCCTGCAAGTTTGAAGAAGATCTTACGGTCGGTTCGCATTTCTCGATGAACTTACATGCAGCTACGACGGGACTTGGTCGCTGAGCGGAAATTCGGATGATGGCAATTTTTTTCAAACTCCGCTTCCAGCCGTACGAAGTTTATGAAACTTGTAGACAATGCTCGTGTCGCCAATCGAGAGCACTCCTGCAAGTTTGAAGATGATCGTACGGTCGGTTCGCATTTATCGATGAACTTACATACAGCTACGAAGGGACTTGGTCGCTGAGCGGAAATTCGGATGATGACAATTTTTTTCAGACTCCGCTTCCAGCCGTACGAAGTTTATGAAACTTGTACAGAATGCTCGTGTCGCCTATCGAGAGCACTCCTGCAAGTTTGAAGAAGATCGTACGGTCGGTTAACATTTCTCGATGAACTTACATGCACCTACGACGGGACTTAGTCGCTGAACGGGAAGTATCCAGTACTGCGTTGTAGATGAGAATTTGTGTCTAACTCCCCTTCCAGCCGTACGAAGTTTATGAAACTTGTACAGAATGCTCGTGTCGCCAATCGAGAGCACTCCTGCAAGTGTGAAGAACATCGTACGGTCGGTTCGCATTTCTCGAAGAACTTACATACAGCTACGACGGGACTTGGTCGCTGAGCGGAAACTGCGTTGTAGATGACAATTTGTGTCTAACTCCCCTTCCAGCCGTACGAAGTTTATGAAACTTGTACAGAATGCCCGTGTCGCCAATCGAGAGCACTCCTAAAAGCTTGAAGATGATCGTACGCTCGGTTCAGATTTCTCGATGAACGTACATACACCTACGACGGGACTTAGTCGCTGAACGGGAACTATCCAGTACTGCGTTGTAGATGACAATTTGTTTCTAACTCCCCTTCCAGCCGTACGCACTTTATGAAACTTGTACAGAATGCTCGTGTCGCCAATCGAGAGCACTCCTGCAAGTTTGAAGATGATCGTACGGTCGGTTCAGATTTCTCGATGAACGTACATTCAGCTAAGAATTGACTTGGTCGCTGAGCGGAAATTCGGATGATGACAATTTTGCTCAAACTCCGTTTCCAGCCGTACGAAGTTTATGAAACTTGTACAGCATGCTCGTGTCGTCAATCGGGAGCACTCCTGCAAGTTTGAAGAAGATCGTACGGTCGATTCGCATTTCTCGATGAACTTACATACAGCCACGACGGGCCTTGGTCGCTGAGCGGAAACTGCGTTGTAGATGACAATTTGTGTCTAACTCCCCTTCCAACCGTACGAAGTTTATGAAACTTGTACAGAATGCTCGTGTCGCCAATCGAGAGCACTCCTAAAAGCTTGAAGATGATCGTACGCTCGGTTCACATTTCTCGATGAACGTACATACACCTACGACGGGACTTAGTCACTGAACGGGAACTATCCAGTACTGCGTTGTAGATGACAATTTGTGTCTAACTCCCCTTCCAGCCGTACGAAGTTTATGAAACTTGTAGAGAATGCTCGTGTCGCCTCTCGAGGGCACTCCTACAAGTTTGAAGATGTTCGTACTGTCGGTTTACATTTCTCGATGAACTTACATACAGCTACGACGGGACTTGGTCGCTGAGCGGAAACTGCGTTGTAGATGACAATTTGTGTCTAACTCTCCTTCCAGCCGTACGAAGTTTATGAAACTTGTAGAGAATGCTCGTGTCGCCAATCGAGAGCACTCCTGCAAGTTTGAAGAAGATCGTACGGTGGGTTCGCATTTCTCGATGAACTTACATACAGCTACGACGGGACTTGGTCGCTAAGCGGAAACTGCGTTGTAGATGACAATTATTGTCTAACTCCCCTTCCAGCCATACGAAGTTTATGAAACTTGTACAGAATGCTCGTGTCGCCAATCGAGAGCACTCCAGTAAGTTTAAAGATGTTCGTACGGTCGGTTCAGATTTCTCGATGAACTTACATGCAGCTACAAAGGAACTTGGTCGCTGAGCGGAAATTCGGATGATGACAATTTTTTTAAACTCCGCTTCCAGCCGTACGAAGTTTATGAAACTTGTACAGCATGCTCGTGTCGTCAATCGAGAGCACTCCTGCACGTTTGAAGAAGATCGTACGGTCGGTTCACATTTCTCGATGAACTTACATGCAACTACGACGGGACTTAGTCGCTGAACGGGACCTATCCAGTATTGCGTTGTAGATGACAATTTGTGTCTAACTCCCCTTCCAGCTGTACGAAGTTTATGAAACTTGTATAGAATGCTCGTGTCGCCAATCGAGAGCACTCCTGCAAGCTTGAAGAAGATCGTACGCTGGGTTCACATTTCTCGATGAACGTACATACACCTACGACGGGACTTAGTCGCTGAACGGGAACTATCCAGTACTGCGTTGTAGATGACAATTTGTTTCTAACTCCCCTTCAAACCGTACGAAGTTTATGAAACTTGTACAGAATGCTCGTGTCGCCAATCGAGAGCACTGCTACAAGCTTGAAGATGATCGTACGCTCGGTTCAGATTTCTCGATGAACTTACATGCAGCTACGAAGGGACTTGGTCGGTAAGAGGAAATTCGGATGATGACAATTTGTGTCTAACTCCCCTTCCAGCCGTAAGAAGTTTATGAAACTTGTAGAGAATGCTCGTGTCGCCAATCGAGAGCACTCCTGCAAGTTTGAACAAGATCGTACGGTCGGTTCACATTTCTCGATGAACTTACATACAGCTACAAAGGGACTTGGTCGCTGAGCGGAAATTCGGATGATGACAATTTGTGTCTAACTCCGCTTCCAGCCGTACGAAGTTTATGAAACTTGTAGAGAATGCTCGTGTCGCCAATCGAGAGCACTCCTGCAAGTTTGAAGAAGATCGTACGGTCGGTTCGCATTTCTCGATGAACTTACATACAGCTACGACGGGACTTGGTCGCTGTCCGAAACTGCGTTGTAGATGACAATTTGTGTCTAACTCCCCTTCCAGCCATGCGAAGTTTATGAAACTTATAGAGAATGCTCGTATCGCCAATCGAGAGCACTCCTGCAAGTTTGAAGATGATCGTACGGTCGGTTCAGATTTCTCGATGAACTTACATGCAGTTACGAATTGACTTGGTCGTTGAGCGGAAATTCGGATGATGACAATTTTGTTCAAACTCCGTTTCCAGCCGTACGAAGTTTATGAAACTTGTACAGCATGCTCGTGCCGTCAATCGAGACCACTCCTGCAAGTTTGAAGAAGATCGTACGGTCGGTTCGCATTTCTCGATGAACTTACTTACAGCCACGACGGGACTTGGTCGCTGAGCGGAAACTGCGTTGTAGATGGCAATTTGTGTCTAACTCCCCATCCAGCCGTACGAAGTTTGTGAAACTTGTAGAGAATGCTCGTGTCTCCAATCGAGAGCACTCCTGCAAGTGTGAAGATGATCGTACTGTCGGTTCAGATTTCCGGATGAACTTACATGCAGCTACGAAGGGACTTGGTCGCTGAGCGGAAACTGCGTTGTACATGACAATTTGTGTCTAACGCCCCTTCCAGCCGTACGAAGTTTATGAAACTTGTACAGAATGCTCGTGTCGCCAATCGAGAGCACTCCTGCCAGTTTGAAGGTGATCGTAAGGCCGGTTCAGATTTCTCGATGAACTTACATACTGCTACGACGGGACTTGGTCGCTGAGCGGAAACTGCGTTGTATATGACAATTTGCGCCTAACTCCCCTTCCAGCCGTACGAAGTTTATGAAACTTGTACAGAATGCTCGTGTCGCCAATCGAGAGCATTCCTGCAAGTTTGAAGGTGATCGTAAGGTCGGTTCAGATTTCTCGATGAACTTACATGCAGCTACGTAGGGACTTATTCGCTGAACGGGAACTATCCAGTACTGCGTTGTAGATGGCAATTTGGGCCTAACTCCCCTTCCAGCCGTACGACGTTTATGAAACTTGTAGAGAATGCTCGTGTCGCCAATCGAGAGCACTCCTGCAAGTGTGAAGATGATCGTACGGTCGGTTCAGATTTCTCGATGAACTTACATGCAGCCACGAAGGGACTTGGTCGCTGAGCGGAAATTCGGATGATGACAATTTGTGTCTAACTCCCCTTCCAGCCATGCGAAGTTTATGAAACTTATAGAGAATGCTCGTGTCGCCAATCGAGAGCACTCCTGCAAGTTTGAAGAAGATCGTACGGTCGGTTCACATTTCTCGATGAACTTACATACACCTACGACGGGACTTATTCGCTGTCGGAAACTGCGTTGTAGATGACAATTTGTGTCTAACTCCCCTTCCAGCCATGCGAAGTTTATGAAACTTGTTCAGAATGCTCGTGTCGCCTATCGAGAGCACTCCTACAAGTTTGAAGATGATCGTACGGTCGGTTAACATTTCTCGATGAACTTACATGCAGCTACGAAGGGACTTGGTCGCTGAGCGGAAATTCGGATGATGACAATTTGTGTCTAACTCCCCTTCCAGCCGTACGAAGTTTATGAAACTTGTAGAGAATGCTCGTGTCGCCAATCGAGAGCACTCCTGCAAGTTTGAAGAAGATCGAACGCTCGGTTCGCATTTCTCAATGAACTTACATACAGCTACGACGGGACTTGGTCGCTGAGCGGAAACTGCGTTGTAGATGACAATTTGTGTCTAACACCCCTTCCAGCCGTACGAAGTTTATGAAACTTGTAGAGAATGCTCGTGTCGCCAATCGAGAGCACTCCTGCAAGTTTGAAGAAGATCGTACGGTCGGTTAACATTTCTCCATGAACTTACATGCACCTACGACGAGACTTTGTCGCTGAACGGGAACTATCCAGTACTGCGTTGTAGATGACAATTTGTGTCTAACTCTCCTTCCAGCCGTACGAAGTTTATGAAACTTGTAGAGAATGCTCGTGTCGCCAATCGAGAGCACTCCTGCAAGTTTGAAGAAGATCGTACGGTCGGTTCGCATTTCTCGATGAACTTACATACAGCTACGACGGGACTTGGTCGCTGTCGGAAACTGCGTTGTAGATGACAATTTGTGTCTAACTCCCCTTCCAGCCATACGAAGTTTACGAAACTTGTACAGAATGCTCGTGTCAGCAATCGAGAGCACTACTGCAAGTTTGAAGATGATCGTACGGTCGGTTCAGATTTCTCGATGAACTTACATGCAGCTACGAAGGGACTTGGTCGCTGAGCGGAAATTCGGATGATGACAATATGTGTCTAACTCCGCTTCCAGCCGTACGAAGTTTATGAAACTTGTACTGCATGCTCGTGTCGTCAATCGAGAGCACTCCTGCAAGTTTGAAGAAGATCGTACGGTCGGTTCGCATTTCTCGATGAACTTACAAACAGCCACGACGGGACTTGGTCGCTGAGAGGAAACTGCATTGTAGATGACAATTTTTGTCTAACTCCCCTTCAAGCCGTTCGAAGTTTATGAAACTCGTAGAGAATGGTCGTGTCGCCAATCGGGAACACTGCTGCAAGTTTGAAGAAGATCGTACGGTCGGTTCACATTTCTCGATGAACTTACATACACCTACGACGGGACTTATTCGCTGAACGGGAACTATCCAGTACTGCGTTGTAGATGACAATTTGTGTCTAACGCCCCTTCCAACCGTACGAAGTTTATGAAACTTATAGAGAATGCTCGTGTCGCCAATCGAGAGCACTCCTGCAAGTTTGAAGATGATCGTACGGGCGGTTCAGATTTCTCGATGAACTTACATACAGCTACGACGGGACATGGTCGCTGTCGGAAACTGCGTTGTAGATGACAATTTGTGTCTAACTCCCCTTCCAGCCATGCGAAGTTTATGAAACTTATAGAGAATGCTCGTGTCGCCAATCGAGAGCACTCCTGCAAGTTTGAAGATGATCGTACGGGCGGTTCAGATTTCTCGATGAACTTACATACAGCTACGACGGGACATGGTCGCTGTCGGAAACTGCGTTGTAGA
The DNA here is from genome assembly GCA_963942575.1 of Priocnemis perturbator. Taxonomy (NCBI): domain Eukaryota; kingdom Metazoa; phylum Arthropoda; class Insecta; order Hymenoptera; family Pompilidae; genus Priocnemis; species Priocnemis perturbator. Next base: position 1,107,587 of record CAWWDK010000169.1, read on the forward strand.
TGACAATTTGTGTCTAACTCCCCTTCCAGCCGTACGAAGTTTATGAAACTTGTACAGCATGCTCGTGTCGTCGATCGAGAGCACTCCTGCAAGTTTGAAGAAGATCGTACGGTCGGTTCGCATTTCTCGATGAACTTACATACAGCTACGACGGGACTTGGTCGCTGAGCGGAAACTGGGTTGTAGATGACAATTTTTGTCTATCTCCCCTTCCAGCCATACGAAGTTTATGAAACTTGTACAGAATGCTCGTGTCAGCAATCGAGAGCACTCCTGCAAGTTTGAAGATGATCGTACGGTCGATTCAGATTTCTCGATGAACTTACATGCACCTACGACGGGACTTGGTCGCTGAGCGGAAACTGCGTTGCAGATGACAATTTGTGTCTAACACCCCTTCCAGCCGTACGAAGTTTATGAAACTTGTACAGAATGCTCGTGTCGCCAATCGAGAGCACTCCTGTAAGTTTGAAGATGATCGTACGGTCGGTTCAGATTTCTCGATGAACTTACATGCTGCTACAAAGGAACTTGGTCGCTGAGCGGAAATTCGGATGATGACAATTTTTTAAACTCCGCTTCCAGCCGTACGAAGTTTATGAAACTTGTAGAGAATGCTCGTGTCGCCAATCGAGAGCACTCCTGCAAGTTTGAAGAAGATCGTACGGTCGGTTCGCATTTCTCGATGAACTTACATACACCTACGACGGGACTTATTCGCTGAACGGGAACTATCCAGTACTGCGTTGTAGATGGCAATTTGTGTCTAACTCCCCTTCCAACCATACGATGTTTATGAAACTTGTACAGTATGCTCGTGTCGCCAATCGAGAGCACTCCTGCAAGTTTGAAGAAGATCGTACGGTCGGTTCCCATTTCTCGATGAACTAACATACAGCTACGACGGGACTTGGTCGCTGAGCGGAAACTGCGTTGTAGATGACAATTATTGTCTAACTCACCTTCCAGCCGTACGATGTTTATGAAACTTGTACAGTATGCTCGTGTCGCCAATCGAGAGCACTCCTGCAAGTTTGAAGAAGATCTTACGGTCGGTTCGCATTTCTCGATGAACTTACATGCAGCTACGACGGGACTTGGTCGCTGAGCGGAAATTCGGATGATGGCAATTTTTTTCAAACTCCGCTTCCAGCCGTACGAAGTTTATGAAACTTGTAGACAATGCTCGTGTCGCCAATCGAGAGCACTCCTGCAAGTTTGAAGATGATCGTACGGTCGGTTCGCATTTATCGATGAACTTACATACAGCTACGAAGGGACTTGGTCGCTGAGCGGAAATTCGGATGATGACAATTTTTTTCAGACTCCGCTTCCAGCCGTACGAAGTTTATGAAACTTGTACAGAATGCTCGTGTCGCCTATCGAGAGCACTCCTGCAAGTTTGAAGAAGATCGTACGGTCGGTTAACATTTCTCGATGAACTTACATGCACCTACGACGGGACTTAGTCGCTGAACGGGAAGTATCCAGTACTGCGTTGTAGATGACAATTTGTGTCTAACTCCCCTTCCAGCCGTACGAAGTTTATGAAACTTGTACAGAATGCTCGTGTCGCCAATCGAGAGCACTCCTGCAAGTGTGAAGAACATCGTACGGTCGGTTCGCATTTCTCGAAGAACTTACATACAGCTACGACGGGACTTGGTCGCTGAGCGGAAACTGCGTTGTAGATGACAATTTGTGTCTAACTCCCCTTCCAGCCGTACGAAGTTTATGAAACTTGTACAGAATGCCCGTGTCGCCAATCGAGAGCACTCCTAAAAGCTTGAAGATGATCGTACGCTCGGTTCAGATTTCTCGATGAACGTACATACACCTACGACGGGACTTAGTCGCTGAACGGGAACTATCCAGTACTGCGTTGTAGATGACAATTTGTTTCTAACTCCCCTTCCAGCCGTACGCACTTTATGAAACTTGTACAGAATGCTCGTGTCGCCAATCGAGAGCACTCCTGCAAGTTTGAAGATGATCGTACGGTCGGTTCAGATTTCTCGATGAACGTACATTCAGCTAAGAATTGACTTGGTCGCTGAGCGGAAATTCGGATGATGACAATTTTGCTCAAACTCCGTTTCCAGCCGTACGAAGTTTATGAAACTTGTACAGCATGCTCGTGTCGTCAATCGGGAGCACTCCTGCAAGTTTGAAGAAGATCGTACGGTCGATTCGCATTTCTCGATGAACTTACATACAGCCACGACGGGCCTTGGTCGCTGAGCGGAAACTGCGTTGTAGATGACAATTTGTGTCTAACTCCCCTTCCAACCGTACGAAGTTTATGAAACTTGTACAGAATGCTCGTGTCGCCAATCGAGAGCACTCCTAAAAGCTTGAAGATGATCGTACGCTCGGTTCACATTTCTCGATGAACGTACATACACCTACGACGGGACTTAGTCACTGAACGGGAACTATCCAGTACTGCGTTGTAGATGACAATTTGTGTCTAACTCCCCTTCCAGCCGTACGAAGTTTATGAAACTTGTAGAGAATGCTCGTGTCGCCTCTCGAGGGCACTCCTACAAGTTTGAAGATGTTCGTACTGTCGGTTTACATTTCTCGATGAACTTACATACAGCTACGACGGGACTTGGTCGCTAAGCGGAAACTGCGTTGTAGATGACAATTATTGTCTAACTCCCCTTCCAGCCATACGAAGTTTATGAAACTTGTACAGAATGCTCGTGTCGCCAATCGAGAGCACTCCAGTAAGTTTAAAGATGTTCGTACGGTCGGTTCAGATTTCTCGATGAACTTACATGCAGCTACAAAGGAACTTGGTCGCTGAGCGGAAATTCGGATGATGACAATTTTTTTAAACTCCGCTTCCTGCCGTACGAAGTTTATGAAACTTGTAGAGAATGCTCGTGTCGCCAATCGAGAGCACTCCTGCAAGTTTGACGAAGATCGTACGGTCGGTTCACATTTCTCGATGAACTTACATACAGCTACGAAGGGACTTGGTCGCTGAGCGGAAACTGCGTTGTAGATGACAATTTGTGTCTAACTCCCTTTCCAGCCTTACGAAGTTTATGAAGCTTGTAAAGAATGCTCGTGTCGCCAATCGAGAGCACTCCTAAAAGCTTGAAGATGATCGTACGCTCGGTTCAGATTTCTCGATGAACTTACATGCAGCTACGAAGGGAGTTGGTCGCTTAGCGGAAACTGCGTTATAGATGACAATTTGTGTCTAACTCCCCTTCCAGCCGTGCGAAGTTTATGAAACTTATAGAGAATGCTCGTGTCGCCAATCGAGAGCACTCCTGCAAGTTTGAAGAAGATCGTACGGTCGGTTCACATTTCTCGATGAACTTACATACACCTACGACGGGACTTATTCGCTGAACGGGAACTATCCAGTACTGCGTTGTAGATGGCAATTTGGGTCTAACTCCCCTTCCAGCCGTACGAAGTTTATGAAACTTGTAGAGAATGCTCTGTCGCCAATCGAGAGCACTCCTGCAAGTGTGAAGATGATCGTACGGTCGGTTCAGATTTCTCGATGAACTTACATGCAGCTACAAAGGGACTTGGTCGCTGAGCGGAAATTCGGATGATGACAATTTGTGTCTAACTCCGCTTCCAGCCGTACGAAGTTTATGAAACTTGTAGAGAATGCTCGTGTCGCCAATCGAGAGCACTCCTGCAAGTTTGAAGATGATCGTACGGTCGGTTCAGATTTCTCGATGAACTTACATGCAGTTACGAATTGACTTGGTCGTTGAGCGGAAATTCGGATGATGACAATTTTGTTCAAACTCCGTTTCCAGCCGTACGAAGTTTATGAAACTTGTACAGCATGCTCGTGCCGTCAATCGAGAGCACTCCTGCAAGTTTGAAGAAGATCGTACGGTCGGTTCGCATTTCTCGATGAACTTACATACAGCCACGACGGGACTTGGTCGCTGAGCGGAAACTGCGTTGTAGATGACAATTTGAGTCTAACTCCCCTTCCAGCCGTACGAAGGTTATGAAACTTGTACAGAATGCTCGTGTCGCCAATCGAGAGCACTGCTACAAGCTTGAAGATGATCGTACGCTCGGTTCAGATTTCTCGATGAACTTACATGCAGCTACGAAGGGACTTGGTCGGTAAGCGGAAATTCGGATGATGACAATTTGTGTCTAACTCCCCTTCCAGCCGTAAGAAGTTTATGAAACTTGTAGAGAATGCTCGTGTCGCCAATCGAGAGCACTCCTGCAAGTTTGAAGAAGATCGTACGGTGGGTTCGCATTTCTCGATGAACTTACATACAGCTACGACGGGACTTTTTCGCTAAGCGGAAACTGCGTTGTAGATGACAATTATTGTCTAACTCCCCTTCCAGCCATACGAAGTTTATGAAACTTGTACAGAATGCTCGTGTCGCCAATCGAGAGAACTCCTGCAAGTTTGAAGAAGATCGTACGCTGGGTTCACATTTCTCGATGAACGTACATACACCTACGACGGGACTTATTCGCTGAACGGGAACTATCCAGTACTGCGTTGTAGATGGCAATTTGGGTCTAACTCCCCTTCCAGCCGTACGAAGTTTATGAAACTTGTAGAGAATGCTCTGTCGCCAATCGAGAGCACTCCTGCAAGTGTGAAGATGATCGTACGGTCGGTTCAGATTTCTCGATGAACGTACATGCAGCTACAAAGGGACTTGGTCGCTGAGCGGAAATTCGGATGATGACAATTTGTGTCTAACTCCGCTTCCAGCCGTACGAAGTTTATGAAACTTGTAGAGAATGCTCGTGTCGCCAATCGAGAGCACTCCTGCAAGTTTGAAGAAGATCGTACGGTCGGTTCGCATTTCTCGATGAACTTACATACAGCTACGACGGGACTTGGTCGCTGTCCGAAACTGCGTTGTAGATGACAATTTGTGTCTAACTCCCCTTCCAGCCATGCGAAGTTTATGAAACTTATAGAGAATGCTCGTATCGCCAATCGAGAGCACTCCTGCAAGTTTGAAGATGATCGTACGGTCGGTTCAGATTTCTCGATGAACTTACATGCAGTTACGAATTGACTTGGTCGTTGAGCGGAAATTCGGATGATGACAATTTTGTTCAAACTCCGTTTCCAGCCGTACGAAGTTTATGAAACTTGTACAGCATGCTCGTGCCGTCAATCGAGACCACTCCTGCAAGTTTGAAGAAGATCGTACGGTCGGTTCGCATTTCTCGATGAACTTACTTACAGCCACGACGGGACTTGGTCGCTGAGCGGAAACTGCGTTGTAGATGGCAATTTGTGTCTAACTCCCGATCCAGCCGTACGAAGTTTGTGAAACTTGTAGAGAATGCTCGTGTCTCCAATCGAGAGCACTCCTGCAAGTGTGAAGATGATCGTACTGTCGGTTCAGATTTCCGGATGAACTTACATGCAGCTACGAAGGGACTTGGTCGCTGAGCGGAAACTGCGTTGTACATGACAATTTGTGTCTAACGCCCCTTCCAGCCGTACGAAGTTTATGAAACTTGTACAGAATGCTCGTGTCGCCAATCGAGAGCACTCCTGCCAGTTTGAAGGTGATCGTAAGGCCGGTTCAGATTTCTCGATGAACTTACATACTGCTACGACGGGACTTGGTCGCTGAGCGGAAACTGCGTTGTATATGACAATTTGCGCCTAACTCCCCTTCCAGCCGTACGAAGTTTATGAAACTTGTACAGAATGCTCGTGTCGCCAATCGAGAGCACTCCTGCAAGTTTGAAGGTGATCGTAAGGTCGGTTCAGATTTCTCGATGAACTTACATGCAGCTACGTAGGGACTTATTCGCTGAACGGGAACTATCCAGTACTGCGTTGTAGATGGCAATTTGGGTCTAACTCCCCTTCCAGCCGTACGACGTTTATGAAACTTGTAGAGAATGCTCGTGTCGCCAATCGAGAGCACTCCTGCAAGTGTGAAGATGATCGTACGGTCGGTTCAGATTTCTCGATGAACTTACATGCAGCCACGAAGGGACTTGGTCGCTGAGCGGAAATTCGGATGATGACAATTTGTGTCTAACTCCCCTTCCAGCCATTCGAAGTTTATGAAACTTATAGAGAATGCTCGTGTCGCCAATCGAGAGCACTCCTGCAAGTTTGAAGAAGATCGTACGGTCGGTTCACATTTCTCGATGAACTTACATACACCTACGACGGGACTTATTCGCTGTCGGAAACTGCGTTGTAGATGACAATTTGTGTCTAACTCCCCTTCCAGCCATGCGAAGTTTATGAAACTTGTTCAGAATGCTCGTGTCGCCTATCGAGAGCACTCCTACAAGTTTGAAGATGATCGTACGGTCGGTTAACATTTCTCGATGAACTTACATGCAGCTACGAAGGGACTTGGTCGCTGAGCGGAAATTCGGATGATGACAATTTGTGTCTAACTCCCCTTCCAGCCGTACGAAGTTTATGAAACTTGTAGAGAATGCTCGTGTCGCCAATCGAGAGCACTCCTGCAAGTTTGAAGAAGATCGAACGCTCGGTTCGCATTTCTCAATGAACTTACATACAGCTACGACGGGACTTGGTCGCTGAGCGGAAACTGCGTTGTAGATGACAATTTGTGTCTAACTCCCCTTCCAGCCATACGAAGTTTACGAAACTTGTACAGAATGCTCGTGTCAGCAATCGAGAGCACTACTGCAAGTTTGAAGATGATCGTACGGTCGGTTCAGATTTCTCGATGAACTTACATGCAGCTACGAAGGGACTTGGTCGCTGAGCGGAAATTCGGATGATGACAATATGTGTCTAACTCCGCTTCCAGCCGTACGAAGTTTATGAAACTTGTACTGCATGCTCGTGTCGTCAATCGAGAGCACTCCTGCAAGTTTGAAGAAGATCGTACGGTCGGTTCGCATTTCTCGATGAACTTACAAACAGCCACGACGGGACTTGGTCGCTGAGAGGAAACTGCATTGTAGATGACAATTTTTGTCTAACTCCCCTTCAAGCCGTTCGAAGTTTATGAAACTCGTAGAGAATGGTCGTGTCGCCAATCGGGAACACTGCTGCAAGTTTGAAGAAGATCGTACGGTCGGTTCACATTTCTCGATGAACTTACATACACCTACGACGGGACTTATTCGCTGAACGGGAACTATCCAGTACTGCGTTGTAGATGACAATTTGTGTCTAACGCCCCTTCCAACCGTACGAAGTTTATGAAACTTGTACAGAATGCTCGTGTCGCCAATCGAGAGCACTCCTGCAAATTTGAAGATGATCGTACCGTCGGTTCAGTTTTCTCGATGAACTTACATGCAGCAACGAAGGGAATTGGTCGCTGAGCGGAAATTCGGATGATGACAGTTTTTGTCAAACTCCGCTTCCAGCCATACGAAGTTCATGAAACTTGTAGACAATGCTCCTGTCGCCATTCGAGAGCATTCCTGCAAGTTTGAAGAAGATCGTACGGTCTGTTCGCATTTCTCGATGAACTTACATACAGCTACGACGGGACTTGGTCGCTGTCGGAAACTGCGTTATAGATGACAATTTGTGTCTAACTCCCCTTCAAGCCGTAAGAAGTTTATGAAACTCGTAGAGAATGCTCGTGTCGCCAATCGGGAACACTGCTGCCAGTTTGAAGAAGATCGTACGGGCGGTTCACATTTCTCGATGAACGTACATACACCTACGACGGGACTTAGTCGCTGAACGGGAACTATCCAGTACTGCGTTGTAGATGACAATTTGTGTCTAACTCCCCTTCCAGCCGTACGAAGTTTATGAAACTTGTACAGAATGCTCGTGTCGCCAATCGAGAGCACTCCTGCAAGTTTGAAGATGATCGTACGGTCGGTTCAGATTTCCCGATGAACTTACATGCAGCTACGAATTGACTTGGTCGCTGAGCGGAAATTCGGATGATGACAATTTTGTTCAAACTCCGTTTCCAGCCGTATGAAGTTTATGAAACTTGTACAGCATGCTCGTGTCGTCAATCGAGAGCACTCCTGCAAGTTTGAAGAAGATCGTACGGTCGGTTCGCATTTCTCGATGAACTTACATACAGCCACGACGGGACTTGGTCGCTGAGCGGAAACTGCGTTGTAGATGACAATTTGTGTCTAACTCCCCTTCCAGCCATGCGAAGTTTATGAATCTTATAGAGAATGCTCGTGTCGCCAATCGAGAGCACTCCTGCAAGTTTGAAGATGATCGTACGGTCGGTTCAGATTTCTCGATGAACTTACATGCAGCTACGACGGGACTTGGTCGTTGAGCGGAAACTGGGTTGTAGATGACAATTTTTGTCTAACTCCCCTTCCAGCCATACGAAGTTTATGAAACTTGTACAGAATGCTCGTGTCAGCACTCGAGAGCACTCCTGCAAGTTTGAAGATGATCGTACGGTCGGTTCAGATTTCTCGATGAACTTACATGCAGCTACGAAGGGAGTTGGTCGCTTAGCGGAAACTGCGTTATAGATGACAATTTGTGTCTAACTCCCCTTCCAGCCGTGCGAAGTTTATGAAACTTATAGAGAATGCTCGTGTCGCCAATCGAGAGCACTCCTGCAAGTTTGAAGAAAATCGTACGGTCGGTTCACATTTCTCGATGAACTTACATACACCTACGACGGGACTTATTCGCTGAACGGGAACTATCCAGTACTGCGTTGTAGATGGCAATTTGGGTCTAACACCCCTTCCAGCCGTACGAAGTTTATGAAACTTGTAGAGAATGCTCGTGTCGCCAATCGAGAGCACTCCTGCAAGTTTGAAGAAGATCGTACGGTCGGTTCAGATTTCTCGATGAACTTACATGCAGCTACAAAGGGACTTGGTCGCTGAGCGGAAATTCGGATGATGACAATTTGTGTCTAACTCCGCTTCCAGCCGTACGAAGTTTATGAAACTTGTACAGCATGCTCATGTCGTCAATCGAGAGCACTCCTGCAAGTTTGAAGAAGATCGTACGGTCGGTTCGCATTTCTCGATGAACTTACATACAGCCACGACGGGACTTGGTCGCTGAGCGGAAACTGCGTTGTAGATGACAATTTGTGTCTAACTCCCCTTCCAGCCATGCGAAGTTTATGAATCTTATAGAGAATGCTCGTGTCGCCAATCGAGAGCACTCCTGCAAGTTTGAAGATGATCGTACGGTCGGTTCAGATTTCTCGATGAACTTACATGCAGCTACGACGGGACTTGGTCGTTGAGCGGAAACTGGGTTGTAGATGACAATTTTTGTCTAACTCCCCTTCCAGCCATACGAAGTTTATGAAACTTGTACAGAATGCTCGTGTTAGCACTCGAGAGCACTCCTGCAAGTTTGAAGATGATCGTACGGTCGGTTCAGATTTCTCGATGAACTTACATGCAGCTACGAAGGGAGTTGGTCGCTTAGCGGAAATTCGGATGATGACAATTTGTGTCTAACTCCGCTTCCAGCCGTACGAAGTTTATGAAACTTGTACAGAATGCTCGTGTCGCCTATCGAGAGCACTCCTACAAGTTTGAAGATGTTCGTACGGTCGGTTTACATTTTTCGATGAACTTACATACAGCTACGACGGGACTTGGTCGCTGAGCGGAAACTGCGTTGTAGATGACAATTGGTGTCTAACTCCCCTTCCAGCCGTACGAAGTTTATGAAACTTGTAGAGAATGCTCGTGTCGCCAATCGAGAGCACTCCTGCAAGTTTGAAGAAGATCGTACGGTCGGTTCACATTTCTCGATGAACTTACATACAGCTACGACGGGACTTGGTCGCTGAGCGGAAATTCGAATGATGACAATTTTTTTCAAACTCCGCTTCCAGGCGTACGAAGTTTATGAAACTTGTACAGCATGCTCGTGTCGTCAATCGAGAGCACTCCTGCAAGTTTGAAGAAGATCGTACGTTCGGTTCACATTTCTCGATGAACTTACATGCAGCTACGACGGGACTTAGTCGCTGAACGGGAAGTATCCAGTACTGCGTTGTAGATGACAATTTGTGTCTAACTCCCCTTCCAGCCGTACGAAGTTTATGAAACTTGTAGAGAATGCTCGTGGCGCCAATCGAGAGCACTCCTGCAAGTTTGAAGAAGATCGAACGGTCGGTTCGCATTTCTCGATGAACTTCCATACAGCTACGACGGGACTTGGTCGCTGAGCAGAAACTGCGTTGTAGATGACAATTTGTGTCTAACTCCCCTTCCAGCCATACGAAGTTTATGAAACTTGTAGAGAATGCTCGTGTCGCCAATCGAGAGCACTCCTGCAAGTTTGAAGATGATCGTACGTTCGGTTCAGAGTTCTCGATGAACTTACATGCAGCTACGTAGGGACTTGGTCCCTGAGCGGAAATTCGGATGATGACAATTTGTGTCTAACTCCCCTTCCAGCCGTAAGAAGTTTATGAAACTCGTAGTGAATGCTCGTGTCGCCAATCGAGAGCACTCCTGCAAGTTTGAAGAAGATCGTACGGTCGGTTCGCATTTCTCGATGAACTTACATACAGCTACGACGGGACTTGGTCGCTGAGCGGAAACTGCGTTGTAGATGACAATTTCTGTCTAACTCCCCTTCCGGCCGTACGAAGTTTATGAAACATGTACAGAATGCTCGTGTCGCCAATCGAGAGCACTCCTGCAAGTTTGAAGAACATCGTACGGTCGGTTCGCATTTCTCGATGAACTTACATACACCTACGACGGGACTTATTCGCTGAACGGGAACTATCCAGTACTGCGTTGTAGATGGCAATTTGTGTCCAACTCCCCATCCAGCCGTACGAAGTTTATGAAACTTGTAGAGAATGCTCGTGTCGCCAATCGAGAGCACTCCTGCAAGTGTGAAGATGATCGTACGGTCGGTTCAGATTTCTCGATGAACTTACATGCAGCTACAAAGGGACTTGGTCGCTGAGCGGAAATTCGGATGATGACAATTTGTGTCTAACTCCGCTTCCAGCCGTACGAAGTTTATGAAACTTGTAGAGAATGCTCGTGTCGCCAATCGAGAGCACTCCTGCAAGTTTGAAGAAGATCGTACGGTCGGTTCGCATTTCTCGATGAACTTACATACAGCTACGACGGGACTTGGTCGCTGTCCGAAACTGCGTTGTAGATGACAATTTGTGTCTAACTCCCCTTCCAGCCATGCGAAGTTTATGAAACTTATAGAGAATGCTCGTATCGCCAATCGAGAGCACTCCTGCAAGTTTGAAGATGATCGTACGGTCGGTTCAGATTTCTCGATGAACTTACATGCAGCTACGAATTGACTTGGTCGCTGAGCGGAAATTCGGATGATGACAATTTTGTTCAAACTCCGTTTCCAGCCGTACGAAGTTTATGAAACTTGTACAGCATGCTCGTGCCGTCAATCGAGACCACTCCTGCAAGTTTGAAGAAGATCGTACGGTCGGTTCGCATTTCTCGATGAACTTACATACAGCCACGACGGGACTTGGTCGCTGAGCGGAAACTGCGTTGTAGATGACAATTTGTGTCTAACTCCCCTTCCAGCCGTACGAAGGTTATGAAACTTATACAGAATGCTCGTGTCGCCAATCGAGAGCACTCCTGCAAGTTTGAAGATGATCGTACGGTCGGTTCAGATTTCTCGATGAACTAACATACAGCTACGGCGGGACTTGGTCGCTGTCCGTAACTGCGTTGTAGATGACAATTTGTGTCTAACTCCCCTTCCAGCCGTACGAAGTTTATGAAACTTGTAGAGAATGCTCGTGTCGCCAATCGAGACCACTCCTGCAAGTTTGAAGATGATCGTACGGTCGGTTCACATTTCTCGATGAACGTACATACACCTCCGACGGGACTTAGTCGCTGAACGGGAACTATCCAGTACTGCGTTGTAGATGACAATTTGTGTCTAACTCTCCTTCCAGCCGTACGAAGTTTATGAAACTTGTAGAGAATGCTCGTGTCGCCAATCGAGAGCACTCCTGCAAGTTTGAAGAAGATCGTACGGTCGGTTCGCATTTCTCGATGAACTTACATGCAGCTACGAAGGGAGTTGGTCGCTTAGCGGAAACTGCGTTATAGATGACAATTTGTGTCTAACTCCCCTTCCAGCCGTGCGAAGTTTATGAAACTTATAGAGAATGCTCGTGTCGCCAATCGAGAGCACTCCTGCAAGTTTGAAGAAGATCGTACGGTCGGTTCACATTTCTCGATGAACGTACATACACCTCCGACGGGACTTAGTCGCTGAACGGGAACTATCCAGTACTGCGTTGTAGATGACAATTTGTGTCTAACTCTCCTTCCAGCCGTACGAAGTTTATGAAACTTGTAGAGAATGCTCGTGTCGCCAATCGAGAGCACTCCTGCAAGTTTGAAGAAGATCGTACGGTGGGTTCGCATTTCTCGATGAACTTACATACAGCTACGACGGGACTTGGTCGCTGTCGGAAACTGCGTTGTAGATGACAATTTGTGTCTAACTCCCCTTCCAGCCGTGCGAAGTTTATGAAACTTATAGAGAATGCTCGTGTCGCCACTCGAGAGCACTCCTGCAAGTTTGAAGATGATCGTACGGTCGGTTCAGATTTCTCGATGAACTTACATGCAGCTACGAAGTGACTTGGTCGCTGAGCGGAAACTGCGTTGTAGATGACAATTTGAGTCTAACTCCCCTTCCAGCCGTACGAAGTTTATGAAACTTGTAGAGAATGCTCGTGTCGCCAATCCAGAGCACTCCTGCAAGTTTGAAGATGATCGTACGGTCGGTTCACATTTCTCGATGAACGTACATACACCTCCGACGGGATTTAGTCGTTGAACGGGAACTATCCAGTACTGCGTTGTAGATGACAATTTGTGTCTAACTCCCCTTCCAGCCGTACGAAGTTTATGAAACTTGTAGAGAATGCTCGTGTCGCCAATCGAGAGCACTCCTGCAAGTTTGAAGAAGATCGTACGGTCGGTTCGCAATTCTCGATGAACTTACATACAGCTACGACGGGACTTGGTCGCTGAGCGGAAATTCGAATGATGACAATTTTTTTCAAACTCCGCTTCCAGGCGTACGAAGTTTATGAAACTTGTACAGCATGCTCGTGTCGTCAATCGAGAGCACTCCTGCAAGTTTGAAGAAGATCGTACGGTCGGTTCACATTTCTCGATGAACTTACATGCAGCTACGACGGGACTTAGTCGCTGAACGGGAAGTATCCAGTACTGCGTTGTAGATGATAATTTGTGTCTAACTCCCCTTCCAGCCGTACGAAGTTTATGAAACTTGTAGAGAATGCTCGTGGCGCCAATCGAGAGCACTCCTGCAAGTTTGAAGAAGATCGAACGGTCGGTTCGCATTTCTCGATGAACTTCCATACAGCTACGACGGGACTTGGTCGCTGAGCGGAAACTGCGTTGTAGATGACAATTTGTGTCTAACTCCCCTTCCAGCCATACGAAGTTTATGAAACTTGTAGAGAATGCTCGTGTCGCCAATCGAGAGCACTCCTGCAAGTTTGAAGATGATCGTACGTTCGGTTCAGAGTTCTCGATGAACTTACATGCAGCTACGTAGGGACTTGGTCCCTGAGCGGAAATTCGGATGATGACAATTTGTGTCTAACTCCCCTTCCAGCCGTAAGAAGTTTATCAAACTCGTAGAGAATGCTCGTGTCGCCAATCGAGAGCACTCCTGCAAGTTTGAAGAAGATCGTACGGTCGGTTCGCATTTCTCGATGAACTTACATACAGCTACGAATTGACTTGGTCGCTGAGCGGAAATTCGGATGATGACAATTTTGTTCAAACTCCGTTTCCAGCCGTACGAAGTTTATGAAACTTGTACAGCATGCTCGTGCCGTCAATCGAGAGCACTCCTGCAAGTTTGAAGAAGATCGAACGGTCGGTTCGCATTTCTCGATGAACTTCCATACAGCTACGACGGGACTTATTCGCTGAACGGGAACTATCCAGTACTGCGTTGTAGATGACAATTTGTGTCTAACGCCCCTTCCAACCGTACGAAGTTTATGAAACTTGTACAGAATGCTCGTGGCGCCAATCGAGAGCACTCCTGCAAGTTTGAAGAAGATCGAACGGTCGGTTCGCATTTCTCGATGAACTTCCATACAGCTACGACGGGACTTGGTCGCTGAGCGGAAACTGCGTTGTAGATGACAATTTCTGTCTAACTCCCCTTCCGGCCGTACGAAGTTTATGAAACATGTACAGAATGCTCGTGTCGCCAATCGAGAGCACTCCTGCAAGTTTGAAGAACATCGTACGGTCGGTTCGCATTTCTCGATGAACTTACATACACCTACGACGGGACTTATTCGCTGAACGGGAACTATCCAGTACTGCGTTGTAGATGGCAATTTGTGTCCAACTCCCCATCCAGCCGTACGAAGTTTATGAAACTTGTAGAGAATGCTCGTGTCGCCAATCGAGAGCACTCCTGCAAGTTTGAAGAAGATCGTACGGTCGGTTCGCATTTCTCGATGAACTTACATACAGCTACGACGGGACTTGGTCGCTGTCCGAAACTGCGTTGTAGATGACAATTTGTGTCTAACTCCCCTTCCAGCCATGCGAAGTTTATGAAACTTATAGAGAATGCTCGTATCGCCAATCGAGAGCACTCCTGCAAGTTTGAAGATGATCGTACGGTCGGTTCAGATTTCTCGATGAACTTACATGCAGCTACGAATTGACTTGGTCGCTGAGCGGAAATTCGGATGATGACAATTTTGTTCAAACTCCGTTTCCAGCCGTACGAAGTTTATGAAACTTGTACAGCATGCTCGTGCCGTCAATCGAGACCACTCCTGCAAGTTTGAAGAAGATCGTACGGTCGGTTCGCATTTCTCGATGAACTTACATACAGCCACGACGGGACTTGGTCGCTGAGCGGAAACTGCGTTGTAGATGACAATTTGTGTCTAACTCCCCTTCCAGCCGTACGAAGGTTATGAAACTTGTACAGAATGCTCGTGTCGCCAATCGAGAGCACTCCTGCAAGTTTGAAGATGATCGTACGCTCGGTTCAGATTTCTCGATGAACTTACATGCAGCTACGAAGGGACTTGGTCGGTAAGCGGAAATTCGGATGATGACAATTTGTGTCTAACTCCCCTTCCAGCCGTAAGAAGTTTATGAAACTTGTAGAGAATGCTCGTGTCGCCAATCGAGAGCACTCCTGCAAGTTTGAAGAAGATCGTACGGTGGGTTCGCATTTCTCGATGAACTTACATACAGCTACGACGGGACTTGGTCGCTGAGCGGAAACTGCGTTGTAGATGACAGATTGTGTCCAACTCCCCTTCCAGCCGTACGAAGTTTATGAAACTTGTAGAGAATGCTCGTGTCGCCAATCGAGAGCACTCCTGCAAGTTTGAAGAAGATCGTACGGTCGGTTCGCAATTCTCGATGAACTTACATACAGCTACGACGGGACTGGGTCGCTGAGCGGAAATTCGAATGATGACAATTTTTTTCAAACTCCGCTTCCAGGCGTACGAAGTTTATGAAACTTGTACAGCATGCTCGTGTCGTCAATCGAGAGCACTCCTGCAAGTTTGAAGAAGATCGTACGGTCGGTTCGCATTTCTCGATGAAATTACATACAGCCACGACGGGACTTGGTCGCTGAGCGGAAACTACGTTGTAGATGACAATTTGTGTCTAACTCCCCTTCCAGCCGTACGAAGTTTATGAAACTTGTACAGAATGCTCGTGTCGCCAATCGAGAGCACTCCTGCAAGTGTGAAGATGATCGTACGGTCGGTTCAGATTTCTCGATGAACTTACATGCAGCTACAAAGGGACTTGGTCGCTGAGCGGAAATTCGGATGATGACAATTTGTGTCTAACTCTCCTTCCAGCCGTACGAAGTTTATGAAACTTGTAGAGAATGCTCGTGTCGCCAATCGAGAGCACTCCTGCAAGTTTGAAGGAGATCGTACGGTCGGTTCGCATTTCTCGATGAACTTACATACAGCTACGACGGGACTTGGTCGCTGAGCGGAAACTGCGTTGTAGATGACAATTTCTGTCTAACTCCCCTTCCGGCCGTACGAAGTTTATGAAACATGTACAGAATGCTCGTGTCGCCAATCGAGAGCACTCCTGCAAGTTTGAAGAACATCGTACGGTCGGTTCGCATTTCTCGATGAACTTACATACACCTACGACGGGACTTATTCGCTGAACGGGAACTATCCAGTACTGCGTTGTAGATGGCAATTTGTGTCTAACTCCCCATCCAGCCGTACGAAGTTTATGAAACTTGTAGAGAATGCTCGTGTCGCCAATCGAGAGCACTCCTGCAAGTGTGAAGATGATCGTACGGTCGGTTCAGATTTCTCGATGAACTTACATGCAGCTACAAAGGGACTTGGTCGCTGAGCGGAAATTCGGATGATGACAATTTGTGTCTAACTCCGCTTCCAGCCGTACGAAGTTTATGAAACTTGTAGAGAATGCTCGTGTCGCCAATCGAGAGCACTCCTGCAAGTTTGAAGATGATCGTACGGTCGGTTCAGATTTCTCGATGAACTTACATGCAGCTACGAATTGACTTGGTCGCTGAGCGGAAATTCGGATGATGACAATTTTGTTCAAACTCCGTTTCCAGCCGTACGAAGTTTATGAAACTTGTACAGCATGCTCGTGCCGTCAATCGAGACCACTCCTGCAAGTTTGAAGAAGATCGTACGGTCGGTTCGCATTTCTCGATGAACTTACATACAGCCACGACGGGACTTGGTCGCTGAGCGGAAACTGCGTTGTAGATGACAATTTGTGTCTAACTCCCCTTCCAGCCGTACGAAGGTTATGAAACTTGTACAGAATGCTCGTGTCGCCAATCGAGAGCACTCCTGCAAGTTTGAAGATGATCGTACGGTCGGTTCAGATTTCTCGATGAACTAACATACAGCTACGGCGGGACTTGGTCGCTGTCCGAAACTGCGTTGTAGATGACAATTTGTGTCTAACTCCCCTTCCAGCAATGCGAAGTTTATGAAACGTATAGAGAATGCTCGTATCGCCAATCGAGAGCACTCCTGCAAGTTTGAAGATGATCGTACGGTCGGTTCAGATTTCTCGATGAACTTACATGCAGCTACGAATTGACTTGGTCGCTGAGCGGAAATTCGGATGATGACAATTTTGTTCAAACTCCGTTTCCAGCCGTACGAAGTTTATGAAACTTGTAGAGAATGCTCGTGTCGCCAATCGAGAGCACTCCTGCAAGTTTGAAGGAGATCGTACGGTCGGTTCGCCTTTCTCGATGAACTTACATACAGCTACGACGGGACTTGGTCGCTGAGCGGAAACTGCGTTGTAGATGACAGATTGTGTCCAACTCCCCTTCCAGCCGTACGAAGTTTATGAAACTTGTAGAGAATGCTCGTGTCGCCAATCGAGAGCACTCCTGCAAGTTTGAAGAAGATCGTACCGTCGGTTCGCAATTCTCGATGAACTTACATACAGCTACGACGGGTCTTGGTCGCTGAGCGGAAATTCGAATGATGACAATTTTTTTCAAACTCCGCTTCCAGGCGTACGAAGTTTATGAAACTTGTACAGCATGCTCGTGTCGTCAATCGAGAGCACTCCTGCAAGTTTGAAGAAGATCGTACGGTCGGTTCACATTTCTCGATGAACTTACATGCAGCTACGACGGGACTTAGTCGCTGAACGGGAAGTATCCAGTACTGCGTTGTAGATGACAATTTGTGTCTAACTCCCCTTCCAGCCGTACGAAGTTTATGAAACTTGTAGAGAATGCTCGTGGCGCCAATCGAGAGCACTCCTGCAAGTTTGAAGAAGATCGTACGGTCGGTTCGCATTTCTCGATGAACTTACATACAGCTACGACGGGACTTGGTCGCTGAGCGGAAACTGCGTTGTAGATGACAATTTGTGTCTAACTCCCCTTCCAGCCATACGAAGTTTATGAAACTTGTAGAGAATGCTCGTGTCGCCAATCGAGAGCACTCCTGCAAGTTTGAAGATGATCGTACGTTCGGTTCAGAGTTCTCGATGAACTTACATGCAGCTACGTAGGGACTTGGTCCCTGAGCGGAAATTCGGATGATGACAATTTGTGTCTAACTCCCCTTCCAGCCGTAAGAAGTTTATGAAACTCGTAGAGAATGCTCGTGTCGCCAATCGAGAGCACTCCTGCAAGTTTGAAGACGATCGTACTGTCGGTTCGCATTTCTCGATGAACTTACATACAGCTACGACGGGACTTGGTCGCTGAGCGGAAACTGCGTTGTAGATGACAATTTCTGTCTAACTCCCCTTCCGGCCGTACGAAGTTTATGAAACATGTACAGAATGCTCGTGTCGCCAATCGAGAGCACTCCTGCAAGTTTGAAGAACATCGTACGGTCGGTTCGCATTTCTCGATGAACTTACATACACCTACGACGGGACTTATTCGCTGAACGGGAACTATCCAGTACTGCGTTGTAGATGGCAATTTGTGTCTAACTCCCCATCCAGCCGTACGAAGTTTATGAAACTTGTAGAGAATGCTCGTGTCGCCAATCGAGAGCACTCCTGCAAGTGTGAAGATGATCGTACGGTCGGTTCAGATTTCTCGATGAACTTACATGCAGCTACAAAGGGACTTGGTCGCTGAGCGGAAATTCGGATGATGACAATTTGTGTCTAACTCCGCTTCCAGCCGTACGAAGTTTATGAAACTTGTAGAGAATGCTCGTGTCGCCAATCGAGAGCACTCCTGCAAGTTTGAAGATGATCGTACGGTCGGTTCAGATTTCTCGATGAACTTACATGCAGCTACGAATTGACTTGGTCGCTGAGCGGAAATTCGGATGATGACAATATTGTTCAAACTCCGTTTCCAGCCGTACGAAGTTTATGAAACTTGTACAGCATGCTCGTGCCGTCAATCGAGACCACTCCTGCAAGTTTGAAGAAGATCGTACGGTCGGTTCGCATTTCTCGATGAACTTACATACAGCCACGACGGGACTTGCTCGCTGAGCGGAAACTGCGTTGTAGATGACAATTTGTGTCTAACTCCCCTTCCAGCCGTACGAAGGTTATGAAACTTGTACAGAATGCTCGTGTCACCAATCGAGAGCACTCCTGCAAGTTTGAAGATGATCGTACGGTCGGTTCAGATTTCTCGATGAACTAACATACAGCTACGGCGGGACTTGGTCGCTGTCCGAAACTGCGTTGTAGATGACAATTTGTGTCTAACTCCCCTTCCAGCAATGCGAAGTTTATGAAACTTATAGAGAATGCTCGTATCGCCAATCGAGAGCACTCCTGCAAGTTTGAAGATAATCGTACGGTCGGTTCAGATTTCTCGATGAACTTACATGCAGCTACGAATTGACTTGGTCGCTGAGCGGAAATTCGGATGATGACAATTTTGTTCAAACTCCGTTTCCAGCCGTACGAAGTTTATGAAACTTGTACAGCATGCTCGTGCCGTCAATCGAGAGCACTCCTGCAAGTTTGAAGAAGATCGTACGGTCGGTTCGCATTTCTCGATGAACTTACATACAGCCACGACGGGACTTGGTCGCTGAGCGGAAACTGCGTTGTAGATGACAATTTGTGTCTAACTCCCCTTCCAGGCGTACGAACGTTATGAAACTTGTACAGAATGCTCGTGTCGCCAATCGAGAGCACTGCTACAAGCTTGAAGATGATCGTACGCTCGGTTCAGATTTCTCGATGAACTTACATGCAGCTACGAAGGGACTTGGTCGGTAAGCGGAAATTCGGATGATGACAATTTGTGTCTGACTCCCCTTCCAGCCGTAAGAAGTTTATGAAACTTGTAGAGAATGCTCGTGTCGCCAATCGAGAGCACTCCTGCAAGTTTGAAGAAGATCGTACGGTGGGTTCGCATTTCTCGATGAACTTACATACAGCTACGACGGGACTTGGTCGCTGAGCGGAAACTGCGTTGTAGATGACAATTATTGTCTAACTCCCCTTCCAGCCATACGAAGTTTATGAAACTTGTACAGAATGCTCGTGTCGCCAATCGAGAGCACTCCAGTAAGTTTGAAGATGATCGTACGGTCGGTTCAGATTTCTCGATGAACTTACATGCAGCTACAAAGGAACTTGGTCGCTGAGCGGAAATTCGGATGATGACAATTTTTTTAAACTCCGCTTCCAGCCGTACGAAGTTTAAGAAACTTGTACAGCATGCTCGTGTCGTCAATCGAGAGCACTCCTGCACGTTTGAAGAAGATCGTACGGTCGGTTCACATTTCTCGATGAACTTACATGCAACTACGACGGGACTTAGTCGCTGAACGGGACCTATCCAGTACTGCGTTGTAGATGACAATTTGTGTCTAACTCCCCTTCCAGCTGTACGAAGTTTATGAAACTTGTAGAGAATGCTCGTGTCGCCAATCGAGAGCACTCCTGCAAGTTTGAAGAAGATCGTACGGTCGGTTCGCATTTCTCGATGGACTTACATACAGCTACGACGGGACTTGGTCGCTGAGCGGAAACTGCGTTGTAGATGACAATTTGTGTCTAACACCCCTTCCAGCCGTACGAAGTTTATTAAACTTGTACAGAATGCTCGTGTCGCCTATCGAGAGCACTTCTACAAGTTTGAAGATGTTCGTACGGTCGATTAACATTTCTCGATGAACTTTCATACAGCTACGACGGGACTTTGTCGCTGAGCGGAAACTGCGTTGTAGATGACAATTTGTGTCTAACTCCCCTTCCAGCCGTACGAAGTTTATGAAACTTGTAGAGAATGCTCGTTTCGCCAATCGAGAGCACTCCTGCAAGTTTGAAGAAGATCGTACGGTCGGTTAACATTTCTCGATGAACTTACATGCACCTATGACGGGACTTAGTCGCTGAACGGGAACTATCCAGTACTGCGTTGTAGATGACAATTTGTGTCTAACTCCCCTTCCAGCCGTACGAAGTTTATGAAACTTGTAGAGAATGCTCGTGTCGCCAATCGAGAGCACTCCTGCAAGTTTGAAGAAGATCGTACGGTTGGTTCGCATTTCTCGATGAACTTACATATAGCTACGACGGGACTTGGTCGCTGTCCGAAACTGCGTTGTAGATGACAATTTGTGTCTAACTCCCCTTCCAGCCGTACGAAGTTTATGAAACTTGTAGAGAATGCTCGTTTCGCCAATCGAGAGCACTCCTGCAAGTTTGAAGAAGATCGTACGGTCGGTTAACATTTCTCGATGAACTTACATGCACCTATGACGGGACTTAGTCGCTGAACGGGAACTATCCAGTACTGCGTTGTAGATGACAATTTGTGTCTAACTCCCCTTCCAGCCGTACGAAGTTTATGAAACTTGTAGAGAATGCTCGTGTCGCCAATCGAGAGCACTCCTGCAAGTTTGAAGAAGATCGTACGGTTGGTTCGCATTTCTCGATGAACTTACATATAGCTACGACGGGACTTGGTCGCTGTCGGAAACTGCGTTGTAGATGACAATTTGTGTGTAACTCCCCTTCCAGCCGTGCGAAGTTTATGAAACTTATACAGAATGCTCGTTTCGCCAATCGAGAGCACTCCTGCAAGTTTGAAGATGATCGTACTGTTGGTTCAGATTTCTCGATGAACTTACCTGCAGCTACGAATTGACTTGGTCGCTGAGCGGAAATTCGGATGATGACAATTTTGTTCAAACTCCGTTTCCAGCCGTACGAAGTTTATGAAACTTGTACAGCATGCTCGTGTCGTCAATCGAGAGCACTCCTGCAAGTTTGAAGAAGATCGTACGGTCGGTTCGCATTTCTCGATGAACTTACATACAGCTACGACGGGACTTGGTCGCTGTCGGAAACTGCGTTGTAGATGACAATTTGTGTCTAACTCCCCTTCCAGCCGTACGAAGTTTATGAAACTTGTACAGAATGCTCGTGTCGCCTATCGAGAGCACTCCTACAAGTTTGAAGATGATCGTACGGTCGGTTAACATTTCTCGATGAACTTACATGCAGCTACGAAGGGACTTGGTCGCTGAGCGGAAATTCGGATGATGACAATTTGTGTCCAACTCCCCTTCCAGCCGTACGAAGTTTATGAAACTTGTAGAGAATGCTCGTGTCGCCAATCGAGAGCACTCCTGCAAGTTTGAAGAAGATCGTACGGTCGGTTCGCAATTCTCGATGAACTTACATACAGCTACGACGGGACTTGGTCGCTGAGCGGAAATTCGAATGATGACAATTTTTTTCAAACTCCGCTTCCAGGCGTACGAAGTTTATGAAACTTGTACAGCATGCTCGTGTCGTCAATCGAGAGCACTCCTGCAAGTTTGAAGAAGATCGTACGGTCGGTTCACATTTCTCGATGAACTTACATGCAGCTACGATGGGACATAGTCGCTGAACGGGAAGTATCCAGTACTGCGTTGTAGATGACAATTTGTGTCTAACTCCCCTTCCAGCCGTACGAAGTTTATGAAACTTGTAGAGAATGCTCGTGGCGCCAATCGAGAGCACTCCTGCAAGTTAGAAGAAGATCGTACGGTCGGTTCGCATTTCTCGATGAACTTACATACAGCTACGACGGGACTTGGTCGCTGAGCGGAAACTGCGTTGTAGATGACAATTTCTGTCTAACTCCCCTTCCGGCCGTACGAAGTTTATGAAACATGTACAGAATGCTCGTGTCGCCAATCGAGAGCACTCCTGCAAGTTTGAAGAACATCGTACGGTCGGTTCGCATTTCTCGATGAACTTACATACACCTACGACGGGACTTATTCGCTGAACGGGAACTATCCAGTACTGCGTTGTAGATGGCAATTTGTGTCTAACTCCCCATCCAGCCGTACGAAGTTTATGAAACTTGTAGAGAATGCTCGTGTCGCCAATCGAGAGCACTCCTGCAAGTGTGAAGATGATCGTACGGTCGGTTCAGATTTCTCGATGAACTTACATGCAGCTACAAAGGGACTTGGTCGCTGAGCGGAAATTCGGATGATGACAATTTGTGTCTAACTCCGCTTCCAGCCGTACGAAGTTTATGAAACTTGTCGAGAATGCTCGTGTCGCCAATCGAGAGCACTCCTGCAAGTTTGAAGAAGATCGTACGGTCGGTTCGCATTTCTCGATGAACTTACATACAGCTACGACGGGACTTGGTCGCTGTCCGAAACTGCGTTGTAGATGACAATTTGTGTCTAACTCCCCTTCCAGCCGTACGAAGGTTATGAAACTTGTACAGAATGCTCGTGTCGCCAATCGAGAGCACTCCTGCAAGTTTGAAGATGATCGTACGGTCGGTTCAGATTTCTCGATGAACTTACATGCAGCTACGAATTGACTTGTTCGCTGAGCGGAAATTCGGATGATGACAATTTTGTTCAAACTCCGTTTCCAGCCGTACGAAGTTTATGAAACTTGTACAGCATGCTCGTGCCGTCAGTCGAGAGCACTCCTGCAAGTTTGAAGAAGATCGTACGGTCGGTTCGCATTTCTCGATGAACTTACATACAGCCACGACGGGACTTGGTCGCTGAGCGGAAACTGCGTTGTAGATGACAATTTGTGTCTAACTCCCCTTCCAGCCGTACGAAGGTTATGAAACTTGTACAGAATGCTCGTGTCGCCAATCGAGAGCACTGCTACAAGCTTGAAGATGATCGTACGCTCGGTTCAGATTTCTCGAAGAACTTACATACACCTACGACGGGACTTATTCGCTGAACGGGAACTATCCAGTACTGCGTTGTAGATGGCAATTTGTGTCTAACTCCCCATCCAGCCGTACGAAGTTTATGAAACTTGTAGAGAATGCTCGTGTCGCCAATCGAGAGCACTCCTGCAAGTGTGAAGATGATCGTACGGTCGGTTCAGATTTCTCGATGAACTTACATGCAGCTACAAAGGGACTTGGTCGCTGAGCGGAAATTCGGATGATGACAATTTGTGTCTAACTCCGCTTCCAGCCGTACGAAGTTTATGAAACTTGTAGAGAATGCTCGTGTCGCCAATCGAGAGCACTCCTGCAAGTTTGAAGAAGATCGTACGGTCGGTTCGCATTTCTCGATGAACTTACATACAGCTACGACGGGACTTGGTCGCTGTCCGAAACTGCGTTGTAGATGACAATTTGTGTCTAACTCCCCTTCCAGCCATGCGAAGTTTATGAAACTTATAGAGAATGCTCGTATCGCCAATCGAGAGCACTCCTGCAAGTTTGAAGATGATCGTACGTTCGGTTCAGATTTCTCGATGAACTTACATGCAGCTACGACGGGACTTGGTCGCTGTCCGAAACTGCGTTGTAGATGACAATTTATGTCTAACTCCCCTTCCAGCAATGCGAAGTTTATGAAACTTATAGAGAACGCTCGTATCGCCAATCGAGAGCACTCCTGCAAGTTTGAAGATGATCGTACGGTCGGTTCAGATTTCTCGATGAACTTACATGCAGCTACGAATTGACTTGGTCGCTGAGCGGAAATTCGGATGATGACAATTTTGTTCAAACTCCGTTTCCAGCCGTACGAAGTTTATGAAACTTGTACAGCATGCTCGTGCCGTCAATCGAGAGCACTCCTGCAAGTTTGAAGAAGATCGTACGGTCGGTTCGCATTTCTCGATGAACTTACATACAGCCACGACGGGACTTGGTCGCTGAGCGGAAACTGCGTTGTAGATGACAATTTGTGTCTAACTCCCCTTCCAGCCGTACGAAGTTTATGAAACTTGTACAGAATGCTCGTGTCGCCAATCGAGAGCACTCCTGCAAGTTTGAAGAAGATCGTACGGTCGGTTCGCAATTCTCGATGAACTTACATACAGCTACGACGTGACTGGGTCGCTGAGCGGAAATTCGAATGATGACAATTTTTTTCAAACTCCGCTTCCAGGCGTACGAAGTTTATGAAACTTGTACAGCATGCTCGTGTCGTCAATCGAGAGCACTCCTGCAAGTTTGAAGAAGATCGTACGGTCGGTTCACATTTCTCGATGAACTTACATGCAGCTACGACGGGACTTAGTCGCTGAACGGGACCTATCCTGTACTGCGTTGTAGATGGCAATTTGCGTCTAACTCCCCATCCAGCCGTACGAAGTTTATGAAACTTGTAGAGAATGCTCGTGTCGCCAATCGAGAGCACTCCTGCAAGTGTGAAGATGATCGTACGGTTGGTTCAGATTTCTCGATGAACTTACCTGCAGCTACGAATTGACTTGGTCGCTGAGCGGAAATTCGGATGATGACAATTTTGTTCAAACTCCGTTTCCAGCCGTACGAAGTTTATGAAACTTGTACAGCATGCTCGTGTCGTCAATCGAGAGCACTCCTGCAAGTTTGAAGAAGATTGTACGGTCGGTTCGCATTTCTCGATGAACTTACATACAGCCACGACGGGACTTGGTCGCTGAGCGGAAACTGCGTTGTAGATGACAATTTGTGTCTAACTCCCCTTCCAGCCGTACGAAGTTTATGAAACTCGTAGAGAATGCTCGTGTCGCCAATCGAGAGCACTCCTGCAAGTTTGAAGAAGATCGTACGGTCGGTTCGCATTTCTCGATGAACTTACATACAGCTACGACGGGACTTGGTCGCTGAGCGGAAACTGCGTTGTAGATGACAATTTCTGTCTGACTCCCCTTCCGGCCGTACGAAGTTTATGAAACATGTACAGAATGCTCGTGTCGCCAATCGAGAGCACTCCTGCAAGTTTGAAGAACATCGTACGGTCTGTTCGCATTTCTCGATGAACTTACATACACCTACGACGGGACTTATTCGCTGAACGGGAACTATCCAGTACTGCGTTGTAGATGGCAATTTGTGTCTAACTCCCCATCCAGCCGTACGAAGTTTATGAAACTTGTAGAGAATGCTCGTGTCTCCAATCGAGAGCACTCCTGCAAGTGTGAAGATGATCGTACGGTCGGTTCAGATTTCCGGATGAACTTACATGCAGCTACGAAGGGACTTGGTCGCTGAGCGGAAACTGCGTTGTACATGACAATTTGTGTCTAACTCCCCTTCCAGCCGTACGAAGTTTATGAAACTTGTACAGAATGCTCGTGTCGTCAATCGAGAGCACTCCTGCAAGTTTGAAGAAGATTGTACGGTCGGTTCGCATTTCTCGATGAACTTACATACAGCCACGACGGGACTTGGTCGCTGAGCGGAAATGCGTTGTAGATGACAATTTGTGTCTAACTCACCTTCCAGCCGTGCGAAGTTTATGAAACTTATAGAGAATGCTCGTGTCGCAAATCGAGAGCACTCCTGCAAGTTTGAAGATGATCGTACGGTCGGTTCAGATGTCTCGATGAACCTACATGCAGCTACGAAGTGACTTGGTCGCTGAGCGGAAATTCGGATGATGACAATTTGTGTCTATCTCCCCTTCCAGCGGTACGAAGTTTATGAAACTTATAGAGAATGCTCGTGTCGCCAATCGAGAGCACTCCTGCAAGTTTGAAGAAGATCGTACGTTCGGTTCACATTTCTCGATGAACTTACATACAGCTACGACGGGACTTGGTCGCTGTCGGAAACTGCGTTATAGATGACTATTTGTGTCTAACTCCCCTTCCAGCGGTGCGAAGTTTATGAAACTTATAGAGAATGCTCGTGTCGCCAATCGAGAGCACTCCTGCAAGTTAGAAGAAGATCGTACGGTCGGTTCACATTTCTCGAAGAACTTACATACACCTACGACGGGACTTATTCGCTGAACGGGAACTATCCAGTACTGCGTTGTAGATGGCAATTTGTGTCTAACTCCCCATCCAGCCGTACGAAGTTTATGAAACTTGTAGAGAATGCTCGTGTCGCCAATCGAGAGCACTCCTGCAAGTGTGAAGATGATCGTACGGTCGGTTCAGATTTCTCGATGAACTTACATACAGCTACAAAGGGACTTGGTCGCTGAGCGGAAATTCGGATGATGACAATTTGTGTCTAACTCCGCTTCCAGCCGTACGAAGTTTATGAAACTTGTAGAGAATGCTCGTGTCGCCAATCGAGAGCACTCCTGCAAGTTTCAAGAAGATCGTACGGTCGGTTCGCATTTCTCGATGAACTTACATACAGCTACGACGGGACTTGGTCGCTGTCCGAAACTGCGTTGTAGATGACAATTTGTGTCTAACTCCCCTTCCAGCCATGCGAAGTTTATGAAACTTATAGAGAATGCTCGTATCGCCAATCGAGAGCACTCCTGCAAGTTTGAAGATGATCGTACGTTCGGTTCAGATTTCTCGATGAACTTACATGCAGCTACGAATTGACTTGGTCGCTGAGCGGAAATTCGGATGATGACAATTTTGTTCAAACTCCGTTTCCAGCCGTACGAAGTTTATGAAACTTGTACAGCATGCTCGTGCCGTCAATCGAGACCACTCCTGCAAGTTTGAAGAAGATCGTACGGTCGGTTCGCATTTCTCGATGAACTTACATACAGCCACGACGGGACTTGGTCGCTGAGCGGAAACTGCGCTGTAGATGACAATTTGTGTCTAACTCCCCTTCCAGCCGTACGAAGGTTATGAAACTTGTACAGAATGCTCGTGTCGCCAATCGAGAGCACTCCTGCAAGTTTGAAGATGATCGTACGGTCGGTTCAGATTTCTCGATGAACTAACATACAGCTACGGCGGGACTTGGTCGCTGTCCGAAACTGCGTTGTAGATGACAATTTATGTCTAACTCCCCTTCCAGCAATGCGAAGTTTATGAAACTTATAGAGAATGCTCGTATCGCCAATCGAGAGCACTCCTGCAAGTTTGAAGATGATCGTACGGTCGGTTCAGATTTCTCGATGAACTTACATGCAGCTACGAATTGACTTGGTCGCTGAGCGGAAATTCGGATGATGACAATTTTGTTCAAACTCCGTTTCCAGCCGTACGAAGTTTATGAAACTTGTACAGCATGCTCGTGCCGTCAATCGAGAGCACTCCTGCAAGTTTGAAGAAGATCGTACGGTCGGTTCGCATTTCTCGATGAACTTACATACAGCCACGACGGGACTTGGTCGCTGAGCGGAAACTGCGTTGTAGATGACAATTTGTGTCTAACTCCCCTTCCAGCCGTACGAAGGTTATGAAACTTGTACAGAATGCTCGTGTCGCCAATCGAGAGCACTGCTACAAGCTTGAAGATGATCGTACGCTCGGTTCAGATTTCTCGATGAACTTACATGCAGCTACGAAGGGACTTGGTCGGTAAGCGGAAATTCGGATGATGACAATTTGTGTCTAACTCCCCTTCCAGCCGTAAGAAGTTTATGAAACTTGTAGAGAATGCTCGTGTCGCCAATCGAGAGCACTCCTGCAAGTTTGAAGAAGATCGTACGGTGGGTTCGCATTTCTCGATGAACTTACATACAGCTACGACGGGACTTGGTCGCTGAGCGGAAACTGCGTTGTAGACGACAGATTGTGTCCAACTCCCCTTCCAGCCGTACGAAGTTTATGAAACTTGTAGAGAATGCTCGTGTCGCCAATCGAGAGCACTCCTGCAAGTTTGAAGAAGAGCGTACGGTCGGTTCGCATTTCTCGATGAACTTATATACAGCTACGACAGGACTTGGTCGCTGAGCGGAAACTGCGTTGTAGATGACAATTATTGTCTAACTCACCTTCCAGCCGTACGAAGTTTATGAAACTTGTACAGCATGCTCGTGTCGCCAATCGAGAGCACTCCTGCAAGTTTGAAGAAGATCGTACGGTCGGTTCGCATTTGTCGATGAACTTACATGCAGCTACGACGGGACTTGGTCGCTGAGCGGAAATTCGAATGATGACAATTTTTTTCAATCTCCGCTTCCAGCCGTACGAAGTTTATGAAACTCGTACAGAATGCTTGTGTCGCCAATCGAGAGCACTCCTGCAAGTTTGAAGATGATCGTACGGTAGGTTCAGATTTCTCGATGAACTTACATACAGCTACGACGGGACTTGGTCGCTGAGCGGAAACTGGGTTGTAGATGACAATTTTTGTCTAACTCCCCTTCCAGCCATACGAAGTTTATGAAACTTGTACAGAATGCTCGTGTCAGCAATCGAGAGCACTCCTGCAAGTTTGAAGATGATCGTACGGTCGATTCAGATTTCTCGATGAACTTACATGCAGCTACGACGGGACTTGGTCGCTGAGCGGAAACTGCGTTGCAGATGACAATTTGTGTCTAACACCCCTTCCAGCCGTACGAAGTTTATGAAACTTGTACAGAATGCTCGTGTCGCCAATCGAGAGCACTCCTGTAAGTTTGAAGATGATCGTTCGGTCGGTTCAGATTTCTCGATGAACTTACATGCAGCTACAAAGGAACTTGGTCGCTGAGCGGAAATTCGGATGATGACAATTTTTTTAAACTCCGCTTCCAGCCGTACGAAGTTTATGAAACTTGTACAGCATGCTCGTGTCGTCAATCGAGAGCACTCCTGCACGTTTGAAGAAGATCGTACGGTCGGTTCACATTTCTCGATGAACTTACATGCAGCTACGACGGGACTTAGTCGCTCAACGGGAACTATCCAGTACTGCGTTGTAGATGACAATTTGTGTCTAACTCCCCTTCCAGCCGTACGAAGTTTATGAAACTTGTAGATAATGCTCGTGTCGCCAATCGAGAGCACTCCTGCAAGTTTGAAGATGATCGTACGGTCGGTTCAGGTTTCTCGATGAACTTACATGCAGCTACAAAGGGACTTGGTCGCTGAGCGGAAATTCGGATGATGACAATTTTTTTCAAAATCCGCTTCCAGCCGTACGAAGTTTATGAAACTTGTACAGCATGCTCGTGTCGTAAATCGAGAGCACTCATGCAAGTTTGAAGAAGATCGAACGCTCGGTTCGCATTTCTCAATGAACTTACATACAGCTACGACGGGACTTGGTCGCTGAGCGGAAACTGCGTTGTAGATGACAATTTGGGTCTAACTCCCCTTCCAGCCATGCGAAGTTTATGAAACTTATAGAGAATGCTCGTGTCGCCAATCGAGAGCACTCCTGCAAGTTTGAAGATGATCGTACGGTCGGTTCAGATTTCTCGATGAACTTACATGCAGCTACGAAGGGACTTGGTCGGTAAGCGGAAATTCGGATGATGACAATTTGTGTCTAACTCCCCTTCCTGCCGTAAGAAGTATATGAAACTTGTAGAGAATGCTCGTGTCGCCAATAGAGAGCACTCCTGCAAGTTTGAAGAAGATCGTACGGTCGGTTCGCATTTCTCGATGAACTTACATACAGCTACGACGGGACTTGGTCGCTGAGCGGAAACTGCGTTGTAGATGACAATTATTGTCTAACTCCCCTTCCAGCCATACGAAGTTTATGAAACTTGTACAGCATGCTCGTGTCGCCAATCGAGAGCACTCCTGCAAGTTAGAAGAAGATCGTACGGTCGGTTCGCATTTCTCGATGAACTTATATACAGCTACGACGGGACTTGGTCGCTGAGCGGAAACTGCGTTGCAGATGACAATTTGTGTCTAACACCCCTTCCAGCCGTACGAAGTTTATGAAACTTGTACAGAATGCTCGTGTCGCCAATCGAGAGCACTCCTGTAAGTTTGAAGATGATCGTACGGTCGGTTCAGATTTCTCGATGAACTTACATGCAGCTACAAAGGAACTTGGTCGCTGAGCGGAAATTCGGATGATGACAATTTTTTTAAACTCCGCTTCCAGCCGTACGAAGTTTATGAAACTTGTAGATAATGCTCGTGTCGCCAATCGAGAGCACTCCTGCAAGTTTGAAGATGATCGTACGGTCGGTTCAGATTTCTCGATGAACTTACATGCAGCTACAAAGGGACTTGGTCGCTGAGCGGAAATTCGGATGATGACAATTTTTTTCAAAATCCGCTTCCAGCCGTACGAAGTTTATGAAACTTGTACAGCATGCTCGTGTCGTCAATCGAGAGCACTCCTGCAATTTTGAAGAAGATCGAACGCTCGGTTCGCATTTCTCAATGAACTTACATACAGCTACGACGGGACTTGGTCGCTGTCGGAAACTGCGTTGTAGATGACAATTTGTGTCTAACTCCCCTTCCAGCCATGCGAAGTTTATGAAACTTATAGAGAATGCTCGTGTCGCCAATCGAGAGCACTGCTACAAGCTTGAAAATGATCGTACGCTCGGTTCAGATTTCTCGATGAACTTACATGCAGCTACGAAGGGACTTGGTCGGTAAGCGGAAATTCGGATGATGACAATTTGTGTCTAACTCCCCTTCCAGCCATAAGAAGTTTATGAAACTTGTAGAGAATGCTCGTGTCGCCAATCGAGAGCACTCCTGCAAGTTTGAAGATGATCGTACGGTCGGTTCAGATTTCTCGATGAACTTACATACAGCTACGACGGGACTTGGTCGCTG
This sequence comes from Priocnemis perturbator, assembly GCA_963942575.1. Lineage (NCBI taxonomy): Eukaryota > Metazoa > Arthropoda > Insecta > Hymenoptera > Pompilidae > Priocnemis > Priocnemis perturbator. The sequence continues at coordinate 1,138,901 of CAWWDK010000169.1, forward strand.
AGCGGAAACTGGGTTGTAGATGACAATTTTTGTCTAACTCACCTTCCAGCCATACGAAGTTTATGAAACTTGTACAGAATGCTCGTGTCAGCAATCGAGAGCACTCCTGCATGTTTGAAGATGATCGTACGGTCGGTTCAGATTTCTCGATGAACTTACATGCAGCTACGAAGGGACTTGGTCGGTAAGCGGAAATTCGGATGATGACAATTTGTGTCTAACTCCCCTTGCAGCCGTAAGAAGTATATGAAACTTGTAGAGAATGCTCGTGTCGCCAATAGAGAGCACACCTGCAAGTTTGAAGAAGATCGTACGGTCGGTTCGCATTTCTCGATGAACTTACATACAGCTACGACGGGACTTGGTCGCTGAGCGGAAACTGCGTTGTAGATGACAATTATTGTCTAACTCCCCTTCCAGCCATACGAAGTTTATGAAACTTGTACAGCATGCTCGTGTCGCCAATCGAGAGCACTCCTGCAAGTTTGAAGAAGATCGTACGGTCGGTTCGCATTTCTCGATGAACTTATATACAGCTACGACGGGACTTGGTCGCTGAGCGGAAACTGCGTTGCAGATGACAATTTGTGTCTAACACCCCTTCCAGCCGTACGAAGTTTATGAAACTTGTACAGAATGCTCGTGTCGCCAATCGAGAGCACTCCTGCATGTTTGAAGATGATCGTACGGTCGGTTCAGGTTTCTCGATGAACTTACATGCAGCTACGAAGGGACTTGGTCGGTAAGCGGAAATTCGGATGATGACAATTTGTGTCTAACTCCCCTTCCAGCCGTACGAAGTTTATGAAACTTGTAGATAATGCTCGTGTCGCCAATCGAGAGCACTCCTGCAAGTTTGAAGATGATCGTACGGTCGGTTCAGATTTCTCGATGAACTTACATGCAGCTACAAAGGGACTTCGTCGCTGAGCGGAAATTCGGATGATGACAATTTTTTTCAAAATCCGCTTCCAGCCGTACGAAGTTTATGAAACTTGTACAGCATGCTCGTGTCGTCAATCGAGAGCACTCCTGCAATTTTGAAGAAGATCGAACGCTCGGTTCGCATTTCTCATTGAACTTACATACAGCTACGACGGGACTTGGTCGCTGTCGGAAACTGCGTTGTAGATGACAATTTGTGTCTAACTCCCCTTCCAGCCATGCGAAGTTTATGAAACTTATAGAGAATGCTCGTGTCGCCAATCGAGAGCACTGCTACAAGCTTGAAAATGATCGTACGCTCGGTTCAGATTTCTCGATGAACTTACATGCAGCTACGAAGGGACTTGGTCGGTAAGCGGAAATTCGGATGATGACAATTTGTGTCTAACTCCCCTTCCAGCCATAAGAAGTTTATGAAACTTGTAGAGAATGCTCGTGTCGCCAATCGAGAGCACTCCTGCAAGTTTGAAGATGATCGTACGGTCGGTTCAGATTTCTCGATGAACTTACATACAGCTACGACGGGACTTGGTCGCTGAGCGGAAACTGGGTTGTAGATGACAATTTTTGTCTAACTCCCCTTCCAGCCATACGAAGTTTATGAAACTTGTACAGCATGCTCGTGTCGCCAATCGAGAGCACTCCTGCAAGTTTGAAGAAGATCGTACGGTCGGTTCGCATTTCTCGATGAACTTACATGCAGCTACGACGGGACTTGGTCGCTGAGCGGAAATTCGAATGATGACAATTTTTTTCAAACTCCGCTTCCAGCCGTACGAAGTTTATGAAACTTGTACAGCATGCTCGTGTCGTCAATCGAGAGCACTCCTGCAAGTTTGAACAAGTTCGTACCGTCGGTTCACATTTCTCGATGAACTTACATACACCTACGACGGGACTTAGTCGCTGAACGGGAACTATCCAGTACTGCGTTGTAGATGACAATTTGTGTCTAACTCCCCTTCCAGCCGTACGAAGTTTATGAAACTTGTACAGAATGCTCGTGTCGCCAATCGAGAGCACTCCTGCAAGTTTGAAGATGATCGTTCGGTCGGTTCAGATTTCTCGATGAACTTACATACAGCTACGACGGGACTTGGTCGCTGAGCGGAAACTGGGTTGTAGATGACAATTTTTGTCTAACTCCCCTTCCAGCCATACGAAGTTTATGAAACTTGTACAGAATGCTCGTGTCGCCAATCGAGAGCACTCCTGTAAGTTTGAAGATGATCGTTCGGTCGGTTCACATTTCTCGATGAACTTACATGCAGCTACGACGGGACTTAGTCGCTGAACGGGAACTATCCAGTACTGCGTTGTAGATGACAATTTGTGTCTAACTCCCCTTCCAGCCGTACGAAGTTTATGAAACTTGTACAGAATGCTCGTGTCGCCAATCGAGAGCACTCCTGCAAGTTTGAAGAAGATCGAACGCTCGGTTCGCATTTCTCAATGAACTTACATACAGCTACGACGGGACTTGGTCGCTGAGCGGAAACTGCGTTGTAGATGACAATTTGTGTCTAACTCCCCTTCCAGCCATGCGAAGTTTATGAAACTTATAGAGAATGCTCGTGTCGCCAATCGAGAGCACTCCTGCAAGTTTGAAGATGATCGTACGGTCGGTTCAGATTTCTCGATGAACTTACATGCAGCTACGAAGGGACTTGGTCGGTAAGCGGAAATTCTGATGATGACAATTTGTGTCTAACTCCCCTTCCAGCCGTAAGAAGTATATGAAACTTGTAGAGAATGCTCGTGTCGCCAATAGAGAGCACTCCTGCAAGTTTGAAGAAGATCGTACGGTCGGTTCGCATTTCTCGATGAACTTACATACAGCTACGACGGGACTTGGTCGCTGAGCGGAAACTGCGTTGTAGATGACAATTATTGTCTAACTCCCCTTCCAGCCATACGAAGTTTATGAAACTTGTACAGCATGCTCGTGTCGCCAATCGAGAGCACTCCTGCAAGTTTGAAGAAGATCGTACGGTCGGTTCGCATTTCTCGATGAACTTTCATACAGCTACGACGGGACTTTGTCGCTGAGCGGAAACTGCGTTGTAGATGACAATTTGTGTCTAACTCCCCTTCCAGCCGTACGAAGTTTATGAAACTTGTAGAGAATGCTCGTTTCGCCAATCGAGAGCACTCCTGCAAGTTTGAAGAAGATCGTACGGTCGGTTAACATTTCTCGATGAACTTACATGCACCTACGACGGGACTTAGTCGCTGAACGGGAACTATCCAGTACTGCGTTGTAGATGACAATTTGTGTCTAACTCCCCTTCCAGCCGTACGAAGTTTATGAAACTTGTAGAGAATGCTCGTGTCGCCAATCGAGAGCACTCCTGCAAGTTTGAAGAAGATCGTACGGTCGGTTCGCATTTCTCGATGAACTTACATATAGCTACGACGGGACTTGGTCGCTGTCGGAAACTGCGTTGTAGATGACAATTTGTGTCTAACTCACCTTCCAGCCATACGAAGTTTATGAAACTTGTACAGAATGCTCGTGTCAGCAATCGAGAGCACTCCTGCAAGTTTGAAGAAGATCGTACGGTCGGTTAACATTTCTCGATGAACTTACATGCACCTACGACGGGACTTAGTCGCTGAACGGGAACTATCCAGTACTGCGTTGTAGATGACAATTTGTGTCTAACTCCCCTTCCAGCCATGCGAAGTTTATGAAACTTATAGAGAATGCTCGTGTCGCCAATCGAGAGCACTGCTACAAGCTTGAAAATGATCGTACGCTCGGTTCAGATTTCTCGATGAACTTACATGCAGCTACGAAGGGACTTGGTCGGTAAGCGGAAATTCGGATGATGACAATTTGTGTCTAACTCCCCTTCCAGCCATAAGAAGTTTATGAAACTTGTAGAGAATGCTCGTGTCGCCAATCGAGAGCACTCCTGCAAGTTTGAAGATGATCGTACGGTCGGTTCAGATTTCTCGATGAACTTACATACAGCTACGACGGGACTTGGTCGCTGAGCGGAAACTGGGTTGTAGATGACAATTTTTGTCTAACTCACCTTCCAGCCATACGAAGTTTATGAAACTTGTACAGAATGCTCGTGTCAGCAATCGAGAGCACTCCTGCAAGTTTGAAGATGATCGTACGGTCGATTCAGATTTCTCGATGAACTTACATGCAGCTACGACGGGACTTGGTCGCTGAGCGGAAACTGCGTTGCAGATGACAATTTGTGTCTAACACCCCTTCCAGCCGTACGAAGTTTATGAAACTTGTACAGAATGCTCGTGTCGCCAATCGAGAGCACTCCTGTAAGTTTGAAGATGATCGTTCGGTCGGTTCAGATTTCTCGGTGAACTTACATGCAGCTACAAAGGAACTTGGTCGCTGAGCGTAAATTCGGATGATGACAATTTTTTTCAAAATCCGCTTCCAGCTGTACGAAGTTTATGAAACTTGTACAGCATGCTCGTGTCGTCAATCGAGAGCACTCCTGCAATTTTGAAGAAGATCGAACGCTCGGTTCGCATTTCTCAATGAACTTACATACAGCTACGACGGGACTTGGTCGCTGTCGGAAACTGCGTTGTAGATGACAATTTGTGTCTAACTCCCCTTCCAGCCATGCGAAGTTTATGAAACTTATAGAGAATGCTCGTGTCGCCAATCGAGAGCACTGCTACAAGCTTGAAAATGATCGTACGCTCGGTTCAGATTTCTCGATGAACTTACATGCAGCTACGAAGGGACTTGGTCGGTAAGCGGAAATTCGGATGATGACAATTTGTGTCTAACTCCCCTTCCAGCCATAAGAAGTTTATGAAACTTGTAGAGAATGCTCGTGTCGCCAATCGAGAGCACTCCTGCAAGTTTGAAGAAGATCGTACGGTCGGTTCGCATTTCTCGATGAACTTACATACAGCTACGACGGGACTTGGTCGCTGAGCGGAAACTGCGTTGTAGATGACAATTATTGTCTAACTCACCTTCCAGCCGTACGAAGTTTATGAAACTTGTACAGCATGCTCGTGTCGCCAATCGAGAGCACTCCTGCAAGTTTGAAGAAGATCGTACGGTCGGTTCGCATTTCTCGATGAACTTACATGCAGCTACGACGGGACTTGGTCGCTGAGCGGAAATTCGAATGATGACAATTTTTTTCAAACTCCGCTTCCAGCCGTACGAAGTTTATGAAACTTGTACAGCATGCTCGTGTCGTCAATCGAGAGCACTCCTGCAAGTTTGAACAAGATCGTACCGTCGGTTCACATTTCTCGATGAACTTACATACACCTACGACGGGACTTAGTCGCTGAACGGGAACTATCCAGTACTGCGTTGTAGATGACAATTTGTGTCTAACTCCCCTTCCAGCCATACGAAGTTTATGAAACTTGTACAGAATGCTCGTGTCGCCAATCGAGAGCACTCCTGCAAGTTTGAAGATGATCGTTCGGTCGGTTCAGATTTCTCGATGAACTTACATACAGCTACGACGGGACTTGGTCGCTGAGCGGAAACTGGGTTGTAGATGACAATTTTTGTCTAACTCCCCTTCCAGCCATACGAAGTTTATGAAACTTGTACAGAATGCTCGTGTCGCCAATCGAGAGCACTCCTGCAAGTTTGAAGAAGATCGTACGGTCGGTTCGCATTTCTCGATGAACTTACATGCAGCTACGACGGGACTTGGTCGCTGAGCGGAAATTCGAATGATGACAATTTTGTTCAAACTCCGCTTCCAGCCGTACGAAGTTTATGAAACTTGTACAGCATGCTCGTGTCGTCAATCGAGAGCACTCCTGCAAGTTTGAACAAGATCGTACCGTCGGTTCACATTTCTCGATGAACTTACATACACCTACGACGGGACTTAGTCGCTGAACGGGAACTATCCAGTACTGCGTTGTAGATGACAATTTGTGTCTAACTCCCCTTCCAGCCGTACGAAGTTTATGAAACTTGTACAGAATGCTCGTGTCGCCAATCGAGAGCACTCCTGCAAGTTTGAAGATGATCGTTCGGTCGGTTCAGATTTCTCGATGAACTTACATACAGCTACGACGGGACTTGGTCGCTGAGCGGAAACTGGGTTGTAGATGACAATTTTTGTCTAACTCCCCTTCCAGCCATACGAAGTTTATGAAACTTGTACAGAATGCTCGTGTCGCCAATCGAGAGCACTCCTGTAAGTTTGAAGATGATCGTTCGGTCGGTTCAGATTTCTCGGTGAACTTACATGCAGCTACAAAGGAACTTGGTCGCTGAGCGGAAATTCGGATGATGACAATTTGTGTCTAACTCCCCTTCCAGCCGTAAGAAGTATATGAAACTTGTAGAGAATGCTCGTGTCGCCAATAGAGAGCACTCCTGCAAGTTTGAAGAAGATCGTACGGTCGGTTCGCATTTCTCGATGAACTTACATACAGCTACGACGGGACTTGGTCGCTGAGCGGAAACTGCGTTGTAGATGACAATTATTGTCTAACTCCCCTTCCAGCCATTCGAAGTTTATGAAACTTGTACAGCATGCTCGTGTCGCCAATCGAGAGCACTCCTGCAAGTTTGAAGAAGATCGTACGGTCGGTTCGCATTTCTCGATGAACTTACATGTAGCTACGACGGGACTTGGACGCTGAGCGCAAACTGCGTTGTAGATGACAATTTGTGTCTAACACCCCTTCCAGCCGTACGAAGTTTATGAAACTTGTAGAGAATGCTCGTGTCGCCAATCGAGAGCACTCCTCCAAGTTTGAAGAAGATCGTACGGTCGGTTCGCATTTCTCGATGAACTTACATATAGCTACGACGGGACTTGGTCGCTGTCGGAAACTGCGTTGTAGATGACAATTTGTGTCTAACTCACCTTCCAGCCATACGAAGTTTATGAAACTTGTACAGAATGCTCGTGTCAGCAATCGAGAGCACTCCTGCAAGTTTGAAGAAGATCGTACGGTCGGTTAACATTTCTCGATGAACTTACATGCACCTACGACGGGACTTAGTCGCTGAACGGGAACTATCCAGTACTGCGTTGTAGATGACAATTTGTGTCTAACTCCCCTTCCAGCCATACGAAGTTTATGAAACTTGTACAGAATGCTCGTGTCGTCAATCGAGAGCACTCCTGTAAGTTTGAAGATGATCGTTCGGTCGGTTCAGATTTCTCGGTGAACTTACATGCAGCTACAAAGGAACTTGGTCGCTGAGCGGAAATTCGGATGATGACAATTTGTGTCTAACTCCCCTTCCAGCCGTAAGAAGTATATGAAACTTGTAGAGAATGCTCGTGTCGCCAATAGAGAGCACTCCTGCAAGTTTGAAGAAGATCGTACGGTCGGTTCGCATTTCTCGATGAACTTACATACAGCTACGACGGGACTTGGTCGCTGAGCGGAAACTGCGTTGTAGATGACAATTATTGTCTAACTCCCCTTCCAGCCATACGAAGTTTATGAAACTTGTACAGCATGCTCGTGTCGCCAATCGAGAGCACTCCTGCAAGTTTGAAGAAGATCGTACGGTCGGTTCGCATTTCTCGATGAACTTACATGCAGCTACGACGGGACTTGGACGCTGAGCGGAAACTGCGTTGTAGATGACAATTTGTGTCTAACACCCCTTCCAGCCGTACGAAGTTTATGAAACTTGTACAGAATGCTCGTGTCGCCAATCGAGAGCACTCCTGTAAGTTTGAAGATGATCGTTCGGTCGGTTCAGATTTCTCGGTGAACTTACATGCAGCTACAAAGGAACTTGGTCGCTGAGCGGAAATTCGGATGATGACAATTTTTTTCAAAATCCGCTTCCAGCCGTACGAAGTTTATGAAACTTGTACAGCATGCTCGTGTCGTCAATCGAGAGCACTCCTGCAATTTTGAAGAAGATCGAACGCTCGGTTCGCATTTCTCAATGAACTTACATACAGCTACGACGGGACTTGGTCGCTGTCGGAAACTGCGTTGTAGATGACAATTTGTGTCTAACTCCCCTTCCAGCCATGCGAAGTTTATGAAACTTATAGAGAATGCTCGTGTCGCCAATCGAGAGCACTGCTACAAGCTTGAAAATGATCGTACGCTCGGTTCAGATTTCTCGATGAACTTACATGCAGCTACGAAGGGACTTGGTCGGTAAGCGGAAATTCGGATGATGACAATTTGTGTCTAACTCCCCTTCCAGCCATAAGAAGTTTATGAAACTTGTAGAGAATGCTCGTGTCGCCAATCGAGAGCACTCCTGCAAGTTTGAAGAAGATCGTACGGTCGGTTCGCATTTCTCGATGAACTTACACACAGCTACGACGGGACTTGGTCGCTGAGCGGAAACTGCGTTGTAGATGACAATTATTGTCTAACTCACCTTCCAGCCGTACGAAGTTTATGAAACTTGTACAGCATGCTCGTGTCGCCAATCGAGAGCACTCCTGCAAGTTTGAAGAAGATCGTACGGTCGGTTCGCATTTCTCGATGAACTTACATGCAGCTACGACGGGACTTGGTCGCTGAGCGGAAATTCGAATGATGACAATTTTTTTCAAACTCCGCTTCCAGCCGTACGAAGTTTATGAAACTTGTACAGCATGCTCGTGTCGTCAATCGAGAGCACTCCTGCAAGTTTGAACAAGATCGTACCGTCGGTTCACATTTCTCGATGAACTTACATACACCTACGACGGGACTTAGTCGCTGAACGGGAACTATCCAGTACTGCGTTGTAGATGACAATTTGTGTCTAACTCCCCTTCCAGCCGTACGAAGTTTATGAAACTTGTACAGAATGCTCGTGTCGCCAATCGAGAGCACTCCTGCAAGTTTGAAGATGATCGTTCGGTCGGTTCAGATTTCTCGATGAACTTACATACAGCTACGACGGGACTTGGTCGCTGAGCGGAAACTGGGTTGTAGATGACAATTTTTGTCTAACTCCCCTTCCAGCCATACGAAGTTTATGAAACTTGTACAGAATGCTCGTGTCGCCAATCGAGAGCACTCCTGTAAGTTTGAAGATGATCGTTCGGTCGGTTCAGATTTCTCGGTGAACTTACATGCAGCTACAAAGGAACTTGGTCGCTGAGCGGAAATTCGGATGATGACAATTTGTGTCTAACTCCCCTTCCAGCCGTAAGAAGTATATGAAACTTGTAGAGAATGCTCGTGTCGCCAATAGAGAGCACTCCTGCAAGTTTGAAGAAGATCGTACGGTCGGTTCGCATTTCTCGATGAACTTACACACAGCTACGACGGGACTTGGTCGCTGAGCGGAAACTGCGTTGTAGATGACAATTTGTGTCTAACTCCCCTTCCAGCCGTACGAAGTTTATGAAACTTGTAGATAATGCTCGTGTCGCCAATCGAGAGCACTCCTGCAAGTTTGAAGATGATCGTACGGTCGGTTCAGATTTCTCGATGAACTTACATGCAGCTACGAAGGGACTTGGTCGGTAAGCGGAAATTCGGATGATGACAATTTGTGTCTAACCCCCCTTCCAGCCGTAAGAAGTTTATGAAACTTGTAGAGAATGCTCGTGTCGCCAATCGAGAGCACTCCTGCAAGTTTGAACAAGATCGTACGGTCGATTCACATTTCTCGATGAACTTACATACAGCTACGAAGGGACTTGGTCGCTGCGCGGAAATTCGGATGATGACAATTTTTTTCAAACTCCGCTTCCAGCCGTACGAAGTTTATGAAACTTGTAGAGAATGCTCGTGTCGCCAATCGAGAGCACTCCTGCAAGTTTGAAGAAGATCGTACGGTCGGTTAACATTTCTCGATGAACTTACATGCACCTACGACGGGACTTAGTCACTGAACGGGAACTATCCAGTACTGCGTTGTAGATGACAATTTGTGTCTAACTCCCCTTCCAGCCGTACGAAGTTTATGAAACTTGTACAGAATGCTCGTGTCGCCAATTGAAAGCACTCCTAAAAGCTTGAAGATGATCGTACGCTCGGTTCAAATTTCTCGATGAACTTACATGCAGCTACGAAGGGACTTGGTCGCTGAGCGGAAATTCGGATGATGACAATTTTGTTCAAACTCCGTTTCCAGCCGTACGAAGTTTATGAAACTTGTACAGAATGCTCGTTTCGCCAATCGAGAGCACTCCTACAAGTTTGAAGATGATCGTACGGTCGGTTCAGATTTCTCGATGAACTTACATACAGCTACGACGGGACTTGGTCGCTGAGCGGAAACTGCGTTGTAGATGACAATTTTTGTCTAACTCCCCTTCCAGCCATACGAAGTTTATGAAACTTGTACAGAATGCTCGTGTCAGCATTCGAGAGCACTCCTGCAAGTTTGAAGATGATCGTACGGTCGGTTCAGATTTCTCGATGAACTTACATGCAGCTACGAAGGGACTTGGTCGCTGAGCGGAAATTCGGATGATGACAATATGTGTCTAACTCCGCTTCCAGCCGTACGAAGTTTATGAAACTTGTACTGCATGCTCGTGTCGTCAATCGAGAGCACTCCTGCAAGTTTGAAGAAGATCGTACGGTCGGTTCGCATTTCTCGATGAACTTACAAACAGCCACGACGGGACTTGGTCGCTGAGAGGAAACTGCATTGTAGATGACAATTTTTGTCTAACTCCCATTCAAGCCGTACGAAGTTTATGAAACTCGTAGAGAATGCTCGTGTCGCCAATCGGGAACACTGCTGCAAGTTTGAAGAAGATCGTACAGTCGGTTCACATTTCTCGATGAACTTACATACACCTACGACGGGACTTATTCGCTGAACGGGAACTATCCAGTACTGCGTTGAAGATGACAATTTGTGTCTAACGCACCTTCCAACCGTTCGAAGTTTATGAAACTTGTACAGAATGCTCGTGTCGCCAATCGAGAGCACTCCTGCAAGTTTGAAGATGATCGTATCGTCGGTTCAGATTTCTCGATGAACTTACATGCAGCAACGAAGGGAATTGGTCGCTGAGCGGAAATTCGGATGATGACAGTTTTTGTCAAACTCCGCTTCCAGCCATACGAAGTTCATGAAACTTGTAGAGAATGCACCTGTCGCCATTCGAGAGCACACATGCAAGTTTGAAGTGGTTCGTACGGTCGGTTCGCATTTCTCGATGAACTTACATACAGCTACGACGGGACTTGGTCGCTGTCGGAAACTGCGTTATAGTTGACAATTTGTGTCTAACTCCCCTTCCAGCCGTGCGAAGTTTATGAAACTTATAGAGAATGCTCGTGTCGCCAATCGAGAGCACTCCTGCAAGTTTGAATATGATCGTACGGTCGGTTCAGATTTCTCGATGAACTTACATGCAGCAACGAAGGGAATTGGTCGCTGAGCGGAAATTCGGATGATGACAGTTTTTGTCAAACTCCGCTTCCAGCCATACGAATTTCATGAAACTTGCAGAGAATGCTCCTGTCGCCATTCGAGAGCACTCCTGCAAGTTTGAAGAGGATCGTACGGTCGGTTCGCATTTCTCGATGAACTTACATACAGCTACGACGGGACTTGGTCGCTGTCGGAAACTGCGTTATAGTTGACAATTTGTGTCTAACTCCCCTTCCAGCCGTGCGAAGTTTATGAAACTTATAGAGAATGCTCGTGTCAGCAATCGAGAGCACTCCTGCAAGTTTGAAGATGATCGTACAGTCGGTTCAGATTTCTCGATGAACTTACATGCAGCTACGAAGGGACTTGGTCGGTAAGCGGAAATTCGGATGATGACAATTTGTGTCTAACTACCCTTCCAGCCATAAGAAGTTTATGAAACTTGTAGAGAATGCTCGTGTCGCCAATCGAGAGCACTCCTGCAAGTTTGAAGAAGATCGTACGGTCGGTTCGCATTTCTCGATGAACTTACATGCAGCTACAAAGGAACTTGGTCGCTGAGCGGAAATTCGGATGATGACAATTTTTTTAAACTCCGCTTCCAGCCGTACGAAGTTTATGAAACTTGTACAGCATGCTCGTGTCGCCAATCGAGAGCACTCCTGCAAGTTTGAAGAAGATCGTGCGGTCGGTTCGCATTTCTCGATGAACTTACATGCAGCTACAAAGGAACTTGGTCGCTGAGCGGAAATTCGGATGATGACAATTTTTTTAAACTCCGCTTCCAGCCGTACGAAGTTTATGAAACTTGTACAGCATGCTCGTGTCGTCAATCGAGAGCACTCCTGCACGTTTGAAGAAGATCGTACGGTCGGTTCACATTTCTCGATGAACGTACATACACCTACGACGGGACTTAGTCGCTGCACGGGAACTATCCAGTACTGCGTTGTAGATGACAATTTGTTTCTAAATCCCCTTCCAGCCGTACGAAGTTTATGAAACTTGTACAGAATGCTCGTGTCGCAAATCGAGAGCACTGCTACAAGCTTGAAGATGATCGTACGCTCGGTTCAGATTTCTCGATGAACTTACATGAAGCTACGAAGGGACTTGGTCGCTGAGCGGAAATTCGGATGATGACAATATGTGTCTAACTCCGCTTCCAGCCGTACGAAGTTTATGAAACTTGTACTGCATGCTCGTGTCGTCAATCGAGAGCACTCCTGCAAGTTTGAAGAAGATCGTACCGTCGGTTCGCATTTCTCGATGAACTGACAAACAGCCACGACGGGACTTGGTCGCTGAAAGGAAACTGCATTGTAGATGACAATTTTTGTCTAACTCCCCTTCAAGCCGTACGAAGTTTATGAAACTCGTAGAGAATGCTCGTGTCGCCAATCGGGAACACTGCTGCAAGTTAGAAGAAGATCGTACGGTCGGTTCACATTTCTCGATGAACTTACATACACCTACGACGGGACTTATTCGCTGAACGGGAACTATCCAGTACTGCGTTGTAGATGACAATTTGTGTCTAACGCCCCTTCCAACCGTACGAAGTTTATGAAACTTGTACAGAATGCTCGTGTCGCCAATCGAGAGCACTCCTGCAAGTTTGAAGATGATCGTACCGTCGGTTCAGATTTCTCGATGAACTTACATGCAGCTACGAAGGGAATTGGTCGCTGAGCGGAAATTCGGATGATGACAGTTATTGTCAAACTCCGCTTCCAGCCATACGAAGTTCATGAAACTTGTAGAGAATGCTCGTGTCGCCATTCGAGAGCACTCCTGCAAGTTTGAAGAAGATCGTACGGTCGCTTCGCATTTCTCGATGAACTTACATACAGCTACGACGGGACTTGGTCGCTGTCGGAAACTGCGTTATAGATGACAATTTGTGTCTAACTCCCCTTCAAGCCGTACGAAGTTTATGAAACTCGTAGAGAATGCTCGTGTCGCCAATCGGGAACACTGCTGCAAGTTTGAAGAAGATCGTACGGTCGGTTCACATTTCTCGATGAACGTACATACACCTACGACGGGACTTAGTCGCTGAACGGAAACTATCCAGTACTGCGTTGTAAATGACAATTTGTGTCTAACTCCCCTTCAAGCCGTACGAAGTTTATGAAACTCGTAGAGAATGCTCGTGTCGCCAATCGGGAACACTGCTGCAAGTTAGAAGAAGATCGTACGGTCGGTTCACATTTCTCGATGAACTTACATACACCTACGACGGGACTTATTCGCTGAACGGGAACTATCCAGTACTGCGTTGTAGATGACAATTTGTGTCTAACGCCCCTTCCAACCGTACGAAGTTTATGAAACTTGTACAGAATGCTCGTGTCGCCAATCGAGAGCACTCCTGCAAGTTTGAAGATGATCGTACCGTCGGTTCAGATTTCTCGATGAACTTACATGCAGCTACGAAGGGAATTGGTCGCTGAGCGGAAATTCGGATGATGACAGTTATTGTCAAACTCCGCTTCCAGCCATACGAAGTTCATGAAACTTGTAGAGAATGCTCGTGTCGCCATTCGAGAGCACTCCTGCAAGTTTGAAGAAGATCGTACGGTCGCTTCGCATTTCTCGATGAACTTACATACAGCTACGACGGGACTTGGTCGCTGTCGGAAACTGCGTTATAAATGACAATTTGTGTCTAACTCCCCTTCAAGCCGTACGAAGTTTATGAAACTCGTAGAGAATGCTCGTGTCGCCAATCGGGAACACTGCTGCAAGTTTGAAGAAGATCGTACGGTCGGTTCACATTTCTCGATGAACGTACATACACCTACGACGGGACTTAGTCGCTGAACGGAAACTATCCAGTACTGCGTTGTAAATGACAATTTGTGTCTAACTCCCCTTCCAGCCGTACGAAGTTTATGAAACTTGTACAGAATGCTCGTGTCGCCAATCGAGAGCACTACTGCAAGTTTGAAGATGATCGTACGGTCGGTTCAGATTTCTCGATGAACTTACATACAGCTACGACGGGACTTGGTCGCTGAGCGGAAACTGCGTTGTAGATGACAATTTTTGTCTAACTCCCCTTCCAGCCATACGAAGTTTATGAAACTTGTACAGAATGCTCGTGTCGTCAATCGAGAGCATTCCTGCAAGTTTGAAGAAGATCGAACGCTCGGTTCGCATTTCTCAATGAACTTACATACAGCTACGAAGGGACTTGGTCGGTAAGCGGAAATTCGGATGATGACAATTTGTGTCTAACTCCCCTTCCAGCCGTAAGAAGTATATGAAACTTGTAGAGAATGCTCGTGTCGCCAATAGAGAGCACTCCTGCAAGTTTGAAGAAGATCGTACGGTCGGTTCGCATTTCTCGATGAACTTACATACAGCTACGACGGGACTTGGTCGCTGAGCGGAAACTGCGTTGTAGATGACAATTTGTGTCTAACACCCCTTCCAGCCGTACGAAGTTTATGAAACTTGTACAGAATGCTCGTGTCACCAATCGAGAGCACTCCTGTAAGTTTGAAGATGATCGTACGGTCGGTTCAGATTTCTCGATGAACTTACATGCAGCTACAAAGGAACTTGGTCGCTGAGCGGAAATTCGGATGATGACAATTTTTTTAAACTCCGCTTCCAGCCGTACGAAGTTTATGAAACTTGTACAGAATGCTCGTGTCGCCTATCGAGAGCACTCCTACAAGTTTGAGGATGTTCGTACGGTCGGTTAACATTTCTCGATGAACTTACATGCAGCTACGACGGGACTTAGTCGCTGAACGGGAACTATCCAGTACTGCGTTGTAGATGACAATTTGTGTCTAACTCCCCTTCCAGCCGTACGAAGTTTATGAAACTTGTAGATAATGCTCGTGTCGCCAATCGAGAGCACTCCTGCAAGTTTGAAGATGATCGTACGGTCGGTTCAGATTTCTCGATGTACTTACATGCAGCTACAAAGGGACTTGGTCGCTGAGCGGAAATTCGGATGATGACAATTTTTTTCAAAATCCGCTTCCAGCCGTACGAAGTTTATGAAACTTGTACAGCATGCTCGTGTCGTCAATCGAGAGCACTCCTGCAATTTTGAAGAAGATCGAACGCTCGGTTCGCATTTCTCAATGAACTTACATACAGCTACGACGGGACTTGGTCGCTGTCGGAAACTGCGTTGTAGATGACAATTTGTGTCTAACTCCCCTTCCAGCCATGCGAAGTTTATGAAACTTATAGAGAATGCTCGTGTCGCCAATCGAGAGCACTCCTGCAAGTTTGAAGATGATCGTACCGTCGGTTCAGATTTCTCGATGAACTTACATGCAGCTACGAAGGGAATTGGTCGCTGAGCGGAAATTCGGATGATGACAGTTGTGTCAAACTCCGCTTCTAGCCGTACGAAGTTTATGAAACTTGTACAGCATGCTCGTGTCGTCAATCGAGAGCACTCCTGCAAGTTTGAAGAAGATCGTACGGTCGGTTCGCATTTCTCGATCAACTTACATACAGCTACGACGGGACTTGGTCGCTGAGCGGAAACTTTGTTGTAGATGACAATTTGTGGCTAACACCCCTTCCAGCCGCACGAAGTTTATGAAACTTGTAGAGAATTCTCGTATCGCCAATCGAGAGCACTCCTGCAAGTTTGAAGATGATCGTACGGTCGGTTCAGATTTCTCGATGAACTTACACGTAGCTACGAAGGGACTTGGTCGCTGAGCGGAAATTCGGATGATGACAATTTTTTTCAAACTCCGCTTCCAGCCGTGCGAAGTTTATGAAACTTGTAGACAATGATCGCGTCGCCAATCGAGAGCACTCCTGCAAGTTTGGAGATGATCGTACGGTTGGTTCAGATTTGTCGATGAACTTACATGTAGCTACGACGGGACTTGGTCGCTGAGCGGAAACTGCGTTGTAGATGACAATTTGTGTCTAACACCCCTTCCAGCCGTACGAAGTTTATGAAACTTGTAGAGAATGCTCGTGTCGCCAATCGAGAGCACTCCTGCAAGGTTGAAGATGATCGTACGGTCGGTTCGCATTTCTCGATGAACTTACATACAGCTACGAAGGGACTTGGTCGCTGAGCGGAAATTCGGATGATGACAATTTTTTTCAGACTCCGCTTCCAGCCGTGCGAAGTTTATGAAACTTGTAGAGAATGCTCGTGTCGCCAATCGAGAGCACTCCTGCAAGTTTGAAGATGATCGTACGGTCGGTTCAGATTTCTCGATGAACTTACATGTAGCTACGACGGGACTTGGTCGCTGAGCGGAAACTGTGTTGTAGATGACAATTTGTGTCTAACACCCCTTCCAGCCGTACGAAGTTTATGAAACTTGTAGAGAATGCTCGTGTCGCCAATCGAGAGCACTCCTGCAAGGTTGAAGATGATCGTACGGTCGGTTCGCATTTCTCGATGAACTTACATACAGCTACGAAGGGACTTGGTCGCTGAGCGGAAATTCGGATGATGACAATTTTTTTCAGACTCCCCTTCAAGCCGTACGAAGTTTATGAAACTCGTAGAGAATGCTCGTGTCGCCAATCGGGAACACTGCTGCAAGTTAGAAGAAGATCGTACGGTCGGTTCACATTTCTCGATGAACTTACATACACCTACGACGGGACTTATTCGCTGAACGGGAACTATCCAGTACTGCGTTGTAGATGACAATTTGTGTCTAACGCCCCTTCCAACCGTACGAAGTTTATGAAACTTGTACAGAATGCTCGTGTCGCCAATCGAGAGCACTCCTGCAAGTTTGAAGATGATCGTACCGTCGGTTCAGATTTCTCGATGAACTTACATGCAGCTACGAAGGGAATTGGTCGCTGAGCGGAAATTCGGATGATGACAGTTATTGTCAAACTCCGCTTCCAGCCATACGAAGTTCATGAAACTTGTAGAGAATGCTCGTGTCGCCATTCGAGAGCACTCCTGCAAGTTTGAAGAAGATCGTACGGTCGCTTCGCATTTCTCGATGAACTTACATACAGCTACGACGGGACTTGGTCGCTGTCGGAAACTGCGTTATAAATGACAATTTGTGTCTAACTCCCCTTCAAGCCGTACGAAGTTTATGAAACTCGTAGAGAATGCTCGTGTCGCCAATCGGGAACACTGCTGCAAGTTTGAAGAAGATCGTACGGTCGGTTCACATTTCTCGATGAACGTACATACACCTACGACGGGACTTAGTCGCTGAACGGAAACTATCCAGTACTGCGTTGTAAATGACAATTTGTGTCTAACTCCCCTTCCAGCCGTACGAAGTTTATGAAACTTGTACAGAATGCTCGTGTCGCCAATCGAGAGCACTCCTGCAAGTTTGAAGATGATCGTACGGTCGGTTCAGATTTCTCGAT
The DNA here is from genome assembly GCA_963942575.1 of Priocnemis perturbator. NCBI lineage: Eukaryota > Metazoa > Arthropoda > Insecta > Hymenoptera > Pompilidae > Priocnemis > Priocnemis perturbator. Next base: position 1,156,497 of record CAWWDK010000169.1, read on the forward strand.
GAACTTACATACAGCTACGACGGGACTTGGTCGCTGAGCGGAAACTGCGTTGTAGATGACAATTTTTGTCTAACTCCCCTTCCAGCCATACGAAGTTTATGAAACTTGTACAGAATGCTCGTGTCGTCAATCGAGAGCATTCCTGCAAGTTTGAAGAAGATCGAACGCTCGGTTCGCATTTCTCAATGAACTTACATACAGCTACGAAGGGACTTGGTCGGTAAGCGGAAATTCGGATGATGACAATTTGTGTCTAACTCCCCTTCCAGCCGTAAGAAGTATATGAAACTTGTAGAGAATGCTCGTGTCGCCAATAGAGAGCACTCCTGCAAGTTTGAAGAAGATCGTACGGTCGGTTCGCATTTCTCGATGAACTTACATACAGCTACGACGGGACTTGGTCGCTGAGCGGAAACTGCGTTGTAGATGACAATTTGTGTCTAACACCCCTTCCAGCCGTACGAAGTTTATGAAACTTGTACAGAATGCTCGTGTCACCAATCGAGAGCACTCCTGTAAGTTTGAAGATGATCGTACGGTCGGTTCAGATTTCTCGATGAACTTACATGCAGCTACAAAGGAACTTGGTCGCTGAGCGGAAATTCGGATGATGACAATTTTTTTAAACTCCGCTTCCAGCCGTACGAAGTTTATGAAACTTGTACAGAATGCTCGTGTCGCCTATCGAGAGCACTCCTACAAGTTTGAGGATGTTCGTACGGTCGGTTAACATTTCTCGATGAACTTACATGCAGCTACGACGGGACTTAGTCGCTGAACGGGAACTATCCAGTACTGCGTTGTAGATGACAATTTGTGTCTAACTCCCCTTCCAGCCGTACGAAGTTTATGAAACTTGTAGATAATGCTCGTGTCGCCAATCGAGAGCACTCCTGCAAGTTTGAAGATGATCGTACGGTCGGTTCAGATTTCTCGATGTACTTACATGCAGCTACAAAGGGACTTGGTCGCTGAGCGGAAATTCGGATGATGACAATTTTTTTCAAAATCCGCTTCCAGCCGTACGAAGTTTATGAAACTTGTACAGCATGCTCGTGTCGTCAATCGAGAGCACTCCTGCAATTTTGAAGAAGATCGAACGCTCGGTTCGCATTTCTCAATGAACTTACATACAGCTACGACGGGACTTGGTCGCTGTCGGAAACTGCGTTGTAGATGACAATTTGTGTCTAACTCCCCTTCCAGCCATGCGAAGTTTATGAAACTTATAGAGAATGCTCGTGTCGCCAATCGAGAGCACTCCTGCAAGTTTGAAGACGATCGTACCGTCGGTTCAGATTTCTCGATGAACTTACATGCAGCTACGAAGGGAATTGGTCGCTGAGCGGAAATTCGGATGATGACAGTTGTGTCAAACTCCGCTTCTAGCCGTACGAAGTTTATGAAACTTGTACAGCATGCTCGTGTCGTCAATCGAGAGCACTCCTGCAAGTTTGAAGAAGATCGTACGGTCGGTTCGCATTTCTCGATCAACTTACATACAGCTACGACGGGACTTGGTCGCTGAGCGGAAACTTTGTTGTAGATGACAATTTGTGGCTAACACCCCTTCCAGCCGCACGAAGTTTATGAAACTTGTAGAGAATTCTCGTATCGCCAATCGAGAGCACTCCTGCAAGTTTGAAGATGATCGTACGGTCGGTTCAGATTTCTCGATGAACTTACACGTAGCTACGAAGGGACTTGGTCGCTGAGCGGAAATTCGGATGATGACAATTTTTTTCAAACTCCGCTTCCAGCCGTGCGAAGTTTATGAAACTTGTAGACAATGATCGCGTCGCCAATCGAGAGCACTCCTGCAAGTTTGGAGATGATCGTACGGTTGGTTCAGATTTGTCGATGAACTTACATGTAGCTACGACGGGACTTGGTCGCTGAGCGGAAACTGCGTTGTAGATGACAATTTGTGTCTAACACCCCTTCCAGCCGTACGAAGTTTATGAAACTTGTAGAGAATGCTCGTGTCGCCAATCGAGAGCACTCCTGCAAGGTTGAAGATGATCGTACGGTCGGTTCGCATTTCTCGATGAACTTACATACAGCTACGAAGGGACTTGGTCGCTGAGCGGAAATTCGGATGATGACAATTTTTTTCAGACTCCGCTTCCAGCCGTGCGAAGTTTATGAAACTTGTAGAGAATGCTCGTGTCGCCAATCGAGAGCACTCCTGCAAGTTTGAAGATGATCGTACGGTCGGTTCAGATTTCTCGATGAACTTACATGTAGCTACGACGGGACTTGGTCGCTGAGCGGAAACTGCGTTATAGATGACAATTTGTGTCTAACACCCCTTCCAGCCGTACGAAGTTTATGAAACTTGTAGACAATGCTCGTGTCGCCAATCGAGAGCACTCCTGCAAGGTTGAAGATGATCGTACGGTCGGTTCGCATTTCTCGATGAACTTACATACAGCTACGAAGGGACTTGGTCGCTGAGCGGAAATTCGGATGATGACAATTTTTTTCAGACTCCGCTTCCAGCCGTGCGAAGTTTATGAAACTTGTAGAGAATGCTCGTGTCGCCAATCGAGAGCACTCCTGCAAGTTTGAAGAAGATCGTACGGTCGGTTAACATTTCTCGATGAACTTACATGCACCTACGACGGGACTTATTCGCTGAACGGGAACTATCCAGTACTGCGTTGTAGATGACAATTTGTGTCTAACGCCCCTTCCAACCGTACGAAGTTTATGAAACTTGTACAGAATGCTCGTGTCGCCAATCGAGAGCACTCCTGCAAGTTTGAAGATGATCGTACCGTCGGTTCAGATTTCTCGATGAACTTACATGCAGCTACGAAGGGAATTGGTCGCTGAGCGGAAATTCGGATGATGACAGTTATTGTCAAACTCCGCTTCCAGCCATACGAAGTTCATGAAACTTGTAGAGAATGCTCGTGTTGCCATTCGAGAGCACTCCTGCAAGTTTGAAGAAGATCGTACGGTCGGTTCGCATTTCTCGATGAACTTACATACAGCTACGACGGGACTTGGTCGCTGTCGGAAACTGCGTTATAGATGACAATTTGTGTCTAACTCCCCTTCAAGCCGTACGAAGTTTATGAAACTCGTAGAGAATGCTCGTGTCGCCAATCGGGAACACTGCTGCAAGTTTGAAGAAGATCGTACGGTCGGTTCACATTTCTCGATGAACGTACATACACCTACGACGGGACTTAGTCGCTGAACGGAAACTATCCAGTACTGCGTTGTAAATGACAATTTGTGTCTAACTCCCCTTCCAGCCGTACGAAGTTTATGAAACTTGTACAGAATGCTCGTGTCGCCAATCGAGAGCACTCCTGTAAGTTTGAAGATGATCGTACGGTCGGTTCAGATTTCTCGATGAACTTACATGCAGCTACAAAGGAACTTGGTCGCTGAGCGGAAATTCGGATGATGACAATTTTTTTAAACTCCGCTTCCAGCCGTACGAAGTTTATGAAACTTGTACAGCATGCTCGTGTCGTCAATCGAGAGCACTCCTGCACGTTTGAAGAAGATCGGACGGTCGGTTCACATTTCTCGATGAACTTACATGCAGCTACGACGGGACTTAGTCGCTGAACGGGAACTATCCAGTACTGCGTTGTAGATGACAATTTGTGTCTAACTCCCCTTCCAGCCGTACGAAGTTTATGAAACTTGTAGATAATGCTCGTGTCGCCAATCGAGAGCACTCCTGCAAGTTTGAAGATGATCGTACGGTCGGTTCAGATTTCTCGATGAACTTACATGCAGCTACAAAGGAACTTGGTCGCTGAGCGGAAATTCGGATGATGACAATTTTTTTAAACTCCGCTTCCAGCCGTACGAAGTTTATGAAACTTGTACAGAATGCTCGTGTCGCCAATCGAGAGCACTCCTGCAAGTTTGAAGAAGATCGAACGCTCGGTTCGCATTTCTCAATGAACTTACATACAGCTACGACGGGACTTGGTCGCTGAGCGGAAACTGCGTTGTAGATGACAATTTGTGTCTAACTCCCCTTCCAGCCATGCGAAGTTTATGAAACTTATAGAGAATGCTCGTGTCGCCAATCGAGAGCACTCCTGCAAGTTTGAAGATGATCGTACGGTCGGTTCAGATTTCTCGATTAACTTACATGCAGCTACGAAGGGACTTGGTCGGTAAGCGGAAATTCGGATGATGACAATTTGTGTCTAACTCCCCTTCCAGCCGTAAGAAGTATATGAAACTTGTAGAGAATGCTCGTGTCGCCAATAGAGAGCACTCCTGCAAGTTTGAAGAAGATCGTACGGTCGGTTCGCATTTCTCGATGAACTTACATACAGCTACGATGGGACTTGGTCGCTGAGCGGAAACTGCGTTGTAGATGACAATTATTGTCTAACTCCCCTTCCAGCCATACGAAGTTTATGAAACTTGTACAGCATGCTCGTGTCGCCAATCGAGAGCACTCCTGCAAGTTTGAAGAAGATCGTACGGTCGGTTCGCATTTCTCGATGAACTTATATACAGCTACGACGGGACTTGGTCGCTGAGCGGAAACTGCGTTGCAGATGACAATTTGTGTCTAACACCCCTTCCAGCCGTACGAAGTTTATGAAACTTGTACAGAATGCTCGTGTCGCCAATCGAGAGCACTCCTGTAAGTTTGAAGATGATCGTACGGTCGGTTCAGATTTCTCGATGAACTTACATGCAGCTACAAAGGAACTTGGTCGCTGAGCGGAAATTCGGATGATGACAATTTTTTTAAACTCCGCTTCCAGCCGTACGAAGTTTATGAAACTTGTACAGCATGCTCGTGTCGTCAATCGAGAGCACTCCTGCACGTTTGAAGAAGATCGGACGGTCGGTTCACATTTCTCGATAAACTTACATGCAGCTACGACGGGACTTAGTCGCTGAACGGGAACTATCCAGTACTGCGTTGTAGATGACAATTTGTGTCTAACTCCCCTTCCAGCCGTACGAAGTTTATGAAACTTGTAGATAATGCTCGTGTCGCCAATCGAGAGCACTCCTGCAAGTTTGAAGATGATCGTACGGTCGGTTCAGGTTTCTCGATGAACTTACATGCAGCTACAAAGGGACTTGGTCGCTGAGCGGAAATTCGGATGATGACAATTTTTTTCAAAATCCGATTCCAGCCGTACGAAGTTTATGAAACTTGTACAGCATGCTCGTGTCGTCAATCGAGAGCATTCCTGCAAGTTTGAAGAAGATCGAACGCTCGGTTCGCATTTCTCAATGAACTTACATACAGCTACGACGGAACTTGGTCGCTGAGCGGAAACTGCGTTGTAGATGACAATTTGTGTCTAACTCCCCTTCCAGCCATGCGAAGTTTATGAAACTAATAGAGAATGCTCGTGTCGCCAATCGAGAGCACTCCTGCAAGTTTGAAGATGATCGTACGGTCGGTTCAGATTTCTCGATGAACTTACATGCAGCTACGAAGGGACTTGGTCGGTAAGCGGAAATTCGGATGATGACAATTTGTGTCTAACTCCCCTTCCAGCCGTAAGAAGTATATGAAACTTGTAGAGAATGCTCGTGTCGCCAATAGAGAGCACTCCTGCAAGTTTGAAGAAGATCGTACGGTCGGTTCGCATTTCTCGATGAACTTACATACAGCTACGACGGGACTTGGTCGCTGAGCGGAAACTGCGTTGTAGATGACAATTATTGTCTAACTCCCCTTCCAGCCATACGAAGTTTATGAAACTTTTCTAGCATGCTCGTGTCGCCAATCGAGAGCACTCCTGCAAGTTTGAAGAAGATCGTACGGTCGGTTCGCATTTCTCGATGAACTTATATACAGCTACGACGGGTCGCTGAGCGGAAACTGCGTTGCAGATGACAATATGTGTCTAACACCCCTTCCAGCCGTACGAAGTTTATGAAACTTGTACAGAATGCTCGTGTCGCCAATCGAGAGCACTCCTGTAAGTTTGAAGATGATCGTACGGTCGGTTCAGATTTCTCGATGAACTTACATGCAGCTACAAAGGAACTTGGTCGCTGAGCGGAAATTCGGATGATGACAATTTTTTTAAACTCCGCTTCCAGCCGTACGAAGTTTATGAAACTTGTACAGCATGCTCGTGTCGTCAATCGAGAGCACTCCTGCACGTTTGAAGAAGATCGGACGGTCGGTTCACATTTCTCGATAAACTTACATGCAGCTACGACGGGACTTAGTCGCTGAACGGGAACTATCCAGTACTGCGTTGTAGATGACAATTTGTGTCTAACTCCCCTTCCAGCCGTACGAAGTTTATGAAACTTGTAGATAATGCTCGTGTCGCCAATCGAGAGCACTCCTGCAAGGTTGAAGATGATCGTACGGTCGGTTCAGATTTCTCGATGAACTTACATGCAGCTACAAAGGAACTTGGTCGCTGAGCGGAAATTCGGATGATGACAATTTTTTTAAACTCCGCTTCCAGCCGTACGAAGTTTATGAAACTTGTACAGAATGCTCGTGTCGCCAATCGAGAGCACTCCTGCAAGTTTGAAGAAGATCGAACGCTCGGTTCGCATTTCTCAATGAACTTACATACAGCTACGACGGGACTTGGTCGCTGAGCGGAAACTGCGTTGTAGATGACAATTTGTGTCTAACTCCCCTTCCAGCCATGCGAAGTTTACGAAACTAATAGAGAATGCTCGTGTCGCCAATCGAGAGCACTCCTGCAAGTTTGAAGATGATCGTACGGTCGGTTCAGATTTCTCGATGAACTTACATGCAGCTACGAAGGGACTTGGTCGGTAAGCGGAAATTCGGATGATGACAATTTGTGTCTAACTCCCCTTCCAGATGTAAGAAGTATATGAAACTTGTAGAGAATGCTCGTGTCGCCAATAGAGAGCACTCCTGCAAGTTTGAAGAAGATCGTACGGTCGGTTCGCATTTCTCGATGAACTTACATACAGCTACGACGGGACTTGGTCGCTGAGCGGAAACTGCGTTGTAGATGACAATTATTGTCTAACTCCCCTTCCAGCCATACGAAGTTTATGAAACTTGTACAGCATGCTCGTGTCGCCAATCGAGAGCACTCCTGCAAGTTTGAAGAAGATCGTACGGTCGGTTCGCATTTCTCGATGAACTTATATACAGCTACGACGGGACTTGGTCGCTGAGCGGAAACTGCGTTGCAGATGACAAATTGTGTCTAACACCCCTTCCAGCCGTACGAAGTTTATGAAACTTGTACAGAATGCTCGTGTCGCCAATCGAGAGCACTCCTGTAAGTTTGAAGATGATCGTACGGTCGGTTCAGATTTCTCGATGAACTTACATGCAGCTACAAAGGAACTTGGTCGCTGAGCGGAAATTCGGATGATGACAATTTTTTTAAACTCCGCTTCCAGCCGTACGAAGTTTATGAAACTTGTACAGAATGCTCGTGTCGCCAATCGAGAGCACTCCTGTAAGTTTGAAGATGATCGTACGGTCGATTCAGATTTCTCGATGAACTTACATATAGCTACGACGGGACTTGGTCGCTGTCGGAAACTGCGTTGTAGATGACAATTTGTGTCTAACTCCCCTTCCAGCCGTGCGAAGTTTATGAAACTTATAGAGAATGCTCGTGTCGCCATTCGAGAGCACTCCTGCAAGTTTGAAGATGATCGTACGGTCGGTTCGCATTTCTCGATGAACTTACATACAGCTACGACGGGACTTGGTCGCTGTCGGAAACTGCGTTGTAGATGACAATTTGTGTCTAACTCCCCTTCCAGCCGTGCGAAGTTTATGAAACTTGTACAGCAAGCTCGTGTCGTCAATCGAGAGCACTCCTGCACGTTTGAAGAAGATCGTACGGTCGGTTCGCATTTCTCGATGAACTTACATACAGCTACGACGGGACTTGGTCGCTGAGCGGAAACTGCGTTGTAGATGACAATTTGTGTCTAACTCCCCTTCCAGCCGTACGAAGTTTATGAAACTTGTAGAGAATGCTCGTGTCGCCAATCGAGAGCACTCCTGCAAGTTTGAAGAAGATCGTACGGTCGGTTAACATTTCTCGATGAACTTACATGCACCTACGACGGGACTTTGTCGCTGAACGGGAACTATCCAGTACTGCGTTGTAGATGACAATTTGTGTCTAACTCTCCTTCCAGCGGTACGAAGTTTATGAAACTTGTAGAGAATGCTCGTGTCGCCAATCGAGAGCACTCCTGCAAGTTTGAAGAAGATCGTACGGTCGGTTCGCATTTCTCGATGGACTTACATACAGCTACGACGGGACTTGGTCGCTGAGCGGAAACTGCGTTGTAGATGACAATTTGTGTCTAACACCCCTTTCAGCCGTACGAAGTTTATTAAACTTGTACAGAATGCTCGTGTCGCCTATCGAGAGCACTCCTACAAGTTTGAAGATGTTCGTACGGTCGGTTAACATTTCTCGATGAACTTTCATACAGCTACGACGGGACTTTGTCGCTGAGCGGAAACTGCGTTGTAGATGACAATTTGTGTCTAACTCCCCTTCCAGCTGTACGAAGTTTATGAAACTTGTAGAGAATGCTCGTGTCGCCAATCGAGAGCACTCCTGCAAGTTTGAAGAAGATCGTACGGTCGGTTCGCATTACTCGATGGACTTACATACAGCTACGACGGGACTTGGTCGCTGAGCGGAAACTGCGTTGTAGATGACAATTTGTGTCTAACACCCCTTTCAGCCGTACGAAGTTTATTAAACTTGTACAGAATGCTCGTGTCGCCTATCGAGAGCACTCCTACAAGTTTGAAGATGTTCGTACGGTCGGTTAACATTTCTCGATGAACTTTCATACAGCTACGACGGGACTTTGTCGCTGAGCGGAAACTGCGTTGTAGATGACAATTTGTGTCTAACTCCCCTTCCAGCCGTACGAAGTTTATGAAACTTGTAGAGAATGCTCGTTTCGCCAATCGAGAGCACTCCTGCAAGTTTGAAGAAGATCGTACGGTCGGTTAACATTTCTCGATGAACTTACATGCACCTACGACGGGACTTAGTCGCTGAACGGGAACTATCCAGTACTGCGTTGTAGATGACAATTTGTGTCTAACTCCCCTTCCAGCCGTACGAAGTTTATGAAACTTGTAGAGAATGCTCGTGTCGCCAATCGAGAGCACTCCTGTAAGTTTGAAGAAGATCGTACGGTCGGTTCGCATTTCTCGATGAACTTACATATAGCTACGACGGGACTTGGTCGCTGTCGGAAACTGCGTTGTAGATGACAATTTGTGTCTAACTCCCCTTCCAGCCGTGCGAAGTTTATGAAACTTATAGAGAATGCTCGTGTCGCCAATCGAGAGCACTCCTGCAATTTTGAAGATGATCGTACGGTCGGTTCGCATTTCTCGATGAACTTACATACAGCTACGACGGGACTTGGTCGCTGTCGGAAACTGTGTTGTAGATGACAATTTGTGTCTAACTCCCCTTCCAGCCGTGCGAAGTTTATGAAACTTGTACAGCATGCTCGTGTCGTCAATCGAGAGCACTCCTGCACGTTTGAAGAAGATCGTACGGTCGGTTCGCATTTCTCGATGAACTTACATACAGCTACGACAGGACTTGGTCGCTGAGCGGAAACTGCGTTGTAGATGACAATTTGTGTCTAACTCCCCTTCCAGCCGTACGAAGTTTATGAAACTTGTAGAGAATGCTCGTGTCGCCAATCGAGAGCACTCCTGCAAGTTTGAAGAAGATCGTACGGTCGGTTAACATTTCTCGATGAACTTACATGCACCTACGACGGGACTTTGTCGCTGAACGGGAACTATCCAGTACTGCGTTGTAGATGACAATTTGTTTCTAACTCCCCTTCCAGCCGTACGAAGTTTATGAAACTTGTACAGAATGCTCGCGTCGCCAATCGAGAGTACTCCTGCAAGTTTGAAGATGATCGTACGGTCGGTTCAGATTTCTCGATGAACTTACATGCAGCTAAGAATTGACTTGGTCGCTGAGCGGAAATTCGGATGATGACAATTTTGTTCAAACTCCGTTTCCAGCCGTACGAAGTTTATGAAACTTGTACAGCATGCTCGTGTCGTCAATCGAGAGCACTCCTGCAAGTTTGAAGAAGATCGTACGGTCGGTTCGCATTTCTCGATGAACTTACATACAGCTACGACGGGACTTGGTCGCTGTCGGAAACTGCGTTGTAGATGACAATTTGTGTCTAACTCCCCTTCCAGCCGTGCGAAGTTTATGAAACTTATAGAGAATGCTCGTGTCGCCAATCGAGAGCACTGCTGCAAGTTTGAAGATGATCGTACGGTCGGTTCAGATTTCTCGATGAACTTACATGCAGCTACGAAGTGACTTGGTCGCTGAGCGGAAACTGCGTTGTAGATGACAATTTGTGTCTAACTCCCCTTCCAGCCGTACGAAGTTTATGAAACTTGTAGAGAATGCTCGTGTCGCCAATCGAGAGCACTCCTGCAAGTTTGAAGATGATCGTACGGTCGGTTCACATTTCTCGATGAACGTACATACACCTCCGACGGGACTTAGTCGCTGAACGGGAACTATCCAGTACTGCGTTGTAGATGACAATTTGTGTCTAACTCTCCTTCCAGCCGTACGAAGTTTATGAAACTTGTAGAGAATGCTCGTGTCGCCAAACGAGAGCACTCCTGCAAGTTTGAAGAAGATCGTACGGTCGGTTCGCATTTCTCGATGAACTTACATAAAGCTACGACGGGCCTTGGTCGCTGTCGGAAACTGCGTTGTAGATGACAATTTGTGTCTAACTCACCTTCCAGCCGTGCGAAGTTTATGAAACTTATAGAGAATGCTCGTGTCGCCAATCGAGAGCACTCCTGCAAGTTTGAAGATGATCGTACGGTCGGTTCAGATTTCTCGATGAACTTACATGCAGCTACGAAGTGACTTGGTTGCTGAGCGGAAACTGCATTGTAGATGACAATTTTTGTCTAACTCCCCTTCAAGCCGTACGAAGTTTATGAAACTCGTAGAGAATGCTCGTGTCGCCAATCGGGAACACTCCTGCAAGTTTGAAGATGATCGTACGGTCGGTTCAGATTTCTCGATGAACTTACATGCAGCTACGAAGGGACTTGGTCGCTGACAGGATATTCGGATGATGACAATATGTGTCTAACTCCGCTTCCAGCCGTACGAAGTTTATGAAACTTGTACTGCATGCTCGTGTCGTCAATCGAGAGCACTCCTGCAAGTTTGAAGAAGATCGTACGGTCGGTTCGCATTTCTCGATGAACTTACAAACAGCCACGACGGGACTTGGTCGCTGAGAGGAAACTGCATTGTAGATGACAATTTTTGTCTAACTCCCATTCAAGCCGTACGAAGTTTATGAAACTCGTAGAGAATGCTCGTGTCGCCAATCGGGAACACTGCTGCAAGTTTGAAGAAGATCGTACGGTCGGTTCACATTTCTCGATGAACTTTCATACACCTACGACGGGACTTATTCGCTGAACGGGAACTATCCAGTACTGCGTTGAAGATGACAATCTGTGTCTAACGCACCTTCAAGCCGTACGAAGTTTATGAAACTCGTAGAGAATGCTCGTGTCGCCAATCGGGAACACTCCTGCAAGTTTGAAGATGATCGTACGGTCGGTTCAGATTTCTCGATGAACTTACATGCAGCAACGAAGGGAATTGGTCGCTGAGCGGAAATTCGGATGATGACAGTTTTTGTCAAACTCCGTTTCCAGCCGTATGAAATTTATGAAACTTGCAGAGAATGCTCCTGTCGTCATTCGAGAGCACTCCTGCAAGTTTGAAGAAGATCGTACGGTCGGTTCGCATTTCTCGATGAACTTACATAAAGCTACGACGGGACTTGGTCGCTGAGCGGAAACTGCGTTGTAGATGACAATTTGTGTCTAACTCCCCTTCCAGCCGTACGAAGTTTATGAAACTTGTAGATAATGCTCGTGTCGCCAATCGAGAGCACTCCTGCAAGTTTGAAGATGATCGTACGGTCGTTTCAGATTTTTCGATGAACTTGCATGCAGCTACAAAGGGACTTGGTCGCTGAGCGGAAATTCGGATGATGACAATTTTTTTCAAAATCCGCTTCCAGCCGTACGAAGTTTATGAAACTTGGACAGCATGCTCGTGTCGTCAATCGAGAGCACTCCTGCGAGTTTGAAGAAGATCGAACGCTCGGTTCGCATTTCTCAATGAACTTACATACAGCTACGACGGGACTTGGTGGCTGACCGGAAACTGCGTTGTAGATGACAATTTGTGTCTAACTCCCCTTCCAGTCGTACGAAGTTTATGAAACTTGTACAGAATGCTCGTGTCGCCAATCGAGAGCACTCCTAAAAGCTTGAAGATGATCGTACGCTCGGTTCACATTTCTCGATGAACGTACATACACCTACGACGGGACTTAGTCGCTGAACGGGAACTATCCAGTACTGCGTTGTAGATGACAATTTGTTTCTAACTCCCCTTCCAGCCGTACGAAGTTTATGAAACTTGTACAGAATGCTCGTGTCGCCAATCGAGAGCACTCCTGCAAGTTTGAAGATGATCGTACGGTCGGTTCAGATTTCTCGATGAACTTACATGCAGCTAAGAATTGACTTGGTCGCTGAGCGGAAATTCGGATGATGACAATTTTGTTCAAACTCCGTTTCCAGCCGTACGAAGTTTATGAAACTTGTACAGCATGCTCGTGTCGTCAATCGAAAGCACTTCTGCAAGTTTGAAGAAGATCGTACGGTCGGTTCGCATTTCTCGATGAACTTACATACAGCCACGACGGGACTTGGTCGCTGAGCGGAAACTGCGTTGTAGATGACAATTTGTGTCTAACTCCCCTTCCAGCAATGCGAAGTTTATGAAACTTATAGAGAATGCTCGTATCGCCAATCGAGAGCACTCCTGCAAGTTTGAAGATGATCGTACGGTCGGTTCAGATTTCTCGATGAACTTACATGCAGCTACGAATTGACTTGGTCGCTGAGCGGAAATTCGGATGATGACAATTTTGTTCAAACTCCGTTTCCAGCCGTACGAAGTTTATGAAACTTGTACAGCATGCTCGTGCCGTCAATCGAGAGCACTCCTGCAAGTTTGAAGAAGATCGTACGGTCGATTCGCATTTCTCGATGAACTTACATACAGCCACGACGGGACTTGGTCGCTGAGCGGAAACTGCGTTGTAGATGACAATTTGTGTCTGACTCCCCTTCCAGCCGTACGAAGTTTATGAAACTTGTACAGCATGCTCGTGTCGTCAATCGAGAGCACTCCTGCAAGTTTGAAGAAGATCGAACGCTCGGTTCGCATTTCTCAATGAACTTATATACACCTACGACGGGACTTATTCGCTGAACGGGAACTATCCAGTACTGCGTTGTAGATGGCAATTTCTGTCTAACTCCCCATCCAGCCGTACGAAGTTTATGAAACTTGTAGAGAATGCTCGTGTCGCCAATCGAGAGCACTCCTGCAAGTGTGAAGATGATCGTACGGTCGGTGCAGATTTCCGGATGAACTTACATGCAGCTACGAAGGGACTTGGTCGCTGAGCGGAAACTGCGTTGTACATGACAATTTGTGTCTAACTCCCCTTCCAGCCGTACGAAGTTTATGAAACTTGTACAGAATGCTCGTGTCGCCAATCGAGAGCACTCCTGCCAGTTTGAAGGTGATCGTAAGGTCGGTTCAGATTTCTCGATGAACTTACATGCAGTTACGTAGAGACTTGGTCGCTGAGCGGAAATTCGGATGATCACAATTTGTGTCTAACTCCCCTTCCAGCCGTACGAAGTTTATGAAACTTATAGAGAATGCTCGAGTCGCCAATCGAGAGCACTCCTGCAAGTTTGAAGAAGATCGTACGGTCGGTTCACATTTCTCGATGAACGTACATACATCTACGACGGGACTTAGTCGCTGAACGGGAAGTATCCAGTACTGCGTTGTAGATGACAATTTATGTCTAACTCCTCTTCCAGCCGTACGAAGTTTATGAAACTCGTAGAGAATGCTCGTGTCGCCAATCGGGAACACTCCTGCAAGTTTGAAGATGATCGTACGGTCGGTTCACATTTCTCGATGAACTTACATGCAGCTACGAATTGACTTGGTCGCTGAGCGGAAATTCGGATGATGACAATTTTGTTCAAACTCCGTTTCCAGCCGTATGAAATTTATGAAACTTGTACAGCATGCTCGTGTCGTCAATCGAGAGCACTCCTGCAAGTTTGAAGAAGATCGTACGGTCGGTTCGCATTTCTCGATGAACTTACATACAGCCACGACGGGACTTGGTCGCTGAGCGGAAACTGCGTTGTAGATGACAATTTGTGTCTAACTCCCCTTCCAGCCGTACGAAGTTTATGAAACTTGTAGATAATGCTCGTGTCGCCAATCGAGAGCACTCCTGCAAGTTTGAAGATGATCGTACGGTCGTTTCAGATTTTTCGATGAACTTGCATGCAGCTACAAAGGGACTTGGTCGCTGAGCGGAAATTCGGATGATGACAATTTTTTTCAAAATCCGCTTCCAGCGGTACGAAGTTTATGAAACTTGGACAGCATGCTCGTGTCGTCAATCGAGAGCACTCCTGCAAGTTTGAAGAAGATCGAACGCTCGGTTCGCATTTCTCAATGAACTTACATACAGCTACGACGGGACTTGGTGGCTGACCGGAAACTGCGTTGTAGATGACAATTTGTGTCTAACTCCCCTTCCAGTCGTAAGAAGTTTATGAAACTTGTACAGAATGCTCGTGTCGCCAATCGAGAGCACTCCTAAAAGCTTGAAGATGATCGTACGCTCGGTTCACATTTCTCGATGAACGTACATACACCTACGACGGCACTTAGTCGCTGAACGGGAAGTATCCAGTACTGCGTTGTAGATGACAATTTATGTCTAACTCCTCTTCCAGCCGTACGAAGTTTATGAAACTTGTACAGAATGTTCGTGTCGCCAATCGAGATCACTCCTGCAAGTCTGAAATGATCGTATGGTCGGTTCAGATTTCTCGATGAACTTACATGCTGCTACGAAGGGACTTGGTCGCTGAGCGGAAATTCGAATGATGATAATTTGTGTCTAACTCCCCTTCCAGCCGTACGAAGTTTATGAAACTTGTACAGAATGCTCGTGTCGCCAATCGAGAGCACTCCTGCATGTTTGAAGAACATCGTACGGTCGGTTCAGAGTTCTCGATGAACTTACATGCAGCTACGTAGGGACTTGGTCGCTGAGCGG
Source organism: Priocnemis perturbator (assembly GCA_963942575.1). Taxonomy (NCBI): domain Eukaryota; kingdom Metazoa; phylum Arthropoda; class Insecta; order Hymenoptera; family Pompilidae; genus Priocnemis; species Priocnemis perturbator. The sequence goes on from CAWWDK010000169.1 coordinate 1,171,728, forward strand.
AAATTCGGATGATGACAATTTGTGTCTAACTCCCCTTCCAGCCGTAAGAAGTTTATGAAACTTGTAGAGAATGCTCGTGTCGCCAATCGAGAGCACTCCTGCAAGTTGTAAGAAGATCGTACCGTCGGTTCGCATTCCTCGATGAACTTACATACAGCTACGACGGGACTTGGTCGCTGAGCGGAAACTGCGTTGTAGATGACAATTTGTGTCTAACTCCCCTTCCAGCAATGCGAAGTTTATGAAACTTATAGAGAATGCTCGTATCGCCAATCGAGAGCACTCCTGCAAGTTTGAAGATGATCGTACGGTCGGTTCAGATTTCTCGATGAACTTACATGCAGCTAAGAATTGACTTGGTCGCTGAGCGGAAATTCGGATGATGACAATTTTGTTCAAACTCCGTTTCCAGCCGTACGAAGTTTATGAAACTTGTACAGCATGCTCGTGCCGTCAATCGAGAGCACTCCTGCAAGTTTGAAGAAGATCGTACGGTCGATTCGCATTTCTCGATGAACTTACATACAGCCACGACGGGACTTGGTCGCTGAGCGGAAACTGCGTTGTAGATGACAATTTGTGTCTGACTCCCCTTCCAGCCGTACGAAGTTTATGAAACTTGTACAGCATGCTCGTGTCGTCAATCGAGAGCACTCCTGCAAGTTTGAAGAAGATCGAACGCTCGGTTCGCATTTCTCAATGAACTTATATACACTTACGACGGGACTTATTCGCTGAACGGGAACTATCCAGTACTGCGTTGTAGATGGCAATTTCTGTCTAACTCCCCATCCAGCCGTACGAAGTTTATGAAACTTGTAGAGAATGCTCGTGTCGCCAATCGAGAGCACTCCAGTAAGTTTAAAGATGTTCGTACGGTCGGTTCAGATTTCTCGATGAACTTACATGCAGCTACAAAGGAACTTGGTCGCTGAGCGGAAATTCGGATGATGACAATTTTTTTAAACTCCGCTTCCTGCCGTACGAAGTTTATGAAACTTGTACAGCATGCTCGTGTCGTCAATCGAGAGCACTCCTGCACGTTTGAAGAAGATCGTACGGTCGGTTCACATTTCTCGATGAACTTACATGCAACTACGACGGGACTTAGTCGCTGAACGGGACCTATCCAGTATTGCGTTGTAGATGACAATTTGTGTCTAACTCCCCTTCCAGCTGTACGAAGTTTATGAAACTTGTATAGAATGCTCGTGTCGCCAATCGAGAGCACTCCTGCAAGTTTGAAGAAGATCGTACGCTGGGTTCACATTTCTCGATGAACGTACATACACCTACGACGGGACTTAGTCGCTGAACGGGAACTATCCAGTACTGCGTTGTAGATGACAATTTGTTTCTAACTCCCCTTCCAACCGTACGAAGTTTATGAAACTTGTACAGAATGCTCGTGTCGCCAATCGAGAGCACTGCTACAAGCTTGAAGATGATCGTACGCTCGGTTCAGATTTCTCGATGAACTTACATGCAGCTACGAAGGGACTTGGTCGGTAAGCGGAAATTCGGATGATGACAATTTGTGTCTAACTCCCCTTCCAGCCGTAAGAAGTTTATGAAACTTGTAGAGAATGCTCGTGTCGCCAATCGAGAGCACTCCTGCAAGTTTGAACAAGATCGTACGGTCGGTTCACATTTCTCGATGAACTTACATACAGCTACGAAGGGACTTGGTCGCTGAGCGGAAACTGCGTTGTAGATGACAATTTGTGTCTAACTCCCTTTCCAGCCTTACGAAGTTTATGAAGCTTGTAAAGAATGCTCGTGTCGCCAATCGAGAGCACTCCTAAAAGCTTGAAGATGATCGTACGCTCGGTTCAGATTTCTCGATGAACTTACATGCAGCTACGAAGGGAGTTGGTCGCTTAGCGGAAACTGCGTTATAGATGACAATTTGTGTCTAACTCCCCTTCCAGCCGTGCGAAGTTTATGAAACTTATAGAGAATGCTCGTGTCGCCAATCGAGAGCACTCCTGCAAGTTTGAAGAAGATCGTACGGTCGGTTCACATTTCTCGATGAACTTACATACACCTACGACGGGACTTATTCGCTGAAGGGGAACTATCCAGTACTGCGTTGTAGATGGCAATTTGGGTCTAACTCCCCTTCCAGCCGTACGAAGTTTATGAAACTTGTAGAGAATGCTCTGTCGCCAATCGAGAGCACTCCTGCAAGTGTGAAGATGATCGTACGGTCGGTTCAGATTTCTCGATGAACGTACATGCAGCTACAAAGGGACTTGGTCGCTGAGCGGAAATTCGGATGATGACAATTTGTGTCTAACTCCGCTTCCAGCCGTACGAAGTTTATGAAACTTGTAGAGAATGCTCGTGTCGCCAATCGAGAGCACTCCTGCAAGTTTGAAGAAGATCGTACGGTCGGTTCGCATTTCTCGATGAACTTACATACAGCTACGACGGGACTTGGTCGCTGTCCGAAACTGCGTTGTAGATGACAATTTGTGTCTAACTCCCCTTCCAGCCATGCGAAGTTTATGAAACTTATAGAGAATGCTCGTATCGCCAATCGAGAGCACTCCTGCAAGTTTGAAGATGATCGTACGGTCGGTTCAGATTTCTCGATGAACTTACATGCAGTTACGAATTGACTTGGTCGTTGAGCGGAAATTCGGATGATGACAATTTTGTTCAAACTCCGTTTCCAGCCGTACGAAGTTTATGAAACTTGTACAGCATGCTCGTGCCGTCAATCGAGAGCACTCCTGCAAGTTTGAAGAAGATCGTACGGTCGGTTCGCATTTCTCGATGAACTTACATACAGCCACGACGGGACTTGGTCGCTGAGCGGAAACTGCGTTGTAGATGACAATTTGAGTCTAACTCCCCTTCCAGCCGTACGAAGGTTATGAAACTTGTACAGAATGCTCGTGTCGCCAATCGAGAGCACTGCTACAAGCTTGAAGATGATCGTACGCTCGGTTCAGATTTCTCGATGAACTTACATGCAGCTACGAAGGGACTTGGTCGGTAAGCGGAAATTCGGATGATGACAATTTGTGTCTAACTCCCCTTCCAGCCGTAAGAAGTTTATGAAACTTGTAGAGAATGCTCGTGTCGCCAATCGAGAGCACTCCTGCAAGTTTGAAGAAGATCGTACGGTGGGTTCGCATTTCTCGATGAACTTACATACAGCTACGACGGGACTTTTTCGCTAAGCGGAAACTGCGTTGTAGATGACAATTATTGTCTAACTCCCCTTCCAGCCATACGAAGTTTATGAAACTTGTACAGAATGCTCGTGTCGCCAATCGAGAGAACTCCTGCAAGTTTGAAGAAGATCGTACGCTGGGTTCACATTTCTCGATGAACGTACATACACCTACGACGGGACTTATTCGCTGAACGGGAACTATCCAGTACTGCGTTGTAGATGGCAATTTGGGTCTAACTCCCCTTCCAGCCGTACGAAGTTTATGAAACTTGTAGAGAATGCTCTGTCGCCAATCGAGAGCACTCCTGCAAGTGTGAAGATGATCGTACGGTCGGTTCAGATTTCTCGATGAACGTACATGCAGCTACAAAGGGACTTGGTCGCTGAGCGGAAATTCGGATGATGACAATTTGTGTCTAACTCCGCTTCCAGCCGTACGAAGTTTATGAAACTTGTAGAGAATGCTCGTGTCGCCAATCGAGAGCACTCCTGCAAGTTTGAAGAAGATCGTACGGTCGGTTCGCATTTCTCGATGAACTTACATACAGCTACGACGGGACTTGGTCGCTGTCCGAAACTGCGTTGTAGATGACAATTTGTGTCTCACTCCCCTTCCAGCCATGCGAAGTTTATGAAACTTATAGAGAATGCTCGTATCGCCAATCGAGAGCACTCCTGCAAGTTTGAAGATGATCGTACGGTCGGTTCAGATTTCTCGATGAACTTACATGCAGTTACGAATTGACTTGGTCGTTGAGCGGAAATTCGGATGATGACAATTTTGTTCAAACTCCGTTTCCAGCCGTACGAAGTTTATGAAACTTGTACAGCATGCTCGTGCCGTCAATCGAGACCACTCCTGCAAGTTTGAAGAAGATCGTACGGTCGGTTCGCATTTCTCGATGAACTTACTTACAGCCACGACGGGACTTGGTCGCTGAGCGGAAACTGCGTTGTAGATGGCAATTTGTGTCTAACTCCCGATCCAGCCGTACGAAGTTTGTGAAACTTGTAGAGAATGCTCGTGTCTCCAATCGAGAGCACTCCTGCAAGTGTGAAGATGATCGTACTGTCGGTTCAGATTTCCGGATGAACTTACATGCAGCTACGAAGGGACTTGGTCGCTGAGCGGAAACTGCGTTGTACATGACAATTTGTGTCTAACGCCTCTTCCAGCCGTACGAAGTTTATGAAACTTGTACAGAATGCTCGTGTCGCCAATCGAGAGCACTCCTGCCAGTTTGAAGGTGATCGTAAGGCCGGTTCAGATTTCTCGATGAACTTACATACTGCTACGACGGGACTTGGTCGCTGAGCGGAAACTGCGTTGTATATGACAATTTGCGCCTAACTCCCCTTCCAGCCGTACGAAGTTTATGAAACTTGTACAGAATGCTCGTGTCGCCAATCGAGAGCACTCCTGCAAGTGTGAAGATGATCGTACGGTCGGTTCAGATTTCTCGATGAACTTACATGCAGCCACGAAGGGACTTGGTCGCTGAGCGGAAATTCGGATGATGACAATTTGGGTCTAACTCCCCTTCCAGCCGTACGACGTTTATGAAACTTGTAGAGAATGCTCGTGTCGCCAATCGAGAGCACTCCTGCAAGTGTGAAGATGATCGTACGGTCGGTTCAGATTTCTCGATGAACTTACATGCAGCCACGAAGGGACTTGGTCGCTGAGCGGAAATTCGGATGATGACAATTTGTGTCTAACTCCCCTTCCAGCCATTCGAAGTTTATGAAACTTATAGAGAATGCTCGTGTCGCCAATCGAGAGCACTCCTGCAAGTTTGAAGAAGATCGTACGGTCGGTTCACATTTCTCGATGAACTTACATACACCTACGACGGGACTTATTCGCTGTCGGAAACTGCGTTGTAGATGACAATTTGTGTCTAACTCCCCTTCCAGCCATGCGAAGTTTATGAAACTTGTTCAGAATGCTCGTGTCGCCTATCGAGAGCACTCCTACAAGTTTGAAGATGATCGTACGGTCGGTTAACATTTCTCGATGAACTTACATGCAGCTACGAAGGGACTTGGTCGCTGAGCGGAAATTCGGATGATGACAATTTGTGTCTAACTCCCCTTCCAGCCGTACGAAGTTTATGAAACTTGTAGAGAATGCTCGTGTCGCCAATCGAGAGCACTCCTGCAAGTTTGAAGAAGATCGAACGCTCGGTTCGCATTTCTCAATGAACTTACATACAGCTACGACGGGACTTGGTCGCTGAGCGGAAACTGCGTTGTAGATGACAATTTGTGTCTAACTCCCCTTCCAGCCATACGAAGTTTACGAAACTTGTACAGAATGCTCGTGTCAGCAATCGAGAGCACTACTGCAAGTTTGAAGATGATCGTACGGTCGGTTCAGATTTCTCGATGAACTTACATGCAGCTACGAAGGGACTTGGTCGCTGAGCGGAAATTCGGATGATGACAATATGTGTCTAACTCCGCTTCCAGCCGTACGAAGTTTATGAAACTTGTACTGCATGCTCGTGTCGTCAATCGAGAGCACTCCTGCAAGTTTGAAGAAGATCGTACGGTCGGTTCGCATTTCTCGATGAACTTACAAACAGCCACGACGGGACTTGGTCGCTGAGAGGAAACTGCATTGTAGATGACAATTTTTGTCTAACTCCCCTTCAAGCCGTTCGAAGTTTATGAAACTCGTAGAGAATGGTCGTGTCGCCAATCGGGAACACTGCTGCAAGTTTGAAGAAGATCGTACGGTCGGTTCACATTTCTCGATGAACTTACATACACCTACGACGGGACTTATTCGCTGAACGGGAACTATCCAGTACTGCGTTGTAGATGACAATTTGTGTCTAACGCCCCTTCCAACCGTACGAAGTTTATGAAACTTGTACAGAATGCTCGTGTCGCCAATCGAGAGCACTCCTGCAAATTTGAAGATGATCGTACCGTCGGTTCAGTTTTCTCGATGAACTTACATGCAGCAACGAAGGGAATTGGTCGCTGAGCGGAAATTCGGATGATGACAGTTTTTGTCAAACTCCGCTTCCAGCCATACGAAGTTTATGAAACTTGTAGAGAATGCTCTGTCGCCAATCGAGAGCACTCCTGCAAGTGTGAAGATGATCGTACGGTCGGTTCAGATTTCTCGATGAACGTACATGCAGCTACAAAGGGACTTGGTCGCTGAGCGGAAATTCGGATGATGACAATTTGTGTCTAACTCCGCTTCCAGCCGTACGAAGTTTATGAAACTTGTAGAGAATGCTCGTGTCGCCAATCGAGAGCACTCCTGCAAGTTTGAAGAAGATCGTACGGTCGGTTCGCATTTCTCGATGAACTTACATACAGCTACGACGGGACTTGGTCGCTGTCCGAAACTGCGTTGTAGATGACAATTTGTGTCTAACTCCCCTTCCAGCCATGCGAAGTTTATGAAACTTATAGAGAATGCTCGTATCGCCAATCGAGAGCACTCCTGCAAGTTTGAAGATGATCGTACGGTCGGTTCAGATTTCTCGATGAACTTACATGCAGTTACGAATTGACTTGGTCGTTGAGCGGAAATTCGGATGATGACAATTTTGTTCAAACTCCGTTTCCAGCCGTACGAAGTTTATGAAACTTGTACAGCATGCTCGTGCCGTCAATCGAGACCACTCCTGCAAGTTTGAAGAAGATCGTACGGTCGGTTCGCATTTCTCGATGAACTTACTTACAGCCACGACGGGACTTGGTCGCTGAGCGGAAACTGCGTTGTAGATGGCAATTTGTGTCTAACTCCCGATCCAGCCGTACGAAGTTTGTGAAACTTGTAGAGAATGCTCGTGTCTCCAATCGAGAGCACTCCTGCAAGTGTGAAGATGATCGTACTGTCGGTTCAGATTTCCGGATGAACTTACATGCAGCTACGAAGGGACTTGGTCGCTGAGCGGAAACTGCGTTGTACATGACAATTTGTGTCTAACGCCCCTTCCAGCCGTACGAAGTTTATGAAACTTGTACAGAATGCTCGTGTCGCCAATCGAGAGCACTCCTGCTAGTTTGAAGGTGATCGTAAGGCCGGTTCAGATTTCTCGATGAACTTACATACTGCTACGACGGGACTTGGTCGCTGAGCGGAAACTGCGTTATAGATGACAATTTGTGTCTAACTCCCCTTCAAGCCGTAAGAAGTTTATGAAACTCGTAGAGAATGCTCGTGTCGCCAATCGGGAACACTGCTGCCAGTTTGAAGAAGATCGTACGGGCGGTTCACATTTCTCGATGAACGTACATACACCTACGACGGGACTTAGTCGCTGAACGGGAACTATCCAGTACTGCGTTGTAGATGACAATTTGTGTCTAACTCCCCTTCCAGCCGTACGAAGTTTATGAAACTTGTACAGAATGCTCGTGTCGCCAATCGAGAGCACTCCTGCAAGTTTGAAGATGATCGTACGGTCGGTTCAGATTTCCCGATGAACTTACATGCAGCTACGAATTGACTTGGTCGCTGAGCGGAAATTCGGATGATGACAATTTTGTTCAAACTCCGTTTCCAGCCGTATGAAGTTTATGAAACTTGTACAGCATGCTCGTGTCGTCAATCGAGAGCACTCCTGCAAGTTTGAAGAAGATCGTACGGTCGGTTCGCATTTCTCGATGAACTTACATACAGCCACGACGGGACTTGGTCGCTGAGCGGAAACTGCGTTGTAGATGACAATTTGTGTCTAACTCCCCTTCCAGCCATGCGAAGTTTATGAATCTTATAGAGAATGCTCGTGTCGCCAATCGAGAGCACTCCTGCAAGTTTGAAGATGATCGTACGGTCGGTTCAGATTTCTCGATGAACTTACATGCAGCTACGACGGGACTTGGTCGTTGAGCGGAAACTGGGTTGTAGATGACAATTTTTGTCTAACTCCCCTTCCAGCCATACGAAGTTTATGAAACTTGTACAGAATGCTCGTGTCAGCACTCGAGAGCACTCCTGCAAGTTTGAAGATGATCGTACGGTCGGTTCAGATTTCTCGATGAACTTACATGCAGCTACGAAGGGAGTTGGTCGCTTAGCGGAAACTGCGTTATAGATGACAATTTGTGTCTAACTCCCCTTCCAGCCGTGCGAAGTTTATGAAACTTATAGAGAATGCTCGTGTCGCCAATCGAGAGCACTCCTGCAAGTTTGAAGAAGATCGTACGGTCGGTTCACATTTCTCGATGAACTTACATACACCTACGACGGGACTTATTCGCTGAACGGGAACTATCCAGTACTGCGTTGTAGATGGCAATTTGGGTCTAACACCCCTTCCAGCCGTACGAAGTTTATGAAACTTGTAGAGAATGCTCGTGTCGCCAATCGAGAGCACTCCTGCAAGTTTGAAGAAGATCGTACGGTCGGTTCAGATTTCTCGATGAACTTACATGCAGCTACAAAGGGACTTGGTCGCTGAGCGGAAATTCGGATGATGACAATTTGTGTCTAACTCCGCTTCCAGCCGTACGAAGTTTATGAAACTTGTACAGCATGCTCATGTCGTCAATCGAGAGCACTCCTGCAAGTTTGAAGAAGATCGTACGGTCGGTTCGCATTTCTCGATGAACTTACATACAGCCACGACGGGACTTGGTCGCTGAGCGGAAACTGCGTTGTAGATGACAATTTGTGTCTAACTCCCCTTCCAGCCATGCGAAGTTTATGAATCTTATAGAGAATGCTCGTGTCGCCAATCGAGAGCACTCCTGCAAGTTTGAAGATGATCGTACGGTCGGTTCAGATTTCTCGATGAACTTACATGCAGCTACGACGGGACTTGGTCGTTGAGCGGAAACTGGGTTGTAGATGACAATTTTTGTCTAACTCCCCTTCCAGCCATACGAAGTTTATGAAACTTGTACAGAATGCTCGTGTTAGCACTCGAGAGCACTCCTGCAAGTTTGAAGATGATCGTACGGTCGGTTCAGATTTCTCGATGAACTTACATGCAGCTACGAAGGGAGTTGGTCGCTTAGCGGAAACTGCGTTATAGATGACAATTTGTGTCTAACTCCTCTTCCAGCCGTGCGAAGTTTATGAAACTTATAGAGAATGCTCGTGTCGCCAATCGAGAGCACTCCTGCAAGTTTGAAGAAGATCGTACGGTCGGTTCACATTTCTCGATGAACTTACATACACCTACGACGGGACTTATTCGCTGAACGGGAACTATCCAGTACTGCGTTGTAGATGGCAATTTGGGTCTAACACCCCTTCCAGCCGTACGAAGTTTATGAAACTTGTAGAGAATGCTCGTGTCGCCAATCGAGAGCACTCCTGCAAGTTTGAAGAAGATCGTACGGTCGGTTCAGATTTCTCGATGAACTTACATGCAGCTACAAAGGGACTTGGTCGCTGAGCGGAAATTCGGATGATGACAATTTGTGTCTAACTCCGCTTCCAGCCGTACGAAGTTTATGAAACTTGTACAGAATGCTCGTGTCGCCTATCGAGAGCACTCCTACAAGTTTGAAGATGTTCGTACGGTCGGTTTACATTTTTCGATGAACTTACATACAGCTACGACGGGACTTGGTCGCTGAGCGGAAACTGCGTTGTAGATGACAATTGGTGTCTAACTCCCCTTCCAGCCGTACGAAGTTTATGAAACTTGTAGAGAATGCTCGTGTCGCCTATCGAGAGCACTCCTACAAGTTTGAAGATGTTCGTACGGTCGGTTTACATTTCTCGATGAACTTACATACAGCTACGACGGGACTTGGTCGCTGAGCGGAAACTGCGTTGTAGATGACAATTTGTGTCTAACTCCCCTTCCAGCCGTACGAAGTTTATGAAACTTGTAGAGAATGCTCGTGTCGCCAATCGAGAGCACTCCTGCAAGTTTGAAGAAGATCGTACGGTCGGTTCGCATTTCTCGATGAACTTACATGCAGCTACGAAGGGAGTTGGTCGCTTAGCGGAAACTGCGTTATAGATGACAATTTGTGTCTAACTCCCCTTCCAGCCGTACGAAGTTTATGAAACTTGTAGAGAATGCTCGTGTCGCCAATCGAGAGCACTCCTGCAAGTTTGAAGAAGATCGTACGGTCGGTTCACATTTCTCGATGAACTTACATACAGCTACGACGGGACTTGGTCGCTGAGCGGAAATTCGAATGATGACAATTTTTTTCAAACTCCGCTTCCAGGCGTACGAAGTTTATGAAACTTGTACAGCATGCTCGTGTCGTCAATCGAGAGCACTCCTGCAAGTTTGAAGAAGATCGTACGTTCGGTTCACATTTCTCGATGAACTTACATGCAGCTACGACGGGACTTAGTCGCTGAACGGGAAGTATCCAGTACTGCGTTGTAGATGACAATTTGTGTCTAACTCCCCTTCCAGCCGTACGAAGTTTATGAAACTTGTAGAGAATGCTCGTGGCGCCAATCGAGAGCACTCCTGCAAGTTTGAAGAAGATCGAACGGTCGGTTCGCATTTCTCGATGAACTTCCATACAGCTACGACGGGACTTGGTCGCTGAGCAGAAACTGCGTTGTAGATGACAATTTGTGTCTAACTCCCCTTCCAGCCATACGAAGTTTATGAAACTTGTAGAGAATGCTCGTGTCGCCAATCGAGAGCACTCCTGCAAGTTTGAAGATGATCGTACGTTCGGTTCAGAGTTCTCGATGAACTTACATGCAGCTACGTAGGGACTTGGTCCCTGAGCGGAAATTCGGATGATGACAATTTGTGTCTAACTCCCCTTCCAGCCGTAAGAAGTTTATGAAACTCGTAGTGAATGCTCGTGTCGCCAATCGAGAGCACTCCTGCAAGTTTGAAGAAGATCGTACGGTCGGTTCGCATTTCTCGATGAACTTACATACAGCTACGACGGGACTTGGTCGCTGAGCGGAAACTGCGTTGTAGATGACAATTTCTGTCTAACTCCCCTTCCGGCCGTACGAAGTTTATGAAACATGTACAGAATGCTCGTGTCGCCAATCGAGAGCACTCCTGCAAGTTTGAAGAACATCGTACGGTCGGTTCGCATTTCTCGATGAACTTACATACACCTACGACGGGACTTATTCGCTGAACGGGAACTATCCAGTACTGCGTTGTAGATGGCAATTTGTGTCCAACTCCCCATCCAGCCGTACGAAGTTTATGAAACTTGTAGAGAATGCTCGTGTCGCCAATCGAGAGCACTCCTGCAAGTGTGAAGATGATCGTACGGTCGGTTCAGATTTCTCGATGAACTTACATGCAGCTACAAAGGGACTTGGTCGCTGAGCGGAAATTCGGATGATGACAATTTGTGTCTAACTCCGCTTCCAGCCGTACGAAGTTTATGAAACTTGTAGAGAATGCTCGTGTCGCCAATCGAGAGCACTCCTGCAAGTTTGAAGAAGATCGTACGGTCGGTTCGCATTTCTCGATGAACTTACATACAGCTACGACGGGACTTGGTCGCTGTCCGAAACTGCGTTGTAGATGACAATTTGTGTCTAACTCCCCTTCCAGCCATGCGAAGTTTATGAAACTTATAGAGAATGCTCGTATCGCCAATCGAGAGCACTCCTGCAAGTTTGAAGATGATCGTACGGTCGGTTCAGATTTCTCGATGAACTTACATGCAGCTACGAATTGACTTGGTCGCTGAGCGGAAATTCGGATGATGACAATTTTGTTCAAACTCCGTTTCCAGCCGTACGAAGTTTATGAAACTTGTACAGCATGCTCGTGCCGTCAATCGAGACCACTCCTGCAAGTTTGAAGAAGATCGTACGGTCGGTTCGCATTTCTCGATGAACTTACATACAGCCACGACGGGACTTGGTCGCTGAGCGGAAACTGCGTTGTAGATGACAATTTGTGTCTAACTCCCCTTCCAGCCGTACGAAGGTTATGAAACTTATACAGAATGCTCGTGTCGCCAATCGAGAGCACTCCTGCAAGTTTGAAGATGATCGTACGGTCGGTTCAGATTTCTCGATGAACTAACATACAGCTACGGCGGGACTTGGTCGCTGTCCGTAACTGCGTTGTAGATGACAATTTGTGTCTAACTCCCCTTCCAGCCGTACGAAGTTTATGAAACTTGTAGAGAATGCTCGTGTCGCCAATCGAGACCACTCCTGCAAGTTTGAAGATGATCGTACGGTCGGTTCACATTTCTCGATGAACGTACATACACCTCCGACGGGACTTAGTCGCTGAACGGGAACTATCCAGTACTGCGTTGTAGATGACAATTTGTGTCTAACTCTCCTTCCAGCCGTACGAAGTTTATGAAACTTGTAGAGAATGCTCGTGTCGCCAATCGAGAGCACTCCTGCAAGTTTGAAGAAGATCGTACGGTCGGTTCGCCTTTCTCGATGAACTTACATGCAGCTACGAAGGGAGTTGGTCGCTTAGCGGAAACTGCGTTATAGATGACAATTTGTGTCTAACTCCCCTTCCAGCCGTGCGAAGTTTATGAAACTTATAGAGAATGCTCGTGTCGCCAATCGAGAGCACTCCTGCAAGTTTGAAGAAGATCGTACGGTCGGTTCACATTTCTCGATGAACGTACATACACCTCCGACGGGACTTAGTCGCTGAACGGGAACTATCCAGTACTGCGTTGTAGATGACAATTTGTGTCTAACTCTCCTTCCAGCCGTACGAAGTTTATGAAACTTGTAGAGAATGCTCGTGTCGCCAATCGAGAGCACTCCTGCAAGTTTGAAGAAGATCGTACGGTGGGTTCGCATTTCTCGATGAACTTACATACAGCTACGACGGGACTTGGTCGCTGTCGGAAACTGCGTTGTAGATGACAATTTGTGTCTAACTCCCCTTCCAGCCGTGCGAAGTTTATGAAACTTATAGAGAATGCTCGTGTCGCCACTCGAGAGCACTCCTGCAAGTTTGAAGATGATCGTACGGTCGGTTCAGATTTCTCGATGAACTTACATGCAGCTACGAAGTGACTTGGTCGCTGAGCGGAAACTGCGTTGTAGATGACAATTTGAGTCTAACTCCCCTTCCAGCCGTACGAAGTTTATGAAACTTGTAGAGAATGCTCGTGTCGCCAATCCAGAGCACTCCTGCAAGTTTGAAGATGATCGTACGGTCGGTTCACATTTCTCGATGAACGTACATACACCTCCGACGGGATTTAGTCGTTGAACGGGAACTATCCAGTACTGCGTTGTAGATGACAATTTGTGTCTAACTCCCCTTCCAGCCGTACGAAGTTTATGAAACTTGTAGAGAATGCTCGTGTCGCCAATCGAGAGCACTCCTGCAAGTTTGAAGAAGATCGTACGGTCGGTTCGCAATTCTCGATGAACTTACATACAGCTACGACGGGACTTGGTCGCTGAGCGGAAATTCGAATGATGACAATTTTTTTCAAACTCCGCTTCCAGGCGTACGAAGTTTATGAAACTTGTACAGCATGCTCGTGTCGTCAATCGAGAGCACTCCTGCAAGTTTGAAGAAGATCGTACGGTCGGTTCACATTTCTCGATGAACTTACATGCAGCTACGACGGGACTTAGTCGCTGAACGGGAAGTATCCAGTACTGCGTTGTAGATGACAATTTGTGTCTAACTCCCCTTCCAGCCGTACGAAGTTTATGAAACTTGTAGAGAATGCTCGTGGCGCCAATCGAGAGCACTCCTGCAAGTTTGAAGAAGATCGAACGGTCGGTTCGCATTTCTCGATGAACTTCCATACAGCTACGACGGGACTTGGTCGCTGAGCGGAAACTGCGTTGTAGATGACAATTTGTGTCTAACTCCCCTTCCAGCCATACGAAGTTTATGAAACTTGTAGAGAATGCTCGTGTCGCCAATCGAGAGCACTCCTGCAAGTTTGAAGATGATCGTACGTTCGGTTCAGAGTTCTCGATGAACTTACATGCAGCTACGTAGGGACTTGGTCCCTGAGCGGAAATTCGGATGATGACAATTTGTGTCTAACTCCCCTTCCAGCCGTAAGAAGTTTATCAAACTCGTAGAGAATGCTCGTGTCGCCAATCGAGAGCACTCCTGCAAGTTTGAAGAAGATCGTACGGTCGGTTCGCATTTCTCGATGAACTTACATACAGCTACGAATTGACTTGGTCGCTGAGCGGAAATTCGGATGATGACAATTTTGTTCAAACTCCGTTTCCAGCCGTACGAAGTTTATGAAACTTGTACAGCATGCTCGTGCCGTCAATCGAGAGCACTCCTGCAAGTTTGAAGAAGATCGAACGGTCGGTTCGCATTTCTCGATGAACTTCCATACAGCTACGACGGGACTTATTCGCTGAACGGGAACTATCCAGTACTGCGTTGTAGATGACAATTTGTGTCTAACGCCCCTTCCAACCGTACGAAGTTTATGAAACTTGTACAGAATGCTCGTGGCGCCAATCGAGAGCACTCCTGCAAGTTTGAAGAAGATCGAACGGTCGGTTCGCATTTCTCGATGAACTTCCATACAGCTACGACGGGACTTGGTCGCTGAGCGGAAACTGCGTTGTAGATGACAATTTCTGTCTAACTCCCCTTCCGGCCGTACGAAGTTTATGAAACATGTACAGAATGCTCGTGTCGCCAATCGAGAGCACTCCTGCAAGTTTGAAGAACATCGTACGGTCGGTTCGCATTTCTCGATGAACTTACATACACCTACGACGGGACTTATTCGCTGAACGGGAACTATCCAGTACTGCGTTGTAGATGGCAATTTGTGTCCAACTCCCCATCCAGCCGTACGAAGTTTATGAAACTTGTAGAGAATGCTCGTGTCGCCAATCGAGAGCACTCCTGCAAGTTTGAAGAAGATCGTACGGTCGGTTCGCATTTCTCGATGAACTTACATACAGCTACGACGGGACTTGGTCGCTGTCCGAAACTGCGTTGTAGATGACAATTTGTGTCTAACTCCCCTTCCAGCCATGCGAAGTTTATGAAACTTATAGAGAATGCTCGTATCGCCAATCGAGAGCACTCCTGCAAGTTTGAAGATGATCGTACGGTCGGTTCAGATTTCTCGATGAACTTACATGCAGCTACGAATTGACTTGGTCGCTGAGCGGAAATTCGGATGATGACAATTTTGTTCAAACTCCGTTTCCAGCCGTACGAAGTTTATGAAACTTGTACAGCATGCTCGTGCCGTCAATCGAGACCACTCCTGCAAGTTTGAAGAAGATCGTACGGTCGGTTCGCATTTCTCGATGAACTTACATACAGCCACGACGGGACTTGGTCGCTGAGCGGAAACTGCGTTGTAGATGACAATTTGTGTCTAACTCCCCTTCCAGCCGTACGAAGGTTATGAAACTTGTACAGAATGCTCGTGTCGCCAATCGAGAGCACTCCTGCAAGTTTGAAGATGATCGTACGGTCGGTTCAGATTTCTCGATGAACTAACATACAGCTACGGCGGGACTTGGTCGCTGTCCGAAACTGCGTTGTAGATGACAATTTGTGTCTAACTCCCCTTCCAGCAATGCGAAGTTTATGAAACTTATAGAGAATGCTCGTATCGCCAATCGAGAGCACTCCTGCAAGTTTGAAAATGATCGTACGGTCGGTTCAGATTTCTCGATGAACTTACATGCAGCTACGAATTGACTTGGTCGCTGAGCGGAAATTCGGATGATGACAATTTTGTTCAAACTCCGTTTCCAGCCGTACGAAGTTTATGAAACTTTTACAGCATGCTCGTGCCGTCAATCGAGAGCACTCCTGCAAGTTTGAAGAAGATCGTACGGTCGGTTCGCATTTCTCGATGAACTTACATACAGCCACGACGGGACTTGGTCGCTGAGCGGAAACTGCGTTGTAGATGACAATTTGTGTCTAACTCCCCTTCCAGCCGTACGAAGGTTATGAAACTTGTACAGAATGCTCGTGTCGCCAATCGAGAGCACTGCTACAAGCTTGAAGATGATCGTACGCTCGGTTCAGATTTCTCGATGAACTTACATGCAGCTACGAAGGGACTTGGTCGGTAAGCGGAAATTCGGATGATGACAATTTGTGTCTAACTCCCCTTCCAGCCGTAAGAAGTTTATGAAACTTGTAGAGAATGCTCGTGTCGCCAATCGAGAGCACTCCTGCAAGTTTGAAGAAGATCGTACGGTGGGTTCGCATTTCTCGATGAACTTACATACAGCTACGACGGGACTTGGTCGCTGAGCGGAAACTGCGTTGTAGATGACAATTATTGTCTGACTCCCCTTCCAGCCATACGAAGTTTATGAAACTTGTACAGAATGCTCGTGTCGCCAATCGAGAACACTCCAGTAAGTTTGAAGATGATCGTACGGTCGGTTCAGATTTCTCGATGAACTTACATGCAGCTACAAAGGAACTTGGTCGCTGAGCGGAAATTCGGATGATGACAATTTTTTTAAACTCCGCTTCCAGCCGTACGAAGTTTAAGAAACTTGTACTGCATGCTCGTGTCGTCAATCGAGAGCACTCCTGCACGTTTGAAGAAGATCGTACGGTCGGTTCACATTTCTCGATGAACTTACATGCAGCTACGACGGGACTTAGTCGCTGAACGGGACCTATCCAGTACTGCGTTGTAGATGACAATTTGTGTCTAACTCCCTTTCCAGCTGTACGAAGTTTATGAAACTTGTAGAGAATGCTCGTGTCGCCAATCGAGAGCACTCCTGCAAGTTTGAAGAAGATCGTACGGTCGGTTCGCATTTCTCGATGGACTTACATACAGCTACGACGGGACTTGGTCGCTGAGCGGAAACTGCGTTGTAGATGACAATTTGTGTCTAACACCCCTTCCAGCCGTACGAAGTTTATTAAACTTGTACAGAATGCTCGTGTCGCCTATCGAGAGCACTTCTACAAGTTTGAAGATGTTCGTACGGTCGATTAACATTTCTCGATGAACTTTCATACAGCTACGACGGGACTTTGTCGCGGAGCGGAAACTGCGTTGTAGATGACAATTTGTGTCTAACTCCCCTTCCAGCCGTACGAAGTTTATGAAACTTGTAGAGAATGCTCGTTTCGCCAATCGAGAGCACTCCTGCAAGTTTGAAGAAGATCGTACGGTCGGTTAACATTTCTCGATGAACTTACATGCACCTACGACGGGACTTAGTCGCTGAACGGGAACTATCCAGTACTGCGTTGTAGATGACAATTTGTGTCTAACTCCCCTTCCAGCCGTACGAAGTTTATGAAACTTGTAGAGAATGCTCGTGTCGCCAATCGAGAGCACTCCTGCAAGTTTGAAGAAGATCGTACGGTTGGTTCGCAGTTCTCGATGAACTTACATATAGCTACGACGGGACTTGGTCGCTGTCGGAACCTGCGTTGTAGATGACAATTTGTGTGTAACTCCCCTTCCAGCCGTGCGAAGTTTATGAAACTTATAGAGAATGCTCGTGTCGCCAATCGAGAACACTCCTGCAAGTTTGAAGAAGATCGTACGGTCGGTTCGCATTTCTCGATGAACTTACATACAGCTGCGACGGGACTTGGTCGCTGTCGGAAACTGCGTTATAGATGACAATTTGTGTCTAACTCCCCTTCCAGCCGTACGAAGTTTATGAAACTTATACAGAATGCTCGTTTCGCCAATCGAGAGCACTCCTGCAAGTTTGAAGATGATCGTACGGTTGGTTCAGATTTCTCGATGAACTTACCTGCAGCTACGAATTGACTTGGTCGCTGAGCGGAAATTCGGATGATGACAATTTTGTTCAAACTCCGTTTCCAGCAGTACGAAGTTTATGAAACTTGTACAGCATGCTCGTGCCGTCAATCGAGAGCACTCCTGCAAGTTTGAAGAAGATCGTACGGTCGGTTCGCATTTCTCGATGAACTTACATACAGCCACGACGGGACTTGGTCGCTGAGCGGAAACTGCGTTGTAGATGACAATTTGTGTCTAACTCCCCTTCCAGCCGTACGAAGGTTATGAAACTTGTACAGAATGCTCGTGTCGCCAATCGAGAGCACTGCTACAAGCTTGAAGATGATCGTACGCTCGGTTCAGATTTCTCGATGAACTTACATGCAGCTACGAAGGGACTTGGTCGGTAAGCGGAAATTCGGATGATGACAATTTGTGTCTAACTCCCCTTCCAGCCGTAAGAAGTTTATGAAACTTGTAGAGAATGCTCGTGTCGCCAATCGAGAGCACTCCTGCAAGTTTGAAGAAGATCGTACGGTGGGTTCGCATTTCTCGATGAACTTACATACAGCTACGACGGGACTTGGTCGCTGAGCGGAAACTGCGTTGTAGATGACAGATTGTGTCCAACTCCCCTTCCAGCCGTACGAAGTTTATGAAACTTGTAGAGAATGCTCGTGTCGCCAATCGAGAGCACTCCTGCAAGTTTGAAGAAGATCGTACGGTCGGTTCGCAATTCTCGATGAACTTACATACAGCTACGACGGGACTGGGTCGCTGAGCGGAAATTCGAATGATGACAATTTTTTTCAAACTCCGCTTCCAGGCGTACGAAGTTTATGAAACTTGTACAGCATGCTCGTGTCGTCAATCGAGAGCACTCCTGCAAGTTTGAAGAAGATCGTACGGTCGGTTCGCATTTCTCGATGAAATTACATACAGCCACGACGGGACTTGGTCGCTGAGCGGAAACTACGTTGTAGATGACAATTTGTGTCTAACTCCCCTTCCAGCCGTACGAAGTTTATGAAACTTGTACAGAATGCTCGTGTCGCCAATCGAGAGCACTCCTGCAAGTGTGAAGATGATCGTACGGTCGGTTCAGATTTCTCGATGAACTTACATGCAGCTACAAAGGGACTTGGTCGCTGAGCGGAAATTCGGATGATGACAATTTGTGTCTAACTCTCCTTCCAGCCGTACGAAGTTTATGAAACTTGTAGAGAATGCTCGTGTCGCCAATCGAGAGCACTCCTGCAAGTTTGAAGGAGATCGTACGGTCGGTTCGCATTTCTCGATGAACTTACATACAGCTACGACGGGACTTGGTCGCTGAGCGGAAACTGCGTTGTAGATGACAATTTCTGTCTAACTCCCCTTCCGGCCGTACGAAGTTTATGAAACATGTACAGAATGCTCGTGTCGCCAATCGAGAGCACTCCTGCAAGTTTGAAGAACATCGTACGGTCGGTTCGCATTTCTCGATGAACTTACATACACCTACGACGGGACTTATTCGCTGAACGGGAACTATCCAGTACTGCGTTGTAGATGGCAATTTGTGTCTAACTCCCCATCCAGCCGTACGAAGTTTATGAAACTTGTAGAGAATGCTCGTGTCGCCAATCGAGAGCACTCCTGCAAGTGTGAAGATGATCGTACGGTCGGTTCAGATTTCTCGATGAACTTACATGCAGCTACAAAGGGACTTGGTCGCTGAGCGGAAATTCGGATGATGACAATTTGTGTCTAACTCCGCTTCCAGCCGTACGAAGTTTATGAAACTTGTAGAGAATGCTCGTGTCGCCAATCGAGAGCACTCCTGCAAGTTTGAAGATGATCGTACGGTCGGTTCAGATTTCTCGATGAACTTACATGCAGCTACGAATTGACTTGGTCGCTGAGCGGAAATTCGGATGATGACAATTTTGTTCAAACTCCGTTTCCAGCCGTACGAAGTTTATGAAACTTGTACAGCATGCTCGTGCCGTCAATCGAGACCACTCCTGCAAGTTTGAAGAAGATCGTACGGTCGGTTCGCATTTCTCGATGAACTTACATACAGCCACGACGGGACTTGGTCGCTGAGCGGAAACTGCGTTGTAGATGACAATTTGTGTCTAACTCCCCTTCCAGCCGTACGAAGGTTATGAAACTTGTACAGAATGCTCGTGTCGCCAATCGAGAGCACTCCTGCAAGTTTGAAGATGATCGTACGGTCGGTTCAGATTTCTCGATGAACTAACATACAGCTACGGCGGGACTTGGTCGCTGTCCGAAACTGCGTTGTAGATGACAATTTGTGTCTAACTCCCCTTCCAGCAATGCGAAGTTTATGAAACGTATAGAGAATGCTCGTATCGCCAATCGAGAGCACTCCTGCAAGTTTGAAGATGATCGTACGGTCGGTTCAGATTTCTCGATGAACTTACATGCAGCTACGAATTGACTTGGTCGCTGAGCGGAAATTCGGATGATGACAATTTTGTTCAAACTCCGTTTCCAGCCGTACGAAGTTTATGAAACTTGTAGAGAATGCTCGTGTCGCCAATCGAGAGCACTCCTGCAAGTTTGAAGGAGATCGTACGGTCGGTTCGCCTTTCTCGATGAACTTACATACAGCTACGACGGGACTTGGTCGCTGAGCGGAAACTGCGTTGTAGATGACAGATTGTGTCCAACTCCCCTTCCAGCCGTACGAAGTTTATGAAACTTGTAGAGAATGCTCGTGTCGCCAATCGAGAGCACTCCTGCAAGTTTGAAGAAGATCGTACCGTCGGTTCGCAATTCTCGATGAACTTACATACAGCTACGACGGGTCTTGGTCGCTGAGCGGAAATTCGAATGATGACAATTTTTTTCAAACTCCGCTTCCAGGCGTACGAAGTTTATGAAACTTGTACAGCATGCTCGTGTCGTCAATCGAGAGCACTCCTGCAAGTTTGAAGAAGATCGTACGGTCGGTTCACATTTCTCGATGAACTTACATGCAGCTACGACGGGACTTAGTCGCTGAACGGGAAGTATCCAGTACTGCGTTGTAGATGACAATTTGTGTCTAACTCCCCTTCCAGCCGTACGAAGTTTATGAAACTTGTAGAGAATGCTCGTGGCGCCAATCGAGAGCACTCCTGCAAGTTTGAAGAAGATCGTACGGTCGGTTCGCATTTCTCGATGAACTTACATACAGCTACGACGGGACTTGGTCGCTGAGCGGAAACTGCGTTGTAGATGACAATTTGTGTCTAACTCCCCTTCCAGCCATACGAAGTTTATGAAACTTGTACAGAATGCTCGTGTCGCCAATCGAGAGCACTCCTGCAAGTTTGAAGATGATCGTACGTTCGGTTCAGAGTTCTCGATGAACTTACATGCAGCTACGTAGGGACTTGGTCCCTGAGCGGAAATTCGGATGATGACAATTTGTGTCTAACTCCCCTTCCAGCCGTAAGAAGTTTATGAAACTCGTAGAGAATGCTCGTGTCGCCAATCGAGAGCACTCCTGCAAGTTTGAAGACGATCGTACTGTCGGTTCGCATTTCTCGATGAACTTACATACAGCTACGACGGGACTTGGTCGCTGAGCGGAAACTGCGTTGTAGATGACAATTTCTGTCTAACTCCCCTTCCGGCCGTACGAAGTTTATGAAACATGTACAGAATGCTCGTGTCGCCAATCGAGAGCACTCCTGCAAGTTTGAAGAACATCGTACGGTCGGTTCGCATTTCTCGATGAACTTACATACACCTACGACGGGACTTATTCGCTGAACGGGAACTATCCAGTACTGCGTTGTAGATGGCAATTTGTGTCTAACTCCCCATCCAGCCGTACGAAGTTTATGAAACTTGTAGAGAATGCTCGTGTCGCCAATCGAGAGCACTCCTGCAAGTGTGAAGATGATCGTACGGTCGGTTCAGATTTCTCGATGAACTTACATGCAGCTACAAAGGGACTTGGTCGCTGAGCGGAAATTCGGATGATGACAATTTGTGTCTAACTCCGCTTCCAGCCGTACGAAGTTTATGAAACTTGTAGAGAATGCTCGTGTCGCCAATCGAGAGCACTCCTGCAAGTTTGAAGATGATCGTACGGTCGGTTCAGATTTCTCGATGAACTTACATGCAGCTACGAATTGACTTGGTCGCTGAGCGGAAATTCGGATGATGACAATATTGTTCAAACTCCGTTTCCAGCCGTACGAAGTTTATGAAACTTGTACAGCATGCTCGTGCCGTCAATCGAGACCACTCCTGCAAGTTTGAAGAAGATCGTACGGTCGGTTCGCATTTCTCGATGAACTTACATACAGCCACGACGGGACTTGCTCGCTGAGCGGAAACTGCGTTGTAGATGACAATTTGTGTCTAACTCCCCTTCCAGCCGTACGAAGGTTATGAAACTTGTACAGAATGCTCGTGTCACCAATCGAGAGCACTCCTGCAAGTTTGAAGATGATCGTACGGTCGGTTCAGATTTCTCGATGAACTAACATACAGCTACGGCGGGACTTGGTCGCTGTCCGAAACTGCGTTGTAGATGACAATTTGTGTCTAACTCCCCTTCCAGCAATGCGAAGTTTATGAAACTTATAGAGAATGCTCGTATCGCCAATCGAGAGCACTCCTGCAAGTTTGAAGATAATCGTACGGTCGGTTCAGATTTCTCGATGAACTTACATGCAGCTACGAATTGACTTGGTCGCTGAGCGGAAATTCGGATGATGACAATTTTGTTCAAACTCCGTTTCCAGCCGTACGAAGTTTATGAAACTTGTACAGCATGCTCGTGCCGTCAATCGAGAGCACTCCTGCAAGTTTGAAGAAGATCGTACGGTCGGTTCGCATTTCTCGATGAACTTACATACAGCCACGACGGGACTTGGTCGCTGAGCGGAAACTGCGTTGTAGATGACAATTTGTGTCTAACTCCCCTTCCAGGCGTACGAACGTTATGAAACTTGTACAGAATGCTCGTGTCGCCAATCGAGAGCACTGCTACAAGCTTGAAGATGATCGTACGCTCGGTTCAGATTTCTCGATGAACTTACATGCAGCTACGAAGGGACTTGGTCGGTAAGCGGAAATTCGGATGATGACAATTTGTGTCTGACTCCCCTTCCAGCCGTAAGAAGTTTATGAAACTTGTAGAGAATGCTCGTGTCGCCAATCGAGAGCACTCCTGCAAGTTTGAAGAAGATCGTACGGTGGGTTCGCATTTCTCGATGAACTTACATACAGCTACGACGGGACTTGGTCGCTGAGCGGAAACTGCGTTGTAGATGACAATTATTGTCTAACTCCCCTTCCAGCCATACGAAGTTTATGAAACTTGTACAGAATGCTCGTGTCGCCAATCGAGAGCACTCCAGTAAGTTTGAAGATGATCGTACGGTCGGTTCAGATTTCTCGATGAACTTACATGCAGCTACAAAGGAACTTGGTCGCTGAGCGGAAATTCGGATGATGACAATTTTTTTAAACTCCGCTTCCAGCCGTACGAAGTTTAAGAAACTTGTACAGCATGCTCGTGTCGTCAATCGAGAGCACTCCTGCACGTTTGAAGAAGATCGTACGGTCGGTTCACATTTCTCGATGAACTTACATGCAACTACGACGGGACTTAGTCGCTGAACGGGACCTATCCAGTACTGCGTTGTAGATGACAATTTGTGTCTAACTCCCCTTCCAGCTGTACGAAGTTTATGAAACTTGTAGAGAATGCTCGTGTCGCCAATCGAGAGCACTCCTGCAAGTTTGAAGAAGATCGTACGGTCGGTTCGCATTTCTCGATGGACTTACATACAGCTACGACGGGACTTGGTCGCTGAGCGGAAACTGCGTTGTAGATGACAATTTGTGTCTAACACCCCTTCCAGCCGTACGAAGTTTATTAAACTTGTACAGAATGCTCGTGTCGCCTATCGAGAGCACTTCTACAAGTTTGAAGATGTTCGTACGGTCGATTAACATTTCTCGATGAACTTTCATACAGCTACGACGGGACTTTGTCGCTGAGCGGAAACTGCGTTGTAGATGACAATTTGTGTCTAACTCCCCTTCCAGCCGTACGAAGTTTATGAAACTTGTAGAGAATGCTCGTTTCGCCAATCGAGAGCACTCCTGCAAGTTTGAAGAAGATCGTACGGTCGGTTAACATTTCTCGATGAACTTACATGCACCTATGACGGGACTTAGTCGCTGAACGGGAACTATCCAGTACTGCGTTGTAGATGACAATTTGTGTCTAACTCCCCTTCCAGCCGTACGAAGTTTATGAAACTTGTAGAGAATGCTCGTGTCGCCAATCGAGAGCACTCCTGCAAGTTTGAAGAAGATCGTACGGTTGGTTCGCATTTCTCGATGAACTTACATATAGCTACGACGGGACTTGGTCGCTGTCCGAAACTGCGTTGTAGATGACAATTTGTGTCTAACTCCCCTTCCAGCCGTACGAAGTTTATGAAACTTGTAGAGAATGCTCGTTTCGCCAATCGAGAGCACTCCTGCAAGTTTGAAGAAGATCGTACGGTCGGTTAACATTTCTCGATGAGCTTACATGCACCTATGACGGGACTTAGTCGCTGAACGGGAACTATCCAGTACTGCGTTGTAGATGACAATTTGTGTCTAACTCCCCTTCCAGCCGTACGAAGTTTATGAAACTTGTAGAGAATGCTCGTGTCGCCAATCGAGAGCACTCCTGCAAGTTTGAAGAAGATCGTACGGTTGGTTCGCATTTCTCGATGAACTTACATATAGCTACGACGGGACTTGGTCGCTGTCGGAAACTGCGTTGTAGATGACAATTTGTGTGTAACTCCCCTTCCAGCCGTGCGAAGTTTATGAAACTTATACAGAATGCTCGTTTCGCCAATCGAGAGCACTCCTGCAAGTTTGAAGATGATCGTACTGTTGGTTCAGATTTCTCGATGAACTTACCTGCAGCTACGAATTGACTTGGTCGCTGAGCGGAAATTCGGATGATGACAATTTTGTTCAAACTCCGTTTCCAGCCGTACGAAGTTTATGAAACTTGTACAGCATGCTCGTGTCGTCAATCGAGAGCACTCCTGCAAGTTTGAAGAAGATCGTACGGTCGGTTCGCATTTCTCGATGAACTTACATACAGCTACGACGGGACTTGGTCGCTGTCGGAAACTGCGTTGTAGATGACAATTTGTGTCTAACTCCCCTTCCAGCCGTACGAAGTTTATGAAACTTGTACAGAATGCTCGTGTCGCCTATCGAGAGCACTCCTACAAGTTTGAAGATGATCGTACGGTCGGTTAACATTTCTCGATGAACTTACATGCAGCTACGAAGGGACTTGGTCGCTGAGCGGAAATTCGGATGATGACAATTTGTGTCCAACTCCCCTTCCAGCCGTACGAAGTTTATGAAACTTGTAGAGAATGCTCGTGTCGCCAATCGAGAGCACTCCTGCAAGTTTGAAGAAGATCGTACGGTCGGTTCGCAATTCTCGATGAACTTACATACAGCTACGACGGGACTTGGTCGCTGAGCGGAAATTCGAATGATGACAATTTTTTTCAAACTCCGCTTCCAGGCGTACGAAGTTTATGAAACTTGTACAGCATGCTCGTGTCGTCAATCGAGAGCACTCCTGCAAGTTTGAAGAAGATCGTACGGTCGGTTCACATTTCTCGATGAACTTACATGCAGCTACGATGGGACATAGTCGCTGAACGGGAAGTATCCAGTACTGCGTTGTAGATGACAATTTGTGTCTAACTCCCCTTCCAGCCGTACGAAGTTTATGAAACTTGTAGAGAATGCTCGTGGCGCCAATCGAGAGCACTCCTGCAAGTTAGAAGAAGATCGTACGGTCGGTTCGCATTTCTCGATGAACTTACATACAGCTACGACGGGACTTGGTCGCTGAGCGGAAACTGCGTTGTAGATGACAATTTCTGTCTAACTCCCCTTCCGGCCGTACGAAGTTTATGAAACATGTACAGAATGCTCGTGTCGCCAATCGAGAGCACTCCTGCAAGTTTGAAGAACATCGTACGGTCGGTTCGCATTTCTCGATGAACTTACATACACCTACGACGGGACTTATTCGCTGAACGGGAACTATCCAGTACTGCGTTGTAGATGGCAATTTGTGTCTAACTCCCCATCCAGCCGTACGAAGTTTATGAAACTTGTAGAGAATGCTCGTGTCGCCAATCGAGAGCATTCCTGCAAGTGTGAAGATGATCGTACGGTCGGTTCAGATTTCTCGATGAACTTACATGCAGCTACAAAGGGACTTGGTCGCTGAGCGGAAATTCGGATGATGACAATTTGTGTCTAACTCCGCTTCCAGCCGTACGAAGTTTATGAAACTTGTCGAGAATGCTCGTGTCGCCAATCGAGAGCACTCCTGCAAGTTTGAAGAAGATCGTACGGTCGGTTCGCATTTCTCGATGAACTTACATACAGCTACGACGGGACTTGGTCGCTGTCCGAAACTGCGTTGTAGATGACAATTTGTGTCTAACTCCCCTTCCAGCCGTACGAAGGTTATGAAACTTGTACAGAATGCTCGTGTCGCCAATCGAGAGCACTCCTGCAAGTTTGAAGATGATCGTACGGTCGGTTCAGATTTCTCGATGAACTTACATGCAGCTACGAATTGACTTGTTCGCTGAGCGGAAATTCGGATGATGACAATTTTGTTCAAACTCCGTTTCCAGCCGTACGAAGTTTATGAAACTTGTAGAGAATGCTCGTGGCGCCAATCGAGAGCACTCCTGCAAGTTAGAAGAAGATCGTACGGTCGGTTCGCATTTCTCGATGAACTTACATACAGCTACGACGGGACTTGGTCGCTGAGCGGAAACTGCGTTGTAGATGACAATTTCTGTCTAACTCCCCTTCCGGCCGTACGAAGTTTATGAAACATGTACAGAATGCTCGTGTCGCCAATCGAGAGCACTCCTGCAAGTTTGAAG
This sequence comes from Priocnemis perturbator, assembly GCA_963942575.1. Lineage (NCBI taxonomy): Eukaryota > Metazoa > Arthropoda > Insecta > Hymenoptera > Pompilidae > Priocnemis > Priocnemis perturbator. The sequence goes on from CAWWDK010000169.1 coordinate 1,198,497, forward strand.
AACATCGTACGGTCGGTTCGCATTTCTCGATGAACTTACATACACCTACGACGGGACTTATTCGCTAAACGGGAACTATCCAGTACTGCGTTGTAGATGGCAATTTGTGTCTAACTCCCCATCCAGCCGTACGAAGTTTATGAAACTTGTAGAGAATGCTCGTGTCGCCAATCGAGAGCACTCCTGCAAGTGTGAAGATGATCGTACGGTCGGTTCAGATTTCTCGATGAACTTACATGCAGCTACAAAGGGACTTGGTCGCTGAGCGGAAATTCGGATGATGACAATTTGTGTCTAACTCCGCTTCCAGCCGTACGAAGTTTATGAAACTTGTCGAGAATGCTCGTGTCGCCAATCGAGAGCACTCCTGCAAGTTTGAAGAAGATCGTACGGTCGGTTCGCATTTCTCGATGAACTTACATACAGCTACGACGGGACTTGGTCGCTGTCCGAAACTGCGTTGTAGATGACAATTTGTGTCTAACTCCCCTTCCAGCCGTACGAAGGTTATGAAACTTGTACAGAATGCTCGTGTCGCCAATCGAGAGCACTCCTGCAAGTTTGAAGATGATCGTACGGTCGGTTCAGATTTCTCGATGAACTTACATGCAGCTACGAATTGACTTGTTCGCTGAGCGGAAATTCGGATGATGACAATTTTGTTCAAACTCCGTTTCCAGCCGTACGAAGTTTATGAAACTTGTACAGCATGCTCGTGCCGTCAATCGAGAGCACTCCTGCAAGTTTGAAGAAGATCGTACGGTCGGTTCGCATTTCTCGATGAACTTACATACAGCCACGACGGGACTTGGTCGCTGAGCGGAAACTGCGTTGTAGATGCCAATTTGTGTCTAACTCCCCTTCCAGCCGTACGAAGGTTATGAAACTTGTACAGAATGCTCGTGTCGCCAATCGAGAGCACTGCTACAAGCTTGAAGATGATCGTACGCTCGGTTCAGATTTCTCGAAGAACTTACATACACCTACGACGGGACTTATTCGCTGAACGGGAACTATCCAGTACTGCGTTGTAGATGGCAATTTGTGTCTAACTCCCCATCCAGCCGTACGAAGTTTATGAAACTTGTAGAGAATGCTCGTGTCGCCAATCGAGAGCACTCCTGCAATTGTGAAGATGATCGTACGGTCGGTTCAGATTTCTCGATGAACTTACATGCAGCTACAAAGGGACTTGGTCGCTGAGCGGAAATTCGGATGATGACAATTTGTGTCTAACTCCGCTTCCAGCCGTACGAAGTTTATGAAACTTGTAGAGAATGCTCGTGTCGCCAATCGAGAGCACTCCTGCAAGTTTGAAGAAGATCGTACGGTCGGTTCGCATTTCTCGATGAACTTACATACAGCTACGACGGGACTTGGTCGCTGTCCGAAACTGCGTTGTAGATGACAATTTGTGTCTAACTCCCCTTCCAGCCATGCGAAGTTTATGAAACTTATAGAGAATGCTCGTATCGCCAATCGAGAGCACTCCTGCAAGTTTGAAGATGATCGTACGTTCGGTTCAGATTTCTCGATGAACTTACATGCAGCTACGACGGGACTTGGTCGCTGTCCGAAACTGCGTTGTAGATGACAATTTATGTCTAACTCCCCTTCCAGCAATGCGAAGTTTATGAAACTTATAGAGAACGCTCGTATCGCCAATCGAGAGCACTCCTGCAAGTTTGAAGATGATCGTACGGTCGGTTCAGATTTCTCGATGAACTTACATGCAGCTACGAATTGACTTGGTCGCTGAGCGGAAATTCGGATGATGACAATTTTGTTCAAACTCCGTTTCCAGCCGTACGAAGTTTATGAAACTTGTACAGCATGCTCGTGCCGTCAATCGAGAGCACTCCTGCAAGTTTGAAGAAGATCGTACGGTCGGTTCGCATTTCTCGATGAACTTACATACAGCCACGACGGGACTTGGTCGCTGAGCGGAAACTGCGTTGTAGATGACAATTTGTGTCTAACTCCCCTTCCAGCCGTACGAAGTTTATGAAACTTGTACAGAATGCTCGTGTCGCCAATCGAGAGCACTCCTGCAAGTTTGAAGAAGATCGTACGGTCGGTTCGCAATTCTCGATGAACTTACATACAGCTACGACGTGACTGGGTCGCTGAGCGGAAATTCGAATGATGACAATTTTTTTCAAACTCCGCTTCCAGGCGTACGAAGTTTATGAAACTTGTACAGCATGCTCGTGTCGTCAATCGAGAGCACTCCTGCAAGTTTGAAGAAGATCGTACGGTCGGTTCACATTTCTCGATGAACTTACATGCAGCTACGACGGGACTTAGTCGCTCAACGGGACCTATCCTGTACTGCGTTGTAGATGGCAATTTGCGTCTAACTCCCCATCCAGCCGTACGAAGTTTATGAAACTTGTAGAGAATGCTCGTGTCGCCAATCGAGAGCACTCCTGCAAGTGTGAAGATGATCGTACGGTTGGTTCAGATTTCTCGATGAACTTACCTGCAGCTACGAATTGACTTGGTCGCTGAGCGGAAATTCGGATGATGACAATTTTGTTCAAACTCCGTTTCCAGCCGTACGAAGTTTATGAAACTTGTACAGCATGCTCGTGTCGTCAATCGAGAGCACTCCTGCAAGTTTGAAGAAGATTGTACGGTCGGTTCGCATTTCTCGATGAACTTACATACAGCCACGACGGGACTTGGTCGCTGAGCGGAAACTGCGTTGTAGATGACAATTTGTGTCTAACTCCCCTTCCAGCCGTACGAAGTTTATGAAACTCGTAGAGAATGCTCGTGTCGCCAATCGAGAGCACTCCTGCAAGTTTGAAGAAGATCGTACGGTCGGTTCGCATTTCTCGATGAACTTACATACAGCTACGACGGGACTTGGTCGCTGAGCGGAAACTGCGTTGTAGATGACAATTTCTGTCTGACTCCCCTTCCGGCCGTACGAAGTTTATGAAACATGTACAGAATGCTCGTGTCGCCAATCGAGAGCACTCCTGCAAGTTTGAAGAACATCGTACGGTCTGTTCGCATTTCTCGATGAACTTACATACACCTACGACGGGACTTATTCGCTGAACGGGAACTATCCAGTACTGCGTTGTAGATGGCAATTTGTGTCTAACTCCCCATCCAGCCGTACGAAGTTTATGAAACTTGTAGAGAATGCTCGTGTCTCCAATCGAGAGCACTCCTGCAAGTGTGAAGATGATCGTACGGTCGGTTCAGATTTCCGGATGAACTTACATGCAGCTACGAAGGGACTTGGTCGCTGAGCGGAAACTGCGTTGTACATGACAATTTGTGTCTAACTCCCCTTCCAGCCGTACGAAGTTTATGAAACTTGTACAGAATGCTCGTGTCGTCAATCGAGAGCACTCCTGCAAGTTTGAAGAAGATTGTACGGTCGGTTCGCATTTCTCGATGAACTTACATACAGCCACGACGGGACTTGGTCGCTGAGCGGAAATGCGTTGTAGATGACAATTTGTGTCTAACTCACCTTCCAGCCGTGCGAAGTTTATGAAACTTATAGAGAATGCTCGTGTCGCAAATCGAGAGCACTCCTGCAAGTTTGAAGATGATCGTACGGTCGGTTCAGATGTCTCGATGAACCTACATGCAGCTACGAAGTGACTTGGTCGCTGAGCGGAAATTCGGATGATGACAATTTGTGTCTATCTCCCCTTCCAGCGGTACGAAGTTTATGAAACTTATAGAGAATGCTCGTGTCGCCAATCGAGAGCACTCCTGCAAGTTTGAAGAAGATCGTACGTTCGGTTCACATTTCTCGATGAACTTACATACAGCTACGACGGGACTTGGTCGCTGTCGGAAACTGCGTTATAGATGACTATTTGTGTCTAACTCCCCTTCCAGCGGTGCGAAGTTTATGAAACTTATAGAGAATGCTCGTGTCGCCAATCGAGAGCACTCCTGCAAGTTAGAAGAAGATCGTACGGTCGGTTCACATTTCTCGAAGAACTTACATACACCTACGACGGGACTTATTCGCTGAACGGGAACTATCCAGTACTGCGTTGTAGATGGCAATTTGTGTCTAACTCCCCATCCAGCCGTACGAAGTTTATGAAACTTGTAGAGAATGCTCGTGTCGCCAATCGAGAGCACTCCTGCAAGTGTGAAGATGATCGTACGGTCGGTTCAGATTTCTCGATGAACTTACATACAGCTACAAAGGGACTTGGTCGCTGAGCGGAAATTCGGATGATGACAATTTGTGTCTAACTCCGCTTCCAGCCGTACGAAGTTTATGAAACTTGTAGAGAATGCTCGTGTCGCCAATCGAGAGCACTCCTGCAAGTTTCAAGAAGATCGTACGGTCGGTTCGCATTTCTCGATGAACTTACATACAGCCACGACGGGACTTGGTCGCTGAGCGGAAACTGCGTTGTAGATGACAATTTGTGTCTAACTCCCCTTCCAGCCGTACGAAGGTTATGAAACTTGTACAGAATGCTCGTGTCGCCAATCGAGAGCACTGCTACAAGCTTGAAGATGATCGTACGCTCGGTTCAGATTTCTCGATGAACTTACATGCAGCTACGAAGGGACTTGGTCGGTAAGCGGAAATTCGGATGATGACAATTTGTGTCTAACTCCCCTTCCAGCCGTAAGAAGTTTATGAAACTTGTAGAGAATGCTCGTGTCGCCAATCGAGAGCACTCCTGCAAGTTTGAAGAAGATCGTACGGTGGGTTCGCATTTCTCGATGAACTTACATACAGCTACGACGGGACTTGGTCGCTGAGCGGAAACTGCGTTGTAGACGACAGATTGTGTCCAACTCCCCTTCCAGCCGTACGAAGTTTATGAAACTTGTAGAGAATGCTCGTGTCGCCAATCGAGAGCACTCCTGCAAGTTTGAAGAAGATCGTACGGTCGGTTCGCAATTCTCGATGAACTTACATAAAGCTACGACGCGACTTGGTCGCTGAGCGGAAACTGCGTTGTAGATGACAATTTTTGTCTAACTCCCCTTCCAGCCGTACGAAGTTTATGAAACTTGTACAGAATGCTCGTGTCGCCAATCGAGAGCACTCTTGCAAGTTTGAAGAAGATCGTACGGTCGGTTCACATTTCTCGATGAACTTACATGCAGCTACGAAGGGACTTGGTCGCTGAGAAGGAAATTCGGATGATGACAATTTGTGTCTAACTCCCCTTCTAGCCGTAAGAAGTTTATGAAACTTATAGAGAATGCTCGTGTCGCCAATCGAGAGCACTCCTGCAAGTTTGAAGATGATCGTACGGTCGGTTCAGATTTCTCGATGAACTTACATGCAGCTATGAAGGGACTTGGTCGGTAAGCGGAAATTCGGATGATGACAATTTGTGTCTAACTCCCCTTCCAGCCATAAGAAGTTTATGAAACTTGTAGAGAATGCTCGTGTCGCCAATCGAGAGCACTCCTGCAAGTTTGAAGAAGAGCGTACGGTCGGTTCGCATTTCTCGATGAACTTATATACAGCTACGACAGGACTTGGTCGCTGAGCGGAAACTGCGTTGTAGATGACAATTATTGTCTAACTCACCTTCCAGCCGTACGAAGTTTATGAAACTTGTACAGCATGCTCGTGTCGCCAATCGAGAGCACTCCTGCAAGTTTGAAGAAGATCGTACGGTCGGTTCGCATTTCTCGATGAACTTACATGCAGCTACGACGGGACTTGGTCGCTGAGCGGAAATTCGAATGATGACAATTTTTTTCAATCTCCGCTTCCAGCCGTACGAAGTTTATGAAACTCGTACAGAATGCTTGTGTCGCCAATCGAGAGCACTCCTGCAAGTTTGAAGATGATCGTACGGTAGGTTCAGATTTCTCGATGAACTTACATACAGCTACGACGGGACTTGGTCGCTGAGCGGAAACTGGGTTGTAGATGACAATTTTTGTCTAACTCCCCTTCCAGCCATACGAAGTTTATGAAACTTGTACAGAATGCTCGTGTCAGCAATCGAGAGCACTCCTGCAAGTTTGAAGATGATCGTACGGTCGGTTCAGATTTCTCGATGAACTTACATGCAGCTACAAAGGGACTTCGTCGCTGAGCGGAAATTCGGATGATGACAATTTTTTTCAAAATCCGCTTCCAGCCGTACGAAGTTTATGAAACTTGTACAGCATGCTCGTGTCGTCAATCGAGAGCACTCCTGCAATTTTGAAGAAGATCGAACGCTCGGTTCGCATTTCTCATTGAACTTACATACAGCTACGACGGGACTTGGTCGCTGTCGGAAACTGCGTTGTAGATGACAATTTGTGTCTAACTCCCCTTCCAGCCATGCGAAGTTTATGAAACTTATAGAGAATGCTCGTGTCGCCAATCGAGAGCACTGCTACAAGCTTGAAAATGATCGTACGCTCGGTTCAGATTTCTCGATGAACTTACATGCAGCTACGAAGGGACTTGGTCGGTAAGCGGAAATTCGGATGATGACAATTTGTGTCTAACTCCCCTTCCAGCCATAAGAAGTTTATGAAACTTGTAGAGAATGCTCGTGTCGCCAATCGAGAGCACTCCTGCAAGTTTGAAGATGATCGTACGGTCGGTTCAGATTTCTCGATGAACTTACATACAGCTACGACGGGACTTGGTCGCTGAGCGGAAACTGGGTTGCAGATGACAATTTGTGTCTAACACCCCTTCCAGCCGTACGAAGTTTATGAAACTTGTACAGAATGCTCGTGTCGCCAATCGAGAGCACTCCTGTAAGTTTGAAGATGATCGTTCGGTCGGTTCAGATTTCTCGGTGAACTTACATGCAGCTACAAAGGAACTTGGTCGCTGAGCGTAAATTCGGATGATGACAATTTTTTTCAAAATCCGCTTCCAGCCGTACGAAGTTTATGAAACTTGTACAGCATGATCGTGTCGTCAATCGAGAGCACTCCTGCAATTTTGAAGAAGATCGAACGCTCGGTTCGCATTTCTCAATGAACTTACATACAGCTACGACGGGACTTGGTCGCTGTCGGAAACTGCGTTGTAGATGACAATTTGTGTCTAACTCCCCTTCCAGCCATGCGAAGTTTATGAAACTTATAGAGAATGCTCGTGTCGCCAATCGAGAGCACTGCTACAAGCTTGAAAATGATCGTACGCTCGGTTCAGATTTCTCGATGAACTTACATACAGCTACGACGGGACTTGGTCGCTGAGCGGAAACTGGGTTGTAGATGACAATTTTTGTCTAACTCCCCTTCCAGCCATACGAAGTTTATGAAACTTGTACAGCATGCTCGTGTCGCCAATCGAGAGCACTCCTGCAAGTTTGAAGAAGATCGTACGGTCGGTTCGCATTTCTCGATGAACTTACATGCAGCTACGACGGGACTTGGTCGCTGAGCGGAAATTCGAATGATGACAATTTTTTTCAAACTCCGCTTCCAGCCGTACGAAGTTTATGAAACTTGTACAGCATGCTCGTGTCGTCAATCGAGAGCACTCCTGCAAGTTTGAACAAGTTCGTACCGTCGGTTCACATTTCTCGATGAACTTACATACACCTACGACGGGACTTAGTCGCTGAACGGGAACTATCCAGTACTGCGTTGTAGATGACAATTTGTGTCTAACTCCCCTTCCAGCCGTACGAAGTTTATGAAACTTGTACAGAATGCTCGTGTCGCCAATCGAGAGCACTCCTGCAAGTTTGAAGAAGATCGAACGCTCGGTTCGCATTTCTCAATGAACTTACATACAGCTACGACGGGACTTGGTCGCTGAGCGGAAACTGCGTTGTAGATGACAATTTGTGTCTAACTCCCCTTCCAGCCATGCGAAGTTTATGAAACTTATAGAGAATGCTCGTGTCGCCAATCGAGAGCACTCCTGCAAGTTTGAAGATGATCGTACGGTCGGTTCAGATTTCTCGATGAACTTACATGCAGCTACGAAGGGACTTGGTCGGTAAGCGGAAATTCTGATGATGACAATTTGTGTCTAACTCCCCTTCCAGCCGTAAGAAGTATATGAAACTTGTAGAGAATGCTCGTGTCGCCAATAGAGAGCACTCCTGCAAGTTTGAAGAAGATCGTACGGTCGGTTCGCATTTCTCGATGAACTTACATACAGCTACGACGGGACTTGGTCGCTGAGCGGAAACTGCGTTGTAGATGACAATTATTGTCTAACTCCCCTTCCAGCCATACGAAGTTTATGAAACTTGTACAGCATGCTCGTGTCGCCAATCGAGAGCACTCCTGCAAGTTTGAAGAAGATCGTACGGTCGGTTCGCATTTCTCGATGAACTTTCATACAGCTACGACGGGACTTTGTCGCTGAGCGGAAACTGCGTTGTAGATGACAATTTGTGTCTAACTCCCCTTCCAGCCGTATGAAGTTTATGAAACTTGTAGAGAATGCTCGTTTCGCCAATCGAGAGCACTCCTGCAAGTTTGAAGAAGATCGTACGGTCGGTTAACATTTCTCGATGAACTTACATGCACCTACGACGGGACTTAGTCGCTGAACGGGAACTATCCAGTACTGCGTTGTAGATGACAATTTGTGTCTAACTCCCCTTCCAGCCGTACGAAGTTTATGAAACTTGTAGAGAATGCTCGTGTCGCCAATCGAGAGCACTCCTGCAAGTTTGAAGAAGATCGTACGGTCGGTTCGCATTTCTCGATGAACTTACATATAGCTACGACGGGACTTGGTCGCTGTCGGAAACTGCGTTGTAGATGACAATTTGTGTCTAACTCACCTTCCAGCCATACGAAGTTTATGAAACTTGTACAGAATGCTCGTGTCAGCAATCGAGAGCACTCCTGCAAGTTTGAAGAAGATCGTACGGTCGGTTAACATTTCTCGATGAACTTACATGCACCTACGACGGGACTTAGTCGCTGAACGGGAACTATCCAGTACTGCGTTGTAGATGACAATTTGTGTCTAACTCCCCTTCCAGCCATGCGAAGTTTATGAAACTTATAGAGAATGCTCGTGTCGCCAATCGAGAGCACTGCTACAAGCTTGAAAATGATCGTACGCTCGGTTCAGATTTCTCGATGAACTTACATGCAGCTACGAAGGGACTTGGTCGGTAAGCGGAAATTCGGATGATGACAATTTGTGTCTAACTCCCCTTCCAGCCATAAGAAGTTTATGAAACTTGTAGAGAATGCTCGTGTCGCCAATCGAGAGCACTCCTGCAAGTTTGAAGATGATCGTACGGTCGGTTCAGATTTCTCGATGAACTTACATACAGCTACGACGGGACTTGGTCGCTGAGCGGAAACTGGGTTGTAGATGACAATTTTTGTCTAACTCACCTTCCAGCCATACGAAGTTTATGAAACTTGTACAGAATGCTCGTGTCAGCAATCGAGAGCACTCCTGCAAGTTTGAAGAAGATCGTACGGTCGGTTCGCATTTCTCGATGAACTTACATACAGCTACGACGGGACTTGGTCGCTGAGCGGAAACTGCGTTGTAGATGACAATTATTGTCTAACTCACCTTCCAGCCGTACGAAGTTTATGAAACTTGTACAGCATGCTCGTGTCGCCAATCGAGAGCACTCCTGCAAGTTTGAAGAAGATCGTACGGTCGGTTCGCATTTCTCGATGAACTTACATGCAGCTACGACGGGACTTGGTCGCTGAGCGGAAATTCGAATGATGACAATTTTTTTCAAACTCCGCTTCCAGCCGTACGAAGTTTATGAAACTTGTACAGCATGCTCGTGTCGTCAATCGAGAGCACTCCTGCAAGTTTGAACAAGATCGTACCGTCGGTTCACATTTCTCGATGAACTTACATACACCTACGACGGGACTTAGTCGCTGAACGGGAACTATCCAGTACTGCGTTGTAGATGACAATTTGTGTCTAACTCCCCTTCCAGCCATACGAAGTTTATGAAACTTGTACAGAATGCTCGTGTCGCCAATCGAGAGCACTCCTGCAAGTTTGAAGATGATCGTTCGGTCGGTTCAGATTTCTCGATGAACTTACATACAGCTACGACGGGACTTGGTCGCTGAGCGGAAACTGGGTTGTAGATGACAATTTTTGTCTAACTCACCTTCCAGCCATACGAAGTTTATGAAACTTGTACAGAATGCTCGTGTCGCCAATCGAGAGCACTCCTGCAAGTTTGAAGAAGATCGTACGGTCGGTTCGCATTTCTCGATGAACTTACATGCAGCTACGACGGGACTTGGTCGCTGAGCGGAAATTCGAATGATGACAATTTTTTTCAAACTCCGCTTCCAGCCGTACGAAGTTTATGAAACTTGTACAGCATGCTCGTGTCGTCAATCGAGAGCACTCCTGCAAGTTTGAACAAGATCGTACCGTCGGTTCACATTTCTCGATGAACTTACATACACCTACGACGGGACTTAGTCGCTGAACGGGAACTATCCAGTACTGCGTTGTAGATGACAATTTGTGTCTAACTCCCCTTCCAGCCGTACGAAGTTTATGAAACTTGTACAGAATGCTCGTGTCGCCAATCGAGAGCACTCCTGCAAGTTTGAAGATGATCGTTCGGTCGGTTCAGATTTCTCGATGAACTTACATACAGCTACGACGGGACTTGGTCGCTGAGCGGAAACTGGGTTGTAGATGACAATTTTTGTCTAACTCCCCTTCCAGCCATACGAAGTTTATGAAACTTGTACAGAATGCTCGTGTCGCCAATCGAGAGCACTCCTGTAAGTTTGAAGATGATCGTTCGGTCGGTTCAGATTTCTCGGTGAACTTACATGCAGCTACAAAGGAACTTGGTCGCTGAGCGGAAATTCGGATGATGACAATTTGTGTCTAACTCCCCTTCCAGCCGTAAGAAGTATATGAAACTTGTAGAGAATGCTCGTGTCGCCAATAGAGAGCACTCCTGCAAGTTTGAAGAAGATCGTACGGTCGGTTCGCATTTCTCGATGATCTTACATACAGCTACGACGGGACTTGGTCGCTGAGCGGAAACTGCGTTGTAGATGACAATTATTGTCTAACTCCCCTTCCAGCCATTCGAAGTTTATGAAACTTGTACAGCATGCTCGTGTCGCCAATCGAGAGCACTCCTGCAAGTTTGAAGAAGATCGTACGGTCGGTTCGCATTTCTCGATGAACTTACATGTAGCTACGACGGGACTTGGACGCTGAGCGCAAACTGCGTTGTAGATGACAATTTGTGTCTAACACCCCTTCCAGCCGTACGAAGTTTATGAAACTTGTAGAGAATGCTCGTGTCGCCAATCGAGAGCACTCCTGCAAGTTTGAAGAAGATCGTACGGTCGGTTCGCATTTCTCGATGAACTTACATATAGCTACGACGGGACTTGGTCGCTGTCGGAAACTGCGTTGTAGATGACAATTTGTGTCTAACTCACCTTCCAGCCATACGAAGTTTATGAAACTTGTACAGAATGCTCGTGTCAGCAATCGAGAGCACTCCTGCAAGTTTGAAGAAGATCGTACGGTCGGTTAACATTTCTCGATGAACTTACATGCACCTACGACGGGACTTAGTCGCTGAACGGGAACTATCCAGTACTGCGTTGTAGATGACAATTTGTGTCTAACTCCCCTTCCAGCCATACGAAGTTTATGAAACTTGTACAGAATGCTCGTGTCGTCAATCGAGAGCACTCCTGTAAGTTTGAAGATGATCGTTCGGTCGGTTCAGATTTCTCGGTGAACTTACATGCAGCTACAAAGGAACTTGGTCGCTGAGCGGAAATTCGGATGATGACAATTTGTGTCTAACTCCCCTTCCAGCCGTAAGAAGTATATGAAACTTGTAGAGAATGCTCGTGTCGCCAATAGAGAGCACTCCTGCAAGTTTGAAGAAGATCGTACGGTCGGTTCGCATTTCTCGATGAACTTACATACAGCTACGACGGGACTTGGTCGCTGAGCGGAAACTGCGTTGTAGATGACAATTATTGTCTAACTCCCCTTCCAGCCATACGAAGTTTATGAAACTTGTACAGCATGCTCGTGTCGCCAATCGAGAGCACTCCTGCAAGTTTGAAGAAGATCGTACGGTCGGTTCGCATTTCTCGATGAACTTACATGCAGCTACGACGGGACTTGGACGCTGAGCGGAAACTGCGTTGTAGATGACAATTTGTGTCTAACACCCCTTCCAGCCGTACGAAGTTTATGAAACTTGTACAGAATGCTCGTGTCGCCAATCGAGAGCACTCCTGTAAGTTTGAAGATGATCGTTCGGTCGGTTCAGATTTCTCGGTGAACTTACATGCAGCTACAAAGGAACTTGGTCGCTGAGCGGAAATTCGGATGATGACAATTTTTTTCAAAATCCGCTTCCAGCCGTACGAAGTTTATGAAACTTGTACAGCATGCTCGTGTCGTCAATCGAGAGCACTCCTGCAATTTTGAAGAAGATCGAACGCTCGGTTCGCATTTCTCAATGAACTTACATACAGCTACGACGGGACTTGGTCGCTGTCGGAAACTGCGTTGTAGATGACAATTTGTGTCTAACTCCCCTTCCAGCCATGCGAAGTTTATGAAACTTATAGAGAATGCTCGTGTCGCCAATCGAGAGCACTGCTACAAGCTTGAAAATGATCGTACGCTCGGTTCAGATTTCTCGATGAACTTACATGCAGCTACGAAGGGACTTGGTCGGTAAGCGGAAATTCGGATGATGACAATTTGTGTCTAACTCCCCTTCCAGCCATAAGAAGTTTATGAAACTTGTAGAGAATGCTCGTGTCGCCAATCGAGAGCACTCCTGCAAGTTTGAAGAAGATCGTACGGTCGGTTCGCATTTCTCGATGAACTTACATACAGCTACGACGGGACTTGGTCGCTGAGCGGAAACTGCGTTGTAGATGACAATTATTGTCTAACTCACCTTCCAGCCGTACGAAGTTTATGAAACTTGTACAGCATGCTCGTGTCGCCAATCGAGAGCACTCCTGCAAGTTTGAAGAAGATCGTACGGTCGGTTCGCATTTCTCGATGAACTTACATGCAGCTACGACGGGACTTGGTCGCTGAGCGGAAATTCGAATGATGACAATTTTTTTCAAACTCCGCTTCCAGCCGTACGAAGTTTATGAAACTTGTACAGCATGCTCGTGTCGTCAATCGAGAGCACTCCTGCAAGTTTGAACAAGATCGTACCGTCGGTTCACATTTCTCGATGAACTTACATACACCTACGACGGGACTTAGTCGCTGAACGGGAACTATCCAGTACTGCGTTGTAGATGACAATTTGTGTCTAACTCCCCTTCCAGCCGTACGAAGTTTATGAAACTTGTACAGAATGCTCGTGTCGCCAATCGAGAGCACTCCTGCAAGTTTGAAGATGATCGTTCGGTCGGTTCAGATTTCTCGATGAACTTACATACAGCTACGACGGGACTTGGTCGCTGAGCGGAAACTGGGTTGTAGATGACAATTTTTGTCTAACTCCCCTTCCAGCCATACGAAGTTTATGAAACTTGTACAGAATGCTCGTGTCGCCAATCGAGAGCACTCCTGTAAGTTTGAAGATGATCGTTCGGTCGGTTCAGATTTCTCGGTGAACTTACATGCAGCTACAAAGGAACTTGGTCGCTGAGCGGAAATTCGGATGATGACAATTTGTGTCTAACTCTCCTTCCAGCCGTAAGAAGTATATGAAACTTGTAGAGAATGCTCGTGTCGCCAATAGAGAGCACTCCTGCAAGTTTGAAGAAGATCGTACGGTCGGTTCGCATTTCTCGATGAACTTACACACAGCTACGACGGGACTTGGTCGCTGAGCGGAAACTGCGTTGTAGATGACAATTTGTGTCTAACTCCCCTTCCAGCCGTACGAAGTTTATGAAACTTGTAGATAATGCTCGTGTCGCCAATCGAGAGCACTCCTGCAAGTTTGAAGATGATCGTACGGTCGGTTCAGATTTCTCGATGAACTTACATGCAGCTACGAAGGGACTTGGTCGGTAAGCGGAAATTCGGATGATGACAATTTGTGTCTAACCCCCCTTCCAGCCGTAAGAAGTTTATGAAACTTGTAGAGAATGCTCGTGTCGCCAATCGAGAGCACTCCTGCAAGTTTGAACAAGATCGTACGGTCGATTCACATTTCTCGATGAACTTACATACAGCTACGAAGGGACTTGGTCGCTGCGCGGAAATTCGGATGATGACAATTTTTTTCAAACTCCGCTTCCAGCCGTACGAAGTTTATGAAACTTGTAGAGAATGCTCGTGTCGCCAATCGAGAGCACTCCTGCAAGTTTGAAGAAGATCGTACGGTCGGTTAACATTTCTCGATGAACTTACATGCACCTACGACGGGACTTAGTCACTGAACGGGAACTATCCAGTACTGCGTTGTAGATGACAATTTGTGTCTAACTCCCCTTCCAGCCGTACGAAGTTTATGAAACTTGTACAGAATGCTCGTGTCGCCAATTGAAAGCACTCCTAAAAGCTTGAAGATGATCGTACGCTCGGTTCAAATTTCTCGATGAACTTACATGCAGCTACGAAGGGACTTGGTCGCTGAGCGGAAATTCGGATGATGACAATTTTGTTCAAACTCCGTTTCCAGCCGTACGAAGTTTATGAAACTTGTACAGAATGCTCGTTTCGCCAATCGAGAGCACTCCTACAAGTTTGAAGATGATCGTACGGTCGGTTCAGATTTCTCGATGAACTTACATACAGCTACGACGGGACTTGGTCGCTGAGCGGAAACTGCGTTGTAGATGACAATTTTTGTCTAACTCCCCTTCCAGCCATACGAAGTTTATGAAACTTGTACAGAATGCTCGTGTCAGCATTCGAGAGCACTCCTGCAAGTTTGAAGATGATCGTACGGTCGGTTCAGATTTCTCGATGAACTTACATGCAGCTACGAAGGGACTTGGTCGCTGAGCGGAAATTCGGATGATGACAATATGTGTCTAACTCCGCTTCCAGCCGTACGAAGTTTATGAAACTTGTACTGCATGCTCGTGTCGTCAATCGAGAGCACTCCTGCAAGTTTGAAGAAGATCGTACGGTCGGTTCGCATTTCTCGATGAACTTACAAACAGCCACGACGGGACTTGGTCGCTGAGAGGAAACTGCATTGTAGATGACAATTTTTGTCTAACTCCCCTTCAAGCCGTACGAAGTTTATGAAACTCGTAGAGAATGCTCGTGTCGCCAATCGGGAACACTGCTGCAAGTTTGAAGAAGATCGTACAGTCGGTTCACATTTCTCGATGAACTTACATACACCTACGACGGGACTTATTCGCTGAACGGGAACTATCCAGTACTGCGTTGAAGATGACAATTTGTGTCTAACGCACCTTCCAACCGTTCGAAGTTTATGAAACTTGTACAGAATGCTCGTGTCGCCAATCGAGAGCACTCCTGCAAGTTTGAAGATGATCGTATCGTCGGTTCAGATTTCTCGATGAACTTACATGCAGCAACGAAGGGAATTGGTCGCTGAGCGGAAATTCGGATGATGACAGTTTTTGTCAAACTCCGCTTCCAGCCATACGAAGTTCATGAAACTTGTAGAGAATGCACCTGTCGCCATTCGAGAGCACACCTGCAAGTTTAAAGTGGTTCGTACGATCGGTTCGCATTTCTCGATGAACTTACATACAGCTACGACGGGACTTGGTCGCTGTCGGAAACTGCGTTATAGTTGACAATTTGTGTCTAACTCCCCTTCCAGCCGTGCGAAGTTTATGAAACTTATAGAGAATGCTCGTGTCGCCAATCGAGAGCACTCCTGCAAGTTTGAATATGATCGTACGGTCGGTTCAGATTTCTCGATGAACTTACATGCAGCAACGAAGGGAATTGGTCGCTGAGCGGAAATTCGGATGATGACAGTTTTTGTCAAACTCCGCTTCCAGCCATACGAAGTTCATGAAACTTGCAGAGAATGCTCCTGTCGCCATTCGAGAGCACTCCTGCAAGTTTGAAGAGGATCGTACGGTCGGTTCGCATTTCTCGATGAACTTACATACAGCTACGACGGGACTTGGTCGCTGTCGGAAACTGCGTTATAGTTGACAATTTGTGTCTAACTCCCCTTCCAGCCGTGCGAAGTTTATGAAACTTATAGAGAATGCTCGTGTCAGCAATCGAGAGCACTCCTGCAAGTTTGAAGATGATCGTACAGTCGGTTCAGATTTCTCGATGAACTTACATGCAGCTACGAAGGGACTTGGTCGGTAAGCGGAAATTCGGATGATGACAATTTGTGTCTAACTACCCTTCCAGCCATAAGAAGTTTATGAAACTTGTAGAGAATGCTCGTGTCGCCAATCGAGAGCACTCCTGCAAGTTTGAAGAAGATCGTACGGTCGGTTCGCATTTCTCGATGAACTTACATGCAGCTACAAAGGAACTTGGTCGCTGAGCGGAAATTCGGATGATGACAATTTTTTTAAACTCCGCTTCCAGCCGTACGAAGTTTATGAAACTTGTACAGCATGCTCGTGTCGCCAATCGAGAGCACTCCTGCAAGTTTGAAGAAGATCGTACGGTCGGTTCGCATTTCTCGATGAACTTACATGCAGCTACAAAGGAACTTGGTCGCTGAGCGGAAATTCGGATGATGACAATTTTTTTAAACTCCGCTTCCAGCCGTACGAAGTTTATGAAACTTGTACAGCATGCTCGTGTCGTCAATCGAGAGCACTCCTGCACGTTTGAAGAAGATCGTACGGTCGGTTCACATTTCTCGATGAACGTACATACACCTACGACGGGACTTAGTCGCTGCACGGGAACTATCCAGTACTGCGTTGTAGATGACAATTTGTTTCTAAATCCCCTTCCAGCCGTACGAAGTTTATGAAACTTGTACAGAATGCTCGTGTCGCAAATCGAGAGCACTGCTACAAGCTTGAAGATGATCGTACGCTCGGTTCAGATTTCTCGATGAACTTACATGAAGCTACGAAGGGACTTGGTCGCTGAGCGGAAATTCGGATGATGACAATATGTGTCTAACTCCGCTTCCAGCCGTACGAAGTTTATGAAACTTGTACTGCATGCTCGTGTCGTCAATCGAGAGCACTCCTGCAAGTTTGAAGAAGATCGTACCGTCGGTTCGCATTTCTCGATGAACTGACAAACAGCCACGACGGGACTTGGTCGCTGAAAGGAAACTGCATTGTAGATGACAATTTTTGTCTAACTCCCCTTCAAGCCGTACGAAGTTTATGAAACTCGTAGAGAATGCTCGTGTCGCCAATCGGGAACACTGCTGCAAGTTAGAAGAAGATCGTACGGTCGGTTCACATTTCTCGATGAACTTACATACACCTACGACGGGACTTATTCGCTGAACGGGAACTATCCAGTACTGCGTTGTAGATGACAATTTGTGTCTAACGCCCCTTCCAACCGTACGAAGTTTATGAAACTTGTACAGAATGCTCGTGTCGCCAATCGAGAGCACTCCTGCAAGTTTGAAGATGATCGTACCGTCGGTTCAGATTTCTCGATGAACTTACATGCAGCTACGAAGGGAATTGGTCGCTGAGCGGAAATTCGGATGATGACAGTTATTGTCAAACTCCGCTTCCAGCCATACGAAGTTCATGAAACTTGTAGAGAATGCTCGTGTCGCCATTCGAGAGCACTCCTGCAAGTTTGAAGAAGATCGTACGGTCGCTTCGCATTTCTCGATGAACTTACATACAGCTACGACGGGACTTGGTCGCTGTCGGAAACTGCGTTATAGATGACAATTTGTGTCTAACTCCCCTTCAAGCCGTACGAAGTTTATGAAACTCGTAGAGAATGCTCGTGTCGCCAATCGGGAACACTGCTGCAAGTTTGAAGAAGATCGTACGGTCGGTTCACATTTCTCGATGAACGTACATACACCTACGACGGGACTTAGTCGCTGAACGGAAACTATCCAGTACTGCGTTGTAAATGACAATTTGTGTCTAACTCCCCTTCAAGCCGTACGAAGTTTATGAAACTCGTAGAGAATGCTCGTGTCGCCAATCGGGAACACTGCTGCAAGTTAGAAGAAGATCGTACGGTCGGTTCACATTTCTCGATGAACTTACATACACCTACGACGGGACTTATTCGCTGAACGGGAACTATCCAGTACTGCGTTGTAGATGACAATTTGTGTCTAACGCCCCTTCCAACCGTACGAAGTTTATGAAACTTGTACAGAATGCTCGTGTCGCCAATCGAGAGCACTCCTGCAAGTTTGAAGATGATCGTACCGTCGGTTCAGATTTCTCGATGAACTTACATGCAGCTACGAAGGGAATTGGTCGCTGAGCGGAAATTCGGATGATGACAGTTATTGTCAAACTCCGCTTCCAGCCATACGAAGTTCATGAAACTTGTAGAGAATGCTCGTGTCGCCATTCGAGAGCACTCCTGCAAGTTTGAAGAAGATCGTACGGTCGCTTCGCATTTCTCGATGAACTTACATACAGCTACGACGGGACTTGGTCGCTGTCGGAAACTGCGTTATAGATGACAATTTGTGTCTAACTCCCCTTCAAGCCGTACGAAGTTTATGAAACTCGTAGAGAATGCTCGTGTCGCCAATCGGGAACACTGCTGCAAGTTTGAAGAAGATCGTACGGTCGGTTCACATTTCTCGATGAACGTACATACACCTACGACGGGACTTAGTCGCTGAACGGAAACTATCCAGTACTGCGTTGTAAATGACAATTTGTGTCTAACTCCCCTTCAAGCCGTACGAAGTTTATGAAACTCGTAGAGAATGCTCGTGTCGCCAATCGGGAACACTGCTGCAAGTTAGAAGAAGATCGTACGGTCGGTTCACATTTCTCGATGAACTTACATACACCTACGACGGGACTTATTCGCTGAACGGGAACTATCCAGTACTGCGTTGTAGATGACAATTTGTGTCTAACGCCCCTTCCAACCGTACGAAGTTTATGAAACTTGTACAGAATGCTCGTGTCGCCAATCGAGAGCACTCCTGCAAGTTTGAAGATGATCGTACCGTCGGTTCAGATTTCTCGATGAACTTACATGCAGCTACGAAGGGAATTGGTCGCTGAGCGGAAATTCGGATGATGACAGTTATTGTCAAACTCCGCTTCCAGCCATACGAAGTTCATGAAACTTGTAGAGAATGCTCGTGTCGCCATTCGAGAGCACTCCTGCAAGTTTGAAGAAGATCGTACGGTCGCTTCGCATTTCTCGATGAACTTACATACAGCTACGACGGGACTTGGTCGCTGTCGGAAACTGCGTTATAAATGACAATTTGTGTCTAACTCCCCTTCAAGCCGTACGAAGTTTATGAAACTCGTAGAGAATGCTCGTGTCGCCAATCGGGAACACTGCTGCAAGTTTGAAGAAGATCGTACGGTCGGTTCACATTTCTCGATGAACGTACATACACCTACGACGGGACTTAGTCGCTGAACGGAAACTATCCAGTACTGCGTTGTAAATGACAATTTGTGTCTAACTCCCCTTCCAGCCGTACGAAGTTTATGAAACTTGTACAGAATGCTCGTGTCGCCAATCGAGAGCACTCCTGCAAGTTTGAAGATGATCGTACGGTCGGTTCAGATTTCTCGATGAACTTACATACAGCTACGACGGGACTTGGTCGCTGAGCGGAAACTGCGTTGTAGATGACAATTTTTGTCTAACTCCCCTTCCAGCCATACGAAGTTTATGAAACTTGTACAGAATGCTCGTGTCGTCAATCGAGAGCATTCCTGCAAGTTTGAAGAAGATCGAACGCTCGGTTCGCATTTCTCAATGAACTTACATACAGCTACGAAGGGACTTGGTCGGTAAGCGGAAATTCGGATGATGACAATTTGTGTCTAACTCCCCTT
Source organism: Priocnemis perturbator (assembly GCA_963942575.1). Classification (NCBI taxonomy): domain Eukaryota; kingdom Metazoa; phylum Arthropoda; class Insecta; order Hymenoptera; family Pompilidae; genus Priocnemis; species Priocnemis perturbator. Next base: position 1,218,318 of record CAWWDK010000169.1, read on the forward strand.
CCAGCCGTAAGAAGTATATGAAACTTGTAGAGAATGCTCGTGTCGCCAATAGAGAGCACTCCTGCAAGTTTGAAGAAGATCGTACGGTCGGTTCGCATTTCTCGATGAACTTACATACAGCTACGACGGGACTTGGTCGCTGAGCGGAAACTGCGTTGTAGATGACAATTTGTGTCTAACACCCCTTCCAGCCGTACGAAGTTTATGAAACTTGTACAGAATGCTCGTGTCACCAATCGAGAGCACTCCTGTAAGTTTGAAGATGATCGTACGGTCGGTTCAGATTTCTCGATGAACTTACATGCAGCTACAAAGGAACTTGGTCGCTGAGCGGAAATTCGGATGATGACAATTTTTTTAAACTCCGCTTCCAGCCGTACGAAGTTTATGAAACTTGTACAGCATGCTCGTGTCGTCAATCGAGAGCACTCCTGCACGTTTGAAGAAGATCGTACGGTCGGTTCACATTTCTCGATGAACGTACATACACCTACGACGGGACTTAGTCGCTGCACGGGAACTATCCAGTACTGCGTTGTAGATGACAATTTGTTTCTAAATCCCCTTCCAGCCGTACGAAGTTTATGAAACTTGTACAGAATGCTCGTGTCGCAAATCGAGAGCACTGCTACAAGCTTGAAGATGATCGTACGCTCGGTTCAGATTTCTCGATGAACTTACATGAAGCTACGAAGGGACTTGGTCGCTGAGCGGAAATTCGGATGATGACAATATGTGTCTAACTCCGCTTCCAGCCGTACGAAGTTTATGAAACTTGTACTGCATGCTCGTGTCGTCAATCGAGAGCACTCCTGCAAGTTTGAAGAAGATCGTACCGTCGGTTCGCATTTCTCGATGAACTGACAAACAGCCACGACGGGACTTGGTCGCTGAAAGGAAACTGCATTGTAGATGACAATTTTTGTCTAACTCCCCTTCAAGCCGTACGAAGTTTATGAAACTCGTAGAGAATGCTCGTGTCGCCAATCGGGAACACTGCTGCAAGTTAGAAGAAGATCGTACGGTCGGTTCACATTTCTCGATGAACTTACATACACCTACGACGGGACTTATTCGCTGAACGGGAACTATCCAGTACTGCGTTGTAGATGACAATTTGTGTCTAACGCCCCTTCCAACCGTACGAAGTTTATGAAACTTGTACAGAATGCTCGTGTCGCCAATCGAGAGCACTCCTGCAAGTTTGAAGATGATCGTACCGTCGGTTCAGATTTCTCGATGAACTTACATGCAGCTACGAAGGGAATTGGTCGCTGAGCGGAAATTCGGATGATGACAGTTATTGTCAAACTCCGCTTCCAGCCATACGAAGTTCATGAAACTTGTAGAGAATGCTCGTGTCGCCATTCGAGAGCACTCCTGCAAGTTTGAAGAAGATCGTACGGTCGCTTCGCATTTCTCGATGAACTTACATACAGCTACGACGGGACTTGGTCGCTGTCGGAAACTGCGTTATAGATGACAATTTGTGTCTAACTCCCCTTCAAGCCGTACGAAGTTTATGAAACTCGTAGAGAATGCTCGTGTCGCCAATCGGGAACACTGCTGCAAGTTTGAAGAAGATCGTACGGTCGGTTCACATTTCTCGATGAACGTACATACACCTACGACGGGACTTAGTCGCTGAACGGAAACTATCCAGTACTGCGTTGTAAATGACAATTTGTGTCTAACTCCCCTTCAAGCCGTACGAAGTTTATGAAACTCGTAGAGAATGCTCGTGTCGCCAATCGGGAACACTGCTGCAAGTTAGAAGAAGATCGTACGGTCGGTTCACATTTCTCGATGAACTTACATACACCTACGACGGGACTTATTCGCTGAACGGGAACTATCCAGTACTGCGTTGTAGATGACAATTTGTGTCTAACGCCCCTTCCAACCGTACGAAGTTTATGAAACTTGTACAGAATGCTCGTGTCGCCAATCGAGAGCACTCCTGCAAGTTTGAAGATGATCGTACCGTCGGTTCAGATTTCTCGATGAACTTACATGCAGCTACGAAGGGAATTGGTCGCTGAGCGGAAATTCGGATGATGACAGTTATTGTCAAACTCCGCTTCCAGCCATACGAAGTTCATGAAACTTGTAGAGAATGCTCGTGTCGCCATTCGAGAGCACTCCTGCAAGTTTGAAGAAGATCGTACGGTCGCTTCGCATTTCTCGATGAACTTACATACAGCTACGACGGGACTTGGTCGCTGTCGGAAACTGCGTTATAAATGACAATTTGTGTCTAACTCCCCTTCAAGCCGTACGAAGTTTATGAAACTCGTAGAGAATGCTCGTGTCGCCAATCGGGAACACTGCTGCAAGTTTGAAGAAGATCGTACGGTCGGTTCACATTTCTCGATGAACGTACATACACCTACGACGGGACTTAGTCGCTGAACGGAAACTATCCAGTACTGCGTTGTAAATGACAATTTGTGTCTAACTCCCCTTCCAGCCGTACGAAGTTTATGAAACTTGTACAGAATGCTCGTGTCGCCAATCGAGAGCACTCCTGCAAGTTTGAAGATGATCGTACGGTCGGTTCAGATTTCTCGATGAACTTACATACAGCTACGACGGGACTTGGTCGCTGAGCGGAAACTGCGTTGTAGATGACAATTTTTGTCTAACTCCCCTTCCAGCCATACGAAGTTTATGAAACTTGTACAGAATGCTCGTGTCGTCAATCGAGAGCATTCCTGCAAGTTTGAAGAAGATCGAACGCTCGGTTCGCATTTCTCAATGAACTTACATACAGCTACGAAGGGACTTGGTCGGTAAGCGGAAATTCGAATGATGACAATTTGTGTCTAACTCCCCTTCCAGCCGTAAGAAGTATATGAAACTTGTAGAGAATGCTCGTGTCGCCAATAGAGAGCACTCCTGCAAGTTTGAAGAAGATCGTACGGTCGGTTCGCATTTCTCGATGAACTTACATACAGCTACGACGGGACTTGGTCGCTGAGCGGAAACTGCGTTGTAGATGACAATTTGTGTCTAACACCCCTTCCAGCCGTACGAAGTTTATGAAACTTGTACAGAATGCTCGTGTCACCAATCGAGAGCACTCCTGTAAGTTTGAAGATGATCGTACGGTCGGTTCAGATTTCTCGATGAACTTACATGCAGCTACAAAGGAACTTGGTCGCTGAGCGGAAATTCGGATGATGGCAATTTTTTTAAACTCCGCTTCCAGCCGTACGAAGTTTATGAAACTTGTACAGAATGCTCGTGTCGCCTATCGAGAGCACTCCTACAAGTTTGAGGATGTTCGTACGGTCGGTTAACATTTCTCGATGAACTTACATGCAGCTACGACGGGACTTAGTCGCTGAACGGGAACTATCCAGTACTGCGTTGTAGATGACAATTTGTGTCTAACTCCCCTTCCAGCCGTACGAAGTTTATGAAACTTGTAGATAATGCTCGTGTCGCCAATCGAGAGCACTCCTGCAAGTTTGAAGATGATCGTACGGTCGGTTCAGATTTCTCGATGTACTTACATGCAGCTACAAAGGGACTTGGTCGCTGAGCGGAAATTCGGATGATGACAATTTTTTTCAAAATCCGCTTCCAGCCGTACGAAGTTTATGAAACTTGTACAGCATGCTCGTGTCGTCAATCGAGAGCACTCCTGCAATTTTGAAGAAGATCGAACGCTCGGTTCGCATTTCTCAATGAACTTACATACAGCTACGACGGGACTTGGTCGCTGTCGGAAACTGCGTTGTAGATGACAATTTGTGTCTAACTCCCCTTCCAGCCATGCGAAGTTTATGAAACTTATAGAGAATGCTCGTGTCGCCAATCGAGAGCACTCCTGCAAGTTTGAAGATGATCGTACCGTCGGTTCAGATTTCTCGATGAACTTACATGCAGCTACGAAGGGAATTGGTCGCTGAGCGGAAATTCGGATGATGACAGTTGTGTCAAACTCCGCTTCTAGCCGTACGAAGTTTATGAAACTTGTACAGCATGCTCGTGTCGTCAATCGAGAGCACTCCTGCAAGTTTGAAGAAGATCGTACGGTCGGTTCGCATTTCTCGATCAACTTACATACAGCTACGACGGGACTTGGTCGCTGAGCGGAAACTTTGTTGTAGATGACAATTTGTGGCTAACACCCCTTCCAGCCGCACGAAGTTTATGAAACTTGTAGAGAATTCTCGTATCGCCAATCGAGAGCACTCCTGCAAGTTTGAAGATGATCGTACGGTCGGTTCAGATTTCTCGATGTACTTACATGCAGCTACAAAGGGACTTGGTCGCTGAGCGGAAATTCGGATGATGACAATTTTTTTCAAAATCCGCTTCCAGCCGTACGAAGTTTATGAAACTTGTACAGCATGCTCGTGTCGTCAATCGAGAGCACTCCTGCAATTTTGAAGAAGATCGAACGCTCGGTTCGCATTTCTCAATGAACTTACATACAGCTACGACGGGACTTGGTCGCTGTCGGAAACTGCGTTGTAGATGACAATTTGTGTCTAACTCCCCTTCCAGCCATGCGAAGTTTATGAAACTTATAGAGAATGCTCGTGTCGCCAATCGAGAGCACTCCTGCAAGTTTGAAGATGATCGTACCGTCGGTTCAGATTTCTCGATGAACTTACATGCAGCTACGAAGGGAATTGGTCGCTGAGCGGAAATTCGGATGATGACAGTTGTGTCAAACTCCGCTTCTAGCCGTACGAAGTTTATGAAACTTGTACAGCATGCTCGTGTCGTCAATCGAGAGCACTCCTGCAAGTTTGAAGAAGATCGTACGGTCGGTTCGCATTTCTCGATCAACTTACATACAGCTACGACGGGACTTGGTCGCTGAGCGGAAACTTTGTTGTAGATGACAATTTGTGGCTAACACCCCTTCCAGCCGTGCGAAGTTTATGAAACTTGTAGACAATGATCGCGTCGCCAATCGAGAGCACTCCTGCAAGTTTGGAGATGATCGTACGGTTGGTTCAGATTTGTCGATGAACTTACATGTAGCTACGACGGGACTTGGTCGCTGAGCGGAAACTGCGTTGTAGATGACAATTTGTGTCTAACACCCCTTCCAGCCGTACGAAGTTTATGAAACTTGTAGAGAATGCTCGTGTCGCCAATCGAGAGCACTCCTGCAAGGTTGAAGATGATCGTACGGTCGGTTCGCATTTCTCGATGAACTTACATACAGCTACGAAGGGACTTGGTCGCTGAGCGGAAATTCGGATGATGACAATTTTTTTCAGACTCCGCTTCCAGCCGTGCGAAGTTTATGAAACTTGTAGAGAATGCTCGTGTCGCCAATCGAGAGCACTCCTGCAAGTTTGAAGATGATCGTACGGTCGGTTCAGATTTCTCGATGAACTTACATGTAGCTACGACGGGACTTGGTCGCTGAGCGGAAACTGCGTTGTAGATGACAATTTGTGTCTAACACCCCTTCCAGCCGAACGAAGTTTATGAAACTTGTAGAGAATGCTCGTGTCGCCAATCGAGAGCACTCCTGCAAGGTTGAAGATGATCGTACGGTCGGTTCGCATTTCTCGATGAACTTACATACAGCTACGAAGGGACTTGGTCGCTGAGCGGAAATTCGGATGATGACAATTTTTTTCAGACTCCGCTTCCAGCCGTGCGAAGTTTATGAAACTTGTAGAGAATGCTCGTGTCGCCAATCGAGAGCACTCCTGCAAGTTTGAAGAAGATCGTACGGTCGGTTAACATTTCTCGATGAACTTACATGCACCTACGACGGGACTTATTCGCTGAACGGGAACTATCCAGTACTGCGTTGTAGATGACAATTTGTGTCTAACGCCCCTTCCAACCGTACGAAGTTTATGAAACTTGTACAGAATGCTCGTGTCGCCAATCGAGAGCACTCCTGCAAGTTTGAAGATGATCGTACCGTCGGTTCAGATTTCTCGATGAACTTACATGCAGCTACGAAGGGAATTGGTCGCTGAGCGGAAATTCGGATGATGACAGTTATTGTCAAACTCCGCTTCCAGCCATACGAAGTTCATGAAACTTGTAGAGAATGCTCGTGTTGCCATTCGAGAGCACTCCTGCAAGTTTGAAGAAGATCGTACGGTCGGTTCGCATTTCTCGATGAACTTACATACAGCTACGACGGGACTTGGTCGCTGTCGGAAACTGCGTTATAGATGACAATTTGTGTCTAACTCCCCTTCAAGCCGTACGAAGTTTATGAAACTCGTAGAGAATGCTCGTGTCGCCAATCGGGAACACTGCTGCAAGTTTGAAGAAGATCGTACGGTCGGTTCACATTTCTCGATGAACGTACATACACCTACGACGGGACTTAGTCGCTGAACGGAAACTATCCAGTACTGCGTTGTAAATGACAATTTGTGTCTAACTCCCCTTCCAGCCGTACGAAGTTTATGAAACTTGTACAGAATGCTCGTGTCGCCAATCGAGAGCACTCCTGTAAGTTTGAAGATGATCGTACGGTCGGTTCAGATTTCTCGATGAACTTACATGCAGCTACAAAGGAACTTGGTCGCTGAGCGGAAATTCGGATGATGACAATTTTTTTAAACTCCGCTTCCAGCCGTACGAAGTTTATGAAACTTGTACAGCATGCTCGTGTCGTCAATCGAGAGCACTCCTGCACGTTTGAAGAAGATCGGACGGTCGGTTCACATTTCTCGATGAACTTACATGCAGCTACGACGGGACTTAGTCGCTGAACGGGAACTATCCAGTACTGCGTTGTAGATGACAATTTGTGTCTAACTCCCCTTCCAGCCGTACGAAGTTTATGAAACTTGTAGATAATGCTCGTGTCGCCAATCGAGAGCACTCCTGCAAGTTTGAAGATGATCGTACGGTCGGTTCAGATTTCTCGATGAACTTACATGCAGCTACAAAGGAACTTGGTCGCTGAGCGGAAATTCGGATGATGACAATTTTTTTAAACTCCGCTTCCAGCCGTACGAAGTTTATGAAACTTGTACAGAATGCTCGTGTCGCCAATCGAGAGCACTCCTGCAAGTTTGAAGAAGATCGAACGCTCGGTTCGCATTTCTCAATGAACTTACATACAGCTACGACGGGACTTGGTCGCTGAGCGGAAACTGCGTTGTAGATGACAATTTGTGTCTAACTCCCCTTCCAGCCATGCGAAGTTTATGAAACTTATAGAGAATGCTCGTGTCGCCAATCGAGAGCACTCCTGCAAGTTTGAAGATGATCGTACGGTCGGTTCAGATTTCTCGATTAACTTACATGCAGCTACGAAGGGACTTGGTCGGTAAGCGGAAATTCGGATGATGACAATTTGTGTCTAACTCCCCTTCCAGCCGTAAGAAGTATATGAAACTTGTAGAGAATGCTCGTGTCGCCAATAGAGAGCACTCCTGCAAGTTTGAAGAAGATCGTACGGTCGGTTCGCATTTCTCGATGAACTTACATACAGCTACGATGGGACTTGGTCGCTGAGCGGAAACTGCGTTGTAGATGACAATTATTGTCTAACTCCCCTTCCAGCCATACGAAGTTTATGAAACTTGTACAGCATGCTCGTGTCGCCAATCGAGAGCACTCCTGCAAGTTTGAAGAAGATCGTACGGTCGGTTCGCATTTCTCGATGAACTTATATACAGCTACGACGGGACTTGGTCGCTGAGCGGAAACTGCGTTGCAGATGACAATTTGTGTCTAACACCCCTTCCAGCCGTACGAAGTTTATGAAACTTGTACAGAATGCTCGTGTCGCCAATCGAGAGCACTCCTGTAAGTTTGAAGATGATCGTACGGTCGGTTCAGATTTCTCGATGAACTTACATGCAGCTACAAAGGAACTTGGTCGCTGAGCGGAAATTCGGATGATGACAATTTTTTTAAACTCCGCTTCCAGCCGTACGAAGTTTATGAAACTTGTACAGCATGCTCGTGTCGTCAATCGAGAGCACTCCTGCACGTTTGAAGAAGATCGGACGGTCGGTTCACATTTCTCGATAAACTTACATGCAGCTACGACGGGACTTAGTCGCTGAACGGGAACTATCCAGTACTGCGTTGTAGATGACAATTTGTGTCTAACTCTCCTTCCAGCCGTACGAAGTTTATGAAACTTGTAGAGAATGCTCGTGTCGCCAAACGAGAGCACTCCTGCAAGTTTGAAGAAGATCGTACGGTCGGTTCGCATTTCTCGATGAACTTACATAAAGCTACGACGGGCCTTGGTCGCTGTCGGAAACTGCGTTGTAGATGACAATTTGTGTCTAACTCACCTTCCAGCCGTGCGAAGTTTATGAAACTTATAGAGAATGCTCGTGTCGCCAATCGAGAGCACTCCTGCAAGTTTGAAGATGATCGTACGGTCGGTTCAGATTTCTCGATGAACTTACATGCAGCTACGAAGTGACTTGGTTGCTGAGCGGAAACTGCATTGTAGATGACAATTTTTGTCTAACTCCCCTTCAAGCCGTACGAAGTTTATGAAACTCGTAGAGAATGCTCGTGTCGCCAATCGGGAACACTCCTGCAAGTTTGAAGATGATCGTACGGTCGGTTCAGATTTCTCGATGAACTTACATGCAGCTACGAAGGGACTTGGTCGCTGACAGGATATTCGGATGATGACAATATGTGTCTAACTCCGCTTCCAGCCGTACGAAGTTTATGAAACTTGTACTGCATGCTCGTGTCGTCAATCGAGAGCACTCCTGCAAGTTTGAAGAAGATCGTACGGTCGGTTCGCATTTCTCGATGAACTTACAAACAGCCACGACGGGACTTGGTCGCTGAGAGGAAACTGCATTGTAGATGACAATTTTTGTCTAACTCCCATTCAAGCCGTACGAAGTTTATGAAACTCGTAGAGAATGCTCGTGTCGCCAATCGGGAACACTGCTGCAAGTTTGAAGAAGATCGTACGGTCGGTTCGCATTTCTCGATGAACTTTCATACACCTACGACGGGACTTATTCGCTGAACGGGAACTATCCAGTACTGCGTTGAAGATGACAATCTGTGTCTAACGCACCTTCAAGCCGTACGAAGTTTATGAAACTCGTAGAGAATGCTCGTGTCGCCAATCGGGAACACTCCTGCAAGTTTGAAGAAGATCGTACGGTCGGTTCGCATTTCTCGATGAACTTACATACAGCTACGACGGGACTTGGTCGCTGTCGGAAACTGCGTTGTAGATGACAATTTGTGTCTAACTCCCCTTCCAGCCGTGCGAAGTTTATGAAACTTATAGAGAATGCTCGTGTCGCCAATCGAGAGCACTCCTGCAAGTTTGAAGATGATCGTACGGTCGGTTCAGATTTCTCGATGAACTTACATGCAGCTACGAAGTGACTTGGTCGCTGAGCGGAAACTGCGTTGTAGATGACAATTTGTGTCTAACTCCCCTTCCAGCCGTACGAAGTTTATGAAACTTGTAGAGAATGCTCGTGTCGCCAATCGAGAGCACTCCTGCAAGTTTGAAGATGATCGTACGGTCGGTTCACATTTCTCGATGAACGTACATACACCTCCGACGGGACTTAGTCGCTGAACGGGAACTATCCAGTACTGCGTTGTAGATGACAATTTGTGTCTAACTCTCCTTCCAGCCGTACGAAGTTTATGAAACTTGTAGAGAATGCTCGTGTCGCCAAACGAGAGCACTCCTGCAAGTTTGAAGAAGATCGTACGGTCGGTTCGCATTTCTCGATGAACTTACATAAAGCTACGACGGGCCTTGGTCGCTGTCGGAAACTGCGTTGTAGATGACAATTTGTGTCTAACTCACCTTCCAGCCGTGCGAAGTTTATGAAACTTATAGAGAATGCTCGTGTCGCCAATCGAGAGCACTCCTGCAAGTTTGAAGATGATCGTACGGTCGGTTCAGATTTCTCGATGAACTTACATGCAGCTACGAAGTGACTTGGTTGCTGAGCGGAAACTGCATTGTAGATGACAATTTTTGTCTAACTCCCCTTCAAGCCGTACGAAGTTTATGAAACTCGTAGAGAATGCTCGTGTCGCCAATCGGGAACACTCCTGCAAGTTTGAAGATGATCGTACGGTCGGTTCAGATTTCTCGATGAACTTACATGCAGCTACGAAGGGACTTGGTCGCTGACAGGATATTCGGATGATGACAATATGTGTCTAACTCCGCTTCCAGCCGTACGAAGTTTATGAAACTTGTACTGCATGCTCGTGTCGTCAATCGAGAGCACTCCTGCAAGTTTGAAGAAGATCGTACGGTCGGTTCGCATTTCTCGATGAACTTACAAACAGCCACGACGGGACTTGGTCGCTGAGAGGAAACTGCATTGTAGATGACAATTTTTGTCTAACTCCCATTCAAGCCGTACGAAGTTTATGAAACTCGTAGAGAATGCTCGTGTCGCCAATCGGGAACACTGCTGCAAGTTTGAAGAAGATCGTACGGTCGGTTCGCATTTCTCGATGAACTTTCATACACCTACGACGGGACTTATTCGCTGAACGGGAACTATCCAGTACTGCGTTGAAGATGACAATCTGTGTCTAACGCACCTTCAAGCCGTACGAAGTTTATGAAACTCGTAGAGAATGCTCGTGTCGCCAATCGGGAACACTCCTGCAAGTTTGAAGATGATCGTACGGTCGGTTCAGATTTCTCGATGAACTTACATGCAGCAACGAAGGGAATTGGTCGCTGAGCGGAAATTCGGATGATGACAGTTTTTGTCAAACTCCGTTTCCAGCCGTATGAAATTTATGAAACTTGCAGAGAATGCTCCTGTCGTCATTCGAGAGCACTCCTGCAAGTTTGAAGAAGATCGTACGGTCGGTTCGCATTTCTCGATGAACTTACATAAAGCTACGACGGGACTTGGTCGCTGAGCGGAAACTGCGTTGTAGATGACAATTTGTGTCTAACTCCCCTTCCAGCCGTACGAAGTTTATGAAACTTGTAGATAATGCTCGTGTCGCCAATCGAGAGCACTCCTGCAAGTTTGAAGATGATCGTACGGTCGTTTCAGATTTTTCGATGAACTTGCATGCAGCTACAAAGGGACTTGGTCGCTGAGCGGAAATTCGGATGATGACAATTTTTTTCAAAATCCGCTTCCAGCCGTACGAAGTTTATGAAACTTGGACAGCATGCTCGTGTCGTCAATCGAGAGCACTCCTGCGAGTTTGAAGAAGATCGAACGCTCGGTTCGCATTTCTCAATGAACTTACATACAGCTACGACGGGACTTGGTGGCTGACCGGAAACTGCGTTGTAGATGACAATTTGTGTCTAACTCCCCTTCCAGTCGTACGAAGTTTATGAAACTTGTACAGAATGCTCGTGTCGCCAATCGAGAGCACTCCTAAAAGCTTGAAGATGATCGTACGCTCGGTTCACATTTCTCGATGAACGTACATACACCTACGACGGGACTTAGTCGCTGAACGGGAACTATCCAGTACTGCGTTGTAGATGACAATTTGTTTCTAACTCCCCTTCCAGCCGTACGAAGTTTATGAAACTTGTACAGAATGCTCGTGTCGCCAATCGAGAGCACTCCTGCAAGTTTGAAGATGATCGTACGGTGGGTTCAGATTTCTCGATGAACTTACATGCAGCTAAGAATTGACTTGGTCGCTGAGCGGAAATTCGGATGATGACAATTTTGTTCAAACTCCGTTTCCAGCCGTACGAAGTTTATGAAACTTGTACAGCATGCTCGTGTCGTCAATCGAAAGCACTTCTGCAAGTTTGAAGAAGATCGTACGGTCGGTTCGCATTTCTCGATGAACTTACATACAGCCACGACGGGACTTGGTCGCTGAGCGGAAACTGCGTTGTAGATGACAATTTGTGTCTAACTCCCCTTCCAGCAATGCGAAGTTTATGAAACTTATAGAGAATGCTCGTATCGCCAATCGAGAGCACTCCTGCAAGTCTGAAATGATCGTATGGTCGGTTCAGATTTCTCGATGAACTTACATGCTGCTACGAAGGGACTTGGTCGCTGAGCGGAAATTCGAATGATGATAATTTGTGTCTAACTCCCCTTCCAGCCGTACGAAGTTTATGAAACTTGTACAGAATGCTCGTGTCGCCAATCGAGAGCACTCCTGCATGTTTGAAGAACATCGTACGGTCGGTTCAGAGTTCTCGATGAACTTACATGCAGCTACGTAGGGACTTGGTCGCTGAGCGGAAATTCGGATGATGACAATTTGTGTCTAACTCCCCTTCCAGCCGTAAGAAGTTTATGAAACTTGTAGAGAATGCTCGTGTCGCCAATCGAGAGCACTCCTGCAAGTTGTAAGAAGATCGTACCGTCGGTTCGCATTCCTCGATGAACTTACATACAGCTACGACGGGACTTGGTCGCTGAGCGGAAACTGCGTTGTAGATGACAATTTGTGTCTAACTCCCCTTCCAGCAATGCGAAGTTTATGAAACTTATAGAGAATGCTCGTATCGCCAATCGAGAGCACTCCTGCAAGTTTGAAGATGATCGTACGGTCGGTTCAGATTTCTCGATGAACTTACATGCAGCTAAGAATTGACTTGGTCGCTGAGCGGAAATTCGGATGATGACAATTTTGTTCAAACTCCGTTTCCAGCCGTACGAAGTTTATGAAACTTGTACAGCATGCTCGTGCCGTCAATCGAGAGCACTCCTGCAAGTTTGAAGAAGATCGTACGGTCGATTCGCATTTCTCGATGAACTTACATACAGCCACGACGGGACTTGGTCGCTGAGCGGAAACTGCGTTGTAGATGACAATTTGTGTCTGACTCCCCTTCCAGCCGTACGAAGTTTATGAAACTTGTACAGCATGCTCGTGTCGTCAATCGAGAGCACTCCTGCAAGTTTGAAGAAGATCGAACGCTCGGTTCGCATTTCTCAATGAACTTATATACACTTACGACGGGACTTATTCGCTGAACGGGAACTATCCAGTACTGCGTTGTAGATGGCAATTTCTGTCTAACTCCCCATCCAGCCGTACGAAGTTTATGAAACTTGTAGAGAATGCTCGTGTCGCCAATCGAGAGCACTCCTGCAAGTGTGAAGATGATCGTACGGTCGGTGCAGATTTCCGGATGAACTTACATGCAGCTACGAAGGGACTTGGTCGCTGAGCGGAAACTGCGTTGTACATGACAATTTGTGTCTAACTCCCCTTCCAGCCGTACGAAGTTTATGAAACTTGTACAGAATGCTCGTGTCGCCAATCGAGAGCACTCCTGCCAGTTTGAAGGTGATCGTAAGGTCGGTTCAGATTTCTCGATGAACTTACATGCAGTTACGTAGGGACTTGGTCGCTGAGCGGAAATTCGGATGATCACAATTTGTGTCTAACTCCCCTTCCAGCCGTACGAAGTTTATGAAACTTGTAGAGAATGCTCGTGTCGCCAATCGAGAGCACTCCTGCAAGTTGTAAGAAGATCGTACCGTCGGTTCGCATTCCTCGATGAACTTACATACAGCTACGACGGGACTTGGTCGCTGAGCGGAAACTGCGTTGTAGATGACAATTTGTGTCTAACTCCCCTTCCAGCAATGCGAAGTTTATGAAACTTATAGAGAATGCTCGTATCGCCAATCGAGAGCACTCCTGCAAGTTTGAAGATGATCGTACGGTCGGTTCAGATTTCTCGATGAACTTACATGCAGCTACGAATTGACTTGGTCGCTGAGCGGAAATTCGGATGATGACAATTTTGTTCAAACTCCGTTTCCAGCCGTACGAAGTTTATGAAACTTGTACAGCATGCTCGTGCCGTCAATCGAGAGCACTCCTGCAAGTTTGAAGAAGATCGTACGGTCGATTCGCATTTCTCGATGAACTTACATACAGCCACGACGGGACTTGGTCGCTGAGCGGAAACTGCGTTGTAGATGACAATTTGTGTCTAACTCCCCTTCCAGCCGTACGAAGTTTATGAAACTTGTAGATAATGCTCGTGTCGCCAATCGAGAGCACTCCTGCAAGTTTGAAGATGATCGTACGGTCGTTTCAGATTTTTCGATGAACTTGCATGCAGCTACAAAGGGACTTGGTCGCTGAGCGGAAATTCGGATGATGACAATTTTTTTCAAAATCCGCTTCCAGCCGTACGAAGTTTATGAAACTTGGACAGCATGCTCGTGTCGTCAATCGAGAGCACTCCTGCAAGTTTGAAGAAGATCGAACGCTCGGTTCGCATTTCTCAATGAACTTACATACAGCTACGACGGGACTTGGTGGCTGACCGGAAACTGCGTTGTAGATGACAATTTGTGTCTAACTCCCCTTCCAGTCGTACGAAGTTTATGAAACTTGTACAGAATGCTCGTGTCGCCAATCGAGAGCACTCCTAAAAGCTTGAAGATGATCGTACGCTCGGTTCACATTTCTCGATGAACGTACATACACCTACGACGGCACTTAGTCGCTGAACGGGAACTATCCAGTACTGCGTTGTAGATGACAATTTGTTTCTAACTCCCCTTCCAGCCGTACGAAGTTTATGAAACTTGTACAGAATGCTCGTGTCGCCAATCGAGAGCACTCCTGCAAGTTTGAAGATGATCGTACGGTCGGTTCAGATTTCTCGATGAACTTGCATGCAGCTAAGAATTGACTTGGTCGCTGAGCGGAAATTCGGATGATGACAATTTTGTTCAAACTCCGTTTCCAGCCGTACGAAGTTTATGAAACTTGTACAGCATGCTCGTGTCGTCAATCGAGAGCACTTCTGCAAGTTTGAAGAAGATCGTACGGTCGGTTCGCATTTCTCGATGAACTTACATACAGCCACGACGGGACTTGGTCGCTGAGCGGAAACTGCGTTGTAGATGACAATTTGTGTCTAACTCCCCTTCCAGCCGTACGAAGTTTATGAAACTTGTACAGAATGCTCGTGTCGCCAATCGAGAGCACTCCTAAAAGCTTGAAGATGATCGTACGCTCGGTTCACATTTCTCGATGAACGTACATACACCTACGACGGGACTTAGTCGCTGAACGGGAACTATCCAGTACTGCGTTGTAGATGACAATTTGTTTCTAACTCCCCTTCCAGCCGTACGAAGTTTATGAAACTTGTACAGAATGCTCGTGTCGCCAATCGAGAGCACTCCTGCATGTTTGAAGAACATCGTACGGTCGGTTCAGAGTTCTCGATGAACTTACATGCAGCTACGTAGGGACTTGGTCGCTGAGCGGAAATTCGGATGATGACAATTTGTGTCTAACTCCCCTTCCAGCCGTAAGAAGTTTATGAAACTTGTAGAGAATGCTCGTGTCGCCAATCGAGAGCACTCCTGCAAGTTGTAAGAAGATCGTACCGTCGGTTCGCATTCCTCGATGAACTTACATACAGCTACGACGGGACTTGGTCGCTGAGCGGAAACTGCGTTGTAGATGACAATTTGTGTCTAACTCCCCTTCCAGCAATGCGAAGTTTATGAAACTTATAGAGAATGCTCGTATCGCCAATCGAGAGCACTCCTGCAAGTTTGAAGATGATCGTACGGTCGGTTCAGATTTCTCGATGAACTTACATGCAGCTACGAATTGACTTGGTCGCTGAGCGGAAATTCGGATGATGACAATTTTGTTCAAACTCCGTTTCCAGCCGTACGAAGTTTATGAAACTTGTACAGCATGCTCGTGCCGTCAATCGAGAGCATTCCTGCAAGTTTGAAGAAGATCGTACGGTCGATTCGCATTTCTCGATGAACTTACATACAGCCACGACGGGACTTGGTCGCTGAGCGGAAACTGCGTTGTAGATGACAATTTGTGTCTGACTCCCCTTCCAGCCGTACGAAGTTTATGAAACTTGTACAGCATGCTCGTGTCGTCAATCGAGAGCACTCCTGCAAGTTTGAAGAAGATCGAACGCTCGGTTCGCATTTCTCAATGAACTTACATACAGCTACGACGGGACTTGGTCGCTGAGCGGAAACTGCGTTGTAGATGACAATTTGTGTCTAACACCCCTTCCAGCCGTACGAAGTTTATGAAACTTGTACAGAATGCTCGTGTCGCCTATCGAGAGCACTCCTACATGTTTGAAGATGTTCGTACGGTCGGTTTACATTTCTCGATGAACTTACATACAGCTACGACGGGACTTGGTCGCTGAGCGGAAACTGCGTTGTAGATGACAATTTGTGTCTAACTCCCCTTCCAGCCGTACGAAGTTTATGAAACTTGTAGAGAATGCTCGTGTCGCCAATCGAGAGCACTCCTGCAAGTTTGAAGAAGATCGTACGGACGGTTAACATTTCTCGATGAACTTACATGCACCTACGACGGGACTTTGTCGCTGAACGGGAACTATCCAGTACTGCGTTGTAGATGACAATTTGTGTCTAACTCTCCTTCCAGCCGTACGAAGTTTATGAAACTTGTAGAGAATGCTCGTGTCGCCAATCGAGAGCACTCCTGCAAGTTTGAAGAAGATCGTACGGTCGGTTCGCATTTCTCGATGAACTTACATACAGCTACGACGGGACTTGGTCGCTGTCGGAAACTGCGTTGTAGATGACAATTTGTGTCTAACTCCCCTTCCAGCCGTGCGAAGTTTATGAAACTTGTACAGAATGCTCGTGTCGCCAATCGAGAGCACTCCTGCCAGTTTGAAGGTGATCGTAAGGTCGGTTCAGATTTCTCGATGAACTTACATGCAGTTACGTAGGGACTTGGTCGCTGAGCGGAAATTCGGATGATTACAATTTGTGTCTAACTCCCCTTCCAGCCGTACGAAGTTTATGAAACTTATAGAGAATGCTCGAGTCGCCAATCGAGAGCACTCCTGCAAGTTTGAAGAAGATCGTACGGTCGGTTCACATTTCTCGATGAACGTACATACATCTACGACGGGACTTAGTCGCTGAACGGGAACTATCCAGTACTGCGTTGTAGATGGCAATTTGGTTCTAACTCCCCTTCCAGCCGTACGAAGTTTATGAAACTTGTAGAGAATGCTCGTGTCGCCAATCGAGAGCACTCCTGCAAGTGTGAAGATGATGGTACGGTCGGTTCAGATTTCTCGATGAACTTACATGCAGCTACAAAGGAACTTGGTCGCTGAGCGGTAATTCGGATGATGACAATTTGTGTCTAACTCCGCTTCCAGCCGTACGAAGTTTATGAAACTTGTAGAGAATGCTCGTGTCGCCAATCGAGAGCACTCCTGCAAGTTTGAAGATGATCGTACGGTCGGTTCAGATTTCTCGATGAACTTACATGCAGCTACGAATTGACTTGGTCGCTGAGCGGAAATTCGGATGATGACAATTTTGTTCAAACTCCGTTTCCAGCCGTACGAAGTTTATGAAACTTGTACGGCATGCTCGTGCCGTCAATCGAGAGCACTCCTGCAAGTTTGAAGAAGATCGTACGGTCGGTTCGCATTTCTCGATGAACTTACATACAGCTACGACGGGACTTGGTCGCTGTCGGAAACTGCGTTGTAGATGACAATTTGTGTCTAACTCCCCTTCCAGCCGTGCGAAGTTTATGAAACTTGTACAGAATGCTCGTGTCGCCAATCGAGAGCACTCCTGCCAGTTTGAAGGTGATCGTAAGGTCGGTTCAGATTTCTCGATGAACTTACATGCAGTTACGTAGGGACTTGGTCGCTGAGCGGAAATTCGGATGATTACAATTTGTATCTAACTCCCCTTCCAGCCGTACGAAGTTTATGAAACTTATAGAGAATGCTCGAGTCGCCAATCGAGAGCACTCCTGCAAGTTTGAAGAAGATCGTACGGTCGGTTCACATTTCTCGATGAACGTACATACATCTACGACGGGACTTAGTCGCTGAACGGGAAGTATCCAGTACTGCGTTGTAGATGACAATTTATGTCTAACTCCTCTTCCAGCCGTACGAAGTTTATGAAACTTGTACAGAATGCTCGTGTCGCCAATCGAGATCACTCCTGCAAGTTGTAAGAAGATCGTACCGTCGGTTCGCATTCCTCGATGAACTTACATACAGCTACGACGGGACTTGGTCGCTGAGCGGAAACTGCGTTGTAGATGACAATTTGTGTCTAACTCCCCTTCCAGCAATGCGAAGTTTATGAAACTTATAGAGAATGCTCGTATCGCCAATCGAGAGCACTCCTGCAAGTTTGAAGATGATCGTACGGTCGGTTCAGATTTCTCGATGAACTTACATGCAGCTACGAATTGACTTGGTCGCTGAGCGGAAATTCGGATGATGACAATTTTGTTCAAACTCCGTTTCCAGCCGTACGAAGTTTATGAAACGTGTACAGCATGCTCGTGCCGTCAATCGAGAGCACTCCTGCAAGTTTGAAGAAGATCGTACGGTCGATTCGCATTTCTCGATGAACTTACATACAGCCACGACGGGACTTGGTCGCTGAGCGGAAACTGCGTTGTAGATGACAATTTGTGTCTGACTCCCCTTCCAGCCGTACGAAGTTTATGAAACTTGTACAGCATGCTCGTGTCGTCAATCGAGAGCACTCCTGCAAGTTTGAAGAAGATCGAACGCTCGGTTCGCATTTCTCAATGAACTTACATACAGCTACGACGGGACTTGGTCGCTGAGCGGAAACTGCGTTGTAGATGACAATTTGTGTCTAACACCCCTTCCAGCCGTACGAAGTTTATGAAACTTGTACAGAATGCTCGTGTCGCCTATCGAGAGCACTCCTACATGTTTGAAGATGTTCGTACGGTCGGTTTACATTTCTCGATGAACTTACATACAGCTACGACGGGACTTGGTCGCTGAGCGGAAACTGCGTTGTAGATGACAATTTGTGTCTAACTCCCCTTCCAGCCGTACGAAGTTTATGAAACTTGTAGAGAATGCTCGTGTCGCCAATCGAGAGCACTCCTGCAAGTTTGAAGAAGATCGTACGGACGGTTAACATTTCTCGATGAACTTACATGCACCTACGACGGGACTTTGTCGCTGAACGGGAACTATCCAGTACTGCGTTGTAGATGACAATTTGTGTCTAACTCTCCTTCCAGCCGTACGAAGTTTATGAAACTTGTAGAGAATGCTCGTGTCGCCAATCGAGAGCACTCCTGCAAGTTTGAAGAAGATCGTACGGTCGGTTCGCATTTCTCGATGAACTTACATACAGCTACGACGGGACTTGGTCGCTGTCGGAAACTGCGTTGTAGATGACAATTTGTGTCTAACTCCCCTTCCAGCCGTGCGAAGTTTATGAAACTTGTACAGAATGCTCGTGTCGCCAATCGAGAGCACTCCTGCATGTTTGAAGAACATCGTACGGTCGGTTCAGAGTTCTCGATGAACTTACATGCAGCTACGTAGGGACTTGGTCGCTGAGCGGAAATTCGGATGATGACAATTTGTGTCTAACTCCCCTTCCAGCCGTAAGAAGTTTATGAAACTTGTAGAGAATGCTCGTGTCGCCAATCGAGAGCACTCCTGCAAGTTGTAAGAAGATCGTACCGTCGGTTCGCATTCCTCGATGAAATTACATACAGCTACGACGGGACTTGGTCGCTGAGCGGAAACTGCGTTGTAGATGACAATTTGTGTCTAACTCCCCTTCCAGCAATGCGAAGTTTATGAAACTTATAGAGAATGCTCGTATCGCCAATCGAGAGCACTCCTGCAAGTTTGAAGATGATCGTATGGTCGGTTCAGATTTCTCGATGAACTTACATGCAGCTACGAATTGACTTGGTCGCTGAGCGGAAATTCGGATGATGACAATTTTGTTCAAACTCCGTTTCCAGCCGTACGAAGTTTATGAAACTTGTACAGCATGCTCGTGCCGTCAATCGAGAGCCCTCCTGCAAGTTTGAAGAAGATCGTACGGTCGATTCGCATTTCTCGATGAACTTACATACAGCCACGACGGGACTTCGTCGCTGAGCGGAAACTGCGTTGTAGATGACAATTTGTGTCTGACTCCCCTTCCAGCCGTACGAAGTTTATGAAACTTGTACAGAATGCTCGTGTCGCCAATCGAGAGCACTCCTAAAAGCTTGAAGATGATCGTACGCTCGGTTCACATTTCTCGATGAACGTACATACACCTACGACGGCACTTAGTCGCTGAACGGGAACTATCCAGTACTGCGTTGTAGATGACAATTTGTTTCTAACTCCCCTTCCAGCCGTACGAAGTTTATGAAACTTGTACAGAATGCTCGTGTCGCCAATCGAGAGCACTCCTGCAAGTTTGAAGATGATCGTACGGTCGGTTCAGATTTCTCGATGAACTTGCATGCAGCTAAGAATTGACTTGGTCGCTGAGCCGAAATTCGGATGATGACAATTTGTGTCTAACTCCCCTTCCAGCCGTAAGAAGTTTATGAAACTTGTAGAGAATGCTCGTGTCGCCAATCAAGAGCACTCCTGCAAGTTGTAAGAAGATCGTACCGTCGGTTCGCATTCCTCGATGAACTTACATACAGCTACGACGGGACTTGGTCGCTGAGCGGAAACTGCGTTGTAGATGACAATTTGTGTCTAACTCCCCTTCCAGCAATGCGAAGTTTATGAAACTTATAGAGAATGCTCGTATCGCCAATCGAGAGCACTCCTGCAAGTTTGAAGATGATCGTACGGTCGGTTCAGATTTCTCGATGAACTTACATGCAGCTACGAATTGACTTGGTCGCTGAGCGGAAATTCGGATGATGACAATTTTGTTCAAACTCCGTTTCCAGCCGTACGAAGTTTATGAAACTTGTACAGCATGCTCGTGCCGTCAATCGAGAGCACTCCTGCAAGTTTGAAGAAGATCGTACGGTCGATTCGCATTTCTCGATGAACTTACATACAGCCACGACGGGACTTGGTCGCTGAGCGGAAACTGCGTTGTAGATGACAATTTGTGTCTGACTCCCCTTCCAGCCGTACGAAGTTTATGAAACTTGTACAGCATGCTCGTGTCGTCAATCGAGAGCACTCCTGCAAGTTTGAAGAAGATCGAACGCTCGGTTCGCATTTCTCAATGAACTTACATACAGCTACGACGGGACTTGGTCGCTGAGCGGAAACTGCGTTGTAGATGACAATTTGTGTCTAACACCCCTTCCAGCCGTACGAAGTTTATGAAACTTGTACAGAATGCTCGTGTCGCCTATCGAGAGCACTCCTACATGTTTGAAGATGTTCGTACGGTCGGTTTACATTTCTCGATGAACTTACATACAGCTACGACGGGACTTGGTCGCTGAGCGGAAACTGCGTTGTAGATGACAATTTGTGTCTAACTCCCCTTCCAGCCGTACGAAGTTTATGAAACTTGTAGAGAATGCTCGTGTCGCCAATCGAGAGCACTCCTGCAAGTTTGAAGAAGATCGTACGGACGGTTAACATTTCTCGATGAACTTACATGCACCTACGACGGGAATTTGTCGCTGAACGGGAACTATCCAGTACTGCGTTGTAGATGACAATTTGTGTCTAACTCTCCTTCCAGCCGTACGAAGTTTATGAAACTTGTAGAGAATGCTCGTGTCGCCAATCGAGAGCACTCCTGCAAGTTTGAAGAAGATCGTACGGTCGGTTCGCATTTCTCGATGAACTTACATACAGCTACGACGGGACTTGGTCGCTGTCGGAAACTGCGTTGTAGATGACAATTTGTGTCTAACTCCCCTTCCAGCCGTGCGAAGTTTATGAAACTTGTACAGAATGCTCGTGTCGCCAATCGAGAGCACTCCTGCCAGTTTGAAGGTGATCGTAAGGTCGGTTCAGATTTCTCGATGAACTTACATGCAGTTACGTAGGGACTTGGTCGCTGAGCGGAAATTCGGATGATTACAATTTGTGTCTAACTCCCCTTCCAGCCGTACGAAGTTTATGAAACTTATAGAGAATGCTCGAGTCGCCAATCGAGAGCACTCCTGCAAGTTTGAAGAAGATCGTACGGTCGGTTCACATTTCTCGATGAACGTACATACATCTACGACGGGACTTAGTCGCTGAACGGGAACTATCCAGTACTGCGTTGTAGATGGCAATTTGGTTCTAACTCCCCTTCCAGCCGTACGAAGTTTATGAAACTTGTAGAGAATGCTCGTGTCGCCAATCGAGAGCACTCCTGCAAGTGTGAAGATGATGGTACGGTCGGTTCAGATTTCTCGATGAACTTACATGCAGCTACAAAGGAACTTGGTCGCTGAGCGGTAATTCGGATGATGACAATTTGTGTCTAACTCCGCTTCCAGCCGTACGAAGTTTATGAAACTTGTAGAGAATGCTCGTGTCGCCAATCGAGAGCACTCCTGCAAGTTTGAAGATGATCGTACGGTCGGTTCAGATTTCTCGATGAACTTACATGCAGCTACGAATTGACTTGGTCGCTGAGCGGAAATTCGGATGATGACAATTTTGTTCAAACTCCGTTTCCAGCCGTACGAAGTTTATGAAACTTGTACGGCATGCTCGTGCCGTCAATCGAGAGCACTCCTGCAAGTTTGAAGAAGATCGTACGGTCGGTTCGCATTTCTCGATGAACTTACATACAGCTACGACGGGACTTGGTCGCTGTCGGAAACTGCGTTGTAGATGACAATTTGTGTCTAACTCCCCTTCCAGCCGTGCGAAGTTTATGAAACTTGTACAGAATGCTCGTGTCGCCAATCGAGAGCACTCCTGCCAGTTTGAAGGTGATCGTAAGGTCGGTTCAGATTTCTCGATGAACTTACATGCAGTTACGTAGGGACTTGGTCGCTGAGCGGAAATTCGGATGATTACAATTTGTGTCTAACTCCCCTTCCAGCCGTACGAAGTTTATGAAACTTATAGAGAATGCTCGAGTCGCCAATCGAGAGCACTCCTGCAAGTTTGAAGAAGATCGTACGGTCGGTTCACATTTCTCGATGAACGTACATACATCTACGACGGGACTTAGTCGCTGAACGGGAAGTATCCAGTACTGCGTTGTAGATGACAATTTATGTCTAACTCCTCTTCCAGCCGTACGAAGTTTATGAAACTTGTACAGAATGCTCGTGTCGCCAATCGAGATCACTCCTGCAAGTTGTAAGAAGATCGTACCGTCGGTTCGCATTCCTCGATGAACTTACATACAGCTACGACGGGACTTGGTCGCTGAGCGGAAACTGCGTTGTAGATGACAATTTGTGTCTAACTCCCCTTCCAGCAATGCGAAGTTTATGAAACTTATAGAGAATGCTCGTATCGCCAATCGAGAGCACTCCTGCAAGTTTGAAGATGATCGTACGGTCGGTTCAGATTTCTCGATGAACTTACATGCAGCTACGAATTGACTTGGTCGCTGAGCGGAAATTCGGATGATGACAATTTTGTTCAAACTCCGTTTCCAGCCGTACGAAGTTTATGAAACGTGTACAGCATGCTCGTGCCGTCAATCGAGAGCACTCCTGCAAGTTTGAAGAAGATCGTACGGTCGATTCGCATTTCTCGATGAACTTACATACAGCCACGACGGGACTTGGTCGCTGAGCGGAAACTGCGTTGTAGATGACAATTTGTGTCTGACTCCCCTTCCAGCAGTACGAAGTTTATGAAACTTGTACAGCATGCTCGTGTCGTCAATCGAGAGCACTCCTGCAAGTTTGAAGAAGATCGAACGCTCGGTTCGCATTTCTCAATGAACTTACATACAGCTACGACGGGACTTGGTCGCTGAGCGGAAACTGCGTTGTAGATGACAATTTGTGTCTAACACCCCTTCCAGCCGTACGAAGTTTATGAAACTTGTACAGAATGCTCGTGTCGCCTATCGAGAGCACTCCTACATGTTTGAAGATGTTCGTACGGTCGGTTTACATTTCTCGATGAACTTACATACAGCTACGACGGGACTTGGTCGCTGAGCGGAAACTGCGTTGTAGATGACAATTTGTGTCTAACTCCCCTTCCAGCCGTACGAAGTTTATGAAACTTGTAGAGAATGCTCGTGTCGCCAATCGAGAGCACTCCTGCAAGTTTGAAGAAGATCGTACGGACGGTTAACATTTCTCGATGAACTTACATGCACCTACGACGGGACTTTGTCGCTGAACGGGAACTATCCAGTACTGCGTTGTAGATGACAATTTGTGTCTAACTCTCCTTCCAGCCGTACGAAGTTTATGAAACTTGTAGAGAATGCTCGTGTCGCCAATCGAGAGCACTCCTGCAAGTTTGAAGAAGATCGTACGGTCGGTTCGCATTTCTCGATGAACTTACATACAGCTACGACCGGACTTGGTCGCTGTCGGAAACTGCGTTGTAGATGACAATTTGTGTCTAACTCCCCTTCCAGCCGTGCGAAGTTTATGAAACTTATAGAGAATGCTCGTGTCGCCAATCGAGAGCACTCCTGCAAGTTTGAAGATGATCGTACGGTCGGTTCACATTTCTCGATGAACGTACATACACCTCCGACGGGACTTAGTCGCTGAACGGGAACTATCCAGTACTGCGTTGTAGATGGCAATTTGGTTCTAACTCCCCTTCCAGCCGTACGAAGTTTATGAAACTTGTAGAGAATGCTCGTGTCGCCAATCGAGAGCACTCCTGCAAGTGTGAAGATGATGGTACGGTCGGTTCAGATTTCTCGATGAACTTACATGCAGCTACAAAGGAACTTGGTCGCTGAGCGGTAATTCGGATGATGACAATTTGTGTCTAACTCCGCTTCCAGCCGTACGAAGTTTATGAAACTTGTAGAGAATGCTCGTGTCGCCAATCGAGAGCACTCCTGCAAGTTTGAAGATGATCGTACGGTCGGTTCAGATTTCTCGATGAACTTACATGCAGCTACGAATTGACTTGGTCGCTGAGCGGAAATTCGGATGATGACAATTTTGTTCAAACTCCGTTTCCAGCCGTACGAAGTTTATGAAACTTGTACGGCATGCTCGTGCCGTCAATCGAGAGCACTCCTGCAAGTTTGAAGAAGATCGTACGGTCGGTTCGCATTTCTCGATGAACTTACATACAGCTACGACGGGACTTGGTCGCTGTCGGAAACTGCGTTGTAGATGACAATTTGTGTCTAACTCCCCTTCCAGCCGTGCGAAGTTTATGAAACTTGTACAGAATGCTCGTGTCGCCAATCGAGAGCACTCCTGCCAGTTTGAAGGTGATCGTAAGGTCGGTTCAGATTTCTCGATGAACTTACATGCAGTTAAGTAGGGACTTGGTCGCTGAGCGGAAATTCGGATGATTACAATTTGTGTCTAACTCCCCTTCCAGCCGTACGAAGTTTATGAAACTTATAGAGAATGCTCGAGTCGCCAATCGAGAGCACTCCTGCAAGTTTGAAGAAGATCGTACGGTCGGTTCACATTTCTCGATGAACGTACATACATCTACGACGGGACTTAGTCGCTGAACGGGAAGTATCCAGTACTGCGTTGTAGATGACAATTTATGTCTAACTCCTCTTCCAGCCGTACGAAGTTTATGAAACTTGTACAGAATGCTCGTGTCGCCAATCGAGATCACTCCTGCAAGTCTGAAATGATCGTATGGTCAGTTCAGATTTCACGATGAACTTACATGCTGCTACGAAGGGACTTGGTCGCTGTCGGAAACTGCGTTGTAGATGACAATTTGTGTCTAACTCCCCTTCCAGCCGTGCGAAGTTTATGAAACTTATAGAGAATGCTCGTGTCGCCAATCGAGAGCACTCCTGCAAGTTTGAAGATGATCGTACGGTCGGTTCAGATGTCTCGATGAACTTACATGCAGCTACGAAGTGACTTGGTCGCTGAGCGGAAATTCGAATGATGACAATTTGTGTCTAACTCCCCTTCCAGTCGTACGAAGTTTATGAAACTTGTAGAGAATGCTCGTGTCGCCAATCGAGAGCACTCCTGCAAGTTTGAAGAAGATCGTACGGTCGGTTCGCAATTCTCGATGAACTTACATACAGCTACGACGGGACTTGGTCGCTGAGCGGAAATTCGAATGATGACAATTTTTTTCAAACTCCGCTTCCAGCCGTACGAAGTTTATGAAACTTGTACAGCATGCTCGTGTCGTCAATCGAGAGCACTCCTGCAAGTTTGAAGAAGATCGTACGGTCGGTTCACATTTCTCGATGAACTTACATGCAGCTACGACGGGACTTAGTCGCTGAACGGGAAGTATCCAGTACTGCGTTGTACATGATAATTTGTGTCTAACTCCCCTTCCAGCCGTACGAAGTTTATGAAACTTGTACAGAATGCTCGTGTCGCCAATCGAGAGCACTCCTGCATGTTTGAAGAACATCGTACGGTCGGTTCAGAGTTCTCGATGAACTTACATGCAGCTACGTAGGGACTTGGTCGCTGAGCGGAAATTCGGATGATGACAATTTGTGTCTAACTCCCCTTCCAGCCGTAAGAAGTTTATGAAACTTGTAGAGAATGCTCGTGTCGCCAATCGAGAGCACTCCTGCAAGTTGTAAGAAGATCGTACCGTCGGTTCGCATTCCTCGATGAAATTACATACAGCTACGACGGGACTTGGTCGCTGAGCGGAAACTGCGTTGTAGATGACAATTTGTGTCTAACTCCCCTTCCAGCAATGCGAAGTTTATGAAACTTATAGAGAATGCTCGTATCGCCAATCGAGAGCACTCCTGCAAGTTTGAAGATGATCGTATGGTCGGTTCAGATTTCTCGATGAACTTACATGCAGCTACGAATTGACTTGGTCGCTGAGCGGAAATTCGGATGATGACAATTTTGTTCAAACTCCGTTTCCAGCCGTACGAAGTTTATGAAACTTGTACAGCATGCTCGTGCCGTCAATCGAGAGCCCTCCTGCAAGTTTGAAGAAGATCGTACGGTCGATTCGCATTTCTCGATGAACTTACATACAGCCACGACGGGACTTGGTCGCTGAGCGGAAACTGCGTTGTAGATGACAATTTGTGTCTGACTCCCCTTCCAGCCGTACGAAGTTTATGAAACTTGTACAGCATGCTCGTGTCGTCAATCGAGAGCACTCCTGCAAGTTTGAAGAACATCGAACGCTCGGTTCGCATTTCTCAATGAACTTACATACAGCTACGACGGGACTTGGTCGCTGAGCGGAAACTGCGTTGTAGATGACAATTTGTGTCTAACACCCCTTCCAGCCGTACGAAGTTTATGAAACTTGTACAGAATGCTCGTGTCGCCTATCGAGAGCACTCCTACATGTTTGAAGATGTTCGTACGGTCGGTTTACATTTCTCGATGAACTTACATACAGCTACGACGGGACTTGGTCGCTGAGCGGAAACTGCGTTGTAGATGACAATTTGTGTCTAACTCCCCTTCCAGCCGTACGAAGTTTATGAAACTTGTAGAGAATGCTCGTGTCGCCAATCGAGAGCACTCCTGCAAGTTTGAAGAAGATCGTACGGACGGTTAACATTTCTCGATGAACTTACATGCACCTACGACGGGACTTTGTCGCTGAACGGGAACTATCCAGTACTGCGTTGTAGATGACAATTTGTGTCTAACTCTCCTTCCAGCCGTACGAAGTTTATGAAACTTGTAGAGAATGCTCGTGTCGCCAATCGAGAGCACTCCTGCAAGTTTGAAGAAGATCGTACGGTCGGTTCGCATTTCTCGATGAACTTACATACAGCTACGACGGGACTTGGTCGCTGTCGGAAACTGCGTTGTAGATGACAATTTGTGTCTAACTCCCCTTCCAGCCGTGCGAAGTTTATGAAACTTATAGAGAATGCTCGTGTCGCCAATCGAGAGCACTCCTGCAAGTTTGAAGATGATCGTACGGTCGGTTCACATTTCTCGATGAACGTACATACACCTCCGACGGGACTTAGTCGCTGAACGGGAACTATCCAGTACTGCGTTGTAGATGGCAATTTGGTTCTAACTCCCCTTCCAGCCGTACGAAGTTTATGAAACTTGTAGAGAATGCTCGTGTCGCCAATCGAGAGCACTCCTGCAAGTGTGAAGATGATCGTACGGTCGGTTCAGATTTCTCGATGAACTTACATGCAGCTACAAAGGAACATGGTTGCTGAGCGGTAATTCGGATGATGACATTTTGTGTCTAACTCCGCTTCCAGCCGTACGAAGTTTATGAAACTTGTAGAGAATGCTCGTGTCGCCAATCGAGAGCACTTCTGCAAGTTTGAAGATGATCGTACGGTCGGTTCAGATTTCTCGATGAACTTACATGCAGCTACGAATTGACTTGGTCGCTGAGCGGAAATTCGGATGATGACAATTTTGTTCAAACTCCGTTTCCAGCCGTACGAAGTTTATGAAACTTGTACAGCATGCTCGTGCCGTCAATCGAGAGCACTCCTGCAAGTTTGAAGAAGATCGTACGGTCGGTTCGCATTTCTCGATGAACTTACATACAGCCACGACGGGACTTGGTCGCTGAGCAGAAACTGCGTTGTAAATGACAATTTGTGTCTAACTCCCCTTCCAGCCGTACGAAGTTTATGAAACTTGTACAGAATGCTCGTGTCGCCAATCGAGAGCACTCCTAAAAGCTTGAGGATGATCGTACGCTCGGTTCACATTTCTCGATGAACGTACATACACCTACGACGGGACTTAGTCGCTGAACGGGAACTATCCAGTACTGCGTTGTAGATGACAATTTGTTTCTAACTCCCCTTCCAGCCGTACGAAGTTTATGAAACTTGTACAGAATGCTCGTGTCGCCAATCGAGAGCACTGCTACAAGC
Organism: Priocnemis perturbator; assembly: GCA_963942575.1. NCBI lineage: Eukaryota > Metazoa > Arthropoda > Insecta > Hymenoptera > Pompilidae > Priocnemis > Priocnemis perturbator. Next base: position 1,246,943 of record CAWWDK010000169.1, read on the forward strand.
TTGAAGATGATCGTACGCTCGGTTCAGATTTCTCGATGAACTTACATGCAGCTACGAAGGGACTTGGTCGGTAAGCGGAAATTCGGATGATGACAATTTGTGTCTAACCCCCCTTCCAGCCATAAGAAGTTTACGAAACTTGTACTGCATGCTCGTGTCGTCAATCGAGAGCACTCTTGCAAGTTTGAGGAAGATCGTACGGTCGGTTCGCATTTCTCGATGAACTTACAAACAGCCACGACGGGACTTGGTCGCTGAGAGGAAACTGCATTGTAGATGACAATTTTTGTCTAACTCCCCTTCAAGCCGTACGAAGTTTATGAAACTCGTAGAGAATGCTCGTGTCGCCAATCGGGAACACTGCTGCAAGTTTGAAGAAGATCGTACGGTCGGTTCACATTTCTCGATGAACTTACATACACCTACGACGGGACTTATTCGCTGAACGGGAACTATCCAGTACTGCGTCGTAGATGACAATTTGTGTCTAACGCCCCTTCCAACCGTACGAAGTTTATGAAACTTGTACAGAATGCTCGTGTCGCCAATCGAGAGCACTCCTGCAAGTTTGAAGATGATCGTACCGTCGGTTCAGTTTTCTCGATGAACTTGCATGCAGCAACGAAGGGAATTGGTCGCTGAGCGGAAATTCGGATGATGACAGTTTTTGTCAAACTCCGCTTCCAGCCATACGAAAATCATGAAACTTGTAGAGAATGCTCCTGTCGCCATTCGAGAGCACTCCTGCAAGTTTGAAGAAGATCGTACGGTCGGTTCGCATTTCTCGATGAACTTACATACAGCTACGACGGGACTTGGTCGCTGTCGGAAACTGCGTTATAGATGACAATTTATGTCTAACTCCCCGTCAAGCCGTACGAAGTTTATGAAACTCGTAGAGAATGCTCGTGTCGCCAATCGGGAACACTGCTGCAAGTTTGAAGAAGATCGTACGGGCGGTTCACATTTCTCGATGAACGTACATACACCTACGACGGGACTTAGTCGCTGAACGGGAACTATCCAGTACTGCGTTGTAGATGACAATTTGTGTCTAACTCCCCTTCCAGCCGTACGAAGTTTATGAAACTTGTACAGAATGCTCGTGTCGCCAATCGAGAGCACTCCTGCAAGTTTGAAGATGATCGTACGGTCGGTTCAGATTTCTCGATAAACTTACATGCAGCCACGATTTGACTTGGTCGCTGAGCGGAAATTCGGATGATGACAATTTTGTTCAAACTCCGTTTCCAGCCGTATGAAGTTTATGAAACTTGTACAGCATGCTCGTGTCGTCAATCGAGAGCACTCCTGCAAGTTTGAAGAAGATCGTACGGTCGGTTCGCATTTCTCGATGAACTTACATACAGCCACGACGGGACTTGGTCGCTGAGCGGAAACTGCGTTGTAGATGACAATTTGTGTCTAACTCCCCTTCCAGCCGTACGAAGTTTATGAAACTTGTAGATAATGCTCGTGTCGCCAATCGAGAGCACTCCTGCAAGTTTGAAGATGATCGTACGGTCGGTTCAGATTTCTCGATGAACTTACATGCAGCTACAAAGGGACTTGGTCGCTGAGCGGAAATTCGGATGATGACAATTTTTTTCAAAATCCGCTTCCAGCCGTACGAAGTTTATGAAACTTGTACAGCATGCTCGTGTCGTCAATCGAGAGCACTCCTGCAAGTTTGAAGAAGATCGAACGCTCGGTTCGCATTTCTCAATGAACTTACATACAGCTACGACGGGACTTGGTCGCTGAGCGGAAACTGCGTTGTAGATGACAATTTGTGTCTAACACCCCTTCCAGCCGTACGAAGTTTATGAAACTTGTACAGAATGCTCGGGTCGCCTATCGAGAGCACTCCTACAAGTTTGAAGATATTCGTACGGTCGGTTTACAATTCTCGATGAACTTACTAAGAGCTACGACGGGACTTGGTCGCTGAGCGGAAACTGCGTTGTAGATGACAATTTGTGTCTAACTCCGCTTCCAGCCGTACGAAGTTTATGAAACTTGTAGAGAATGCTCGTGTCGCCAATCGAGAGCACTCCTGCAAGTTTGAAGAAGATCGTACGGTCGGTTCGCATTTCTCGATGAACTTACATGCAGCTACGAATTGACTTGGTTGCTGAGCGGAAATTCGGATGATGACAATTTTGTTCAAACTCCGTTTCCAGCCGTACGAAGTTTATGAAACTTGTACAGCATGCTCGTGCCGTCAATCGAGAGCACTCCTGCAAGTTTGAAGATGATCGTAGGTCGGTTCAGAATTCTCGATGAACTTACATGCAGCTACAAAGTGACTTGGTCGCTGAGCGGAAATTCGGATGATGACAATTTTTTTCAAAATCCGCTTCCAGCCGTACGAAGTTTATGAAACTTGTACAGCATGCTCGTGTCGTCAATCGAGAGCACTCCTGCAAGTTTGAAGAAGATCGAACGCTCGGTTCGCATTTCTCAATGAACTTACATACAGCTACGACGGGACTTGGTCGCTGAGCGGAAACTGCGTTGAAGATGACAAATTGTGTCTAACACCCCTTCCAGCCGTACGAAGTTTATGAAACTTGTACAGAATGCTCGGGTCGCCTATCGAGAGCACTCCTACAAGTTTGAAGATATTCGTACGGTCGGTTTACATTTCTCGATGAACTTACTAACAGCTACGACGGGACTTGGTCGCTGAGCGGAAACTGCGTTGTAGATGACAATTTGTGTCTAACTCCGCTTCCAGCCGTACGAAGTTTATGAAACTTGTAGAGAATGCTCGTGTCGCCAATCGAGAGCACTCCTGCAAGTTTGAAGAAGATCGTACGGTCGGTTCGCATTTCTCGATGAACTTACATGCAGCTACGAATTGACTTGGTTGCTGTGCGGAAATTCGGATGATGACAATTTTGTTCAAACTCCGTTTCCAGCCGTACGAAGTTTATGAAACTTGTACAGCATGCTCGTGTCGTCAATCGAGAGCTCTCCTGCAAGTTTGAAGAAGATCGAACGCTCGGTTCGCATTTCTCAATGAACTTACATACAGCTACGACGGGACTTGGTCGCTGAGCGGAAACTGCGTTGTAGATGACAATTTGTGTCTAACTCCCCTTCCAGCCGTACGAAGTTTATGAAACTTGTACAGAATGCTCGTGTCGCCAATCGAGAGCACTCCTGCAAGTTTGAAGATGATCGTACGGTCGGTTCAGATTTCTCGATGAACTTACATGCAGCCACGATTTGACTTGGTCGCTGAGCGGAAATTCGGATGATGACAATTTTGTTCAAACTCCGTTTCCAGCCGTATGAAGTTTATGAAACTTGTACAGCATGCTCGTGTCGTCAATCGAGAGCACTCCTGCAAGTTTGAAGAAGATCGTACGGTCGGTTCGCATTTCTCGATGAACTTACATACAGCCACGACGGGACTTGGTCGCTGAGCGGAAACTGCGTTGTAGATGACAATTTGTGTCTAACTCCCCTTCCAGCCGTACGAAGTTTATGAAACTTGTAGATAATGCTCGTGTCGCCAATCGAGAGCACTCCTGCAAGTTTGAAGATGATCGTACGGTCGGTTCAGATTTCTCGATGAACTTACATGCAGCTACAAAGGGACTTGGTCGCTGAGCGGAAATTCGGATGATGACAATTTTTTTCAAAATCCGCTTCCAGCCGTACGAAGTTTATGAAACTTGTACAGCATGCTCGTGTCGCCAATCGAGAGCACTCCTGCAAGTTTGAAGAAGATCGAACGCTCAGTTCGCATTTCTCAATGAACTTACATACAGCTACGACGGGACTTGGTCGCTGAGCGGAAACTGCGTTGTAGATGACAATTTGTGTCTAACACCCCTTCCAGCCGTACGAAGTTTATGAAACTTGTACAGAATGCTCGGGTCGCCTATCGAGAGCACTCCTACAAGTTTGAAGATATTCGTACGGTCGGTTTACATTTCTCGATGAACTTACTAAGAGCTACGACGGGACTTGGTCGCTGAGCGGAAACTGCGTTGTAGATGACAATTTGTGTCTAACTCCGCTTCCAGCCGTACGAAGTTTATGAAACTTGTAGAGAATGCTCGTGTCGCCAATCGAGAGCACTCCTGCAAGTTTGAAGAAGATCGTACGGTCGGTTCAGATTTCTCGATGAACTTACATGCAGCTACGAATTGACTTGGTCGCTGAGCGGAAATTCGGATGATGACAATTTTGTTCAAACTCCGTTTCCAGCCGTACGAAGTTTATGAAACTTGTACAGCATGCTCGTGCCGTCAATCGAGAGCACTCCTGCAAGTTTGAAGAAGATCGTACGGTCGGTTCGCATTTCTCGATGAACTTACATACAGCCACGACGGGACTTGGTCGCTGAGCAGAAACTGCGTTGTAAATGACAATTTGTGTCTAACTCCCCTTCCAGCCGTACGAAGTTTATGAAACTTGTACAGAATGCTCGTGTCGCCAATCGAGAGCACTCCTAAAAGCTTGAGGATGATCGTACGCTCGGTTCACATTTCTCGATGAACGTACATACACCTACGACGGGACTTAGTCGCTGAACGGGAACTATCCAGTACTGCGTTGTAGATGACAATTTGTTTCTAACTCCCCTTCCAGCCGTACGAAGTTTATGAAACTTGTACAGAATGCTCGTGTCGCCAATCGAGAGCACTGCTACAAGCTTGAAGATGATCGTACGCTCGGTTCAGATTTCTCGATGAACTTACATGCAGCTACGAAGGGACTTGGTCGGTAAGCGGAAATTCGGATGATGACAATTTGTGTCTAACCCCCCTTCCAGCCATAAGAAGTTTACGAAACTTGTAGAGAATGCTCGTGTCGCCAATCGAGAGCACTCCTGCAAGTTTGAACAAGATCGTACGGTCGGTTCACATTTCTCGATGAACTTACATACAGCTACGAAGGGACTTCGTCGCTGAGCGGAAATTCGGATGATGACAATTTTTTTCAAACTCCGCTTCCAGCCGTACGAAGTTTATGAAACTTATAGAGAATGCTCGTATCGCCAATCGAGAGCACTGCTACAAGCTTGAAGATGATCGTACGCTCGGTTCAGATTTCTCGATGAACTTACATGCAGCTACGAAGGGACTTGGTCGGTAAGCGGAAATTCGGATGATGACAATTTGTGTCTAACCCCCCTTCCAGCCGTACGAAGTTTATGAAACTTGTACTGCATGCTCGTGTCGTCAATCGAGAGCACTCTTGCAAGTTTGAGGAAGATCGTACGGTCGGTTCGCATTTCTCGATGAACTTACAAACAGCCACGACGGGACTTGGTCGCTGAGAGGAAACTGCATTGTAGATGACAATTTTTGTCTAACTCCCCTTCAAGCCGTACGAAGTTTATGAAACTCGTAGAGAATGCTCGTGTCGCCAATCGGGAACACTGCTGCAAGTTTGAAGAAGATCGTACGGTCGGTTCACATTTCTCGATGAACTTACATACACCTACGACGGGACTTATTCGCTGAACGGGAACTATCCAGTACTGCGTCGTAGATGACAATTTGTGTCTAACGCCCCTTCCAACCGTACGAAGTTTATGAAACTTGTACAGAATGCTCGTGTCGCCAATCGAGAGCACTCCTGCAAGTTTGAAGATGATCGTACCGTAGGTTCAGTTTTCTAGATGAACTTGCATGCAGCAACGAAGGGAATTGGTCGCTGAGCGGAAATTCGGATGATGACAGTTTTTGTCAAACTCCGCTTCCAGCCATACGAAAATCATGAAACTTGTAGAGAATGCTCCTGTCGCCATTCGAGAGCACTCCTGCAAGTTTGAAGAAGATCGTACGGTCGGTTCGCATTTCTCGATGAACTTACATACAGCTACGACGGGACTTGGTCGCTGTCGGAAACTGCGTTATAGATGACAATTTATGTCTAACTCCCCGTCAAGCCGTACGAAGTTTATGAAACTCGTAGAGAATGCTCGTGTCGCCAATCGGGAACACTGCTGCAAGTTTGAAGAAGATCGTACGGGCGGTTCACATTTCTCGATGAACATACATACACCTACGACGGGACTTAGTCGCTGAACGGGAACTATCCAGTACTGCGTTGTAGATGACAATTTGTGTCTAACTCCCCTTCCAGCCGTACGAAGTTTATGAAACTTGTACAGAATGCTCGTGTCGCCAATCGAGAGCACTCCTGCAAGTTTGAAGATGATCGTACGGTCGGTTCAGATTTCTCGATAAACTTACATGCAGCCACGATTTGACTTGGTCGCTGAGCGGAAATTCGGATGATGACAATTTTGTTCAAACTCCGTTTCCAGCCGTATGAAATTTATGAAACTTGTACAGCATGCTCGTGTCGTCAATCGAGAGCACTCCTGCAAGTTTGAAGAAGATCGTACGGTCGGTTCGCATTTCTCGATGAACTTACATACAGCCACGACGGGACTTGGTCGCTGAGCGGAAACTGCGTTGTAGATGACAATTTGTGTCTAACTCCCCTTCCAGCCGTACGAAGTTTATGAAACTTGTAGATAATGCTCGTGTCGCCAATCGAGAGCACTCCTGCAAGTTTGAAGATGATCGTACGGTCGGTTCAGATTTCTCGATGAACTTACATGCAGCTACAAAGGGACTTGGTCGCTGAGCGGAAATTCGGATGATGACAATTTTTTTCAAAATCCGCTTCCAGCCGTACGAAGTTTATGAAACTTGTACAGCATGCTCGTGTCGTCAATCGAGAGCACTCCTGCAAGTTTGAAGAAGATCGAACGCTCGGTTCGCATTTCTCAATGAACTTACATACAGCTACGACGGGACTTGGTCGCTGAGCGGAAACTGCGTTGTAGATGACAATTTGTGTCTAACACCCCTTCCAGCCGTACGAAGTTTATGAAACTTGTACAGAATGCTCGGGTCGCCTATCGAGAGCACTCCTACAAGTTTGAAGATATTCGTACGGTCGGTTTACAATTCTCGATGAACTTACTAAGAGCTACGACGGGACTTGGTCGCTGAGCGGAAACTGCGTTGTAGATGACAATTTGTGTCTAACTCCGCTTCCAGCCGTACGAAGTTTATGAAACTTGTAGAGAATGCTCGTGTCGCCAATCGAGAGCACTCCTGCAAGTTTGAAGAAGATCGTACGGTCGGTTCGCATTTCTCGATGAACTTACATGCAGCTACGAATTGACTTGGTTGCTGAGCGGAAATTCGGAAGATGACAATTTTGTTCAAACTCCGTTTCCAGCCGTACGAAGTTTATGAAACTTGTACAGCATGCTCGTGCCGTCAATCGAGAGCACTCCTGCAAGTTTGAAGATGATCGTAGGTCGGTTCAGAATTCTCGATGAACTTACATACAGCCACGACGGGACTTGGTCGCTGAGCGGAAACTGCGTTGTAGATGACAATTTGTGTCTAACTCCCCTTCCAGCCGTACGAAGTTTATGAAACTTGTAGATAATGCTCGTGTCGCCAATCGAGAGCACTCCTGCAAGTTTGAAGATGATCGTACGGTCGGTTCAGATTTCTCGATGAACTTACATGCAGCTACAAAGGGACTTGGTCGCTGAGCGGAAATTCGGATGATGACAATTTTTTTCAAAATCCGCTTCCAGCCGTACGAAGTTTATGAAACTTGTACAGCATGCTCGTGTCGTCAATCGAGAGCACTCCTGCAAGTTTGAAGAAGATCGAACGCTCGGTTCGCATTTCTCAATGAACTTACATACAGCTACGACGGGACTTGGTCGCTGAGCGGAAACTGCGTTGTAGATGACAATTTGTGTCTAACACCCCTTCCAGCCGTACGAAGTTTATGAAACTTGTACAGAATGCTCGGGTCGCCTATCGAGAGCACTCCTACAAGTTTGAAGATATTCGTACGGTCGGTTTACAATTCTCGATGAACTTACTAAGAGCTACGACGGGACTTGGTCGCTGAGCGGAAACTGCGTTGTAGATGACAATTTGTGTCTAACTCCGCTTCCAGCCGTACGAAGTTTATGAAACTTGTAGAGAATGCTCGTGTCGCCAATCGAGAGCACTCCTGCAAGTTTGAAGAAGATCGTACGGTCGGTTCGCATTTCTCGATGAACTTACATGCAGCTACGAATTGACTTGGTTGCTGAGCGGAAATTCGGATGATGACAATTTTGTTCAAACTCCGTTTCCAGCCGTACGAAGTTTATGAAACTTGTACAGCATGCTCGTGCCGTCAATCGAGAGCACTCCTGCAAGTTTGAAGATGATCGTAGGTCGGTTCAGAATTCTCGATGAACTTACATGCAGCTACAAAGTGACTTGGTCGCTGAGCGGAAATTCGGATGATGACAATTTTTTTCAAAATCCGCTTCCAGCCGTACGAAGTTTATGAAACTTGTACAGCATGCTCGTGTCGTCAATCGAGAGCACTCCTGCAAGTTTGAAGAAGATCGAACGCTCGGTTCGCATTTCTCAATGAACTTACATACAGCTACGACGGGACTTGGTCGCTGAGCGGAAACTGCGTTGAAGATGACAATTTGTGTCTAACACCCCTTCCAGCCGTGCGAAGTTTATGAAACTTGTACAGAATGCTCGGGTCGCCTATCGAGAGCACTCCTACAAGTTTGAAGATATTCGTACGGTCGGTTTACATTTCTCGATGATCTTACTAACAGCTACGACGGGACTTGGTCGCTGAGCGGAAACTGCGTTGTAGATGACAATTTGTGTCTAACTCCGCTTCCAGCCGTACGAAGTTTATGAAACTTGTAGAGAATGCTCGTGTCGCCAATCGAGAGCACTCCTGCAAGTTTGAAGAAGATCGTACGGTCGGTTCGCATTTCTCGATGAACTTACATGCAGCTACGAATTGACTTGGTTGCTGTGCGGAAATTCGGATGATGACAATTTTGTTCAAACTCCGTTTCCAGCCGTACGAAGTTTATGAAACTTGTACAGCATGCTCGTGTCGTCAATCGAGAGCTCTCCTGCAAGTTTGAAGAAGATCGAACGCTCGGTTCGCATTTCTCAATGAACTTACATACAGCTACGACGGGACTTGGTCGCTGAGCGGAAACTGCGTTGTAGATGACAATTTGTGTCTAACTCCCCTTCCAGCCGTACGAAGTTTATGAAACTTGTACAGAATGCTCGTGTCGCCAATCGAGAGCACTCCTGCAAGTTTGAAGATGATCGTACGGTCGGTTCAGATTTCTCGATGAACTTACATGCAGCCACGATTTGACTTGGTCGCTGAGCGGAAATTCGGATGATGACAATTTTGTTCAAACTCCGTTTCCAGCCGTATGAAGTTTATGAAACTTGTACAGCATGCTCGTGTCGTCAATCGAGAGCACTCCTGCAAGTTTGAAGAAGATCGTACGGTCGGTTCGCATTTCTCGATGAACTTACATACAGCCACGACGGGACTTGGTCGCTGAGCGGAAACTGCGTTGTAGATGACAATTTGTGTCTAACTCCCCTTCCAGCCGTACGAAGTTTATGAAACTTGTAGATAATGCTCGTGTCGCCAATCGAGAGCACTCCTGCAAGTTTGAAGATGATCGTACGGTCGGTTCAGATTTCTCGATGAACTTACATGCAGCTACAAAGGGACTTGGTCGCTGAGCGGAAATTCGGATGATGACAATTTTTTTCAAAATCCGCTTCCAGCCGTACGAAGTTTATGAAACTTGTACAGCATGCTCGTGTCGTCAATCGAGAGCACTCCTGCAAGTTTGAAGAAGATCGAACGCTCAGTTCGCATTTCTCAATGAACTTACATACAGCTACGACGGGACTTGGTCGCTGAGCGGAAACTGCGTTGTAGATGACAATTTGTGTCTAACACCCCTTCCAGCCGTACGAAGTTTATGAAACTTGTACAGAATGCTCGGGTCGCCTATCGAGAGCACTCCTACAAGTTTGAAGATATTCGTACGGTCGGTTTACATTTCTCGATGAACTTACTAAGAGCTACGACGGGACTTGGTCGCTGAGCGGAAACTGCGTTGTAGATGACAATTTGTGTCTAACTCCGCTTCCAGCCGTACGAAGTTTATGAAACTTGTAGAGAATGCTCGTGTCGCCAATCGAGAGCACTCCTGCAAGTTTGAAGAAGATCGTACGGTCGGTTCGCATTTCTCGATGAACTTACATGCAGCTACGAATTGACTTGGTTGCTGAGCGGAAATTCGGATGATGACAATTTTGTTCAAACTCCGTTTCCAGCCGTACGAAGTTTATGAAACTTGTACAGCATGCTCGTGCCGTCAATCGAGAGCACTCCTGCAAGTTTGAAGATGATCGTAGGTCGGTTCAGAATTCTCGATGAACTTACATGCAGCTACAAAGTGACTTGGTCGCTGAGCGGAAATTCGGATGATGACAATTTTTTTCAAAATCCGCTTCCAGCCGTACGAAGTTTATGAAACTTGTACAGCATGCTCGTGTCGTCAATCGAGAGCACTCCTGCAAGTTTGAAGAAGATCGAACGCTCGGTTCGCATTTCTCAATGAACTTACATACAGCTACGACGGGACTTGGTCGCTGAGCGGAAACTGCGTAGAAGATGACAATTTGTGTCTAACACCCCTTCCAGCCGTACGAAGTTTATGAAACTTGTACAGAATGCTCGGGTCGCCTATCGAGAGCACTCCTACAAGTTTGAAGATATTCGTACGGTCGGTTTACATTTCTCGATGAACTTACTAACAGCTACGACGGGACTTGGTCGCTGAGCGGAAACTGCGTTGTAGATGACAATTTGTGTCTAACTCCGCTTCCAGCCGTACGAAGTTTATGAAACTTGTAGAGAATGCTCGTGTCGCCAATCGAGAGCACTCCTGCAAGTTTGAAGAAGATCGTACGGTCGGTTCGCATTTCTCGATGAACTTACATGCAGCTACGAATTGACTTGGTTGCTGTGCGGAAATTCGGATGATGACAATTTTGTTCAAACTCCGTTTCCAGCCGTACGAAGTTTATGAAACTTGTACAGCATGCTCGTGTCGTCAATCGAGAGCTCTCCTGCAAGTTTGAAGAAGATCGAACGCTCGGTTCGCATTTCTCAATGAACTTACATACAGCTACGACGGGACTTGGTCGCTGAGCGGAAACTGCGTTGAAGATGACAATTTGTGTCTAACACCCCTTCCAGCCGTACGAAGTTTATGAAACTTGTACAGAATGCTCGGGTCGCCTATCGAGAGCACTCCTACAAGTTTGAAGATATTCGTACGGTCGGTTTACATTTCTCGATGAACTTACATGCAGCTACGAAGTGACTTGGTCGCTGTCGGAAACTGCGTTGTAGATGACAATTTGTGTCTAACTCCCCTTCCAGCCGTGCGAAGTTTATGAAACTTATAGAGAATGCTCGTGTCGCCAATCGAGAGCACTCCTGCAAGTTTGAAGATGATCGTACGGTCGGTTCAGATTTCTCGATGAACTTACATGCAGCTACGAAGTGACTTGGTCGCTGAGCGGAAACTGCGTTGTAGATGACAATTTGTGTCTAACTCCCCTTCCAGCCGTACGAAGTTTATGAAACTTGTAGAGAATGCTCGTGTCGCCAATCGGGAACACTGCTGCAAGTTTGAAGAAGATCGTACGGTCGGTTCACATTCCTCGATGAACTTACATACACCTACGACGGGACTTATTCGCTGAACGGGAACTATCCAGTACTGCGTTGTAGATGACAATTTGTGTCTAACTCCCCTTCCAGCCGTACGAAGTTTATGAAACTTGTATATAATGCTCGTGTCGCCAATCGAGAGCACTCCTGCAAGTTCGAAGATGATCGTACGGTCGGTTCAGATTTCGCGATGAACTTACATGCAGCTACAAAGGGACTTGGTCGCTGAGCGGAAATTCGGATGATGACAATTTTTTCCAAAACCCGCTTCCAGCCGTACGAAGTTTATGAAACTTGTACAGCATGCTCGCGTCGTCAATCGAGAGCACTCCTGCAAGTTTGAAGAAGATCGGACGTTCGGTTCGCATTTCTCAATGAACTTACATACAGCTACGACGAGACTTGGTCGCTGAGCGGAAACTGCGTTGTAGATGACAATTTGTGTCTAACTCCCCTTCCAGCCGTACGAAGTTTATGAAACTTGTAGAGAATGCTCGTGTCGCCAATCGAGAGCACTCCTGCAAGTTTGAAGATGATCGTACGGTCGGTTCACATTTCTCGATGAACGTACATACACCTCCGACGGGACTTAGTCGCTGAACGGTAACTATCCAGTACTGCGTTGTAGATGACAATTTGTGTCTAACTCCCCTTCCAGCCGTACGAAGTTTATGAAACTTGTACAGAATGCTCGTTTCGCCAATCGAGAGCACTCCTGCAAGTTTGAAGATGATCGTTCGGTCGGTTCAGATTTCTCGATGAACTTACATACAGCTACGACGGGACTTGGTCGCTGTCGGAAACTGCGTTGTAGATGACAATTTGTGTCTAACTCCCCTTCCAGCCATTCGAAGTGTATGAAACTTATAGAGAATGCTCGTGTCGCCAATCGAGAGCACTCCTGCAAGTTTGAAGTTGATCGTACGGTTGGTTCAGATTTCTCGATGAACTTACCTGCAGCTACGAATTGACTTGGTCGCTGAGCGGAAATTCGGATGATGACAATTTTGTTCAAACTCCGTTTCCAGCCGTACGAAGTTTATGAAACTTGTACAGCATGCTCGCGTCGTCAATCGAGAGCACTCCTGCAAGTTTGAAGAAGATCGAACGTTCGGTTCGCATTTCTCGATGAACTTACATACAGCCACGACGGGACTTGGTCGCTGAGCGGAAACTGCGTTGTAGATGACAATTTGTGTCTAACTCCCCTTCCATCCGTACGAAGTTTATGAAACTTGTACAGAATGCTCGTGTCGCCAATCGAGAGCACTGCTACAAGCTTGAAGATGATCGTACGCTCGGTTCAGATTTCTCGATGAACTTACATACAGCTACGACGGGACTTGGTCGCTGAGCGGAAACTGCGTTGTAGATGACAATTTTTGTCTAACTCCCCTTCCAGCCGTACGAAGTTTATGAAACTTGTACAGAATGCTCGTGTCGCCAATCGAGAGCACTCCTGCAAGTTTGAAGAACATCGTACGGTCGGTTCGCATTTCTCGATGAACTTACATACACCTACGACGGGACTTATTCGCTGAACGGGAACTATCCAGTACTGCGTTGTAGATGGCAATTTGCGTCTAACTCCCCATCCCGACGTACGAAGTTTATGAAACTTGTAGAGAATGCTCGTGTCGCCAATCGAGAGCACTCCTGCAAGTGTGAAGATGATCGTATGGTCGGTTCAGATTTCCGGATGAACTTACATGCAGCTACGAAGGGACTTGGTCGCTGAGCGGAAATTCGGATGATGACAATTTGTGTCTAACTCCCCTTCCAGCCATGCGAAGTTTATGAAACTTATAGAGAATGCTCGTGTCGCCAATCGAGAGCACTCCTGCAAGTTTGAAGAAGATCGTACGGTCGGTTCACATTTCTCGATGAACTAACATACACCTACGACGGGACTTATTCGCTGAACGGGAACTATCCAGTACTGCGTTGTAGATGGCAATTTGGGTCTAACTCCCCTTCCAGCCGTACGACGTTTATGAAACTTGTAGAGAATGCTCGTGTCGCCAATCGAGAGCACTCCTGCAAGTGTGAAGATGATCGTACGGTCGGTTCAGATTTCTCGATGAACTTACATGCAGCTACGAAGTGACTTGGTCGCTGAGCGGAAATTCGGATGATGACAATTTTTTTCAAAATCCGCTTCCAGCCATACGAAGTTTATGAAACTTGTACAGCATGCTCGTGTCGTCAATCGAGAGCACTCCTGCAAGTTTGAAGAAGATCGAACCCTCGGTTCGCATTTCTCAATGAACTTACATACAGCTACGACGGGACTTGGTCGCTGAGCGGAAACTGCGTTGAAGATGACAATTTGTGTCTAACACCCCTTCCAGCCGTACGAAGTTTATGAAACTTGTACAGAATGCTCGGGTCGCCTATCGAGAGCACTCCTACAAGTTTGAAGATATTCGTACGGTCGGTTTACATTTCTCGATGAACTTACATGCAGCTACGAAGTGACTTGGTCGCTGTCGGAAACTGCGTTGTAGATGACAATTTGTGTCTAACTCCCCTTCCAGCCGTGCGAAGTTTATGAAACTTATAGAGAATGCTCGTGTCGCCAATCGAGAGCACTCCTGCAAGTTTGAAGATGATCGTACGGTCGGTTCAGATTTCTCGATGAACTTACATGCAGCTACGAAGTGACTTGGTCGCTGAGCGGAAACTGCGTTGTAGATGACAATTTGTGTCTAACTCCCCTTCCAGCCGTACGAAGTTTATGAAACTTGTAGAGAATGCTCGTGTCGCCAATCGGGAACACTGCTGCAAGTTTGAAGAAGATCGTACGGTCGGTTCACATTCCTCGATGAACTTACATACACCTACGACGGGACTTATTCGCTGAACGGGAACTATCCAGTACTGCGTTGTAGATGACAATTTGTGTCTAACTCCCCTTCCAGCCGTACGAAGTTTATGAAACTTGTATATAATGCTCGTGTCGCCAATCGAGAGCACTCCTGCAAGTTTGAAGATGATCGTACGGTCGGTTCAGATTTCGCGATGAACTTACATGCAGCTACAAAGGGACTTGGTCGCTGAGCGGAAATTCGGATGATGACAATTTTTTCCAAAATCCGCTTCCAGCCGTACGAAGTTTATGAAACTTGTACAGCATGCTCGCGTCGTCAATCGAGAGCACTCCTGCAAGTTTGAAGAAGATCGAACGTTCGGTTCGCATTTCTCAATGAACTTACATACAGCTACGACGAGACTTGGTCGCTGAGCGGAAACTGCGTTGTAGATGACAATTTGTGTCTAACTCCCCTTCCAGCCGTACGAAGTTTATGAAACTTGTAGAGAATGCTCGTGTCGCCAATCGAGAGCACTCCTGCAAGTTTGAAGATGATCGTACGGTCGGTTCACATTTCTCGATGAACGTACATACACCTCCGACGGGACTTAGTCGCTGAACGGTAACTATCCAGTACTGCGTTGTAGATGACAATTTGTGTCTAACTCCCCTTCCAGCCGTACGAAGTTTATGAAACTTGTACAGAATGCTCGTTTCGCCAATCGAGAGCACTCCTGCAAGTTTGAAGATGATCGTTCGGTCGGTTCAGATTTCTCGATGAACTTACATACAGCTACGACGGGACTTGGTCGCTGTCGGAAACTGCGTTGTAGATGACAATTTGTGTCTAACTCCCCTTCCAGCCATGCGAAGTTTATGAAACTTATAGAGAATGCTCGTGTCGCCAATCGAGAGCACTCCTGCAAGTTTGAAGTTGATCGTACGGTTGGTTCAGATTTCTCGATGAACTTACCTGCAGCTACGAATTGACTTGGTCGCTGAGCGGAAATTCGGATGATGATAATTTTGTTCAAACTCCGTTTCCAGCCGTACGAAGTTTATGAAACTTGTACAGCATGCTCGTGTCGTCAATCGAGAGCACTCCTGCAAGTTTGAAGAAGATCGTACGGTCGGTTCGCATTTCTCGATGAACTTACATACAGCCACGACGGGACTTGGTCGCTGAGCGGAAACTGCGTTGTAGATGACAATTTGTGTCTAACTCCCCTTCCATCCGTACGAAGTTTATGAAACTTGTACAGAATGCTCGTGTCGCCAATCGAGAGCACTGCTACAAGCTTGAAGATGATCGTACGCTCGGTTCAGATTTCTCGATGAACTTACATACAGCTACGACGGGACTTGGTCGCTGAGCGGAAACTGCGTTGTAGATGACAATTTTTGTCTAACTCCCCTTCCAGCCGTACGAAGTTTATGAAACTTGTACAGAATGCTCGTGTCGCCAATCGAGAGCACTCCTGCAAGTTTGAAGAACATCGTACGGTCGGTTCGCATTTCTCGATGAACTTACATACACCTACGACGGGACTTATTCGCTGAACGGCTATCCAGTACTGCGTTGTAGATGGCAATTTGCGTCTAACTCCCCATCCCGACGTACGAAGTAAATGAAACTTGTAGAGAATGCTCGTGTCGCCAATCGAGAGCACTCCTGCAAGTGTGAAGATGATCGTATGGTCGGTTCAGATTTCCGGATGAACTTACATGCAGCTACGAAGGGACTTGGTCGCTGAGCAGAAATTCGGATGATGACAATTTGTGTCTAACTCCCCTTCCAGCCATGCGAAGTTTATGAAACTTATAGAGAATGCTCGTGTCGCCAATCGAGAGCACTCCTGCAAGTTTGAAGAAGATCGTACGGTCGGTTCACATTTCTCGATGAACTAACATACACCTACGACGGGACTTATTCGCTGAACGGGAACTATCCAGTACTGCGTTGTAGATGGCAATTTGGGTCTAACTCCCCTTCCAACCGTACGATGTTTATGAAACTTGTAGAGAATGGTCGTTTCGCCAATCGAGAGCACTCCTGCAAGTTTGAAGATGATCGTTCGGTCGGTTCAGATTTCTCGATGAACTTACATTCAGCTACGAAGGGACTTGGTCGCTGAGCGGAAATTCGGATAATGACAATTTGTGTCTAACTCCCCTTCCAGCCGTACGAAGTTTATGAAACTTGTAGAGAATGCTCGTGTCGCCAATCGAGAGCACTCCTTCAAGTTTGAAGGAGATCGTACGGTCGGTTCGCATTTCTCGATGAACTTACATACAGCTACGACGGGACTTGGTCGCTGAGCGGAAACTGCGTTGTAGATGACAGATTGTGTCTAACTCCCCTTCCAGCCGTACGAAGTTTATGAAACTTGTAGAGAATGCTCGTGTCGCCAATCGAGAGCACTCCTGCAAGTTTGATGAAGATCGTACGGTCGGTTCACATTTCTCGATGAACTTATATGCAGCTACGACGGGACTTAGTCGCTGAACGGGAAGTATCCAGTACTGCGTTGTAGATGATAATTTGTGTCTAACTCCCCTTCCAGCCGTACGAAGTTTATGAAAATTGTACAGAATGCTCGTGTCGCCAATCGAGAGCACTCCTGCAAGTTTGAAGAACATCGTACGGTCGGTTCAGAGTTCTCGATGAACTTACATGCAGCTACGAAGGGACTTGGTCGCTGAGCGGAAATTCTGATGATGACAATTTGTGTCTAACTCCGCTTCCAGCCGTACGAAGTTTATGAAACTTGTAGAGAATGCTCGTGTCGCCAATCGAGAGCACTCCTGCAAGTTTGAAGAAGATCGTACGGTCGGTTCGCATTCCTCGATGAACTTACATACAGCTACGACGGGACTTGGTCGCTGAGCGGAAACTGCGTTGTAGATGACAATTTGTGTCTAACTCCCCTTCCAGAAATACGAAGTTTATGAAACTTGTAGAGAATGCTCGTGTCGCCAATCGAGAGCACTCCTGCAAGTTTGATGAAGATCGTACGGTCGGTTCACATTTCTCGATGAACTTATATGCAGCTACGACGGGACTTAGTCGCTGAACGGGAAGTATCCAGTACTGCGTTGTAGATGATAATTTGTGTCTAACTCCCCTTCCAGCCGTACGAAGTTTATGAAACTTGTACAGAATGCTCGTGTCGCCAATCGAGAGCACTCCTGCAAGTTTGAAGAACATCGTACGGTCGGTTCAGAGTTCTCGATGAACTTACATGCAGCTACGAAGGGACTTGGTCGCTGAGCGGAAATTCTGATGATGACAATTTGTGTCTAACTCCGCTTCCAGCCGTACGAAGCTTATGAAACTTGTAGAGAATGCTCGTGTCGCCAATCGAGAGCACTCCTGCAAGTTTGAAGAAGATCGTACGGTCGGTTCGCATTTCTCGATGAACCTACATACAGCTACGACGGGACTTGGTCGCTGTCGGAAACTGCGTTGTAGATGACAATTTGTGTCTAACTCCCCTTCCAGCCATGCGAAGTTTATGAAACTTGTACAGAATGCTCGTGTCGCCTATGGAGAGCACTCCTGCAAGTTTGAAGAAGATCGTACGGTCGGTTCGCATTTCTCGATGAACTTACATACAGCTAGGACGGGACTTGGTCGCTGAGCGGGAACTATCCAGTACTGCGTTGTAGATGGCATTTTGGGTCTAACTCCCCTTCCAGCCGTACGACGTTTATGAAACTTGTAGAGAATGCTCGTGTCGCTAATCGAGAGCACTCCTGCAAGTGTGAAGATCATCGTACGGTCGGTTCAGATTTCTCGATGAACTTACATGCAACTACGAAGGGACTTGGTCGCTGAGCGGAAATTCGGATGATGGCAATTTGTGTCTAACTCCCGTTCCAGCCATGCGAAGTTTATGAAACTTATAGAGAATGCTCGTGTCGCCAATCGAGAGCACTCCTGCAAGTTTGAAGAAGATCGTACGGTCGGTTCACATTTCTCGATGAACGTACATACATCTACGACGGGACTTAGTCGCTGAACGGGAAGTATCCAGTACTGCGTTGTAGATGACAATTTATGTCTAACTCCTCTTCCAGCCGTACGAAGTTTATGAAACTTGTACAGAATGCTCGTGTCGCCAATCGGGATCACTCCTGCAAGTCTGAAATGATCGTATGGTCGGTTCAGATTTCTCGATGAACTTACATGCTGCTACGAAGGGACTTGGTCGCTGTCGGAAACTGCGTTGTAGATGACAATTTGTGTCTAACTCCCCTTCCAGCCGTGCGAAGTTTATGAAACTTATAGAGAATGCTCGTGTCGCCAATCGAGAGTACTCCTGCAAGTTTGAAGATGATCGTACGGTCGGTTCAGATGTTTCGATGAACTTACATGCAGCTACGAAGTGACTTGGTCGCTGAGCGGAAATTAGGATGATGACAATTTGTGTCTAACTCCCCTTCCAGCCGTACGAAGTTTATGAAACTTATAGAGAATGCTCGTGTCGCCAATCGAGAGCACTCCTGCAAGTTTGAAGAAGATCGTACGGTCGGTTCGCATTTCTCGATGAACTTACATACACCTACGACGGGACTTATTCGCTGAACGGGAACTATCCAGTACTGCGTTGTAGATGGCAATTTGTGTCTAACTCCCCTTCCAACCGTACGATGTTTATGAAACTTGTAGAGAATGGTCGTTTCGCCAATCGAGAGCACTCCTGCAAGTTTGAAGATGATCGTTCGGTCGGTTCAAATTTCTCGATGAACTTACATGCAGCTACGAAGGGACTTGGTCGCTGAGCGGAAATTCGGATGATGACAATTTGTGTTTAACTCCCCTTCCAGCCGTACGAAGTTTATGAAACTTGTAGAGAATGCTCGTGTCGCCAATCGAGAGCACTCCTGCAAGTTGGAAGGAGATCGTACGGTCGGTTCGCATTTCTCGATGAACTTACATACAGCTACGACGGGACTTGGTCGCTGAGCGGAAACTGCGTTGTAGTTGACAATTTGTGTCTAACTCCCCTTCCAGAAGTACGAAGTTTATGAAACTTGTAGAGAATGCTCGTGTCGCCAATCGAGAGCACTCCTGCAAGTTTGAAGGAGATCATACGGTCGGTTCGTATTTCTCGATGAACTTACATACAGCTACGACGGGACTTGGTCGCTGAGCGGAAACTGCGTTGTAGATGACAGATTGTGTCTAACTCCCCTTCCAGCCGTACGAAGTTTATGAAACTTGTAGAGAATGCTCGTGTCGCCAATCGAGAGCACTCCTGCAAGTTTGATGAAGATCGTACGGTCGGTTCACATTTCTCGATGAACTTATATGCAGCTACGACGGGACTTAGTCGCTGAACGGGAAGTATCCAGTACTGCGTTGTAGATGATAATTTGTGTCTAACTCCCCTTCCAGCCGTACGAAGTTTATGAAACTTGTACAGAATGCTCGTGTCGCCAATCGAGAGCACTCCTGCAAGTTTGAAGAACATCGTACGGTCGGTTCAGAGTTCTCGATGAACTTACATGCAGCTACGAAGGGACTTGGTCGCTGAGCGGAAATTCTGATGATGACAATTTGTGTCTAACTCCGCTTCCAGCCGTACGAAGCTTATGAAACTTGTAGAGAATGCTCGTGTCGCCAATCGAGAGCACTCCTGCAAGTTTGAAGAAGATCGTACGGTCGGTTCGCATTTCTCGATGAACCTACATACAGCTACGACGGGACTTGGTCGCTGTCGGAAACTGCGTTGTAGATGACAATTTGTGTCTAACTCCCCTTCCAGCCATGCGAAGTTTATGAAACTTGTACAGAATGCTCGTGTCGCCTATGGAGAGCACTCCTGCAAGTTTGAAGAAGATCGTACGGTCGGTTCGCATTTCTCGATGAACTTACATACAGCTACGACGGGACTTGGTCGCTGAGCGGAAACTGCGTTGTAGATGACAATTTTTGTCTAACTCCCCTTCCAGCCGTACGAAGTTTATGAAACTTGTACAGAATGCTCGTGTCGCCAATCGAGAGCACTCCTGCAAGTTTGAAGAAAGTCGTACGGTCGGTTCGCATTTCTCGATGAACTTACATACACCTACGACGGGACTTATTCGCTGAACGGGAACTATCCAGTACTGCGTTGTAGATGGCATTTTGGGTTTAACTCCCCTTCCAGCCGTACGACGTTTATGAAACTTGTAGAGAATGCTCGTGTCGCTAATCGAGAGCACTCCTGCAAGTGTGAAGATCATCGTACGGTCGGTTCAGATATCTCGATGAACTTACATGCAACTACGAAGGGACTTGGTCGCTGAGCGGAAATTCGGATGATGGCAATTTGTGTCTAACTCCCGTTCCAGCCATGCGAAGTTTATGAAACTTATAGAGAATGCTCGTGTCGCCAATCGAGAGCACTCCTGCAAGTTTGAAGAAGATCGTACGGTCGGTTCACATTTCTCGATGAACGTACATACATCTACGACGGGACTTAGTCGCTGAACGGGAAGTATCCAGTACTGCGTTGTAGATGACAATTTATGTCTAACTCCTCTTCCAGCCGTACGAAGTTTATGAAACTTGTACAGAATGCTCGTGTCGCCAATCGGGATCACTCCTGCAAGTCTGAAATGATCGTATGGTCGGTTCAGATTTCTCGATGAACTTACATGCTGCTACGAAGGGACTTGGTCGCTGTCGGAAACTGCGTTGTAGATGACAATTTGTGTCTAACTCCCCTTCCAGCCGTGCGAAGTTTATGAAACTTATAGAGAATGCTCGTGTCGCCAATCGAGAGCACTCCTGCAAGTTTGAAGATGATCGTACGGTCGGTTCAGATGTCTCGATGAACTTACATGCAGCTACGAAGTGACTTGGTCGCTGAGCGGAAATTCGGATGATGACAATTTGTGTCTAACTCCCCTTCCAGCCGTACGAAGTTTATGAAACTTATAGAGAATGCTCGTGTCGCCAATCGAGAGCACTCCTGCAAGTTTGAAGAAGATCGTACGGTCGGTTCGCATTTCTCGATGAACTTACATACACCTACGACGGGACTTATTCGCTGAACGGGAACTATCCAGTACTGCGTTGTAGATGGCAATTTGTGTCTAACTCCCCTTCCAACCGTACGATGTTTATGAAACTTGTAGAGAATGGTCGTTTCGCCAATCGAGAGCACTCCTGCAAGTTTGAAGATGATCGTTCGGTCGGTTCAGATTTCTCGATGAACTTACATGCAGCTACGAAGGGACTTGGTCGCTGAGCGGAAATTCGGATGATGACAATTTGTGTTTAACTCCCCTTCCAGCCGTACGAAGTTTATGAAACTTGTAGAGAATGCTCGTGTCGCCAATCGAGAGCACTCCTGCAAGTTGGAAGGAGATCGTACGGTCGGTTCGCATTTCTCGATGAACTTACATACAGCTACGACGGGACTTGGTCGCTGAGCGGAAATTCGAATGATGACAATTTTTTTCAAACTCCGCTTCCAGCCGTACGAAGTTTATGAAACTTGTACAGCATGCTCGTGTCGTCAATCGAGAGCACTCCTGCAAGTTTGAAGAAGATCGTACGGTCGGTTCACATTTCTCGATGAACTTACATGCAGCCACGACGGGACTTAGTCGCTGAACGGGAAGTATCCAGTACTGCGTTGTAGATGATAATTTGTGTCTAACTCCCCTTCCAGCCGTACGAAGTTTATGAAACTTATAGAGAATGCTCGTGTCGCCAATCGAGAGCACTCCTGCAAGTTTGAAGAAGATCGTACGGTCGGTTTGCATTTCTCGATGAACTTACATACAGCTACGACGGGACTTGGTCGCTGTCGGAAACTGCGTTATAGATGACAATTTGTGTCTAACTCCCCTTCCAGCGGTGCGAAGTTTATGAAACTTATAGAGAATGCTCGTGTCGCCAATCGAGAGCACTCCTGCAAGTTTGAAGAAGATCGTAAGGTCGGTTCACATTTCTCGATGAACTTATATACACCTACGACGGGACTTATTCGCTGAACGGGAACTATCCAGTACTGCGTTGTAGATGGCAATTTGGGTCTAACTCCCCTTCCAGCCGTACGACGTTTATGAAACTTGTAGAGAATGCTCGTGTCGCTAATCGAGAGCACTCCTGCAAGTGTGAAGATCATCGTACGGTCGGTTCAGATTTCTCGATGAACTTACATGCAGCTACGAAGGGACTTGGTCGCTGAGTGGAAATTCGGATGATGGCAATTTGTGTCTAACTCCCCTTCCAGCCATGCGATGTTTATGAAACTTATAGAGAATGCTCGGGTCGCCAATCGAGGGCACTCCTGCAAGTTTGAAGAAGATCGTACGGTCGGTTCACATTTCTCGATGAACGTACATACATCTCCGACGGGACTTAGTCGCTGAACGGGAAGTATCCAGTACTGCGTTGTAGATGACAATTTATGTCTAACTCCTCTTCCAGCCGTACGAAGTTTATGAAACTTGTACAGAATGCTCGTGTCGCCAATCGAGATCACTCCTGCAAGTCTGAAATGATCGTATGGTCGGTTCAGATTTCTCGATGAACTTACATGCTGCTACGAAGGGACTTGGTCGCTGAGCGGAAATTCGAATGATGACAATTTGTGTCTAACTCCCCTTCCAGTCGTACGAAGTTTATGAAACTTGTAGAGAATGCTCGTGTCGCCAATCGAGAGCACTCCTGCAAGTTTGAAGAAGATCGTACGGTCGGTTCGCAATTCTCGATGAACTTACATACAGCTACGACGGGACTTGGTCGCTGAGCGGAAATTCGAATGATGACAATTTTTTTCAAACTCCGCTTCCAGCCGTACGAAGTTTATGAAACTTGTACAGCATGCTCGTGTCGTCAATCGAGAGCACTCCTGCAAGTTTGAAGAACATCGTACGGTCGGTTCAGAGTTCTCGATGAACTTACATGCAGCTACGTAGGGACTTGGTCGCTGAGCGGAAATTCGGATGATGACAATTTGTGTCTAACTCCCCTTCCAGCCGTAAGAAGTTTATGAAACTTGTAGAGAATGCTCGTGTCGCCAATCGAGAGCACTCCTGCAAGTTTGAAGAAGATCGTACCGTCGGTTCGCATTCCTCGATGAACTTACATACAGCTACGACGGGACTTGGTCGCTGAGCGGAAACTGCGTTGTAGATGACAATTTGTGTCTAACTCCCCTTCCAGCCATACGAAGTTTATGAAACTTATAGAGAATGCTCGTGTCGCCAATCGAGAGCACTCCTGCAAGTTTGAAGAAGATCGTACGGTCGGTTCGCATTTCTCGATGAACTTACATACCCCAAAGACGGGACTTATTCGCTGAACGGGAACTATCCAGTACTGCGTTGTAGATGGCAATTTGTGTCTAACTCCCCTTCCAACCGTACGATGTTTATGAAACTTGTAGAGAATGGTCGTTTCGCCAATGGAGAGCACTCCTGCAAGTTTGAAGATGATCGTTCGGTCGGTTCAGATTTATCGATGAACTTACATGCAGCTACGAAGGGATTTCGTCGCTGAGCGGAAATTCGGATGATGACAATTTGTGTCTAACTCCCCTTCCAGCCGTACGAAGTTTATGAAACTTGTAGAGAATGCTCGTGTCGCCAATCGAGAGCACTCCTGCAAGTTTGAAGGAGATCGTACGGTCGGTTCGCATTTCTCGATGAACTTACATACAGCTACGACGGGACTTGGTCGCTGAGCGGAAACTGCGTTGTAGTTGACAATTTGTGTCTAACTCCCCTTCCAGAAGTACGAAGTTTATGAAACTTGTAGAGAATGCTCGTGTCGCCAATCGAGAGCACTCCTGCAAGTTTGAAGGAGATCATACGGTCGGTTCGTATTTCTCGATGAACTTACATACAGCTACGACGGGACTTGGTCGCTGAGCGGAAACTGCGTTGTAGATGACAGATTGTGTCTAACTCCCCTTCCAGCCGTACGAAGTTTATGAAACTTGTAGAGAATGCTCGTGTCGCCAATCGAGAGCACTCCTGCAAGTTTGAAGAAGATCGTACGGTCGGTTCACATTTCTCGATGAACTTATATGCAGCTACGACGGGACTTAGTCGCTGAGCGGAAATTCTGATGATGACAATTTGTGTCTAACTCCGCTTCCAGCCGTACGAAGTTTATGAAACTTGTAGAGAATGCTCGTGTCGCCAATCGAGAGCACTCCTGCAAGTTTGAAGGAGATCATACGGTCGGTTCGTATTTCTCGATGAACTTACATACACCTACGACGGGACTTATTCGCTGAACGGGAACTATCCAGTACTGCGTTGTAGATGGCAATTTGTGTCTAACTCCCCTTCCAACCGTACGATGTTTATGAAACTTGTAGAGAATGGTCGTTTCGCCAATCGAAAGCACTCCTGCAAGTTTGAAGATGATCGTTCGGTCGGTTCAGATTTCTCGATGAACTTACATGCAGCTACGAAGGGACTTGGTCGCTGAGCGGAAATTCGGATGATGACAATTTGTGTCTAACTCCCCTTCCAGCCGTACGAAGTTTATGAAACTTGTAGAGAATGCTCGTGTCGCCAATCGAGAGCACTCCTGCAAGTTTGAAGGAGATCGTACGGTCGGTTCGCATTTCTCGATGAACTTACATACAGCTACGACGGGACTTGGTCGCTGAGCGGAAACTGCGTTGTAGTTGACAATTTGTGTCTAACTCCCCTTCCAGAAGTACGAAGTTTATGAAACTTGTAGAGAATGCTCGTGTCGCCAATCGAGAGCACTCCTGCAAGTTTGAAAGAGATCATACGGTCGGTTCGAATTTCTCGATGAACTTACATACAGCTACGACGGGACTTGGTCGCTGAGCGGGAACTGCGTTGTAGATGACAGATTGTGTCTAACTCCCCTTCCAGCCGTACGAAGTTTATGAAACTTGTAGAGAATGCTCGTGTCGCCAATCGAGAGCACTCCTGCAAGTTTGAAGAAGATCGTACGGTCGGTTCACATTTCTCGATGAACTTATATGCAGCTACGACGGGACTTAGTCGCTGAACGGGAAGTATCCAGTACTGCGTTGTAGATGATAATTTGTGTCTAACTCCCCTTCCAGCCGTACGAAGTTTATGAAACTTATAGAGAATGCTCGTGTCGCCAATCGAGAGCACTCCTGCAAGTTTGAAGAAGATCGTACGGTCGGTTCGCATTTCTCGATGAACTTACATACAGCTACGACGGGACTTGGTCGCTGTCGGAAACTGCGTTATAGATGACAATTTGTGTCTAACTCCCCTTCCAGCGGTGCGAAGTTTATGAAACTTATAGAGAATGCTCGTGTCGCCAATCGAGAGCACTCCTGCAAGTTTGAAGAAGATCGTAAGGTCGGTTCACATTTCTCGATGAACTTATATACACCTACGACGGGACTTATTCGCTGAACGGGAACTATCCAGTACTGCGTTGTAGATGGCAATTTGGGTCTAACTCCCCTTCCAGCCGTACGACGTTTATGAAACTTGTAGAGAATGCTCGTGTCGCTAATCGAGAGCACTCCTGCAAGTGTGAAGATCATCGTACGGTCGGTTCAGATTTCTCGATGAACTTACATGCAGCTACGAAGGGACTTGGTCGCTGAGTGGAAATTCGGATGATGGCAATTTGTGTCTAACTCCCCTTCCAGCCATGCGATGTTTATGAAACTTATAGAGAATGCTCGGGTCGCCAATCGAGGGCACTCCTGCAAGATTGAAGAAGATCGTACGGTCGGTTCACATTTCTCGATGAACGTACATACATCTCCGACGGGACTTAGTCGCTGAACGGAAATTCGAATGATGACAATTTTTTTCAAACTCCGCTTCCAGCCGTACGAAGTTTATGAAACTTGTACAGCATGCTCGTGTCGTCAATCGAGAGCACTCCTGCAAGTTTGAAGAACATCGTACGGTCGGTTCAGAGTTCTCGATGAACTTACATGCAGCTACGTAGGGACTTGGTCGCTGAGCGGAAATTCGGATGATGACAATTTGTGTCTAACTCCCCTTCCAGCCGTAAGAAGTTTATGAAACTTGTAGAGAATGCTCGTGTCGCCAATCGAGAGCACTCCTGCAAGTTTGAAGAAGATCGTACCGTCGGTTCGCATTCCTCGATGAACTTACATACAGCTACGACGGGACTTGGTCGCTGAGCGGAAACTGCGTTGTAGATGACAATTTGTGTCTAACTCCCCTTCCAGCCATACGAAGTTTATGAAACTTATAGAGAATGCTCGTGTCGCCAATCGAGAGCACTCCTGCAAGTTTGAAGAAGATCGTACGGTCGGTTCGCATTTCTCGATGAACTTACATACCCCAAAGACGGGACTTATTCGCTGAACGGGAACTATCCAGTACTGCGTTGTAGATGGCAATTTGTGTCTAACTCCCCTTCCAACCGTACGATGTTTATGAAACTTGTAGAGAATGGTCGTTTCGCCAATGGAGAGCACTCCTGCAAGTTTGAAGATGATCGTTCGGTCGGTTCAGATTTATCGATGAACTTACATGCAGCTACGAAGGGATTTCGTCGCTGAGCGGAAATTCGGATGATGACAATTTGTGTCTAACTCCCCTTCCAGCCGTACGAAGTTTATGAAACTTGTAGAGAATGCTCGTGTCGCCAATCGAGAGCACTCCTGCAAGTTTGAAGGAGATCGTACGGTCGGTTCGCATTTCTCGATGAACTTACATACAGCTACGACGGGACTTGGTCGCTGAGCGGAAACTGCGTTGTAGTTGACAATTTGTGTCTAACTCCCCTTCCAGAAGTACGAAGTTTATGAAACTTGTAGAGAATGCTCGTGTCGCCAATCGAGAGCACTCCTGCAAGTTTGAAGGAGATCATACGGTCGGTTCGTATTTCTCGATGAACTTACATACAGCTACGACGGGACTTGGTCGCTGAGCGGAAACTGCGTTGTAGATGACAGATTGTGTCTAACTCCCCTTCCAGCCGTACGAAGTTTATGAAACTTGTAGAGAATGCTCGTGTCGCCAATCGAGAGCACTCCTGCAAGTTTGAAGAAGATCGTACGGTCGGTTCACATTTCTCGATGAACTTATATGCAGCTACGACGGGACTTAGTCGCTGAGCGGAAATTCTGATGATGACAATTTGTGTCTAACTCCGCTTCCAGCCGTACGAAGTTTATGAAACTTGTAGAGAATGCTCGTGTCGCCAATCGAGAGCACTCCTGCAAGTTTGAAGGAGATCATACGGTCGGTTCGTATTTCTCGATGAACTTACATACACCTACGACGGGACTTATTCGCTGAACGGGAACTATCCAGTACTGCGTTGTAGATGGCAATTTCTGTCTAACTCCCCATCCAGCCGTACGAAGTTTATGAAACTTGTAGAGAATGCTCGTGTCGCCAATCGAGAGCACTCCTGCAAGTGTGAAGATGATCGTACGGTCGGTTCGCATTCCTCCATGAACTTACATACAGCTACGACGGGACTTGGTCGCTGAGCGGAAACTGAGTTGTAGATGACAATTTGTGTCTAACTCCCCTTCCAGCCATACGAAGTTTATGAAACTTGTAGAGAATGCTCGTGTCGCCAATCGAGAGCACTCCTGCAAGTTTGAAGAAGATCGTACGGTCGGTTCACATTTCTCGATGAACTTATATGCAGCTACGACGGGACTTAGTCGCTGAACGGGAAGTATCCAGTACTGCGTTGTAGATGATAATTTGTGTCTAACTCCCCTTCCAGCCGTACGAAGTTTATGAAACTTGTAAAGAATGCTCGTGTCGCCAATCGAGAGCACTCCTGCAAGTTTGAAGAAGATCGTACGGTCGGTTCGCATTTCTCGATGAACTTACATACAGCTACGACGGGACTTGGTCGCTGAGCGGAAACTGCGTTGTAGATGACAATTTTTGTCTAACTCCCCTTCCAGCCGTACGAAGTTTATGAAACTTGTACAGAATGCTCGTGTCACCAATCGAGAGCACTCCTGCAAGTTTGAAGAACATCGTACGGTCGGTTCGCATTTCTCGATGAACTTACATACACCTACGACGGGACTTATTCGCTGAACGTGAACTATCCAGTACTGCGTTGTAGATGGCAATTTGTGTCTAACTCCCCATCCAGCCGTACGAAGTTTATGAAACTTGTAGAGAATGCTCGTGTCGCCAATCAAGAGCACTCCTGCGAGTGTGAAGATGATCGAACGGTCGGTTCAGATTTCCGGATGAACTTACATGCAGCTACGAAGGGACTTGGTCGCTGAGCGGAAACTGCGTTGTACATGACAATTTGTGTCTAACTCACCTTCCAGCCGTACGAAGTTTATGAAACTTGTACAGAATGCTCGTGTCGCCAATCGAGAGCACTCCTGCAAGTTTGAAGGTGATCGTAAGGTCGGTTCAGATTTTTCGATGAACTTACATGCAGCTACGTAGGGACTTGGTCGCTGAGCGGAAACTGCGTTGTAGATGACAGATTGTGTCTAACTCCCCTTCCAGCCGTAAGAAGTTTATGAAACTTGTAGAGAATGCTCGTGTCGCCAATCGAGAACACTCCTGCAAGTTTGAAGAAGATCGTACGGTCGGTTCGCATTTCTCGATGAACTTACATACAGCTACGACGGGACTTGGTCGCTGAGCGGAAACTGCGTTGTAGGAGACAATTTTTGTCTAACTCCCCTTCCGGCCGTACGAAGTTTATGAAACTTGTACAGAATGCTCGTGTCGCCAATCGAGAGCACTCCTGCAAGTTTGAAGAACATCGTACGGTCGGTTCGCATTTCTCGATGAACTTACATACACCTACGACGGGACTTATTCGCTGAACGGGAACTATCCAGTACTGCGTTGTAGATGGCAATTTGGGTCTAACTCCCCTTCCAGCCGTACGAAGTTTATGAAACTTGTAGAGAATGCTCGTGTCGCCAATCGAGAGCACTCCGGCAAGTGTGAAGATGATCGTACGGTCGGTTCAGATTTCTCGATGAACTTACATGCAGCTACGAAGGGACTTGGTCGCTGAGCGGAAATTCTGATGATGACAATTTGTGTCTAACTCCGCTTCCAGCCGTACGAAGTTTATGAAACTTGTAGAGAATGCTCGTGTCGCCAATCGAGAGCACTCCTGCAAGTTTGAAGAAGATCGTACGGTCGGTTCGCATTTCTCGATGAACTTACATACAGCTACGACGGGACTTGGTCGCTGTCGGAAACTGCGTTGTAGATGACAATTTGTGTCTAACTCCCCTTCCAGCCATGCGAAGTTTATGAAACTTGTACAGAATGCTCGTGTCGCCTATCGAGAGCACTCCTGCAAGTTTGAAGAAGATCGTACGGTCGGTTCGCATTTCTCGATGAACTTACATACAGCTACGACGGGACTTGGTCGCTGTCTGAAACTGCGTTGTAGATGACAATTTTTGTCTAACTCCCCTTCCAGCCGTACGAAGTTTATGAAACTTGTACAGAATGCTCGTGTCACCAATCGAGAGCACTCCTGCAAGTTTGAAGAACATCGTAAGGTCGGTTCGCATTTCTCGATGAACTTACATACACCTACGACGGGACTTATTCGCTGAACGTGAACTATCCAGTACTGCGTTGTAGATGGCAATTTGTGTCTAACTCCCCATCCAGCCGTACGAAGTTTATGAAACTTGTAGAGAATGCTCGTGTCGCCAATCAAGAGCACTCCTGCAAGTGTGAAGATGATCGAACGGTCGGTTCAGATTTCCGGATGAACTTACATGCAGCTACGAAGGGACTTGGTCGCTGAGCGGAAACTGCGTTGTACATGACAATTTGTGTCTAACTCACCTTCCAGCCGTACGAAGTTTATGAAACTTGTACAGAATGCTCGTGTCGCCAATCGAGAGCACTCCTGCAAGTTTGAAGGTGATCGTAAGGTCGGTTCAGATTTCTCGATGAACTTACATGCAGCTACGTAGGGACTTGGTCGCTGAGCGGAAACTGCGTTGTAGATGACAGATTGTGTCTAACTCCCCTTCCAGCCGTACGAAGTTTATGAAACTTGTAGAGAATGCTCGTGTCGCCAATCGAGAGCACTCCTGCAAGTTTGAAGAAGATCGTACGGTCGGTTCGCAATTCTCGATGAACTTACATACAGCTACGACGGGACTTAGTCGCTGAGCGGATATTCGAATGATGACAATTTTTTTCAAACTCCGCTTCCAGCCGTAAGAAGTTTATGAAACTTATACAGCATGCTCGTGTCGTCAATCGAGAGCACTCCTGCAAGTTTGAAGAAGATCGTACGGTCGGTTCACATTTCTCGATGAACTTACATGCAGCTACGACGGGACTTAGTCGCTGAACGGGAAGTATCCAGTACTGCGTTGTAGATGACAATTTGTGTGTAACTCCCCTTCCAGCCGTACGAAGTTTATGATACTTGTACAGAATGCTCGTGTCGCCAATCGAGAGCACTCCTGCAAGTTTGAAGAACATCGTACGGTCGGTTCGCATTTCTGGATGAACTTACATACAGCTACGACGGGACTTGGTCGCTGAGCGGAAACTGCGTTGTAGATGACAATTTGTGTCTAACTCCCCTTCCAGCCGTACGAAGTTTATGAAACTTGTACAGATGTTACGAGCCACGGCCTGACGTGGTGAGGATTTTTGTCAGTGCCGTTAGGAATGAGTAAATGTGAGAGGTGTGAGCAGCTATTTACAGGCCTCGTCCGATTTTTCACGGCTGCACCCTGCACGTCGCTACCCTTAGTGATGCCTTTCTAACAGCTCTCCGTACTCCCTCGCGGAAATACGTGTCGCTGGTCGAAAGGAGGAGAGAGGGGGTTTAGGAAAATCACTTCAAGCCTCGGCCGGTTTTTCACGGCTGCACCTATCAGTAGATTCGGTTTTTGAGCTACCAACCCAGGCCTCGTCCGATTTTTCACGGCTGCACCCCGGGCAAGTAAACTCGAAAGGATAGCTGACAAGGGCCTCGTCCGATTTTTCACGGCTGCACCCCTTGCGCAACTTTGAGGATATTGGATTTTGTAACTTTTTTAGGCTCGTTGGTTCCCTCGAGCGGTAAAGGGAAACCTCGTTCGTGTGATTCGAGTTCTAGGCGATTAAATAACGCGATAGCAAAGGAATATGGAAAACAATAAAATGAACTATATTGAAAAAAATAAATACAGAAAAAGCAGTTAGGTATAACGAACAAAACAATAATTCAACTACTATTTCTAATAACGTGATTACAATACGACGCGAATAAGTATACAGAAAACGTTTAATGACTAGTAAAAGAATATTTGGTTTAAGGAAATCGAGCTAAATTGAGAACTAAACCTACACACAGGAGTGTGGCAAAACGACTAAGACTAATAACGCTCGGAATATTCACAAGTTATTCCTCGCCAGAAATCACGGACAGCGAAAAGACACTCTTTTCTGTAGCTACCGGTCTTTGATTTTTAACTAGACGCTCGGAACACGCACAGGTTGTTCCTTGCAATGAGGACAAACAGCGAAAAAGACACTTTTAGCGATTCTGGAATCACTTTTTCTAAGTTTTTATAAACGCTCGGGAATTTCGTATGCAGACCCTTGCACGGTCCTTTTCAAAAGCTGTCTGAGATTCGCGAGCCCTGGCGGGGCCCCCTTTTATATGGCTAGATCTTTGGCTAGGGGTAGCGAGATGCAAGGAAACAGTGCATTGAGGTGGGGCGCTTTTTCGGGGGGCATCACGTTCCCGAACGTTCCCAAACGTCGGCACGCACCCGCTGTGCATGCGCCGGGCACTTGCTGTGCACGTGATCGCGCGCGGCCGCTGCGCTTCGTTCGAGGCTACGTCACTAGCCCGGGCGCGTCACTAACTCAGGCGCGTCACTAGCTCGGGCGATGCATGATGACGTCACTGTAGGCAAGCGCGTACGACGCCATGGGCCGCAGCGCTGGTCGGCGGCGCTCAGCGGCGCTCGGCGGCGCGGTACGTTACACAGACTGGTCGTGTCGCCAATCGAGAGCACTCCTGCAAGTATGAAGAAGATCGTACGGTCGGTTCGCATTTCTCGATGAACTTACATACAGCTACGACGGGACTTCGAAAGGGACTTCGATGAATTCGTTCAATTCGTTCAAGAACTCTCGTATCTCGGACATCCGCGAGTGTTTCCCGTCGAAAACGTGGTCCCCGTCTGTTGTAGACGCTAAAAACGCGTATGACACTTGATTCGCACGAATCCGTTGAGAAATGGCCGAGATACGCCGTATTACACTTCCGGACGATGAATTCGTTCAATTCATTCAAGAACTCTCGTATCTCGGACATCCGCGAGTGTTTCGCGTCGAAAACGTGGTCCCCGTCTGTTGTAGACGCTAAAAACGCGTATGACACTTGATTCGCACGAATCCGTTGAGAAATGGCCGAGATACGCCGTATTACACTTCCGGACGATGAATTCGTTCAATTCATTCAAGAACTCTCGTATCTCGGACATCCGCGAGTGTTTCGCGTCGAAAACGTAGTCCCCGTCTGTTGTAGACGCTAAAAACGCGTATGACACTTGATTCGCACGAATCCTTTGAGAAATGGCCGAGATACGCCGTGTTACACTTCCGGACGATGAAATCTTGCTAGTTCTCACGTTTTGCAAGCGAAACGCACGATGCACCGCGTTTCGTTCAATTCGTTCAAGAACTCTCGTATCTCGGACATCGGCGAGTGTTTCGCGTTGAAAACATGCTCCCCGTCTGTTTTAGACGCTAAAAACGCGTATGACACTTGATTCGCGCGAATCCGTTGAGAAATGGCCGAGATACGCCGTGTTACACTTCCGGACGATGTATTCGTTCAATTCGTTCAAGAACTCTCGTATCTCGGACATCCGCGAGTGTTTCGCGTCGAAAACATGGTCCCCGTCTGTTTTAGACGCTAAAAACGCGTATGACACTTGATTCGCACGAGTCCGTTGAGAAATGGCCGAGATACACCGTGTTACACTTCCGGACGATGAAATCTTGCTAGCTCTCACGTTTTGCAAGCGAAACGCACGATGCACCGCGTTTCGTTCAATTCGTTCAAGAACTCTCGTATCTCGGACATCCGCGAGTGTTTCGCGTCGAAAACATGGTCCCCGTCTGTTTTAGACGCTAAAAACGCGTATGACACTTGATTCGCACGAATCCGTTGAGAAATGGCCGAGATACGCCGTATTACACTTCCGGACGATGAATTCGTTCAATTCATTCAAGAACTCTCGTATCTCGGACATCCGCGAGTGTTTCGCGTCGAAAACATGGTCCCCGTCTGTTTTAGACGCTAAAAACGCGTATGACACTTGATTCGCACGAATCCGATGAGAAATGGCCGAGATACGCCGTATTACACTTCCGGACGATGCAGTCGTTCAATTCGTTCAAGAACTCTCGTATCTCGGACATCCGCGAGTGTTTCGCGTCGAAAACGTGGTCCCCGTCTGTTGTAGACGCTAAAAACGCGTATGACACTTGATTCGCACGAATCCGTTGAGAAATGGCCGAGATACGCCGTATTACACTTCCGGACGATGAATTCGTTCAATTCATTCAAGAACTCTCGTATCTCGGACATCCGCGAGTGTTTCGCCTCGAAAACGTAGTCCCCGTCTGTTGTAGACGCTAAAAACGCGTATGACACTTGATTCGCACGAATCCGTTGAGAAATGGCCGAGATACGCCGTGTTACACTTCCGGACGATGAAATCTTGCTAGTTCTCACGTTTTGCAAGCGAAACGCACGATGCACCGCGTTTCGTTCAATTCGTTCAAGAACTCTCGTATCTCGGACATCGGCGAGTGTTTCGCGTTGAAAACATGCTCCCCGTCTGTTTTAGACGCTAAAAACGCGTATGACACTTGATTCGCGCGAATCCGTTGAGAAATGGCCGAGATACGCCGTGTTACACTTCCGGACGATGTATTCGTTCAATTCGTTCAAGAACTCTCGTATCTCGGACATCCGCGAGTGTTTCGCGTCGAAAACATGGTCCCCGTCTGTTTTAGACGCTAAAAACGCGTATGACACTTGATTCGCACGAGTCCGTTGAGAAATGGCCGAGATACACCGTGTTACACTTCCGGACGATGAAATCTTGCTAGCTCTCACGTTTTGCAAGCGAAACGCACGATGCACCGCGTTTCGTTCAATTCGTTCAAGAACTCTCGTATCTCGGACATCCGCGAGTGTTTCGCGTCGAAAACATGGTCCCCGTCTGTTTTAGACGCTAAAAACGCGTATGACACTTGATTCGCACGAATCCGTTGAGAAATGGCCGAGATACGCCGTATTACACTTCCGGACGATGAATTCGTTCAATTCATTCAAGAACTCTCGTATCCCGGACATCCGCGAGTGTTTCGCGTCGAAAACATGGTCCCCGTCTGTTTTAGACGCTAAAAACGCGTATGACACTTGATTCGCACGAATCCGATGAGAAATGGCCGAGATACGCCGTATTACACTTCCGGACGATGCAGTCGTTCAATTCGTTCAAGAACTCTCGTATCTCGGACATCCGCGAGTGTTTCGCGTCGAAAACGTGGTCCCCGTCTGTTGTAGACGCTAAAAACGCGTATGACACTTGATTCGCACGAATCCGTTGAGAAATGGCCGAGATACGCCGTATTACACTTCCGGACGATGAATTCGTTCAATTCATTCAAGAACTCTCGTATCTCGGACATCCGCGAGTGTTTCGCGTCGAAAACGTAGTCCCCGTCTGTTGTAGACGCTAAAAACGCGTATGACACTTGATTCGCACGAATCCGTTGAGAAATGGCCGAGATACGCCGTGTTACACTTCCGGACGATGAAATCTTGCTAGTTCTCACGTTTTGCAAGCGAAACGCACGATGCACCGCGTTTCGTTCAATTCGTTCAAGAACTCTCGTATCTCGGACATCCGCGAGTGTTTCGCGTCGAAAACATGGTCCCCGTCTGTTTTAGACGCTAAAAACGCGTATGACACTTGATTCGCACGAATCCGTTGAGAAATGGCCGAGATACGCCGTATTACACTTCCGGACGATGAATTCGTTCAATTCATTCAAGAACTCTCGTATCCCGGACATCCGCGAGTGTTTCGCGTCGAAAACATGGTCCCCGTCTGTTTTAGACGCTAAAAACGCGTATGACACTTGATTCGCACGAATCCGATGAGAAATGGCCGAGATACGCCGTATTACACTTCCGGACGATGCAGTCGTTCAATTCGTTCAAGAACTCTCGTATCTCGGACATCCGCGAGTGTTTCGCGTCGAAAACGTGGTCCCCGTCTGTTGTAGACGCTAAAAACGCGTATGACACTTGATTCGCACGAATCCGTTGAGAAATGGCCGAGATACGCCGTATTACACTTCCGGACGATGAATTCGTTCAATTCATTCAAGAACTCTCGTATCTCGGACATCCGCGAGTGTTTCGCGTCGAAAACGTAGTCCCCGTCTGTTGTAGACGCTAAAAACGCGTATGACACTTGATTCGCACGAATCCGTTGAGAAATGGCCGAGATACGCCGTGTTACACTTCCGGACGATGAAATCTTGCTAGTTCTCACGTTTTGCAAGCGAAACGCACGATGCACCGCGTTTCGTTCAATTCGTTCAAGAACTCTCGTATCTCGGACATCGGCGAGTGTTTCGCGTTGAAAACATGCTCCCCGTCTGTTTTAGACGCTAAAAACGCGTATGACACTTGATTCGCGCGAATCCGTTGAGAAATGGCCGAGATACGCCGTGTTACACTTCCGGACGATGTATTCGTTCAATTCGTTCAAGAACTCTCGTATCTCGGACATCCGCGAGTGTTTCGCGTCGAAAACATGGTCCCCGTCTGTTGTAGACGCTAAAAACGCGTATGACACTTGATTCGCACGAATCCGTTGAGAAATGGCCGAGATACGCCGTGTTACACTTCCGCACGATGAAATCTTGCTAGTTCTCACGTTTTGCAAGCGAAACGCACGATGCACCGCGTTTCGTTCAAATCGTTCAAGAACTCTCGTATCTCGGACATCCGCGAGTGTTTCGCGTCGAAAACGTGGTCCCCGTCTGTTTTAGACGCTAAAAACGCGTATGACACTTGATTCGCACGAACCCGATGAGAAATGACCGAGATACGCCGTGTTACACTTCCGGACGATGAATTCGTTCAATTCGTTCAAGGACTCT
Organism: Priocnemis perturbator; assembly: GCA_963942575.1. Classification (NCBI taxonomy): domain Eukaryota; kingdom Metazoa; phylum Arthropoda; class Insecta; order Hymenoptera; family Pompilidae; genus Priocnemis; species Priocnemis perturbator. Next base: position 1,283,496 of record CAWWDK010000169.1, read on the forward strand.
CGTATCTCGGACATCCGCGAGTGTTTCGCGTCGAAAAAGTGGTCCCCGTCTGTTTTAGACGCTAAAAACGCGTATGACACTTGATTCGCACGAATCCGATGAGAAATGGCCGAGATACGCCGTATTACACTTCCGGACGATGCAGTCGTTCAATTCGTTCAAGAACTCTCGTATCTCGGACATCCGCGAGTGTTTCGCGTCGAAAACGTGGTCCCCGTCTGTTGTAGACGCTAAAAACGCGTATGACACTTGATTCGCACGAATCCGTTGAGAAATGGCCGAGATACGCCGTATTACACTTCCGGACGAAGAATTCGTTCAATTCATTCAAGAACTCTCGTATCTCGGACATCCGCGAGTGTTTCGCGTCGAAAACGTAGTCCCCGTCTGTTGTAGACGCTAAAAACGCGTATGACACTTGATTCGCACGAATCCGTTGAGAAATGGCCGAGATACGCCGTGTTACACTTCCGGACGATGAAATCTTGCTAGTTCTCACGTTTTGCAAGCGAAACGCACGATGCACCGCGTTTCGTTCAATTCGTTCAAGAACTCTCGTATCTCGGACATCGGCGAGTGTTTCGCGTTGAAAACATGCTCCCCGTCTGTTTTAGACGCTAAAAACGCGTATGACACTTGATTCGCGCGAATCCGTTGAGAAATGGCCGAGATACGCCGTATTACACTTCCGGACGATGAATTCGTTCAATTCATTCAAGAACTCTCGTATCTCGGACATCCGCGAGTGTTTCGCGTCGAAAACATGGTCCCCGTCTGTTTTAGACGCTAAAAACGCGTATGACACTTGATTCGCACGAGTCCGTTGAGAAATGGCCGAGATACACCGTGTTACACTTCCGGACGATGAAATCTTGCTAGCTCTCACGTTTTGCAAGCAAAACGCACGATGCACCGCGTTTCGTTCAATTCGTTCAAGAACTCTCGTATCTCGGACATCCGCGAGTGTTTCGCGTCGAAAACGTGGTCCCCGTCTGTTTTAGACGCTAAAAACGCGTATGACACTTGATTCGCACGAATCCGTTGAGAAATGGCCGAGATACGCCGTGTTACACTTCCGGACGATGAAATCTTGCTAGTTCTCACGATTTGCAAGCAAAACGCACGATGCACCGCGTTAAGTTCAATTCGTTCCAGAACTCTCGTATCTCGGATATCCGCGAGTATTTCGCGTCGAAAACGTGGCCCCCGTCTGTTTTAGACGCTAAAAACGCGTATGACACTTGATTCGCACGAATCCGTTGAGAAATGGCCGAGATACGCCGTGTTACACTTCCGGACGATGAAATCTTGCTAGTTCTCACGTTTTGCAAGCGAAACGCACGATGCACCGCGTTTCGTTCAAATCGTTCAAGAACTCTCGTATCTCGTACATCCGCGAGTGTTTCGCGTCGAAAACGTGGTCCCCGTCTGTTTTAGACGCTAAAAACGCGTATGACACTTGATTCGCACGAGTCCGTTGAGAAATGGCCGAGATACACCGTGTTACACTTCCGGACGATGAAATCTTGCTAGCTCTCACGTTTTGCAAGCAAAACGCACGATGCACCGCGTTTCGTTCAATTCGTTCAAGAACTCTCGTATCTCGGACATCCGCGAGTGTTTCGCGTCGAAAACGTGGTCCCCGTCTGTTTTAGACGCTAAAAACGCGTATGACACTTGATTCGCACGAATCCGTTGAGAAATGGCCGAGATACGCCGTGTTACACTTCCGGACGATGAAATCTTGCTAGTTCTCACGATTTGCAAGCAAAACGCACGATGCACCGCGTTAAGTTCAATTCGTTCCAGAACTCTCGTATCTCGGATATCCGCGAGTATTTCGCGTCGAAAACGTGGCCCCCGTCTGTTTTAGACGCTAAAAACGCGTATGACACTTGATTCGCACGAATCCGTTGAGAAATGGCCGAGATACGCCGTGTTACACTTCCGGACGATGAAATCTTGCTAGTTCTCACGTTTTGCAAGCGAAACGCACGATGCACCGCGTTTCGTTCAAATCGTTCAAGAACTCTCGTATCTCGTACATCCGCGAGTGTTTCGCGTCGAAAACGTGGTCCCCGTCTGTTTTAGACGCTAAAAACGCGTATGACACTTGATTCGAACGAATCCGTTGAGAAATGGCCGAGATACGCCGTGTTACACTTCCGGACAATGAAATCTTGCTAGTTCTCACGTTTTGCAAGCGAAACGCACGATGCACCGCGTTTCGTTCAATTCGTTCAAGAACTCTCGTATCTCGGACATCCGCGAGTGTTTCGCGTCGAAAACGTGGTCCCCGTCTGTTGTAGACGCTAAAAACGCGTATGACACTTGATTCGGATGAATCCGTTGAGAAATGGCCGAGATACGCCGTGTTACACTTCCGGACGATGAATTCGTTCAATTCGTTCAAGAACTCTCGTATCTCGGACATCCGCGAGTGTTTCGCGTCGAAAACGTGGTTGCCGTCTGTTTTAGACGCTAAAGACGCGTATGACACTTGATTCGCACGATTCCGTTAAGAAATGGCCGAGATACGCCGTGTTACACTTCCGGACGATGAAATCTTGCTAGTTCTCACGTCTTGCAAGCGAAACGCACGATGCACCGCGTTTCGTTCAATTCGTTCAAGAACTCTCGTATCTCGGACATCCGCGAGTGTTTCGCGTCGAAAACGTGGTCCCCGTCTGTTGTAGACGCTAAAAACGCGTATGACACTTGATTCGCACGAATCCGTTGAGAAATGGCCGAGATACGCCGTGTTACACTTCCGGACGATGTATTCCTTCAATTCGTTCAAGAACTCTCGTATCTCGGACATCCGCGAGTGTTTCGCGTCGAAAACATGGTCCCCGTCTGTTTTAGACGCTAAAAACGCGTATGACACTTGATTCGCACGAATCCGTTGGGAAATGGCCGATACCCCGTATTACACTTCCGGACGATGAATTCGTTCAATTCGTACAAGAACTCTCGTATCTCGGACATCCGCGAGTGTTTCGCGTCGAAAACGTGGTCCCCGTCTGTTTTAGACGCTAAAAACGCGTATGACACTTGATTCGAACGAATCCGTTGAGAAATGGCCGAGATACGCCGTGTTACACTTCCGGACAATGAAATCTTGCTAGTTCTCACGTTTTGTAAGCGAAACGCATGATGCACCGCGTTTCGTTCAATTCGTTCAAGAACTCTCGTATCTCGGATATCGGCGAGTGTTTCGCGTTGGAAACATGCTCACCGTCTGTTTTAGACGCTAAAAACGCGTATGACACTTGATTCGCACGAATCCGTTGAGAAATTGGCGAGATACGCCGTGTTACACTTCCGGACGATGTATTCGTTCAATTCGTTCAAGAACTCTCGTATCTCGGACATCCGCGAGTGTTTCGCGTCGAAAACATGGTCCCCGTCTGTTTTAGACGCTAAAAACGCGTATTACACTTGATTCGCACGAATCCGTTGGGAAATGGCCGAGATACGCCGTGTTACACTTCCGGACGATGAATTCGTTCAATTCGTACAAGAACTCTCGTATCTCGGACATCCGCGAGTGTTTCGCGTCGAAAACGTGGTCCCCGTCTGTTGTAGACGCTAAAAACGCGTATGACACTTGATTCGCACGAATCCGTTGAGAAATGGCCGAGATACGCCGTGTTACACTTCCGGACGATGAAATCTTGCTAGTTCTCACGTTTTGCAAGCGAAACGCACGATGCACCGCGTTTCGTTCAATTCGTTCAAGAACTCTCGTATCTCGGACATCCGGAAGTGTTTCGCGTCGAAAACGCGGTCCCCGTCTGTTTTAGACGCTAAAAACGCGTATGACACTTGATTCGCACGAATCCGTTGAGAAATGGCCGAGATACGCCGTGTTACACTTCCGGACGATGAAATCTTGCTAGCTCTCACGTTTTGCAAGCGAAACGCACGATGCACCGCGTTTCGTTCAATTCGTTCAAGAACTCTCGTATCTCGGACATCGGCGAGTGTTTCGCGTTGAAAACATGCTCCCCGTCTGTTTTAGACGCTAAAAACGCGTATGACACTTGATTCGAACGAATCCGTTGAGAAACCGCCGAGATACGCCGTGTTACACTTCCGGACAATGAAATCTTGCTAGTTCTCACGTTTTGTAAGCGAAACGCACGATGCACCGCGTTTCGTTCAATTCGTTCAAGAACTCTCGTATCTCGGACATCGGCGAGTGTTTCGCGTTGAAAACATGCTCACCGTCTGTTTTAGACGCTAAAAACGCGTATGACACTTGATTCGCACGAATCCGTTGAGAAATTGGCGAGATACGCCGTGTTACACTTCCGGACGATGTATTCCTTCAATTCGTTCAAGAACTCTCGTATCTCGGACATCCGCGAATGTTTCGTGTCGAAAACATGGTCCCCGTCTGTTTTAGACGCTAAAAACGCGTATGACACTTGATTCGCACGAATCCGTTGGGAAAAGGCCGATACGCCGTATTACACTTCCGGACGATGAATTCGTTCAATTCGTACAAGAACTCTCGTATCTCGGACATCCGCGAGTGTTTCGCGTCGAAAACGTGGTCACCGTCCGTTGTAGACGCTAAAAACGCGTATGACACTTGATTCGCACGAATCCGTTGAGAAATGGCCGAGATACACCGTGTTACACTTCCGGACGATGAAATCTTGCTAGCTCTCACGTTTTGCAAGCAAAACGCACGATGCACCGCGTTTCGTTCAATTCGTTCAAGAACGCTCGTATCTCGGACATCCGCGAGTGTTTCGCGTCGAAAACGTGGTCCCCGTCTGTTGTAGACGCTAAAAACGCGTATGACACTTGATTCGCACGAATCCGTTGAGAAATGGCCGAGACACGCCGTGTTACACTTCCGGACGATGAAATCTTGCTAGTTCTCACGTTTTGCAAGCGAAACGCACGATGCACCGCGTTTCGTTCAATTCGTTCAAGAACTCTCGTATCTCGGACATCCGCGAGTGTTTCGCGTCGAAAACGTGGTCCCCGTCTGTTTTAGACGCTAAAAACGCGTATGACACTTGATTCGCACGAATCCGTTGAGAAATGGCCGAGATACGCCGTGTTACACTTCCGGACGATGTATTCGTTCAATTCGTTCAAGAACTCTCGTATCTCGGACATCCGCGAGTGTTTCGCGTCGAAAACATGGTCCCAGTCTGTTTTAGACGCTAAAAACGCGTATGACACTTGATTCGCACGAGTCCGTTGAGAAATGGCCGAGATAAGCCGTGTTACACTTCCGGACGATGTATTCGTTCAATTTGTTCAAGAACTCTCGTATCTCGGACATCCGCGAGTGTTTCGCGTCGAAAACATGGTCCCCGTCTGTTTTAGACGCTAAAAACGCGTATGACACTTGATTCGCACGAATCCGTTGAGAAATGGCCGAGATACGCCGTGTTACACTTCCGGACGATGTATTCGTTCAATTCGTTCAAGAACTCTCGTATCTCGGGCATCCGCGAGTGTTTCGCTTCGAAAACATGG